>JAQPPZ010002410.1:0-1273750 GCA_028583015.1 Wollemia nobilis | reverse complement strand
CTAAATGTATAAGGAATTAAAACATCACTCTCTTTTTATATGTCAATCTAGGTCAACCTGTCCACCATATTAGACAAATCACTTACATATTTATTAAGAAAACATATTCTCGTATAGTTTAAATGGTAGAAGAAATGAGATATATTGCATTTTAATGGGATCATTTATTTGAATAAGATCTATCAAGTTATGAGCTCCATATTCTAAAACCATTTTCTAGCATTTAGACTTAACATCAACCTCATTTAGTTTACAATTAACACCATATATCCTAATATTAATAGGCATATATAGATGTCATCAATGGCAATAGGTTCCAATTATATGATTAGGCCAATCATAATGTGACATTGACTATTTCTCTAACACATGGTATCATTGAGTTCCATTAGTAGATACTCACATATGGGTACCATAGTAATATGAACACTTCATATTTTATAAATTTATTGTATCCTTTACTATACCTACTTGAAGATAAGCCACTTCTTCTTCTCTACAACTCTTCACATTCTTATATATTTAAAGGGTTTTTTAAATAAGTTTTAAAACAATTTTTTTATTACTCAAAATGGAATTCTTTGACGCAAAAATAATTTATCGAAAATGGTAATTACTAAAAAAAGCAAATTTTGATGAAAAAATAATTTACCAAAAATAAATTACTTAAAAAGGTAGTTTTTGGTTGAAAATTCAATTTACCGAAAAAAGTAATATTTTATTTTTAAGGCTTTAAGCTTTAGGATTTTCTTTTAGGGTTTCTTTTAGGGCTTCAAGCTTTAGGGTTTTTTTATGGTTTCTTTGGGGATATATATTCCCTTGGTATTGCATTATAAAAGGGGAGAAGTGAATCCAAGAATGAGAAAAGAAATTATTTATTGGTTTATTTTCATGTATTGTAGTTTTTATGTGAATGGAGGGTTTTACTAATTATTTCCATTTATTGCAGTTTTTATATAAATGGAGGGTTTTACATATTATTTTTATTTATCACAATTTTTATGTAATGGGAGGTATTTTATTTTGACCTCTTGCAGTTGGATTTACATCATTTGGTATTAAAGCAAGTTGGATCTTACTAGAGGAGAAAATAGAAGAGAAGAAAAGAGAAAATGAGAAGAGAGCAAAGAGACTTCAAGAAAATTGGCACTTTGTGCAGTGCTTGCAGAAGGTTTGTAAAACCTTGAAGAAATAAATTAGCACTCTGTGCAGTGCTTGCAAGAGATTTTTTTTATGTAAAAGCCTCAGAGAAAGAGATTGGCACTTTGTGTAGTGCTTGCAGAAGGTTTGTAAAACCTTGAATAAAGAAATTGGTACTCTATGTAAGTGCTTGCAAGAGGTTTTTTTTATGTAAAACCTCATATAGAGGAATTGGCACTTTGTGTAGTGTTTGCAGAAGGTTTGTAAAACCTTGGAGAAAGAAATTGGCACTTTGTGTAAGTGCTTGCAAGAGGTTTTTAATGTAAAACCTCAGAGAGAGGAATTGACACTTTATGTAGTGCTTGCAGAAGATTTATAAAACCATGGAGAAAAAAATTGGCACTCTGTGTAAGTGCTTCTAGGAGGTTTTTTTATGTAAAACCTCAGAGGGAGGAATTAGCACTTTGTGTAGTGCTTGCAGGAGGTTTGAGATATAGAACCTCAAAAGGAGATATATACCTTGAGGTGTACTTGTAGATGTGTGGCCCTATATGGAGAGCAATTATGAGTTTGATCAAAGGAACTCGTAGGAGCATAGTTCTTTTCAACCAGAGGAGAATGATGCATAAGCCTATCTTCAGAGGGTTTTTTAAATAAGTTTTAAATAATTTTTTTATTACTCAAAATGGAATTCTTTGACACAAAAATAATTTGTCGAAAATGGTAATTACTAAAAAAAGTAAATTTTGATGAAAAATTAATTTGCTGAAAATAGTAATTACTTAAAAAGGTAGTTTTTGGTGGAAAAATTAATTTGCTGAAAATAGTAATATTTTATTTTTAGGGCTTTAAGCTTTAGGGTTTTCTTTTAGGGTTTTTTTTAAGGCTTCAAATTTTAGGGTTTTCTTTTATGGTTTTTTTGAAGATATATATTCCCTTGGCATTATATTATAAAAGGGGAAAAGTGAATCCAATAATGAGAAAAGAAATTATTTATTGGTTTACTTTCATTACTGTAGATTTTATGTGAATGGAGGGTTTTACTAATTATTTACATTTATTGCAATTTTTATATAAATGAAGGGTTTTACATATTATTTTCATTTATCACAATTTTTAAGTAATGGGAGGTATTTTATTTTGACCTCTTGCAACTGGATTTACATCATTTGGTATCAGAGCAAGTTGGATCTTGCTGGAGGAGAAAATAGAAGAGAAGAAAAGAGAAAAGGAGAGGAGAGCAAAGAGGCTCTAAAAAAATTGGCACTTTATGCAGTGCTTGCAGAAGGTTTGTAAAACCTTGAAGAAATAAATTAGCACTCTGTGTAGTGCTTACAAGAGGTTTTTTTATGTAAAATCCTCAGAGAAAGAGATTGGCACTTTGTGTAGTGCTTGCAGAAGGTTTGTAAAACCTTGAAGAAAGAAATTGGCACTCTATGTAAGTGCTTGCAGGAGGTCTTTTATGTAAAACCTCAAAGGGAGGAATTGGCACTTTTTGTAGTGTTTGCAGAAGGTTTGTAAAACCTTGGAGAACAAAATTGGCACTTTGTGTAAGTGCTTGCAAGAGGTTTTTTTATATAAAACCTCAAAGAGAGGAATTGACACTTTGTGTAGTACTTGTAGAAGGTTTATAAAACCTTGGAGAAAGAAATTGGCACTCTGTGTAAGTGCTTGCAGGAGGTTTTTTATGTAAAACCTTAGAGGGAGGAATTAGCACTTTGTGTAGTTCTTGCAGGAGGTTTGAGATATAGAACCTCAAAAGGAGATTGGTACTTTGAGGAGTACTTGTAGATGTGTGGCCCTATATGGAGAGCAATTATGAGTTTGATCAAAGGAACTCGTAGGAGCAGAGTTCTTTTCAACCAGAGGAGAATGATGTAGGAGCCTATCTTTAGAGGGTTTTTTAAATAAGTTTTAAAATAATTTTTTTATTACTCAAAATGGAATTCTTTGACGCAAAAATAATTTGTCGAAAATGGTAATTACTAAAAAAAGTAAATTTTGATGAAAAAATAATTTGCCGAAAATAGTAATTACTTAAAAAAGCAATTTTTGGTGGAAAAATCAATTTGCCAAAAATAATAATATTTTATTTTTAGGGCTTTAAGCTTTAGGGTTTTCTTTTAGGGTTTATTTTAGGGCTTCAAGCTTTAGGGTTTTCTTTTAGGGTTTCTTTGGGGATATATATTCCCTTGGTATTGCATTGTAAAAGAGGAGAAGTGAATCCAAGAATGAAAAAAAAAATTATTTATTGGTTTATTTCCATTACTGTATATTTTATGTGAATGGAGGGTTTTACTAATTATTTCTATTTATTGTAGTTTTTATGTAAATTGAGGGTTTTACATATTATTTTCATTTATCACAATTTTTAAGTAATGGGAGGTATTTTGTTTTGAACTCTTGCAGTTGGATTTACATCATTGAAGATAAGCCACTTCTTCTCTACAACTCTTCACATTCCTATATATGTATTTTATGAATATTGCTTCTTAAGTTGCACAAATAGAACATAACAAACACAAATCTTCCCTAAAGATTCATATACATCTTATATATCTCCATAAATATTATTGTACATTTCACTTACTTGTTAACAAAGCATATAATTTTACATTATGTATTTATATCCATGTTATATAATTCATTAATATAATAATGTTATGTGTTATGTTATATTATTCTTTAGCATATTATTTATTTTGATCCAACATATATCTAAACATGACTTTCTTAGACAACATGTGTTCATTAGTTGTTAAAATAGTATACACATTGAATACATAACCAAAATGATTTGTTATGATAATCCCTATATGCAAGCACCTACTAAAAATAATTATAAAATATAAATTTTAGTTGGATTGAATTTCGTTCCACTTAAATACCTCTTCTTCTACCTTTAATATTAATAAATAATCTTTCACTTTTAATTTGTCAACTTTTACAAATTAGATTAATAAGGTGATTAATGAATGTGCAACCATTTTCTTTCGAAGTATTGAGGTTGCCATGGGCTATTGAATGATTTATGTTAATCTAAACATAAATAATTAAAAAAAAAATAGTTTTCGGCACAGTCCATTTGGCATTTCGGGTAGAAGGGAATGGAGGCGGTGCAATGGCTTTGCCCCCACTTTAATTTTCAATAGAAAGTTTCAAGAAATATATTTACAAGATACGTAATTACAACTTTTATCTAGACATTAAAAAGTGCTGGATTTCTTTCGACGGCTATAATTAAAAGAAGGAAAGGAAAAAGAGTTAAAAACAAAAGCTACCCGTACGTTAGATGCCATCTGCGTGTCTACACAGCCTGTGTCCGCTGTGACCAAATTCAATTGACGGGAATTTTTCTATAATTAAAATATGCACGTCCGCTTCAGTAGGAATCGCGCGCTAGAAGAAAAAGAAAAGAAAACGAGGTTTCAAAGTAGCTTTAAACCTTTGGATTAGGCAATGGCCAGGTAAGATTTTGGAGCAGTAAAATAAAACAATATTGCTTCTCAGTTACGGTAAAAGGTTTTGGTCTAAATCAAAGGTAATCTGGTAGCACTTATTGGAATGGACGTTTTGCTTTGAATACGATTCCTTAAGATAAACCCTTATCAATACACTTTACTATTTGCATCGAATCTATAAATCGAAGTGTACGAGGAGTCCAAACAAAGCACGTGCACTCCAGTAGAGAGACAGCTTCTCTAAATGCCTCAACTGCCGTTAATGCAATTGATATCTTCAGCAGAAGAGAAGACAGTGAAGAAGGTAGAATTAATATCTTCAATAGAAGACATCAAAGAAGGTAAAGATAAGACGTGACGTTGGTTCGGCTCAACAACATCCAACGACTGTAAGCCTAAGCAATATTTGTGTTTGATGGAGTCCAGTCGAACCAATGTCATTTTTTTTTTTAAATAAAGGGGTAAAAATTTATTGATAAAAAGTTTGGATTACAAAGTACAGCTGAGCCCCCACCCAGGACTCAAATAAGCAACAAGACAGGCTAAATCACCAGACAAGGTCAACTCCCAAAGAAAACCAAAAAAAAACAAACCACATTAAGTCTGAACATCCTTATGGATCAACTCCCGTAGGTGTTGAGAATCCCCAGACGGGAGACTCTCCTAGTTATCAATACTCTGTCCTGAATAAAAACTACATCCGGAAAATGAACACAAATCAAATCACGAACAGCTTTTTGTCTGAGGATGCTGTTCAGCCCCTGAAGCAATGTCACTTTTTATCTAGCCCTTCAACAATTATTATTTGAAGACTGGTTCTCAGTATCTGAAGTCTTAAGCAACTCCAGTGTATAATTTCTCCTACAATTTTTGTGTTGTGCCTTCATGTTCTTGATAGAGGCGTATTTTCTACCATGTCTGATATGGTGATAGTATCATATAAAATTGATTCATTTTTTAGTGTAATGGCAATACGTTCAGCATCATAGGAATTCGTACAAAGATTCTACCCTCTATATCAATGATAATTTTTGTTTAAAAAAAAAAATAGCGAACAATGGATTTGTACTCACTATTTATAGTCTAAATTTAGTCATCCAATGCAGCTTAACCGATAATAACACTAGGCAATTTGATCTTATCATCGGGGCCTTTTATAACGGGAAATGAAAGGCTAGTGAAATAATAGCCCAACCTCTTGTAGGCCCTCGAACTCTTAAATCACTCTTTTATGTCATGTCATATGACCTATCTTATAAAATTATCTTATGATGGCTTTACATCCATTAGGTCCGGAACTACCATCCATTCTACATCAATGTCTAAAATATGAATATAAAGGTCAAACTTATAATATTGCTACATATCCAAATCCCTTCAAATAGTGTAAGCTAAACTTATAGTATTGCTACATATCCAAATCCCTTCAAATAGTGTAAGGTAATTAAAGTCCAAATGCAAAAACACAATGTCAGTTTGAAAACCTCATCTAACAGAAGATAAAGTGAATCATTACTTTTATTTTTAATACAGAGACATATAGTAGTTTAAAAACCACATATCATATAGGAGAGTTCATTAGATCTTTTGCTAAAGACCAAATAACAAAAGCATTAAACTCCCTTCAACTTTTTAATATCACAATTTAAATATAAGAAATCAACTATTTTCTAGCTCTAGTTTTGCTAAGCTACCAAATCTTGACTCTATTCTTCATTATGTGGACCTATCCAGTCACGCTTCTCACGGAATGTTAGGTTGGAAATCCTCTAATAAGGGTAAAAGGGTGTAAATTGGATTTTTCATTCAATTGTGTCAAAACTACCAATGAGGAGAAGATAGTTGGTAGGAAATGATATCACTCTCAATTATAGCATGCTTGATGCTAATTTTCTAACTTTTATCCCATCCCAAAACATATCTTGGTTAATATGGGTTACTAAGGTGTTAGGCCTTCATAAACAAGACATGAATGAGCCCCCTCAATTGGAAGGGTAGTCAAACCTATTTGTATAGGGTCTAATCCTAATAATGTTAAACCAAATCACGACTCAATTCTAGAATAAGTAAGATGAATATAATTAAAAAGATCATTATGATCAAATTTTCCTAATTAATATTGTCCCTTTAAATGGTTTTCATTGAAATGATGAAACTCTAGAAATCTTAACCATTTTATCTTAGGTAATGAATATAGTGATTTCACGTATTATTATGGTTTAAATTGATTTTCTTCTTCATCATCAATATCATTAACACTATCATCATCATCGTGTATATATTATGTGAATATCACCTTGCCAAACTTGATGGCAAAAACTCAAAGAACTCATGAACATCATACATCTCAAATGGTGTTGTTACTAAGCAAATAACTATAAATATTTATATCCTTGTATTGATTAATGGTTGATTTTTGATTAAATTTTGGTTAGTTTCCAATTAATCTATCTTCGTTCGATTATGATGGATTTTGTTGATTATTGACTTAAACTCATATTTGTGGCAATAATTTTTATTTTGCATAACTTTAATATTTGTATTGCTTGCAAATATTTTAGCGCAACTTCAATTATTCTTTATATTTGTCTCTTTTGCTTTCAAAATTGCTTATATATTTTGTGTCTATAATTTTATCTTGAGCTCTTTATTCATTTTTCCTAGTAATACATTGAAACAAGGGAGAACACGTATAGGATGATAATATGAAGGATTAATTATTTTCTATTTTCTAAGTTGTTTATGTGAGTGGATATCCATTATAATTGTGTTTATCTTGATTATGTTTGTTGCTTGATTTAAAATATTTTCTACATTTATTTGAATATATTAATTAAAGCTAGATATGAATGAAGAAATACATTACTTCATATGTTTACTAATATGATTATACATAATAAGCTATAATATTATTTTAAAAATGACTTTTGTGTCTATCATCGTAGTTGCTTTTTATCCAAAGAGAAGAAATATGTCTTATATTCCTTATTTTGGTATGATCATACAAGGTAAGAAATGAAGTAATTTATAGTCTCATTTTTTAATGGATATTATAATTATGAGGCTAGTTTATTAGTACTTAAGATATGATATAAAAGTTACATTATTTCCTTTGATCAAGTCATCAAGGTTAATATACATAGGATTTTTGAAGCCTTATATTTTATCCTCATCAAATTTCATCATATTTCTTACATCAGTTAACTCTAAATATTTAATCTCAACATCAAATAAATAATTATTCATCTATATCCACAACAACTAGCATGGAATGATACTAGTTAGGATTAGCTGATTATAATTTTTACTAAAAATAGATACGAGTGGATTATCCTTAATATTTTATAATTGTCTATCTAATTAGGATATTTATAATATTTTACAACTTGGTTTGCACCATGATGGGAAGATAGAGATATTATTTTGTAATACAAATCATGCTATGACAAGTATTTATAGAATCATGATTTAAAATGGATCATGGCATGTCTTACAATGAATTATAATAAGTAAAAAATCTAAACACATTCTTTATTTTTGTTAACCCATCCACAAATAAAACATGCTCAATTTTTGTTCTATCTTCAAAATTTTAATCCAATAACAAAGTTTACAATGATTCAATAGATAATAAACATTTATCCTTATATCTATAAGATTAGAATTTAATATAATACATAAAATATTTCAATATTATTATTCAACATGAAGTGATGAATATTATTATTTTAGAGGTTCTAAAGATAGTGATATCAAATTAGCTTAGCATTCATAGAAAATCAAAGAATAAAAATGTGTGCCATTATGTTGATGATATCAAATGTTATTTCAATATAAAATCCTTACTAAATATTTTTTATTTTTATCCTATTCATCTAATTATTTTTTTTTGTATATTTATAACCAAAGGATGAATATCATGCCTAGTTGAGTAATGATACTCTTAAGGTTATAAATATTATAATAGTCATAATGTTTTTTGGCCTCTTTCATCACAAAGACTTAGTACCTAAAAAACATGTTATACAACAAAACATTTATCTAACATTATTGATTTTATGTAGGGTGGCCTCAATCGGAGGGATTGTAGTCACCTATGTAGGTGTAGACACCAAAACAGCACCAATCCGATTATGTGACTACAAACACTGATCGCTTTGACAAACACAGCCCCCAGGGCAGCCCTCAGAGGTCAAAAAGTGGTCCTAACCACTTTCATAGCAATTTTGTAAGGTCAAGAGGCAATTTGGCACATTCGGACAACCTGCTCCAAATCCGTCCCACCCTGGGACGAATTCAAATTGGAATCCGTCTCACCCAGGGACGAATTCTGAATTCGTCCCTAGGTAGGACGAATTCTAGGTTTAACGGGCAAAAAGAAGAATGGCGCCAAGTGGCAGCCAGAGACAGTCAGTTGATGACTCCTGCCTCGCACGCGTGTGTGGGTGGACAGATAGGCCGTTAGAGGACTGTCACAAGGGCAATTATGAAAGCCCAAGTCATGGAGGACTCCCCTCCCTCATGGGAAGACATGACCGCCACATGGCACCTATGACCAACACATGGCGCTTATGCTTCCCTCTCAAAAGAGACCCCATGGGTCTATAAAAGGTGGGACTTTTCTCACCCAAAAGGATAGAGATTGGAGGCGATTTCAAGCAACGAAGTGTTGTCCGATTGAATACCCACTTGCATCCTTTTGATTCACCTTCTCACATCCACTAATCTCTTTTGCAAGGGAGGTTATTGGGTGGCTTTTGGAAGCGTGGATCCAACCCAAATCCAACATTTGACCACCTTACACCACCAATTTGCAGACATCCCAATCCTAAGAGGTTTTGGGCCCATCCCTAGTGGATTGGCTCCGAAATCAAGTGCCAACGGTGGGAGGCCCACTTGGGCACCCCCGCACTTTCTAAGTTTTATTCTAAAAGCATTCTAGATTATTGTTTCAGGTTGCATCTCATGTTATTCTATTTGGTTAACTCATAGCTTCAATTTCATAACATTTTGATCAGATTTTATCATGCCTTTTGTCGCTTTGTTGTCCTACTAACTTGCAGGTGGCGATATCGAATTCTCGAGGATAGAGGCCAAATTGGGAGAATCCGACCATCTGGGTCATCCCAAAATGGCCCCAATTACATAACCCCCTGTTTGCAGGTGTTTTGGAGGTCTCGAGATTCGACATTGGAGCAGTATCACTTCGGCTTTTCCAACACAGTAGAATTCGTCCCACCCAGGGACGAATTACAGTCAGAATTCGTCCTGCCTAGGGACGAATTCTAGTTGAAGGCAGATTGGCCGACTGTCTCAATGGCAATGGCCCTCTGGTGATATCTTCTGTCCTCTGTCAGGTTTTCAGGTCATTTAGAGTCATTTTGTCTATCGATTTGGCTAATTATTTACATGCATCTTTTGGCGATTTTAGAGAACGAACACTTCTTATTTGCAATGAGTGCTACGACATCTTCGTTGTTTCTTTGTTCATAGGAGGAGCAGCGAGAGGTCAAGGACTCATCAACATCAGCGACGGCATCATCTTGGCCCGCCCATTTCAAGTGTGGGCACGCGGAAAGAGGAACCTTAAGTCTCGATTGTAATCAAATTCTTTTAACGCTCCTAGCCCCTGAAAAGGGAGGAGGCATATTTGTAACAGAGATCAAGAGAGTTTAATGAAAGGGCTGTGTTTTCTCCATTTGCTTGTATCTCATTTCAATGCGTCTCTTTCATTTCATGCATTCTACATTTCTAGGACTTAAGCGTATTTGATTTTGAATGCATCGCAATTAGTGTTTCCTTCGCCCGGAATCTCGTGCTTTCAGTGGCGATCACGGTGGGACCCTGTTCCCTGGTTTTTAAGATCATAGAAACTGATTAAATTTTTGTGTTTTGTGCTTGACAGGTACATTTTTTTGTTGCAGATTGTTATTCGTCTTTGACTGTGACGAATTCTTTACTGTAATTCGTCTGACCCTGAGACGAATTCAAATTCGTCTCCGGGAGGGACGAATTCTGTTCTGCAATTCGTCTCACCAAGGGACGAATTCCTGTCTGTAGATTTTCGTAGTAGAAATTCAGAAGCAACTGGTCCAGGCAGAGAAGAGGTAGGGATTTTTATAATCTCTATTAAATTTTTATTTTCTCGCTTTTCTTTGATTGTTTTCATTTTATCCTGCATTGCTTAGGGAAAGTCATTTATGCTTGTTTCATTTTCGTTAAATAAAATGAATCCCACACACTTCACGCAATAACTTTAAACCAAGGAGCTGGTCGTAAGACCCCAGCCCTTGAGCAAGACCAACGGTGGGTTCATCACCACCTTGGCTTAGCTTTGCATCCATTTCCCCGATTGTCAACTGTTGTTAGGCGTAAATCCTGACGAAAGCTGACCGAGTGTCGCTGGGGTGATTCCCATGCGCGCGAGGATAAGTCTTCTATGGTAGGTGTCATTAACAGGACAATCCCCCTTCCGTACCGCCTACGTACCACGTACCTTCTGCTCTCACGTACCTATAGTCTCCCTCTCGTAAGGGCGGGTATATAGAGAGGTTGGTATATCGGCTTGGTTGGTATATTGAAGGGGCGACCATTTTGGGAGTTATATGAGCCTTCATTATGCATTTAAACGTTCTTCAAAAACATTCAAAAACAAAACAAAACATCAAAATGCACTAAACCAGTTTAGGACACACCATTAATCCTTAAAAGAGATAATCACTGTTTGTGTATGTGTGTGTTCATTTCTGCTTAGTGTAACAAAAAGAAAAATCATCATAAACAAAAGATAAAAATCTACGCATTTTGTCATTTTCTCCAAAAGCTCCAAGGATTCCCGTAATCGCTTGGTCACTCCAAAATGCCCCAAAGGTGTCCATGAACCCTTTGGTCAACCCAAAAGCACCCCAAATGTGCCCATAAGTGATGCGGGAGCATCCAACAAAATTTAGGAAATTTTACTTTTTTTCCTAAATTTTAGTGCATCTTGCCGGGGCCATAACTTCTCAACCGTAGCTCCGATTGACTTGAAATTTTACAGGGAGTTAGTTGGGATAATTTTAAACAAATATGATTCCCTAGAATCCTATTTGCCCAAAAAATTCAGTTTTCGAGGCCAAATTCCATCATCTAGTGCCCCAAAATTAGGTTCTAAAATTGCGTGCCCAATTTTTTACACTTTTTGAGCTGTTCGGATGTCAATATCTCCTAATGTATTTAGAGCTAGGACTTGAAACTTCATTTTTGTCTTATCTACCATAAGAGGGATGCACATGCCAATTTTGGGCCCCATATGACTCATTTTAATTTTTAGGGTTTTCTAGAGACATCGTCATGGTGCTCACCCGTAGCCAAGCCCAATCACGGGCGGAGGCTGTGGGGAATGTCCAAGGAGGCACGAGTCATCTCCGTTACAATCCCAAGGATTTGGTCATACCACCTTGGTGACCTAACACACAAGGCAGACCCCTCCACACCTTAACGGATAGGGACTATAGGGGCACCCCTTCTAAGAGCACTTCTGTTCAGCATAGCACGCAGCACACACCCTTCCATGAGGAGTACATTCATAGGAGAGCTCCCTTAGATGTTCGCTATGAGCGGTCACCACGCGATGAAGCGATAGAGAGGCACACTATCCATTTGGAGGGACAACGTGGATATGGCGTCCCTTCTTTACCTCCCATCAGGACAGAAAGACAAAATCCAGAGCGCAGGGCTCCTTACACAGGGCGAGCTAACTCAGCCCGCCCTTCCAAACCCATGAAAGGGAGTACGAGGAAAACCATCGCATTCCTCGAGGACAACAAATAGCATGGGAACCTTGCGTTTCCGCACTTGCTAGGTATCATGATCATACATCGAGGCCAGAGCCTCGAGTAAATGTCGCCTACCTCGACAGAGGGAAGCGACCCATTGAAATTTTAGATCATCAAGATCGAGGCAAACACATAGGAGAAACATTCCAACCTCCTGAGAAAAATAGGGTAGACCAAATTGACCCGATAGTCGCCAGACATGCCACCCGTCAAGCCCAAATCATGCGGCTTAAACAAAGTCATCAGGAGATAGAGTATCGACACCGCTTGGATAGAGAGCGCATGCAACGCGAAGCGGATGAGTTACGCTATGAACTACCTGAGAGGGGGCCAACCCCTCACACCCAAAGAGCCAAACAATATGAGAGGCATAATCCGTTGGTGCAGGACAGGTCTCCACGACCTCGTCAAGCTTTGCCTCCGAGACCTTATAGACCCGAGAGGGAGGCCACTCCCCGAAACAATGATGGGTACCCTCAGCAGGGATTCAATCAGGGTCATAGGTCTCGCCCAGAGACTCCTCAAGAATTTTATGAGGAGTATGAACCAGAAATAGAATATGCTGAAACTCCCCATCAAGGCGGGAGGGCTGCCATTCGACCACCCCTCCATAGGCCTCCAGTCTTCCATAACGCACAACGGGAGCAAACAAGAGAGGAGGAGATAAAATCTTCCGATGCATACAAAGCGCTATTAGAGCGTTTAGAGTCTATGGAGACAAAAACTTCTGGGCATCAAAAGCCCACGTTACGTCAACTCCGCAGTCATCCGATGCATCCCTCAGTGCCCACACCTCTTTACCCCGAACACTTCAAGTTGCCTCAATTGGCAATCTTTAAAGGTGAAGAGGACGCACAAGAACATGTCACAAGATTTCTAAGTCAATGCTTCGGCATCCAAGATAATGATGCATTGTTGCTTAGAACATTCATAACCACATTCGCAGGCCCTGCCTCGGATTGGTTCACACAATTACCCAAACACAACATAAGCAACCTAGATCAATTAGTAGATGCGTTTCTTGAACGCTTTGCCTTCAACACAAGGAAGAAGGCATCACTGAGTGATCTGGCTAGCCTCAGGCAATTTGAGGAAGAAACAATGGCAGCATACGGGAATCGATGGAGAGCTTTGCTTTCTAAGTTACCTTACCGTCCCCCTATGTCTGATCTCACACAGATGTTCACAAAAAGTTGCTTGAAATCGATCTCTGGGCTATTGCAGCTGCAGCAATACGCCAGCTTAGAAGAAGCTTTGGCACAAGCCAGAGTTATAGAAGAGATCAAAATAGGCGAAGGCACAATCGCCAAGCCTAAAAAGAAAGAGTGGAATAAAACCACTAAAACCGGGACAACGCAATCACAACACGCTGCGGTTAACCAAGTTGCGATAAATGTTCCCGCGCCTGTGCAAGAAATGCAGCCCCAAAAGGCTAATTACCAGCAAGTGCCTCCTGGTTATGAAAGAGATAATAGAAGGCAGGAGCAGAATCAGCAGCGTCGCCCTAGGCGACAATTCACCCCTTACACGGAGTCCAGGGACTCCCTATTTGACCGCTTGTCAGCGGAAAATTTAGTCACTCTGCTAGAAATCCAAACTATAGACCCTAACGCTCCTAAGCCTAGGGGATACAGAGAGGAATTGTATTGTAGATTCCATAGGCGCAGAGGACACGACTTGAATGGATGCTGGAAATTCAAAGAATTAATCCAAGATTTGATCGACAATAGAACATTGGCCGTGGACAACCCCATAGCGCCAAATAATCAACAAATGGGGGTATTCAAGGACCCTTTGCCTGCCCACGAAGCACAGGAAAAACCTCTCCAGATTAACGAGGTGCGACAGAATCTTCCCATGCAAGGATTTGTGGGAATGATTAGTATAGTGACAAGGAACAAAAAGTACCCAGCAGTTGCCCCCGAGGTAGCTACGAGGGAAGTTCCGACAACATCGCAGCCTCAACAACGCCCAACGCAGCTTTCCTCCGCCTAGACCCGAGGTCACGATACGGACCAAACTCACGCAGAGTTTGCGGACCACATCGGCTAGGCTGTCCATTTACGAGCTTATTCAACAGTCAGCACCCCATAGGGAAGCTCTTATGGACATTTTAAAAGCCATCGAATTACAGCCTCACGAAGCAAATTCTTTCAACAACTTCGTGGGACATGTGAAACGATGTACGGAGCCGGTCATCACCTTCAGAGAAGATGAAGTCAAAACAATATCGAATGACATGGCAGATCCACCCCTGCACGTTATCGCGCGGGTCAACGGGATCCCGTACAAGAGAGTGTTGGTAGATACTGGCTCGTCCAGTAACATCATTACCACTGCAGCCTTAAAACATTTGAAGTTGCCAGCCTCTCACATCACAGCCTCCACGTACACACTGCGAGCTTTCAACGATGCAATATGCTCGACAGTCGGCACAGTTGTTCTTCCTGTCCAGGTAGGACAAAAGACAATACCTACATTGTGCCATGTGTTGGAAGGCGAGATGGCTTATAATATACTGCTAGGGCGGCCTTGGATCAGGGACATGAAGTGTGTCCCTTCGATCGCTCACCAGTGCTTAAAGTATGCTTTTGAAGGAGAAATACATGTAGTCCCAATGGACTTAGAGCCCTTCAAGTATTGCAATGCGGTACAATTCATGCCTCAATCGACCCTCCCTTCAACGCATTTGGATTTCCAGTTAAATCCATCTAAACAGGGTCCAATACCGCAGGCACCACTGGTGACCAAATCAACAAAATCCCAGCCAGGTGAGTCTTCATCATCTGCTCCTTCATTATCAATGCCACTTGCCATGGCCAAACAGAAGGACAAGGGAAAACAGATCATGGAAGAGGCTAAGCCCCTAGAAGAGGGGTTGCCCACAATTTCAACGGTATCAACAGAAGAAACACCTCACACAGCAGAAGCGGAGACTCCTAAAATGCCGAACATGGAATGGACTCAGGAAGGACTCCCGTTTCCTCCCACCCAATCATCAACAATCATTGTTGAAATGGCCAATACGGGCCTGGGGGAGTATTTAGTGCAAAATGTTGTGGCAACCCCCGCATTGGAGTCAGTACAGGACATGGGGAGACCTCGCCTTCCCATAGGGACAGTTGTTCCTCTAGGCTACCCACCAAACCAGACAAATTTTGTGTATGGGGGCCTTGATCATGGTCTTGAACCATGCAAACAAAAGGAAGCAGACGAAGAGCCTTTTGTTGAAAACATCAACTATCTCGTCAAACCCGGACTTTGCCCTAAAATATCTCGGCCAATGCAATTGGCATGGATACGGGCTAGGCAGATATGAGCAAGGGATGCGGGTCCTTTGCCAACCAAGATATCAGATGCCATATGATAAGTCGGGAGTAGGGTTCAACCACCCCCTACCCTTAGACATCTTGGTCAAAAATATGCAAGGCCTAGAAATAGGCAACAAGGGGGGATTGGCACCAGATCTTTATGCCAACCCGAATACAGAATATACATTGGGAGATTACCTCCCATGGTCAACAAACACCCTTGGCAACAGTAGTAATCCCTCTCCTTTGCTAGAGAGAGGCGAGAGTTCGGAGATTAATCCTCAAAGAGAACATCAACGGCTTCCAGACATCTTTTTGAAGCTATTCCCCTTAGAGGTTCCAGTTGAATCAACACAGTGTCAAGAGAATCAGGTCCCTCCACCAAGAGTGGAACAACCACAATGGGACCAGATTAACTTGCTGGAACAAGGAGAGCCCTCAACGTCGCAAGCAACAGTTGCTGAAGAGAATGAACATTTTTGGGTCTCCAAAAGTGATTCAGAAGATGAGACTGAGATGGACTATCTCAGACATGCGCGACGGCATCACCGCCCTTTAACTCATGAAGATCTAATGGGACAGATGGGCATACTACTAGGGCATGAATGGTGGGTAGACCCTGCAAGGTGGGACCAAGTATTGGATCCATGGCTCCAAATCCACGATGAGCACCATCCACCCCGAGATCCCATCATGACATCAGTACCAAGGGAAGACCCCGTCTTCCTATCAACACATAGGGCCGATCCATTCATGCCCATACCTCTAGAGCCAGATCCGAAGTGCAAAGACCATCAAGCTGGGGGTACCTCTATCCCTTGAAGAGCCATAATCCAAACCAAAAAGCTCCAAGGATTATCGCAATCACTTGGTCACCCAAAAAGCTCCAAGGATTATCGCAATCACTTGGTCACCCAAAAAGCTCCAAGGATTATCGCAATCACTTGGTCACCCAAAAGCTCCAAGGATTATCGCAATCACTTGGTCACCCAAAAGCTCCAAGGATTATCGCAATCACTTGGTCACCCAAAAGCTCAAGGATTATCGCACTCATTGGTACCAAAAGCTAGGTTTCTTGAATCGTTCATTAGGATTATCGCAATCACTTGGTCACCCAAAAAAGCTCCAAGGATTATCGCAATCACTTGGTCACCCAAAAAGCTCCAAGGATTATCGCAATCACTTGGTCACCCCAAAAAGCTCCAAGGATTATCGCAATCACTTGGTCACCCCAAAAGCTCCAAGGATTATCGCAATCACTTGGTCACCCAAAAAGCTCCAAGGATTATCGCAATCACTTGGTCACCCAAAAAGCTCCAAGGATTATCGCAATCACTTGGTCACCCCAAAAAGCTCCAAGGATTATCGCAATCACTTGGTCACCCCAAAAAGCTCCAAGGATTATCGCAATCACTTGGTCACCCAAAAAAGCTCCAAGGATTATCGCAATCACTTGTGTCACCAAAAAGCTCAAGGATTATCGCAATCACTTGGTCACCCAAAAAGCTCCAAGGATTATCGCAATCACTTGGTCACCCAAAAAGCTCCAAGGATTATCGCAATCACTTGGTCACCCCAAAAAGCTCCAAGGATTATCGCAATCACTTGGTCACCCAAAAGCTCCAAGGATTATCGCAATCACTTGGTCACCCAAAAAGCTCCAAGGATTATCGCAATCACTTGGTCACCCCAAAAAGCTCCAAGGATTATCGCAATCACTTGGTCACCCAAAAAGCTCCAAGGATTATCGCAATCACTTGGTCACCAAAATGCTCCAAGGATTATCGACAATCACTTGGTCAAAAATTCAAGAAAAATCAAAAATAATCAAAAACAACAAAAATTTGCATCTCATTTCTAGGCATACTCAAATTCATCAATAGAGAGCTCTTCTCGCACCTCATCTTCATATTCACAAAAATCAATCCATCAAAAATACAAAAATATGTAGCTGCATCAAGCATTGCATCCATACATTGCATATTTGTGGTCGTACGAGTCAAAGGCACCATAGGCTGTAATTGCTCTGCTAGTCCATCTTGTTCCACACTGTTCCATTTTACAAAAACAACAAAAACACCATGCATTGCTTTTACCACACTAGAGTCAGTGGTCTTTTAATGTATCAAGAGTTTTCATGATTCAGTCATCATTTTGCTCTTTAGCCATGTAATGTATCAAGTCAAACAGATTTTACGAAGGTAGAGTTACACTTGAAATACACCTTGTTACGTAACATCCCAACACAAATTAAAACACATAAAACAATTCCTAAGTTGTGTGAATGAAAGATGAAACCTACAAGGTAATCCAAGTCACCATAAGCGAAACGGTTATCTTGCTCATCCCCCCGTGCGAATGACCCCAAGAATGCTGAGAGTTGGCAAAAGGACAAGCATCCTCCCTACCCAATTCCAACCTAAAATTCTCAAGAATCTCTAGTTCTCAATAGTTGCAAAAATATTAAAATTTTAAAAGTCAAAAATCAAATATTTGACATTCCATACCATAATACATCAAACGACAAAACAAACGATAGTGATTTTCATCACTCCATATCCCCAATCCCTTGCTCAAAAGAAAAACAAATCAAAATAAACAGTGATCTTATCACTACAAACGAGCAAGTATCCCAATACAATTGAAGAAAAGAAGGGAGTTGAACTTGAATCCCTGGAACTCTCAGCATTCTAAAAGGTCATGAGGCAAGCCTCAGTACGGTTTGGTTGATAGCCTATCGGTAATGGCGGTAAACTTCTCGCATGACGATATATCTATCACATTAACTTGCGTATAGATCAATGTTTGCATGTGGATGAGCTAGCTTATGGCATCCTGGATAACACCGCAGATTAATCTAACTAAATACAACAAAGGAGTTAGTGGAGCTAATTAGGTGATCCTCGGTACGAGTTCGGTTGAAAGCCCATCCGGCACTGGCGGTATCCTGACAAATACCACATAAATGAACTCAATTGCACACACAGGGATGTGAAATAGCTTGGTCAAAAACAAGTCCGATTCATACCTTGTTCAAAAGTCTTGTAAGATAAAGTACAGTCGTGGCTAGTGAGTTAAAAACCGTCTGAGTCTCAGAAAACCTTAGCTACATTTCTAAACCAACTGCGCTACTTTTCATCCTTACAATACCATCAAAAAATACAAAAAAAGAAAAACCACATGTATACATACAAAGTCATGCATCACAGCAATCACCTAAAAACAAAATAACAGAGTTCTAAACAGTCTATGGTGCCATAGCCAAACATCACAAATCCCATTCATCCATTTCATCTCTGCATATCACATATAAATCAAAAACATTTGCATTCATCATAGCATATGCATCCATCAAAATAAATCAACATGCATACATCCATATTCATCAACCATCATGCATAAGATCAAAGAAAATCAAAACAACAAAACAACAAAAAAAATGCAACACAAACAAAAAGCAATAAACATTGCTAGACACAAGTGCTCTTGCACTTAACCTCTTGGCATAGAAAAATTGATGTCGGGGTTTACATTGTCACTATCCTACTCTCTAAGAAGGCTACCATAGCCGGACCGCTCCATGGGAAGATGGATTTTCGACAATTTCACCCCCAAATGGCATCACAAATGGGTCAAAGCCCACTAAACCGAACACAAAAACAACAAATAAATGCAACACAAACAAAAAGCAATAAACATTGCCAGACACAAGTGCTCTTGCACTTAACCTCTTGGCATAGAAAAATTGATGTTGGGGTTTACATTGTCACTATCCTACTCTCTAAGAAGGCTACCATAGCTGGACCGCTCCATGGGAAGACGGATTTTTGACAATTTCACCCCCAAATGACGTCACAAATGGGTCAAAGCCCACTCAAAAACAATAAGAAAATCAAAACAAAAAAAAAGCACCTTCTTCTAAGGGTTTCCAGTGCAATTTCCCCCAAATGGCTAAAATGGGTCAAAGCCCACTCAAAAACAATAAGAAAATCAAAAAAAAAAAATAAAATTGCTGTGGTTCTCTTGTTTTTTTGTTTTTTAAACAATAAAAAATCAAACAAAAACAACAATAAACATTGCCAGACACAAGTGCTCTTGCACTTAACCTCTTGGCATAGAAAATTGATGTCGGGGTTTACATTGTCACTATCCTACTCCCGAAGAAGGCTACCATAGCCGGACCGCTCCACGGGAGGACGGATTTTCGACAATTTAATCCCCAAATGGTGTCACAAAAAAAACAATCAAAAACAACAAAAAAAATGCAACATAAAAACAAAGCAATAAGCATTGCCGGACACAAGTGCTCTTGCACTTAACCTCTTGGCATAGAAAATCGATGTCGGGGTTCAAATTGTCACTCTCCTACTTCCCTAAGAAGGCTACCATAGCCGGACCGCTCCATGGGAAGATGGGTTTTCGACAATTTCACCCCATTATGGCATCACCAAAAGGGTTAACACCCACCAAAAATAGGTCCAAATGTTGGAAAAATTGCACATGCTTAACGGTAAACCATCTAAAGGCACCCTTGCACAAGTCATCTTGGGTCAAGCGACTCGTCGCTTTTCTCATGAAGGTCATTCCCTCATCGATTCGTCGCTTGAGGGGGTAGTCACACTTAGTCACCAATCAACAATCACACACCCAATTAAGGAAAACGACATGCATTCAAAGAATCATTGACAAAGACAATTACGCTCCTGCTTGGGGCAATAAACAAGCAACAATCAAATCAATCAAACACTTGGCATTTCGTGAATCATGAACACAAGGTTCCCCTGAGGATAAAAGGTTGCGCCCTTTGCCTAATCATGACTGATCAATGTCCAAGCTCAAGTCACACCTCACCAAAATAGGTTAACACTTGAAATCAAACTCCTTAGCTCGTCAAAAGCAAGGATTCAAGAATGCATGCCCTTTCCATGCTTGGGGCATCAAAAGTTGGTTAGGTTACCAAGAAACCCTAATCATTAGTGCTTTGGTTATCTATTTTTGCTCGACGCTGCGCCATGCACAGCGCATCCCAAAAAGGGGCATCTGTAGACACCAAAACAGCACCAATCCGATTATGTGACTGCAAACACTGATCGCTTTGACAAACATAGCCCCCAGGGCAGCCCTCAGAGGTCAAACAGTGGTCCTAACCACTTTCATAGCAATTTTGGAAGGTCAAGAGGCAATTTGGCACATTCGGACACTCTGCTCCAAATCCGTCCCACCCTAGGACGAATTCAAATTGGAATCCGTCTCACCCAGGGACGAATTCTGAATTCGTCCCTGGGTGGGACGAATTCCAAGTTTAACGGGCAAAAAGAAGAATGGCGCCAAGTGGCAGCCCAAGACAGTCAGTTGATGACTCCTGCCTCGCACGCGTGTGTGGGTGGACAAATAGGCCGTTAGAGGACTGTCACAAGGGCGGTTATGAAAGCCCAAGTCATGGAGGACTCCCCTCCCTCATGGGAAGACATGACCGCCACATGGCACCTATGACCAACACATGGCGCTTATGCTTCCCTCTCAAAAGAGACCCCATGGGTCTATAAAAGGTGGGACTTTTCTCACCCAAAAGGACAGATTGGAGGCGATTTCAAGCAACGAAGTGTTGTCCGATTGAATACCCACTTGCATCCTTTTGATTCACCTTCTCACATCCACTAATCTCTTTTGCAAGGGAGGTTATTGGGTGGCTTTTGGAAGCGTGGATCCAACCCAAATCCAACATTTGACCACCTTACACCACCAATTTCTAGACATCCCAATCCTAAGAGGTTTTGGGCCCATCCCTAGTGGATTGGCGCCGAAATCAAGTGCCAACGGTGGGAGGCCCACTTGGGCACCCCCGCACTTTCTAAGTTTTATTCCAAAAGCATTCTAGATTATTGTTTCAGGTTGCATCTCATGTTATTCTGTTTGGTTAACTCATAGCTTCAATTTCATAACATTTTGATCAGATTTTATCATGCCTTTTGTCGCTTTGTTGTCCTACTAACTTGCAGGTGGCGATATCGAATTCCCGAGGATAGAGGCCAAATTGGGAGAATCCGACCATCTGGGTCGTCCCAAAATGGCCCCAATTACATAACCCCTCTGTTTGCAGGTGTTTTGGAGGTCTCGGGATTCGACATTGGAGCAGTATCACTTCGGCTTTTCCAACACAGTAGAATTCGTCCCACCCAGGGACGAATAGCAGTCAGAATTCGTCCTGCCCAGGGACGAATTCCAGTTGAAGGCAGATTGGCCGACTGTTTCAATGGCAATGGCCCTCTGGTGATGTCTTCTGTCCTCTGTCAGGTTTTCAAGTCATTTAGAGTCATTTTGTCCATCGATTTGGACAAATGTTTACATGCATCTTTTGGCGATTTTAGAGAACAAACACTTCTTATTTGCAGCGAGTGCTACTGACATCTTCGTTGTTTCTTTGTTCGCAGGAGGAGCAGCAGAGGTCAAGGACTCATCAACATCAGCGGCGGCATCATCTTGGCCCGCCCATTTCAAGTGTGGGCACGCGGAAAGAGGAACCTTAAGTCTCGATTGTAATCAAATTCTTTTAACGCTCCTAGCCCCTGAAAAGGGAGGAGGCGTATTTGTAACAGAGATCAAGAGAGTTTAATGAAAGGGCTGTGTTTTCTCCATTTGCTTGTATCTCATTTCAATGCGTCTCTTTCATTTCATGCATTCTACATTTCTAGGACTTAAGCGTATTTGATTTTGAATGCATCGCAATTAGTGTTTCCTTCGCCCGGAATCTCGTGCTTTCAGTAGGATCACTAAAACCATATTAAGCATATATAAGCATTAAGGTAATATAAACCCATCCTATTATCCAGACTTATTTTATAATTATTCAACATATGGGGTGGACTGAAAGAGAGGGATTTTAAAAACTTGTGTATGTTCATCAAACTAACTAAACAAAAATATGAATATGGAAAATTTGAATCACTATAAGACTATCCTTAAATCACTATATCATATATAAATACACTATGCTTATTTTTTAATCATGCACTATAATTTATTTATATATTATTGAATAAAATTGTATTTTAGTGTACACAAAGATATATATTCCTTTCATATTAAAATATTATTTTCTTTTTATTTCATGTATCATTTGACATTTTAAAACAAGAAGTAATAAATATAATGTCACACATGGCATTACAGATGTTCTTGAACATTTATTCAAGGCAACTAAAATATCTAAATCTCTTTATGGCATATCTAAATTCTTATATGCTACAACTAGACTCCCTTTGGGCATATGTATATTGTATATATTTTTATCATAGGAAGTACTATATGGCACACCAAATTCATAAAACCATAACTTTCCATGCATAGGTTCAAATTAATGAGGAAATAACCAAGATGTTTATATGTGATAAGAAACATTCCAACCCAACCTAGTTTTTTTTTTTTTTTTTGGTTCATTCAGTTTTTTTTAGTTCCCTAGCTCATTCTATTCTTTCTTTTGTTTCCTTTGTTGATTCTTGCCTTAATAGTCTTCTGGTCTAGATAGGTCATTGTTATGTTCAATTTTTTTTCTTTTTTCTTTTTTCTTTTTTCTTTTTTCTTTTTTGTTTTTTTTGTTTAGTTTTTTAAGGTGGGTGGGTTCTTTTGTTTTGTTTTGTTTTTGTGTTCTTTGTGTTGTTTTTTTTTGTTCTTGTGTTTTTGTTGTTTTGTGTTTTTGTTTTTTTTTTTTTATGTTTTTTTTTTATTGTTCTTGTGTTTTTTTCGTTCTTGTTCTTGGGTTTCTCTTTGTTTGTGTTAATTCGTGTTTTTATGTGTGAGTGTTTTCTATGGTTTTTGTTTTTGTTTATTGTATGTTGCTGGTTGTTTTTTATTTTTATTTTTATTTTTTATTTTTTATTTTTTAGGTTTTGGTTGTGTTTATTTTTCATTTTTTTTGGGTTATGTCTTTGTAGTGTTCTGTTGTTTTTGTCTTGTTTGTGTTTTGTTATGTGGTTCTTATGTTTTTCTATGTGGTTCATGTTGTGATTTATTTTATCTTATTGTGTGTGTTTGGTTGTGCTTTTGTTTTTGACACACTCAAGGAGCATGTTTTTTATTTTATTTTATTATTTTTGTTGTTATTTACTTATTTACTTACTTATTTTTAAATTGGTTTTGTGTGTTTTTTGCTCCTTGAGTATGTCAAAGGTGGTAGGCCAGGTCCGAGTCCTGGGAATTTTTGGCGGAATGGATACCCTTGCCTCCTTGAGTCTTACCCGAAAGTGGCATCCCTTTTGGGATGTTTTCCACAAATAAAAAAAGAAACATTCCAAACCAACATAGAAAATTTTTGGTAATACACAATATTGAACTTTTGTTCATACCCTCATCCCGTTGGTCCATTTTCTTGTATCATGATTGGATCAGAGCTACAAGGCATGTGAGTAACATAGTGTATAAAATACTATGCTTGGTGATGATTCGGTCTTATGAGTTTTAGAATGGAACTATTTCACCATCAAGAATTTTAGATTTTGTGGAATTTGTCATAATTTTGGATGTGAATTAAAATTTTTATTTTACATCATTTATATCAATAAAATGATAAAATTTTCATTATATTTGTAGGTTATCATGTGTATTGATGATGGATTCAAGCTTGTTACTTTATGATATTATGATATGACAAATCAAGCATATATAGTTTTGATGTGTCTCTCTCTTATTGTATTAGAAGTGATTTGTTAATATCATTACCATGATAGATGATATAATAAATTGTATTATAATTTTAAAGCATATAATTATTATTTATATTATTTTTTCATCTTTCATCAATCGGTATTTTATCAAAGATCTGAATAAATTTATTGTGAATTTAACATTAAAAACTATGCTTATCAAAATATAGTGTTAAATTCATCTATGATACTTCGGATCCTATGACTAACCATACCATTATTTTTCTATGTATTTTTTATTTAGATTGATTATGTATTTAAATTTCTCTACAATATCAAATTTGAAGACTTGGAATTTTATAAACTTTAAGGTTTTGAAATATATTATTTCATTAAATATGGATAATCCTGTGAGTGTTAAAATTCTCACCCATTTCTAGAAATAAACATAAGCAATCAATTTACCCAAATATTATATGAAGACGAAGAAAAAAAAGAAAAAACAAAAAATGATTGATAGACATAGATTGATGGGTTCCAATTATCACCAATATTCACTATATTATCCATAGATATCGATCACAACAATCTAATGTAATGGATTAGGTGGATGGTGGTATTTATAACAATATCCAATCCCTAAAATATAAAATATTTAAGCTACTGTAACATAACATAAAGAATTAAGATTAATTATAAGTTAAGGTTTTGGCTTTTCTCAACCACATAAGAGGTAAAAATACTATCAACATCCCAAAGTACCTTTACCGATTAGTCAAACATTTAGTACTAGTCCTACATGTCAAGAGGGGAGTTTCCTCTTTCCCCTTCATTAGGGGCTTTACATGGTCATCTACAGACATGTGCTTAAGAGAGAAACTAGGAAAGTAGTGGTAGCAGTTATCACCCCCGTGAATGAAAATGGTGGTGAAGGTCCATTGTACCCTAAAACCAATCATGCACTTGACTATGAAGTGAAGGTGGAGGGGATCCCGAGGTCATTGAAGTTCGAGCCTCGATGTTATCCCACCAGAAGAAATTCTATTAGTGGGAAAAATAAGGCACCTATCCTCATTGATAATAATGAGAAATTGGATGATTTCCTATCTTTCTAGGTCAAGCCAAAGAGTACCTTAACTTCCAAGAGAGGCCACCCCATGGAAGGTACTTCTAAGTAGCCACCTCTACTGGATTCTTACATGTAATTCTAGCCATATCTTTCTAATAAATACCACCTCCAAGACCTCTATGATATCATGAATCATTTCTAGGGCTGTGAATATGACCCCTTCTTTTCTATCTCAAGCAATTCTCCTTTGGAGGAATATAAGTACCAGTATAAAATTTTGGATGAATTTAAGAGTTTGGTGGATGATGATTGGTGAAATAATGTAGGTTGTGATGGCAGTAATGTGAGAAAGTAACTCAATATTTCAACCTGTGGGTTTTTTTATTTTTTTCTAAGGAGTATGTGGTTTTTGTTTTTTTTGTTTTCCTCCTCGTCTACCCCTACATGGGCATCTCTTCTCACACTATAAGGCTTCTTCCTTATTCCCTACATGGGCCTCTCTATAATTTATATGGTTTCTCTTTATGGCCTTTAGAGGGTCTCTTCTTTTTGCTACAGTTTGTTTGGGAGATCATCTCCTAACTTTCGTATTTTTTTAAAAAGTTTATGGGATACTTTCAAAATCCCTTTTACCATTCAAAAAAAATAGTTAAGGTTTAATTATGACAAATTTGGTTATGGTCCTTTATGCTTATATAAATATTTAATAATTACTTTACATAATGATTGCATATAAGCTTTCACATGTTTACATCATACAATATTTTACATATCTAATAAATTCAAAATATAACTTTAAATATCCCCTCATAATATAAATAAAGGACCCAAGGTGATAATACATTAGTGATAATACCATATTCCCCCCTCCTCCATAATAGATGCTCTAATGGATCTTTGTTCTTAAAGTAGGCTTAGTTGAATTTCCTTCATCATCTATAAGTCTACTTATATGAAGATGCCTCTACACTTTCACATGAATCTCCTTAAGCTTGACTATATTCACCATTTCCAATATCATATACTTTGATACATATACAAATGGAAGCTCATTTGTAATTACATGTGTGGAAGATGAGATAAAGTTATTACCTCTTTAAAATTTGTCCAATATTCTATAGTTGCATAAGACGAGACTTGGAAACTTGACTTTTTTTTACAACACACATCTCATACTTTAAAGACACTAAATTTCCCTTGGGTCACGTAATCATTATCACTAAAATATATTTTACATGAACTTACTTATTATAATATTCATCAAAACTCTCCAAAAATACCTCAATAAAAAGTAGAAGAGAAAATATATCATGAAGAGTTAGCTCTTCATGCATAAATAAACCAATAACCTAAGCATATGAATAGAATAAAAGGGATTGAAAAGAGGATATTCTGGATCCTTTACTATTTTCCTCTAAAGGATCCAATATTTTCTTTAAATTTTTTAATTCAATTAGTCTCTCTCATGAATATGGACCAAAGATATTTTTCAATCATATGCACTAACCTACTAATGCCTTTCAATGATATTTTTATATATGGTTGGTAGTGGATGTTAGCAGTAAATATTGAAGCAACATGCCTTGTTATGATAGGGAAAATAGGGTATTTATATTAAAAATAAGTCCTTGTAATTTGAATAAATATCTTGTAATAAGTCCTGGATATCATAATATTATTCTATAAAATCCAATAGAATATTCCTTGTAATTTGAATAAGGGTCTTGTACACGTATCATACCTTAGATTAGCTAGGCTATCTAAGATGTTGATGCATTCATTGAGTTGATAAAACCACCTCCTCATATATGCACTTAAAGCTTGTGCTAGGAACTCAAACAAACACACTAAAAAAAATTTACTTTGGGTTTTTATCCCAATATCTGTTATCTCTAAATTTTTACATGTGTATAACCATAGAATATGCAAGCATCATGTTATTGAAATTTCCAACACCATCATGATGACCATTATTTGGTTCCAAAGGTACACAAATAGTTCAACTAAAAGGGATGGCATGATATTTGAACATATGCACTCTTTCTAAATGATCAATGTAGCACTACTCTAATGAATATTTCATTCATTAATACAATAATAAGATAAGAGGACATGCCACTTATCTCTTCGACAATGTTGGATTGTGAACTAGAAAACATGATCGAAGTAAGATTTGAACAAGTGATCAAAATAAAATATGACCCTATACCATGCTTATCTATCCAATATGGTACCAATTTTTCTTGGGTGGAATGTTGTAATATATTTGTGAATAAGGATATAATGACTCATTAGAAAAACTGGTATAATTCATTCAAATAACCATGGCAAGTAGGATATGAACTAGAGTGAATAAACATATCTCTCTTTCCTTCATCTAATAAATGTTTCAAAGCTCTTATGTTGGAAAAAAATATCATAATCCTCCATCCTTTACAAAAGCATGAAGTTATTTTTATGATAAACTAGTGACTAACTCTCCATGAAGAAGTTAAATCATCCTTATGAAGTAAAAATGACATTTTTCTTCAACTATGAGTGGTTTGAATATGTGGAAAAAAGATCAAAATCATTCCAATAACAACAAAACCAAACTAGAGTAAACATAAATTATTTTTAAAAATCTAAAATAACTAGATAGATAAAAATAGATCTTTTCTTTACCTCTTTTGCCAAAAGTGCTTTTGAATCTCAAAGAAATAATTTACTCCAAAAATAAAAATAAATTTTGGTAGCTTTGAGTAAAAAAATTGTATGACACACTCTTTAACTATTTTGATACTATGTTATCATTCCCATCAATTTCTAGAAGTTAACAAAAGCATTCCATTTATCCAAATCATATATAGAAATGAAAAAAGGGAAAATAAAGAGTGATAGAAATATATTAGTGCCCTTGAGAACCAATGTTGACTATATTATTTATATATAAGAATCAAAATACTCTAGAACAATCGATCAAGTGGATTGAGGAATTTATACGTACCTAGATTATGATAATAATAATTATGTAATATCAATAACCTAGGTCAAAAAAATATAAAGGCTTAATATTAATCATATGTTAGGGTTTAACCATGAAAAGGTTAATGTGGGACCTAGGGATTATACATTAATAATTAATATTTATATCATATAGTAGGATTACACATGGTTACATCACACAATGGTGTCCTTGGCCAATAAAGTTACATTTTAACTTTCAACAAGGATGATGGTACAATCCATATGTGATGAAAATACTAACACTTATTCCAATCAAGTGAAACTCCAATTGTAGTGTATGAGCAAGGAAGGCTAGGTCTAAATCAAGTATATATGTAAGTTTGGGGGTTGGAATATAGAAATATAGGATATGTAGACATTATCTAACTAGTCAGAAGAAAGACACTTTGAACCACATATAATAGCTATAATAGTTTAATTACATAATACATAATAATGGAGAGGTTGTTTATTCCCCTATATATATAAACAAATACATAATACAAAATAGTAGAGAGAGTGTCTGTGTTTAGTACTAACCTTTGGGGCTATGAATCTAGATTTTTACTTGTATTTTTAAAAATGCCTATGTGGTAATTTGACTTTATACTTGGTTCATGAGTGAAGTTTTACATAGTGGTTAGTTTCTTCAATTATACGTTTTGTATATCCTTACTAACGAAATATCTTGACCTTTAAGGAGTAGACTCGTTTAAATATTATTAGAAAATTTATACCTAATTATGAAGATGTTGTTGTAATAATACCCTAATAATACGATAAT
Source organism: Wollemia nobilis (assembly GCA_028583015.1). Classification (NCBI taxonomy): domain Eukaryota; kingdom Viridiplantae; phylum Streptophyta; class Pinopsida; order Araucariales; family Araucariaceae; genus Wollemia; species Wollemia nobilis. The sequence continues at coordinate 1,244,544 of JAQPPZ010002410.1, read as the reverse complement.
GATGCAATGTAAATAAATATCCATTTCAGTCTCATATAACCTAATTTTTATTTTTAAGAAAAAACCATTTATAATTATATTTGCCTTGATATTATATTTAAGGCCTATGTATAATTACCATAATGTTTCTCGAAAATGAAAAATCAAAACAAATCAAAGTTCTTTTATGCATGTATATAAGAAAATTAAGCCATCTCTATTGTACTTTATAATATTTAGTCCTCTAGGTAAATAAGTCAATGTAACCGTCCAAGAAATTAATCTACCAACAACCATTACCAATTGATCCATCCCTTTCTATATAACCTTTTGCTTTCATTATTTAAACATAATTTACCAAACAAGAAATGTTTAAAACATGAAAAATATGTGCAAAGAAGTTATTACAATGAAGATATTAATGGATAAATTTGTGTAAAACAACAATAAGAACCCGTGTTATACTTCTAAATACAACTTGAATGATATTTTCTAAAAGGTTTATAGGAGTTATAACGTTCAAATCCAACGAGAGATGTCATATTTTGGGCATATTTTGGTTGGACAAAAATATATTAAGTAAATAACTTCCTCTATTATAATAGTCTCATATAACTAATGTTCAAGTATAAGTTATTATTAAAACTATGATGAAGGTGTTACTAATGGATAAATTTATATAAAACAATGAAGAACCCTATTCTTAAGTACAAGTTATTAGTAAAGCTATAGTGAAGATAATATTAATGGATAAATTTGTATAAACAATGAAGAACTAGTGTTATACTTCTAAGTACAATTTGAGTGGGATTGTCTATAATGTTTATAGGAGTTCTAAGGTTCAAATCCAATGAGATATATATGTATTAACATTTATTTTAATACAATTTTAGTTCTTTTTCTATAAAATATATTGTTCATATTTCTCAAAGTGTTATGTTTCCACAATAGCTCCTTGACATCATTTTCATTAAGAGATAAAATATCACTCGTCTAGTTTTCCAAGATAAAAATCAACATTGTGACTGACCAAATTGTTTACTAGACAATTTCATTCTCTATAGTTATCCTCATATTCCCAATAGATTACCTCCAATAATAGATTAAAAACAACAATAATATTATTTTCTATACAATCCCCATATCCATTCTTGTTTATAGTATTAATTTTAGTTTATGAATCCCTCTCATTCAAAATATATTTTTTCATTTTCAATTACAATTTTAATCCCTCTAATATGTGCCCTAGCCTCTAGAAAGTTGGTTTGAGAAGGGGTGTTGAAAGGTTCCCGAACCTTTTATAATAAAATCAAAGGGGTGTTGAAATATCCATGAACTTTTTACAAGAAAGTCAAATATTTTACATTAAGCTTAGATTTGCAGCCTAGCATAAAAACATATATGCAAATCAAAATAGCTATAAACTAAAATAGCTTAAAAATTTCTAGGTCATAACCACTCAAAGTATTCAGTCATGACTATAAATATACACCAGCAATAGACTAGAAGCACCACTCCATAACTAAGTAACAAAACACCTTCCTAGAAGGAAGGAAACAAAGCATGCAAAAGGTGTCTATTAACCATGTTTATTTGGTTTAGTTGGCCACAAATTTTGTACCTTCCATATCAGGTTTTTAATAGCTTCTATTATTTGCTAATCTACCTTGATTTATTAGAGTAGAATAATCCAAGGAATTTTTCTTCTTAATGTAGACATCAATCTTTGTGTGGTAGGGGTATTGAGTCTCCTTGTATTCTAGGATAGAAGTATCATTTCTTAGGTACGCCAACCAATATTTTCCTCCCATCCAAGGTTAAAGTATATTGGATTATATTTTCAATTTCAGCAACAATCTCTCATTAGATGCCATCTGCGTGTCTACACAGCCTGTGTCCACTGTGACCAAATTTAATTGACGGGAATTTTTCTATAATTAAAATATTTATGTCTATACAAAATCTAAATGCACGTCCGCTTCAGTAGGAATCGCGCGCTAGAAGAAAAAGAAAAGAAAACGAGGTTTCAAAGTAGCTTTAAACCTTTGGATTAGGCAATGGCCAGGTAAAATTTTGCAGCAGTAAAATAAAACAATATTGCTTCTCAGTTACGGTAAAAGGTTTTGGTCTAAATCAAAGGTAATCTGGTAGCACTTATTGGAATGGACGTTTTGCTTTGAATACGATTCCTTAAGATAAACCCTTATCAATACACTTTACTATTTGCATCGAATCTATAAATCGAAGTGTACGAGGAGTCCAAACAAAGCACGTGCACTCCAGTAGAGAGACAGCTTCTATAAATGCCTCAACTGCCGTTAATGCAATTCATATCTTCAGCAGAAGAGAAGACAGTGAAGAAGGTAGAATTAATATCTTCAACAGAAGACATCAAAGAAGGTAAAGATAGGACGTGACGTTGGTTCGGCTCAACAACATTCAAAGACTGCAAGCCTAAGCAATATTTGTGTTTCATGGAGTCGAGCCGAACCAATGTCACTTTTTATCTAGCCCTTCAACAATTACTATTTGAAGACTGATTCTCAGTATCTGAAGTCTTAAGCAACTCCAGTGTATAATTTCTCCTACAATTTTTGTGTTGTGCCTTCATGTTCTTGATAGAGGCGTATTTTCTACCATGTCTGATATGGTGAGAGTATCATATAAAATTGATTCATTTTTTAGTGTAATGGCAATACGTTCAGCATCATAGGAATTCGTACAAAGATTCTACCCTCTATATCGATGATAATTTTTGTTCAAAAAAAAAAAATAGCGAACAATGGATTTGTACTCACTATTTATAGTCTAAATTTAGTCATCCAATGCAGCTTAACCAAGAATAACATTAGGCAATTTGATCTTATCATCGGGGCCTTTTATAATGGGAAATGAAAGGCTAGTGGAATAATAGTCCAGCCTCTTGAAGTAGGCCCTCGAACTCTTAAATCAATCCTTTATGTCATGCCACAAGACATATCTTATAAAATTATCTTATGATGGCTTTACATCCATTAGGTCCGGAACTACCATCCATTCTACATCAATGTCTAAAATATGAATATAAAGGTCAAACTTATAATATTGCTACATATCCAAATCCCTTCAAATAGTGTAAGCTAAACTTATAGTATTGCTACATATCCAAATCCCTTCAAATAGTGTAAGGTAATTGAAGTCCAAATGCAAAAACACAATGTCAGTTTAAAAACCTCATCTAACAGAAGATAAAGTGAATCATTACTTTTACTTTTAATACAGAGACATATAGTAGTTTAAAAACCACATATCATATAGGAGAGTTCATTAGATCTTTTGCTAAAGACCAAATAACAAAAGCATTAAACTCCCTTCAACTTTTTAATATCACAATTTAAATATAAGAAATCAACTATTTTCTAGCTCTAGTTTTGCTAAGCTAACAAATCTTGACTCTATTCTTCATTATGTGGACCTATCCAGTCACCCTTCTCACGGCTTCTCACGGAATGTTAGGTTGGAAATCCTCTAATAAGGGTAAAAGGGTGTAAATTGGATTTGTCATTCAATTGTGTCAGAACTACCAATGAGGAGAAGATAGTTGGTAGGAAATGATATCACTCTCAATTATAGCATGCTTGATGCTAATTTTCTAACTTTTATCCCATCCCAAAACATATCTTGGCTAATATGGGTTACTAAGGTGTTAGGCCTTCATAAACAAGACATGAATGAGCCCCCTCAATTAGAAGGGTAGTCAAACCTATTTGTATAGGGTCTAATCCTAATAATGTTAAACCAAATCACGACTCAATTCTAGAATAAGTAAGATGAATATGATTAAAAAGATCATTATGATCAAATTTTCCTAATTAATATTGTCCCTTTAAATGGTTTTCATTGAAATGATGAAACTCTAGAAATCCTAACCATTTTATCTTAGGTAATGAATATAGTGATTTCACTTATTATTATGGTTTAAATTGATTTTCTTCTTCATCATCAATATCATTAACACTATCATCATCATCGTGTATAGATTATGTGAATATCACCTTGTCAAACTTGAAGGCAAAAACTCAAAGAACTCATGAACATCATACATCTCAAATGGTGTTGTTACTAAGCAAATAACTATAAATATTTATATCCTTGTATTGATTAATGGTTGATTTTTTATTAAATTTTGGTTAGTTTCCAATTAATCTATCTTCGCTTGATTATGATGGATTTTGTTGATTGTTGACTTAAACTCATATTTGTGACAATAATTTTTATTTTGCATAACTTTAATATTTGTATTGCTTGCAAATATTTTAGTGCAACTTCAATTATTCTTTATATTTGTCTCTTTTTCTTTCAAAATTGCTTATATATTTTGTGTCTATAATTTTATCTTGAGCTCTTTATTCATTTTTCCTAGTAATACATTGAAACAAGGGAGAACACATATAGGATGATATTATGAAGGATTAATTATTTTCTATTTTCTAAGTTGTTGATGTGAGTGGATATCCATTATAATTGTGTTTATCTTGATTATGTTTGTTGCTTGATTTAAAATATTTTCTACATTTATTTGAATCTATTAATTAAAGCTAGATATGAATGAAAAAATACATTACTTCATATGTTTACTAATATGATTATACATAATAAGCTATAATATTATTTTTAAAATGACTTTTGTGTCTACCATAGTAGTTGCTTTTTATCCAAAGGAAGAAATGTGTCTTATATTCCTTATTTTGGTATGATCATACAAGGTAAGAAATGAAGTAATTTATAGTCTCATTTTTTAATGGATATTATATTTATGAGGCTAGTTTATTAGTACTTAAGATATGATATAAAAGTTACATTATTTCCTTTGATCAAGTCATCAAGGTTAATATACATAGGATTTTTGAAGCCTTATATTTTATCCTCATCAAATTTCATCATATTTCTTACATCAGTTAACTCTAAATATTTAATCTCAACATCAAATAAATAATTATTCATCTATATCCACAACAACTAGCATGGAATGATACTAGTTAGGATTAGCTGATTATAATTTTTACTAAAAATAGATACGAGTGGATTATCCTTAATATTTTATAATTGTCTATCTAATTAGGATATTTATAATATTTTACAACTTGGTTTGCACCCATGATGGGAAGATAGAGATATTATTTTGTAATACAAATCATGCTATGACAAATATTTATAGAATCATGATTTAAAATGGATCATGGCATGTCTTACAATGAATTATAATAAGTAAAAAATCTAAACACATTCTTTATTTTTGTTAACCCGTCCACAAATACAACATGCTCAAATTTTGTTCTATCTTCAAAATTTTAATCCAATAACAAAGTTTACAATGATTCAATAGATAATAAACATTCATCCTTATATCTATAATATTAGAATTTAATATAATACATAAAATATTTCAATATTATTATTTACCATGAAGTGACGAATATTATTATTTTAGACGTTCTAAAGATAGTGATATCAAATTAGCTTAGCATTCATATAAAATCAAAGAATAAAAATGTGTGCCATTATGTTGATGATATCAAATGTTATTTAATATAAAATCCTTACTAAATATTTTTTATTTTTATCCTACTCATCTAATTACTTTTTTTTTTTTATTTATAACATGAATATCATGCCTAGTTGAGTAATGATACTCTTAAGGTTATAAATATTATAATAGTCATAATGTTTTTTTTGTCTCTTTCATCACAAAGACTTAGTACCTAAAAAACATGTTATACAACAAAACATTTATCTAACATTATTGATTTTATGTAGGGTGGCCTCAATGGGAGGGATTGTAGTCACCTATGTAGGATCACTAAAACCATATTAAGCATATATAAGCATTAAGGTAATATAAACCCATCCTATTATCCAGACTTATTTTATAATTATTCAACATATGGGGTGGACCGAAAGAGAGGGATTTTAAAAACTTATGTATGTTCATCAAACTAACTAAATAAAAATATGAATATGGAAAATTTGAATCACTATAAGACTATCCTTAAATCACTATATCATATATAAATACACTATGCTTATTTTTTAATCATGCACTATAATTTATTTATATATTATTGAATAAAATTGTATTTTAGTATACACAAAGATATATATTCCTTTCATATTAAAATCTTATTTTCTTTTTATTTCATGTATCATTTGAAATTTTAAAACAAGAAGTAATAAATATAATGTCACACATGGCATTACAAATGTTCTTGAACATTTATTCAAGGCAACTAAAATATCTAAATCTCTTTATGGCATATCTAAATTCTTATATGCTACAACTACACTTCCTTTGGGCATATGTATATTGTATATATTTTTATCATAGGAAGTACTATCTGGCACACCAAATTCATAAAACCATAACTTTCCATGCATAGGTTCAAATTAATGAGGAAATAACCAAGATGTTTATATGTGATAAGAAACATTCCAACCCAACCTAGTTTCTTCTTTTTTTGGTTCATTCAGTTTTTTTAGTTCCCTAGCTCATTCTATTCTCTCTTTTTTTTTCCCTTAATAGTCTTCTAGTCTAGATAGGTCATTGTTATGTTCAATTTTTTTTTTTCTTTTTTTCTTTTTTGTTTTTTTTTTTAGTTTTTTAAGGTGGGTGGGTTCTTTTGTTTTGTTTTGCTTTTGTGTTCTTTGTGTTGTTTTTTTTTGTTCTTGTTTTTTTGTTGTTTTGTGTTTTTGTTTTTTTTTTTTTATATGTTTTTTTTTTTTCTTGTGTTTTTTTCATTCTTGTTCTTGGGTTTCTCTTTGTTTGTGTTAATTCGTGTTTTTATGTGTGAGTGTTTTCTATGTTTTTTGTTTTTGTTTATTGTATGTTGTTGGTTGTTTTTTATTTTTATTTTTTTTATTTTTTAGGTTTTGGTTGTGTTTATTTTTTCATTTTTTTGGGTTATGTCTTTGTATTGTTCTGTTGTTTTTGTCTTGTTTATGTTTTGTTATGTGGTTCTTGTGCTTTTCTATGTGGTTCATGTTGTGATTTATTTTATCTTATTGTGTGTGTTTGGTTGTGCTTTTGTTTTTGACACACTCAAGGAGCATGTTTTTTATTTTATTTTATTATTTTTGTTGTTATTTACTTATTTACTTACTTATTTTTAAATTGGTTTTGTGTGTTTTTTGCTCCTTGAGTATGTCAAAGGTGGTAGGCCAGGTCCGAGTCCTGGGCATTTTTTGTGGAATGGATACCCTTGCCTCCTTGGGTCTTACCCAAAAGTGGCATCCCTTTTGGGATGTTTTCCACAAATAAAAAAAAGAAACATTCCAAACCAACATAGAAAATTTTTGGTAATACACAATATTGAACTTTTGTTCATACCCTCATCCCGTTGGTCCATTTTCTTGTATTATGATTGGATCAGAGCTACAAGGCATGTGAGTAACATAGTGTATAAAATACTATGCTTGGTGATGATTCGGTCTTGTGAGTTTTAGAATGGAACTATTTCACCATCAAGAATTTTAGATTTTGTGGAATTTGTCATAATTTTGGATGTGAATTAAAATTTTTATTTTACATCATTTATATCAATAAAATGATAAAATTTTCATTAAATTTGTAGGTTATCATGTGTATTGATGATGGATTCAAGCTTGTTACTTTATGATATTATGATATGACAAATCAAGCATATATAGTTTTGATGTGTCTCTCTCTTATTGTATTAGAAGTGATTTGTTAATATCATTACCATGGTAGATGATATAATCAATTGTATTATAATTTTAAAGCATATAATTATTATTTATATTATTTTTTCATCTTTCATCAATCAGTATTTTAACAAAGATCTGAATAAATTTATAGTGAATTTAACATTAAAAACTATGCTTATCAAAATATAGTGTTAAATTCATCTATGATACTTCGGGTCCTATGACTAACCATACCATTATTTTTCTATGTATTTTTTATTTAGATTGATTATGTATTTAAATTTCTCTACAATATCAAATTTGAAGACTTGGAATTTTATAAACTTTAAGGTTTTGAAATATATTATTTCATTAAATATGGATAATCCTGTGAGTGTTAAAATTCTCACCCATTTCTAGAAATAAACATAAGCAATTAATTTACCCAAATATTATATGAATATGAAGAAAAAAAAGAAAAAATAAAAAATGATTGATAGACATAGATTGATGGGTTCCAATTATCACCAATATTCACTATATTATCCATAGATATCGATCACAACAATATAATGTAATGGATTAGGTGGATGGTGGTATTTATAACAATATCCAATTCCTAAAATATAAAATATTTAAGCTACTGTAACATAACATAAAGAATTAATATTAATTATAAGTTAAGGTTTTGGCTTTTCTCAACCACATAAGAGGTAAAAATACTATCAACATCCCAAAGTACCTTTATCGATTAGTCGAACATTTAGTACTAGTCCTACATGTCAAGAGGGGAGTTTCCTCTTTCTCCTTCATTAGGGGCTTTACATGGTCATCTATAGACATGTGCTTAAGAGAGAAACTAGGAAATAAGTGGTAGCAGTTATTGCCACCGTGAATGAAAATGGTGGTGAAGGTCCATTGTACCCTAGAACCAATCATGTACTTGACTATGAAGTGAAGGTGGAGGGGACCCCGAGGTCATTGAAGTTCGAGCCTCGATGTTATCCCACCAGAAGAAATTCTATTAGTGGGAAAAATAAGACACCTATCCTCATTGATAATAATGAGCAATTGGATGATTTCTTATCTTTCTAGGTCAAGCCAAAGAGTACCTTAACTTCCAAGAGAGGCCACCCCATGGAAGGTACTTCTAAGTAGCCACCTCTACTGGATTCTTGCATGTAATGCTAGCCATATCTTTCTAATAAATACCACCTCCAAGACCTCTATGATATCATGAATATCATTTCTAGGGTTGTGAATATGACCCCTTCTTTTCTATCTCAAGCGGTTCTCCTTTGGAGGAATATAAGTACCAGTATAAAATTTTGGATGAATTTAAGAGTTTGGTGGATGATGATGGATGAAATAATGTAGGTTGTGATGGCAGTAATGTGAGAAAGTAACTCAATATTTCAACTAGTGGGTTTTTTTATTTTTTTCTGAGGAGTATGTGGTTTTTGTTTTTTTTGTTTTCCTCCTCATCTACCCCTACATGGGCATCTCTTCTCACACTATAAGGCTTCTTCCTTATTCCCTACATGGGCTCTCTATAATTTATATGGTTTCTCTTTATGGCCTTTAGAGGGTCTCTTCTTTTTGCTACAGTTTGTTTGGGAGATCATCTCCTAACTTTCATATTTTTTTAAAAAAATTATGGGATACTTTCAAAATCCCTTTTACCATTCAAAAAAAATATTTAAGGTTTAATTATGAAAATTTTGGTTATGGTCCTTTATGCTTATATATAAATATTTAATAATTACTTTACATAATGATTGCATATAAGCTTTCACATGTTTACATCATACAATATTTTACATATCTAATAAATTCAAAATATAACTTTAACTATCCCCTCATAATATAAATAAAGGACCCAAGGTGATAATACATTAGTGATAATACCATATTCCCCCCTCCTCCATAATAGATGCTCTAATGGATCTTTGTTCTTAAATTAGGCTTAGTTGAATTTCCTTCATCATCTATAAGTCTACTTATATGAAGATGCCTCTACACTTTCACATGAATCTCCTTAAGCTTGACTATATTCACCATTTCTAATATCATATACTTTGATACATATACAAATGGAAGCTCATTTGTAAGTACATGTGTGGAAGATGAGATAAAGTTATTACCTCTTTAAAATTTGTCCAATATTCTATAGTTGCATAAGACGAGACTTGGAAACTTGACTTTTTTTTACAACACACATCTCATACTTTAAAGACACTAAATTTTCCTTGGGTCACGTAATCATTATCACTAAAATATATTTTACATGAACTTACTTATTAGAATATTCATCAAAACTCTCCAAAAATACCTCAATAAAAAGTAGAAGAGAGAATATATCATGAAGAGTTAGCTCTTCATGCATAAATAAACCAATATCCTAAGCATAGTAATAGAATAAAAGGGATTGAAAAGAGGATATTTTGGATCCTTTACTATTTTCCTCTAAAGGATCCAATATTTTCTTTAAATTTTTTAATTCAATTAGTCTCTCTCATGAATATGGACCAAAGTTATTTTTCAATCATATGCACTAACCTACTAATGCCTTTCAATGATATTTTTATATATGGTTGGTAGTGGATGTTAGTAGTAAATATTGAAGCAACATGCCTTGTTATGATAGGGAAAATAGGGTATTTATATTAAAAATAAGTCCTTGTAATTTGAATAAATATCTTGTAATAAGTCCTGGATATCATAATATTATTCTATAAAATCCAATAGAATATTCCTTGTAATTGAATAAAGGTCTTGTACACGTATCATACCTTAGATTAGCTAGGCTATCTAAGATGTTGATGCATTCATTGAGTCGAGAAAACCACCTCCTCATATATGCACTTAAAGCTTGTGCTAGGAACTCAAACAAACACACTAAAAAAAATTTACTTTGGGTTTTTATCCCAATATATGTTATCTCTAACTTTTTACATGTGTATAACCATACAATATGCAAGCATCATGTTATTGAAATTTCCAACACCATCATGATGACCATTATTTGGTTCCAAAGGTACACAAATAGTTCAACTAAAAGGGATGGCATGATATTTGAACATATGCACTCTTTCTAAATGATCAATGTAGCACTACTCTAATGAATATTTCATTCATTAATACAATAATAAGATAAGAGGACATGTGACTTACCTCTTCGACAATGTTGGATTGTGAACTAGAAAACATGATCGAAGTAAGATTTGAACAAGTGATCAAAATAAAATATGACCCTATACCATGCTTATCTATCCAATATGGTACCAATTTTTCTTGGGTGGAATGTTGTAATATATTTGTGAATAAGGATATAATGACTCATTAGAAAAACTGGTATAATTCATTCAAATAACCATGGCAAGTAGGATATGAACTAGAGTGAATAAGCATATCTCTCTTTCCTTCATCTAATAAAGGTATCAAAGCTCTTATGTTGGACAAAAATATCATAATCCTCCATCCTTTACAAAAGCATGAAGTTCTCTTTATGATAAACTAGTGACTAACTCTCCATGAAGAAGTTAAATCATCCTTATGAAGTCAAAATGACATTTTTCTTCAACTATGAGTGGTTTGAATATGTGGAAAAAAGATCAAAATCATTCCAATAACAACAAAACCAAACTAGAGTAAACATAAATTATTTTTAAAAATTTAAAATAACTAGATAGATAAAAATAGATCTTTTCTTTACCTCTTTTGCCAAAAGTTCTTTTGAATCTCAAAGAAATAATTTACTCCAAAAATAAAAATAAATTTTGGTAGCTTTGAGTAAAAATTTTGTATGACACACTCTAACTATTTTGATACTATGTTATCATTCCCATCAATTTCTAGAAGTTAACAAAAGCATTCCATTTATCCAAATCATATATAGAAATGAAAAAATGGAAAATAAAGAGTGATAGACATATATTAGTGCCCTTGAGAACCAATGTTGACTATATTATTTATATATAAGAATCAAAATACTCTAGAACAATCGATCAAGTGGATTGAGGAATTTATACGTACCTAGATTATGATAATAATAATTATGTAATATCAATAACCTAGGTCAAAAAAATATAAAGGCTTAATATTAATCATATGTTAGGGTTTAACCATGAAAAGGTTAATGTGGGACCTAGGGATTATACATAAATAATTAATATTTATATCATATAGTAGGATTACACATGGTTACATCACACAATGGTGTCCTTGGCCAATAAAGTTACATTTTAACTTTCAACAAGGATGATGGTACAATCCATATGTGATGACAATACTAACACTTATTCCAATCAAGTGAAACTCCAATTGTAGTGTATGAAGCAAGGAAGGCTAGGACTAACTCAAGTATATATGTAAGTTTGGGGGTTGTAATATAGAAATATAGGATATGTAGACATTATCTAACTAGTCAGAAGAAAGACACTTTGAACCACGTATAATAGCTATAATAGTTTAATTACATAATACATAATAATGGAGAGGTTGTATATTCCCCTATATATATAAACAAATACATAATACAAAATAGTAGAGAGAGTGTGTGTGTTTAGTACTAACCTTTGGGCCTATAAATCTAGATTTTTACTTGTATTTTTAAAAATGCCTATGTGGTAATTTGACTTTATACTTGGTTCATGAGTGAAGTTTTACATAGTGGTTAGTTTCTTCAATTATATGTTTTGTATATCCTTACTAACGAAATACCTTGACCTTTAAGGAGTAGACTCGTTTAAATATTATTAGAAAATTTATACCTAATTATGAAGATGTTGTTGTAATAATACCCTAATAATACGATAATGATGCAACGTAAATAAATATCCATTTCAGTCTCATATAACCTAATTTTTATTTTTAAGAAAAAACTATTTATAATTATATTTGCCTTGATATTATATTTAAGGCCTATGTATAATTACCATAATGTTTCTCGAAAATGAAAAATCAAAACAAATCAAAGTTCTTTTATGCATGTATATAAGAAAATTAAGCCATCTCTATTGTACTTTATAATATTTAGTCCTCTAGGTAAATAAGTCAATGTAACCATCCAAGAAATTAATCTACCAACAACCATTACCAATTGATCCATCTCTTTCTAGATAACCTTTTTCTTTCATTATTTAAACATAATTTACCAAACAAGAAATTTTTAAAACATGAAAAATATGTGCAAAGAAGTTATTACTAAAACTATGATGAAGATATTAATGGATAAATTTGTGTAAAACAACAATAAGAACCCATGTTATACTTCTAAATAAAACTTGAATGATATTTTCTAAAAGTTTTATAGGAGTTATAACGTTCAAATCCAACGAGAGATGTCATATTTTGGGCATATTTTGGTTGGACAAAAATATATTAAGTAAATAACTTCCTTTATTAGAATAGTCTCATATAACTAATGTTCAAGTATAAGTTATTATTAAAACTATGATGAAGGTATTACTAATGGATAAATTTATATAAAACAATGAAGAACCCTATTCTTAAGTACAAGTTATTAGTAAAGCTATAGTGAAGATATTATTAATGGATAAATTTGTATAAACAATGAAGAACTAGTGTTATACTTGTAAGTACAATTTGAGTGGGATTTTCTATAATGTTTATAGGAGTTCTAAGGTTCAAATCCAATGAGATATATATGTATTAACATTTATTTTAATACAATTTTAGTTCTTTTTCTATAAAATATATTGTTCATATTTCTCAAAGTGTTATGTTTCCACAATAGCTCCTTGACATCATTTTCATTAAGAGATAAAATATCACTCGTCTAGTTTTCCAAGATAAAAATCAACATTGTGACTGACCAAATTGTTTACTAGACAATTTCATTCTCTATAGTTATCCTCATATTCCCAATAGATTACCTCCAATAATAGATTACAAACAACAATAATATTATTTTCTATACAATCCCCATATCCATTCTTGTTTATAGTATTAATTTTAGTTTATGAATCCCTCTCATTAAAAATATATTTTGTCATTTTCAATTACAATTTTAATCCCTCTAATATGTGCCCTAGCCTCTAGAAAGTTGGTTTGAGAAGGGGTGTTGAAAGGTTCCCGAACCTTTTATAATAAAATCAAAGGGGTGTTGAAATATTCATGAACTTTTTACAAGAAAGTCAAATATTTTACATTAAGCTTAGATTTGTAGCCTAGCATAAAAACATATATATGCAATCAAAATAGCTATAAACTAAAATAGCTTAAAAATTTCTAGGTCATAACCACTCAAAGTATTCAGTCATGAATATAAATATACACCAGCAATAGACTAGAAGCACCACTCCATAACTAAGTAACAAAACACCTTTTATAGGAAGGAAGGAAACAAAGCATGCAAAAGGTGTCTATTAACCATGTTTATTTGGTTTAGTTGGCCACAAATTTTGTACCTTCCATATCAGGTTTTTAATAGCTTCTATTATTTGCTAATCTACCTTGATTTATTAGAGTAGAATAATCCAAGGAATTTTTCTTCTTAATGTAGACATCAATCTTTGTGTGGTAGGGGTATTGAGTCTCCTTGTATTCTAGGATAGAAGTATCATTTCTTAGGTATGCCAACCAATATTTTCCTCCCATCCAAGGTTAAAGTATATTGGATTATATTTTCAATTTCAGCAACAATCTCTCATTAGATGCCATCTGCGTGTCTACACAGCCTGTGTCCGCTGTGACCAAATTTAATTGACGGGAATTTTTCTATAATTAAAATATTTATGTCTATACAAAATCTAAATGCACGTCCGCTTCAGTACGAATCGCGTGCTAGAAGAAAAAGAAAAGAAAACGAGGTTTCAAAGTAGCTTTAAACCTTTGGATTAGGCAATGGCCAGGTAAAATTTTGCAGCAGTAAAATAAAAGGTTTTGGTCTAAATCAAAGGTAATGTGGTAGCACTTATTGGAATGGACGTTTTGCTTTGAATACGATTCCTTAAGATAAACCCTTATCAATACACTTTACTATTTGCATCGAATCTATAAATCGAAGTGTACTAGGAGTCCAAACAAAGCACGTGCACTCCAGTAGAGAGACAGCTTCTATAAATGCCTCAACTGCCGTTAATGCAATTCATATCTTCAGCAGAAGAGAAGACAGTGAAGAAGGTAGAATTAATATCTTCAACAGAAAACATCAAAGAAGGTAAAGATAGGACGTGACGTTGGTTCGGCTCAACAACATTCAAAGACTGCAAGCCTAAGCAATATTTGTGTTTCATGGAGTCGAGCCGAACCAATGTCACTTTTTATCTAGCCCTTCAACAATTATTATTTGAAGACTGATTCTCAGTATCTGAAGTCTTAAGCAACTCCAGTGTATAATTTCTCCTACAATTTTTGTGTTGTGCCTTCATGTTCTTGATAGAGGCGTATTTTCTACCATGTCTGATATGGTGAGAGTATCATATAAAATTGATTCATTTTTTAGTGTAATGGCAATACGTTCAGCATCATAGGAATTCGTACAAAGATTCTACCCTCTACATCGATGATAATTTTTGTTTAAAAAAAAAAAATAGCGAACAATGGATTTGTACTCACTATTTATAGTCTAAATTTAGTCATCCAATGCAGCTTAACCGAGAATAACGTTAGGCAATTTGATCTTATCATCGGGGCCTTTCATAATGGGAAATGAAAGGCTAGTGGAATAATAGTCCAGCCTCTTGAAGTAGGCCCTCGAACTCTTAAATCAATCTTTTATGTCATGCCACAAGACATATCTTATAAAATTATCTTATAATGGCTTTACATCCATTAGGTCGGGAACTATCATCCATTCTACATCAATGTCTAAAATATGAATATAAAGGTTAAACTTATAATATAAAGATGATGGCAAGGAGGATGATAAGAAGTTAGATGAGGACTACAAGGAAGACTGCTTGGCCTCTTGGCTGTCCATTCTATGGGATGTTTTTTTTTACCATATTCTATTATTTTATATGGGCACAAGCTACTCTGCATGGTGCTTGCATGATTAGTTTTTGTCTTTGTTAGTTCTATTTTGCATCTTTCTTTTCTGATGGCCATAATATTAGGCTTCCATAGTTTAGTTTGGCTGTATTCTGATGGAAGAGTAGGTCTTGGCCCTTTTTGTTGTCAGTTTAAACTTTTAGGGCTTGGCCTTTGTCCAGTTGGTCAGTGGACCCTATTTTGTAAAATGGTTTTGGGTCAACCAATTAAAACCCGGTGTTAATTATAATATTCTCTTACTTACCAAAAAAAAATAATATTGCTACATATCCAAATCCCTTCAAATAGTGTAAGCTAAACTTATAGTATTGCTACATATCCAAATCCCTTCAAATAGTGTAAGGTAATTGAAGTCCAAATGCAAAAACACAATGTCAGTTTAAAAACCTCATCTAATAGAAGATAAAGTGAATCGTAACTTTTACTTTTAATACAGAGACATATAGTAGTTTAAAAACCACATATCATATAGAAGAGTTCATTAGATCTTTTGCTAAAGACCAAATAACAAAAGCATTAAACTCTCTTCAAATTTTTAATATCACAATTTAAATATAAGAAATCAACTATTTTCTAGCTCTAGTTTTTCTAAGCTAACAAATCTTGACTCTATTCTTCATTATGTGGACCTATCCAGTCACCCTTCTAAGGAACGTTAGGTTGGAAATCCTCTAAGAAGGGTAAAAGGGTGTAAATTGGATTTGTCATTCAATTGTGTCAGAACTACCAATGAGGAGAAGATAGTTGGTAGGAAATGATATCACTCTCAATTATAGCATGCTTGATGCTAATTTTCTAACTTTTATCCCTTGCCAAAACATATCTTGGCTAATATAATATGGGTTACTATGGTGTTAGGCCTTCATAAACAAGACATGAATGAGCCCCCTCAATTGGAAGGGTATTCAAACCTATTTGTACAGGGTCTAATCCTAATAATGTTAAACCAAATCATGACTCAATCTAGAATAAGTAAGATAAATATGATTAAAAATATCATTATGATCAAATATTCCTAATTAATATTGTCCCTTTAAATGGTTTTCATTGAAATGATGAAACTTTAGAAATCCTAACCATTTTATCTTAGGTAATGAATATAGTGATTTCACATATTATTATGGTTTAAATTGCTTTTCTTCTTCATCATCAATATCATTAACATTGTCATCATCATCGTGTATAGATTATGTGAATATCACCTTGCCAAACTTGATGGCAAAAACTCAAAGAACTCATGAACATCATACATCTCAAATGGTGTTGTTACTAAGCAAATAACTATAAATATTTATATCCTTGTATTGATTAATGGTTGATTTTTTATTAAATTTTGGTTAGTTTCCAATTAATCTATCTTCATTTGATTATGATGGATTTTGTTGATTGTTGACTTAAACTCATATTTGTGACAATAATTTTTATTTTGCATAACTTTGATATTTGTATTGCTTGCAAATATTTTATCGCAACTTCAATTATTCTTTATCTTTGTCTCTTTTGCTTTCAAAATTGCTTATATATTTTGTGTCTATAATTTTATCTTGAGCTCTTTATTCATTTTTCCTAGTAAGACATTGAAACAAGGGAGAACACATATAGGATGATATTATGAAGGATTAATTATTTTCTATTTTCTAAGTTGTTGATGTCAGTGGATATCCATTGTAATTGTGTTTATCTTGATTATGTGTTGCTTGATTTAAACTATTTTTTACATGTATTTGAATATATTAATTAAAGCTAGATATGAATGAAGAAATACATTACTTCATATGTTTACTAATATGATTATACATAATAAGATATAATATTATTTTAAAAATGACTTTTGTGTCTACCATCGTAGTTGCTTTTTATCCAAAGAGAAGAAATATGTCTTATATTCCTTATTTTGGTATGATCATACAAGGTAAGAAATGAAGTAATTTATAGTCTCATTTTTTAATGGATATTATATTTATGAGGCTATTTTATTAGTACTTAAGAGATGATATAAAAGTTACATTATTTCCTTTGATCAAGTTATCAAGGTTAATATACATAGGATTTTTGAAGCCTTATATTTTATCCTCATCAAATTTCATCATATTTATTACATCACTTAACTCTAAATATTTAATCTCAACATAAAATAAATAATTATTCATCTATATCCACAACAACTAGCATGGAATGATACTAGTTAGGATTAGCTGATTATAATTTTTACTAAAAATAGATACGAGTGGATTATTCTTAATATTTTATAATTGTCTATCTAATTAGGATATTTAAAATATTTTACAACTTGGTTTGCACCCATGATGGGAAGATAGAGATATTATTTTGTAATACAGATCATTCTATGACAAATATTTATAGAATCATGATTTAAAATGGATCATGGCATGTCTTACAATGAATTATAATAAGTAAAAAATCTAAGCACATTCTTTATTTCTGATAACCCATCCACAAATACAACATGCTCAATTTTTGTTCTATCTTCAAAATTTTAATCCAATAACAAAGTTTACTATAGACACCAAAACAGCACCAATCCGATTATGTGACTGCAAACACTGATCGCTTTGACAAACACAGCCCCCAGGGCAGCCCTTAGAGGTCAAACAATGGTCTTAACCACTTTCATAGCAATTTTGTGAGGTCAAGAAGCAATTTGGCACACTTAGACACTTTGCCTAGTAATCGTCTCACCCAGGGACGATTGCTAACTTGAAATCGTCTCACCCAGGGATGATTTCTGAAATCGTCCCTGGGTGAGACGATTTCCAAGTTTAACGGGCAAAAAGACAAATGAGGCCAAGTGGCAGCCCAGAACAGTCAGTTGATGACTCCTGCCTCGCACGCGTGTGTGAGTGGGCAAATAGGCCGTTTGAGGACTGTCACAAGGGCGATTATGAAAGCCCAAGTCAATGGAGGACTCCCCTCCCTCATGGGAAGACAAGACTGCCACATGGCGCCTATGACCAACACATGGCATTTGTGCTTCCCTCCCAAAAGAGACCCCTTGGGTCTATAAAAGGTGAGACTTTTCTCACCCAAGACATACAGGTTGAAGGAGTTTTCAAGCAACGAAGTGTTGCCGAGTTGAAGACCCACTTGCATCCCTTTTGGTTCACCTTCCCACATCCACCAATCTCTTTTGCAAGGGAGGTTGTTGGGTGGCTTTTGGAAGCTTGAACCTGACCCAAATCCAACACATGGACACCTGAACCAACCAATTCGCCGACCCCCCAATCCTAAGAGGTTTTGGGCCCATCCCTAGTGGATTGGCGCCGGAATCAAGTGCCAACGGTGGGAGGCCCACTTGGGCATCCCCGCACTTTTCTTAAGTTTTATTTCAGAAGCATTCTAGTTTATTTTCTCATGCTTCATATTGTGTTTCCTGTTTGGTGAATTCATAGCTGCAATTTCGTAACCTTTGATCAGATTCTAGTATGTTTTGTGTCGTTTTGTAGTTTCACTAACTTGCAGGAGGCGATATCAAATTCCCGAGGGTAGAGGCCAAATTGGGAGAATCCGACCATCTGGGTCGTCCCAAAATGGCCCCAATTACATAACCCCCCTGTCTGCAGGTGTTTTGGAGACCTCGGGAGTCGACATTGGAGCGTGTCAGTTCGGCTTCCCCAACACAGAAGAAATCGTCCCACCCAGGGACGATTTACAGTCAGAAATCGTCCTACCCAGGGACGATTTCCAGTTGAAAGCAGATTGGCCGACTGTCTCAGTGGCAATGGCCTGTTGGTAACATTTTCTGTCTTCTGGCAAGTTTTCAGGCTGTTTAGAATCATTTTGTTTACTGTTTTAGATAAATGTTTGCATGCATATTTCGTTAATTTTAAAGAACAAACACCTTTCATTTGCAGCAGGTGCTACTGACATCTTGGTTGTTTCTTTGTTCACAGGAGAAGCAGCAGAGGTTAAGAACTCATCGACATCAGCGACGGCATCATCTTGGCCCGCCCATTGCAATCGTGGGCACGCGAAAAGAGGAACATTGAGTGATTGTAATCGAATTCTTTTAACGCTCCTAGCCCCCGAAAAGGGAGGAGACGTCATTGTAACAGAGATCAAGGGATATTAATGAAAGGGCTATGTTTTCTCCATTTGCTTGTGTCTCTTCCAATGCGTTTCTTTTCCATTTCATGCACTTTACGTTTCTAGGACTTAAGCGCATTTGATTTTGGTTGCATCGCAATTAGTGTTTCCTTTGCCCGAAATCTCGTGCTTTCAGTGGCGATCACGGTGGGACCTGTTCCCTGTTTTTAAGATCACAGAAAACTAATCGGGTTTTTGTGTTTTGTGTTTTACAGGTACATTTTTTTTTGCAGACTGTTAATCGTCTCTGACTGTTACGATTACTTTACTGGAAATCGTCTCACCCTGAGACGATTTTAAAATCGTCTCTGCTAGGGACGATTTCTGTTCTGTAAATCGTCTCACCAGGGGACGATTTTCTGTCTGCAGATTTTCAGAGCAGAAATTCAGAGGCAACTGGAGCAGGCAGAGAAGAGGTAGGGATTTTATCATCTCTGTTAAATTTTTTGTTTCTGTTTTCTGTTTCTTTGACTGTTTTCATTTTATCCTGCATACTTAGGGAAAATCATTCATGCTTGTTTCATTTTCGCTAAATAAAATGAACCTCACACACTCCACGTAACAATTTTAAACCAAGGAGCTGGTCGTAAGACCCCAGCCCTTGATCAAGACCATTGGTGGATTTCATCACCACCTTGGCTTGATTTGCATCCATTTCCCGATTGTCAACTAGTTGTTAGGCGTAAATCCCGACGAAGACAGACCGAGTGTCGCCGGGGTGATTCCCATGCGCGCGAGGATAAGTTTTCTATGGTAGGTGCCATTAACAGGACAATCCCCCTTCCGTACCGCCTACGTACCACGTACCTTCTGCTCTCACGTACCTATAGTCTCCCTCTCGTAAGGGCGGGTATATAGAGAGGTTGGTATATCGGCCTGGTTGGTATATTGAAGGGGCGACCATTTTGGGAGTTATATGAGCCGTCATAATGCATTTAAACGATCTTCAAAACCTACAAAAACAAAACAAAACATCAAAATGCACTAAAACAGTTTAGGACACACTATTTAAACCCTTAAAAGAGATAATCACGGTTTGCGTATGCGTGTGTTCATTTCTGCTTAGTGTAGACAAAAAGAAAAATCATCATAAACAAAAGATAAAAATCTACGCATTTTGTCATTTTCTCCAAAAAGCTCCAAGGATTCCCGTAATCGCTTGGTCACTCCAAAATGCCCCAAAGGTGTCCATGAACCCTTTGGTCAACCCAAAATCACCCCAAATGTGCCCATAAGTGATGCAGGACCATCCAACAAATAATGGGAAATCTTGTATTTTTCTCTAAATTTTAGTGCATCTTGCCGGGGCCATAACTTCTCAACCGTAGCTCCGTTTGACACGAAATTTTACAGGGAGTTGGTTGGGAGAATTTTAAACAAATATGACTCCCTAGAGTTGTATTTCCCCAGAAATCCAGTTTTTGGGGCCAAATTCCATCATCTAGTGCCCCGAAATTAGGTTTTAAAATTGCGTGCCCATTTTTTTGCACTTTTTGAGTTGTTCGGATGTCAATATCTCCTAATGTATTTAGAGCTAGGACTTGAAACTTCATTTTTGTCTTATCTACTATAAGAGGGATGCGCACACCAATTTTGGGCCCCATCCGACTCATTTTCAATTTTAGGGTTTTTTTAGAGAGACATCGTCATGGTGCTCACCCGTAGCCAAGCCCAATCACGGGCGGAGGCTATGGGGAATGTCCAAGGAGGCATGAGTCACCTCCGTTACAATCCCAAGGATTTGGTCATACCACCTTGGTGACCTAACACACAAGGCAGTCCCCTCCACACCTTAAAGGAAAGGGACTACAGGGACACCTCTTCGAGGGGCACTCCTGTTCAACATAACATTCAACACAAACCCTCCCATGAGGGGTACATCCATAGGAGAGCTCCCTTAGAAGCTCGCTATGAGCGGTCATCGCGCGATGAAGCGCTAGGTCAACATAGGGTTCGACGGGAGGAACCACATGATTACATTATCCCTCCTTCACCCCCTCTAGTTGTCAGGACTACAAAGAAAAATCCAGAGCACAAGGCTCCTCAAGCGGGGCGAACTAACTCCATCCATCCCTTTTTCACTTATGAAAGAGAGCAAGAGGAAGATCCCTACCTTCCTCGAGAGCAATATACAATGCAGGGAGCAATATGCCTCTGCACTCGCTATCTATCAGGACCACTCACTGAGGCCAAAGCCCCGAGGGAATGCCGCTACCCCCAACAAAGGGAGGTCACCTATAGAGATCTTGGATCACTACGATCAAAAATATCTAGGAGAGGCATCTAGGCCTTCTAGACATGAGGCGACAGGACCAACCATCTTAGAATCTGTCAAGCACGTCGCACGCCAAATGCAATTCACGCAACTTGAGCTAGAGCGACTAGAGCGACTACATTTAGAGGAATTGTACTATATTAACAAAGAGCACCTTCAGCACCAGAAGGATGAGTTGTTCCAACACACTATGCAGGAGAGCCAACATGAAAGGGAGTACGAGGAAAATCATCGCATTCCTCGAGGACAACAAACAGTGCGGCCTCAAGTACATGCCGCCTACATCGACAGAGGGAAGCGACCCATTGAAATTTTAGATCATCAAGATCGAGGCCAACACATAAGAGAAACATTCGAGCCTCCTAAGCAAAATAGGGTAGACCGAACTGACCCGATAGTCGCCGAGACATACCACCCGTCAAGCCCTAATCACGCGGCTTGAACAAAGTCATCAGGAGATAGAGTATCGACACCGCTTGGATAGAGAGCGCATGCAACGCGAAGCGGATGAGTTACGCATAGAGCAAGGTCGTCAGGAGTTAGAAGACTTATACATGCAGCGCAAAGCAGATAAGTTGCGCTATAAACTACCTGAGGAGACTCCAACCCCTCACACACATAAGACAAAACATTATGAGAGGCACAACCCCTGGGTGCAAGACAGGTCATCGCGACCTCATCAAATGCTACCCCCAACACCTCCTAGACAGGAGCGGGAGGCTACTCTCTCGATTCCTGAAGCACCACCCCCGACGCCTCCTAGACATGAACGGGAGGCCGCTCCTATAACCAATGACGGGTGCCTTCCTCAGACATCCACCCAAGCTTATGAGCCACCCTTAGAAATTCATCAAGAAGCCTCTAAGGAATTAGAGCGAGAAGAAGAGCGAGATGAAAATCCCCACCAAGGCATGGGGGGTACTATCCAGCCTACCCCTCCATAAGCCCCAAGTTCCTCAACAAGAACCAACCAAAGAGGAGGAACTCAAATCTCCCGATACATGCAAAGCACTAGAGCACTTAGAGTTGGTAGAGACCAAGATTTTGGAGCTCCCAAGGCCCAACTTACATAAGGCTCCTTTCGAAGAAGATCAACCTTTAACCGTAGGGCTACCTGATGATGCAGTCCTCCATGTCTCAGAATCTACAGATTCTGATGAGCTATACACATTGTCCGAAGGTGAGGATGAAACAGACATAGCACACAGCAATCACATAAGACAACATCGGCATCCCATAAAAATCGAAGAAGCATGTCAACAGATAAACATAATACTAGGGCATGAGTGGCGCGTTAACCCACCACAGTGGGACCAAGCATTACATCCGCCACGTTGGGCACACAAAGAGCAACTTCCACCAAGAGACATCATAGCAACATCAGTGCCGCGGGCGGACCCCGTCCTCATCTCCGTGCATAGGGATGATCCATTCATGCCCATACCTCTAGAGCCGGATCCGAAGTGCAAAGACCATCAAGCCAGGGGTACCTCTATCCCCCGAAGAACCATAATCCAAACCAAAAAGCTCCAAGGATTATCGCAATCCCTTGGTCACCCAAAAAGCTCCAAGGATTATCGCAATCACTTGGTCAAAACCAAAAAGCTCCAAGGATTATCGCAATCTCTTGGTCACTCCAAAAGCTCCAAGGATTATCGCAATCTCTTGGTCACTCCAAAAGCTCCAAGGATTATCGCAATCACTTGGTCACCAAAAAGCTCCAAGGATTATCGCAATCTCTTGGTCAAAACCCAAAAAGCTCCAAGGATTATCGCAATCTCTTGGTCACTCCAAAAAGCTCCAAGGATTATCGCAATCTCTTGGTCACCCAAAAAGCTCCAAGGATTATCGCAATCACTTGGTCAAAACCAAAAAGCTCCAAGGATTATCGCAATCTCTTGGTCAACCCAAAAAGCTCCAAGGATTATCGCAATCTCTTGGTCAAAACCAAAAAGCTCCAAGGATTATCGCAATCTCTTGGTCACTCCAAAAGCTCCAAGGATTATCGCAATCTCTTGGTCACTCCAAAAGCTCCAAGGATTATCGCAATCTCTTGGTCACACCCAAAAGCTCCAAGGATTATCGCAATCTCTTGGTCACACCCAAAAGCTCCAAGGATTATCGCAATCACTTGGTCAAAAACAAAAAGCTCCAAGGATTATCGTAATCTCTTGGTCACCAAAATCAAAAAAATAAAAAAAAAAAAAAACAACAAAAATCATCAAAAACAACAAAGATTTGCATCTCAATTCTAGGCATACTCAAATTCATCATAAAATTCATATTCTCGCACCTCATCTTCAACTTCACCAAAAACAATCCATCAAAATTACAAAAATATGTAGCTGCATTAAGCATTGCATCCATACATTGCATATTTGTGGTCATACAGGTCAAAGGCACCATAGGCTGCAATAGCTCTGATAGTCCATCTTGTTCCCCATTGTCTCATGTTACAAAAACAACAAAAACACCATGCATAACTTTTACCACACTACAGTCAGTGGTCTAGGAATGTACCAAGAGTTTCAGTGATTCAGTCATCATTTTCCTCTTTAGCCATGTAATGTATCAAGTCGAACAGATTTTACGAAGGTAGAGTCATACTTGAAATACACCTTGTTACGTAACATCCCAACACAAATTAAAACACATAAAACAATTCCTGAGTTGTGTGAACGAAAGATGAAACCTGCATAATAATCTAGGTCACCACAAGCGAAACGGTTATCTTGCTCATCCCCCTGTGCGAATGACCCCTAGAATGCTGAGAGTTGGCAAAAGGACAAGCATCCTCCCTACCCAATTCCCTAAGAATCCCTAAAGTTCTCAATAGTTGCAAAACACAAAAAATTTGCAAAATGTCAAAACTCCAAATTTGACAAACTACAGTGCACACATCAAAAGGCACAAACAACAGTGATTTTCATCACTCCATGACCCCAATCCCTTGCTCAAAAGAAAAACAAATCAAAATAAACAGTGATCTCATCACTACAATGAGCAAGTATCCCAATACAATTGAAGAAAAGAAGGGAGTTGACCTTGAATCCCTGGAACTCTCAAGCATTCTATAGGTCATAAGGCAAGCTTTAGTACCAATTTGGTTGATAGCCTATCGGTAATGTAGTAAACCTCCCGCATGACGATATATCTGTCACATTAACTTGCATAAAGATCAATGTTTGCATGTGGATGAGCTAGCTTATGGCATCCTGGATTACACCGCAGATTAATCTTAGTACATACAACAAAGGAATTCGTGGAGCTAATTAGGTGATCCTCGAGATAGGTTCGGTTGAAAGCCCATCTGGCACTAGCGGTATCCTAACAAATACCACTAAATGAACTCAATTGCACACACAGGGATGTGAAAAATAACTTGGTCAAAAACAAGTCCGATTCATACCTTGTTCAAAAGTCTTGTAAGATAAAGTACAGTCATGGCTAGTGAGTTAAAACCGTCTGAATCTCAGAAAACCTTAGCTACATTTCTAAACCAATCTGCGCTACTTTTCATCCTTATAATACCATCAAAAAATAAAAAAAAGAAAAACCCACACAAAAAAAAAACAAAAACAACAAAAAAATGCAACAAAAACAAACAGCAATAAACATTGCCGGACACAAGTGCTCTTGCACTTAACCTCTAGGCAAAGAAAATCGATGTTGAGGTCCAAATTATCGCTCTCCTACTTCCCCAAGAAGGCTACAATAGCCGGACCGCTCCACGGGAAGTTAGATTTTCGATGATTTCACCTCATTAAGGCATCACCAAAAGGGTTAACACCCACCAAAAATAGGTCCAAATGTTGGAAAAATTGCACACGCTTAACGATAAACCCTCTAAAGGCACCCTTGCACAAGTCATCTTGGGTCAAGCGACTCGTCGCTTCTCTCACGAAGGTCATTCCCTCATCGATTCGTCGCTTGAGGGGGTAGTCACACTTAGTCACCAACCAACAATCACACACCCAATTAAGGAAAATGACATGCATTCAAAGAATCATTGACAAAGACAATCACGCTCCTGCTTGGGGCAATAAACAAGCAACAATCAAATCAATCAAACACTTGGCATTTCGTGAATCATGAACACAAGGTTCCCCCTGAGGATAAAAATGCCCTTTGCCTGTTCATGACTGATCAATGTCTAAGTTCAAGTCACACCTCACCAAAACAGGTTAATACTTGAAATCAAATTCCTTAGCTCGTCAGAAGCAAGGATTCAAGAATGCATGCCCTTTCCATACTTGGGGCATCAAAAGTTGGTTAGGTTACCAAGAAACCCTAATCATTAGTGCTTTGGTTATCTATTTTTGCTCAACGCACTGCATCACCCGTAGCGCTTCCCAAAAAGGGGCATCTGTAGACACCAAAACAGCACCAATCCGATTATGTGACTGCAAACACTGATCGCTTTGACAAACACAGCCCCCATGGCAGCCCTCAGAGGTCAAACAGTGGTCTTAACCACTTTCATAGCAATTTTGTGAGGTCAAGAAGCAATTTGGCACACTTAGACACTTTGCCTAGTAATCGTCTCACCCAGGGACGATTGCTAACTTGAAATCGTCTCACCCAGGGACGATTTCCAAGTTTAACGGGCAAAAAGACAAATGAGGCCAAGTGGCAGCCCAGAACAGTCAGTTGATGACTCCTGCCTCGCACGCGTGTGTGAGTGGACAAATAGGCCGTTTGAGGACTGTCACAAGAGGCGCTTATGAAAGCCCAAGACAATGGAGGACTCCCCTCCCTCATGGGAAGACAAGACCGCCACATGGCGCCTATGACCAACACATGGCATTTGTGCTTCCCTCCCAAAAGAGACCCCATGGGTCTATAAAAGGTGGGACTTTTCTCACCCAAAATATACAGGTTGAAGGAGTTTTCAAGCAACGAAGTGCTGCCGAGTTGAAGACCCACTTGCATCCCTTTTGGTTCACCTTCTCGCATCCACCAATCTCTTTTGCAAGGGAGGTTGTTGGGTGGCTTTTGGAAGCTTGAACCTGACCCAAATCCAACACATGGACACCTGAACCAACCAATTCGCCGACCCCCCAATCCTAAGAGGTTTTGGGCCCATCCCTAGTGGATTGGCGCCGGAATCAAGTGCCAACGGTGGGAGGCCCACTTGGGCATCCCCGCACTTTTCTTAAGTTTCATTTCAGAAGCATTCTAGTTTATTTTCTCATGCTGCATATTGTGTTTCTGTTTGGTGAATTCATAGCTGCAATTTCGTAACCTTTGATCAGATTCTAGTATGTTTTGTGTCGCTTTTGTAGTTTCACTAACTTGGAGGAGGCGATATCAAATTCCCGAGGGTAGAGGCCAAATTGGGAGAATCCGACCATCTGGGTCATCCCAAAATGGCCCCAATTACATAACCCCTTGTCTACAGGTGTTTTGGAGACCTCAGGAGTCGACATTGGAGCGTGTCAGTTCGGCTTCCCCAACACAGAAGAAATCGTCCCACCCGGGGATGATTTACGATCGAAATCGTCCTACCCGGGGACGATTTCCAGGTTGAAAGCAGATTGGCCGACTGTCTCAGTGGCAATGGCCTGTTGGTAACATTTTCTGTCTTCTGGCAAGTTTTCAGGCTGTTTAGAATCATTTTGTTTACTGTTTTAGATAAATGTTTGCATGCATATTTCGTTAATTTTAAAGAACAAACACCTTTCATTTGCAGCAGGTGCTCACGACATCTTGGTTGTTTCTTTGTTCGCAGGAGAAGCAGCAGAGGTTAAGAACTCATCGACATCGGCGGCGGCATCATCTTGGCCCGCCCATTGCAATCGTGGGCACGCGGAAAGAGGAACATTGAGTGATTGTAATCGAATTCTTTTAACGCTCCTAGCCCCCGAAAAGGGAGGAGACGTCATTGTAACAGAGATCAAGGGATATTAATGAAAGGGCTATGTTTTCTCCATTTTCTTGTGTCTCTTCCAATGCGTTTCTTTTCCATTTCATGCACTTTACGTTTCTAGGACTTAAGCGCATTTGATTTTGGTTGCATCGCAATTAGTGTTTCCTTTGCCCGAAATCTCGTGCTTTCATTTACAATGATCCAATAGATAATAAACATTTATCCTTATATCTATAATATTAGAATTTAATATAATACATAAAATATTTCAATATTATTATTCACCATGAAGTGATGAATATTATTATTTTAGAGGTTCTAAAGATAGTGATATCAAATTAGCTTAGCATTCATAGAAAATCAAAGAATAAAAATGTGTGCCATTATGTTGATGATATCAAATGTTATTTCAATATAAAATCCTTACTAAATATTTTTTATTTTTTATCCTACTCATCTAATTATTTTTTTGTATATTTATAACCAAAGGATAAATATCATGCCTAGTTGAGTTATGATACTCTTAAGGTTATAAATATTATAATAGTCATAATGTTTTTTGGTCTCTTTCATCACAAAGACTTAGTACCTAAAAAACATGTTATGCAACAAAACATTTATCTAACTAAAGCACGAGATTTCGGGCGAAGGAAACACTAATTGCGATGCATTCAAAATCAAATACGCTTAAGTCCTAGAAATGTAAATTGCATGAAATGAAAGAAACGCATTGGAAGAGACACAAGCAAATGGAGAAAACACAGCCCTTTCATTAAACTTTCTTGATCTCTTGTTACAAATACGCCTCCTCCCTTTTCGGGGGCTAGGAGCGTTAAAAGAATTTGACTACAATCGAGACTTAAGGTTCCTCTTTCCGCGTGCCCACACTTGAAATGGACGGGCCAAGATGATGCCGTCGCTGATGTCGATGAGTCTTTGACCTCTGCTGCTCCTCCTACGAACAAAGAAACAACGAAGATGTCAGTAGCACCTGCTGCACATAAGAAGTGTTTGTTCTCTAAAATCGCCAAAAGATGCATGCAAACATTTGTCCAAAACAGTGAGTAAAATGACTCTAAATGACCTGAAAACTTGACAGAGGACAGAAAACATCACCAGAAGGCCATTGCCATTGAGACAGTCGGCCAATCTGCCTTCAACTAGAATTCGTCCCTAGGCAGGACGAATTCTGACTGCTATTCGTCCCTGGGTGGGACGAATTCTTCGTGTTGGAAAAGCCGACCTGATGCTGCTCCAATGTCGAATCTCGAGACCTCCAAAATGCCTTCAAACAGAGGGGTTATGTAATTGGGGCCATTTTGGGACGACCCAGATGGTCGGATTCTCCCAATTTGGCCTCTATCCTCGGGAATTCGATATCGCCACCTGCAAGTTAGTGAAACAACAAAGCGACACAAAGCATGATAAAATCTGATCAGAATGTTATGAAATTGAAGCTATGAATTCACCAAACAGAATAACACAAAATGCAACATGAAAAATTAATCTAGAATGCTTCAGGAATAAAACTTAGAAAGTGCGGGGGTGCCCAAGTGGGCCTCCCACCGTTGGCACTTGATTTTGGAGCCAATCCACTAGGGATGGGCCCAAAACTTCTTAGGATTGGGGGGTCGGCAAATTGGTTGATTCAGGTGTCCATATGTTGGATTTGGGTCAGATTCAAGCTTCCAAAAGCCACCCAACAACCTCCCTTGCAAAAGAGATTGGTGGATGTGAGAAGGTGAATCAAAGGGGATGCAAGTGGGTGTTCAACTCGACAGCACTTCGTTGCTTGAAATCTCCTTCAATCTGTCCTATTTTGGGTGAGAAAAGTCCCACCTTTTATAGACCCATGGGGTCTCTTTTGAGAGGGAAGCATAAATGCCATGTGTTGGTCATAGGTGCCATGTGGCAGTCATGTCTTCCCATGAGGGAGGGGAGTCCTCCATGACTTGGGCTCTCATAATTGCCCTTGTGACAGTCCTCTAACGGCCTATCTATCCACCCACACACGCGTGCGAGGCAGGAGTCATCAACTGGCTCGTCTCGGGCTGCCACTTGGAGCCATTCTTCTTTTTGCCCGTTAAACTTGGAATTCGTCCCTACGTGAGACGATTTCAGAATTCGTCCCTGGGTGAGACGAATCCCATTTAGTATTCGTCCCTGGGTGAGACGAATATCGAGCAAAGTGTCTAAATGTGCCAAATTGCCTCTTGACCTTACAAAATTGCTATGAAAGTGGTTAGGACCACTGTTTGACCTCTGAGGGCTGCCCTGGGGGCTGTGTTTGTCAAAGCGATCAGTGTTTGCAGTCACATAATCGGATTGGTGTTGTTTTGGTGTCTACAGATGCCCCTTTTTGGGATGCGTTGTGCATAGCGCAGCATCGAGCAAAAATAGATAACCAAAGCACTAATGATTAGGGTTTCTTGGTAACCTAACCAACTTTTGATGCCCCAAGCATGGAAAGGGCATGCATTCTTGAATCCTTGCTTCTGACGAGCTAAGGAGTTTGATTTCAAGTGTTAACCTATTTTGGTGAGGTGTGACTTGAACTTGGACATTGATCGGTCATGATTAGGCAAAGGGCGCAACCTTTTATCCTCGGGGGAACCTTGTGTTCATGATTCATGAAATGCCAAGTGTTTGATTGATTTGATTGTTGCTTGTTTACTGCCCCAAGCAGGAGCGTGATTGTCTTTGTCAATGATTCTTTGAATGCATGTCGTTTTCCTTAATTGGGTGTGTGATTGTTGATTGGTGACTAAGTGTGACTACCCCCTCAAGCGACGAATCGATGAGGGAATGACCTTCATGAGAAAAGCGACGAGTCGCTTGACCCAAGATGACTTGTGCAAGGGTGCCTTTAGATGGTTTATCGTTAAGCATGTGCAATTTTTCCAACATTTGGACCTATTTTTGGTGGGTGTTAACCCTTTTGGTGATGCCATAATGGGGTGAAATCGTCGAAAACCCATCTTCCCGTGGAGCGGTCCGGCTATGGTAGCCTTCTTGGGGAAGTAGGAGAGTGACAATTTGAACCCCGACATCGATTTTCTATGCCTAGAGGTTAAGTGCGAGAGCACTTGTGTCCGGCAATGCTTATTGCTTTGTTTTTATGTTGCATTTATTTGTTGTTTTTGTTGTTTTTTGTGACACCATTTGGGGATTAAATTTTCGAAAATCCGTCTTCCCGTGGAGCGGTCCGGCTATGGTAGCCTTCTTAGGGAGTAGGATAGTGATAATTTGTGACTCCAATGTCTATTTTGTATGCCCTGGATGTCAGGTGCAGTAGCACTCTTATCGGGCAAATTTATTGTCTGTTTTTAGTGCATTTTTGATCATTTTTTGATGTTTTTGAAGTGCTGGTTTGAATTCGTCCCTGGGTGGGACGAATTCCAACTCAAAAGGCCTATTTAAGGGCCAAAACTTGAATTTGGGCTCATTTGTGTCATTTTTTTCTTGCGATTTTGGAGCTGCGGGAGGAGGAGGTAATTAGCGAAGCGAAGCGCTGCTGGAATTCTCTCTGCCATCATGAGTGCACAAAGTTGGATTCGGCAGCGGAGCCGAAGCGAAACTTGTAAGTGTCTTCTAGAGTTTATTTTTGTTTAAATTTGCACTTGTTTTTTTCAAAATGTGTTTTAAAACTTAAACCCTGAAACTGGATTTAAGACAACTAAGACTTATTGTACAATTAAACGTAAGTTAAACCTCGTTTAAGAATTTTACTTACGATTAAACCCTAGGTTAACGGAACGTAAAACCCTAAGACGTATTTTTGTTGTGTTTTTGAATTTTCTTTTTATTCTGTTTTTGAATTAATCAGTTAAGATTAGAAACCTTTAACTAAAAATTTGTTTTTTATTTGAATTTTTGCTTTTGTTATTGTTGTACAGTTCTATTCCATTATATTTTAATTTTTTTTTGTTGAATTGTTTTCTTTTGCAGGTTAGGAGCCGGTACCGTGTACCTACCGCCTTTACTGAGGCGCGGGGTGCACTGACTGATGATGATTGGGAATGGCTTGATGCCCTTGGGCTCAAGCAGGTGTCTCGACTGGAGCCTGTGGTCCCGGATCAGGCCTATCTGATGGCCCTGATCAAACTTTGGGATCCGCGGACCAACACGTTCCATCTCCCGACAAGGGAGATGACTGTGACTTTGGAGGATGTCTATCGGTTGCTTCGGATTTCGATAGATGGATTGCCTATTAGGACATCGTCGTTTGATCAGTGGACTACTGTACTTACGAGATGTTTTGGGCATGGGGAGCGGGTGGGTGTAGCGAACCCAGTTGAGACAGTCGAGGTGGACTGCCAGGCTGGCGGGATTTTGGTTGGTTGGTGGCAGGAGAGGGGGGTGTTAGGAGTGAGGCACGCATTCTTGATGGGCCTTATTTCTAACATGCTTCTCCCTGATTCGTCAGGCGCGAGGTTCCCGTGGAACCTGTTGGATTTGGTATGGCAGTTGGTAGAGTGCTCGATAGAGGCACCACTGATTTTGAGATGGGGACAGACATTGTTGGCACAGCTCTACGGGGAGCTGTATGCGGTCATTGTCGACGGCGAAAGGGGGTCGATTGTTGTATCTATGCTCTGGGGTTGGCAGCACATAGTAGTGGAGAGGCCGACCGGGTTACCGTGGATGACTCGGGCGGCGATGGATGACACGGAGATAGGCTATGCAGTTTTGTGGCGGCGGTCTGAAGCGAGGGCAGAGTCGGCGATGGGCAGGTGTTGTAGAGCACTATACCGATGCCTTTTCTCGGCTCACTCCAAGGGAGGTGTTTTGGCGCCCTTATCGGGACTGTCCAGCCTGGCCAGAGGCTGGAGAGTGGCTCCGTCGGGTACGCAGGGAGCGGTGGTTGATTGGGAGGCACGGGACGGAGCATGAGTTCTTTTCATACAGCCGGGTTACACGACAGTTTGGGGTGCGCCAGGGGTTGCCTGGTGAGCCCGTGGTCTATCGACGGTGGGGAGATGAGAGGGATTTAGATCCACCGGTCACCGCGCCATTGGGCGAGGAGTCAGATGTGGTTATTGACGTCCCGGACGTAGATGACGTCGGGACTACCACTGAGTATGACTCGTGGTGGGTACTACGACGATGGAGAGGAGAGGGGCCACTGGGAGGCATGGAGGCGGTAGTGGAGGGTGTTGAGGCAGCAGGGGATGATTGGGGAGGTCCGTTGGATGATGCGGACATGTTGGATGTGGGGGATGAGGATGTAGACTTGGGCGCTCTGGATCAGCCGGACATGCAGGACGTGGAGGAGCAGTGGGAGCCAGAGCGATCTGCTGTTCCCAGAGGGTCATGTTCGTCAGGAAGACATAGAGGAGGTGGAGTCTGAGATACGTGCTGAAAATGCACGACTGATAGAGCTACTGCGGATACGGGATCTGGAGTTGGGGGACGTGCTACGAGAGAGGGATCTCCTGCGGGCTCGGTAGCGGAGCGGGATAGGGTTTTGGCACAGCGCGACGATGCGGTGTCATACTATCATCGGTGAGAGGCAAAGTGGTGTCGGCATCGGATAGAGTTGGAGAGGGAGGTCATCCGCCTTGGTGGGCGACTACTTGAGCCCTCGGTCAGTGGATCTTCATGGCGGACGAGGGATAGTGCGACTGAGCAGTCAGCATCATCTCGTCGTCGACGATTAGATGAGGGAGGCGGTAGCAGGCATGATGCGGGGGCTGGTGGTAGCCGCCCTGCAGGGTCCCATAGGACCCACACCACGGGGGGTAGTTCCCGTCGCACCGATCCTGCGTGATCATGGTGGTCGACGCCTTAGGTTGGGTTTTTGGATATGATTGCGGGGATTGAGGACCAGTTTTGTAGCCTGCGGGCATTTTTTTGACGATATATATATATATACCGGTTTTATTGTGGTTTTTTACATGTGATGATTTGATTTTTGTTATGCATGATGGCTAATGACTATGGATGTATGCATGTTTATTTATTTTGATGAATGCTTATGTTATGATGAATGCAAATGTTTTTGATTTCTTTTTGATATGCAAAGTGAAATGGATGAATGATATTTGTGGTGATTGGTTACGGCACCATAGGCTATTTTAAGACGCTCTTTAATTCATTTTTAGGCGATTGCTATGATGTATGGCTCTTGTATGTATACATGTGGTTTTCTCTTTTTGTATTTTCTGATGGTATTGTAAGGATGAAAAGTAGCGCAGTTGGTTTAGAAATGTAGCTAAGGTTTTCTGAGACTCAGACAGTTTTAACTCACTAGCCACGACTGTACTTTGTCTTACAAGACTTTTGAACAAGGTATGAATCGGACTTGTTTTTGACCAAGCTATTTCACATCCCTGTGTGTGCAATTGAGTTCATTATTGTGGTATTTATCAGGATACCGCCAGTGCCAGATGGGCTTTCAACCGAACCTATATCTTGAGGATCACCTAATTAGCTCCACTAACTCCTTTGTTGTATTTAGTTAGATTAATCTGCGGTGTTATCCAGGATGCCATAAGCTAGCTCATCCACATGCAAACATTGATCTGTACGCAAGTTAATGTGATAGATATATCGTCATGCGAGAGGTTTACCGCCAGTTATCGATAGGCTATCAACCAAATCGATACTGAGGCTTGCCTTATGACCTTTTAGAATCCTTGAGAGTTCCAAGGATTCAAGTTCCACTCCCTTCTTTTCTTCAATTGTATTGGGATACTTGCTCGTTTGTAGTGATAAGATCACTGTTTATTTTGATTTGTTTTTCTTTTGAGCAAGGGATTGGGGAGATGGAGTGATGAAAATCACTATCGTTTGTGCCATTTGATGTGTGCACTGTATGATGTCAAATATTTGATTTTTGATGTTTTGCAAATTTTTGATGTTTTGCAACTATTGAGAACTAGGGATTCTTAGGGAATTGGGTAGGGAGGATGCTTGTCCTTTTGCCAACTCTCAGCATTCTTGGGGTCATTCGCACAGGGGGATGAGCAAGATAACCGTTTCGCTTTTGGTGACTTGGATTACTGTGCGGGTTTCATCTTTCGTTCACACAACTTAGGAATTGTTTTATGTGTTTTAATTTGTGTTGGGATGTTACGTAACAAGGCGTATTTCAAGTGTAACTCTACCTTCGTAAAATCTGTTTGACTTGGTACATTACGTAGCTAAAGAGCAAAATGATGACTGAATCATGAAAACTCTTGATACATTAAAAGACCACCGACTCTAGTGTGGTAAAAGCAATGCATGGTGTTTTTGTTGTTTTTGTAAAATGGAACAGTGTGGAGCAAGATGGACTTAGTAGGGCAATTACAGCCTATGGTGCCTTTGACCTATACGACCACAAATATGCAATGTATGGATGCAATGCTTAATGCAGCTACATATTTTTGTATTTTTGATGGATTTATTTTTGTGAATATGAATATGAGGTGCGAGAAGAGCTCTCGATTGATGAATTTGAGTATGCCTAGATATGAGATGCAAATTTTTGTTGTTTTTGATTATTTTTTATTTTTGACCAAGTGATTGTGGACATCCTTGGAGCATTTTGGTGACCAAGTGATTGCGATAATCCTTGGGGCTTTTTGGGTGACCAAGTGATTGCGATAATCCTTGGAGCTTTTTGGGTTGACCAAGTGATTGCGATAATCCTTGGAGCTTTTGGGTTGACCAAGTGATTGCGATAATCCTTGGAGCTTTTGGTTGCCGGTTTGGTTTGACCAAGTGATTGCGATAATCCTTGGAGCTTTTGGGGTTTGACCAAGTGATTGCGATAATCCTTGGAGCTTTTGGGTTTTTGACCAAGTGATTGCGATAATCCTTGGAGCTTTTTGGGTTTGACCAAGTGATTGCGATAATCCTTGGAGCTTTTTGGTTTGACCAAGTGATTGCGATAATCCTTGGAGCTTTTTGGTTTGACCAAGTGATTGCGATAATCCTTGGAGCTTTTGGGTTTGACCAAGTGATTGCGATAATCCTTGGAGCTTTTTGGTTTGACCAAGTGATTGCGATAATCCTTGGAGTTTTTGGTGTGACCAAGTGATTGGATAATCCTTGGAGCTTTTTGGTTTGACCAAGTGATTGCGATAATCCTTGGAGCTTTTTGGTTTGACCAAGTGATTGCGATAATCCTTGGAGCTTTTTGGTTTGACCAAGTGATTGCGATAATCCTTGGAGCTTTTGTGTTTTTGACCAAGCGATTTTATGGATCCTTGGAGCATTTTTGGGATATGGCTCTCTTAGATATAAAATGGTCGCAAATGACTGATATTCAAGGGTTCTGTTTCCTTGATACCGTCAAGAGAAGCTAGCCGGTACGTCTCGGGTCCTATTTTGCTATCAATGACATATGGACCTAACCAATTTGCCATGAACTTGTCCCTTAGGTGGGACGGCAAATTAGAGTTCTGTTGGTTTTCCTTCAAAACCAAATCACCAACCCGAAAGTCCCTTAGGTGAACTTTCATGTTGTAAGCTTTCTTAAGCCGCTCTTGATAGATACGTAAGTGCTCGAGAGCATTCACGCGTCGTTCGTCAAGCAACGTAAGTTGGTCTAACCGGGCCTGCCGTGCAGTGTCATCATCGATGAACTCCTGCATTGATATGCGAAGGGAAGGAATTTCCAACTCGAGAGGCATTACTGCCTCTGAGCCATACACGAGCGAAAACGGAGTTGCCCCAGTTGGCGTCCGAACGCTAGTGCGGTAAGCCCAAAGGGCAAGTGGGATTTGTATGTGCCAATCCTTATGACTTTCTGCGACTGTCTTTTTAAGGATGGCCACTAGTGTTTTGTTTGATGCCTCTGCTTGCCCGTTTGCTTGCGGATAATAGGGCGTTGAAAAGCTATGCTGAATTTTGTACTTTGTGGTCAAAGCACGCACGTCTTTGTTCTTGAATGATGGCCCATTATCCGATATTATTTTGGATGGAATACCAAAATGACATATGATGTTATGCAAGATGAACTCCACAATGCGGGGTCCTTTCGTTGAGGTTAACGGAATTGCTTCCACCCATTTGGTAAAATACTCTGTGGCCGTTATGATAAACGTGTGACGGCTCTGACGATGCGGGGAGATCTTTCCGATTAGATCGAGGCCCCACTACGAAAATGGCCAAGCAGACTGGACTATCTGTAGGGCCTGGGAAGGTACGTGCATCAAATTGGCATGATGTTGACATTTCACGCACTTCTTGACATATTCGCAACAATCTCGCTCTAAAGATGGCCAATAATAGCCCATGCGGAGAATGCGCTTTGCAATGGCCATACCACTAAAGTGGCCACCACATGTACCGTCGTGCGCTTGGGCGACTGCCCAAGTGGACTCTTGCTGGTCCAAACAACGAAGAAGAATTCCGTCATAGCTGCGACGATACAAAATGTCTCCTATCAAGACATACTTAGCCGCTTTCTGCTTGAATGTTCGTTTTGCGGCGTGCGTCAATCCAAAGGGAAGATTACCTAACTTGAGGTAGTCTCTAATGGGTAAATACCAGTCTTGTTGATCGAAAACCTCGACAGTATGAACAGCCAATCCCTTTTGAAGTTCTTCCCTAACAAATGCTGAATGGGATAGAACTTGTAAGAATAGCGTTGTGTTGCTATTAATGGGAGTGGGGGAAAACAAGGACCCCCAGTTGGCACGTTTCAGACGGTCTCGGATTCGAAAGAACTTATCCGAGGATGGTTCGATCTGGATCATGTGGATTCCTGGTGTCAAGTCTGAGCTTGCACGCTCCATCGCGGATTGCGATAAGGTTTTGACTTGAATGGTTGTCATATCACCGGAAAGGTCTTGCGGGATTAATGACCCCAAGGAGGCCATTGTGTCCGCAAAATGATTCGATGATCGAGGGAGTGCCTCGATGTCGTACCACTCAAGTTTTGCCAGGAATTTGTCCACGAGGGCTTTATAGGCCTTCAGAACTGGGCATTTGCATTGATATACCCCTTTGACTTGATTGACTATTAACAGCGAATCACCAAAGATATTCAATCGTTTGATGTTCATGGCGATTGTTGTCTGAAGACCTAGGAGCAAGGCTTCATATTCTGCATTATTGTTGGTGCACTGGAAGTTTAATTTAAATGACAGGGGCATTGGAGCGCCCTGCGGTGTGAAGAATACAATTCCCGTGCCACCACCTTGCTCGCATTTAGAACCATCGAAGAATAGGGTTATGTCGGCCTGTGACTCAGGCTCATCAGAATCTGGCGATTCTGAGACATGGAAGACCCCATCATCGGGTAGTTCTATGACCAGAGGCTGATCGTCTTCAAGAGGAGCCTCTGCTAGTTGATCGGCTATGACTTGTCCTTTGATAGATTTTTGCCCAATGAACTCTATGTCAAATTCCGTCAACAACATGATCCATTTCGCCGTGCGACTACTATGATAAGTACGACTCATCATGTATCGCAATGGATTCTCCTTAGACACAACATACGTAGTGTTGCTCGGCATGTACTGGCGTAGCTTTTTGGTAGCAAACACCACTGCCAAGCCGAGTTTCTCAACGTATGCATAGTTAAGTTCGTAGCCGACCAGGGTGCGGCTAAGATAGTAAGTAGCTCTGTTCTTTGTGAAGTTCATTCTTTTGGGCTAGCATGGCGCCCAGTGCCACCTCAGTAGCTGAGATGTATAAGTAGAACGGCACTCCTGGTCTAGGTGGTGCCAATACTGGCGGCGAAGCCAAGTATTGTTTTATTTCGTCAAAGGCTGATTGGCACTCGTCATCCCAATGAAATGTGACTCCCTTGTGCAATAATTTGTTCATGGGTCGGCATTTGTCAGATAATTGCGCTATGAAGCGTTTAATCGACGCGACCTTTCCTTGCAGACTTCTGAGTTGCTTGATGGTAGTTGGGGGAGCCATTTCAAGGATTGCCTTGACTTTCTTTGGGTCCACTTCGATGCCTCATTTTGAGACTATAAAACCCAAGAGTTTTCCAGATGTGACGCCAAATACGCACTTCTTGGGATTCAATCTGACCTTATGCTCTATGAGGCGATCGAGGATCTTGCTTAAGTCACCGAGATGATCTGAGCGCAAAAGAGACTTGGCTAACAAATCATCCATGTAATCTTCCATAGTTTTGTGCATGTAATCATGGAAGATATATGTCATGGCACGTTGGTAGGTAGCGCCAGCATTTTTAAGGCCAAAAGGCATGACCTTATAACAAAATGTCCCCCAAGGCGTTGTGAACGCCGTTTTAAGTTGGTCTTCAGGATTGATACGAATTTGGTTGTATCCTGAGAAGCCATCCATTAGGGAGAGCATTTCATGACCTGTTGTAGCGTCTACTAGCGCGTCGATGCTTGGCAAGGGGAAATCATCCTTAGGACTCGCTTTGTTTAGGTCTCAAAAATTGGTGCATATGCGAATCCTCCCGTCGGGCTTCTTGACGGGAACCATGTTGGACAGCCATGGCGGATAATCCACGTAGATGACAAACTGTGCATCCAACAGCTTTTGCAATTCATCTTTGACCATCAAGGCCACTGTTGGGTGCATCTTTCGTAGTTTTTGCTTTACGGGCTTGATTGTCGGATCAAGCGTTAAATTATGCGTGACTAGCTGCGGGTCTAGTCCCGGCATGTCTCTTGTATGACCATGCAAAAACTTCCTTCTTCGCTTTGAGAAGGGCGATGTATTCGGCTTGCTCTTCGGGGGAAAGACTTACCCCCAGCTTGATAATCTGTGGATTCGTTGGGTCTAAGCCGATGTCTACGTCAGTCGTTTCCTCGACTGACATGTGGGATCCGTCCTCCAACTGATGTGGAGTTGGGATCAAATGGATATCATTAGCTGAGTTTAGATCTACGTTTGGAACCTCGGGTCCCTCTTCAGCCTGAAAAATATCCTGAGTTGTCCTTGGGGTGGAATGAAGCATTTCACCGAAAGGCCAGTACTCTGATGGTGATAAAGGTGAATTGACGCGATCCCAATCGATGGCATCTATGTCTAGGTGCAATGATTGTGATGGATCGGCCGGATTGCGGATGGGTGCGGTCAAATCAATGGAGATCATGTGGATGGAATGAATTTGGTCTCCAGAACCGCGGGTGTGATAACTCGATTCTTTTAGATGCTCCCTATACTCTGGATCTGGCTCTACGGGAACGGGCACGAATGGATCTTCCCTAGGTGCGAATTCGTCCCTATTTGCGAAAAGGATGGCAGGGTCTTTTCTCGGCATTGATGTCATGATGGGATCTCGAGGTGGACGATGCTCATCTTGAATTTGGAGCCATGGATCCAATACTTGGTCCCACCTTGCAGGGTCTACCCACCATTCATGCCCTAGCAGTATGCCCATCTGTCCCATTAGATCTTCATGAGTTAAAGGGCGGTGATGTCGTCGCGCATGTCTGAGATAGTCCATCTCAGTCTCATCTTCTGAATCACTTTCGGAGACCCAAAAATGTTCATTCTCTTCAGCAACTGTTGCTTGCGACGTTGAGGACCCTCCTTGTTCCAGTAAGTTAATCTGGTCCCATTGTGGTTGTTCCACTCTTGGTGGAGGGACCTGATTCCCTTGACACTGTATTGTTTCATCTGGAACCTCTAAGGGGAACAGCTTCAGAAAGATGTCCGAAAGTCGTTGATGTTCTCTTTGAGGATTAATCTCTGAACTTTCACCTCTCTCTAGCAAAGGAGAGGGATTACTCTCTGTTTCCAGGGGTGTTTGTTGACCATGGGAGGTAGTCTCCCAATGTGTATTCTGTATTTGGATTGGCATACGGATCTTGTGCCAATCCCCCTTGTTGCCTATTTCTAGGCCTTGCATATTTTCAACCAAGATGTCTAAGGGCAGGGGGTGGTTGAACCCTACTCCTGACTTGTCATATGGCATCTGATATCTTGGTTGGCAAAGGACCCGCATCCCTTGCTCATATCTGCCTAGCCCGTATCCATGCCAATTGCATTGGTCGAGATATTTTAGGGCAAAATCTGGGTTTGATAGATAGTTGATGTTTTCAACAAAAGGCTCTTCGTCTGCTTCCTTTTGTTGGCATGGTTCAAGACCATGATCAAGGCCCCCATACATGAAATTCATCTGGTTTGGAGGGTAGCCTAGAGGAACAACTGTCCCTATGGGAAGGCGAGGTCTTCCCATGTCTTGTATTGACTCCAATGTTGGCGTCGCCACAACATTTTGCACTAAATATTCCCCCAGGCCCGTACTGGCCATTTCAACAGTGATTGTTGATGATTGGGTGGGAGGAAACGGTAGTCCTTCCTGAGTCCATTCCATGTTTGGTGGTTCAGGAGTCTTAGTTTCTGTTGTGCTTGGTGTTTCCTCCGTTGATACCGTTGAGATTGTGGGCAACCTTTCTTCTAAGGGTTTAACCTCTTCCATGATCTGTTTTCCCTTGTCCTTCTGTTGGGCCATGATAGGTGGCGTTGATGATGAAGGAGCAGGTGATGAAGTCTCACCTGGCTGGGATTTTGCCTTGTTGGTCACCAGTGGTGCCTGCGGTATTGGACCCTGTTTAGATGGATTTAACTGGAAATCCAAATGTGTTGAAGGGAGGGTCGATTGAGGCATGAATTGTACCGCATTGCAATACTTGAAGGGCTCTAAGTCCATTGGGACTACATGTATTTCTCCTTCATAAGCATACTTTAAGCACTGGTGGGCGATCGAAGGGACACACTTCATGTCCCTGATCCAAGGCCGCCCTAGCAGTATATTATAAGCCATCTCACCTTCTAACACATGGCACAGTGTAGGTATTGACTTTTGTCCTACCTGGATAGGCAGAACAACTGTGTCGACTGTCGAGCATATTGCATCGTTAAAAGCTCGCAGTGTATACGTGGAGGCTGTGATGTGAGAGGCTGGCAACTTCAAATGTTTTAAGGCTGCAGTGGTAATGATGTTACTGGACGAGCCAGTATCTATCAACACCCTCTTGTACGGAATCCCATTGACCCGCGCGATAACGTGCAGGGGTGGATCTGCCATGTCATTCGATATCGTTTTGACCTCATCTTCTCTGAATGTGATGACCGGCTCCGTACATTGTTTCACATGTCCCACGAAGTTGTTGAAAGAATTTGTTTCGTGAGGCTGTAATTCGATGGCTTTTAAAATGTCCATAAGAGCTTCCCTATGGGGTGCTGACTGTTGAATAAGCTCGTAAATGGACAGCCTAGCCGATGTGGTCCGCAAACTCTGTGTGAGTTTGGTCCGTATCGTGACCTCGGGTCTAGGCGGAGGCAACTGCGTTGGGCGTTGTTGAGGCTGCGATGTTGTCGAAACTTCCCTCGTAGCTACCTCGGGGGCAACTGCTGGGTACCTTCTGTTCCTTGTTACTATGCTAATCATTCCCACAAATCCTTGCATGGGAAGATTCTGTCGCACCTCGTTAATCTGGAGTGGTTTTGCCTGTGCCTCGTGGGCAGGCAAAGGGTCCTTGAATACCCCCATTTGTTGATTGTTTGGCGCTATGGGGTTGTCCACGGCCAATGTTCTATTGTCAATCAAATCTTGGATTAATTCTTTGAACTTCCAGCATCCATTCAAGTCGTGTCCTCTGCGCCTATGGAATCTACAATACAATTCCTCTCTGTATCCCCTAGGCTTAGGAGCATTAGGGTCTATATTTTGGATTTCTGGTAGAGTGACTAAATTTGCCGCTGACAAGCGGTCAAATAGGGAGTCCCTGGACTCCGTGTAAGGGGTGAATTGTCGCCTAGGGTGACGCTGCTGATTCTGCTCCTGTCTTCTATTATCTCTTTCATAAGCAGGAGGCACTGCCTGGTAATTAGCCTTTTGAGGCTGCATTTCTTGCACAGGCGTGGGAACATTTATCGCAACTTGGTTGACTACAGCGTGTTGTGATTGTGTTGTCCCGATCTTAGTGGTTTTATTCCACTCTTTCTTTTTAGGCTTGGCGATTGCGCCTTCGCCTATCTTAATCTCTTCTATAACTCTGGCTTGCGCCAAAGCTTCTTCTAAGCTGTCGTATTGTCGCAGCAACAATAGACCAGAGATTGATTTTAAGCAACTTTTTGCGAACATCTGCGTGAGATCAGACATAGGGGGACGGTAGGGTAACTTAGAAAGCAAAGCTCTCCATCGATTCCCATATCCTGCCATTGTTTCTTCCTCAAATTGCCCGAGGCTCGCCAGATCACTCAGTGATGCCTTCTTCCTTGTGTTGAAGGCAAAGCGTTCAAGAAACGCATCTACTAATTGATCTAAGTTGCTTATGTTGTGTTTAGGTAGTTGTGTGAACCAATCCGAGGCAGGGCCTGCGAATGTGGTTATGAACGTTCTAAGCAACAATGCGTCATTATCTTGGATGCCGAAGCATTGGCTTAGAAATCTTGTAACGTGTTCTTGTGCATCCTCTTCACCTTTAAAGATTGCCAATTGAGGCAACTTGAAGTGCTCGGGGTAAAGAGGTGTAGGCACTGAGGGATGCACCGGATTACTACGGAGTTGACGTAATGTGGGTTTTTGATGCCCAGCAGCTTTTGTCTCCACAGACTCCAAACGCTCTAATAGCGCTTGGTATGCATCGAAAGATTTTATTTCTTCCTCTCTTGTTCGCTCCCGTTGTAAGTTATGGTAAACTGGGGGCCTATGGAGGGGTGGCCGAATGGCAATCCTCCTGCCTTGATGGGGAGTTTCAGCATATTCTATTTCTGGTTCGTACTCCTCATAAAGTTCTTGAGGAGTCTCTGGGCGAGACCTATGACCTTGATCGAGTCCTCGCTGAAGGTACCCATCATTGTTTCGGGGAGTGGCCTCCCTCTCGGGTCTGTAAGATCTCGGAGGCAAAGCTTGACGAGGTCGTGGAGACCTGTCCTGCACCAATGAATTGTGCCTCTCATATTGTTCGGCCCTTTGGATGCGAGGGGTTGGCTCCCTCTCAGGTAGTTCATAGCGTAACTCATCCGCTTCGCGTTGCATGCGCTCTCTATCCAAGCGGTGTCGGTACTCTATCTCCTGATGACTTTGTTTAAGCCGCGTGATTTGGGCTTGATGGGTGGCCTGTCTAGCAACTATCGGGTCAATTTGGTCTACCCTATTTTGCTCAGGAGGTTCGAATGTTTCTCCTATGTGTTTGCCTCGAGTTTGCTGATCTAAAGTTTCAATGGGTCGCTTCCCTCTGTCGAGGTGGGCGACATGTACTCGAGGCTCTGGCCTTGATGTATGATCATGATACCTAGCAAGTGCGGAAACGCAAGGTTCCCATGTTGTTTGTTGTCCTCGAGGAATGCGATGGCTTTCCTCGTACTCTCTTTCACGGGTTTGGACGGGGCGGGCGGAGTTAGCTCGCCCTGTGTAAGGAGCCCTGCGCTCCGGATTTTGTCTTTCCGTCCTGATGGGAGGTAAAGAAGGGACGCCATATCCACGTTGTCCCTCCAAATGGATAGTGTGCCTCTCTAGCGCTCCATCGCGCTGTGGCCACTCATGTCTAACCTCAGAAGGTGATTCTCTGTTTACATCAAGGTCTACATGTAGGGCGTCTTCCCGAAAGGGGCTGCTTTGAATGGGCATACCCCACCGAGGATTCTGAATCGGATTCTTTTGTAGGCCAGACCGATAAGGCGGTATGACCAAGTCCTCAGGACTGAAGCGAAGGCGACTTGTGCCTGCTTCTTGTGTACCTTCCGGAGCTTCTGCCCTTGATTGGGCTTGGCTACGGGTGTACACCATTGCGTTGCTTCTATACTATCTAAGTAGATTTTTATCTCGTTTATGATGATTTTTTTTTTTTGTCTACACTAAGCAGAATTAAACACACGCATACACAAACCGTGATTATCTCTTTTAAGGATTATTGGTGTGCCCTAAACTGGTTTAGTGCATTTTGATGTTTTGTTTTGTTTTTGTAGGTTTTGAAGAACGTTTAAATGCATTATGACGGCTCATATAACTCCCAAAATGGTAGCCCCTTCAATATACCAACCAGGCCGATATACCAACCTCTCTATATACCCGCCCTTACGAGAGGGAGACTATAGGTACGTGAGAGCGAGAAGGTACATGGTACGTAGGCGGTACGGAAGGGGGATTGTCCTGTTAATGGCACCTACCATAGAAGACTTATC
Source organism: Wollemia nobilis (assembly GCA_028583015.1). Taxonomy (NCBI): domain Eukaryota; kingdom Viridiplantae; phylum Streptophyta; class Pinopsida; order Araucariales; family Araucariaceae; genus Wollemia; species Wollemia nobilis. The sequence goes on along the minus strand of JAQPPZ010002410.1, from coordinate 1,199,557 downwards.
CTCGCGCGCATGGGAATCACCCCAGCGACACTCGGTCAGCTTTCATCAGGATTTATGCCTAACAACAGTTGACAATCGGGGAAATGGATGCAAAGCTAAGCCAAGGTGGTGATGAACCCACCGTTGGTCTTGCTCAAGGGCTAGGGTCTTACGACCAGCTCCTTGGTTTAAAATTATTGCGTGAAGTGTGTGGGATTCATTTTATTTAACAAAAATGAAACAAGCATAAATGACTTTCCCTAAGCAATGCAGGATAAAATGAAAACAATTAAAGAAATAGAAACAGAAACAAAAAATTTAACAGAGATTATGAAAATCCCTACCTCTTCTCTGCCTGGACCGGTTGCTTCTGAATTTCTGCTCTAAAAATCTACAGGCAGGAATTCGTCCCTCTGTGAGACGAATTTCAGAACAGAATTCGTCCCTGCCAGAGACGAATTTGAATTCGTCTCAGGGTCAGACGAATTACAGTAAAGAATTCGTCACAGTCAGAGACGAATAACAGTCGCAACAAAAAAATGTACCTGTCAAGCACAAAACACAAAAATTTAATCAGTTTCTGTGATTTTAAAAACCAGGGAACAGGGTCCCACCGTGATCGCCACTGAAAGCACGAGATTCCGGGCAAAGGAAACACTAATTGCGATGCATTCAAAATCAAATACGCTTAAGTCCTAGAAATGTAAATTGCATGAAATGAAAGAGACGCATTGGAAGAGATACAAGAAAATGGAGAAAACACAGCCCTTTCATTAAACTTTCTTGATCTCTGTTACAAATATGCCTCCTCCCTTTTCAGGGGCTAGGAGCGTTAAAAGAATTTGACTACAATCGAGACTTAAGGTTCCTCTTTTCGCGTGCCCACACTTGAAATGGACGGGCCAAGATGATGCCGTCGTTGATGTCGATGAGTCTTTGACCTCTGCTGCTCCTCCTGCGAACAAAGAAACAATGAAGATGTCAGTAGCACCTGTTGCACATAAGAAGTGTTTGTTCTCTAAAATCGCCAAAAGATGCATGCAAACATTTGTCTAAAACAGTGAGTAAAATGACTCTAAATGACCTAAAAACTTGACAGAGGATAGAAAACATCACCGGAAGGCCATTGCCACTGAGACAGATCGGCCAATCTGCCTTCAACTGGAATTCGTCCCTGGGCAGGACGAATTGATCGCTATTCGTCCCTGGGTGGGACGAATTCTTCTGTGTTGGAAAAGCCGACCTGATGCTGCTCCAATGTCGAATCTCGAGACCTCCAAAACACCTACAAATAGAGGGGTTATGTAATTGGGGCCATTTTGGGACGACCCAGATGGTCGGATTCTCCCAATTTGGCCTCTATCCTCGGGAATTCGATATCGCCACCTGCAAGTTAGTGAAACAACAAAGCGACACAAAGCATGATAAAATCTGATCAGAATGTTATGAAATTGAAGCTATGAACACCCACTTGCATCCCCTTTGATTCACCTTCTCACATCCACCAATATATTTTGCAAGGGAGGTTGTTGGGTGGCTTTTGGAAGCTTGAATCTGACCCAAATCCAACATATGGACACCTGAATCAACCAATTTGCCGACCCCCCAATCCTAAGAAGTTTTGGGGCCCATCCCTAGTGGATTGGCTCCAAAATCAAGTGCCAACGGTGGGAGGCCCACTTGGGCACCCCCGCACTTTCTAAGTTTTATTCTAAAGCATTCTAGATTACTTGCTCATGTTGCATTTTGTGTTATTCTGTTTGGTGAATTCATAGCTTCAATTTCATAACATTCTGATCAGATTTTATCATGCTTTGTGTTGCTTTGTTGTTTCACTAACTTGCAGGTGGCGATATCGAATTCTCGAGGATAGAGGCAAAATTGGGAGAATCCGACCATTCGGGTCGTCCCAAAATGGCCCCAATTACATAACCCCCCTGTTTGCAGGCATTTTGCGAGTCTCAGGATTCGACATTGGAGCAGCATCAGGTCGGCTTTTCCAACACAGAAGAATTTGTCCCACCCAGGGACGAATAGCAGTCAGAATTCATCCTGCCCAGGGACGAATTCCAGTTGAAGGTAGATTGGCCGACTGTCTCAGTGGCAGTGGCCTTCTAGTGATGTTTTCTATCCTCTGTCAGGTTTTCAGGTCATTTAGAGTCATTTTACTCATTGTTTTAGACAAATGTTTGCATGCATCTTTTGGCGATTTTAGAGAACAAACACTTCTTATGTGCAGTAGGTGCTACTGACATCTTCGTTGTTTCTTTGTTCACAGGAGGAGTAGCAGAGGTCAAAGACTCATCGACATCAGCGAAGACATCATCTTGGCCCGTCCATTTCAAGTGTGAGCACGTGAAAAGAGGAACCTTAAGTCTCGATTGTAGTCAAATTCTTTTAACTCTCCTAGCCCCTAAAATGAGATACAAGCAAATGGAGAAAACACAGCCCTTTCATTAAACTTTCTTGACCTCTGTTACAAATATTCCTCCTCCCTTTTTAGGGGTTAGGAGCATTAAAATAATTTGACTACAATCGAGACTTAAGGTTCCTCTTTCCGCGTGCCCACACTTGAAATGGACGGGCCAAGATGATGTCGTCGCTGATGTCGATGAGTCTTTGATATCTGCTTCTCCTCCTGTGAACAAAGAAACAACGAAGATGTCAGTAGCACCTGCTGCACATAAGAAGTGTTTGTTCTCTAAAATCGCCAAAAGATGCATGCAAACATTTGTCTGAAACAGTGAGTAAAATGACTCTAAATGACCTGAAAACCTGACAGAGGACAGAAAACATCACCAGAATGCCACTGCCACTGAGACAGTCGGACAATCTGCCTTCAACTGGAATTCATCCCTGGGTAGGACAAATTTTGACTGCTATTCCTCCCTGGGTGGGACGAATTCTTCTGTGTTGGAAAAGCCGACCTGATGCTGCTCCAATGTCGAATATCGAGACCTGCAAAATGCCTAAAAATAGAGGGGTTATGTAATTGGGGCCATTTTGGGACGACCCAAATGGTCGGATTCTCCCAATTTTGCCTCTATCCTCGAGAATTCGATATCACCACCTGCAAGTTAGTGAAACAACAAAGCGACACAAAGCATGATAAAATCTGATCAGAATGTTATGAAATTGAAGCTATGAATTCACCAAACAGAATAACACAAAATGCAACATGAAAAAGTAATCTAGAATGCTTCAGAATAAAACTTAGAAAGTGCGGGGGTGCCCAAGTGGGCCTCCCACAATTGGCACTTGATTTTGGAGCCAATCCACTAGGGATGGGCCCCAAAACTTCTTCGGATTGGGGGGTCGGCAAATTGGTTGATTCAGGTGTCCATATGTTGGATTTGGGTCATATTCAAGCTTCCAAAAGCCACCCAACAACCTCCCTTGCAAAAGATATTGGTGAATGTGAGAAGGTGAATCAAAGGGGATGCAAGTGGGTGTTCAACTCGGCAGCACTTCGTTGCTTGAAATCTCCTTCAATCTGTCCTTTTTGGGTGAGAAAAGTCTCACCTTTTATAGACCCATGGGGTCTCTTTTGAGAGGGAAGCATAAGCACCATGTGTTGGTCATAGGTGCCATGTGGCAGTCAAGTCTTCCCATGAGGGAGGGGAGTCCTCCATGACTTGGGCTTTCATAACTGCCCTTGTGACAGTCCTCTAACGGCCTATCTGTCCACCCACACACGTGTGCGAGGCAGGAGTCATCAACTGACTGTCCTGGGCTGCCACTTTGCGCCATTCTTCTTTTTTCTCGTTAAACTTGGTATTCGTCCCTGGGTGAGACGATTTCAGAATTCGTCCCTGGGTGAGACGAATCCCAGTTAGTATTTGTCCCTGGGTGAGACGAATACTGAGCAAAGTTTCTAAATGTACCAATTTGCCTCTTGACCTTACAAAATTGCTATGAAAGTCGTTAGGACCACTGTTTGACCTCTGAGGGCTGCCCTGGGGGCTGTGTTTGTCAAAGCGATCAGTGTTTGCAGTCACATAATCGGATTGGTGCTGTTTTGGTGTCTACACTAACATTATTGATTTTATGTAGGGTGGCCTAAATGGTAGTGATTGTAGTCACCAATGTAGGATCACTAAAACCATATTAAGCATATATAGGCATTAAGGTAATATAAACCCATCATATTATCCAAACTTATTTTATAATTATTCAACATATGGGGTGGACTGAAAGAGAGGGATTTTAAAAACTTATGTATGTTCATCAAACTAACTAAATAAAAATAGGAATATGGAAAATTTAAATCACTATAATACTATCCCTAAATCACTATATCATATATAAATACACTATGCTTATTTTTTAATCATGCACTATAATTTATTTATATATTATTGAATAAAATTGTATTTTAATGTACACAAAGATATATATTCCTTTCATATTAAAATCTTATTTTTTTTTTTTTTCATGTATCATTTGACATTTTAAAACAAGAAGTAATAAATATAATGTCACACATGGCATTACAGATGTTCTTGAACATTTATTCAAGGCAACTAAAATATATAAATCTCTTTATGGCATATCTAAATTCTTATATGCTACAACTAGACTCCCTTTGGGTATATGTATATTGTATATATTTTTATCATATGAAGTACTATATAGCACACCAAATTCATAAAACCATAACTTTCCATGCATAGGTTCAAATTAATGAGGAAATAACCAAGATGTTTATATGTGATAAGAAACATTCCAAACCAACCTAGTTTCTTCTTGCTTCTTTTTATTTTTTTGCTTCTCTTTGGTTCATTCAGTTTTTTTTAGTTCCCTAGCTCATTCTATTCTTTATTTTTTTTCCTCTGTTTATTCTTGCCTTAATAGTCTTCTGGTCTAGATAGGTCATTGTTATGTTCAATTTTTTTTTTTTCTTTTTCTTTTTTTTTTTTTAGTTTTTTAAGGTGGGTGGGTTCTTTTGTTTTGTTTTGTTTTTGTGTTCTTTGTGTTGTTTTTTGTTGTTCTTGTGTTTTTGTTGTTTTGTGTTTTTTTTTTTTTTTTTTTATGTTTTTTGTTATTGTTCTTGTGTTTTTTTTGTTCTTGTTCTTGGGTTTCTCTTTGTTTGTGTTAATTCATGTTTTTATGTGTGTGTTTTCTATGTTTTTTGTTTTTGTTTATTGTATGTTGTTGGTTGTTTTTTATTTTTATTTTTTAGGTTTTGGTTGTGTTTATTTTTCATGTTTTTTGTGGGTTATGTCTTTGTAGTGTTCTTTTGTTTTTGTCTTGTTTGTGTTTTGTTATGTGGTTCTTGTGTTTTTCTATGTGGTTCATGTTGTGATTTATTTTATCTTATTGTGTGTGTTTGGTTGTGCTTTTGTTTTTGACACACTCAAGGAGCATGTTTTTTATTTTATTTTATTATTTTTGTTGTTATTTACTTATTTATTTACTTATTTTAAATTGGTTTTGTGTGTTTTTTTGCTCCTTGAGTATGTCAAAGGTGGTAGGCCAGGTCTGAGTCCTGGGTATTTTTGGCAGAATGGATACCCCTGCCTCCTTGGGTCTTACCCAAAAGTGCCATCCCTTTTGGGATGTTTTCCACAAATAAAAAAAAAGAAACATTCCAAAACAATATAGAAAAATTTTGGTAATACACAATATTGAACTTTTGTTCATACCCTCATCCCATTGGTCCATTTTCTTGTATCATGATTGGATCAGATCTACAAGGCATGTGTGTAACATAGTGGATAAAATACTATGCTTGGTGATGATTCGGTCTTGTGAGTTTTAGAATGGAACTATTTCACCATCAAGAATTTTAGATATTGTGGAATTTGTCATAATTTTGGATGAGTTAAAAGTTTTATTTTACATCATTTATATCAAAATGGTAAACTTTTCATTATATTTGTAGGTTATCATGTGCATTGATGATGGATTCAAGCTTGTTACTTTATGATATTATGATATGACAAATCAAGTATATATAGTTTTGATGTGTCTCTCTCATATTGTATTAGAAGTGATTTGTTAATATCATTACCATGGTAGATGATATAATCAATTGTATTAAAATTTTAAAGCATATAATTATTCTTTATATTATTTTTTCATCTTTCATCAATTGGTATTTTATCAAAGATCTGAATAAATTTATAGTGACTTTAACATTAAAAACTATGCTTATCAAAATATAGTGTTAAATTCATCTATGATACTTCGGGTCCTATGACTAACCATACCATTATTTTTCTATGTATTTTTTATTTAGATTGATTATGTATTTAAATTTCTCTACAATATCAAATTTGAAGACTTGGAATTTTATAAACTTTAAGGTTTTGAAATATATTATTTCATTAAATATGAATTATCATGTGAGTGTTAAAATTCTCACCCATTTCCAGAAATAAACATAAGCAATTAATTTACCCAAATATTATATGAAGACAAAGAAAAAATAAGAAAAAATAAAAAATGATTGATAGACATAGATTGATGGGTTCCAATTATCACCAATATTCACTATATTATCCATATATATCGATCACAACAATCTAATGTAATGGATTGGGTGGATGGTGGTATTTATAACAATATCCAATCCCTAAAATATAAAATATTTAAGCTACTCTAACATAACATAAAGAATTAAGATTAATTATAAGTTAAGGTTTTGTATTTTCTCAACCACATAAGAGGTAAAAATACTATCAACATCTCAAAGTACCTTTACCGATTAGTCGAAAATTTAGTACTAGTCCTACATGTCAAGATGGGAGTTTCCTCTTTCCCCTTCATTAGGGGCTTTACATGGTCATCTACAAACATGTGCTTAAGAGAGAAACTAGGAAAGCAGTGGTAGCAGTTATCACCCCCATGGATGAAAATGGTGGTGAAGGTCCATTGTCCCCTAGAACCAATCATGCACTTGAATATGAAGTGAAGGTGGAGGGGACCCTGAGGTCATTGAAGTTCGAGCCTCAATGTTATCCCACCAGAAGAAATTTTGTTAGTGGGAAACATAAGACACCTATCCTCATTGATAATAATGAGCAATTGGATGATTTCCTATCTTTCTAGGTCAAGCCAAAGAGTACCTTAACTTCCAATAGAGGCCACCCCATGGAAGGTACTTCTAAGTAGCCACCTCTTCTGGATTCTTGCATGTAATGCTAGCCATACCTTTCTAATAAATACCACCTCCAAGACCTCCACGATATCATGAATATTATTTCTAGGGCTATGAATATGACCCCTTCTTTGATATCTCAAGTGGTTCTCCTTTGGAGGAATATAAGTACCAGTATAAAATTTTGGATAAATTTAAGAGTTTGGTGGATGATGATGGGTGAAATAATGTAGGTTGTGATGGCAGTAACGCGAGAAAGTAACTCAATATTTCAACCAGTGGATTTTTTTTTTTTTTTGAGGAGCATGTGGATTTTGTTTTTTGTGTTTCCCTCATCGTCTACCCCTACATGGGCATCTCTTCTCACCCTATACGGCTTATTCCTTATTCCCTACATGGGCCTCTCTATAATTTATATGGTTTCTCTTTATGTCCTTTAGAGGGTCTCTTCTTTTTGCTACAGTTTGTTTGGGAGATCATCTCCTAACTTTCATATTTTTTTAAAAAAATTATGGGATACTTTGAAAATCCCTTTTACCATTCAAAAAAAATAGTTAAGGTTTAATTGTGAAAAATTTGGTTACAGTCCTTTATGCTTATATATAAATATTTAACAATTACTTTACATAATGATTGCATATAAGCTTTCACATGTTTACATCATACAATATTTTACATATCTAATAAATTCAAAATATAACTTTAAATATCCCCTCATAATCTAAATAAAGGACCCAAGGTGATAATTCATTAGTGATAATACCATATTCCCCCCTCCTCCATAATAGATGCTCTAATGGATCTTTGTTCTTAAAGAAGGCTTAGTTGAATTTCCTTCATCATCTAGAAGTCTACTTATATGAAGATGCCTCTACACTTTCACATGAATCTCCTTAAGCTTGACTATATTCACCATTTCCAATATCATATACTTTGATACATATACAAATGGAAGCTCATTTGTAAGTACATGTGTGGAAGATGAAATAAAGTTATTACCTCTTTAAAATTTGTCCAATATTCTATAGTTGCATAAGACGAGACTTGGAAACTTGACTTTTTTTTTCAACACACATCTCATACTTTAAAGACACTGAATTTCCCTTGGGTCATGTAATCATTATCACTAAAATATATTTTACATGAACTTACTTATTAGAATATTCATAAAAACTCTCCAATAATACCTCAATAAAAAGTAGAAGAGAGAAGATATCATGAAGAGTTATATCTTCATGCATAAATAAACCAATAACATAAGCATATGAATGGAATAAAAGGGATTGAAAAGAGGATATTTGGATCCTTTCCTATTTTCCTCTAAAGGATCTAGTATTTTCTTTAAATTTCTTAATTCAATTAGTCTCTCTCATGAATATGGACCAAAGATGTTTTTCAATCATATGCACTAACCTACTAATGCCTTTCAATGATATTTGTTTATATGGTTGGTAGTGGATGTTAGCAGTAAATATTGAAGCAACATGCCTTGTTATGATAGGGAAATTGGGTATTTTATTAAAAATAAGTCCTTGTAATTTGAATAAATATCTTGTAATAAGTCCTAGATATCATAATATTATTCTATAAAATCCAATAGAAGATTCCTTGTAATTTGAATAAGGGTCTTGTACACGTATCATACCTTAGATTAGCTAGGCTATCTAAGATGTTGATGCATTCATTGAGTCGAGAAAACCACCTCCTCATATATGCACTTAAAGCTTGTGCTAGGAACTCAAACAAACACACTATAAAATTTTTACTTTGGGTTTTTATCCCAATATCTGCTATCTCTAATTTTTTACATGTGTATAACCATAGAATATGCAAGGATCATGTTATTGAAATTTCCAACACCATCATGATGACCATTATTTGGTTCTAAAAGTACACAAATAGTTCAACTAAAAGGGATGGCATGATATTTGAACATATGCACTCTTTCTAAATGATCAATGTAGCACTACTCTAATGAATATTTCATTCATTAATACAATAATAAGATAAGAGGACATGCCACTTACCTCTTCGACAATGTTGGATTGTGTACTAGAAAACATGATCGAAGGAAGATTTGAGCAAGTGATCAAAATAAAATATGACCCTATACCATGCTTATCTATCCAATATGGTACCAATTTTTCTTGGGTGGAATGTTGTAATATCTTTGTGAATAAGGATATAATGACTCATTATAAAGAGTGGTATAATTCATTCAAATAACCATGGCAAGCAAGATATGAACTGGAGTGAATAAACATATCTCTCTTTCCTTCATCTAATAAATATTCCAAAGCTCTTACTGAAAGCACGAGGATACGGAAACAAAAAAGGGAAAGACTCCAAGCACGATGCAAAAATGAAGCTAAACTTAACGCTAAATCCTACGAATTAAAAACACATGAAATGGAAAAAGCATGAATTGAAACCCAAATGAAATAACAGCCCTTCTATTTTATTGATGTATTCCACAACTCGATTACAATTCGCATCCTCCCTTTTCAGGGGCGAGGAGCGTTAAATTCATCTCTTGGTTACATCCATGGATAGCCTTCCTTCTTTCGTGTGCCCACATGTAATATGGGTGGACCAAAATGTCGCCGCCACTTGTGTCTATGAATTTTTATTCCTGGATGCTCCTCCAATGTTTCGGTCCTATGTTCAAAGAAACAAAATATAATCAATAGCACCTGCGGATAAAACAAAGCATGCAATCCCCAAGCCTACGATAAATGGATGATAAAAATGAATTAAACTATGACTAAAATGAATACAAATGCTCTAAAATTTTTACAGGGGCATCAAGACATCACCAAGAGGACACTACAAAAATAACAGTCAGGAAATTCCTCGCCGATTTGAATTCGCTCCGGGGCGGGACGAATTCACCTGCAACAAAATGCCGAAAAGGTACTGTCCCAAATGTCCTACCTAGGAAGCTCCAAAAGACCTGTAAACTTGGGGTTAGCTAATTGGGGGCATTTTGGGAAGACCCAGATGGTCATATTTTCCCAATTTGGCCTCTAACACCCATATTTCAATGGCGCCCTCTACAAGTTAGTGGAGGCGAAAACATGATAAAACATAATGGCAATTAATCAAAGCAAAATGAAATCAAAATTATAAACTATCTAAGCAGCATAGAGATCAAATACAAGAAATGAAAATTATAGAAAGGAAAATCTGCTACATGTTCCCAATCATTCCTAAAAAGGGCGATTAGGCCTTCAGCAGTGCGGGGGCGCCCTGGCGGGCCACCCACCGTTTGGGGCTTGATTTCGGCACCAATCCACTTGGGATAGGTCCAAAATCCCTTACAAGGTGTTGTTGACAAATTGGGTGGTATTCTATGTCCAAATGTCAGGTTTTGGGCTCAATATTCGACCTTCCAATAGTCACCCAATGACATCCTCTCTAAAAGAGATCAAGGATGTAGAAGGCACAAATCGCACAAGGATGTATGGGGAAATAAAATGGCAACACTTCGTTGCTCCAAATTGCTCTTACTTTATATATTTTGGGATGAGTAAACTCATCAATTTATAGACCTGGAGGTCTCTTGGGATGAGCATGCAGAGGCGCCACATGGCAGCCATGCCCTTCCAGGGGAGGGAAGATTCCTCCCTGATTAGGGGCTTCATGACTGCCCCTGTAACAACCCCTAACGCTCGAAAATGCTCACCCATGCTCCCATGAACTGAAGGAGGCGTTAGGTGGCGGATTCAAGCTACCATTTGTCAAGATTTGACTTTTTTCCCATCAAACCTGCAATTCACCCCACCCTGGAGCGAATTATGAATTCGTCCCAGGGTGGAGCGAATCCCAATTAGAATTCGTCCCTGGGTGGAACAGATATTGAGCAAAGTGCTTGAAGGTGCCAAAATGATTTTTGACCTTCCAAAACTGTTGTGAGAGTGGTTAGGACCACTGTTTAACCTCTGGGGACTACCCTTGGGGTTGTGTGTGCCAATGTGATCAGTGTTTGCAGTCACATAATCGGATTGGTGATGTTTTGGTGTCTATAGATGCCCCTTTTTGGGATGTTTTGTGCAAGGCACATCGTCGAGCAAAAATAGATAACCAAAGCACTAACGATTAGGGTTTCTTAGTAACCTAACCAAATTTTGATGCCCCAAGTATGAAAAGGGCATGCATTCTTGAATCCTTGCTTCTGACAAGTGAAGGAACTTAGTTCAAGTGTTAACCTTTTTCGGTGAGGTGTTACTTGAGCATGGACATTGATCAATCATGAATAGGCAAAGGGCGCAACCTTTTGTCTTTAGGAACCTTGAGTTCATGATTCATGAATGCCAAGTGATTGATCAGCTTGTGATTACTGCTTGTTTACTGCTCCAATCATGAGCGTGATTTGTCTTTGCCAATGATTCTTCGAATGCATGCCAGTTCCATGATTGGGTGTGAATTTGTTGATTGGTGATTAAGTGTGACTACCCCCTCAAGCGACGAATCGATGAGGGAATGACCTACATGAGAAAATTTATGAGCTTCTTGACCCAATATCACCACTAAAAGCATGAGGATGCGGAAAACACGAGGATACAGAAACAAAAAAAGGAAAGAATCCAAGCACAATGCAAAAATGAAGCTAAACTTAACGCTAAATCCTATGAATTAAAAATGCATGAAATGGAAAAAGCATGAATTGAAACCCAAATGAAATAATAGCCCTTATCTTTTATTAATGTATTCCACAACTCGGTTACAATTTGCATCCTCCCTTTTCAAGGGCGAGGAGCGTTAAATTCATCTCTTGGTTACATCCATGGATAGCCTTCCTTCTTTCGCATGCCCACATGTAAGATGGGCAGAATAAAATGTCACTGCTGCTTGTGTCTATGAATTTTGATTCTTGGATTCTCCTTTGATGTTCTAGTCCTGCGTTCAAATAAACAAAAGATAATCAATAGCACCTGCGGATAAAACAAAGCATGCAATCCCCAAGCCTGCGATAAATGGATGAGAAAAATGAATTAAACTATGACTAAAATGAATCCAAATGCTCTAAAAATTTGACAGGGACATCAGGACATCACTAGGAGGACACTACAAAAATAACAGTCGAGAAATTCCTCGCTGATTTGAATTCGCTCCGGGGAGGGACGAATTCACCTGCAATAAAATGCCGAAAAGGTACTGTCCCAAATGTCCTTCCTAGGAAGCTCCAAAATACCTGAAAACTTGGGGTTAGCTAATTGGGGGCATTTTGGGAAGACCCAGATGGTCATATTTTCCCAATTTGGCCTCTAACACCCATATTTCAATGGCACCCTCTACAAGTTAGTGGAGGCAAAAACATGATAAAACATAATGGCAATTAATCAAAGCAAAATGAAATCAAAATTATAAACTATCTAAGCAGCATAGATATCAAATACAAGAAATTAAAATGACATAAAGGAAAATTTTCTACATGTTCCCAATCGTTCCTAAAAAGGGTGATTAGGCCTTCAGTAGCACGGGGGCACCCTAGCAGGCCACCCATCGTTTGGGGCCTAATTTCAGCACCAATCCACTTGGGATAGGTCCAAAATCCATTACAAGGTGTTATCGACAAATTGGGTGGTATTCTATGGCCAAATGTCAGGTTTTGGGCTCAAGATTCGACCTTCCAATAGTCACCCAATGACCTCCTCTCTAAAATAGATCAAGGATGTAGAAGGCACAAATCGCACAAGGATGTATGGAGAAATAAAATGGTAGCACTTCATTGCTCCAAATTGCTCTTACTTTGTATCTTTTGGGATGAGGAAACTCATCAATTTATATACCTGGAGGTCTCTTGGGATGAGCATGCAGATGTGCCACATGGCAGCCATGCCCTTCCAAGGGAGGGAAGATTCCTCCCTGATTAGGGGCTTCATGACTGCCCCTGTAATAGCCCCTAACACTCGAAAATGCTCACCCATGATCCCATGAATTGAAGGAGGTGTTAGGTGGCAGATCCGAGCTGCCATTTGTCAAGATTTAACTTTTTGCCCGTCAAACTTGCAATTCGCCCCACCCTGGAGTGAATTGTGAATTCATCCCGAGGTGGAGCGAATCCCAATTAGAATTCGTCCCTAGGTGGAACATATATTGAGCAAAGTGCCTGAGGTTCCAAAATGATTTATGACCTTCCAAAACTACTGTGAGAGTGGTTAGGACCACTGTTTAACCTCTGGGGGCTGCCCTTGGGTCTGTGTGTGCCAATGTGATCAGTGTTTGCAGTCACATAATCGGATTGGTGTTGTTTTGGTGTCTACACTTACGTTGGACAAAAATATCATAATCCTCCATCCTTTACAAAAGCATGAAGTTCTCTTTATGATAAACTAGTGACTAACTCTCCATGAAGAAGTTAAATCATCCTTATGAAGTCAAAATGACATTTTTCTTCAACTATGAGTGATTTGAATATGTGGAAAAAGATCAAAATCATTCCAATAACAACAAAACTAAACTAGATTAGACATAAATTATTTTTAAAAATCTAAAATAAGTAGATAGATAAAAATAGATCTTTTATTTACCTCTTTTGCCAAAAGTACTTTTGAATCTCAAATAAATAATTTACTCCAACAATAAAAATAAATTTTGGTAGCTCTGAGTAACAATTTTGTATGACCAATTAAAGACACTCTTAAACTATTTTGATACTATGTTATCATTCCCATCAATTTTGAGAAGTTAACAAAAGCATTCCATTTATCCAAATCATATATAGAAATGAAAAAAGGGAAAATAAAGAGTGATAGACATATATTAGTGCCCTTGAGAACCAATATTGACTATATTATTTATAGATAAGAATCAAAATACTCTAGAAAAATCGATCAAGTGGATTGAGGAATTTATACGTACCTAAATTATGATAATAATAATTATGTAATATCAATAACCTAGGTCAAAAAAATATAAATGCTTAATATTAATCATATGTTAGGGTTTAACCATGAAAAGGTTAATGTGGGACCTAGGTATTATACATAAATAATTAATATTTATATCATATAGTAGGATTACACATGGTTACATCACACAATGGTGTCCTTGGCCAATAAAGTTAGATTTTAACTTTCAACACGGATGATGGTACAATCCATATGTGATGACAATACTAAAATTTATTCCAATCAAGTAAAACTCCAATTGTAGTGTATGAAGCAAGGAAGGCTAGGTATAACTCAAGTATATATGTAAGTTTGGGGGTTGGAATGTAGAAATATACGATATGTAGACATTATCTAAGTAGTCAGAAGAAAGATATTTTGAACCACTTATAATAGCTATAATAGTTTAATTACATAACACATAATAATGGAGAGGTTGTTTATTCCCCTATATATATAAACAAATACATAATACAAAATAGTAGAGAGAGAGTGTGTGTTTAGTACTAACCTTTGGGGCTATAAATCTAGATTTTTACTTGTATTTGTAAAAATGCCTATGTGGTAATTTGACTTGATACTTGGTTCATGAGTGAAGTTTTACATAGTGGTTAGTTTCTTCAATTATACGTTTTGCTTATCCTTACTAACAAAATACCTTGACCTTTAAGGAGTAGACTCGTTTAAATATTATTAGAAAATTTATACCTAATTATGAAGATGTTGTTGTAATAATACCCTAATAATACGATAATGATGCAATATAAATAAATATCCATTTCAGTCTCATATAACCTAATTTTTATTTTTAAGAAAAAACTATTGACAATTATCTTTGCCTTGATATTATATTTAAGGCCTATGTATAATTACCATAATGTTTCTTGAAAATGAAAATCAAAACAAATCAAAGTTCTTTTATGCATGTATATAAGAAAATTAAGCCATCTCTATTGTACTTTATAATATTTAGTTCTCTAGGTAAAGAAGTCAATGTAACTGTCCAAGAAATTAATCTACCAACAACCATTACCAATTGATCCATCCCTTTCTAGATAACCTTTTGTTTTCATTATTTAAACATAATTTACCAAACAAGAAATGTTTAAAACATGAAAAATATGTGCAAAGAAGTTATTACTAAAACTATGATGAAGATATTAATGGATAAATTTGTGTAAAACAACAATAAGAACCCGTGTTATACTTCTAAATACAACTTGAGTGAGATTTTCTAAAAGGTTTATAGGAGTTATAACGTTCAAATCCAATGAGATATGTCATATTTTGGGCATATTTTGGTTGGACAAAAATATATTAAGTAAATAACTTCCTCTATTAGAATAGTCTGATATAACTAATGTTCAAGTATAAGTTATTATTAAAACTATGATGAAGGTATTACTAATGGATAAATTTGTATAAAACAATGAAGAACCCTATTCTTAAGTTCAAGTTATTAGTAAAGCTACAGTGAAGATATTATTAATGGATAAATTTGTATAAACAATGAAGAACTAGTGTTATACTTCTAAGTACAACTTGAGTGGGATTTTCTATAATGTTTATAGGAGTTCTCAGGTTCAAATCCAATGAGATATATATGTATTAACATGCATTTTAATACAATTTTAGTTCTTTTTCTATAAAATATATTGTTCATATTTCTCAAAGTGTTATGTTTCCACAATAGCTCCTTGACATCATTTTCATTAAGAGATAAAATATCACTCGTCTAGTTTTCCAAGAAAAAAATCAACATTGTGACTGACCAAATTGTTTATTAGACATTTTCATTCTCTATACTTATCCTCATATTCCCAATAGATTGCCTCAATAATATATTACAAACAACAATAATATTATTTTCTATAAAATCCCCATATCCATTCTTGTTTATAGTATTAATTTTAGTTTATGAATCCCTCTCATTCAAAATATATTTTGTCATTTTTCAATTACAATTTTAATCCCTCTAATATGTGCCCTAGCCTCTACATATTTGGTTTGAGAAGGGGTGTTGAAAGGTTCCTGAACCTTTTATAATAAAATCAAAGGGATGTTGAAATATCCATGAACTTTTTACAAGAAAGTCAAATATTTTACATTAAGCTTAGATTTGCAGCCTAGCATAAAAACATATATGCAAATCAAAATAGCTATAAACTAAAATAGCTTAAAAATTTCTAGGTCATAACCACTCAAAGTATTCAGTCATGACTATAAATATACACCAGCAATAGACTAGAAGCACCACTCCATATCTGAGTAACAAAACACCTTCTATAGGAAGGAAGGAAACAAAACATGCAAAAGGTGTCTATTAACCATGTTTATTTGGTTTAGTTGGCCACAAATTTTGTACCTTCCATATCAGGTTTTTAATAGCTTCTATTATTTGCTATTCTACTTTGATTTATTAGAGTAGAATAATCCAAGGAATTTTTCTTCTTAATGTAGACATCAATATTTGTTTGGTAGGGGTATTGAGTCTCCTTGTATTCTAGGATAGAAGTATCATTTCTTAGGTATGCCAACCAATATTTTCCTCCCATCCAAGGTTAAAGTATATTGGATTATATTTTCAATTTCAGCAACAATCTCTCATTATCTGATCTCTTGATTAGTTGGTCTTCCATATTTTCACTCCACCCCTACATCAATCCCTAATTTCTTTTAATTTTTAATCCATTGACTTGGGGTTGGTCCTATGTTACCTAAGCTCCCTAGTATCACAGACCTCTCTTGGAAGGTGTCTTTGTTGATATATATTATGTATGCTTAATCATGTTTTGGTAGTTGTAAATATTATGAGTAGTTAAAAAAATTTGATATTTTAAATTTGGTATTATTGATGTATTGGTGATTTGTTGGAACAGATGCGCTCAAAGATGATGGGGAGTTCAATCATTGAGATTGATATGCCTTATAGAAATAAATTCTACAAAGTAATAATAAAAAGGTGGGGTTGAATGTCAATGTTAATGGCCAATATTAATATTTGATATAGATTATTGATTTAATTAATCTAATTGTCTTTATTGTGTGAATGGTATTTATTATTTTTTTGGTTATATTATGAAAGGAGGGTTTTTAAAGGTATCCCTCAAACTTTTACATCAAATTCAACAGGGGAGAAACATAGAAAAATACAACTTAACATGATAACTAAACCAACCCAAAAAGGGTCTCCAAAAAGCAAACATAAAGAAATCCAACAACAACTTACATCATGAACAACAAGAAGGTGGTACCTTAGGCCAAACAAATAAGGATACAATGATAAGTTCAAAACTGAGTTAGTTTTAGAAATTCTTACCCATATCTGCTTCATATAGGATCTCACCCACAAGATGATTCACCTCCTCATAGTAATCCACAACGATCTTCATCGATCCCAGATTAAAAAATGCAGCTTTGCTAGGTGGAACATTGGGCTTGAATTCCTTACTTTCCTCATAAAAATGAAGACCACTTAAAAAGCCAATAATCAACACCAGATATTGCCTATAGAAGTAAAATAATATCCTCTCTAAGAGAAAATAGGAAGGAGATAAAATAATTCAATGGGGTTCTAGGGTGATAAAGGGGAGAAGAAGGATCAGATAACATGACCACCAGGAGGATTTGCCACTCAAATTTCATCCTTGAAATAAAATAAAGCACATTATTATATCAGGAAATCTTGTACCAATGGGGGATTTAATTCCCTAAAATTGGCTTACACCCTCAAAGGAAAAGGAAGCTCAACTGCCTCCCACTGCCCCAATCATCAACTTTTCTCAAAAGTCTTAAGCATTGGTAATTGAGAATGATGAAATGAGTACTACAGTAGGAAAATTCCTTGACTTTAGAATCTAGGTTCCTCACAAGAATTAACCACCTCACTCCCATTATGATATTGTAAATAACCATGAATAAGGAAGCTTGGGAGTGATGCCCAATATGGGAAACACCATCTTCCCATAATGGAAGATAAATTCACAAACTTCACCAACATGAGTGTGGGTCACACACCACCTCATATCTCCACTTAAGTCCCCCCACAAAAATGTCATGGAAACTCGACAAACAATATTGATATCACACCCAAAATGGGTTCCAATATAGCAATTTGAATTCAAAAATAACCAATTATTGAAGGATAAAATTGTGCCAACTTTCAAGAGTAATTGTGATGTAAAATTATGCATTAAAAATGCTTGAACATACTCAAAGCACCACCTAAGAAAACCTCCCACATGTGGATATTAGGCCACCAACATACGAGTTGGGCTACCCACCCAAAATGAGTGCCATTCTGCTAATTCAAATATAAAACAACACCATCACTTAAGACTACAAGAAAAGCAAACTACCAAGGGTAATGACAATGTAACATGATGTCTTGCAATTGAACAGATCCTTGATAGACATTAATATGATTATGCACTAAGAATATTTAGAAGATCCACTAGGAAATTATTTCTCGACATTGTAAGACTAGGATGGTCGGTACCTATATTACCCAGATAATTTGTAAGTGAATTACCTTCCCTATGAATATGTGCCACTCAGAATTGATTGATATCTTGAAGGTATCTTCTTGATTCACCCATCATATTTGTGACATTCCAATTTGGGGCTAAAGAGGAATTCAAAATATTGATAACATTCAACGAATCCCCTTCTATCTCATTATTCACTACCTCCAAATCAATCATAAGCTTAATACCTTGGAATGTGGCTTTGACCTCCACAAAATAGAATTTTGTGGATAATAAATGCTCAAAATAAGTCGTAACAATTTCTCCCTTACTATTTCTTATGACACCACCTACCCCAGTGACCCTCGGATTACCTATTGAATCTCAGTTAAAATTCAATTTGAGCCACTTGTTGGGAGGGGGAAACCACCTCACATTTATCCTAGGATTCATAATTGGAGGCCTAGTATTAAACCAAGAAAAAACCCAACAGGACTTGTGCAGGAGGACTCCTTTTACAATTATTTCCAAGATCAGGAAATGCATTAGAAACATTTTTAATAGAGATCTAAATAATTTTGTTATTGAATCTATTGTAATATCTCTTGAAATTCTTAAATGCTCTAGTGTTTCTTTCTTTCCATATGCCCTAAAAAATATGAGGTAAAATGGAATGCCAAAGGGACTTAATATGAGGGGTGATAAAAGAGGAGGTCCTTTGAAAAACAAAAATTTCCAAGGAATTTTGCATCACCCACTGAATCCCCATATTATCCAAAATGAAGAAAAAAACTTCACATAAGAAAGGACAAAAAAACAATAAATGATTAGTAGAATCTCATTTAGCTTCACACAAACAACAGTTGTTAATAGTTTACATACCTCTCTTAATTAAATTTTCAATAGATAGAATATTATTATGGACACAACCAGAAGAAGAGATTGATTTTGAAAGTAAAATTTTTTAACCAAATTTTCCCGATCGAAAAGAGACAAGGAACATAATGCTCGAGAAAAATATACACCGACTTGACAGAAAAAATTTCTTCATTCTAACAAGCCTAGATGATTCTATATTCAACATATTTAGCCTGTAACACGTGAAATTGTAGCTCTTTAGCAACATGAGCCTAAGCCTATTGGATTTCCACACCACCCACCATCACAAGAAGCTGAAACTAAGACTTTGGCTCATTCCTTAGGATAATAAAATTAACAACATTGACACATACCAAAGCATAGGTAATAGATTCAATACCATGAAATCTTAGTTTAGAAGAAATGGGCTTCTCTAAAAGCCAAGTATCATTCCAAAATTCCATATATTTCCTATTGTAAATTAACCATATGATACCACTTCATAAGAAAGATCTTGATTTTAGCAAGATTTACGAGAATGTATAACCACCTTCAGGAAGTGGGTCTATAAGAAAATTGTTAACGAGATATTTTTCTTTGAGGATCTTCACCCATTCCACTGCATCATTAGTCATGACTTTTCAACCCAATTTGGTGATAAAAGCCTTGTTCATTTGTTTTACATGTTTTAGACCTAAAGCATCGCACTTTTTCTAATGACAAATCTTCTCCTGAGAAGATAAATGGAACTTACCTTTTATCTCTAGACCATCCCACAAGAAGGATTTGAAAATACTTCTAAATTTAGCAACAATATTTCTAGGAAGGCTAAAAAGAGACATGAAATATATTGGGATGCTTTGAAGAGTGCTTTTCACTAGAACTACCTTCCCTGCCTGAATCAAGAGGGCTCCCTTCCAAGTCACTTCCTTTGTAATATTTCAACTAATATTATCCAGAGAGAATACATAATTCTACCAAAAAATAGAGGGAGGCCAAGGTAGACTACAGGAAAGCTAGCAATATGACATCCCAATATTTTATCAATTTTTCTCTGGTGCTCTAACAAGGTGTTCAAGAAATTAGGTAGGACTAAATATTATGAAAAAAAAATATTCCTCTTTTTATTTTTTTAGAAGACAAATTGGATAAAGTTCTAGAAGTGGGGGACTTGAACCAAGAAAATTGACAATTTAAGTGTCCATTTGATCATTTTAGTCTTTATGTGGTCAATTTAGTCTCCTTTGAGGTCCTTCATTTTGTTATTTTTTTACCATGACTATTAAATGGATAACACCTCGAAGTTATATATATACATATAACTAGAAGGGATTATTTTAACAAAGGAAGAAGGAAGACATTTGGAGCCTACATTGGAAAAGGAGACAACCCATCAAGAAATTCAGATCGAGGGCCTCCATACTTTGATTACTTCCGATGTGGAATGAAATAATGAACTATTTTAGTCCATACTAAAATTGTTCTCCTTATTTTATTAAAGCCCTTTAATTATTCTTTCTTTATGATAGTTGATTGACTACAAGTCGAGTGATAATATTTTTTTGTGTTGAACTTCAATTATTGCTTTGATTTAACACCATTTTTGTATGAATTAAGTCCTATGAAGGCATGTGAATCTTTAGGCATGTATAGACCCTTAAAAAGAGGCCTATAATTGGCCTATGTAAGCTTTAAACTAAGACCTCCCTTAAGAACTATTTTATACCTTATATGGGATGTGATATGACGGTCTTATTATGTTGGATTTTATACTTAATGAATGACATTGTTTTGATTATTGCATATGTTGGTTGTTAGACGTCTTACATTACCTTGGATAGCAATTGGATTATACTTTAGAAACTATAGTTTTGTAAGCTATGTTTCGGCCTACAAATAATATTAATATTGAGACTTAAATGAAAGTTGTGATATGATTTTATGTTGTGCGTACTTCAGATGCTTATATTTACCTATTTCATAGCTATATGTTACTTTAAACCTCAAAAAATATCACCTTATAAATAATATTTTCCCTTCCATCCTGTCCTCTGTATTTAGGTGTTGCTAGATGTATTACTTAGATGATGGAAGTCAAATTTAGGTTTATTATGCATTTTTAGAGTTTTTTTATTTGAAAGCATTTTGTTCTCTTTAGGTAAGGGTTTTTGGTGGTTTTGAACCACCTAGTGTTACCCCTAAGCGGGCGATGCACACTAGTTTCTGCTTAACCTCACTTAGGGAAGGTCTTCATAGCCTTTCATGATCATAGTCTCACGTGGGATATGCTTGGGCCACTAAAGTATTTTAAATGAGCTTCACTCCGTAAGCCTTTCAACCAATAAGTGGTGGTCAAGAGACCAAGCCACTTGGTGGATGGTTAGCACCAGATGGATGTGTGTGTCATAACCTTGATGTGTTGACTTTAGATTTGATCTTGCCCTGATGTTTCCATGTGGATGCACATATTTCATCATGTACTTGTAAGGGTAGTTTTAATTTATTTTAATTGTTTTGGTGTAGGATGAATTATCCCACATCATGAGTGTGGGAAGCTTTAGGGTATATATAAAGGTTAAGTCACCCCTGATGAAATAACCACAGGTTGGTGGATAGGCTAGCTAGGGAGGCTAGAACATTGGTTGCTATGTGCTAAGGTTGTCCTGCCTATTGAAGGTTTGACAGAGGCTTGAATACATTTGATTGTGGTTGACTAGATTCACTTGGGTTTGATTATGGATTAGTTGACCTTAATCATTTTTATTTTTTGGAGGTGTTTGCTTGTTTAAAAATATTTTCTTTTGTAAATTTAACCCTTGGCTTTGGAGGTTATAAAAAAATTGTTTTATTGATAACAAAGTACTATGCTATAAAACGAAAAATGGTAGGGCAAAATCTGAAACTAAGGATTGAGCAAATTAGGTGGTATATAAAATGGACCTTATATTTTGAAAACTATAGGAAACCATTTTGTGGAAAAATAGAATTCATTCATTGATCAAATTTTGGAGAAAAAGTAGAATGCAATCATTGATCAAATTTTAGGAAAATTTTATAGGATTTGTAAAAAATTTCTTGGAAAAAAATAGAATGCATTCATAGATTAAATTTTGGGGAAAATTTGATAGGATTTGTAAAACATTTTGTGGAAAAAAAATAGAATGCATTCATAGATCAAATTTTATGTAAAATTTGATAGGATTTGTCAAAAAAATTATGGAGAAATAGAATGCATTCATAGATCAAATTTTACGAAAAATTTGGTAGGATTTGAAAAACGTTTTTTTGGAAAAATAGAATCCATTCACAGATCAAATTTTGGGGAAATTTTGGTAGGATTTGTAAAACATCTTGTGGAAAAATAGAATGCATTCATAGATCAAATTTTGTGGAAAATTTGATAGGATTTATAAAACATTTTTTGGAAAAAAATCGAATGCATTCATAGATCAAATTTTATGGAAAATTTGTAAAATATTTTATGGAAAATTTGATAGGATTTGTAAAATATTTTATGGAAAAATAGAATGCATTCATAGATCAAATTTTGGGGAAATTTTAATAGGATTTGTAAAACATTTTGTGGAAAAATAGAATGCATTCATAGATCAAATTTTGGGAAAATATGATAGGATTTGTAAAACATTTTATGAAAAAAAAATGCATTCATAGATCAAATTTTGGGGAAATTTTGATAGGATTTGTAAACCATTTTGTGAAAAACAATGCATTCATAGATCAAATTTTGTGGAAATTTTGATAGTATTTGTAGAAAATTTTGTTGAAAAGTAGAATGCACTCATAGATAAAAGTTTGGGGAAAATTTGGTAGACTTTGTAAAACATTTTGTGGAAAAATAGAATGCATTCATAGATCAAATTTTGGGGAAAATTTGATAGGATTTGTAAAACATTTTGTGGAAAAATAGAATGCATTCATAGATCAAATTTTGGGAAAATTTTGATAGGATTTGTAAAACATATTGTGTAAACGTATAATGCATTCATATATCAAATTTTGGGGAGAATTTTATAGGATTTGTACAACAATTTGTGAATAAATTGTAGAGGAACTATAGGACAATTTCATGGAGAAATTGTAAGTGAACTATAGATCAATTTCATGGAGAAATTGTAGAGGAACTATAGGATAATTTCATGGAGAAATTGTAAGTGAACTATAGATCAATTTCATGGAGAAATGGTAGAGGAACTATAGGACGATTTCATGGAGAAATGTACAACTGAACTTCCCTTAACATAAATTTGTGAAAATGAATGAACACCTAAAAAAAAGGTAGGATATTATCCTAGTGTGCCTATTGGAAATTGAATAAGAAAATAATGGGCTTTCCTGACGTTTGTATTTTGAAGATTAAAAGGTTTACCTATGATTGATAGATTGAATGATTCATAAATGACAAAATATGGAGAGAAATGAATATGGAATTTATTTCAAGAAAATTATGGGGTTCTCTCTTTATTAATATTACTATGTGTAAACTTTAGTTATTAAATGGAATAATGGAATAGGAGTTCCATTCTTGAAGGGATTATGGGGTCCCTTCTAGTAGATTGTTACCTGTAAAATGATAGTGAAAAAAGACACCAGGATGGGTGTTAGACTTATTGATATATTTACAAACTCATTATGTATACGAAACTAAAATATTAATGATGATAGAACTGTGGAAGCTCTAAGTTAATTATAAAAATATGGAATTTTTGAACTCTTTAGCAAAAAAAATTGGGAAAGAATGAGAATGGAGTTTCATTATTGAAGGGATTATGGGGTCCCTTATTGATATTTTCTCCATACAAAATGATTATTGGAAACATGAAACCTTATTGATGATAACATATTGTTATATATTGTATCTGGAAAGAATGGTATTCTTTTGTAACGTAAGAATTGTAGAAATTCTTATGTAAAATGAAATCGTGGAGATTGTTTAAAATAAATGTATTGGTGAAGATCATGTTATTGAAATAAAAGGATATTTTTGAGGCTAGGTTTTTCCTCGAGGGGTTTCCCATGATACATGATGTGTTATGTATCTTCATATTTTGATCTTGCATTTGATGCTTTCATATATAGTTATTGAAGTTATATTTGCAATTCAATAAGATGATATGTTTAATAAAAATTAAATCATGGATATGAGTTTCATTTGAGTATAAATACAATTTTTTATACTTTTATCTTAAAATGAATGTTCAAAAAGGAATTTCTTGATTATAATCATTTATGAATGAATATTGTACTCCTTTTTACATTGTTTAATGATGAATGGCTTATGTTGCTATGGAAATGATTAATTATCATGAGATAATAATAATGAGTTTAATTAGGGATTAAGTTTCATGTAGGAGACTTCAATTAATTAATTAAGTGTATAGACTTAATAAACCCCTAATTAAAAGAGATAATTAATCAAAGGATGGATTGATAAGTTCAAATTCTAATGGAGTTGGCCACTTTAGTACAATTGAAAGGCAATGACCACGTCATATTTTAGTGTGTTGCCTTGTTGAGCTACAACTTATGTTGAATACAATATCCAATGATACTTGAAAACCACTATTTTGAGACGTTGCCACCCTCCAAATACCACCACCACCCAAATACCATCATTTAAGACATCACCAAACAACTAATATTATCACCGTAGAATAGTATGCCACTCAACCATCGAGTGGTGATCATAATATTACATTGTATACTATTTAAATAAGGGATTACACCACTACACAATGCATGTGGTATTAATTTCCTCACATGACAACCCGATATAAAAACATTCATTGAATTTTTTAAACATAAAAGCCTCCTCTGTATTCAATCAAAAGGAAATAAATTCTAATTTTAAGAGGATTAAAGCAGTACTATTGTAAATAATAGCAATAGGAGATGTAGGAACCTATTAGGGTGGACCTATAGAACTAGTAGAAGTATGGCCTTGGAGTATCATGAGACCACAGGGGAACCTATCAAAGGATAATATATTATCTAAGATTAGGTAACTTTCATTAGGGTATATTGTGTGGAGCAAGAATGACCATTATAAAAAAATTATCAAATGAATGATAATAGATTAAGCATACCTAGGAATGGTATCTTGCATGGAGCAAGAATAACCATATCCATTATCGAATAAATGATAATAAAATAGGTTAGCCCCAAAATATAAAGGACTATTTAAACTCAATTTTGTATAATCTAAATTATTATCGAATGAGTGATAATATGCAACATTGTGAGATGACATATTATGGGTAGGCAAGTGTGACCTTGATCATTATCAACAAGGTGATAATGATCCAAATTGAAAATGGTACCCAAGGATAAAGTGCAAAAATAGATATGTATGGAATAAACTGATGGAGTCATCAAAAATATGATTATGAGATATCAAATGGGATAATATGCCAATGGTATGATATGCATAAATAGATAATAGGATTTCAATTACATTGAAATATGTTACTACCTTGGGAACTAAAGAGGAATAATGAATCCCTAAGATGAAATCATCGATGGGTGACATAAGACAAATGGTGCAACCCAAGAAAATTGAGACGTGATCCATGGAGGATGAATAAGTAATATTTAGGTAATCAAGATATGATCAGCTAAATAATTCAACAATATCAATGTATCATAAACTGGTGATTTATCATATCCCAATAAATTCTCACTCTGTTTTTTTAAGAAAGAAAAGTAATTCCTACCATTGGTTTTCTTGGATAAACCTCATGCACTCATTTGCAATAACTAAGTATATCCTAGATATTTCCATCTATGATTCATGTCATGGCTTGAGAGTACACCCATACCTACTCCAACGCAAGTCCATATATGAAGAAGCACTAGGTGCAACCCTTATTTTTGTTAACTTTATCTTGTAGTCTTTTGGAAGATGGTTGGAACCACCCTTACATTATTTTGAAAGGAAAAAATATTTTCTTCATTCTTGGCATAAGTCTTTTAGTGTGTGATTTCTTTAAGTAAGTGTGCAAATCCCTACTCTACACTAGTTCTTTAGTGTAGGAGCACTATGCACTACTCTCAAGATTTAGCCAACTCATTTATCCTGGCATCAACATAATATTTGATTATCTTCTACACTTAACCTCCTAAAGAGGATTAATGAAATTTATGGATTAAAAGCCTATCCGCCTAGCAAAATTCCAACACTCTGTTATTAAAAAAAAAAAAATTATTGAAAGGAAGGTTTCAAACTAAGATTACTTAAACCCTTCTTCATCATACTAAATATAATTAAAAAAATTGTATTAATGATCCCTAAGTTATCTCTTTACTACCACAATTAAGAAACCAAAGCTTTGCTGGAAAAATTCATGATAGTCAACATTTTTAATTTTTTTTGTGGAAAACATCCCAGAAGGGATACCACTTTTGGGTAAGAGCCAAGGAGGTAGGGGTATCTCTTCCACTAAAATTGCCTAGGGCTCGCACCTATTCCACCACCTTTGACATACTCAAGGAGCAAACCTGAAACAAAAAACAAGAACACACAAACACAAACACACAAAAAGATTAAAAAAACAAAAAACAAATAAAAAATCATGCTCCTTGAGTGTGTCAAAAATATAAAGCACAACCAAACACACACAATAAGATAAAAAAAACACAACACGAACCACACAGAAAAAACACAAGAACAACATAACAAAAAATAACAGAATGCTACAAAGACACAACCAAAAAAAACATGAAAAACAAAAACAACCAAAACATTAAAAATAATAAAATAGCATAAAAAACAACCAACAACAAACAACAATGAAAACTAAAAATATAGAAAACACTCACACACCAAAATACAAAAACACCAATTAACACAAACATACAAAAACACAAGAACAACAACAAAAAACACAAAACAACAAAAACACAAGAACAACAACAAAAAACACAAAACAACAAAAACACAAGAACAACAAAAAAATACAAAAAACACAAAAATAAAACAAAACAAAAAACACACACATAAATAGAAAAGAAAAAAGAAAAAAATAAAACACAACAATGACCTTTCTAGACCAAAATACTATTAAGGCAAGAATCAATAGAGGAAACAAAAGAAATATTAGTTTGAGATAGGGAACTAAAATACCCTGATTGAACTAAAGAGAAGCAAAAATAAAGCAAGAAGAAACTAGGTACCTTTAGAACTGGAGCCATCCAAAGAAATTATAGAAAGAAGAGCTTCCCTTATTTTTTAAGCCCACCATCTAGGATGGTGGTCGTACCAAGTAAGATAACCTTTATCCAAAGCCCAATTAGCTAAAGCATCAGCACTCTTATTCTGATCTCTGACCATATGATTGTAATCAATTTTTTAAAATCCCATCTGGATTAACTGAATCTTCTCAATAATTATTTTTATTCTCCAATCAACCTTATGATTCTTAGAATGAGTCTTCAAAATATTAATCATGAGTTGAGAGTCAAACTCAACTAGTACCTTTTCCCATCCAACCTTAGTAGCCTCTTTAAGGCCTCTAAGGATACCATACCCCTCAAAAAATTTATTGGATAGAATACCCAAATTCTCAATAAAAGTAAAAACCAGGGAGCCATATGAAAGTCTACCAGTTCCTCTCACACTAGCTTTTCTAAGGTTCCCTATACAGGCTCCATCAGTATTGACTTTTCCAAAATTCTTAGGAGGAGGTTTCCAATTCATTGTTCTATCCATATTGCAATTACTCACATTCCCTTTAAGTTGGTTTCTCTTAGAAGAGTTAGTATTCAATATTTGCATCACTTGATCTCATCTTTGGTGGGAATTTTGGGGGTGATTAAGGAGTTTATTGAATAATTCAACTAAGTTGGCAGTGGTCTTATTCCAAATATAGTGAATATCCATCCTTTCTTGATTAAAATTTTGGTTGTTCCTTTCATTCCATATATTCCAAAGAATAATGGTAGAACCCATCCAAACTAACTACCTAATAAAATGATCAACACCCTATTGATTAGGCCAATCCCTCCAAAGTTATTCAAAAGTAAAAAAAAATGGACTATTGTAAGCCAAGTAAAATGGTTATTCTCCTCCAAAGCTCTGAGGCTAAAGTACACTCAACAAAAATATGGCTGAGAGTTTCCACATTCTCTTCACACATTTCACATCTAAAAGGGCCATGAAAACCACGCTTTATAAGATGCTCCCAGTAAGAACCCTACGATGCAATAAAATCCAAGTAAAGAACCTCACCTTAGGCCAGAGATTTTGAGCACACAATAGAGAAAATATGTTAGATGATTGGCTGGGATTATTATGGTATAAGGCCAAATAACCTTGAGCAACTGAATACTCACCCTTAGTAGTGTTGTTCCATACAAAACAATATTTATCATGGGACTAAGAGAGAGATATCATATGAAGGATGCACTAGATATCTTGTCTTTGCCTTTCTGTAATTTGAATAGGCCAATCCTCAATAGAGATCCAATATCTACCAACCTCTGAATTACCAGTATGGTAACAAAAATAATTAGCCACCTTTATCTAGTTAGCTCGGTGAAGCTCCTCCATCCAAGGCCTCCTATCGGGAAATTGAGTTATCAAATACTTGTGACCATCCCAAGAATATATTAAAAAAATTTATTGTTGACCATTATGAATGATCCAAAATAATGTTTTCTTTATCAAATACTCACTAGTCTTAAGAACTGCTAAAATGGGAGAACCTTTGGAAGGCAATTGATAACGAACAAGGTCTTCAGGACTTTTGTTCTCAACATATTTAGCACGGATATTCTTGGCCCAAAGAGCATTGGGGTTATGCAAAATCCTCCAATATAATTTAGAAGCTAAAGCTTTATTTTTATTAATAGCAGACCAAAATCCTAACCCCCTTTCATTCTTAGGAAGACATAAAGTGTCCCATTTTACCAAGGCCCATTTTCTTTTCTCCTTAATACCACTCCAGAGAAATTGATGACTGATTTGATCCAGTTCTAGAAGAACAAAATTTGGGATATTCAACATGGTAGAAACATAAATAGGAATAGCCTAAAGGACTTATTTTACCAAGATGATTCAACCCCTAGAATAAATCCACCTATTGGTCCACATTCTAATTTTCTTCTTGACTTTGTCCTACAACCAATTCCAATATTTTTCTCATGTCTTCAAATATTGATGGGAATACCTAAAAAAGTGATTGAAAGGGAGGTCTTATTATATCTTGATTTATCCAATACCATGTATTCCTATCTGGTAGATTAGTGAAAGAAAATGACTTTACATTTATCTTCATTAATCAATTTCCCGGTAGCCTTAGAAAAATATCTAATGATTTGTTTAATAGTAGAAGCTTCCTTAATTGTATATTTACCTAAAAGAGTAGAGTCATCAACAAATTGAATATGAGAGAGAGGTTTAGCTCCATGAGTAATGGTAACTCCCTCAATGGTTTTTTCTTCTCTCTTTTTGGTTACAGCCCTACCTAAGCATTCAACAATAATGATGAATAAATAAGGGGATAGGGGGTCACCTTTCCTGATACCACTAGAAGCTAGGAAAAACTGAGAAGGCTTGCCATTGATAAGAAGTAAGTAGGAAAATAAATATATACATCCCATAATCAAATCCATCCAATCCTAAGAGAAACCAAATTGCCTCAAAAACTTGATAAGGAAGTGCCAATACACTCTATCATAAGCTTTGGATAAGTCTAATCGAATAAACATGGAATGATATTTTTGAATATCCATAAAATGGATGGCTTCCTGACAAATAAATATCTCATCAACTATTTGATGTCCTTCCATATAACCCTCTTGTTCAGGGAAAATAATCTTATGCAAAAGAGTTGCCATGATCTTAGTAATGATTTTGAGAACATTACATAGGGCAATAGGTCTAAAATCTGAGATATGTTCAGCCTCTTGATATTTTAGAACAATATTAATATAATTTTTATTGATAACCTTCAAAATTTCTTTGGCTTTCTTGGCTTCTTACACCATATTTAATAAATCAACATGAAGGATATCCCAAAACTCTTGGTAGAACTCAATGGGAAAACCATCAGGACCTAGGGTTTTCCCTTTTTACATTTTAAAAACTACCTGTTGAAGCTCATTGATAGTAGTAGGAGCAGTCAAAATAGAGTTCTCCTCAAAAGTAATAACATAAGGGATTTATTGAGGAATATTTTGTTTATAATCGAGTTCAAGAGGAGTAGTAGTAAGGAGATTGGAAAAGTAATTGACAACAATAGAGTTTATGCCATCCCAAGTGTAGATGTAGCAACCCAAGTTCTACCCACTTGGTTGTCCAAACACCCCAACTCTGCCCACTTGGTTGTCCAACATCAAAGGTTAAATTAAGAGATATTTTTTTCTTTTTAATAATTTTTAATTTTTTATCTAGTATGAGCATGTTAGAACCATCTTCATGAGTGTTATTTCACTGCAGTCGAAATACTCATGAGATCGATATTTGCCAAATCTCATACAATTGTCCATTTTGAACTTCACTCTCCACCCAAGATCCTAAGTTCGAGCAGTTGGTTTCTTTTCCTCTAGGGCCCATAACACCTAGAGGTGTGATGCATAACTTTCCCATGTCTTAACATGAATTCATGAACTTATGTCTTGTACCTATGTCATGTAAGACTTAGTACATACATGCTCAAGCTAAATGGTCAACCATCCACCATGGAACATCATCTAGGGCCTTACCAATAGCCTAGTAACCACTCGATATTTTGTGTTGATTAACCAACACGATGTCCCATACCATCGTGCTATCGGTATTACCTAGTCAAGCACAATTCACCACTCATCACTAGCAGGGATAACCTAGAAGATATATCCATACAACCCTTTGTTATCTCCCGTTCTGACCTTTTTTTGTTAGAAGTATAGTTAGAGCCCTGATATATGATGATTGCCTACCCACAAGCACCATTAATAATTGTCTTCACAAGATTGTCCTTCCCACAATCTTGAAATAATGACAAGGTTGTCCTACCCACAACCTTAGGTTGCGAGTTAAGATTATCCTTCCCAAAATCTCGAATTATCTTAAACAAATACTTAATTAAGGTTTGAATTGTTTTAGAAAATTTTAACTAAACAAATATTTTCAAACAAGTACAATTTCTTATCAACCATGAGTTTTACTATATATTATAAGATTTATAGTTTCTTTATGTCTACTTATAAGTTTATCACTAAGACAAAATAAAATTCAGGGAATTTATGGAAATATTATAATTGAGACTAAAGTATTCTAAAACTCACTATAATAATCTGATTTATAATTTTTATTTATTTTATTATCTGATGGAATAGGTGCTATTCTAAATTTTATTTATAAAACACTTCCTTTTCCTATATTGCACTATAAAATTTTACTACAAATCCATGGAATATAGTGAACTACTCTTATCAATTTAAGTATGGTAGCAACTACTCTATTGTTTGGATCTAATATATATATATAATCCAAATGTGTTTAAAAAGATATTTGGTTCACACTATTTTTAATTAAGTTAAATAATACTACTCATTTTTTCTCATAAAGCAATCTCACCCAAAATACCTATGTCATCATGCACTCCTAGCTAAATTAATTCTGACAATCTACTAACATACGAGAGTAAATTTTAAATAGATGTCAATTTATTACCTCTCTTCAACTTGTACGCAGGGAATTTTAATATTAACAAATCTCCTAATAATCCAATACTAGTTTAATTTTAATTCGACCCTTCCATTCTCATATTTGTAAACAATGCTAGTATTGCTTAGATTTCACATAAGTTATGTTTGAACATAAGATCTTTTTGAAAGCTAAAATAAATATAATTAAGTATTATACAAGTTAACACATTTGGTTTCATTACTTCGCCCTACGGTTGGATGTTTTCCTTAATCCACCATGGTGATTCTAATTTAATAATTTTAAACAATCTAAAACCTTATGATTCCATACTACGCTGATTGGGCTAAAATCTTATATTTTAAAACATTATCTCTCTTACAGTATTATATCCTAAACAAATAATTGTACAGGACAATATATGTTGTACTCCAATGGAAAGTTTTAGATTTGTAAAAGAAATTGTGGTGGTGAATCCCAGTTGGAGTATTTCTCATAAATCAAAATGTTTTCCTATATAGCATAATATTTTAAATATGGATAGTTCATCATACAACTTGAGGTTTCCTTGAACAGTTTACCCATCATTACATTTCAATAATATTATCATCCATAACTGATTGCTCACAACAATAATGGAAAACATGCATAATAAAAAGCATCATAAGTAATTGTACAATATATTGTGAAGAGATAAAACATCATTTAATAGTTTTTAACATACAAATTTTATCTCCACATCACAAGAATATATAATTTTAAAACTAAATATAGTGTATATGTACAAAAATCAAGTTGTTGCCCAAATGTATAACTGTTCCTTATCGTATTTGAAAATATAGACAACTGATTTGGTTAAAATGCATTCAATGGTTCACATTGTTCTGCATTTCACTTTCCCAGGGACTACGAATTCAAATATAATTACATAATATTAAATTATTCCCTATATTTCTCAGGGACTACATTTTCCATTACAATTACATGATATCAAATTTTTCTTGTTCTTTTATTAGCCATCCATCGGCCTTCCACTGAGTTATGTTCCCAAATTGCTATCAAAATTATAATGCAGCTCCCATCACCAGAACGTAGATAGAACATGCAATATATGGTAAGCAAAATTATTTTGCAACGTTCCTTAGAGTATCTTAGTTTCTCGATGTGAATTACCAGTGGATACCCAAGGGTCAAAGCGGTCAATCTACCTTGAAATGCAGGTAATCCTAATATGCATACATAATTTCCATTCTTGGTGCAGTATGCAAAGTTTTAAGAATTACCCAACACATCATAAGCTTTCAACATGAGATGTATATGTCACAATTTTTCTCAACAAAGCATGCAATCATAAACTAAGTTCAAAATGAAACTAATTTTGTCTCAAGTTCTCTACCAACCCAGTTCACAACCAATCATTATTACTATTGTTTCCAACAATTATTTTGAATGCATGCATCAAATTCTAAACATTTCCCATATAAGCACAAGAAATAATTCAAATTTCTTTCAATATACAATGCAAATAACAAATCAAATTTGCACATAGAGCAGCACATACAATACATAAAACAATTCATTTAATTTTTTCATTTGATATTTCTTTAAGATTTTTCTAGAACAGACTTATGGATTCTTTCTTTTCTTCCAACACTTTCCTCCCTTCATTTCTCTCCTTGCTTCGCTGAAAACATGCAGTCCATAATGCCCATCTTCGCCTTTATTTTCCTAATCTAGAAGATGGTTTCCCTTTTTCTGCTTGCAACTAACGTTAGTTTTTAGATCCTGCTCTCCAAGGTATGCCAAGTGGAATCCATTTTTATCCACCTTCAACAAGCATAAATTAAAAAATAATTCCCACAAATGCCAACTATTCCAAATTACCCATAAATGCTGACTATTATAAATTTATTATTTTAAAAAAAATATAATGCCATGACTCCTCTATAATCACTTTATTATTAAATTCTAATACATTATATATTTTTTATAAAATTTCATTTGCCACATTATAAAGCAAATGAATATTGATATAATTTTTATTGTTCTAATTATTGAAAGGGAAGGCAAAGGGAGAAAGAAAAGTTAATTAATATTTATATATAAATATTAATTAACTTTTCTTTGTCCCTTTGCATTCCCTTTCAATACTTAGACCAATAAAAATTATATCAATTTTCCACACTCATTCTATTATTTAAACTATGGCTCCCATGTATTTATGCATTTTCATTGCCAACCAAAATTTTAATCTGTGGCTCCCATACATTTTAAGCATTTTCATTGCCAACAAAACATCATAATTTCATAATTTGACAAGCATAAAACATTCCTATAAATGCAACTACATGATATGCATCTACATGGACCGTTAGCGGATGCATTGCCTATAGGGTTCTTTGCTCCTATCAACCGGTGATTACACCACCGCTCATCATTTCCCTTGACTTACCTTACACCGGATAATCCTTCTGCCCACTAAGGAGACATCCTTCCTTTGCATTATTCCTACTAGTAACAATACTTGTCTCCTGCATCCATAGATACATTAGTAGTACCTCATCCTTGCAGATAAGTTATGCATACCATGAAGTAGGTTTTTGGTGGGTTATTACATACTTCCCCCTAAGATTAAACGTAGTTCCTATGTTTGCATTTCTTATTGAAGCATAAAAAACAACATTGCTAGGAAATCAATTCATTACATCAATAAATTTACATTTTCCAAAGCCGAATCATTATGTAGTGTTAATACTAAACATGCACAACCATTAAATATATTTATCATACTTCACAAACCAAGATATGATAATATAACTATTCAAACAAAATAAAACTATGACATGATAATAACACTATTCAAACACTATTTAAACAAAAATAGAAACTGTCTTTTCATGATGGCCACATCCTCCCACGTGGCACTATTTTAAGAAAATTGATCTCATTGGACCTTGCACTTCTTAATATTCCACTTTCTTAATTGTTTTGTTTGATAACCAAGGATCTTAATGGGTCACATTTCAATGCACAGGGAATCATCCATCTACAAATGATCAATATTCCAAACATGTGAAGGATCAGGAACATATTTCTTGATAAGGGACACATGAAATGTATCATGAATTTTTGACAAATTAGGTGGCAAGTCTAATTTGTAGGCGATCGGGTTCAGTTTATCAACAATTTCAAAAGGCACTACAAATCATGGACTAAGCTTATGTGAACAATCAAACCAAATTACCATTGATAACTATTGTATAAATAATACAAATGGTGCTTAGATTAGCCCGTTGGTTACGGAGCTAACAAGTCATGAATAGGAATAGTTACAACAATACTAACAAGATGCTAATAATGTAATAACCTAACACATATGCTAACATACGCTAACATCCCCCC
Organism: Wollemia nobilis; assembly: GCA_028583015.1. Lineage (NCBI taxonomy): Eukaryota > Viridiplantae > Streptophyta > Pinopsida > Araucariales > Araucariaceae > Wollemia > Wollemia nobilis. The sequence goes on along the minus strand of JAQPPZ010002410.1, from coordinate 1,164,211 downwards.
TTTATTACATTATTTTGCAATACATAGAGAGCTGTGAAACAATTCAAATTTGACACGTGCAAGTGCCTTAGTGAAAATATCTACAACTTGAGCATCGGTGGGAATGTACTGAAGCTGAATTCGGTGCCTTGGAACTTCGTCTCGAATGAAGTGACATTGTGTGTCAATGTGCTTGGTTTTCTCATGATGCACTGGATTCTTAACAAGGTTCAAAACACCCTGGTTGTCATAGAACAAGTGTATTGGAGATTTTGATGGATGACCCATACTTGTCAAAATGTGATGCAACCATATCACTTCGCACACAGCTTCACGTGCGGCGTGATACTCTACCTCTATAGATGAGATAGCAACCACCTGTTGCTTCTTGTTGTGCCAAGAGACAGGACCGGATCCAAGATGAAATATATATCCTGAAGTTGACTTACGATCATCATATGACCCGACATAGTCAGAGTTCATGTATCCTTGCAAGAAGAATTTGTCATTCTTCTTGTATTCTAGGCCATATTCCATTGTACCACGGACATAGTGAAGAACACGTTTTTCTGCTTTCCAGTGAGTAGTCTTAGGTTCCTGCATGAACCTCGAAAGATAGTTGATAGCAAATACGATATCTGGCCTAGTATTAGTCAGATATATGAGACTCCCAATCAGCTGTCGATAGAGAGTACCATCTACCTGAGGTGAATCATCATATCATGATAACTGAAGTCCTGATTCCATCGGAGTTGCCATCGGCTTGCAATCAGTCATGCGATATTTTTCTAACAGTGTCTTGGCATATTTTTTCTAAGTCACTTTGATGTAGTGCTCCTTCTGGCTCACTTCCAGACCAAGACAATAATGGAGAAGTCTGAGATCTGTCATCTCAAAATATTTACACAAGTCTCTTTTGACAGCAGAGATCATAGTTTCTGAACTCCCTGTAATGAGAAGATCATCAACATAGAGTACAAGCAACACTATCTCAAAACCTTGTTTCTTGAAATAGAGGTTTGCATCTGATGGACATCTCTTAAATCCATGTTGTAGGAGGTGATTATCCATTTTTATATACCAAGCTCGAGGAGCTTGTTTTAAACCATACAAGGATTTGACCAACTTGCACACTTTTTGCTCTTGGCCTTCCACTTCAAATCCTTCAGGTTGTGTCATGTAGACTTCCTCTTGGAGATCACCATTCAGAAAAGCACTCTTGACATCCATCTGGTGAACTTTCCACCCATACTGTGCTGCCATAGCACAAAGAACTCGAATGGTGGTCATCCGAGCAGTAGGTGCAAAAGTTTCCTCATAGTCAATGCCTTCCTTTTGTGCATAGCCCTTTGCAACAAGGCAGGCCTTATGCTTATCAATTGTCCCATCTACCTTGTACTTGACTTTGTACACCCATTTGCAGCCAATGGGCTTCTTTCCATGTGGCAGATCGACAAGCTCCCAAGTTTTGTTCTTTTTTAGAGACTTATACTCAGCATCCATAGCAGCCTTCCATTGTGGCTCACTAAGGGCATCTTGTATAGAAGCAGGTTCATGTTCATTCATTGAAGACATAAACACCCTGTCATCATCTATATCCATATCCTCTATTTCTCTCTCTGGATCTACAGAAAGTTCCTCAAAATATTGACAAAGATCATCAACCTCAGTAGTCTCTGTTGCTGCTCTTTCCTGTCGAGCCATACTACGAGTACGAGGTCTATCCAAAGTCAAATCTGGTGGAGTGGATAACTTTGAGTCTCTGATTGTACTTGTATACCATTTTGGATTCTTCTTCTATGGTGATGAAGAAGATGAAGAAGTAGAAGGACCTCCAGTCTTTGGTGACGAAGGGGACTTCTCAACTTTAGATTCCACAAGATCTAGGTATACATCAGATGTGCTTTGTGATGTGAAAGCCTCATCAAAAACAACATCTCTACTGACATGAATCTTCTTGGTCAAAGGATCAATCAAATGATAACCCTTAGAGTGCTCATCATAGCCAAGAAGAATACACTTCAATGTCTTCTCATCTAGCTTCTTCCTTTTCTCTTTCGGTATGTGCATAAAAGCTTTACATCCAAAAATGCGAAGATGAGAGATGGAGGGTTTTCGACCACTCCATGCTTCTTGTGGAGTCATTCCTTTTAGGGCCTTTGTGGGTGCCCTATTCAATAGATATACTACAGTGGTGACAGCTTCTACCCAAAATTGTTGCCCAAGACTAGCTCTTGTGAGCATACAACGAACCATTTCCATGATAGAATGGTTCCTCCTCTCAACAACTCCATTTTTTTGAGGAGTGTAAGTAGTAGTTAACTGTCTCATGATTCCATGTGCAGTCAAAAATGCAAAAAACTCTTTAGAGGTAAACTCCCCCCTCGATCTAAGTGGAGGGTCTTTATAGAAGTCCCTGACTCCTCAATAGATTTCTTGAATTGTTGGAAGAAACTAAAGGCTTCAGATTTTAGATGAAGAAAGAACACCCACATATTTCATGAGTAGTCATCCACAAACAACTAAAAATACCTCTTCCCCCCACAACTGATTGGTGTGAAAGGACCACACAGATCGGTGTGAATTAACTCCAGAGGTTTCTTTGCTCTTGTAGAGCTCTTCTCAAAAGGTACTCTATGCTGCTTTCCTGCCAAGCAGTTAGAGCACACTGGCAATGTGGAAGAAAGGGAAGGAAGACCCTTTACCATCTCATACTTACTTAGCTCAAGTAAGTAGCTAGAACTAAGATGCCCATATCTCTTGTGCCATAGGGAAGTTGCCTCCTTTGTAGAGACTATCATGGCAACATGGGGAGTAGAGATAGCATCTAAGGCAAATAAGCCATGCTTATATGAAGTTGTTGCAATGTTCTTACCCCTCCTGGTAATAGAACAACACTTCTTGCCATCCTCAACATGAAATTTCACAACCATATCTTTATCCAGAATTTGTGTGACTGACAACAAATTGTTCACCAATCCTGGAACATAGAGGACTTTTTCAATCTGACACTTGCCATCAGGAAGAGTGACTAAAACTATACCCTCTCCCTAAACCTTGTAGGTTTTGTCATCAACAATAGTGACAGGTTTGCCCTCCTTGGCCTCAAATGATTCAAACCATGATTTGTCACCAGTCATGTGCTTACTAGCGCCAGAATCGACATACCATACAAGATCCTTCTGCTTGGAGGTTGTGGTAGTCATGAGCACCTTGTGTGCCCACTCAAAATCCGAGTCAGATTCTTCAACAACAACATTCACCTTGGGTTGCTTGTTCTTGTTTTGTGGTTTGTTCTGGCCTTTTTGTTTAGATTGCTTATTCTTGTGCCAACACCTGTTTGTGTCATGGTTGTCTTTGTCACAAATTTTGCAATATCTCTTCATTTGTTGAGGTTGTTTCCCTTTTGAATCTTTGTGAGAATTTCCTCCCTTCTAAAAATTACCCTTCTTCTTAGAACCCTTCCTGTTGGAATAGAGGGTTGTATTAGAAGAATCATCTCTCTGAAGTTGGCGTGCCTCCTCTTCTTGAAGCAGATTGACCAACTCAACAAAGGTAACTTTTCTCTGTGACACCTGAAGTGAGGTGATCAACACCCTGTAAGAATCAGATAAAGCTCTCAATACTACTGAAGTAAGGAGCTTATCATCTACAGGTTCTCCCAAAGAATTCAATTTTACTTTCAACTCAGACACTCTGCATAGAAAGAGTTCAACTGTCTCACCCTGCTTCATACTCAAACTGTGAAGTTGAGATTGAAGGTAAAGAATGGTGGAATCATTCTTTCCCTCATAAATGGTTTGAAGGGCATCCCATGCCTCTTTACCATGTTCTTTGTCAGCAATGTGAGGTTGAACTTCATCTAAAACAACAAGCAAGATGAGCACTCTTGCTCTACTGTCTTTCTTGTCAAATGCTATCTGATCTATAGTTGGAGTTGTAGCTGCTGTTGATCCAGCTACTGGTGAAGGTCTTGTTGTTGTGCCAGAAACAACATCCCATAAGTCTTCCATGACAAGGATAGCCTTCATCTTGTTTTTCCATGGTGTGTAATTAGGACCTTTCAATAACTGATGAGCATCAGTCATTAACTTTGCAGCCATAGTGAGGGTTCCTTATAACACCAAATGGTCCCCCTTTCTATATACCTTTGTGCCAGGCCTTTATACCATACAAAATACCCGCCCTTACGTGAGGGAGACTATAGGTATTTTTAGAGATAAAAAAATTACCCGCCCTTACGTGAGGGAGACTATAGGTAATTTTTAGAGATCATAACGATACGTGGAACATAGGCGGTACTGAAAGGGAATCGTCTCGTTGATGGCACCTACCATAGAAAGTCATCAATCCTCATGCGTGGGGCGTAACTTCCCCTAAACACTTCGGATTTCAGAACATTCGTCAGGATTTACGCCTAAACACAAGAACGATTAGGGTAGTGGAATGGAGTAAAAAAATAGCAAAATGGTAAACTTATATCTCCCCGACGATTGATAGAGAACAAGCTCAGACATCATTTTGGCAGCTATATTAGGCGGCGGATACAGTAGCCCGATCACGACAACATTACCTGTAAGTGCGGGCCAGAGGTATCACAAATACCGAACGCTGTAGTGCAATAAATTGCACGGATGGGTTCAAATTTTGGGGACTTATTAGTGCTTGATTTTACTTAATGAAGTATTGCAATATGGAAAGAAATGCAACATACATCAAAAAGTTCCCACAAAAAATAATGAACCTAAGGTGTCGGTTTCCACCGAAAATGCACCTTTTACAATTTGCCAATTTTGAAGAAATGCTCAAAAATTCTTTCACTCTCCCCCCTAGATTTTGCAGTTTTGAAAAATTGTGCTCTTTGGAAAAAAATTGCCCCCCTTTCACTTTTGCAGAAAAAAAAATTGGCCCCCTTGTTAAGTTTGAAAAATTTTCCTCCTAAATGTTTTAAAAAATTTTCTAAAGTTTAATTAAATCATTTTTTTCAAAAAAAAATTATTTCAAATATTTATTTTTATTTAAAATAACTTTTTTTAAAAAAATAAAAAAAATTTAATTAAACTAAGGAAAAAAATTAAAAAAACATATTAAAAGAAAAAATTAACAAACAAACTTAAAAAAAAAAAATTACCCTTAACAAGGCACGGGGGGTCTGAGGGAGTCAATCCCTCGACCTTCTGCTTGAGCGCATTAGCACCCGGCCTGCCATCTAGCCAGCTAGGCTGCTCGGCATGAGTAAGGGGGAGACTCCCCTTACTTAATCTTCTCTAGGCAGCACGCTCAAAGGAAGCGTCGCTCATCCGTAGCTTCTCTATGGGTGGTGCAGTGGCGGTATGACTCTACACACAGAGTAGAGTACTCAACTGTGTAAAAATCCTCCACGCTTCATCCTCTACTGCCTGCAAACACCCTTGACCTCTCCAAATATACCTCTATAGCTCGAATCACTTCTTTCAACCTACAATTAAAGCTTCTGTTGTGCTTCTGTGATGGCTAGGGAGGAGGAGAAATGCCTCATCTAGTCACTCTGAGGATAGAAAAAAAAATTGAATCAAAAAAATTTGCTTGAAATCAGGTGTTGAATCTAGCCATGGCAACAAAAACCAATTTTAATGTTGCAGATATTAACAAAAAATACGGTTTTCAATTGCATGTTGATGTCGTTGTAGGTTGACGCCATCATAGGTTTACTGGTTTTAAATTTTGTAAAGAAAAAATCCCACATGCATGGATTTGGGTGGTTGTGAGGGGTTTATAAGGGTAAATCCTCACCTTAGAGGGTGTCTCTTCTCAAGGAGACTATGCTCGAGAGGAGCTATGCCCACTTGGGATTGCCTGGCTGCTACGCTACGAGGGTGCCTTGGCTGCTATGTTGTGCCTCCGTTGTCAGTCTGTTCTCCATTTTTAGTCTGATCTACGTTGTCTATTGTTCGATCTAAAATTTTTTATTAAGAGTCACGTTGGCCTGAGTCGGCTTGTCTAGTCCCAGTCGGTCGGTTCCCATCGAGTCCAATCAATCATCTCGGTCATCGAGTTCAGTAAAAAAATGAGCCTCCTCAAAAATCAAAATGAGTATCTCAAAAAATGAGCCACCTCCAGGAACTTAGGGTCTTAAAAAAATGAGCCCACAGTGATAGCTCTGATACCATGTGAACAATCGAACCAAATTTTCATTGATAACTATTGTATAAATAATACAAATGGTGCTTAGATTTGAAGAACACAATCTTATACTAAGAGGGGGGTGAACAGTATAAGACCACTTTTTACTTTCTTTCCAAACCAATATCAATTAACGTCCTTAATTACAATAACCAAATATAGCAGTGTGCATTAATAACTCAGATAACAATAGTAAGCAAGAGCACAAGTCACCACACATAATTGAGGCACAATATTTAATGTGGTTCCCCCAATGTAAGGTACTCCACGAAGAAAATATTTTACTAAAAATTTCTCAATCAATCTTTTCGGGAATCACTCGCAATTACAATGTTTATGGATCTCTGTCCAAATGAGATTATGATATCCTAATCTCAATTTTGTGGATATCTTCCACATGAGAACTCTTTCCCCTTCTGCTCTTGCTATGTGATCTTCTAGAAGACTCTATCTCTCTACTACACTGACTGGTGGACCTCTCTCCACTTGAAGACTCCTCACTCAGATATATCTTCAACTGTGATGGCTATTGGATCTCTATCCACTAAGACTCTATCCTCTATACTCTATCATCTCCAAAGCTCTGTCAATAGGCTCACTAATAACCTGCTCAATAGGCTCACACAAAACCTGCTTAACAAGATCACATAGAACTTGTCTAATGCTCAATAACAAACTCACACAGAACCTGTCCAATGCTGAATAACAAGCTCACATAGAACCTATCCAATTATGAATAACAAGCTCACACAGAACTTGTCCAATTCTTAATAACAAGCTCACACAGAACCTGTCCAAATCTAAATTAGCAAGCTCACAAAGAACTTGCCCAAATTTGCTCTAGCAAGCTCACCAAGAACTTGCCCAAAATTGCTCAACCACAAATCACAATGATACTCATGTTCTTTTCTAACTCAAGTTCTTTCACAACCAATGGGCTTCAACAACTATGCTTATCAAACAAGGTTTAGACACAACTTCCTTATCTCTCCTAAAACCACTTGTACCATAAAATAAAATAAATCAAAACATTGCATAACCTTTTCACTCCCAAAACCATTTATACCATAAAATAAAATAAATCAAAACATTGCATAACCTTTGCATACCTTGTCACCTCATGAAAGAATTAATCCTCTTGAAAAATAACAAGGTAAACTTCAATTTTGGAACCCTTTGCAAAATTAGAAATATCTCTTTACACACACCTTATTTCTCCTTCTAAATAATTTATTCAAATAGCCCTCGAAATAAGATTTCTGACGATATATAATATGCCCACTTTCCAAAATAAATTGAAACCTTTATATATATATATGCCAACCTCCATTAATTGCACATAGGTCGGCCCTCCATTAATTTAAACTTAAACTTTAAACTTTAATATCTTCATCACCGGAGGTCCTTTTTCGATGAAACAAAATTCCACCTTGGCTTTTAATAAAATACCTTTCTACATAAGCTCACCATGGTTTTAAATAAAACCTTTTATTTTGCCTGCCTTGATTTTCATAAAAACCCTCTAAATAGCCATGCTTTCCAAAATATCATAAATGCTTATTTATGAAATATTTTGGCCACCAAAACCAAATGTGATCCATGTGACATCAATGATCTATGTGACATCAATGAAAACATAAAATGCCTCAAATTACCTCAAATATCCAACAATATCCCCCTTTGTCATTGATGGCAACACCTCTAATGCAAACACCACAATCACTTCAAAAACCATCTCTAAGAATCAAATTTGCTTCCCCTGATTCAATACTCTCTATGGAGGTTGCTTTCCCTAACTCAATACTCTCTTTGGAGGTTGCTCCCCCTAACTCAAATATCTCACCCTTTGACATCAATGGCAAAAGGGACACCTATGGGGCTAAAATATATGACTCTTAAGCCCCCCTCACCCCCTTCTCTTTTGAGGTGATTAATTTTGGGGTGGGAGTACTTTTACTCCCATATCACTTTGTTTCTTTTCACTATCAACTTCCTTCCACATATTTCTGATATCCTTTTCTCGATGAGTTCCTTGCTCTTCTTTTTTTGAACCTGTTTGACCTTCTTGTATTGAAACTGCTTGACCTTATTGCCTTGGATCTGTTTGGAATTGAGTCCTACACCATCTTGCAATATGCCCAAAGTTATTGCAATTAAAACAATTGATATTGTAGCCTTTGGTTGGTGCCCATATCCTGAAATTATTCTTGAAATAATTTCCATATCCATTCCTTTCCTGAAACCTGTATTGTGAAGCTTTGTTTTCATGACCATTATGACCATGACTTCTGAATTGTGTAGCTCTAAAACCAAAACCATGTTTCTCATTTACTTTGCATTGAAAATATCTATGACCAATCCTGTTGCATGAGAAGCAATGTCCCTGAAAACCATACCTTCTTCCCTTGAATTTTCTTCTAGCAAAATCAAACTTCTTTGATCCATGGATCCTTTCTTGACCATTATCCTTATGATCATCTTCAACTTGTGTATTGCATTCTTGAACCTTTTTTGTAGCATCTAAAACCTCTTCATTGCCTTTCTCTTTAAGAATTTTTTTCCCTTTGAGCTTGATTCACCTATCTCAAAACAAGATCTAAACTGAATATTTGGAGCCATAGGAACTTTGGAGCTTTCCTTACAAATCTTAGGTGCTTCTTTGCTTTCATATTTTATAACTTCCTTTCCTTTTGAGTGTGATTCCTCAAACCTGAAATATGGGACCTTTGGTGCTTTGAAACCTTTCCAAAACTTGTGCAACTTATCCTTGGAGTCTTTCACTTCCAACCTTAAGGAAACAACTTCATGTTCTAATCTTTCACATTCTTGCTTCCTTACCTTTTATTGTTCAAGCATATCTTCTTCAATTTTCTTTGCCTCTTCAGCCATTTTTAGATCTATGAGATCTTGTAGGAGCTTTACCTTCATATTTTCATCCTCTTGTGCTTGAGCCTTTAGTATTGGGTTTTCTCTTTTTATTTCTTCAAAATCTTGTTTTGGCACTTTCTTTTCTTCATGATCATAATTGTGCCTATTTTCCTCTTCATGATAAATTCTTACTTGAGATTCCTGCTTTTGATCTTCAGTAGGAGCTTCTTCTTTTTTATTTACAGAGAGACTTTCAATATTTTTTCTAGAAGCATTGATTGCTTCTTCCATATACAAGCTCTTCTTGTCATGCATGCCTTGTTCATACATGTTTTCCTTTTCTTTTTTATTCTTGTATTCATCTTAACTATTTTGATTGTTTCTGTCTTCCTTGAGTTCCATTTCATCTTCACTATCACTAAAGCCATTGCAGTAACCTAAGACATGATCGATTTGACCACAAGCAGAATATTCTTCTTTTGAAACCTTGAATACTCCCTTTTGAGCAACAATATATTTGAAAATCCAGTCAAGTTCCATTTCCTCTCTATTGCTGCTATACCCATTTTGTGGACAATAAAATGCCCTGCCTTCACCTTTTGACATTCTAAACACCTAGCCACAAATTCAATGATATCCTTTTTCATTCCTGATCAATAATATTCTTTTTTCATATTTTCATACATCTTTACATAACTTGTATGAGCGGAATAAGGAGCACTATGCACCTATTTTTGTATCATATTTCTTAGATCCTGATAAATAGGCACTACCATCATATTTTTGAAGAATAACGTATCTTTCTAGATTCTAAATCTCTTTGCTTTATTAGAATCTTGTTGAACCAGTTCCCAATACTTTTGAGAGTATTCATATTGATTTTATAAATTTTTTACTTGATCAATTATAGCATATTAACAATATGACATAGCATTGATATACCTTTTTCTATTTAAAGCATCTTCTAATTTATTTTATTTACCTTTTATATACTCTGCCAAAATCATATTCTGCCAAAAACTCCATCCAGCACCTTTGTCTAGCATTGAGCATTGGCTGAGTAAAATATATCTTAGGCTTTGATGATTTTTTCTAAGCTCAAAAGATTTACCAAGTAGGTAATGATACCACATTTTAAGAGCATGTACTAGTACGGCCAATTTCAAATCATGCATGGCATAGTTTAACTCGTGTTTCTTAAGTTTTTGAGACTCATAAGCAATAACACCATCTTCTTGCATAATAAGTCCACCTAATCCTTCCATGGAAGCATGAGTACATACAATAAATGGTTGCTTGGGATATGCTATTCTAAGAATAGGTTCTAATGTTAGGTTTTCTATAAGATTTTAAAAGATTCTTCACACTGTTCTATTTATTTAAAAGTTTTTCCTTTCTTTTGGAGATTAGTTATTAGATAGGCTATCTTAGAGAAATTCTATATAAAATGATGATAATACCCAACCATTCCCATAAAATTTCGTACTTCAGAAACATTTGTTGTAGTAGGCCAATAAATAATAGCCTCAATTTTATTTGGATCAATAGACACCCCTTCAACAGAAATTATGTGACCCAAATATTATACCTGGGTTGCATAAAACTCACACTTGGATATTTTTCCATATAATTGATTCTTTCTAAGGATTTCAAGAAAAGTTCTCATATGAAAATCATGCTCTTCTTTGCTTTTGGATTAGATCAGTATATCATCTAGGAATATCAACACAAACTGATCTAGTGGCTCACGAAACACGCTATTCATCAAATTCATAAAATCTATTGGAGCATTGGTCAATCCAAAAGACAATACTGTAAATTCATAGTTTGAAAACCATAATGGTATCTTCTTCTCAAATTCTCAACTTATGATAACCAGATCTAAGGTCAATATTGGATAAAATTATGGCTCCTTTTAGTTGATCAAACAAATCATCTATTTGTTGTCAATTTGAGTTGTTTTATGTTGTCATTGATGTCACATTAATGTCACAAGGTGGAGTTTTGATGACCAAATCATTTATATTTCAGAGAGCATGGATTTATACAGGGTTTTTGTGAAAACCAAGGCAGGTAAAATAAAAGGTTTTATTTAAAACCATGGATGCATATTTGAAATGGATTTTTCTTAAAACCCAGGTTGGCTTTTTATTTTTTCAAACAATGTGCCCCGGAGATGGAGATATTCAATTTTGAATATTTGGTTTAAATTTTAATATTTTAAATTTTAAAATTAAAATTACCTCAACACCGACGTCATCATCAAAAAGAAATTATTTTAAAAGTGTCACCGACGTTTGTAAAATTAAAGGGAAGTTGCATATAAATGCAAAGGCTTTTATTTCAAAATCCTTGGAATCGAATGCAGAGGAGATAAGACAAAAAGCACCAAAATCTTCGTGTGGGAGTGTGGTCCAACGATGAGCGAGGGGAGTTCAAAGTTTTTTATTGCAAAAGAGACAAGGTTTGATTCCCATGGGTTATAGTTTCGAACAAGAGAATTGGCCCACATTTTTTTGATGTAAGCAAGGGGAGAAGGACAAAAGCACATTATACGCTCTTCGTCCTATGCGAGTGTGTAGCTCATGTGGTCTTTGACGCTGCAGTTGAGGATTATTTGGGCAGAGACGAGGGTTCGATTCCCTCTAAGAGGCAAGTAACATTTTTATTAATAAATTTTTATTATTGCCTAATGTTGGAGGAATAAGGTGATGAGGGTTGATTTGATTTTTTATTGGAAGGCAAGTTTAAAAGCACTTTTAGAAAAGAAGATATTTTTGGTATTTTTATTTTATAAAAGTATATCATATTATATATCGTTGGAAATCTTATTTCAAGGGATATTTTACTAACTCATTTAGAAGGAGAAATAAGGTGTATGTAGAGAGATATTTCTGTTTTTGTAAAGGGGTTCAAAAATGAATATTGTTGTTCTCTTTTTCAAAGTGTGTTGAGTGTGGCATATTTCCAAAGGGGTTTCTTCACTTCATAAAAGGTATGGGCACATTCTCCTATTGATCGTTTATGGTGGTTGATTTCTAAAATATCATTGGAGTGAAAAGGATTTTTTGTGGTTTTCTTTTCGAAAGTAGTTGATTGAATGCATCAAGGTTTTCTAAATTGATATTTGTATTTAAACCTTGTGTTATAAGAATAGTTGTTGAAGCCCATTGGTTGTGAAATAACTTGAGTTAGAAAAGAACATAAGTATCATTTTTCTGTAATATTTGTTGGTTTATACATACTTGGACTAGGGTTGTGTGAGAAAGAGTTGTCCCTTGTGATGATTGGTTGAGTTGAGTTGATTGAGCCTAGTCAAGTGATGTGTGAAGTTATTATTCAAGTTCTATGAAATAAACTATTCCACCATTCTATGTTGAGTTGATATTGAGGTTATAACATATTGAGTCTCTAACAATTCTCTTTATGGTTCTATAAGACTTGAGTTGAGTTGAGGTTGACTTGAATAGAGTTGAGATTGATTTGGGTTGAGAGTGATATTAGAACATATTGAGTCTCTAACAATTCTTTGTATGCTTCTATGAGTTGAGTTGAGATTTATTTGGATTGAGAGTGATATTAGAACATATTGAGTGTCTAACAATTCTCTTTATGCTTCTATGAAGTTGAGTTGAGTTGAAATTGCCATTCATTATTGAGTTCATTTTGAGTACTACTTGAGCATGATTGATTGAGCCTTTGAGCAGGCCCTTGGGACAGATTTGAGTATAGTGTTGGGACAAATTTGAGGATAGTGTTGGGATATATTTAAGGACAATGTTGGGACATATTTTTGGATAGTTTTGGGCAAGTTTTTGGTGAGCTTGCTAGATAAATATTTGGGCAAGTTCTTGGTGAGCTTGCTAGAGCAGATTTGGGCAAGTTCTTGGTGAGTTTGCTAGAGCAGAATGGACAAGTTCTATGTGAGCTTTTTATTTAGCATTGGACAAGTTCTATGTGAGCTTGTTATTCAGCATTGGACAAGTTCTATGTGAGCTTGTTATTCAACATTGGACAAGTTCTGTGTGAGCTTGTTATTCAACATTTAAAAAATTTTGTGTGAGCTTGTTAAGTAGGTTATATGTGAGCCTATTGAGAAGGTTCTTAGTGAGCCTATTGATAGATCTTTGGAGGTGACATAGTATAGAGGATAGAGTCTTAGTGGATAGAGATCCAACAACTAGCACAATTGAAGATAGATTTGAGTGAGGAGTCTTCAAGTGGAGAGAGGTCCACCAATCAATGCAATAGAGAGAGAGAGAATATTCTAGAAAATCACATAGCCAGATTAGAAGGGGAAATATTTCTCATTTTTACAGAGATCCATAAACATTGTAATTGGGAGTGATTCCCAAAGATATTGATTGAGAAAGTTTTAGTACAATATTTTCTTCGTGGAGTAGCCCACATTAGGTGAACCACATAAATTGTTGTGTCTCAATTGTGTGGTGACTTGTGCTCTTGCTTACTACTTCTATTTGAGTTATTAATACACATTTCTATATTTAGTTATTGCAATTAAGGACATTAATTGATATTGGTTTGGAAAGAAAGTAAAAAGTGGTCTTATACTGTTCACCCCCCGTCTCAGTATAAGATTGTGTTCTTTAATTGGTATTAGAGCGGGTTCCTTATGAAATACTAACAGCTTGAGGGCAGATTCTACAAGAACACAAATGGCTTCACAGAATGGTTTATCTACAAATAAGGCTCCATTGTTTGATGGTAACAATTATGCTTTTTTGAGCATGAGGATGAAGAACTACTTGATATCACAAGGATATGAGGTATGGCAAATGGTTGAAAAAAAGTATAGGGTTGAAGGTGATCCTGAGGAAGATAAGACTACTAAGAAATTGGTTGAGATAAATTCAAGAGCAATAAATTATATTTTTAGTGGGCTACGTGAGACAGATTTTGTAAAGGTCATGGTATGTACATCAGCTAATGAAATGTCGACCAAGTTGCAGAATACTTATGAAGGATATTCCAAGGTAAATTTTTGAAGAACACAAGCTTATACTGAGAGGGGGGTGAACAGTATAAGACCACTTTTTACTTTTTCTTCCAATTCAATATTATGTTGTGTAAAGATAGCAGTATCAATAGCAGTAATCAAAGCAATGCACAAAAACCATACACAATAGAGACACCACAATTTATGTGGTTCACCCAATGTGGGCTACTCCACGGAGAAAATATTTTACTAAAACTTTCTCAATCAATCTCTTTGGGAATCACTCCCAATTACAATGTTTATGGATCTCTGTCCAAAGGAGATGTTGATCCCCTAATCTCAAGTTCGTGGATCTCTTCCATAGGAGAACTCTTTCCCCTTCTACTCTGGCTATGTGATCTTCTAGAAGACTCTGTCTCTCTACTGCACTAATTGGTGGACCTCTCTCCACTTGAAGACTCCTCACTCAGATCTATCTTCAACTATGTTGGCTGTTGGATCTCTATCCATTGAGACTCTATCCTCTATACTCTATCACCTCCAAAGCTCTATCAATAGGCTCACTAAGAACCTGCTCAATAGGCTCACACAAAACCTGCTTAACAAGCTCACATATAACTTGTCAAATATTGAATAACAAGCTCACACAAAACTTGTCAAATCTGAATAACAAGCTCACATAGAACTTGTCCAAATATGCTCTAGCAAGCTCACCAAGAACTTGCCCAAATCTGCTCTAGCAAGCTCACCAAGAACTTGCCCAAATCTGCTCTAGCAAGCTCACTAAGAACTTGCCCAAATTTGTCTCCAAATTGTCCTCAAATCTATCCCAAATGCCTTCTCAAAGGCTCAATCAATCATGCTCAAGTAGTACTCAAAATGAACTCAACAATGAATGGCAATCTCAACTCAAATTAACTTCATAGAAGCATAAAGAGAATTGTTAGAGACTCAATATGTTCTAATCTCACTCTCAACCCAAATCAATCTCAACTCAACTCATAGAAGCATAAAGAGAATTGTTAGAGACTCAATATGTTCTAAACTCACTCTCAACTCAAATCAATCTCAACTCAACTCAAATCAACTCAACTCAACCAATCATCACAAGGGACAACTCTCTCTCACACAACCCTAGTCCAAGTATGTATCAACCAACTCAAATGTTTCCAACAATGCTCAACCACAAATCTCACATAACAATGATACTCATGTTCTTTTCTAACTCAAGTTCTTTCACAACCAATGGGCTTCAACAACTATGCTTATCAAACAAGGTTTAGACACAACTCTCAATTCAAAAAACCTTGAAGCATTCAACCAACCACTTTCGAAAAGGAAACCACAAACAATCCTTTTCCCTCCAATGATATTTCAGAAATCAACCACCATAAACAATCAATAGGAGAATGTGCCCATACCTTTTATGAAGATGAAAAAACCTCTTTGTAAATCTGCCACAATCACAAAATTCTTTTGCCAATCTTCACAAGGGTTAGTAGATCACAAAATAATCAACATTACTCCACTTTTCAATAATCATCACCAAGGCCTTTAATTGCACAACTTCCTTATCTCTCCTAAAACCACTTGTACCATAAAATAAAATAAATCAAAACATTGCATAACCTTTTCACTCCCAAAACCACTTATACCATAAAATAAAATAAATCACAATATTGCATACCTTGTCACCTCATGAAAGAATTAATCCTCTTGAAAAAGAACAAGGCAAACTTCACTTTTGGAACCCCTTTGCAAAATCAGAAATATCTCTTTACACACACCTTATTTCTCCTTCTAAATAAGTTATTCAAATAGCCCTCGAAATAAGCTTTCCGACGATATATAATATGCCCCCTTTCCGAAATAAATTGAAACCTTTATATATATATATATGCCACCCTCCATTAATTGCACATAGGTCGGCCCTCCATTAATTTAAACTTAAACTTTAAACTTTAATATCTTCATCACCGGAGGTCCTTTTTCGATGAAACAAAATTCCACCTTGGCTTTTAAGAAAAGCCCTTTCCACATAAGCCCACCATGGTTTTAAATAAAACCTTTTATTTTGCCTGCCTTGGTTTTCATAAAAACCTTGTATATATCCATGCTCTCCAAAATATCATAGATGATTATCTATGAAGTGCTTTTGCCACCAAAACTCAATGTGACATCAATGATCCATGTGACATCAATGACAACATAAAATAACTCAAATTTCCAACAATCTCCCCCTTTGTCATTGATGGCAACACCTCTAATGCAAACACCACAATCACTGCAAAAACCATCTCTGAGAATCAAAGTTGCTCCCCTGACTCAATACTCTCTATGGAGGCTGCTCCCCCTAACTCAATACTCTCTTTGGAGGCTGCTCCCCTAACTCAATACTCTCTTTGGAGGCTGCTCCCCCTAACTCAATCTCTCCCCTTACTCAAATCTCTCCCCCTTTGACATCAATGGCAAAAGGGACACCTATGGGGCTAAAATATATGACTCTTAAGCTTAGCCCCCTCACCCCCTTCTCTTTTGAGGTGATTAATTTTGGGGTGGGAGTACTTTTACTCCCATATCACTTTGTTTCTTTCCTCTATCAACTTCCTTCCATGTTTTTCTCGATATCCTTCTCTTGATGAATTACTTGATCTTCTTGTCTAGAACCTTTTTGACCTTCTTGCCTTGAACCTGTTTGGAATTGAGTCCTACACCATCTTGCAATATGCCCAAAGTTATTGCAATTAAAACACTTGATATTGTAGCCTTTGGTTGGTGCCCATGTCCTGAAATTATTCTTAAAATAATTTCCATATCCATTCCTTTCTTGAACCCTGTATTGTGAAGCTTCAATTTTAAAACGTCTTCTGAATTGTGTAGCTCTAAAACCAAAACCATGTTGCTCATTTCCTTTGCACTGAAAATCTCTATGACCAATCTTGTTGCATGAGAAGCAATGTCCCTGAAAACCATACCTTCTTCCCTTGAAGTTTCTTCTAGCAAAATCAAACTTCTTTGATCCATAGACCCTGCAATGTATAGCCCTGTGTCCAAATCCATTACAAGAAAAACAATATCCTTGAAAAGCCCTTTGTTCATGCCTTGGTTCCTCATACCTTTCTTGACCATTATCCTTATGATCATCTTCAACTTGTGCATTGCATTCTTGAACCTTCTTTGTAGCATCTAAAACCTCTTCCTTTCCTTTCTCTTCAAGAATTTATTTTCCCTTTGAGCTTGATTCACCTATCTCAAAACAAGAACCAAACTGAATATTTGAAGCCATAGGAACTTTGGAACTTTCCTCACAAATCTTAGGTGCTTCCTTGCTTTCATATTTTAGAACTTCCTTTCCTTTTTGAATCTTTTCATCTAATGTATCATGTCTTGTCATTGTTACCCTTAGTTCTTCATTCATCCTCTCTTCTATCCTTTTTGCATTTTGAAGCTCTTCTCTGAGATTATTGATTGTTTGAAGTAGTTCTTCTCTGATTTTGACATCTGTTCGAATCTTGTTTTCAAGATTCTTGTATTCTTCTTTTAACCTTTTGATTTCTGATTTTTGTTTACTTGGCTCATCCTCTTCCTTTTCTATTACCAAAAATGAGACTTCTTTGTTTTCATTGCTGCTTTCTTTTTCAAATACACTTTCCTTGTTGTAATTGTTGTAGTATGTGCAATCATCATCTATATGCCCAAAATCTCCACATATGAAGCATTTTAGTATCCTTAGACCTTTCTTGTACCTATCTGCTTGCTCAATGGCTATGGCAAGCTCTTCATGTCTTTCTTCAATAGGCACATCCTCTTTTTTAACTTCAACTATTTGGAGTGAATGTTCTTCTTCTACTTCTCTTATTCCATAGAAAAACCCTTCTTCATCTTCACTCTCACTAAGATCATTATAATCTTCTATAGCAAACAAACTCTCAAGATTTCTTTGACCATGCCTGTTTCCTTGATGTGTCATCTCATCTTCACTATCACTGAAACCATTGCAATATCCTGATCTGTGATCTCTTTGACCACACACAAAACATTGTTCTCTTTCACCTTCTATTCCTAGGAATAAATGCTCTTCCTTTTCATCATCTGAATTGTCTCTATCACTATGATCTGAGCTATCACTTGCTTCTACAATGTAGTAAGATTTCTTTGCCTTACAAAAAATTTTCTTCTTCTCATACCTATTTTGCTTGAATCTGTCATCTTTGTCATGCTTATGCTTTCCATCTTCTTTTCTTCTGTGACCCTATTTTTCATCATCACTGATTTCTTCATGTGGACACTTGTATGCATAGTGACCAAGATCACCACACTTGTAGCACCTGACTTTCCTTATATCTCTGAAATTCCTTGAGTCCTTATTCCTTTTGATGAAGTTAGCTTCCTCATCATTTTCTAAAACTCTATCTATTTCTGAAACTTTCCCTTTCTCTTTTTCTGAAGCCTTGAATGCAATCTCTTTTATTGGAGCTTGATGCTTACTTACCCTCATCTCATAAGTTGTGAGAGTACCTTGCAATTCTTCCATTGTTAACTTGTTGATATCCATTGTCTCTTCTATTGTTGAAACCTTAGAATCATATTTCATGGGAAGTGATCTCAAAACCTTTTGAGTAACTCTTGATTCTTTCATCTCAAAACCTAGGCCTCTCATAGTGTTAGTAATCTCATCAACTCGAAGTAAGAACTTTGCAATATCTTCAGAATCTTCCATTTTCAATTCCTCAAATATTTTTCTATGAGTTTGTAGTTTTGCCAACTTTACCTTGGAATCTCCTTCATAAGTATTCCTCAACTTGGTCCACATCTCATTAGCTGAAGTACATACCATGACCTTTGCAAAATCTATCTCACATAGCCCACTCAAAATACAATTCATTGCTCTTGCATTGATCTCAACCAATTTCCTGGTAGTCTTATCTTCCTCGGGATCACCTTCAACCTTATACTCTTTTTCAACCATCTGCCATACCTCATATCCTTGTGATATCAAGTAGTTCTTCATCCTCATGCTCCAGAAAGCATAATTGTTACCATCAAACAATGGAGCCTTATTTGAAGATAATCCTTTCTGTGAAGCCATCTATGTTCTTGTAGAATCTGCCCTCAAGTTGTTAGCCTTTCTGAAGGAACCCACTCTGATACCAATTGAAGAACACAAGCTTATACTGAGAGGGGGGTGAACAGTATAAGACCACTTTTTACTTTTTCTTCCAATTCAATATTATGTTGTGTAAAGATAGTAGTATCAATAGCAGTAATCAAAGCAATGCACAAAAACCATACACAATAGAGACACCACAATTTACGTGGTTCACCCAATGTGGGCTACTCCACGGAGAAAATATTTTACTAAAACTTTCTCAATCAATCTCTTTGGGAATCACTCCCAATTACAATGTTTATGGATCTCTATCCAAAGGAGATGTTGATCCCCTAATCTCAAGTTCATGGATCTCTTCCATAGGAGAACTCTTTCCCCTTCTACTCTGGCTATGTGATCTTCTAGAAGACTCTGTCTCTCTGCTACACTAACTGGTGGACCTCTCTCCACTTGAAGACTCCTCACTCAGATCTATCTTCAACTATGTTGGTTGTTGGATCTCTATCCACTGAGACTCTATCCTCTATACTCTGTCACCTCCAAAGCTCTATCAATAGGCTCACTAAGAACCTGCTCAATAGGCTCACATAGAACCTGCTTAACAAGCTCACATAGAACTTGTCAAATAATAACAAGCTCACAAGAAACTTGTCCAAATCTTACTAGCAAGCTCACTAAGAACTTGCCCAAATATGCTATAGCAAGCTCACCAAGAACTTGCCCAAATCTGCTCTAGCAAGCTCACCAAGAACTTGCCCAAATATGCTCTAGCAAGCATCACCAAGAACTTGCCCAAATCTTCCAAAATCTCAAAATTGTCCAAACTATCCTCAAATCTATCCAAACACTGTCCTCAAATCTATCCCAAAGGCCTTCTCAAAGGCTCAATCAATCATGCTCAAGTAGTACTCAAAATGAACTCAACAATGAATGGCAATCTCAACTCAAATTAACTTCATAGAAGCATAAAGAGAATTGTTAGAGACTCAATATGTTCTAATCTCACTCTCAACCCAAATCAATCTCAACTCAACTCATAGAAGCATAAAGAGAATTGTTAGAGACTCAATATGTTCTAAACTCACTCTCAACCCAAATCAATCTCAACTCAACTCAAATCAACTCAACTCAACCAATCATCACAAGGGACAACTCTTTCTCACACAACCCTAGTCCAAGTATGTATCAACCAACTCAAATGTTTCCAACAATGCTCAACCACAAATCTCACATAACAATGATACTCATGTTCTTTTCTAACTCAAGTTCTTTCACAACCAATGGGCTTCAACAACTATGCTTATAAAACAAGGTTTAGACACAACTCTCAATTCAGAAAACCTTGAAGCATTCAACCAACCACTTTCAAAAAGGAAACCACAAACAATCCTTTTCCCTCCAATGATATTTCAGAAATCAACCACCATAAACAATCAATAGGAGAATGTGCCCATACCTTTTATGAAGATGAAAAAACCTCTTTGTAAATCTGCCACAATCACAAAATTATTTTTCCAATCTTCACAAGGGTTAGTAGATCACAAAATAATCAACATTACTCCACTTTTCAATAATCATCACCAAGGCCTTTAATTGCACAACTTCCTTATCTCTCCTAAAACCACTTGTACCATAAAATAAAATAAATCAAAACATTGCATAACCTTTTCACTCCCAAAACCACTTATACCATAAAATAAAATAAATCACAATATTGCATACCTTGTCACCTCATGAAAGAATTAATCCTCTTGAAAAAGAACAAGGCAAACTTCACTTTTGGAACCCCTTTGCAAAATCAGAAATATCTCTTTACACACACCTTATTTCTCCTTCTAAATAAGTTAGTCAAATAGCCCTCGAAATAAGCTTTCCGACGATATATAATATGCCCCCTTTCCAAAATAAATTGAAACCTTTATACATATATATATATGCCACCCTCCATTAATTGCACATAGGTCGGCCCTCCATTAATTTAAACTTAAACTTTAAACTTTAATATCTTCATCACCGGAGGTCCTTTTTCGATGAAACAAAATTCCACCTTGGCTTTTAAGAAAAGCCCTTTCCACATAAGCCCACCATGGTTTTAAATAAAACCTTTTATTTTGCTTGCCTTGGTTTTCATAAAAACCCTGTATATATCCATGCTCTCCAAAATATCATAGATGATTATCTATGAAGTGATTTTGCCACCAAAACTCAATGTGACATCAATGATCCATGTGACATCAATGACAACATAAAATACCTCAAATTTCCAACAATTTGGCAAAACTACAAACTCATAGAAAAATATTTGAAGAATTGAAAATGGAATATTCTGAAGATATTTCAAAGTTTTTACTTCAAGTTGATGAGATTAATAACACCATGATAGGCCTAGGTTTTGATATGAAAGAATTAGAAGTTACTCAAAAGGTTTTGAGATCACTTCCCATGAAATATGATTCTAAGGTTTTAGCAATAGAAGAAACAATGGATATCAACAAGCTAACAATGGAAGAATTGCAAGGTACTCTCACAGATTATGAGATGAGGGTAAGTAAGCATCAAGCTCAAATAAAAGAGATTGCATTCAAGGCTTCAAAAAAATATAAAGGGAAAGTTTCATAAATAGATAGAGTTTTAGAAAATGATGAGGAAGCTAACTTCATCAAAAGGAATAAGAACTCAAAAAATTTCAGAGATATACGGAAATTCAGATGCTACAAGTGTTGTGATCTTGGTCACTATGCATACAAGTTTCCACATGAATAAAATAGTGATGATGAAAAATAGGGTCATAGAAGAAAAGAAGATGGAAAGCATAAGCATGACAAAGAGGACAAATTCAAGCAAAACAGGTATGAGAAGAAGAAAATTTTTCGTAAAGCAAATAAATATTACTACATTGTAGAAGCAAGTGATAGCTCATATTACAGTGGTAGAGACAAATCAAATGAAGAAGAAAGTACATTCTTTGTAATAAGTGAAGAAAGGCAAGAACATATATTCCTAGGCATTGAAGTTAAATAAGAGGATAGATCTATTGAAGAAATACATGAAGAGCTTGCCATAGCCATTGAGCAAGAAAATAGGTACAAGATGGGTCTAAGGATACTAAAATGCTTCATATGCATATATTTTGAGAATATAGATGATGATTGCACATACTACAGCAATTGCAACAAGGAAAGTTTATTTGAAAAATAAATCAACAGTTCTAGTGACAATCTCAGTGATAGTGAAAATAAAGAAGTCTCACTTTTGGTAATAGAAAAAGAAGAGGATGAGCTAAGTAAAAAAAAATCAAAAATCAAAAAGCTAAAAGAAGAATACAGGAATCTTGAAAACAAGATTCAAACAGATGTCAAAATCAGAGAAAAACTACTTCAAACAATCATAAATCTCATAGAAGAGCTTCAAAATACAAAAAGGATAGAAGAAAGGATGAGTGAATAACTAAGGGTAACCACGACAAGACATGATACATTAGATGAAAAGGTTAAAAAAGGAGTGGAAACTTATTTTAAGGCTATATCTTACTTCCAAGAAAAGTCACACTCAAAAGGAAAGGAAGTTCTAAAATATGAAAGCAAAGAAGCACCTAATATTTGTGAGGAAAGTTCCAAAGTTCCTATGGCTCCAAATATTCAGTTTGGTTCTTGTTTTGAGATAGGCGAAACAAGTTCAAAAGGAAAGGAAACTCTTGAAGAGAAAAGCAAGGAAGAAATTAACGAAGAAGATTTAGATGCTACAAAGAAGGTTCAAGGATGCAATGCACAAGTTGAAAATGATCATAGGGATAATCGTCAAGAAAAGGATGAGGAACCAAGTCATGAAAAAGGGGATTTTCAAGGATATTGCTTTTCTTGTAATGGATTTGGACACGGGGCTATATATTGCAGGGTTTTTGGATCAAAGAAGTTTATTTTTGCTAGAAGAAACTTCAAAGGAAGAAGGTATGATTTTCAGGGACATTGTTTCTCATGTAACAGGATTGGTCATAAAGCTTTTCAGTGTATAGTAAATGAGCAACATGGTTTTGGTTTTAGAGCTATACAATTCAGAAGTCATGGTAATAATGGTCACAAAAACTGAGCTTCACAATACAGGGTTCAAGAAAGGAATGGATATGGAAATTACTTCAAGAAAGAATTCAGGACATGGGCACCATCCAAAGGCTACAATATCAAGTGTTTTAATTGCAATAACTTTGGGCATATTGCAAAATGGTGTAGGAATCAATTCCAAATAGGTTCAAGGCAAGAAGGTCAAACAGGTTCAAGACAAGAAGATCAAGTAATTCATCAAGAGAAGGATATCAGAAAAACATGGAAGGAAGTTGATAGAGGAAAGAACCAATGTAAGAAGGGAGTAAAAATACTCCCACCCCAAAATTGATCACCTCAAGAGAGAAGGTGGTGAGGGGGCTAAGCTTAAGAGTCATATATTTTAGCCCCATAGGTGTCCCTTTTGCCATTGATGTCAAAGGGGGGGATATTTGAGTTAGGGGTAGCAACATCCAAAGAGAGCATTGAGTTAGGGGGAGCAGCCTCCAAAGAGATTATTAAGTTAGGGGAAGCATATTTGATTCAGAGAGATGGTTTTTGTAGTAATTGTGGTTTTTTCTTTAGAGGTGTTGCCATCAATGACAAAGGGAGAGATTGTTGGCAATTTGAGTTGTTTTATGTTGTCATTGATGTCACATTAATGTCACAAGGTAACATTGAGTTTTGATGACCAAAGCATTCATATTTTGGAGAGCATGGATTTATATAGGGTTTTTGTGAAAACCAAGGTAGGTAAAATAAAAGGTTTTATTTAAAACCATGGATGGCAGATTTGAAATGGGTTTTTCTTAAAACCCAGGTTGGCTTTTCGTTTCATCAAAAAATGTGCCCCGAAGATGGAGATATTCAATTTTGAATATTTGGTTTAAATTTTAATATTTAAAATTTAATTTTCAATTTTAAAATTAAAATTACCTCAGCACCGACGTCATCATAAAAAATAAATTATTTTAAAAGCGCTACCAACATTTGCAAAATTAAAGGAAAGTTGCATATAAATGCAAAGGCTTTTATTTCAAAATATTTGGAATCGAATGCAGAGGAGATAAGACAAAAAGCACCAAAATCTTCGTGTGGGAGTGTGGTCCAACGACGAGCGAGGGGAGTTCAAAGTTTTTTTATTGCAAAAGAGACAAGGTTTGATTCCCATGGGTTATAGTTTCGAACAAGAGAATTGACCCACATTTTTTTGACGTAAGCAAGGGGAGAAGGACAAAAGCACATTCTGCACTCTTCGTCCTATGTGAGCGCGTAGCTCGCTTGGTCTTTGACACCACGGTTGAGGATTATTTGGGCAGAGATGAGGGTTCTATTACCTCTAAGAGGTAAGTAATGTTTTTATTAATAATTTTTTATTATTGCCTAATGTTGGAGGAACAAGGTGATGAGGTTTGATTTGATTTTTTATTGGAAGGCAAGTTTAAAAGCACTTTTAGAAAAGAAGATATTTCTGGTATTTTCCTTTTATAAAAATATATCATGTTATATATCATTGGAAAGCTTATTTCGAGGGCTATTTTACTAACTCATTTAGAAGGATAAATAAGATGTATGTAGAGATATATT
The DNA here is from genome assembly GCA_028583015.1 of Wollemia nobilis. Lineage (NCBI taxonomy): Eukaryota > Viridiplantae > Streptophyta > Pinopsida > Araucariales > Araucariaceae > Wollemia > Wollemia nobilis. Next base: position 1,139,511 of record JAQPPZ010002410.1, on the reverse strand, counting down.
TCCATTTTTGTAAAGGGGTTTAAAAGTGAAGATTGTTGTGCTCTTTTTAAATGTGTGTTGAGTATGGTAGATTTCCAAAGGGGTTTCTTCACTTCATAAAAGGTATGGGCACATTCTCCTATTTATTTTTTATGATGGTTGATTTCTGAAATATCATTTTTTTTTTTTAAAGTGAAAAACCTCTTGCGAGGCCGCCTTGGTCTGATAGACCACGAACAAGCAGATTAATACCAAAGTCACCCGGGGGTCGCACCCGACCCTGCCCGCACCAACATTATCAATTGGATTTTGGATACCCAATTCAGCTTTTTGGTAGGGTGGAGCTTTGAACCTGGGACCTCCCTTGGAGGATTGCCCTCTCCTCTCCAACTCACCTACAACACCGGGGTTAAACTAATTTATAGTGGAAAACACCCCTTTTGAGGTGCCACTTTCAACATGTTGGGCATAGGAGGAATGGAGCCTTGTCGGCCTCTACCAGCACATAGGACATTCCTAACTATACCATATATCTGTAGGATGGAGACAAGGGGAATGGAACCTGGGTCGGCCTCTACCATCACCCAAGGCATTTACCACTGCACCACAACAAGCATATGAAAACTAATTTATAGTGGAAAACACCCCTTTCGAGGTGCCACTTTCAACATGTTGGGCATAGGAGGAATGGAGCCTTGTCGGCCTCTACCAGCACATAGGACATTCCTAACTATACCATATATCTACAGGATGGAGACAAGGGGAATGGAACCTGGGTCGGCCTCTACCAGCACCCAGGGCATTTACCACTGCACCACAACAAGCAGATTTCTGAAATATCATTTGAGGGAAAAGGATTGTTTGTGGTTTTCTTTTCGAAAGTGGTTGATTGAATGCATCAAGGTTTTCTGAATTGAGAGTTGTGTTTAAACCTTGTGTTATAAGCATAGTTTTTGAAGCCCATTGGTTGTAAAATAACTTGAGTTAGAAAAGAACATGAGTATCATTGTTATGTAATATTTGTGGTTGAGCATTATTAGAAACTTTTAATTTGGTTGATACATACTTGGACTAGGATTGTGTGAGAAAGTGTTATCCCTTGTGATGATTGGTTGAGTTGAGTTGATTGAGCCTAGTCAAGTGATGTGTGAAGTGATTGTTCAAGTTCTATGAAATAAACTATTCCATCATTCTATGTTGAATTGAGATTGAGGTTAGAACATATTGAGTCTCTAACAATTCTATTTATGGTTCTATAATACTTGAGTTGAGTTGAAGTTGACTTGAATTGAGTTGAGATTGATTTGGGTTGAGAGTGAGATTAGAACATATTGAGTCTCTAACAATTCTCTTTATTCTTCTATGAGTTGAGTTGAGATTGATTTGGGTTGAGAGTGATATTAGAACATATTGAGTCTCTAACAATTCTCTTTATGCTTCTATGAAGTTGAGTTGAGATGAAATTGTGATTCATTGTTGCATTCATTTTGAGTACTATTTGAGCATGATTGATTGAGACTTTGAGAAGGCCTTTGGGACAGATTTGAGGACAGTGTTGGGACAGATTTGAGGATAGTGTTGGGAAAGTTTTGTGGACAGTTTTGGGTAAGTTCTTGGTGATCTTGCTAGAGCATATTTGGGCAAGTTCTTGGTGAGCTTGCTAGAGCAGATTTGGGCAAGTTCTTGGTGATCTTGCTAGAGCATATTTGGGCAAGTTCTTGGTGAGCTCTCTAGAGCATAATTGGACAAGTTCTATGTGATATTGTTATTCAACATTGGACAAGTTCTATGTGATCTTGTTATTCAGGATTGGACAAGTTCTATGTGAGCTTGTTATTCAACATTGTACAAGTTCTGTGTGAGCTTGTTATTCAGCATTTGAAAAGTTCTATGTGAGCTTGTTAAGCAAGTGTTGTGTGAACCTATTGAGAAGGTTCTTAGTGAGAATATTAATAGATCTTTGGAGGTGATAGATTACATAGTATGGAGTCTCGATGGATAGAGATCTAGCAGCCAATACAGTTGAAGACAAATCTGAGTGAGAAGTCTTCAAGTGGAGATATGTCCACCAATCAGTGCAACAGAGATACAGAGTCTTCTAGAAGATCACATAGCCATAGTATAATGGGAAAGAGTTCTCCTTTGGATAGAGATCCATAAAAATTGTAATTGGGAGTGATTCCCAAAGATATTGATTGAAAAAGTTTTAGTAAAATATTTTCTCCATGGAGTAGCCCACATTGGGTGAACCACGTAAATTGTTGTGTCTCAATTGTGTGGTGACTTGTGCTCTTGCTTACTACTGTTATCTAAGTTATTAATGTACATTGCTATCTTTGGTTATTGCAATTAAGGACATTAATTTATATTGATTTGGAAAGAAAGTAAAAAGTGATTTTATATTGTTCACCCCCCCTCTCAGTATAAGCTTGTGTTCTTCACTATTCTAGGTGGAGATTATTTATTCTTAACAATCATATTGTTTAGCATTCTGTAGTCAATACATAGCTTTAGTATTCCATCCTTTTTTTTCATAAACAAAATTGGTGCACCCTAGGTAAAACACTTGGTTTAGTATATCATTTTTCTAAAAGTTCCTGAAGCTGAGTCTTAAGCTCTTATAGCTCTATTGTAGTCATCCTATATGGTGCTCGAGCTATAGGTGTTTCTCCTAGTAAAAGTTCTATAGTGAAATAAAATTCCCTTTGGGGTGGAAGACCAGGTAAAACCTCAATAAAGACATCCTAAAAATCATTTAACACTAGATAAGTTTGAAAAATACTTGCTCCGAACTCGCTTTCTTCCTTTTTGTTAAGTTTGACCACAACGACTCTACTACCCTTCCTCAAAGCTCTCTTAACTTGCATTGTTGTCAAAATATGTGGTTCCATTGATTCACATCCGTAGTAAGTCTAAATCCTTTCCTTAGTGTCATGAGTAAATTCCATCAATCTTTCCTCAAAATTTAACAATACTTTATGTGCCCTGAGCCAATCAATACCTAAAATTATGTCAAAGGCATGTAATGGAGCTACATATAAATGCCATTGGGTTTACCCTTGAGGTAGCATTATTTGAGGTTCAAATAGATATTGATTAATGGTATAGGTTTTCCCAGACCCATACTCAACTTTCCACCCATTAGTCATAAATCCAGGTTCTTCCGGTATGTCCCTCAAAATATTTGGTGAAAAAAAACTATCAATTGCTCTAGAATCAATTAAAATACAAATATTTCTATTATAAATTTTACCTTTCAACAAAAAAGGTGTTTCTTGACCATTAAGTTTAGAGTTACCTATTGCTGCATATATCTTATGAGTAGATTCCATAGGTTCTTTTCTCTTATCAGCTCACAAAGGACATTTATCAACATAATGAGGTTCTTGAAAAATCTAGCAACCAGTTCATGGTGCTCTCTCTTTCTTATTTCCCTCATTATCTTCCTGAGTACCAACTCTTGGCACATTAGCTCTTTGATCATACCTATCCCTAAAATTTCATTGGCCACCCCGATAGTTTTGATTTCCCCTATTTCCTTGGTACCTATTCTTATTCTTGTCAAACCTATTTTTGTTCCCATTACCATGATTCTTGTTCCAAATCCTATCTCCTTTTGTTGGACCCACATTTTTATTTTTATGTGGCTCTTCCTTTTCAGAGGTTTGTTGATAATAAGCTTTCTTGGCCTTAAAATTGTCCTCCTCCTATCGATCCAAGTCACAAGCAGCAGTTAAGGTTGCAGGTTTCAACATAAGAATCAGGTGTCCAATTTTTGGATGTAACCCTAGGAGAAATTTTTGAATTTTGATCTCATTCCTCTGCTCATATTCAGGCATATATTTGAGCAATTGCACAAATCGCTGATAGTACTCAATTACAAACATACTACCCTACGTTAACCTTGAAAACTCTGTAGTTCTTTCAAGGTAAAATTGCGGTGTTAGGAACCTATATTTGAAAGCTAAAACAAATGTGTCCCAATGAACATCGACAGCCTCCACATTGTGAGTTTTCCTATAGGTATCCCACCAATCAGTGACAGCTCCAATCAAATGAAAAACTACCCATGAAGTTTTTGATTTTGATGACAAGGTTCTAACAACAAAATACACCTCCACACTATTCAACCACCTTTCAGCCTCTTTCCCATCACCTTTGCCATAAAATTTGGCTATATCGAGTCTTCGCATATCCTTGTCCAACTCGAAACCTACTTGTTTTCTTCCTGGGTCAATAGTTATCTCATCCTCAACTATTACCATTTCTTTTCCTTTAGATAAATTTTCTATTGTTTTTTGTTGATGGGAAATCATTTCTTGCTATTGAGCCAGCTAAGCTTTTTGTTGCTCCATGTGTTCTAACATTTGGGTCTATTGTTGAGCTATGTGTTCAGCCATTTGAGCACTTTTCTGCTCCATTTGTTCCTTTTGTTGGCTCATTTTCTCTTGCAATAATTGCACCATACGAACCATTTTATCCTCTTTAACAGATGGTTCTTTTTCCTTCCTCTTTTCTCGAGGACATTCTATGGCTTCCTCATTAGCCCCAATCCTCATGACTTTTTGAATGATCCTTCTAGGATGTTCGGTCAGCCCTTCCCATTGAACCGTCATAGATCTTTTTGAGGAACTAGCTTTCTATCCGGATGCCATTGCCTGCCCAACAAAACAAAGAGCCTTATCAAATTTTTGAATTTTGGTGAACACATTGGTAACATAGAATAGGTTTTCTAAAATTTTATTGCCTAAATATTTGCAACCTTTGCTCTGATACCAAATGTAACAACCCAAGTTCTACCCACTTGGTTTTCCAAACACCCCAAGTCTTCCCACTTGGTTGTCCAACATCAAAGGTTATAGTAAGAGAAATTTTTTCTTTCTTTTTAATCATTTCTAATTTGTTATCTAGTATGAGCATGTTAGAACCATCTTCATGAGTGCCATTTCATTGTAGTCGAAATACTCATGAGATCGAGATTGGCCAAATCCTATATAGTTACCCATTTTGAACTTCACTCTCCACCTAAGATCCTAAGTTTAGGTAGTGGGTTTCTTTTCCTCTAGGGCCCATAACACCTAGAGGTGTGACGCATAACTTTCTCATGTCTTAACATGAACTCATGAACTTATATCTTGTACTTATGTCATGTAAGACTTAGCGCATACATGCTCGAGCTAAACGATCAACCATCCACCATGGAGCATCGTCTAGGGTCTTACCAATACCCTGGTAACCACTCGATGTTTTGTGTTGATTAACCAACATGATGTCCCATACCATCATGTTGTCGGTATTACCTAGTCAAGCACAATTCACCACTCATCACTAGCAGGGATAACCTAGAAGAGATGCCCATACAACCCTTCGTTACCTCCCGTTCTAACCTTTTTCCATCATAAGTATAGTTAGAGCCCTGATATATGATGATTGCCTACCCGCAAGCACCATTAATAATTGTCTTCACAAGATTGTCCTTCCCACAATCTTGAAATAATGACAAGGTTGTCCTGCCCACAACCTTAGGTTACGAGTTAATATTGTCCTTCCCACAATATTGGATTCTCTTAAACAAAGACTTAACTAAGGTTTGAATTGTTTTAGAAAAGTTTAACTAAACAAATATTTGCAAACAAGTACAATTTCCTATCAATCATGAGTTTTGCTATATATTATAAGATTTCTAGTTTCTTTATGTCTACTTATAAGTTTATCACTAAGACAAAATAAAAGTCAGGGAATTTATGGAAATATTATAATTTGAGACTAAAGTATTCTAAAACTCACTATAATAATCTGATTTATAATTTCTTTTTATTTTATTATCTGATGGAATAGGTGCTATTCTAAATTTTATTTATAAAACACTTCCTTTTCCTATATTGCACTATAAAATTTTACTACAAATCCATGGAATAGAGTGGACTTCTCTTATCAATTTAAGTATGGCAACAACTACTCTATTGTCTGGATCTAATATATATATATATATATATATATATATATATATATAACCAAATGTGTTTAAAAAGATATTTGGTTCACACTATTTTTAATTAAGTTAAATAATACTACTCAGTTTTTCTCGTAAAGCAATCTCACCCAAAACACCTATGTCATCATGCACTCCTAGTTAAAGTAATTCTGACAATCTACTAACATACGAGAGTAACTTTCAATTAGACATCAATTTATTACCTCTCTTCAACTTGTACGCAGGGAATTTTAATATTAACAAATCTCCTAATAATCCAATACTGGTTTAAGTTTAAGTCGACCCTTCCGTTCTCGAATTTGTAAACAATGCTAGTATTGCTTAGATTTCACATAAGTTCTGTTTGAACATAAGCTCTGTTTGAAGGCTAAAAATAATTATAATTAAGTCTTATACGGGTTAACACATTCGGGTTCATTACTTCACCCTGTGGTTGGATGTTTTCCTCAATCCACCATGGTGATTCTAATTTAATCATTTTAACCAAGCTAAAACCCTATGAATTCGTACTACACTGGTTTGGGCTAAAACCTTATGTTTTAAAATATTATCTCTCTTGCAAGCTTATATCCTAAACAAAGGATTGTACAAGACAATATCTGTTGTACACCAATGGAAAGTTTCAGATTTGTAAAAGAAATTTGAGGTGGTAAATCCCAGTTGGAGTATTTCTCATCAATCAAAATGTTTTCCTATATAGCATAAGATTTGAAACATGGACAACTCATCATACATCCTGAGGTTTCCTTGAACAGTTTACCCAACATTACGTTTCAGTAATAATATCATCCATAACTGACTGCTCACAACAATAATGGAAAACATGCATAATAAAAAGCATCATAAGTAATCAGACAATATATTGTGAAGAGATAAAACATCATTTAATAGTTTTGAATATACAAATTTTATCTTCACATCACCAGAATATATAATTTTAAAACTAGATACAATGTATATGTGCAAAAAGCAAGTCGCTACCTGAATGCATAACTATTATTTATCGTATTTGAAAAGATAAACAACTGATTTGATTACAATTCATTCAATGGTTCACAGTGTTCTGCCATGCACTTTCCCAGGGACTACGAATTCAAATATAATTACATAATATCAAATTTTGCCCTGTGTTTCTCAAGGACTACGTTTTCCATTACAATTACATGATATCAAATTTTGCTTGTTCTTTTATTAGCCAGACATCGGCATTCCACTGAGTTATATTCTCAAATTGCTATCAAAATTATAACGCAACTCCTATCATCGAAATGTAGATAGAACATGCAATAGATGGCAAGCAAAATCATTTTGCAATGTTCCATAGAGTATCTCAGTTTCTCGACGTGAATTACCGATGGATACCCAAGGGTCAGAGCGGTCAATCTACCTTGAAATGTAGCTAATCCTAATATGCATACATCATTTTCATTCCTGGTGTAGCATGCAAAGTTTTAAGAATTACCCAACACATCATAAGCTTCCAACATGACATGCAGGCGTCACAATGTTTCTCAACAAGCATGCAATCATAAACTAAGTTCAAAATGAAACTAATTTTATCTCAGGTTCTCAACCAACCCGGTTCACAGCCAACCATTATTACTATTGTTTCCAATAATTCTTTCGAATGCATGCATCAAATTCCAAATATTTCCCATATAAGCACAAGAAAGAATTCAAATTTCTTTCAATATACAATGCAAATAACAAATCAGATTCACACACAGAGCAGCACATACAATACATCAAAACAATTCATTTAAATTTCCCATTTGACCTTTCTTTAATATTTTTCTAGAATAGACTTACGGATTCTTTCCTTGCTTCCAATGCTTTCCTCCCTTCCTTCGTCGCTCTCCTTGCTTCACCGAAAACATGCAGTCCATAATGCCCATCTTCGCCTTTCTTCTCCTAATCTAGAAGATGGTTTCCCTCTTTTCCGCTTGCAACTAACGTTAGTTTTTAGATCCTCCTCTCCAAGGTATGCCAAGTGGAATCCATTTTTTATCCATGTTCAACAAGCTTAAACTAAATAATAATTCCCACAAATGTCGACTGTTCCAAATTGCCCACAAATGTTGACTGTTCTAAATTTATTATTTTAAAATAAATATAATGCCATGACTCCTCTATAATCACTTTATTATTAAATTCTAATACATTATATATTTTTTTATAAAATTTCATTTACCACATTATAAAGCAAATGAATATTATTTGTTTGTATTTTTGTTGGTATAGTTATATAATATATATTATTTTTAAATAATTAAGTTCTTCAAAACACACAATAGTATATATATAATTATTAATTAAATTTTCTTTGTCCCTTTACCTTCCCTTTTAGTACTTAGAACAATAAAAATTATATCAATATTCCACATTCATTCTATTATTTAAAACTATGGCTCCCATGCATTTATGCATTTTCATTGCCAACCAACATTTTAAACTGTGGCTCCCATGCATTTTAAGCATTTTTATTGCCAACAAAACATTATAAATTCACAATTTGATAAGCATAAAATATTCCTATGAATGCAACTACATGATATGCATCTACATGGACTGCTAGTGGATGCATTACCTATATGGTTCTTTACCCCTATCAACCAGTGATTACACCACCGCTCATCATTTCCCTTGACATACCTTACACCAAATAATCCTTCTGCCCACTGAGGAGATATACTTCCTTTGCATTATTCTCGCTAGTAAGAATACCTGTCTCCTCATCCATAGATACATTAGTAGTACCTCATCCTTGCAGATAAGTTATGCATACCATGAAGTAGGTTTTTGGTGGGTTATTACAGTAGACAACATCTCTAGAATCATATTTCAAGGAAGAAATAAAGTTGTGAGATCTTTGAGCTAGAAGATATTTGTGGAAGAAATTTGTGTTTCGATCACCTTCTTTGAGCCATTGAATTCTAGATTTTTGCTTCCATAAGAGTTCTTTTTTTTCCCATTCCTCTAACTGAGCTGTGAGTTTAATTTCATTTGCACTTGTACTCTTTGTGAGGCCATCTAAACAGATTTTCTTATTCAATTTTTCAAGCTGAGAAATAACTTCATGTTTTTTTATGAATATACGTGAACTCCTTCGAGTTCCAAGTCTTGATTTTAGATTTAATGTATTGCAATATTTTGGCAAAACAAAACATCTTAGTCCCATACCTAGGTTTACCTTCCTTCCACCATTGTTGCATTCGAAGTTTAAAGGAACTGTCTCTAAGCCACATTAACTGAAATCAAAAAGGAGGGAAACTCACATTGGTTTTCCATATTTCCACCATGATAGGCCAGTGATCCTAACCAACATTGTTAAGAGTCTTCACTTTAGGAATATGACCATGTATTAAGAAGTTATTAGAGAGAAATAACCTATCCAATCTCTCCATTATACAAGCTAAACCTTACCTTCTGTTAGTCAACATTTAAAATTAAATATTCAATCATCCAATAATATCATATATATCACCATGAGGTACCATACAATTAAACTATCTGTCAACCATAACTTGAGCATCTCTTATGTTAGCATTATGGTTCTAAAATAAATTTATGTCAATATAGCTTAATTTTAATTAACACAACATTTGTTACACTCTCAAGTACATATAAACCATTGTCGCTTCAATCTCCATAAGTGTCAGCATGATATTATTTAATACATAATATGTTTCTAATATTACAATAAGAGCTTGCTACAATGCTTAATGGGTGTCTACTATTTGCATATGTATTCCTGCAATGGATTCCAACCATGCATCAACACGTTATTAACTCGAAGTTCAATGATGAGCTTCATCTGCTTCCAAATCATAGAGCTAGAGAGAGATAATTGTTACTTCAATCTTTCATCCACATATTCACGTTGGATGTTCTTCTTCTAGTAATTCCTTTAACCACTGAGAATGTTTGCCTTATCATGGGATCATAGACGGCTCCAAAATGTAATTTCATTTACAAGTAAAATCATATTTAGATAAAAAAAAATCTTCATACACCAAAACAAGAATACTCTTGTAATAGTCAAAATGATGATTCTGCACATGACTATAATATCTCACACATGAACTTAACACAATAAGTAATAATAATGCAACAAATTCTTTTTCATCATTAATAATTTTAGATACTCTCTTCAGCCATATTCCATAAAATATTTAATCTTGTTCGTTCAAAAAGATAACCATATAGATTGGTAATTGCAAAATAGAACAACCAAATCTAATTACTTTAACAATCTAAAAACCCCCTTTTATTAAAAGAGAACATAATATGTCATGGTATACCCTTCTTGCTAATGTTCCATCTTACATTAAAACTTAAATAATTACCACAACATCATTCAAACAAGATATACAATGCTCACTTTATCATTCAAGTAAACATTCTCAAAGAATTTGTCAATCATAGGGAACAACATTTTTTCAATCAAATCTATCCCATAGTCTAGTTTAAACATTGGTTGTGCACTCTAGGATAATATTTGGCTTAAAAGGAACATATTCCCAGTTTATTCTCCTAGTATGCAATGGATAACCTTTATGATTCTCCCTATAACATTTATGTGTTGACCCATGTTTACTTATTGTCGAAGACATAGAACTAGATATTTTAATCAAACTAACTTACTCATTTTCATCTCAATATATACAACATGGACAATATTTTTATAATACAATGACAATTTCCTTTGCGTCACCTTATAGTGGAAACCTGACTTTAGCTTAACATAAATTAGCTCTTTCCAAAACCATAAGGATGAACTAGAGTTTTTGTTTATAACAATCTCTCTATCAGTTTAACCATATAGGTTTTGGACCATTACCTAACTATTCATTCTGAATTTACAAGCTAGACATATTCATGATTGGTCAACAATTATCACACATTCATTTTACTAAAATATGAATTTGAAAGATAGTAATGGATGTCACAAGTATTTTCAAAATTATCATATATAAAACACTTTTTAAAGCTTAATCAAAATATAGATTTTAATACATAAAAGAGTGTTAAAATTTCCACTTACAAGAATTGATCTTCCCAATACCAATGAACTCTCCCTGTTGCAATGTTTACCTAGATTGAAACTCTGCAAACCTCAATCTTGCTTCTCTAGTTCTCTCCAATATTCTCTTTCTTTCTGTTCAGACCGAATAATCCTTTTTTTATGACAAGTAATAGTTTCCTTCTCGTCTGCAAGTAATATTTCCACTACCCAATTTTGATGGCCAAAACCCAGTATGCAAATGATTCCCAATGACACTTAGCATAACCACTCAGTTTTAATTTAGAAAAGTATATAATCTTCATACTTTAGTTCAAAAAACTTTTCTCCATACTAATCTTCAAAAACATCTCTATATATTTGCAATGAAATTTTTAAAAAGAAAACCCAATACATAGCACACTCCAAAATAATAACTAATGAAAATCCATTTCTTTTTTTATATCTCTTCATAATTCCCTATTTCACTACAATAGTATCACTAACAATCATAGATTCTTCATAAGTTATTTCCTATTTTGAAAGAAGACAATAAAAGAAATAAACAACCATCATTCTTGCACAAATATTCCTTTTTCCTGCGAAATTCCTTCACCAAGTAAATCATTATACAACAAACATTATTTAATCTTGAAATTTTACTTATCTTATGCACTTTATAATATGCATCTTCATAGAAGGAACATTTATCCATGTTGTTCCATCAAACATTTTGATGAATAACCCATCACATCATTTCCCTTAAGGCATTCCCTCTCATTGGTTAATTCTCTCTACCATTGTAAGAAACTTGTTCCTGCAACAAAAGGTGCACTTCCATTAGCAGTATTATATTCTATCAACTAAAATATTTTTGTAGAAATTACACATGAAATAATCAATCATTTTAGTGGTAAGAAATATCACATTTTCCATATAATCCATATCCTGCAAAAAACATAATGAGGTAATCACTCATTCCATCAACAATATTCATCATTTACCTTCATAAACCATTTACATATATGCATCTAGTCAAGGAGTATCCAAGCATTCCATCAATTAAACACATAACAAAACATAAATTCTTCAAGATGTAAATTCTGCCAAGAGAGGGTCATTACATGATTGGTTAGGCATTTAGCATTTATAGATGGAGTAATTCTAACTCCACAATGTTGAGAAAATAGATTTAATATATATATAAATTAATTAATTAAAAAAAATCTTGTAGGATTTTTTATTCAACGCCAGAGAAAGAATTAATCTATCTACTCATGGCATTTAACACAATTAAACTCATATTAGTGTTTACCCTGTTAAAATTGATTATATTTAGAGCAAATTCCATAGTGAAATTCATGATTCTTTTGTTTCTGATTGTCGATCTATTGGTGCATATACTTTAGGAGATGACTTCTAACAATGTTGGAATAAGCTAGAAAGGTGGTATAAAGCCAAAATAAATAGAGGTCATTGGCATAGGAGAGAATATTACACCTGAGAAGGTAGTAGAGGAAGAGCTTCTTAGAAGACATGTACGCTATCGGGTAGAAATAGAATAGGTCCATCAAACCTCAAATAAGATGATGAGTGGCATTCAAAAACTAAGGTTCTACATGAGATGAAGGCTCTGAGGAAGAAAATATGACTATTGGAAACACAACAGTTGGATCAGGAAGACCTTTGGGCATAATAAAGGATGAGGTTGGATATTGAGGGAGATGCTATCATAATAGAGAAGATAGGCTTTAACTAGATTTAGGATAAATAAATAGCTAGAGAGAAATAGTAGTGACATCCCTAAATGCAGAGAATGCTCAACTACTCCAAGAAAGGAAAGAGTAGAGGGTTGAATTGTTGACTTCCTATTTTTATGCACTGGTGAGCCATGGGTTACTCATTTCATCTTAGCGAACCATTAGAGCATAGTGTAGGTATGGGAGAAAAACTTGAGCATCTCAAACAACAACATAAGGAAGGGGTTAGGTAGCTTCTTGAGTAGTTTCTTTGGTAGCTTTTCAAACAGGGGGACTAAGTCCAATATGGATTGGTGAAAGGACCGAGAGGTAGTAGCCATGAATTTTTTCATTGGATATGGCTAAAAAAACACCATTTTGTATGCTATAAGGATGTATAGTTTATATGCCAATGGATTTAGCAAATATAACCAATAAATAAGAATTGTTTTATATATGTGTAAACATAATTCTTGGTTATATTTTTTATTACTCTTATCGAGATGGAATATATATTCTTGACTAAACTTAATGAGAATGAATAGAGATAGAAATTCTATTCTTAGTTAATTTTTATTGGGAAAGAATGGACATGAAAATTCTATTCTTAGTTAAGTTTGGAACATTCATTATGGGAGGAATAGATGGAGAATCTATTCTTGAGAGGAGTATGGGATCCTCTCACTAAGATATTTAAGTATGTACCAGATTAAGAGACTATATTAATCATTCAAAGAAACATATAATTTTAATAGAAATATTAAGGTTCCTTGTGGACTCGTGAGCCCATGGGATGGGAACTTTCTTAACTTAAACTTCATTAAGAATTGGATCGGATGATCCCAATACTTGAGGGGAGTTGTGGAAGGTAACACTCAAGTCTTCTTGTTTTGAGGGGATATGTAATAGGTAACACTCAAAACTTCTTAAGGAAAGTTATGGTAGGCAACACTCAAGTTTTATTGAGATATTCTAGGTGGTGTAGCCCAGAGAATTCCAAAAAGTAAGAAAGCTTTTGAAAAGTCCTAAGCAGAAAAGCCTGGAATAATTATTCTACCATGGAGATATGGATTATTATCATAAGTTTGTGTTGGCACCTTAGGATTAGGGTAGCCAAGCTATTTACCTCTTGAAGTGATAATAGCATTAATTAGTCATATGGTAACTAAGCATTAATTCCTAGATGACTCACCATGAAGGAGCATGTATCTAGGCCCTAGGAAAATACGCTAAGATCCTACATAGACATACTTATGTATGTATAGGGAAAAGGTATTCCCTTTTTTATGGATAAAAAAGGAGAACCTTACACTATGGTCAAATGGTCTTACATTCACGAAAATTGGTAAGACAATGTGGACGACCATTAAGGCATCCTTTATGTATAAACATAAGGGTGAACCCTAGTATTATAAGATGGGGCCACATCTTGACCATATGAGTGTCATATAAAGCAACTAGTTCTTAGTTGTGGTATGCCTTGAAATGAAAGAAGAAGCAATTTGAGCTACATCTATGGTAATTTATCATACTTAAAGAATAAAGATGAAATTTTATTCATAAATTTTAATCTTACTTAATGAGAATGAGTAGATGTAGAATCTATTCTTAGTTAAATTTAAAACATTCGTATTGAGAGTAGTATGGGACCCTCTCTTAAAATTGATATCAGAGTTATCTGCCTTGTTTCTGTGATCTACATTGTTTCTGTGAACTTGTCTCAACTTCAAATTGATATCAGAGCTAGCACCATTAGTGAAAGGTTGAAGAAGCAATGGCTTCCAGCAGTAACTCATTGCAATTGCAGATCCTACGATTCAAGGGCAAGAACTACGATTACTGGAGCATTCAAATAAAGATATTGTTCGGGTCTCAGGAGCTATGGGACTTGGTGGAAAATGGTTACCCAGAATCTGCAGACGCAGCAGCATTGAGCGCTCTCTCCCAACCAGAGTCGAATATTTTGTTTTGCTTGAATTTAATATTAAAAATTGTGAATTTTTAAATGATAAATCCAAGATTCTAATTTTATAGAAGTAACAACTAAATAGGACGTTTGAAACTAACTTCTTAGTCAAAGTGGGAAAACAAATTATTTGTACCTCGAATCAAAAGAACTCGGAATATATTTTCCTTTCGTAAATGCGATCTGGAACCGATGGAACACTTGTTTAGAATTCAAACAAGGTCAATGCTTAGCCAACTCCAATCACATTATTGACTCGAATGAGAGAAGCTGGCGATAAATTATCGTCCACGCACATTGTGAGTGGGAATCCATTGAGAATTCGCGATAACTTTAAACTCATGGCTGGGGAACTGTCATGTGACAATTATACGCGACTGATCACTAGTATTTGAACTTTTTAATAAGATCAAACTAAATCGAAACGCAATCTTGTGCTGATGATCTGACTTATCTCTGGCATTAGCTGGAAACGTAATTCAATTCGAATACGATTCTTTTGAGATAAAGCCTTATCAATAACTTCCTATCGTCTATAAATTAGACTGTCATTATAACAGTTCACAACATTGATCTGAATACTCAAATTCTCAGTCTTTGCTCCTTTCTATACTTTCTTCGGGAAGGGAGTTCTTGTTATAAGCGCGGGCAAAGATAAAATGGAGATAGAGATTGGACGGTACGTTGGTTCGGCTCAACCATAAACTATACATTCATATTTGAGTTTGATGGCGTCGAGCCGAACCAATGTCCCTTTCGATCTCATCTTCCAATGGTTTTTATTTCAACAAAGGATTTTCACGGCCCTTTTTTGTTTTTTCCTTATACACATTATTAGACTCGTTCGTTTTGAACTTGTATATAGACAGATCTTAGTTCTTGGAAGATTTAATATGTTTTTCCAAGCCCATTTCTGATATGGTCACTATGTCTAATTCTTTCTGTGATGTTCATCAAGTGGGCCAAACACTTGCTCTATTTTTGACGTTCATTCTTTCGTTTTTTTTTCTAGAAAAAACATGTTACATGTCTATATTGGAGTTAAAATTACAAGGGGCCTTACTGAGTATCAGGGTACTGTGAATTACTTAAGACTATATTATTTTAACTTCGATAAATTTGATTATATTTTTAAACTTAAACGTGAAAACTTGGAAATTTGAAATAAAAAATTAATCAAAATAAAGCTAGACAATATTCTGATAATCAGAATTTACGCATAATCCCATATAACGTTCAAACTGTTAGATATTATAACTACTTTACTTTTCGCTTACTATTTGTCTCCTTCGACGAATTTTAGAAAAGATTTCTATGTTTCAATGACATTTGAGAAGGAAATTTGAAAAATTATACTATGAATTTTTTTTTTCTTTAAAACAGTAAACCATACTCGGCTGAACAATTTTGTAACGTCTTGACAACGCGTAGGCTCTAAGCGTACTAGTTTAGACGTGTCTGAATTATGTGCAACGATTTCTGTCGCACCAGGCGAAGGAAAAAGTAGAAGAATGTACTGAAAAGTATAAAACAAAATTATCGGGTAATGTTCGTAGAAAATTAATTTGAAGTTATTTATATTTTAATATATAAATAATAATTAAGCTAGTTTAAAATGTTAATTTAATCCTTAGAGTTTGTTTGGTATCTCTGTTATGGCAATCACATATAAGTATTACACATGCATTCCATGCTACAAACCAAAAATTTATAGATCCTACTAAAAATATATATAGAAGGGTTATGTTATAATGGCAATTACCACCGAAATTATAACTAGAATTTGAAGTGATCCATAACAGTCAATTTTTTTATTAGTATTTGCAGTGATCTATAACAGTAATTTTTGTTTTTTTTTTTTCTTTTATTTTTGCCTTCAGATAACTCCTCACGATCTTAGCTATGCATCATAAAAGTTTACCAGCGAATTGACATGTCATGTTACTGTTACTCAGGTATATGCAAGAGATCGTTGTCATGGTAAGTTTGTTTTAATGAATTACAAAGAAGGTTCATGCAAGGCAATGCAATGAATAAACAATGAAAGAGAAAGCTTTTGCTAAAATTCGACATAGGGATATATTATAAGGTTAGATTATTGTGTATCTAATTGTTTTTATAATATTTTAAAAATAAGGAAATTTAATAATATGTTAAATAGTATATATTTTTATTTGATTAATATTTTCTAATTTTATATTTTAATTAATAATTTTAAAAAATTATTATAGTTAACATTTAAAAGCTTTTGAATTTGTCGGTCTCATAAAACAAAAGAACAGAGCACTATCCTTAGGTATTTTTGTGTTTTATATTTTAATTTTTGTATATGTCTCTATTTGCAATAGGAGACCAACTAGCTAAATGCAAAAAAAAAAAAAAAAATTTAACCAGTCATTCAAAAGAAAAACAAGAAAATAATCAGAAATAGATATAAGTACCCAACAAAGTACTAGAAGAAAGTATGAATAGAAGAAAAAAGGCCAAAGGAACATAAATTTATGGAGGCATATACAATGAAATACATAAATCCCCTTGTGGATGGATAATAGACACAATAGCTTAAAGTACCTTTGCACACTCATGAGATATCTAGGGCCCTTTGAAATGTGGCTCATCTAAGCAAAAAATAGCTTTAAATGATAAAAGAGAAAAGGCTGTTTTGGTGAATACAAAATTGCATCATGGAATAGTTAACCATAGACTATCCTAAGCAAAAGTGAGGTATGCAAAACAATGGGCACTAAGGGGGAATTTTTTTTAAACATATCAAACTCAAATTTGAACAACCAAGCGAAATAAAGAAGCATATGAAGTAGATAAGAAACAAAGGGAAGGGGGATAACATAAAGTGTGTTACAACCCCCTCCTACATGTTCATTTTATTTATGTGCAAGAGTTGATGAACCTTAAGAGTAGATTGGAATATATGGAAACTAGGCAATAAGACAATAACTACAAACTCTAAATAATTATGTGTATAAATTAGAAGGTGGTATAGGCTAGTAGAATCCTAGGGTAATGACTAGGAATGCTCTAGGAATATTTAAAAGGAGATAGACAAGAATGACAAACCATAAAATAAATATGCAAACCAACCAAGAATCAAATAATATTACAAAAAAAAGTCTAAAAGATATAAGAGAAGGAATATGTATGACACACTAAAGAACAATAGCAAATACCAATGTAAAAGAGGAACAACATAAGGACTTGAGTGGTAAAAATATCAATAAGCAAGAAAAAAGGATGCAAGTAAGAGAAAATAAATATATATATATATATATATATATATATATATATATATATAAATATATCAACAAATAAGTTATCAAAAGTGTAAGAAACTATGAAGAAGTTAAATATACAGTCAATCTTATAAGATATATTTCTCAAAGATAAACTATAATAAAAAGAATAAATCTAAAAAGCAAGAAATATTGAAAAATAAAAAGAGAAGAAAGAGGTAGGCCTATCAAAGTTACCATGATAAAAATGAAGAAGAAAAACCAAATTAAAAAACAAAATATGAGTCTTTTGAATCATTTACAATATTTTTATAGATGAGTACTTAACTCTAATACAAAAATAAGAAAGAAAGAAAGGTGGAATTGAAAAAAATAAGGACAATAAGAAATGAAGGTAAATGGGTATGGTTAAAAATGGAAACACATACATCATCAGTCAGAGTTCTCAAGATACACCAATAAAAAACAAGAAAGAAGGGGGATTCAAAAAGAGGACAATGGAGAATAAAATAAAATGGGCATGGTGAAAAAGGAAAGGCTTGCAAATCTAATCAAATATTCTAGAATAAATTAGAAAATTATCCACAAGAGTAGTAAAATCCATTATATTAGAATTATAGAGAATACCCTTGGAGGAGAGTGCTTGTAGTATAAGGAAGAGACATAATTTATCTCACATATATATTTAAGGATGATGGGTGTAGGATTCCAACCTCTAAAGGATATAAGATAATCACAACATAAAATTAAATAATAAGAAATTATAAAGTGTGTAGGATTTATGGTCTCAATAAAGTATACTTGACATAAAAATATTTAAGTGGAGAAAGAATAGAAAAATAAATAATATTTGGTTTGAAATAATTGAAAAATAAGAAGTATTAGAATTTTTATTTTTTTTGCTCTATGGACATCAAAATCATACCAAATATATGGAATGGATTATTAGGACCCATATGGAACTTTAAAGAAATACATCTAATCATACACTCAACTCAAAGAAATACTTCTAATAGGGGATTTCAATGCAAGGATAGCAATCGAGAAAATGAATATGCTAAGAATAGAGTAGGATCTAGATAGTAACCCATTATTGCTATCAAAAGAGGAAACATAGTAATAGACTATATATTCAAAGGGTAAATGTGTCATTACCTATTTTGGCAAAGAATTATTATTCTTGAGTTGCATATATTGATTGATTATTTGAATGGTATGAGAATATGAAATACATCTAGAAGGTATACATGCAAAACTTACAATAGAGAAAGTGTTGTTAATTATGTCATTTTCTCATCAATCCTAAAAGAGAAGTTAATAGAAGTAGATATTAAAGACTCTTGAATAAAATTAAAATTAAAATGTATCCCAATATGTATAAGGTTCTTATGCCATAAAAGAAATCAACAACTAGAAAGAGTGTAACTCATTCAAAAATCTTTAATAAAAATAAATATACTCATGAACCAAGATAATTGTTTAGTATTCAAGGATTCAAAAAATAGAGAATCCAAAAATAGAAAAATGAACAAGACAAAAAATCAAAACCAATTAGCTAACAAGTATAATTCAAGAGGCAATAAAAGGGTACAAAAGATATAAAATAAAAGGTAGTTCTTTGACGAATACATGGTATGATAAATAATATAAAGAAACAAGGAGAGATTTTAAAGTATTGACTAAAGATAAAGAAAAGAAAAAAACTATACAAAAAAATAGTGAAAAGAAAAAAGAAAAATATCTATGTATAATATGAAAACAACTAATAATTTTAATAAAGAACAATCAAAAGCTATTTTGGATGGAACTTCAACAAGAAAATTAAAACACAATCAAATGGTAAGTGTTGTTCTCTTCAATTTTTATGGTCATTAGATGTAAAGAACAAAATGATTGTTCTATCATGCCTCGTGTGGTGTGACAATAGTGTAGCTCTAGAAGCATGGGAAGTAACTTTATTAGACTATATTTAGGTTTTTTTACAAGGTTATATCCTTTTAAGATGTGATATTTAGTGCTCTCTTTCCTAATCTAACCTAGATATCAAGTGCATAGAGGAAAAGGTAAATAAAACCATAGAAAACAAATATAACAGAAAGGAAAAACATCCTAAGCTAACATAAACTAATGGGGTAATGTGCCAAGATCAGAATAAGATTTATCTACATAATAGTAAGACACATGATTATATGTTTCTAATGCATTGACAACTCAAAGTGAACACTTTCTCTTCTCAGCATGTATATTTAAGCATAGATTACACATACAAAAAACAAGAAAGAAATCAGATAGTCACAACCCCTTACACGTCCACATAAGCATACATACACACCAAAAATTGGATAGCAAAGACAAAATATTCATGACATAGCAGAAAGGAACAAACATCCTAAGCTAACCTAAACTAACAGGGGTGATGTGCCAATATCATAATAAGATTTATTTACATAATAGTAAGACACATGAATATATGATTCTAATGCATTGACAACTCAAAGTAAACACTTTCTCTTCTCAGCATGTAGGTTTAAGCATAGATTACATATACAAGAAACAATAAAGAAATCAGATAGTCACATCCTCTTACACGTGCACATAAGCATACATACACACCAAAAAATTAGATAGCAAAGACACAATAGTCATGACTTCCTATCTATATAAATAAATATATAAGGGGTTGTGACACACACATACACACACACACACACACACATATATATGTGTGTGTGTGTGTGTGTGTGTGTGTGTGTGTGTGTGTGTGTGTGTGTGTGTGTGTGTGTGTGTGTGTG
Source organism: Wollemia nobilis (assembly GCA_028583015.1). Taxonomy (NCBI): domain Eukaryota; kingdom Viridiplantae; phylum Streptophyta; class Pinopsida; order Araucariales; family Araucariaceae; genus Wollemia; species Wollemia nobilis. Next base: position 1,118,790 of record JAQPPZ010002410.1, on the reverse strand, counting down.
TGTGTGTGTGTGTGTGTGTGTGTGTGTGTGTGAGTATGAATATTATAAACCATTCTAAAAGTGAAGACTTGAAATCTTGCCCGTAAAATCAATTAGGATTTAGGTACTATAATACCAAAGAAAAAAAAGGAAAGTTACATATGAAGCTTAAGGATTGAATAAGAAACTCGTTAATCCTTTACAATGCCTAAAAAAATACTATTTATAAATTACAAAAGGGGAGATTTTCCCTTCAAAATTTGTACAAGAGCTTCTTTGAAAACGTTATTATTTTTCATTTAATTTGATCCTTCATAGATCACCTTTAGCCCTTGGAGGTCTCTAGGTCAATTGTGAGTTTTTAGATATTCAACTACCTCCTAGGGATGCTAAAAACTAATTAGAAGCATATTTTGTAATCAATGTCATTAGGTCTAGGATTGTTGCGATTGTGGTTGTCATACTTTTGTCTTTAATAGGCCACCTACTTCACTTGGATTAATGATCCTAAATGATTTTGGTAGGTTATCCTTAACTCTTCATAGTAAATGGATCATTAATTTATTTTATATATATTCTTGGGAGCTTGTGCACCTCTACATATGTCTTGCAACCTGATATAACCCTTCTCCCTTACTGAACACTTTTTGTATTATACTTATCTTCTTATAGTGCTTTTTTTCTTTCTTCAATTTTCTTTTTCCTTTTGAGGGGATGCAAGCTTCCAATTATTTATCAAAATATTTTTTAGTCCTCTTGGATCAAAACTTTATAAAATCTTGAGGTTGGGTTGAATTCTTATTAGAAGTATTTTGCAAAAATTTTCTTCATTGCCCTCTCGTTAGACCTTTTGAATGTTTTTTTTCTTGAGACATTCTTGAGACTGATATTTTAAACTTTTCTTATTTTCTTTCCTTTGAAACTTTCAAAGCTTCCAATCTTCATATGTTTTGCTTTTCTTGATCCTCTAAAAAAAATTCCAATTTTTGGAGACTTTAAGCAATGCGACCTATCATAATTTTTGTCTTCCTCCTTTTGTTAGCACTTTTGTAAAATGGCACCAGCCCTTTGATCAAAAACGTTTTTCTTGCATTGGCCCAATGTCTTCTTTTCATGCTTTCTACCATATTTTCCTTCATTTCATCCTCCTTTCAAAAATCTACTTAAGGCAAAGAGTGTAGTAAAAATTCACTACAATATCTATTTAAGATAAGCTCAAGCTTCACATTGAAGACTTAGAGACTTCGTTATAAACTTTGAATTAGTTAGAGAGTACTTGTGGAAGGACAAGTATAATTTGAGTATAAAATTTGGATAATCAACTGGTAATATTGGATCCAATAGATTTATCCACCATTGAGGACTATATTCCAATATTCAAGCTTATTGGACATCATTTGAAGGATTATGGAATTAGAAAGAATGATAACCAAATGATCATACTAATTTTTGATAAGTTAGGAAAACATTTCTTAGTTATATCTCAGCTTTCATTCCTCTCTATTTGTGAAATACTACAATATGCCTTCATTTCATTATTTTTTATAGCAAATTTCAATAGATCACTTCAAAAAATCTTTTAAATTATTGTACTTATATCCAATAAATACATGAACCAAGAATTTGTAGTAAGCTAATGTAATTATTGAAAGAAAATAATAAATCTTTGAAATATTTAAGATCGAAAATAATATATATCATCTCCAATATACATCTTACCCTATGCGCAATAAACAATCAAAAGGAAATAAAGGATTCAAATCTTATAGATTTTATGGAAAATAAGGTCACTCTAAATCATGTTGCTTCAAAAAAGTTAAATTTTATTAAATGATACCATAAAGAAGGACAACATTCAAATATGTTATTCATCTTCTTATTCTAAGGAAAGAGGTCAAACACTCTTTGCAACTAAATTTGTATTTATTATAGAATCTTCATATGAATCAAGGAGTATTGTTGACTCAAAAGAATCACATGATATCCAAGGATGAAGATATGTATAAATCATTGCAATCATGTCATATCAAGGAAATATTTATTGGGAATTTTCCTTCTCATGAATTCAAGGTCTTAGGTGTAATCAAAGCTAATGATGGGAAAATCAATGAAGCATATTATCCTCTAGTACTTTCCACAAATTTGTCGTCTATATATCAAATTAATCATTCATAACAAGGCAAGATAGATGAAAACAACTCCTATATTATTAGTAATTAGGGACTTTAAATATCAATCATAAATATTTTTTATGAAAATGATTGATCATTCCTATAATATTATGTAAATCTAAAATATTTTTTCTCATATGAATAATTGGGGTAAGTTATAGCATGAATTTGATTATTTGAACTACCATTATTTGAAATAGTTAAAGAACCAAAATATGGTCATTGTCCTTCTATTAACTTATTTTGAAGATGGTGTATGCTATGGTTGTGTGCTAGGAAGTCATCATCAAGACAATTTTAATAAAAGTATGTATAAGCAAGCTACTAGCCACTATAACTCGTATATCATGATATATCTACTCATTTTTATAAATTTTTGTTAATGAATAAGCATATGATTAACATTTGATGAATTTTCCAATTAAAATTAGGTCTACTTTCTCAAGCATAGGAGTGATGTATTCAACTATTTTTTAAAATTTATTTTAGGGCTTAGTATCAATTTACTTATTATTGTTTATGATTGAGAAAAAAAATAAAAGTCATGAGAATATAAATAAATATTTTAAGTACTTCTATAAGCCATGGAATTGATATGTTATATATCAATCCTTATACACCATATCAAAATTGTTTTACTTAGAGAAATAATCGCACCTAAACAATTTGGCCAATAATATGGTCTAGTCTAATAGCTCCATAGTTTTGAGCCAAAGCCATGAATTATACCAATCAAATAAAAAATAGAATCCTCTATCAACTAGATCAAAGGGTGACCCCTAATGAGTCTTGCATCAAGAATAATCCTAAGGTTGTCCATTTAATAGTGTTTAGGTATAGATTTTGGGACTACAATCCTAAGGATAAGCACAAGGTATTTTATGCCCATAATGAGACCTACACATTAGTTGATTATCTAGAAGATATTAAAGGATATCATATTATTTTTATAAGGATTATTATTTTTGTTATATTGAATGATATTTTAAAACTTATATTCTTATGATTAAGATGTTGATTTTTCAAATGATGAGGTTTCAAGGGTAAAATTTATTGATGCTTATCTAGCAATATCTAAAATTTATATCTCTACATATTTCTCAACTTCTAAAATCGGTTTAAAAGACAAAATGAATTAATAGTACTTCTATTGATTATCCTAATTGTATATGTATGGTGTTTATTCAAAAAATTAATAAGCCAAAGTAGCTTTTATTGCTATAGAATCTCTTGATCCTCAAGTTTTTAAAGAAGCTAGCGCTCAACTAGTATGGTATGAGGCACTTAAATAGGAATATAATTTCCTATTGAAAAACATATAGGAGCTTCAAGCTTCTTCCTAATGAATGGAAACTATTTTTATGTTAGTGAACTTATCAAACTAAGTATACAATAGATGAAAGTGCTAATAGTATGATTTATTGCTAAATTATTTTTATATATTGAAGGAATTTACTATTGTAAAACCTATTCACTAGTCATAAAGATGAAGTTAATTCATCTTTCTTTATCTATAATTGCTTCACATAATGTGGAAGTGCATCAAATGTATACATTTTTACATTGTGATGAACAAGAAGAAGTTTATATTGAATAGTGGTTCTTTTTTTCTAGGGTTCTTCTATGTTTGTAAGGTTTGAAAGTCTCTTTATAACCTCACATAAGCTTCAAGAGCTTAGTATGAAAAATTACAATTTTTTGTTTCACTTGGGTTTTTCAAGATGCTACTTATATCCAAAAATGTACACAACAAATATTGTTGGTACACATATCATACATGTTCTTTTTGATAGTTTTATCATCACTACAATTGACACCTATTTATTTTCTATCTAATGTCTAGTCTCATGCAATAACATGTGGTTACTTAGATTTTATTCATTAATTTCTTGGTATCCAAGTGACTTAGTATAGGAAAAGAATTAGCATTTCATAACCTAAGTATGTCATGGACTTGGAAAATATCACATGTAAGATTTTGAAAATAATTTTTTAAGTGTCCCATCCCTAAGGTTTATTCCATTATCTACAACCAATTAGTAGGCACTATTTTATATTTGACTCATAGACAATATGACTTAATATTTATGGTTGATGTAGTTTCTCTCTTTATATGGTGTTCACATGAGAGTTATCAAAAAGCATATATGTTCATACTTTTATATATTCAAGGTTATGTTGATAATGGGACTGAGTATACTTCTAGTATCAAGACAAAAATAGTAGATTCTATTGACTTTAATTATGCATGAGATATTGATGATCATAAATATTCAGTTAGGTATGTATTTTATCTTGGTTTGGGTGTTGTTACTTGATTGAGTAAAAAAAAAAAGTGATTTTACTTCCATAGAGAATAGATATAGAGAAGTTATTTTCTTCAATTAGGAAGTATTTTGGATTCATTAATTTTTTTTTATAAAGTTAGGATTCTAATTAGACCAATCCAAGGCACATTGGTTTGACAGTTATAATAATATCCATTTTACTCCTAGCTTATTTGAGCATTAATGCACTAAAAACATTGTTATTCACATGTAATACATATAAAAATAAATAAACGGTAGAATCATTGATTTATAATTTTATCATACAAAATAACCAATTACAAATATTTTCACCAGATCATTAATAGAGGTCAAGTATATTCATCTTCTAACCAGTGTACAAGTGAAAAAATTTGTTATTAAGGGGGATAGTATTTTACATAAATTTGGTTAAGCCTAGAAGAAAAATACTCCTAATAATTTAAGGTGATCATAGAATTGACCCAAATGAAATAAAAAATCCAATTGTAGAGTTTTAAGTAAGGAAGTTATAGGTAGAACTAGGGAATATAATCTAATATTTTATGGAGACACATACAATGAAATACATAAATCCCCTTGTGGATTGATAATAGACACAATATCTTAAAGTACCTTTGCACACTCATGTGATATCTAGGGCCCTTTGAAACGTGACTCAATCTAAGAAAAAAATAGCTTTAAATGATAAAATAGAAAATTTGATTTTGGTGAATACAACACTACATCATAGAATAGTTAAGCATCGTCTATCCTGAGTAAAAGTGGGGTATGCAAAACAATAGGTACTAAGTAAAAAAATTATTTTAAACATATCAAACTCAAGTTTGAGGGTCAATTTGGTCCCGGTTTGGATTCGTCTGCCTAAATTTCCTATGTACTTATGGTATGAGAGTGTTTTTAGGGTGGTGGCAAGTTCTATCGGTGACATTGTTTCCTTTGATAAAGTTTCTTTGTCTGCAGTGCGGAGGTAATATATCAGAATGTGTATCATGGTGGACATTGATAAGAACCTTCCAAGCTCTATGGAGCTTATTTCTCATCTAGGGACGTGGGTTCATACTATGGTCTATGATAATAAGCCACAAGCTTGTAAGTCTTGTGGCTTGGAGGGCCATCATCAGAATTTTTATCCCTAGAAGAAGTCGGTTAGCCAACCTATTCCTAAGGACCCGAAGTAGAGGGCCAATGTGGATCCCAAGCGGACCCCATTCAAGAAGTATAAGGTGTGGCACAATAAATCTCAGGGGCCTTCGAAAGGTAAATAAATTTCTTCTTCTCCTTATCATTTGAATAATGATAGTGAGGCTCTTAATTTTTTTTGCAAGGAGCAGATCCAATTTAAGAAGGGTTATCCGAACCCTACTCCCCGTAATTTGGAGGTGGTCCTTCAAGTTGATCCTTTGGATCAAGATGTTGATTTACCTCTTTCTAATTCCTTTGAATGTTTGGATTTGGTGAGGGAAGAGGATGTTCAAGTGACTTAGCTTATGGAGTCTCTATCTCCTCTAGTGGCATCTCTAGATTTTATAGCTAAGGAGCTCTCTACTCCTAGGAGTTTCAAGAAGTCTTCTCCTCCTAAGGTAGTTGGAGACTCTGATAGGTTGAGGGTCAAAGCCCATATTCATATTTGTTGCCTATTATGGAGAAAGGATCATCTGGTCCCAAGACCAGAAACCATTGTACGAAATATGTGGACTCTGGGATGGTCAAGAAACTTGGAAGACCCCCAAGTAAATTAGGAAGAAAGAGATCTATGGATGATGTTGTGGATAATTGTGGTCAGGCTCTTCTGACAATAAAGGAGGGGAATGGTGAGAAGCTTTTGAAGCTTGAAGGTTTCAAATCCTCTCCTCCTGGGGGGTGGGAAAGAAACTCTCATTCCAATGAAAATTTGCTCTTGGAATGTTAGAGGGCTCAATAGTTCCTCTAAGAAATGGTTGCTTGCCTCATTTTGGAGGGATAAATATCTAGATATCTTGTGTATTCAAGATTCTAAATTAGATGCCTTCTCTTGGGAGTCTATTCATAAGCTGGTCTAGAAGGACGTCGGTTTCATGTCTAGTGAAGCGACGGGATCTTCTGGTGGCCTTCTCTCTTTTTGGAACCCTTTGATATTGGATGGCCATGTTATTTCCTCTTCTAGTAGTGTTATTAATATTTTTTTTTGGTGTAAAATTACTAATAGGAGATGGGTCTTATCTAATATTTATGCTCCTAATTTGTATATTGATAGACGCAAGTTTTAGCTCCTCTTCTTGATATGAGAAATACTTTTCCGAATGAGGATTGGGTTGTTGTTGGATATTTTAATTCTCCTCTTTATCCATTTTAGAAGTGGGGAGGTAACCCAGTGGATGTTAGAAGTTTACAAGATTTCTCTAATTTTTTTAACTCTACTAAGCTTTGGGATTTGGATCTAATGGGGGTGAAATTTACTTGGAGTAATCGACGTTCTGGTGAGAGCCTAATTATGAGCAAATTGGATAGGATTTTTATCTCTTCTCATAGGTTTAACCTATTTGGAGATGCTTCTCTATATTCATTACCCAGGATTGGTTCTGGCCATAATCCTTTATGGTTGGAAGTCCCTGATGGTACACCTTTTCTTCCTCGCCCATTTAGATTTGAAGTTATGTGGTGTTCTCACCCTGAATTTAAATCTCGTATTAGGGAATGGTGGTGGGAAGATATTGTTGGTGAAGGGATGTTTTGGTTGACCAATAAGATCAGGTGGATCAAAAATTATCTTAAGATCTAGAACAAATTTTTGTTTGGTAACTTGTTTAGAGAAAAGGAAAGATTAAAATCTTAGTTGAAAGAGATCGAAGCGGTTATGGAGACTCATGGTTGTTCTGAGGCTCTGTTGTAGGAAGAAAGATCCCTTTTGGTGGACTACCACAATAGGTAAGTAGAAGAAGAGTTATTCTGGAAACAAAAATCTAGAGAGTTGTGGTTAAAGGAAGGTCACCGTAATTCTCGTTTCTTTCATGCTTCCACCCTTCGGAGAAGAGGTTGCAATAGAATTAGAGAAATTAAGAGGGTTAGTGGAGGTGTGACTTCTAATGTTATAGACTCCAACCTATTCCCAGGGAAATAGTTTCTTTAAATCTGTGTTTCCTTGGATACTCAAGTGATTCATTGGCTTTGTTCGACCTTGAGTTCCTGTTAGGTTCTAGTCTTTAGAATTGCTAGATTGCTTCTCTTCCTTCTTTGTATCTTGGTTTTCCTTATTAACACCTCGAAAGTGTGATAAAGGAGGATCGTTGACATTTTGAATTGCTAGATTGCTTCTCTTCCTTCTTCATATATTGGTTTTCCTATTTTTGTTGGGAGGATCAAAGATACTATGTGGACCCCTGTGATCGAAAGAATTCAATGTAAATTAACGGTGTGGAAGGGGGCTCTTCTAAGCCAAGCAGGTAAGGTGGTACTTGTCCAGAGCACTTTGTAGAGTATCCCTATTTATTTTATGTCCTTATTTCATCTTTTGGGTAAAGTGGTTGCTAAGGTGGATAGCATTTGTAAAGCATTTTTATGGGTAGGACTAGAGTTAAAAGGTAAATTTCATCTGGTTTCTTGGGAGAAACTCTACAAAAGAAATAATGTTGGGGGTTTAAATCTTAAGAGTGCAGCTAGGATGAACAAGGCTCTAGTGGCAAAACTGGGTTGGAAGGTCACCTCCAATGATGGTCATTTGTGGTGTCAAATTTTGAAGGCCAAGTATAATTTTGACTCTTTCATTTCTTAATTTTTCTTAATTTCCTTTAGAATCTAAAAATATCAAAAAATTGTTTATCATAAATTTCCATTAGCATCTAAAAGTGCTCAATTACATATCAACAAAATGGTGCATTCATATCATCAGATTTTGTGTCCAATTCGAATTGCAGGATATGGTGGTATAATTTTTTAGAAAACAATTACTTTCATAGATACTGGTTGTAACTTGAATTTTGTCATGAAAAAATAGTTCAAAATGGGTAGAATCCACAAAGGATTTCAAAGTATCAACAATGAATGGATAGAGAGGTTTGAAGTATTTTGCATTTGATATCCCTATTCAAATCTCTGGTAAAATTATATATGCTAACTTCGTACAAATAAATGATATAGGATATGATGTTGGTTTGGGAAGTCCATTATTAGATACTTATGGATCACACATATTTGCTCAACATTATTTACTGCTAAATATTGCTAATAAAAAAATACAATTCCAATAATACCAACTGTGTTTTATTCTCATAAACTAAAGATATAATGGATTGATCCTTCTCTCGAAGATATTATTAGTCATGAACAAGCATTGGAGAAACAAAGAATTCAGTAGGATTTTTTACACTCCTTAAGTGCTTTGAATATGGATGTCAGTCCATACAGAATACAAAAACTTGTAGAACAAATGGAAGAATATTATGTAGAGCATCCATTAGATAAATGGAGCACCAAGTCCCCAATGGTTGAAATTCCTAAATCAGCCAGTTGCTATAAAAAGAATAGTTCTAAATAAATAATATGATCAAGAGGCTCGAAATCAGACACAAGAACTTTTGCATAAAGGTTTAATCCATCCCTCCGAGTCTAACTATTCTTGTTTTGCTTTTATTGTTAGAAAAAATTCAGAGCAAAAAAGAGGTAAAACATGTATGATTATCAATTACATTCCATTGAATATTATTACTCAAAATATAAAATGGTCTTTACTAGAAAAGCATCAATTAATTCAAAGAGTAGGACAGGGGAAGATCTTTTCAAAATTTGATTGTGTTTCTATTTATTATTAGATTAAACTAAAGCCAAAAGATATCTATAAAACAACATTCAAAACACCTACAGGTTTATATGAATGGCTTGTGATGCCATTTGAGCTCAAGAATGTACCAGCACTATTTTAGATGAGGATGATAGGATTTTTCAACCTTACCATCAGTTCTTGGCCAATTACATTGATGACTTTTTGGTTTTTAGCCAGTCTCTAGCAGAACATGAGTAGCATGTTCTACAATTTAAACAATTGATGTTAAAACATGGAGTAGGTCTCAGCAGAGACAAAAAGAAATTCCAAATTGTTGTAAAAGAAGTAGAATTTTTGGGTGTTCTACTTAAGGATGGTCAAATTGTAATGCAAAAACATGTTCTAGAAAAAATTGCAATGTTCCCTGACTAGCTGATTTCAAAAGAACAATATCACTATTTTCAAGGATGTATTAACTATCTGCATGATTATTTGCAATGTGTATCCATGATTAAAAAAACCATTAGAGATTGTATGAAAACTGAGCCTTTCAGTTGGTCCTCTGCAGCAACAAAGATAGGAGTCTAAAATATTCTTGTGAGAATTTTCACCTTTAGAACTTGCACTCTCAGGGCCATATATTTTATAGATAGATGCAAGCAAGGATTTTTGGGCTTGCATTCTTTTAGTTAAAAGATATCAAATAGAGAAAATTTTAGGGTACAAATCAAGTCAGTTCCAAAAACATGAATTGAATTATTGGCTAGCAAAAAAGGAAATTTTGGTCATAATAAAATTCATAGAAAAATACAGAATATTGTTATTGCTTGAAGACTTTATAATTCGAACTAATAGTAAAAATTTCAAATGGTTCATGGGTAAGAAAATATCTGCCCAACTCTGTCATGGTCGCTATGCGTGGTGGTAGACCCTCCTATCCCAATATCAATTTTCAGTTGAGTACATTCCAGGAAAGGATAATTCTCTACTAGATACCCTAACCAGAGAATTAGCACATATGCATATGTTTGGAGGACATCCTCAGGCATGGCAGTGCTGGCCTTTACAAACACCTATTGAAAGACAATCCTTTTGTCAAAGGATACAAGGATTCTTTCCTCAAGCATCGTAGATTAGATTTTCCATAAATTATGTGCCTTACATTGATTTTGTATATAATTCTGTAGGTCGCATTAATGTGTTTGTCAATTCAGGTCATTGGAGTCTGTTTACTTCAGCCATGATACAACACTATCTCAATAATGGAGTTTTGGACGATGTGATTATTCTCAAAAATTCATCCAAGGCAATGTCTATTCCTTTCTTAGATTTTTTCAATATGTTTATTTTAGATTCATCTTGGCAAAGAAATTTATTCACATATTGTAAGAATCAATTTTATAGAGGCTCCATAGGTTTCTGTATTTGTATATGAAGAAAAATTTTACAGTCCAGATCCTCCTAATCTAGAACCCCCTTTAGATGCTCAACCAGAATATTCAAACATTGATGTTGTAGTTGCTCGTATGAATTAATAATGTACAGACTACCAAGCATCACTAACCATCATGTGCTATATACATGAATATTTTACGCGTTGTTAGAAATTAAGTTGTACATAGACTGCTACGGATAGACACTGACCTTCATAAATAAGGTTAAGACCATTGTTTGTTAGTGTAGACACCAAAACAGCACCAATCCGATTATGTGACTGCAAACACTGATCGCATTGACACACACAGCCCCAAGGGCAGCCCCCAGAGGTTAAACAGTGGTCCTAACCACTCTCACAGCAGTTTTGGAAGGTCAAAAATCAATTTGGCACCTTCAGGCACTTTGCTCAATATCCGTTCCACCCAGGGATGAATTCAAACTGGGATTCGCCCCACCCAGGGATGAATTCTAGATTCGCTCCAGGGTGGGGCGAATTGCAGGTTTGACGGGCAAAAAGTCAAATCTTGACAAATGGCAGCTCAGATCTACCACTTAACGCTTCCTTCATCGCATGGGAGTGTGGGTGAGCATTTTCAAGTGTTAGAGGCAATTACAAGGGCAGTCATGAAGTCCCTATTCAGGGAGGAATCTCCTTCCCCCTAGGAAGGCATGATTGCCAAGTGGCGCCTCTGCATGCCCATTTCAAGAGACCTCCAGGTCTATAAATTGGTGAGTTTCCTCACCCCAAAATATATAGAGAAGGAGCATTTTGGAGCAACGAAGTGCTATCATTTTACTTTCACACCCACACCCTTTTGAGTTGTGTCTTTCACATCCTTGATCTCTTTCGGAGAGGAGGTCATAGGGTGGTTATTGGAAGCACAAATCCGGAACCAAACCCAACATTTGGCCATGATATCCCACCCAATTTGCTAACAATACCCCACAAGATATTTTGGACCCATCCCAAGTGGATTGGTGCCGAAATCAGGCCCCAAACGGTGGGCGGCCTGCCTCCGGGCGCCCCCTCCCGCACTGCTACAGTCCTAATCGCCCCTCTTCGGAGCGATTGGAAATCTATGGTAGATTTGCTTTCTTTAATTTTTGCATTCAATTCTATGCTGCTTAGATAGGTTCCCCTTTTAATTTCATTTCGTTTCGAATAATTTTGATCATGTTTCTATCTTCGTTCGCCTTTACTAACTTGCAGGTAGCATCATCAAATTCCCATTGATGGAGGCCAAATTGGGAAAATATGACCATCTGGGTCTTCCCAAAATACCCCCAATTAGCTAACCCCAAGTTTGTAGGTCGTTTGGAGCCTCCTAGATAGGACATTTGGAATAGTACCTTTTCGGCATTTTGTTGCAGGTGAATTCGTCCCGCCCTGGAGCGAATTCAAATCGGCGAGGAATTTCCTGACTGTTCCATTTGTAGTATTTTCTTTGGGATGCCTTGATGCCCCTGTCAAATTTTTAGAGCATTTGGATTCATTTTAGTCATAGTTTAATTCATTTTTCTCATTCACTTATCGTAGGCTTGGGGATTGCATGCTTTACTTTATCTACAAGTGCTACTGACTATTTCTTGTTCCTTTGAATGTAGGGTCTAGACATCGGAGGAGCAGCAAGGAGTCAAGACTCATCAACGTGAGTGGCGGTGATGTTTGGTCCGCCCATTTTACATGTGGGCACGCGGAAGAAGGAAGGGCATCCATGGATGTAACAAGAACGCTTATTTAAACGCTCCTAGCCCTTGAAAGGGGAGGATGCGCATTGTAACCGAGTTGTGAAACATATCAATAAAAAGGGCTGTCTTATTTATTTGCATTTGTTTCATTTTGATTCGCTCATGCTTTCCCTCTTTTCATGCACTTTCAAATTCCTAGGATTTAGCGTCAAGTTTGGTTTGGTTTGCATCGCATCTTCGCTTTCCTTTTTGCTTCCGTATCCTCATGCTTTCAGTGGTGATCATGGTGGGACCTTGTCCTCTACTTTTAAGATCAGAGATCTGATCCAAACTTGGTTGTTTTTGCTTGCAGGTACCGAGTTTTCGTACGCTGACTGTTGTTCGTTCCATCAGGAGGCGGATACAGAGCTGTAATTCGTCCTACCCAGGGACGAATGGGAATTCGCCCCACCCTATGATGAATACAGTCCTGTAATTCATTTCTCCCTGGGATGAATTTTTGTCTATGCAGTTTCAGGGCAGAAACTCAGAACCGACAGATTTGGGCAGAGAAAAGGTAGGGATTCTAAACTTTTCTTGTCATTTTCTGTTTTTAGTTTTTCTATTTTTAGGTTACTTGTTTGCTTAGGGAAAATTTTCTTTTACTGCTTGCTTGCTTCCCTTTTGCAAAATAAAAAGAACCCCACACATCACGTGGTAACGTAAACACCAAGGAGCTGGTCGTAAAACCCCAACCCTTGATCAAGACCAACGGTGGATTTCATCACCACCTTGGCTTGAATTTTGCATTCATAAACCCCGATCGCTACTATTGCTAGACGTAAATCCTGACGAAAACTGATCGAGTGTAGTTGGGGTGATTCCCAGCACATGAGGATAAGTCTTCTATGGTAGGTGTCAAAAATAGGGTGATCCCCCTTTCGTACCGCCTACGTTCCACGTACCATCTGCTCTCACGTACCTATAGTTTCCCTCACGTAAGGGCGGGTATATAGAGAGGTTGGTATATCGGCCTGGCAATGGTATATCGAAGGGGCGACCAATTTTGGGAGCCATAAGAGCCATCATTTTGCATTTAAACATTCTTTACAAAAGCTTTCAAAACAAAATCAAAATACACTAAACCAGATTTAAGGCACACCTTTAATTTTTAAACAAGATAATCATTGCTTTGTGTGTGTGATCTTTTTTGTTTAGTGTAGCATAAAAAAAATCATAAAAAGAATAAAAAAAAAAACCTACATAGCTTGTAGAAGAACACCACCATGGTGTACACCCGTAGCCAAGCCCAATCAAGGGCAGAAGCTACAGAGAGTGTACAAGGGGGCACAAGTCGCCTCCGCTACAGCACCAAGGACTTGGTCATACCGCCTTGGTGGCTTGACCCACGAGAGAGTCCGCATCGTTCCATTTCAGAATGGGACTATAGAGGCACCCCTTTGAGGGACACGCCCATTCATCATAGCCCCTTTCAGGAGGATTCCTTACACGTGGCACTCAACATAGATAAGAAGGCTCCCTTAGAAGCTCGATATGAGTGGCCACCATGCAATGAAGCGCTAGAGCGGCATAGTGTCCATGAGGAGAGGCCACATGATTATGGCATCCCTCCTTTGCCCCCCATCACTGTTAGAACCAATAGACAAAATCCAGAGCGCAAGGCTCTTCAAGCAGGGTGAGCCAACTCTGCCCACCCCTTTCACACATACGAAAGGGAGCATGAGGAAGACCATTACATTCCTCTAGAGCAATATACAATGCGGGAGCCATGCGCTTCCGCACCTGCTATATACCATGATCACCTACTGAGGCCAGAGCCTCGGGTAAATGCCACCAACCTCGACAGAGGGAAGTGACCTATTGAGATCTCGGATCATCACGACCGAGGTAAGTGCATAGGAGAGGCATCTAGGCCTCCTAGGCTCAAGATGGCAGAACAAATCGACCTGGCAGTCGCCAGACATGCCGCCCGCCAAGCGCAGATCACGCGGCTTGAGCAAGATCAACAGCAGCTAGAGCATCTATATCGCCTTAGCAAGGAGCGCATTCAGCGCCAAACAGATGAGCTGCTCCATAACCCGGTGCCTGAGAGGGTTCCAACCCCTCGCACCCAAAGAGCGGAACCATATGAGAGGCGCAACCCCTTGGTGCGAGATAGGTCTCCGCGACCTTACCAAGTGCCGCCTCCGAGACCTCCTAGACCTGAGCGGGAGGCCACTCCCCGGAACAACGATGGGTACCCTCTACGGGGACCCACTCAGGGTCATAGGTCTCATCTAGAGACTCCTCAAGAAGCTTACGAGGAGTATGAGCAAGAAGCAGAGCAGGCCGAAATGCCCTACCAAGGCGGAGGGGTTGCTATCCGACCACCCCTCCATAGGCCTCAAGTCTCCCACAACCCACAACGGGAGCAAACTAAAGAAGAAGAGATTAAATCTTCAGATGCATATAAAGCGCTGCTAGAGCGTCTGGAGTCTATGGAAACCAAAACTTTTGGGCCCCAAAATCCCACTTTACGCCAGCTCCGCAGTCATCCCGTGCATCCGTCAGTGCCAACACCCCCTTACCCTGAACACTTTAAGCTGCCTCAGTTGGCAGTCTTTAGAGGTGAGGAGGATGCCCAAGAGCATGTGACGAGATTCCTGAGCCAATGCTTCGGCATTCAAGACAATGATGCTTTGTTATTAAGAACATTTATAACCACATTCGTAGGCCCTGCCTCGGATTGGTTTACTCAATTACCAAAGCATAGCATTAACAACTTAGATCAGTTAGTGGATGCGTTCCTCGAACGCTTCACCTTCAACACCAAGAAGAAGGCATCACTAAGTGACTTAGCCAGCCTCAGGAAGTATGAGGAAGAAACCATGGCGGCCTATGGGAATCGATGGAGGGCTTTGCTCTCAAAGCTGCCCTACCTCCCTCCTATGTCCGACCTCACTCAAATGTTCTCCAAGAGCTATTTGAGATCGATCTCTGTGCTATTGCAGCTGCAGCAATATGCCACCTTAGAAGAAGCTCTGGCGCAAGCCAGGATCATTGAAGAGATCAAGATACAGGATGGCGAGATAGCCAAACCTAAGAAAAAAGAGTGGAACAAGAACACAAAAATAGGGACTACGCAACAAAAACCCGCTGCGGTAAATCAAGTTGCCATAAATGTCCCTAAGCCTGCACAAGAAATACAGCCTCAAAAGGCTAACTATCAGGCGGTGCCTCCTAATAATTATGAAAAAGAAAACCAGAAGCAGGAGCAAAATCAGCAACGTCACCCTAGGCGATAGTACACACCTTATACGGAGTCTAGGGACTCCCTGTTTGACCGCTTGTCAGTGGCGAACTTGATCAACCTTCCAGAGATCCAAACCATAGATCCCAATGCATCGAAGCCTAAGGGATACCGGGAGGACTTGTATTGTAGGTTCCACAGGCGGAGGGGACATGACCTGAATGCATGTTGGAAGTTCAAAGGTTTGATACAAGACCTAATTGACAATAAGACATTGGCAGTGGACAACCCCGTAGCGCCAAACAACCAGTAGATGGGAGTTTTCAAAGACCCCTTGCCTACCCGTGAGGCACAGGCAAAACCCCTTCAAGTCAATGAGGTGCAACAGAATTTCCCCATGCAAGGGTATGTAGGAATGATAAGCATAGTGACTAGGAACAAGAGATACCCAGGAGTTGCCCCCGAGGCAGCCACAAGAGAGGTTCCATCGATGTCACAACCTCAACAACACCCTATGCAACCACCTTCGCCTAGACCCACGGCCATGATTCGGACCAAACTCATGCAGAGTTTGAGGACCACGTCGGCTAGGCTCTCCATATATGAGCTTATACAACAATCAACGCCCCATCGGGAGGCTCTCATGGAGATATTGAAAGCCATCGAGTTGCAGCCCCACGAAGCGAATTCCTTCAACAACTTCGTGGGACATGTCAAACGATGCACGGAGCCAGTCATCACCTTTCGAGAGGATGAAGTTAAATCAATGTTTGATGACATGGCAGATCCACCCCTGCACGTTATCGCATGGGTCAACGGGATCCCGTATAAGAGGGTGTTGGTAGACACTGGCTCGTCCAGTAACATCATTACCACAACGGCATTGAAACATCTGAAGTTGCCAGCCTCTCACATCACGGCTTCCACCTATACACTACGAGCATTCAATGATGCGATATGCTCGACAGTTGGCACAATTGTCCTACCCATTCAAGTAGGACAAAAGATGATACCTACATTGTGCCATATTTTGGAAGGCGAGATGGCTTATAACATCTTGCTAGGGTGGCCATGGATCAGGGACATGAAGTGTGTCCCTTCGATAGCTCATCAGTGTTTGAAGTATACATTTGAAGGGGAAGTACATGTAGTCCCGATGGACTTGGAACCCTTCAAATATTGCAATGCGGTGCAGCTGATGCCGCAATCGACCCTTCCATCGACACACTTGGATTTTTAGTTAAATCCATCTAGACAGGGTCCGATTTCGCAAGCATCCCTGGTGATAAATCCATCAAAACCCCAGTCAGGTGCATCTTCATCATCTGGTCCTTCACCAACGATGCCACCTATCATGGCCAAATAGAAGGACAAAGGGAAGCAAACCCTAGAAGAGGCTCAACCCCTGGAAGAGGCGCTGCCAACAGTATCAACCATCTCTACCGAAGAGATGCCTAGCACAATGGAAGTTGAGGCTCCTAGTTCACCCAACATGGAGTGGAATCAGGAAGAGCTTCCATTCCCTCCCCCTCAATCACCAACAATCACCGTTGAAATGGCCAATACGGGCCTAGGGGAGTATCTGGTGTGGAATGTTGTAGCAACGCCCACACTAGAGTCCATGCAGGACATGGGGAGACCTCGCCTCCCCATCGGTACAATTGTTCCTTTAGGCTGCCCGCCAAACCAGACAAACTTTGTGTATGGGGGCCTTGATCATGGTACCGAGCCATGCATGCAAGAGGACGAAGATGAAGAGCCTTTTGCAGAAGATGTCAACTATCTGTCTAACCCGGACTTCGCTCTGAGATATCTTGGCCAATGCAATTGGCATGGATATGGGCTAGGCAGGTATGAGCAAGGAGTGCATGTCCTTTGCCAGCCAAGATACCAAATGCCTTATGACAAGTCGGGCGTGGGGTTCAACCACCCCCTGCCCTTGGACATCTTGGTAGAGGACATGCATGGCCTAGGGATAGGCAACAAGGGTGGATTGGCATTAGATATCTATGCCAACCCTAACACAACGTATACGTTGGGGGATTACCTCCCATGGTCAACAACCACCCTTGTTAACCTCACTAACCCTTGCCCTTTGCTGGAGAGAGGTGAAATTTTGGGGACTCACTTTCAAGGAGGGTATAGACAGTGTCAAGAGGGATCTTCGGAGGATGAGTCAGAGTATGAACCAACATCATATGACCCCTTCGAATTAGATAGTGATCACTCCCAAGTGATCCCCATGAATGACTATCAAGAGAGCCTCTTGACAATGTTCCCTCTAGAGGCTCCAATCGAGCCAGTGCCGCGTCAAGAGAATCAGGTCCCCCACGGAGAGTGGAACAACCACAATGGGGCCAGATTAATTTTCTTGAGCAGGACGAGCCTATAATACCTCAAACAGTTGTCGGAGCCAACAAGGGCTTTTGGATCTCCAATAGTGATTACGAAGACGAAATAGAAATGACATATCTTAATCACATGTGGCAGATGCAGCAACCATACCCCTTGGAGATTAATGACATATTTGAATAGCTGGGCATAGTGCCAGGGCATGAGTGGTACGTAGACCCAGCAGGGTGGGACCAAGTGTTGGATCCGCCGCTCCAGGTATACAAAGAGCACCTTCCACCCCGAGACCCTAGAGTGATATCCGTGTCGAGGGTAGACCCTGTCCTCCTATCAACACATAAGGCCGATCCATTCGTGCCAATCCCTACAGAGCCAGATTCGAAGGGCAAGAATCATCTAGAATGTTCAAATCACCACACCCATGGTAATGGAGACCAAAATCATTTCATCAACATGATCTCCATTGACTTAACCACCCCCATTCGCAATCCGGCTGATCCAGCATGGTCATTGCATCTAGACATAGATGCCATAGACTGGGATCACGTCAATTCACCTCCATCCCCATTAGAGTACTGGCCTTTTGGTTTTAAACTCAGCAAATGATATCCATTTGATCCCGACTCCACACCAGTTGGAGGATGGATCCCACATGTCGATCGAGGAGATGACTGACGTAGACATCGGATCAGATCTAATGAATCCACAGATCATCAAGCTAGGGGTAAGTCTATCCCCCGAAGAGCAAGCCAACTACATTGCCCTTCTCAAAGAGAAGGAGGAGGTTTTTGCATGGTCATATAGAGACATGTCGGGACTAGATCTATAACTAGTCACGCATAATCTAACGCTTGATTTGACAGTCAAGCCAGTTAAGCAAAAACTACGTAAGATGCACCCAAAAGTGGCCTTGATGGTCAAAGACAAATTGCAAAAGTTGTTGGATGCATAGTTTGTCATCTGCGTGGATTATCCACCATGGTTGTCCAACATGGTTCCCGTCAAAAATCTCGACGGGAGGATTCGCATATGCACTAATTTTTGAGATCTAAACAAAGCGAGTCCTAAGGATGATTTTCCCTTATTGAGCATCGATGCATTGGTAGACGCTACAGCAGGCCACGAAATGCTTTCCCTCATGGATGGTTTCTTGGGATACAATCAGATTTGTATCAATCTCGAAGACCAACTAAAAATGGCATTCATAATGCCTTGGGGGACATTTTGTTACAAGGTCATGCCTTTTGGCCTTAAAAATGTTGGCACCACCTACCAATGTGCCATGACGTACATATTCCACGATTACATGCATACAACTTTGGAAGATTACATGGATGATTTGTTGGCCAAATCTCTTTTGCACCTAGATCATATCGATGACTTAAGCAAGATCCTCGATCGCCTCATGGAACATAAATTCAAACTGAATCCCAAGAAGTGCGTATTTGGAATCACATCTAGAAAACTCTTGGGTTTCATAGTCTCAAAGTGATGCATCGAGGTGGACCCAAACAAAGTCAAGGAAATCCTTGCAATGCAGTGTAGTTGATGCCGCAATCGACCCTTCCATCGATACACTTGGATTTTTAGTTAAATCCATCTAGACAAGGTCCGATTCCGTAAGCATCCCTGGTGATAAATCCATCAAAAACCCAGTTAGGTACATCTTCATCATTTGGTCCTTCACCAACGATGCCACCTATCATGGCCAAATAGAAGGACAAAGGGAAGCAAACCCTGGAAGAGGCTCAACCCCTGAAAGAGGAGCTGCCAACAGTATCAACCATCTCTACCAAAGAGATGCCTAGCACAATGGAAGTTGAGGCTCCTAGTTCACCCAACATGGAGTGGATTCAGGAAGAGCTTCCATTCCCTCCCCCTCAATCGCCAAAAATCACCGTTGAAATGGTCAATACGGGCCTAGGGGAGTATCTGGTGCGGAATGTTGTAGCAACGCCCGCACTAGAGTCCATGCAGGACATGGGGAGACCTCGCCTCCCCATCGGTACAATTGTTCCTTTAGGCTGCCCGCCAAACCGGACAAACTTTGTGTATGGGGGCCTTGATCATGGTACTGAGCCATGCATGCAAGAGGACGAAGATGAAGAGCCTTTTGTAGAAGATGTCAACTATCTATCTAACCCAGACTTCGCTCTGAGATATCTTGGCCAATGCAATTGGCATGGATATGGGCTAGGCAGGTATGAGCAAGGAGTGCGTGTCCTTTTCCAGCCAAGATACCAAATGCCTTATGACAAGTCGGGCGTGGGGTTCAACCACCCCCTGCCCTTGGACATCTTGGTAGAGGACATGCATGGCCTAGGGATAGGCAACAAGGGTGGATTGGCATTAGATATCTATGCCAACCCTAACACAACGTATACGTTGGGGGATTACCTCCCATGGTCAACAACCACCCTTGTTAACCTCACTAACCCTTGCCCTTTGCTGGAGAGAGGCGAAAGTTCGGGGACTCACTTTCAAGGAGGGTATAGACAATGTCAAGAGGGATCTTCGAAGGATGAGTCAGAGTATGAACCAACATCATATGACCCCTTCGAATCAGATAGTGATCACTCCCAAGTGATCCCCATGAATGACTATCAAGAGAGCCTCTTGACAATGTTCCCCCTAGAGGCTCCAATCGAGCCAATGCCGCGTCAAGAGAATCAGGTCCCCCCACGGAGAGTGGAACAACCACAATGGGGCCAGATTAATTTTCTCGAGCAGGACGAGCCTGTAATACCTCAAATAGTTGTCGGAGCCAACGAGGGCTTTTGGATCTCCGATAGTGATTACGAAGATGAAATAGAAATGACATATCTTAATCACATGCGGCAGATGCAACAACCATACCCCTTGGAGATTAACGACATATTTGAATAGATGGGCATAGTGCCAGGGCATGAGTGGTACGTAGACCCAGCGGGGTGGGACCAAGTGTTGGATCCGCCGCTCCAGGTATACGAAGAGCACCTTCCACCCCGAGACCCTAGAGTGATATCAGTGCCGAGGGCAGACCCTATCCTCCTATCAGCACATAGGGCCGATCCATTCATGCCAATCCCTACAGAGCCAGATCTGGAGCATAGGAATCATCTAGAATGTTCAAATCACCACACCCATGGTAATGGAGACCAAAATCATTTCATCAACATGATCTCCATTGACTTAACCACCCCCATCCGCAATCCGGCCGATCCAGCATGGTCATTGCATCTAGACATAGATGCCATAGACTGGGATCGCGTCAATTCACCTCCATCCCCATTAGAGTACTGGCCTTTTGGTAAAATGCTTCATTTTACCCCAGGGTCAACTCAGGATATCTTCCATGCTAAAGAGGAACCCGAGGTTCCCAACGCAGATTTAAACTCAGCAAATGATATCCATTTGATCCCAACTCCACACCAGTTGGAGGACGGATCCCACATGTCGATCGAGGAGATGACTGACGTAGACATCGGCTCAGATCCAATGAATCCATAGATCATCAAGCTAGGGGTAAGTCTATCCCCCGAAGAGCAAGCCGACTACATTGCCCTTCTCAAAGAGAAGAAGGAGGTTTTTGCATGGTCATACAGAGACATGTCGGGACTAGATCCGTAGCTAGTCACGCATAATCTAACGCTTGATCCGACAGTCAAGCCAGTTAAGCAAAAACTACGTAAGATGCACCCAACAGTGGCCTTGATGGTCAAAGACGAATTGCAAAAGTTGTTGGATGCATAGTTTGTCATCTACGTGGATTATCCGCCATGGTTGTCCAACATGGTGCCCGTCAAAAAGCTCGACGGGAGGATTCGCATATGCACTAATTTTTGAGATCTAAACAAAGCGAGTCCTAAGGATGATTTCCCCTTGTCGAGCATCGACGCATTGGTAGATGCTACAACAGGCCACAAAATGCTATCCCTCATGGATGGTTTCTTGGGATACAATCAAATTCGTATCAATCCCGAAGACCAACTAAAAATGGCGTTCACAATGCCTTGGGGGACATTTTGTTATAAGGTCATGCCTTTTGGCCTTAAAAATGTTGGCACCACCTACCAACGTGCCATGACGTACATCTTCCATGATTACATGCATACAACTTTGGAAGATTACATGGATGATTTGTTGGCCAAATCTCTTTTGCGCCCAGATCATATCGATGACTTAAGCAAGATCCTCGATCGCCTCATGGAACATAAAGTCAGACCGAATCCCAAGAAGTGCGTATTTGGCATCACATCTAGAAAACTCTTGGGTTTCATAGTCTCAAAGCGAGGCATCGAGGTGGACCCAAACAAAGTCAAGGCAATCCTTGAAATGCTTCCCCCAACTACCATCAAGCAGCTCAGAAGCTTGCAAGGAAAGGTCACGTCAATCAAGCGCTTCATAGCACAGCTATCTGACAAGTGCCGACCCATGAACAAATTATTGCACAAGGGGGTAGCATTTCACTAGGATGACGAGTGCCAGTCAGCCTTTGATGACATTAAATGATACTTGGCTTCACCGCCAGTATTGGCACCACCTAGACCAGGAGTGTCATTCTACTTATACATCTCAGCTATTGAGGTGGCACTGGGTGCCATGCTAGCCCAGAAGAATGAACTTCACAAAGAACAGGCTACTTACTATCTTAGCCGCACCCTGGTCAGTTATGAACTTAACTATGCATACGTTGAGAAACTCTACTTGGAAGTGGTGTTTGCTACCAAAAAGCTATGCCACTACATGCTGAGCAACACTACGTATGTTGTGTCTAAGGAGAATCCATTGCGATACATGATGAGTCGTACTTATCATAGTAGCCGCATGGCGAAATGGATTATGTTGTTGACAAAATTTGACATAGAGTTTATTGGACAGAAATCCATCAAAGGACAAGTCATAGCCGATCAACTAGCAGAGGCTCCTCTCGAAGACGATCAGCCTCTGGTCATAGAACTACCCGATGATGGGGTCTTCCATGTCTCAGAATCGCCAGATTCCGATGAGCCTGAGTCACAGGCCGACATAACCCTATTTTTTGATGGTTCTAAATGTGAGCAAGGAGGTGGCACGGGAATTGTATTCTTCACACCGCAAGGGGCTCCAATGCCTCTGTCATTTAAATTAGACTTCTCGTGCACCAACAATAATGCAGAATATGAAGCCTTGCTCATAGGTCTTTAGACAACAATCACCATGAACATCAAGCGATTGAACATCTTTGGTGATTCGTTGCTAATTGTCAACCAAGTCAAAGGGGTATTCCAATGTAAATGCCCAGTTATGCAGGCCTACAAAGCCCTTGTGGACAAATTCCTGGCAAAGCTTGAATGGTACGACATCGAGGCACTCCCTCGGTCATCGAATCATTTTGCGGACACTATGGCCTCCTTGGGGTCACTAATCCCGCAAGACCTTTCTGGTGATATGACAACCATTCAAGTCAAAACACTATCGCAATCCGTGATGGACCGTGCAAGCTCTAACTTGATGCCAGGAATCCACATGATCCAGATTGAACCACCTCAGGATAGGTTCTCTCGAATCCACGATCATCTGAAACATGCCAACTGGGGGTCCTTGTTCTCCCCTACTCCCCTTAATAGCAACACAACGCTATTCTTACAAGTTCTTTCCCGCTCAGCGTTTGCTAGGGATGAACTTCAAGAGGGATTGGTTGTTCATACCATCGAGGCTTTCGATCAGCAGGATTGGTATTCACCCATAAGGGACTACCTCAAGTTAGGTAACCTCCCACTTGGATTGACGCATGCCACAAAATGAGCATTCAAGCAGAAAGCGGCAAAGCATGTCTTGTTAGGAGACATTTTGTACCATCGTAGCTATGAAGGGATCCTCCTTCGGTGCTTGGACCAGCAAGAGTCCACTTGGGCGATCGCCCAAGCGCACGATGGTACATGTGGTGGCCACTTCAGTGGTATGGCTATCGCCAAGCGCATTCTTCGCATGGGCTATTATTGGCCATATTTAGAGCGAGATTGTAGCGCATATGTAAGGAAGTGCATGAAGTGTCAACATCATGCTAATTTGATGCACGTACCTTCCCAGGCCTTGCAGCCGATCCAGTCGGCTTGGCCATTTTTGTAGTGGGGCTTAGATCTAATCGAAAATATCTCCCCTACATCGTCAGGCCATCACACGTTCATCATAACGGCCACAGAGTATTTCACCAAGTGGGTGGAAGCAGTTTCGCTTACCTCTACGACTGGAACCCGCATTGCGGAGTTCATTTTGCATAACATCATATGTCATTTTGGTATTCCATCCAAGATAATCTCGGATAATGGGACGTCATTCAAGAACAAAGATGTGCGTGCTTTGACCACAAAGTACAAAATTCAGCATAGTTTTTTGACACCCTATTATCCGCAGGCAAATGGGCAAGCAAAGGCGTCAAACAAAATGCTAGTTGCCATCCTCAAAAATACAGTCATGGATAGTCATAAGGATTGGCACATTCAGATCCCACTTGCCCTGTGGGCTTATCGCACTAGCATTCGGACACCCACTAGGGCAACTCCGTTTTCGCTCGTGTATGGCTCTGAGGCTGTCATGCCTCTCGAGTTGGAGATTCCTTCCCTATGCATTTCAATGCAAGAGTTCATCGATGATGACACTGCATGGTAGGCCCGGTTAGACCAGCTTACGTTGCTCGATGAACGACGTGTTAATGCTCTCGAGCATTTACGTATCTATCAAGAGCGACTAAAGAGAGCATACAACATGAAAGTTCACCTAAGGGACTTTCAGGTTGGTGACTTGGTCTTAAAAGAGAACCAACAGAACTCTAGCTTGCCGCCCCATCTAAGGGACAAGTTCACGGCAAATTGGTTAGGTCCCTATGTAATTGATAGTAAAATAGGACCTGGAACATACCGGCTAGCCTCTCTTGATGGAATCAAGGAACTAGAACCCTTGAACATCAGCCATTTGTGGCCATTCCATATCTAGAAGAGCCATAGCCCAACCAAAATGCTCCAAGGATTCCCATAATCGCTTGGTCAACCCAAAATGCTCCAAGGATTCCAATCGCTTGGTCAATCCCAAAATGCTCCAAGGATTCCCATAATCGCTTGGTCAATCCCAAAATGCTCCAAGGATTCCCACAATCGCTTGGTCAATCCCAAAATGCCCCAAAGGTGCCCATTACCCCTTTGGTCAACCCAAAAAGCTCCAAGGATTCCCATAATCGCTTGGTCAAAAATAAGAAAATTCAAAAACAATAAAATCATCAAAAATAACAAAAATTTGCATCTCATTTCTATGCATGCTCAAAATCATCACAAAAATAAAGAGCTCTTTTTGCATCTCATCTTCATACTCACAAATATCAATCCATCAAAAAAAACACAAACATATAGTTGCATTAGGCATCACACACATACATTGCATATTTGTGGTCATACAGGTCAGGGCACCATAGACTGTAATTACTTGGCAAATCCATCTTGTTCCATATTTTTCCGCTTTATAAAACAGTCCATCACAAATAAACGCCATTCACATCTTTTTGCCATACTATAGTCAGTTGACTTTTAATGTATCAAGAGTTTTCGTCATTCAGCTGTCAATAGCTTTTTAGCCAAATACTGTACAAAGTCAGACAGATTTTACGAAGGTAGAGTTCTACTTGGATCACACCTTGTTACGTAGCATCCCAACACAAGTTAAAACACATAAAAATTCCCAAGTTGTGTGAACGAAAGATGAAACCTGCAAAGCAATCCAGGTCACCATAAGCGAAATGGTTATCTTGCTCATCCCCCTATGCGAATGACCCCAAGAATGCTGAGAGTTGGCAAAAGGACAAGAATCTTCCCTACCCAATTCCCCAAGAATCCCAAGTTCTCAAAAGAAGTTGCAAACATCATACAAATTTGCAAAAGGTCAAAACTCCAAAAATTTGACATCACAACCAAAGTGCATACATCCAAAGGCACATACAATAGTGATTCTCATCACTCATTATTCAAATCCCTTGCTCAAAAGAAAAATAACAATAATAAAAAATAAACAGTGATTTTTATCACTATAAACGAGCAAGTATCCCAATACAATTGAAGAAAAGAAGGGAGTCGAACTTGAATCCTTGGAACTCTCAACATTTCGAAGGTCATGAGATAAACCTCAGTATCGGTTTGGTTGATAGCCTATCGGTCACTCGTGGCAAACCTCCCGCATGACGATATATCTGTCGCATTAACTTGTGTGCAGATCAATGTTTGCATGTGGATGAGCTAGCTTATGGTATCCTAGATCGCACTGCAGATTAATCTGACTAAATACAACAAAGGAGTTAGTGGGGCTAATTAGGTGATCCTCAGTACAGGTTTGGTTGACAGCCTATCTGGCACTGGCGGTATCCTGACAAATACCACATAAACAAACTCAATTGCACACACAGGGATGTGACATAACTGGGTCAAAGACAAGTCGATTCATACCTTGTTCAAAAGTCTTGTAAGATAAAATACAGTTTTGGATAGTTAGTTAAAACATCTGAGTCTCGTAAAACCTAACTACATTCTAAACCAACTGTAATATCTTTCCAACCTTACTTCACCATCAGAAAATACAAAATACCATACATAAAAATTCATTTACCACAATAATCGCCTAAGACAAAAAGCCATCAGTTCTGAACAGTCTATGGTGCCACCACCAAAAATCACAAATTCAATTCATTCATTTCCATTTGCATATCATATACATTAAGCAACATTTGCATTCATCATAACACATGCATCCATCAATGTAAATTAACATGCATACATACACATTCATCAATCATTAGGCATAACATCAAATCATGACACATGTGTAACAAAAAATAAAATCATCTGTATATATATCATCAAAAATGCACCAAAACTAGCTAATAAACTTGCCCGATGAAAGTGCTTTTGCACTTGACATCCCGGGCATGCAAAACGGACGTCGGGGTCACAAATCCTCACTATCCTCCTCCCTAAGAAGGCTACCATAGCCGGACCGCTCCACGGGAGGATGGATTTTTGAGAATTTCATCCCCAAATGGCGTCATCAAAATGGGTCAAAATCCAATCAAAAATAGCAATAACATTGCCGAACGAAGGCGCCTTGGCGCCTGACATTCTTGGCATCCAAAACAGATGTTGGGGTCACAAATTATCACTATCCTACTCCCTAAGAAGGCTACCATAGCCGGACCGCTCCACGGGAGAACGGATCTTTGACAATTTCAGCTCCAAAAAGCGTCACCAAAAGGGTTAACACCCACCAAAAATAGGTCTAAATGTCGGAAAGCTACGCACATGTAACGCTAAACATCTGAAGGCACCCTTGCACAAGTCATTTTGGGTCAAGCGACTCGTCACTTTTCTCATGAAGGTCATTCCCTCATCGATTCGTCGCTTGAGGGGGTAGTCACACTTAGTCACCAATCAACAAATACACACCCAATTAAGGAAAACGGCATGCATTCAAAGAATCATTGACAAAGACAATCACGCTCCTGCTTGGGGTAGTAAACAAGCAATAATCACAAGCTGATCAAATCACTTGGCATTTCGTGAATCATGAACTCAAGGTTCTCATAGACAAAAGGTTGCGCCCTTTGCCTATTCATGACTGATCAATGTCCAAGATCAAGTAACACCTCACCGAAAAAGGTTAACACTTGAATTAAGTTCCTTCGCTCGTCAAAAGCAAGGATTCAAGAATGCATGCCCTTTCCATACTTGGGGCATCAAAAGTTGGTTAGGTTACTGAGAAACCCTAATCATTTAGTGCTTTGGTTATCTATTTTTGCTCGATGTTGCTGCCATGCACAGCGCATCCCAAAAAGGGGCATCTGTAGACACCAAAACAGCACCAATCCGATTATGTGACTGCAAACACTGATCGCATTGACACACACAGCCCCAAGGGCAGCCCCCAGAGGTTAAACAGTGGTCCTAACCACTCTCACAAGCAGTTTTGGAAGGTCAAAAATCAATTTGGCACCTTCAGGCACTTTGCTCAATATCCGTTCCACCCAGGGATGAATTCAAACTAGGATTCGCCCCACCCAGGGATGAATTCCAGATTCGCTCCAGGGTGGGGCGAATTGCAGGTTTGACGGGAAAAAAGTCAAATCTTGACAAATGGTAGCTCAGATCCGCCACTTAACGCTTCCTTCATCGCATGGGAGTGTGGGTGAGCATTTTCGAGCATTAGAGGCAATTACAAGGGCAGTCATGAAGTCCCTATTCAGGGAGGAATCTCCTTCCCCATGGGAAGGCATGATTGCCAAGTGGCGCCTCTGCATGCCCATTTCAAGAGACCTCCAGGTCTATAAATTGGTGAGTTTCCTCACCCCAAAATATACAGAGAAGGAGCATTTTGGAGCAACGAAGTGTTGTCATTTTACTTTCACACCCACACCCTTTTGAGTTGTGTCTTTCACATCCTTGATCTCTTTTGGAGAGGAGGTCATAGGGTGGTTATTGGAAGCACAAATCCAGAACCAAACCCGAAATTTGGCCACGATATCCCACCCAATTTTTCGACAATACCCCACAAGATATTTTGGACCCATCCCAAGTGGATTGGTGCCAAAATCAGGCCCCAAACGACGGGCCCCATGCCCCCCCCCCCCCCACCCCCTGGAGAAATCTATGGTAGATTTGCTTTCTTTCATTTTTGCATTCAATTCTATGCTGCTTAGATAGGTTGCCATTTAAATTTCATTTCGTTTTGAACAATTTTGATCATGTTTCTATCTTCGTTCGCCTTTACTAACTTGCAGGTAGCATCATCAAATTCCCATTGATGGAGGCCAAATTGGGAAAATATGACCATCCGGGTCTTCCCAAAATACCCCCAATTAGCTAACCCCAAGTTTGCAGGTCGTTTGGAGCTTCCTAGGTAGGACATTTGGGACAGTACCTTTTCGGCATTTTTGTTGCAGGTGAATTCGTCCCGCCCCGGAGCGAATTCAAATCGGTGAGGAATTTCCCGATTGTTCCATTTGCAGTATTTTCTTTGGGATGCCTTGATGCCCCTATCAAATTTTTAGAGCATTTGGATTCATTTTAGTCATAGTTTAATTCATTTTTCTCATTCACTTATCGTAGGCTTGGGGATTGCATGCTTTACTTTATCTACAGGTGCTACTGACTGTTTCTTGTTCCTTTGAACGTAGGGTCTGGACATCGGAGGAGTAGCAAGGAGTCAAGACTCATCAACGCGAGCGGCGGCGATGTTTGGTCCGCCCATTTTACATGTGGGCACGCGGAAGAAGGAAGGGCATCCATGGATGTAACAAGAACGTATATCTAACGCTCCTAGCCCTTGAAAAGGGAGGAAGCGCATTGTAACCGAGTTTGTGAAACATATCAATAAAAAGGGTTGTCTTCTTTATTTGCTTTTGTTTCATTTCGATTCGCTCATGCTTTCCCTCTTTTCATGCGCTTTCAATTCCTAGGATTTAGCGTTAAGTCTAAGTTTAATTTGCATCGCATCTTCGCTTTCCTTTTTGCTTTCGTATCCTCGTGCTTTCAGTTAGTCATGGTTAGACACTAACCTTCATAAATAAGGTTAACACCACAATTTGTTATTTATCATATGTTGACTAATTTATCAGTTGTCAATGTTGAATAGTTTGTTAGTTATCACATGATTGAATAATTTGTTAGTTATCACATGTTGACTAGTTTGTTAGTTGTCACATGTTGAATAGTTTGTTAGTTGTCACATGATTGAATAGTTTGTTAGTCATCACATGTTGAGTAGTTTGTTAGTCATCATGTGTTGAGGTGTCCATTTATTTGGCCAGCCGAGGTTTGTTATGTTGTAGTGCTTATCCAATTGTGTTCTTTGATTTGCATTCTTAAAATCTAGTGTTTCCTAGTAACTAGAGATTAATAGTAGAGAAGATAAGATTGCTTCTAGATTTGAATGCAATCTTGAGAAATATTAGTATCAGAGATCTATTAGAAACCCAGAGCCTTGTGTTAGTGAGTCTGAATGATAAAATTTTAGGTAGTCATATCATCAATCTTTATTGCAGTAATTTTTTATGCTCTTTTGTACCTGTTAAAGAAAGTATTGGAGAAGGTATCGAGCGCGATCAAACATCTTCTGCCAACAACCTGACAAGCACATCTTAGAAGCATCTACAGTCAAATATAGTAAATCTATAAGTCCGACTTACATGGATTATTTTGCATCTAATTCTGGTTTGGATGATACTTTGATAAATTATGGGTGTCAAATTGATGAAATAGAATAAAAAAATTCATACATGGGTAGTTATGATCTTTCTTTACTTATTCCTAAATTATCTAAAAAAATAAGTATACCAACTAGACAAACAGAAGAAATTGTTGAAACAATCTGAGTCTAGTTTTAATAGAAGATATTTACCTTTGAATATATATATATAGGTCAAAAATTAAATAGCTATTCAGAATTACTGAAAGTAATATTAAGGTCAATAGGACCAAATTGTTGGCAATTTTGGGTACCTTGGGTACATTGCCTTTGCTCAAGTGTAGAAGTTGTCATTGATGTCAAGAAGCTCTTGAAGGAATTTGATTTAATGTCAGATTATTCAGAGCATGGACTATGAGTTTCCAGGAAGATCATAGTAGCCCATTTGCAAAAGATCATCAAAAAAAGACAAGTTAGAAAAAGTATGCTACAGGCTGGAAAAATTGTCGTGATTTCGCGACATGTTAGAGGAGAGAGAAAGTGTTGGAAAAACTGTCATGATTTCGCGACATTTTAGAGGAGAGAGAAAGTGTTGGAAAATTGTCATGATTTCGCGACATTTTAGAGGAGAGAGAAAGTGCTGGCAAAACTGTCATGATTTCGTGACATGTTGGAAGAGAGAGAAGAAGCAGGCAAAACTGTCACGATTTCGCGACATGTTGGCGAGAGAAAGAAAGCAAGGTGGAAAGTGTCACGATTTCGTGACATGTCGCATTTTCGCGACTCGAAAAGTGCAGGAAGGCAAAGAAGGGAAAGTGTCACGATTTCGTGACATAATGCAAGGAAGGTTGTACGGACGAAAAAGTGTCACGATTTCATGACATGATGCAGAAGGGAGAGTCCATAGTGTGAACTGTCACGATTTCATGACAAGTTCGAAGAGAGATAAAGTATCTCAAAAAGTGTCACGATTTCGCGACATGCTGTAGAGTTCGAAGTGAGAACAGTCACGATTTTGTGACATGCTACAAAAGACGAAGTGAGGACTGTCACGATTTTGCGACATGCTAAAAAGCTCAAAGTGAGAACTGTCATGATTTCACGACATAGTAAAGGGAAGAGTCTGAAATGAGAAGCGTCACGATTTTGTGACAGGTTGCAAAGAAAGATTTCGAAAGCTGAAAGCGTCACGATTTTGTGACAGGATGAAAGAAATAGCGTACGGATGCAGAAAGTGTCACGATTTCACGACAGGGAGAAAAGATAGCAGACGGCAGTAGAAGTGTCACGATTTCATGACAAAAACTGAAAGCATGTCTTCCATAGGTGAAGTGTCATGATTTCATGACAAAAGCAGAGAGGAAGGCTATGAAGACAAAAGCGTCACGATTTCGTGACATGTTCCAGTTTCACGGGTGTAAGGCAAAAAGAAGCTCAAGGCAGCAGAAGTGTCATGATTTCATGACAAAAGCAGAGAGGAAGGCCATGAAGACAGAAGGGTCATGATTTCATGACAGAATTGAAGATGACATCAGCAAAGGCAAAAGTGTCACGATTTCATGACAAAAGCAGAGAAGAAGGCCATGAAGACAGAAGGGTCACGATTTCACGACAGAAGAGAAGATGACATCAGCAAAAGTAGAAAGTGTCACGATATCATGACAAAAGCCATAAGATAGTGTTCGGTTGCAAAGGTGTCGTGATATCGTGACATGTTGAAGTTTCACGAGAAAAGCTACAGAACCACAGAGGCGGTTGAAGCCGACAGAGTTGAATTTGAGCCGACGCAGTTTAGGGTTTTGCAATCGACGAAGTTAAGGGTAGCAGCCAACTAAGATCAAGGTTTTGATCTTGAAAGTATTAGTATAAAAGCAAGGCTGCTTGGAGAGAAAAATATATCGATCGAAGTGTGCGTTCGAAGAGCGGCGTTCGTAGACTGTGCGAAAGAGAAGAAGTTCGATCGCCGAGAGCAGAGTGCATTCTGTCGAATCTTCCAAGTGAGAGAGATCGCAAGGAAGCAGAGTGCGCGAAGGCTATGCGGCTGTAATTGCGTAGAGGTGCAAAGGTCAAAGTTTGATCAAGTGCAGCTGTGATTGCACAAAAAGAAGCGAAGGACTGTGTTTTTGTGCAGACCAAAAAAAGAGGACAGAGAGTGGTGCAGATTTGAGGACAGATTTGTACCCAGATCAGAGAAAGAGGAAGAGGACATTTGTGCCAGACCGAAGGACTGTGTTTGGTGCAGATCAGAGAAAGAGAATGAGGACATTTGTGCTAGACCGAAGGACTGTGTTTAGCGCAAATTCGAGGACCAGCTTTGGAGGTGATAGAGTTGAGGACAGAGGTCTCCGACCGGAGCAAGGAAGACAGGTGTCTTCTGTGGATAGAGTTCCATTTGCTAAGGGCAGAGGAGGCAGAGGTCTTCTAGAGGATCACCAATCAGAACAGAGCTAGGGGATTGGTGTCTCCTTTGGGTTGGTGCCCATAAACATTGTAATCGGGAAAGGTATTCCCAGATTTTGAGTTGATAAAATTTAGTGAGAGATTTTATCCATGGAGTAGCCCGCTTTGGGTGAACCACGTAAATTGTTGTGTCTCTATTGTGGATGGTGTTTTGTGCATTGCTTTGATTACTGCTATTAATACTACTTTCTATACACTGCATAATATTGAATTGAAAGTTGATTTGAAGGAAAAAGTAAAAAGCGGTCTTATACTGTTCACCCCCCCTCTCAGTATAAGCTTGTGTTCTTCAATTGGTATCAGAGCGGGTTCCTTCAGAAAGTTTAAACAGCTTGAAGGAAAAGCTAGCAAAGAACACAATGGATTATTCAAGTGGCAATGCAGCACCTATTCTTGATGGATCAGATTTTGGTCTTTGGAGTGCAAGGATGAAGGTTCATCTAATGGCACTTGGGAATGAGGTTTGGGAAGTGATTGAAGATGGGTACACTATTCCTGAACATGGTCCTTATACTAAAGAAGATAGGCTCCTACATCACAGCAATTCAAAAGCAATGAATGCTATCCTGAAGGGTTTATAGAAGGCAGATCTTACCAAGGTGATTCACTGCAAGACAGCTAGTGAAATGTGGAAACAACTGCAGGTGGTTCACACGGGTGATGTAAATGTCCGAAAGGCCAAGTTGAGACACTTCAAAGGTATGTTTGAACAACTCAAGATGAATGATGATGAAAATATTAGTGACTACATGCTTCGTATGGATGAGGTTGTTAACTCCATGAAAGACTTAGGTCTTGAGCTTGCTGAAAATGATGTTTGTGATAAGATTTTAAGATCTCTTCCTAATAGATTTAGTGAAAAGATTTCTGCTATTGAGGAAGCTAAAGATTTGGATAAGTTGAAAAAGGATGAGCTCCATAGTATACTTGCAGCATTTGAGTTGAGAACTCAAGTGAAGGTTGATGTCAAGAAAGAGGCGACTTTCAAGGCTACCAAGAAATCCAAGGGTAAACGACTTCAAGAGAGTGATGAGTCTTCTAGTGATGAAGAGGCATATTACGACAAGAAAGGCAAGTTCTCTAGAAAGCACAAAAGCATGAAAAATATAAGATGTTTCAATTGTGGAAAGTTTGGTCATTATGCTACTGACTGTACTATTTCCAAGAATGAAAGTGATGAAGAAAAATAGGATTCTAAGAGCAAGGATTCTGAAAAGTACAAGCATCACAGAAAGAACAAAGATGAGCACAACAATCACGGAAAGAGGTATTCTCACAAGCACAAGAAGAGTTTCTACCTAGACAAAGCAAGTAAGTGTTCTAGTAGTGATAGTGAAAGTTCTTCAAGTGATAGTGAAAATGAGATGTTGTTCATATCAAGAAAAAGAGGAAGAACCGAAACATAGATTCATTATCATGAAATGTTTTAGATGTGGAAATTTTGGTCACCTTGAGGATGATTGCACAAATAATGAATTGGTTACTAGTATGTATGAGGATGCTTCAGAAAACTATAAGGAAGATGCATGTATGGTTTTTGAAAAGGGTAGCACCTCTAGTGATAAGAAATCTGTAAAAGACTCTGATGATTCAGAAAGCAAACAAATAAAGGATCTTGAAAGTGAACTTACTAATGCTCTTAGTGCTTTGAAAAAGGAAAGAAAGAAGAATACCGGACTCAAGGATAAGTTAGATGAATGTTGTATGGAGAGAGATGATCTTACAGAAAGTCTTGACTTCTCTATGGCTAAGACACAAGAACTCAAGGACGAGTTAGAGTCTAAGATTCTTCAGTATAATGAGTTGGAACAGAAAATGGCTTCTTTGGAAGTGGAAACTAAAGAGTACAAGGATAAGCTGTACAGGTTTCAAGATAGCTCCAAAAGGGTTAAGTCTCTCATCAAAGGTCAAAGAAAACCAACAGATAAAACAGGTCTCGGTTTTGTTAAGCCGCACAAGGAACAGGTTGGGGAATCTAGCAAGAGATTTCAAAAGGAAGAGAGTTCTGATGAAGAAAGTACTTCAGATCATGAGTCCGTGAGTGATAGATGCGCAGAAATAGAAAATGAAATTCAGATTGAGAAGAAGAAGTTCTCGGGACCCAAGAGGTCGAATAAAAGAAAATTTCATGATAGATGTTTTGCGTGTCACAGGTTTGGTCACATGGTTGTACATTGCATGACTCAAGTAAGGAAGGTAAATGACGGTTTCAGAGGTAGCAATTTCTTTCAAGGGTATTGCTACTCTTGTAATCAGTTTGGGCATAAGGCAATTTTTTGCAAGGCTAATAACAGGAACACGGTTAGTCAGAACAGGCGGATTCGAAGAATAGGTATGCCTAAAAGAAATAACATTATTACTTGTTATAAGTGCAACAATGATGGTCACATAGCTAGACAGTGTAGAGCTGATCTCCCAAGGTATAGGAATAGGAACAGTGGTATGAACAGGTCCAAGGATCAAGGCATGGACAAGAACAGGGATGAGAACAAGAGCAAGAATAGTGATAAGAATAGGAATATGGACAAAGAGTTCAAGAGAAGGCCCGGGAAGGAAGTTATAGACGCTGATGATGATCAGTGCCTAATGGGAGTTTTACTCCCAACCCTATTTTAATCACCTCATCAGGAGGTGGGGAAGGGACTAAGCTAAGAGGCTCATTCTTAGTCCCGAGCCCCAAAGGTGACCCTTTGCCATTGATGACAAAGGGGGAGAGATATGAGTAAGGGGGAGAGCTTCAAAGTGAAGAGAAGAGCTTCAAGTCAGGGGGAGCAAAACTTCAAAGATAGATTCTCAGTTGTTAGCTCAGTTGGTTTCAGTTTTGGCTCTTGAGAAGTGGTGTCAGTAAAGGTTTGCCATCAATGACAAAGGGGGAGATTGTTGGCAATTTTGGGTACCTTGGGTACATTGCCTTTGCTCAAGTGTAGAAGTTGTCATTGATGTCAAGAAGCTCTTGAAGGAATTTGATTTAATGTCAGATTATTCAGAGCATAGACTGTGAGTTTCCAGGAAGATCAGAGTAGCCCATTTGCAAAAGATCATCAAAAAAAGACAAGTTAGAAAAAGTATGTTGCAGGCTGGAAAAACTGTCATGATTTCGCGACATGTTAGAGGAGAGAGAAAGTGCTGGAAAAACTGTCATGATTTCGTGACATTTTAGAGGAGAGAGAAAGTGCTGGAAAAACTGTCATGATTTCGCGACATTTTAGAGGAGAGAGAAAGTGTTGGCAAAACTGTCATGATTTCGTGACATGTTGGAAGAGAGAGAAGAAGCAGGCAAAACTGTCACGATTTCGCGACATGTTGGCAGAGAAAGAAAGCAAGGTGGAAAGTGTCACGATTTCGTGACATGTCGCATTTTCGTGACTCAGAAAGTGCAGGAAGGCAAAGAAGGGAAAGTGTCACGATTTCGTGACATAATGCAAGGAAGGTTGTACGGATGAAAAAGTGTCACGATTTCGCGACATGATGTAGAAGGGAGAGTCCACAGTGTGAACTGTCATGATTTCATGACAAGTTTGAAGAGAGATAAAGTATCTCAAAAAGTGTCATGATTTCATGACATGTTGCAGAGTTTGAAGTGAGAACAGTCACGATTTCGTGACATGCTGCAAAAGATGAAGTGAGGACTGTCACGATTTTACGACATGCTAAAAAGCTCGAAGTGAGAACTGTCACGATTTCGTGACATGCAGCAAAGGGAAGAGTCTGAAATGAGAAGCATCATGATTTTATGATAGGTTGCAAAGAAAGCTTTCGGATGCTGAAAGCGTCACGATTTCACGATAGGATGAAATAAAAGCGTACGGATGCAGAAAGTGTCACGATTTCATGACAGGGAGAAAAGATAGTAGATGGCAGCAGAAGTGTCACGATTTCATGACAAAAACTGAAAGCATGTCTTCCATAGGTGAAGTGTCATGATTTCGTGACAAAAGCAGAGAGGAAGGCTATGAAGACAAAAGCGTCATGATTTCGTGACATGTTCTAGTTTCATGGGTGTAAGGCAGAAAGAAGCTCAAGGCAGTGGAAGTGTCATGATTTCATGACAAAAGCAGAGAGGAAGGCCATGAAGACAGAAGGGTCATGATTTCACGACAGAATTGAAGATGACGTCAACAGAGGCAAAAGTGTCATGATTTCGTGACAAAAGCAGAGAAGAAGGCCATGAAGATAGAAGGGTCATGATTTCATGACAGAAGAGTAGATGACGTCAGTAGAAGCAGAAAGTGTCATGATATCATGACAAAAGCCATAAGATAGTGTTCGGTTGCAAAGGTGTCATGATATCGTGACATGTTGTAGTTTCACGAGAAAAGCTACAGAACCACAGAGGCGGTTGAAGCCGACAGAGTTGAATTTGAGCCAACGTAGTTTAGGGTTTTGTAGCCGATGAAGTTAAGGGTAGCAGCTGACTAAGATCAAGGTTTTGATCTTGAAAGTATTAGTATAAAAGTAGGGCTTCTTGGAGAGAAAAATATATCGATCGAAGTGTGCGTTCGAAGAGCGGCGTTCATAGACTGTGCGAAGAGAAGAAGTTCGATCGCCGAGAGCAGAGTGCATTCTATCGAATCTTCCAAGTGAGAGAGATCGCAAGGAAGCAGAGTGCGCGAAGGCTATGCGGCTGTAATTGTGTAGAGGTGCAAAGGTCAAAGTTTGATCAAGTGCAGCTATGATTGCGCAAAAAGAAGCGAAGGACTATGTTTTTGTGTAGACCAAAAAAATAGGACAGAGAGTGGTGCGGATTTGAGGAAGAATTGAGAAAGAGGAAGAGGACATTTGTGCCAGACCAAAGGACTATGTTTGGTGCAGATCAGAGAAAGAGAACGAGGACATTTGTGCTAGACCGAAGGACTGTGTTTAGCGCAAATTCGAGGACCAGCTTTGGAGGTGATAGAGTTGAGGACAGAGGTCTCCGACCAGAGCAGGGAAGACAGGTGTCTTCTGTGGATAGAGTTCCATTTGCTAAGGGCAGAGGAGGCAGAGGTCTTCTAGAGGATCACCAGCCAGAACAGAGCTAGGGGATTGGTGTCTCCTTTGGGTTGGTGCCCATAAACATTGTAATCGGGAAAGGTATTCCCAGATTTTGAGTTGATAAAATTTAGTGAGAGATTTTATCCGTGGAGTAGCCCGCTTTGGGTGAACCACGTAAATTGTTGTGTCTCTATTGTGGATGGTGTTTTGTGCATTGCTTTGATTACTGTAATTAATACTACTTTCTATACACTGCATAATATTGAATTGAAAGTTGATTTGAAGGAAAAAGTAAAAAGCGGTCTTATACTGTTCACCCCCCTCTCAGTATAAGCTTGTGTTCTTCACAAATCCTATAGAAAAATATCAGTGTTCAATCCTTCTGAATTAAAGGCCCTCTCTCAAATGAAATTATAGGGATATAATTTTATACATTTTGGAGCAATCCAAATTGTAATTACTCCATTATTCCATAAGGGTTTGCTAGGATCTACCTACTATGGTCTAGTAGACAGTCGATTCACTTCATTCGACCAAGCTATTATTGGGTAAACTGTGGCTTCACTATCACATGGGGTACAATATGTAACTTTTTACCCTGACTTCCCATATCCATTGCAGGATGATACTTTTGGGAAAATATGGCAGATGTTAATAGAAACCAGAGGCTTGGATCTGAAACCAGGAAGTTTTGAACTTTCAATTACAGTAAAATTTTTGTGTCAAGTGTGTAACACATTAGTTCCTATTAAATTCAATTTTGAGAAGAGTAAATATGCAGTTCCAGTCGACATGTGTTCTGATGAGGCAACTTCAATGCCTATAACATTTTTTTATTTTGAGATCTCGAGAGAATGGGAGTTGAGTCTACACTCAGTGGATCCAATGAAATATTTTTTTGAGTATCAAATTGATGTAGCTGATGATAGAAAAAAATCCAAAATCACATTTAATCAGCCTCCTCTATCAAGGGTAACTTCTTTGAGAATACCTCACCCATTATCTGTCATCCAAAAGAGTCCAAGTTTAAGAACTCAACAGTCTCAAAATCTTGTATAGAATCAGGATAGTCAAAAAGCTACTCTTCCTTCTTTAGTTTCTAGTATTCATATCCATACATCGGATCCAAATCCAAAAGTGAATGTGCAACCTGTCAATAACATGCATATGATGATGTTTTCTCCTGGTTCCTCTTCTTCATTAAAATGGAATCATAAAAACAAAATCTTCCATAAAGGTGGCAAATGGCCCCTTAAAGAGAAACATTGCATAACCACTTCAGATACTGAATTACCCACAGTAAGAGTAGATGTATCTTGCATTCTTGAACATGATGTCGATGATATTGCAGATCAGTCTGAATCTATCAGACAAATGAATTACATCAACAACTGGAGTCAGTATGCTGAAAAGCATTTTGATAATATGGAAGTATATTTAGGAGAAATACAATCAGAATTACAGAAGGTAAACGAAAATCTGGCAGCAGTCAAATTATTCCAAGAAGAACAAAAAAATGTAGTAAAGACAGACAGTAAAAAAGTAAAGTCTGAGGCAAAACCAAGTATCCCTATAAAATTGGCTAAAGCATCTAAGCCAATTAACATAACTCCTACGGGTTATCAAACCCTACAAAATAAATTAGGGAAACAAAAAGAAATAGAATCATCTTCTGTTAAACCACAAATGAACATGGCCAGAGTTGAAGGAACAACACAACAGTCTAAGTTTATGTTCCCTTTCAACATAAAAGAAGGTGCAT
This sequence comes from Wollemia nobilis, assembly GCA_028583015.1. Lineage (NCBI taxonomy): Eukaryota > Viridiplantae > Streptophyta > Pinopsida > Araucariales > Araucariaceae > Wollemia > Wollemia nobilis. The sequence goes on along the minus strand of JAQPPZ010002410.1, from coordinate 1,079,516 downwards.
TTATTCTAAACATTGATGGCAACCCTAATCCTCAAGAGGTTATCCATATTTGGGTTAACCATTATAGCTCTCTGCAAGCAATACATAATTTTGATAACAATGCAATCATTGAGTTGTGCACCAGACACTTTGTTGGCATGGTATTACAATGGTGGGTACATGCATCAGATGAGTCCAAGACGCAGGTCTATGAACAAGGTTTACCATTACTGCATGAAGCTTTATTATTAGAATTCACCCCCAATAATGTCAACAAAGAAAAAGAAGATCAGCTTAATCTTGCTTTTAAAAAATTGTATGATATGAGTAGATTTGAAGAGTATGTGCAAGATTACATGAAAAAAGTTTATGAATTGAATTTACACAGAGATCAATTTATTAAAATTCAGTTCTTATCTTCTTTACCAAAAGGTCTAGGATAATTGGTCTTAGATAAAATTGCTCAACAGGGTGTGGACATAAATACTTTGTATTTTGTTGATATAGTTGAATCAGTGTGACAGGAATGTCGTAAAATTTATTTATTTCAGAAGGTTTCCAAAACAAGCAAATCTCTTACAATAAAAGAATGTTCAGGTATTGATGGTGCAGAAACCTACAAGAAACCTAGAACAGTTAGAAGAAGGTTTGTTAAGAGTAAAGGTAAGAAGTATAAGCCTTTTAAGTATTTTAAAAGACACAGACAAGCTCCTAAGAAAGACCCAAAGGATGTCTGTTGCTTTGCTTGCAAAAAGAAAGGCCACTATGCTCATTCTTGCCCATCTAAAGCTCCAAAACATGTCAGAGCATTATTTGTAGACCCAGATGTTAATACTGAATGGGAAATGTGTGAAACTGTAGAACAGTTAAATTTTTGGAAACAACAGAACGTTTCAGTGTTTAAATGTATAGTTGAATCAGATACTAAAAGTTCAATTTTTGATGAAGATAATGAACAGATTGATGAACAAGAATTGCAGTCCATTAATGATATGTTTATGGTATATCCTACTGATCCTACAATGCCTGAATTAGAAGATTGTAGTGACTGTGAATTTGAAATAGATGAAGATGAAATTGAGGCTCAAGAAGCCCTGTACAGGTCTTATAATAATACATCAGAGTCTTCTTCTTCCAGTTCCTCTTCTGAGCAAATAAAATATGAAATAGATGTTGAATCAGATGCTCTATCTGATTACAATGAGATTCAAGCCACTCAGGCTTTACAAAAATATGATCCTTTCAAGGATCCAAAATCTCTGATGCCTCACAAAAAACTAGTAAATATTAAAAAACAACAAAAATTTGTTTATCATAAATTTCCTTTAGCATCTAAAAGTGCTCAATTACAGATAAAAAAAATGGTGCATTCATATCATCATATTTTGTGTCCAATTCGGATTGCAGGAGATGGTGGTATAAATTTTTAGAAAATAGTTGCTTTCATAGATATTGGTTGTAACTTGAATTTTTGTCATGAGAAAATGGTTCAAAATTGGGTAGAATCCACAAAGGATTTCAGAGTATCAACAATGAATGGACAGAGAGGTTTGAAGTATTTTGCATTTGATATCCCTATTCAAATCTCTGGTAAAATTATATATGCTAACTTTGTGCAGATAAATGATGCAGGATATGATGTTGGTTTGGGAAGTCCATTATTAGATACTTATGGACCATACACAGTTGCTCAACATTGTTTAGTGCTGAATATTGATAATGAAAAAATTATAGTTCCAAGAATACCAACTGTGTTTCATGCTCAAAAACTAAAGGCACAATGGACTGATCCTTCTCTCGAAGATATTATTAGTCATGAACAAGCATTGGAGAAACAAAGAATTCAGCAGGAGTTTTTACACTCCTTAAGTGCTTTGAATATGGATGTCAGTCCAGATAGAATACAAAAACTTGTAGAACAAATGGAAGAATGTTGTGTAGAGCATCCATTAGAGAAATGGAGCACCGAGTCCCCAATGGCTGAAATTCCTACTTTTCACAATCAGCCAATTGTTGGCAAAATAATAGTTCTAAATAAAGAAGATGATCAAGAGGCTAGAAATTAGACACAGGAACTTTTGCAGAAAGGTTTGATTCACCCCTCAGAGTCTAACTATTCTTGTTCTACTTTTATTGTCAAAAAAAATTCAGAGCAAAAAAGAGGTAAGGCACGTATGGTTATCAATTACATTCCATTGAATGTTATCACTCAGAATATAAAATGGCCTTTACCAGACAAGCAACAATTAATTCAAAGAGTAGGACAGGGGAAGATCTTTTCAAAATTTGATTGTGTTTCTGGTTACCATCAGATTAAAATAAAACTAGAAGATATCCATAAAACAACATTCACAACACCTACAGGTTTATATGAATGGCTTGTGATGCCATTTGGGCTCAAGAATGCACCAGCACAATTTCAGATGAGGATGGATAGGATTTGTCAACCTTACCATCAGTTCTTGGCCAATTACATTGATGACTTTTTGGTTTTTAGCCAGTCTCTAGCAGAACATGAGCAACATGTTCTACAATTTAAACAATTGATGTTAAAACATGGAGTAGGTCTCAGCAGAGACAAAAAGAAATTCCAAATTGTTGTAAAAGAAGTGGAATTTTTGGGTGTTCTACTTAAGGATGGTAAAATTGTAATGCAGAAACATGTTCTAGAAAAAATTGCAATGTTCCCTGACCAACTGATTTCAAAAGACCAATGTCAGCATTTTCTAGGATGTATTAACTATCTGCATGATTATTTGTAGTGTGTCTCCATGATTACAAAACCCATCAGAGACTGTATGAAAATCGAGCCTTTCAGTTGGTCCTTTGCAACAACAAAGGTAGTAGTCAATCTAAAATCTTCTTGTGAGAATTTACCACCTTTAGAACCTGCACTCTCAAGGCCATATATTTTACAGACAGATGCAAGCAAGGAGTTCTGGGCTTGCATTCTTTTAGTTAAAAGAGATCAGATAGAGAAAATTTTAGGGTACAAATCAGGTCAGTTCCAGAAACATGAATTGAATTATTGGCCAGCAGAAAAGGAAATTTTGGCCATAATAAAAGGCATAGAAAAATACAGAACATTGTTATTGCCTGAAGACTTTATAATTCAAACTGACAGTAAAAATTTCAAATGGTTCATGGGTAAGAAAATATCTACCCAAATCTGGCATGGTCACTATGTGATGCAGGAGCATCCAGCAGCACCAGCAGCAGAAGCATCAAGTTGCAGGAAAGCCACTCCAGAAGAGTCGGCTCTGGAAGTAGAAGAAGAAGGCGAGAAAAATTTCTCCAAGGCAGAGGAAGAAGAACGTCGCGATTTCACGACGTGTCGTGAAATCACGACGAAAAATGGCAAAGTTGGCATAGAAAATTGTAGCGAAATCGCAACGTCACGATTTCGCGATGTCACGAAATCGTGATGTCAAGGCAAGGAGGAGGCAGTGGCAGAAATTTGTAGCGAAATCGCGACGTCACGAAATCACAACGTCCTGGCGAGGCGGAGGCAGAAGGAGAAAAGTGTAGCAAAATCGTGACGTCGCGATTTCGCGATGTCGTGAAATCGCGACATCGGAGCAGCAGTAGGAGGGCACAGTGGAAGTGTCGCGAAATCGTGACTATCACGAAATCGCTACCAGAGCAGGTGGACGAGGGGCGGTCAAAGGTAGAGGTCACGATATCGCGACCTATCGTGATATCGTGACAAAAATCCGAGCGTAGGGTTGAGCGGCAGAACGGTCGCGATATCACGACGTCGCGATATCGTGAAAAGAATCAAAAAACTGGCAAGTAGCGAGAGTTGGTTGCGATATCGCGACATCGTGACCAAAATGAGAAAAGAGAGCAGGGAGGCAGAAACGTCGCGATATCATGACATGTCGCAATATCACGACGGAGAGAGAAGAAGGCGACGGAGAAGGAGAAGGAGATGGCAAGAAAAACCACGAAGGGTGGTATTGTTCCAGAATGACACGTGGCACCCAGGGTGCAGTAAATGGCGAACAAATACCAAGAAGCGCGAAAGACAAAAAGGATGGACGCGCAGGGTATTCTGACCGAATCAGCAGTGGCAGGGACCGTGCGGAGTGAAGAATTTAATCGGGTTGGTGCCTTGATTTTCATGTTTTTGTTCCAGAGGGTTGGGGCCTCTTTAAAAACCCAGTCCTTGTAATTAATCGGGTTGGTGTGTCCCGATTAATGTGGTAGGAGGTTTCAGAAGGTCGGGGCCTCTATAAAAACCCATTTTGATGTTTTAGTCGGGATGGTGGATTCGAGTAAGATTGCATGCAGAGCATGAGTGAGAAAGAACCAAGCCGAGCACTGGTCATTGTAAAGCCTACAGGCTATTTATTTTTTATGTATATTTACAGTTGATTTTAATGAAAAAGTAGGGTTTGCAAAAGTGTGTTTTTCGGTTTGCCGTCAGTGGTATCAGAGCGAGTGATTTTGAGTGCATAACAGATCACCGAACGTGAGGCAGTTACGCCAGGATCTGTGGTAGGGTTTTGAGAGAGAGAGTGAGTTCGGTCTTTAAGTGCGTAAGCAGATTCGCCGAGCGTGAGGCAGTTTACGCCAAGACCCGATAAAAAAAAAAAAATGCATTCCCGAAGAAGCCGGGACAACAAGGAAGATATGGTGACAGAAGAAGAATTCATAGCTTTGCAAAAATAGTTGAAAGCCCTGCAAGAAGAGTGGCTCCGAATGAAATTGTAGAAGCAAGAAGAGCGGCAAAGAAGGCGAGAAGAAAGAAAGAGAAAGAAAGAAGATGGAGTGCTTCCGAAGTTGAAGCTGAAGAAGACTGCATGTGAGGAAGAGTGCAGCAGTGCCGGGACCTGCCCGAAAGAAGGCATAGATTTTTCTATGCAAAAGGAGGAGTTGAAGCAGGCTACAGTAGAAGTTTGCAGCAATGAGAGAATCTGTCCGGTGGAAGATAGAAGTTGTGTGGACCGGGAGAAGGGGTTAGAGCAGTCTGCAGAGGCAGAAGAATGTCTAGAGGTGTTGCAGGAGGCAGCAACCGGACCAAGCAGAAGTGAAGATCACTTCTCCACTTACCCCGGGTGTCTGATGTAGGAGCATCCAGCAGCACCAGCAGCAGAAGCATCAAGTTGCAGGAAAGCCACTCCAGAAGAGTCGGCTCAGGAAGCAGAAGAAGAAGGCGGGAAAAATTTCTCCAAGGCAGAGGAAGAAGAACGTCACGATTTTGCGACGTGTCACGAAATCATGACAAAAAATGGCAAAGTTGGTGTAGAAAATTGTAGTGAAATTGCAACATCGTGATTTCACAACATCACGAAATCACGATGTCAAGGCAAGGAGGAGGCAGTGGTAGAAAGTTGTAGCGAAATCGCGATGTCACGATTTCACGACATCACAAAATCATGACGTCCTGGCGAGGCGGAGGCAGAAGGAGAAAAGTGTAGCGAAATCACGACGTCGCGATTTTGCGACGTCATGAAATCGCGACGTCGAAGCAGTAGCAGGAGGGCACAGTGGAAGTGTCACGACTTCACGACATGTCGCAAAATCATGACTGTCGTAAAATTGCAACTAGAGCAGGCGTACGAGGGGTGGTCAAAGGCAGAGGTGGCGATATCGCGACCTATCGTGATATCACAACAAAAATCCGAGTGTAGGGTTGAGCGGCAGAACGGTCACGATATCGCGACGTCACGAAATCATGACAAGAATCAAAAAACTGGCAGGCAGCGACGAGAGTTGGTCGCGATATCGCGACATGTCACGATATCGCGACCAAAATGAGAAAAGAGAGCAGGGAGGCAGAAACGTCACGATATCGCGACATGTCGTGATATCGTGATGGAGAGAGAAGAAGGCGACGGAGAAGGAGAAGGAGATGGCGAGAAAAATCGTGAAGGGCGGTATTGTTCCAGAATGACACGTGGCACCCAGGGTGCAGTAAATGGTAGAAAAATACCAAGAAGTGCGAAAGACAAAAAGGATGGACGTGCAGGGTATTCTGATCGAATCAGCAGTGGCAGGGACCGTGTGGAGTGAAGAATTTAATCGGGTTGGTGCCCCGATTTTCGTGTTTTTGTTCCAGAGGGTCGGGGCCTCTTTAAAAACCCAGTCCTTGTAATTAATCGGGTTGGTGTGTCCCGATTAATGTGGTAGGAGGTTTCAGAGGGTCGGGGCCTCTATAAAAACCCAGTTTGATGTTTTAGTCGGGATGGTGGATTCGGGTAAGATTGCACGTAGAGCATGAGTGAGAAAGAACCAAGCCGAGCGCTGGTCATTGTAAAGCCTGCGGGCTGTTTATTTCTGATGTATATTTACAGTTGATTTTAATGAAAAAGTAGGGTTTGCAAAAGTGTGTTTTTCGGTCCGTCGTCACTATGCATGGTGGTAGACCCTCCTATCCCAATATTAGTTTTTAGTTGAGTACATTCCAGGAAAGGATAATTCTCTGCCAGATGCCCTAACCAGAGAATTAGCACATATGCATATGTTTGGAGGACATCCTTAGGCATGGCAGTGTTGGCCTTTACAAACACCTACTGAAAGACAATCCTTTTGTCAAAGGATACGAGGATTCTTTCCTCAAGCATTGCAGATTAGATTTTCCACAAATTATGTGCCTTACATTGATTTTGTATATAATTCTGCAGGTCGCATTAATGTGTTTGTCAATTTAGGTCGTTGGAGTCTGTTTACTTCAACCATGATACAACACTATCTCAATAATGGAGTTTTGGATGATGTGATTATTCTCAAAAATTCATCTAGGGCAATGTCTATTCCTTTCTTAGATTTTTTCAATATGTTTATTTTAGATTCATCTTGGCAAAGAAATTTATTCACACATATTGTAAGAATCAATTTTATAGAGGCTCCACAAGTTTCTGTCTTTGTGGATGAAGAATAAGTTTATAGTCCAGATCCTCCTACTCTAGAACCCCCTCTAGATGCTCAACTAGAAGATTCAAACATTGATGTTGTAGTTTCTCATATGATTCAATATTGTACAGACTATCAAATATCACTAACCCGCATGTACCACATACATGAATATTTTACGTACTGATATAAATTAAATTATACATAGACTACTACAGTTAGACATTGACCTTCATAAATAAGGTTAAGACCACTATTTTTTAGTCACATTTAGACATTGACCTTCATAAATAAGGTTAAGACCACCATTTGTTATTTATCACATGTTGACTAATTTGTTAGTTGTCACATGTTGAATAGTTTGTTAGTTATCACATGATTGAATAGTTTGTTAGTTATCACATGTGACTAATTTGTTAGTTGTCACATGTTGAATAGTTTGTTAGTTGTCACATGATTGAATAGTTTGTTAGTTGTCACATTTTGATTAGTTTGTTAGTTATCACATGTTGAGAAGTTTGTTAGTCCAACACGTGTTGTAACTACTTTTAGATTGGGTTTATCTTTTGTATCACGTGTTGAGAAGTTTGTTAGTCCAACACGTATTGTAACTACTTGTAGATTGGGTTTATCTTTTGTAACCACTTTTAGTGTTGGCCCAATCTTAGGTGTACACATGTTCTAATCTCTCGCTTCTTCTCGAGAGTTCTTCTCATGTAAAATCTATATAATGAGACTCGATGCTCATTTTTGTCATTGAGAATTTTATTGTGTTGAGCTAATTGCTTTCTCTGCTGGCGAGTATAGACTCCAACCTATTCCCAGGGGAATAGTTTCTTTAAATCTGTGTTTCCTTGCATACTCAAGTGATCCATTGGCTTTGTTCGGCCTTGAGTTCCTGTTAGGTTCCAGTCTTCAGAATTTGTCTAAGCTAAATCTCGTACGAGGTGTTTATTAATTTGGCCAACTTAGGTTTGTTCTATTGTAGTGCTTATCCAATTGTGTTCTTTGATTTACATTCTTAAAATCTAGTGTTTCCCAACAACTAGGGATTAATAGCAGAGAAGAGAAGACTGCTTCTATATTTGAATGCAATCTTGAGAAATATTGATATCAAAGCCCTATGAAATCAAAATTTCAATAATTATCATACTCGTATACCTAATAAAAATATAATTTAATAACCAACAATATTTTAAAGGAGAAATATTCTACAGGAAAAAAAATACAAATTAATAAGATCATTAAGCTTCTATTTGAAACACTTATATTACTATTAAATGAAAAAATTATACAACTTATAAGTTCATTCATAATAACTACTCTTGGTTTTTTAATTTTCTTTATAATTTTTTAACATTCTTATAATCTAATACTAACACGAACATAAACAATATCAATTTTTTCCTTGTAAACACACCCTTAACAATTCTATAGCCCTTACTATTGAAAAGCTATGATAAATTCTTAAAAAATAAATAATCAATCGTAAATTATTTGTACCACGAATCAAAAGAACTCGGAATATATTTTCCTTTCATAAATTCGATCTGGAACCCGTGGAACACTTGTTTAGAATCCAAACAAGGTCAATGCTTAGCCAACTCCAATCACATCATTGACTCGAATGACAGAAGCTGGCGATAAATTATCGTCCACGCACATTGTGAGAGGGAATCCATAACTTTAAACACATGGTTGGGGAACTGTCACGTGACAATTATACGCGACTCCTCACTCGTATTTGAACTTTTTAATAACATCGAAACGCAATCTTGTGCTGATGATCTGACTTATCTCTGGCATTAGCTGGAAACATAATTCAATTCGAATACGATTCTTTTGAGATAAAAGCCTTATCAATAACTTCCTATTGTCTATAAATTACACTCTCACTATAACAGTTCACAACATTGATCTGAATACTCAAATTCAGTCTTTGCTACCCTGCTATATATATGTCTTTCTATACTTTCTTTGGGAAGGGAGTTCTTGTTATAAGCGCGGGCAAAGATAGAATGGAGATAGAGATTGGACGGTACGTTGGTTCGGCTCAACCATAAACTATACATTCATATTTAAGTTTGATGGCGTCGAGCCGAACCAATGTCCCTTTCGATCTCATCTTCCAATGGTTATTATTTCAACAAAGGATTTTCATGGATTTTTTGTTTTTTCCCTATACACATTATTAGACTCGTTCGTTTTGAACTTGTATATAGAAAGATCTTAGTTCTTGGAAGATTTAATATGTTTTTCCAAGCCCATTTCTGATATGGTCACTATGTCTATTTCTTTCTGGGACGGCCTTCTCAAAGTCCAGTTGCCGCATCCCAGAGTTTATCGTGAAATACTGCTTACTCTTTAGGAGTCATCCGCCCCAGATAAACTACCCACCTTGCAATGTCCCGCTATCTTCTTTTAATTTAACGAGAGCGCCTTCAGAATAGAGAGAGATTCCGAAAGCTTTTAAAGTCCTTACAACCGAATTACAACCGAACTATAACCAGTATTTGAACTGATCTATAACAGTCAAATTCTTTTTTCTTTTCTTTTTTTTCTTCAGATAACCACTCACCATTTTAGCTATGCATCATAAAAGTTTACCAGGGAATTGACATGTCATGTTGTTGTCATGGTAAAATTGTTTTAATGAATTACAAAGAAGGTTCATGCAAGGCAATGCAATGAATAAACAAAGAAATAGAATAAGGTTAGATTATTGTGTATCTAATTATTTTTAATATTTTAAAAATTAGAAGATTTAATAATATTTTAAATATTATATAATTTTATTTAATTATAATTTTAAATTTTGTATTTTAATTAATAATTTAAAAGAATATTTATACTTAATATTTAAGGTCTCAAAACAAAAGAACATAAAAGTTAAGGAGCAATAACCTCAGTTTTTTTTTATATTTATTTTAATTTATGTATATGTCTATACCTCTAATAGGAGGTCAACTAGCCAAATGCAAAATATAAAAATAAAATAAAAAAGAAGAAACAAGAAAACAATTGAAAGTAGACATGAGTATCCAACAACAAATTTTAGAAGAAAGTATAATAGAATAACAGAGGCCAAAGGTCATATTTATGAAAACAAATACAATGAAATACATAAATCCCTTTGTGGATACAATGAAATACATAAATTCCCCTTGGATGAATAACGGACACAACAGTTTAAAGTGCCTTTGCACACTCACGAGATATCTAGGGCCCTTTGAAATGTGACTCAATCTAAGCCAAAAAAAAAAATACCTTTAAATGATAAAAGGGAAAAGTTGGTTTTGGTGAATGCAACACTACATCATGGAATAGTTAAGCATCCATTATCCTGAGCAAAAGTGGGGTATACAAAACAATGGACATTAAGAAAAAAAATTGTTTTAAACATATCAAACTCAAATTTGAACAACCAAACAAAATAAAGAAGCATGTCAAATAGATAAGAAACAAAGGGAATGCAAGATTTATGCGTCATTTGATTTATGCGTGTAAGATTTAATAAAACTTAAGAGTAGATTGGAATGCATGCAGATCATCCAATAAGAGAATAATTACAAACTCTAAAGAATAACGGATATAAATTAGAAGGTGGTATAGGCTCCTAGAATCCTAGGGTAATGACTAGAATACTCTAAGAAAGATTAAAAAAGAGATAGACAAGAATGACAAGTCATATAAAAAAAATATGCAAGTCAACTAAAAATAAAATAATATGAAAAAAGAATATAAAAGAATAAGAGAAGGAATTTTTATGATGCACCCAAGAATAATAACAAATATGAATGTAAAAGAGGAACAACATAAGGGCTTGAGTGGTAAAAGCATAAATAAGCAAGAAGAAAGGATGCAAGTAAGAAAAAACAAAAAATATATATAATAGATCAACAAACAATTTATCAAAATGGTAAGGAACTATGAATAATTTGGAGATACAATCAATCTTATAAGCTATATTTCTCAAAAACAAACTATAATAAGAAGAACAAATTTACAAATCAAGGAATATTGAAAAATAAAAGGAAAAGAAAGAGGTAGGCATATCAAAGTTACCATGATGAAAGTGAAGGAGAAGAGTCCCCAAGGGCTAGGTGGATTGGTAAGACTTTGGGAACTTACCAAGAGGAGACCTAGGTTCAAACCTTGGGGGCATGCCCAATAAGGGAAAAGGTAGTAATCTAAGTCCGTTGAGTGTGCGCCAGCTTGACAATGATTTAACCTATGTTTAGAGGCTAGAAACCTCAGTCTCCCTCACTTTGGGCCATATTTACCAAGAGAGGCAGGGTTTATAAAGGTATCTTCAATGATTTAACCTATGTTTAGAGGCTAGAAACCTCGGGGAGAATGTCTGACCTCGTGCCCAGTTGTTAAAGATGAAAGGATATTAACAATTCCCTTGATATAAAAAAAAAGTGAGAAGAATCAAATTTTAAAAAATAGGAATCTTTTAAGTGATTCACAATATTTTTCTATATTAATATTTTACTCTAATACAAGAATAAGAAATAAAGGTAAAATTGAAAAAAGTAAGGACAATAAGAAATAAAGGTAAATGGGTATGGTTAAAAATGGAAACACATACATCATTAGTTAGATTTGTCAAGATAAACCAATAAAAATAAAATAAAAAAGGGGATTCTAAGGAAGGACAATGAAGAATGAAAGCAAATAGGCATGGTGAAAAATGATAGGCTTATATCTTGTTAGAAATTAAACCAAATTTCACACCTAATAGATCTCTGACAGATCTTATCTTCTAAATTCGATCGACGTATTTTAAAGTATTCGTAGCTATTACCAATAGTTGTAGTTGTTCGATGATTGGATAGAAACCCTACCTTTGAATTCAATGTGTTTCATAAGGCTGGTAAACAATTCCCTCCTATGTTCGTCTATATAAGTCGATGTCATCAAAGAGAGAAAAAAAAAAGGAGTAAAAAAAAGAGAGAGCAGTTCAGAGCAGCGCAACAAGCGTGGAGAAAATCCAGTAGTTGAAGTCGTAGCCTTCATAAACTTCTTTTGTGATTGTAACCTGCAAATCCCTAAGTTGCAGATATTTGTGGATGTATTTCCAAATTAATGTATGTGGATGTATTTCCCTTATTAAGCATATATAATACCTTTCGTGTATTTTGTCTTTGAGCAAATATTTGGTTGAGTATAAATCTAACTTAAAAAAGTTAGTTTTTATCTGGTTGACGGGTGTGTTCTATCCCATTGGAGACCCTTTTTTGCATCTCGTGATCTAACACATGTTAAATCTTGCTTGCAAATTCTATTTATTTTGTGAATGTTGTAGCCCACTCGTTTGTTGGTTTGGCAAGCATGAAATTTTTTCATTAATTTGTGACATAGAACATCATTTTATTTCATGTTGTAGCCCGTGTACTTATTCCTTGTTGGAATCTGCATCATTTTGCTCTTCAATATTTATATGCTCTAGCCTACTCCATCTAAGCATTGGTAAGTGTGCATGTGATATAAAATCATGGGACAAAACATATTGTTCCATCCCACGGGTATTATTGTGTATCATATTGTGAGGTAGCTCCAGTGCTGCAAACCGCTCCTATTGTACCTAGAAAGGCGTGTAAGCATTATTCAACCCGTGGGGCAGAACATCGTGCTCCATATTATGACTACTGTAGCCCACGATGTGCATTATCTTGCATGTGCTCTAGCCCATAGCTTGCTATAGCCTGTGGCATATCACATCCCATGGCTACTCCAACCCATGCACAGCATAAAGATTAATTAAAATCTTTCAAATTGGTATCAGAGCTAGCACCATCATTCATGGAAGATAAGAAGCATTGGCTTCTGGTAGTAACTCTTTGTAGTTGCATATCCCATAGTTTAATGGTAAGAACTATGGTTACTGGAGCATCCAGATGAAGATCCTATTTGGGTCTCAAGAGCTATGGGACTTGGTGCATAATGGTTATCCAAAACTAGCATATGTAGTAGCGTTGAGCGCTCTCTCCCAAACGGAGTTAGATCTCTTGAAGGAGAATCATAAGAAGGATCATAAGGCATTATTTTACATAATGTAGGCAGTCGAGGAAACTATTTCCCAAGAATTGCAGTAGCTACCAAATCAAAGGAGGTATGGGAAATTCTAGTCAACTCCTTCTAAGGCACCAATAAAGTGAAGTTGGTGAAGTTGCAGTTATTGATAAGGAAGTTTGAAAATCTACAGATGAGTGAGTCAGAGTCTATGAGCGACTTATTTACCCAGATAATGGGTATCATCAACCAAATGAGGTTGAATGGTGAGAACGTTGAGAACCAAATAATAGTGGAGAAAATACTAAGAAGCATACCAATAAGGTTTGACTCAGTTGTGATAGCAATTGAATAATCGAGGGATTTAATAACGCTCTTAGTGGATGAGCTCATGGGTTCTCTACAAACAAATAAGTAATGGTTGAGCTGATCATATCCATCCTCATTAGAGGAAGCATTTAAGATGCAGGTCTCATTTCGAGATAACAACGTAAGAGAATAATCCCACCAAGGTGTCTTAAGTTCTCAAGGAGGAAGAGGATAGAACAACAGAGGTAAGAATGGAAGAGGTAACAATAGAGGAGGAAGTTCAAACTCCAATGAAGGAGAGACTAGTTGTTGTAGCGAACCCGGGGTGCACGCACCGCTCTTAACTCTACCTGCGATGTTATTACTATACCAAAAATGAAGCTAAAATATTACAAGAAAACATATAACATGGAAATGATAAAGAATGGATATTTCATTAATATTGAACCCCGGTTACATGTCGGTCCCTCTTAGGGATACCCATCTTGATACAATGATTTCCAAGTGGATGAAGAGATGTCCCCTTTTACAAAAGGGTGGCACGCTCTAAAATGATTCCCAGTTCCACACATGAAAATGTCTGAGGGCTTATAGATGTCGCCTTCTCTAGGTATGTCTCCCAGACGGATCCTATTTTGCTCTCGTATGTCGTGGATTATGTCTCGTGAACTTGTGGCCCTGTATGCAATTCAAACAATAATACACGTTTAGCTCTCCTAGATTGCCTCCTCGGATAAGGTTGTTAGTAATCAAAGAATGTAATAGAAATATGATAAAACGATACCATGGAATCAAGTAAATCTAAGCTAATGATATAAGAAAACAAGATAAAAGATGCTATGTCTATTTAAGCTAAGTCTGCGGGCCACTGTTCAAGATAGGGACCACTAAAGAAAACTTTGCTCTCCTTGCCCCAAAGCTATGGGTCAAAGACTATGATCTAATGTTGAAGAAAGTAGGTGTTGTACCCTTTGATTTGTCAAAGCTCTATCGCACATGTGATCCCAAAGAGAACTCTCTCTCTGAAATGATCTCATGTATGTGATTTGGGTCTCTATATGTCATATATCGATCATGTGTCTCTTTTGGTGCTCTTAGGCTTACACCTTTTATAGTGTGAAACCCTAAGTCTATGTCCAAGCCCTAGAAATGAATTTCTCATGCGTAGTGCAAGTTGGCATAAGAAGCCCTTGTCTATTGTCTATATTTGAAGGCCAGTTAACTAAAATCTAACTGCCCACTTGAGTCTTCTATGTGAACTGTTCGTTAGAATGAGAAGCTTTTGTCCTTTATTTATGCTTGAAGGTCAATTAACTTAAGTCTAAATGCAAACTCAAGTCTCCTATGTGAACTGGTCGTGAAAAGGAATGCAAAGTCACTCTCGCTCACCTTTATTGCATGTAGACTGCCACTTCCACCCAAGATTGGGTCTATTTGTAAGCAAACCGCTTCTTATGGATTAGTCGTTGTTTTCTGTAGCGGCTATGATCTGGCCACTGTCATCTACAATGGCTAAGGTCTGGCCACTCTAGGCTTGAGCGACCAAGCTTGGATGGCTTGAAAAGGCCCCAAATGAGTGGTGAGAACCACTGTTGGTGCTTGGAAAGTCCAAGGTTATGTCTTATGATCTTATTAGTGTGTCTATGTAAGTAGCTCCCCTAAGCATGACACGATTTAGGTGTCTACAGATGCCCATTTTTGTGACACACTGTGTGGAAACACAACGCTAAGCAAAAACATAGACTGATCCATTTTTAGGGTGTATGGTGATCAATGGTCTGATCAACGTCGGATGGCCCAATCATGCAAGATGGCATGCATCCCTTGAATCATTGCCTCAATTTTTGGAGGACTTAGCCCAGTGGCTTTTGCATGTTAAATTGCACTCATTCCTCAAACTCAATCGGGTAGCTTCAGCTACTACAATAATTCTGATCTATAGGAGAGCTACAATTGAATGTCATGTCTACTTACGTTCCCAGCAAACAAAGGAAATTTGTGATTGTTGTATACAATGATTTGAAGGACGAACATGATTTTGTATGATCAAGTGATCTTTTATTGATTTTTATTATAATTATGTTGAAATTTTGAACTACATCTTCACACAATGAGTTGGTGAAGAAATGACAATGAATGAAGCAATAAGTTGCTTGACCAATATGACTAATCTGGTTCCTTTCTAGCATTTGTTAATTTTAATGGGCAATCCCACATCCAAGTGTTATTCCAATTGCTTATGATAATCATCCATCCCTATCCAGAGGAGCGGTCTGGCTGTCAATAGCCTTCTTAGGGAGTTAGGATGAGTGATTATGTTTATGTTTAGATTGTATCACTTTGAATTAATGTTTTTGTTGTCATAGGGGAATTAGAATGACCCCTTCGCACCCGTGGAGCAATCCCACCATTTCTTCAGGTTTGAAGGGTGACATATTGTAATTCAAAAATGAGTTGCTTTTGCACCAAGTGACCTTATGGTTGCCTACTTATCTCACCGAAATACATGAAGTGCAAATCGTTGCAATCGCCGAGTGGATAGAGTAGGTAACTGGATACGAGGCCTACTTGAGATTGTGATTTTATGTGAATTTTTTTATTTTTTTGAACATTCTAATGATCCTAAACCATCAAAGTGTGATTATTTATTGTTTGTGTTATTCCCTCATTGAAGGAACTGCTTAATTTAGATCTACAAGCTTGGCCACTGTCAGGTCTAGTGGCCTATTATTTCCTGCCTGTGGTCATTGTCGCCTTGAGTGGCCAAGAAGCTCGGGCCACTGACGTCAACAGCAGCTAAGGCATAATTAAGGAAATATAAAACTTGAAATTCTAGGGTTTTGACCTGTCATTTTTACTGTTGAAGATTCCATTTTCAGAGCTCTGGTGCAGCGGCGACGGTTGTGACTTTAAAAAAATTTTGGTATTGAGGACATGGCTGCATGGGGTGAGACATCAGCTGCTGGAGGAGTCGAAGCTTCTTGGGTATTTCTCTTCAAAACCCTAGCTCTCTTTTCTTTGCTTAAGTAAAATTGAACTCCACTAAGAAATGAGCAAAACGAACATCACTAAACCTGCTGGCAACGAATAAACTTTGTAATTAGGCTTAGGTTCCTTTTTGCCATGGTGGGTTGGTCCCTAATTTTGCAATATGTCAGTGGCTTTAGCCTAGGGTTTTTGAAAAAATTTCATTATTCCCCTGGTGTCGTCATTTTGGGCATTCTCAAAATTAGTTTATTTTTTATGCTTGGGTAGGGGATTTGTTTTCCAATTTATTTTCTTTCCCTCCCTTTTGTTGTTTTGCTTAAGTTATTTTGTCAATTATAATTTTTCTTTTGCTTTTCTGGCCAAGGGTTCATGGTGGTTGTCGCTCAGAGCGGTCAGCTCTGAGCCGCTGTCACTCAGAGCGGCCAATCTTGAATCCCAAAGATCAAAAATTTGACCATTGGGTCTTGGTCGTTGCTGCCTCCAATGGCCAAGTTTCGGGCGTTGTAGGTGATAGTGGCTAAAGCTTGAGCCTTGTTTTTGCATTTTGTGTATTGTTTTTATGATTTTTTTTACTTTTGAATTTTTGCTTTGCTTGAGTAGGTGCAATTTATTCTTCTTTTGCTTAGATTTAGAGTAACTCATACTCTTTTGCACCATTTTCATGTTTATTGTGAATCATGCCTTAGATGCATTGTAGTTATATTTTGTCTTTCTTCTACTTTGTTTAGATCCTCACTACTCGAGCTCGGGACCCAAAGCTCCTGCTTGACTTGCTTCCTGGATCTGATGACACTGACTGGGAGTGGTTTAAGGCCCTTAGGCTACATTATGTTATCAGTTTGCCCCACATTATGGCTGACCAGGCATATCTTACAGCCTTAGCCCATCGTTGGGACCCGTGAACCAACACCTTCCATCTTCTACCCGAAGATATGACTATCACATCAGAGGACGTGTACAGGATCTTTCGGATCCTATTCGATGGGGTGCCCATTGTTTCATCGACCACTAATGATCAGGTGGTCGTCTATGCTCAGGTGTTTGGGGCATGTTTTGCATAGGCTCTCCAGGAGACTGGGTCCGGGGGAGTATCTATCAAGGCTTGGTATGATGCTCATGTTTTCATAGCGAGGCATGTTGTGTTGTTGATGGTGACTAGTAATGTTCTTATCCCAAACTACTTGGGTTTGAGATTCCCTTGGAACCTCCTAGCGATGGTGCAGGACCTACTGGATAGCGAGGAGCCTATCATCTATGCATGAGGTAGATCATTATTGGCTCAGTGCTATGATGATTTGTACCACATCTGTCAATTGGTACGCGTCAACATTGCTTTCAATTTACTCTTACAGGTTTGGGGATGGGAGCACATTAAGGTAGATCGCCCTAAGGGGCTCCCAGCTAATATTACATCTATTGAGGCTCGAACACAGTGCTATGCTGCCAGATGGGCTTGAGAGCATGAGGAGCGTAAGAGCCGCACTTTTGCAAGGGAGCTATCCCACTACACTGATGCTTTTACCAGACTATTGGTCGGAGATGTCGTGTGGTGACCGTATTATGAGTGTCTGATTTGGGATGATCCAGCTAGTTTTACTGCTAGGACATGGTGCGAGCGATGGCTCATTGGTCGTAATATTGCCATCCGAGAGTATTTCTTCTAATATCAGGTTCTTCATCAGTATATATTGTAGTAGGATGTGCCCTTGGTACTATTCTTGTACAGGCGCCTCACAGTAGAGAGGGACATACCTCCACGATAGGTCACAGAGCTTGCAGATGATGAGGATGCCCCAGTTGTAGACCCTATAGTGGCTGGCGGAGTTACAGATGCCTACTCTCATTGGTGGGGTGATCGGATGTGGCATGGCGTTGGCAGTCTAGGGCATTAGGATGATGGCGGGGATGATGGTACATATCTAGCTAGATGCAAGGTTTGAGCTAGGACCGAGGTATGGGGTCAGCCGATAGAACAGGTGGCAGTAGAGGATCCTGATATTCCTGAGGAGGAGTAGGAGTTAGAGCTCAAGGAGAGAGACTCTCCTCTAAGAGCACAGTTGCATGAGGTCAAGGCTTAGCTCTAGGATACTAAGATCCAGGTACAGTGGTGATATGCTATGATTGAGCAGCTCACAACACAGATATAGGCTCTACATACTACTATTGGGGGTGGTAATGTCAGGATGTAATTTTTATTCCTGCTTCTACACCACAGGAAGTTCCAACAGCAGGCTCATGGGCATAGGTGGGATGGATTCATTCCTTGCTGGATGAGCATGAGGCTCAGATCTAGGGTCTTACAGATTTTGTTACCCTCCTTCAGATGTAGCTGAGGAGGCACGGGATTGTCCCTAAGGATCCAGCAGATGTAGGTGGTTCGCAGGTCAACGGGGGCTCTACCTCAGGTAGTCTTTCATCTGTCCTAGCCAGTGGACCCAGACTCGGATAGAGAGACCTACAGGCTCACATCACTCGACTTGCGACATCGCCATAAGGGGAGGTGGCACTAGAGGAGGTGATGCAGGGGGCTAAGGCCCAACACTAGATTGATGTTCTACTTGGTTCTTGATCCATTTTTGAGGTCGACTGACCTACATGACTATAGCCCATGGGCATTTTTGTATATCCATTGGACTTGACACATATTTTTATGATAGATTTGCCTTTTATGACTCATTATGTGTATCGTTTATTGCTTATGTTTTTGTTGTTATTTTTTTTTATGATATGATGCGATGATGATATTATGATGATTTGATGGATATGTTAGATGATAGATGATATTTGAAGATGCTTAGATGGATGTGTAGATTATTATATGATTTTATGATATGATGCAATGTATTTTGATGATGAATGATAAATTTATGATATGCAAATGGATATTGCCTGTATGTTTTATGATGTGGTTTATGGATGATTAATGACTTGTTTTCGTGGATGCAAATGTTATTGTTAAATGCATGTTCAATTTTTGCTTTAATTATATGCATCTAACTTATGTGATGGAATGGTATAAATGAACCTGTATGCTCTAATCACTAAAAACATACGAAATGCATATGACATTGACAATCTTAATGGGTGATACCACAAAAAGTTTAAAAATAATCATGAATTTAAATAATAACTTCTATCATAAGAATTGATTAAGTATTCATATATGAGATGTAATGGTGTGTAATGTATCTTCTTAATAAGTTTCTGTAAATTAAAAGATATAAAGTAGTCAGTGGTCGTCTATATACTATTTATAATATATATGCGGTATTTGTCCTACTATGTTGATACCCCCTAATTTATAGAATCTTATAAATAAAGTGATGGTGTGAATGATTTAAATGATTTGTTGCTATGTAAAAAAATTTTGGGGCTTTTCGGAGATTCAAACACTCTAGTTCCCCTATCAACAGTTGTCTACTTACCACTTAGACTTTTGAAAAGTAAGGCTTTTACCATGGACCTGGTTTTTCATGATCTCTGTGTGTGCATGTGATTGTATATTTTGAGGTAGAACTCAAGAATTTCCTCCGATGTCAGACGGGATTCTTTCAGCCCATTGCTAATATCAAGGATCCTCAGGTGTTCATCTCATCCTTATGTTGAACTTAGTTGGACTATACCACTAGGCAATATTCGGTTACCTAAGCTAGCTCATACACATTCAAACATTGGTCTACACAAATGCATGAAGCAATTGTAATAGACATATCATCATGTGTAAGGATTTCTCCTTCCAGTTTTGTACAATGTTGAGAATTCCAAGGATTCAAGCTTTATTCCCTTCTTTTTGGCTTTGGATTTTGCTCATATGTAGTGATGAAAATCATTGTTTATTTTTTATTGATTTTTTTTCTTTGAGCGAGGATTTTTTTGTAGTGATGATAATCACTGTTTATTTTGCTCATTCCTAGTGATGAAAATCACTGTTTATTTTTTATTTTTTCTTGAGTTTGATTTTTTGGTATTTTGAATATATGATTTGTGTATCGGATTTTTTCTTTTGAAATTTGGACTGTATACTTGGCATTTTGAATTTGTACTTTTGCTTTGGGATTTTGCTTATTTTTATTTAAGCAAGGTATTTTGATAGGGTGAAGCTTGTCCTTTTTCCAATTCTTAGCACCTTTAAACCAGTTGCATAGGGGGATAAGCAAAGATAATCCTTTTCGCTTAAGGTAACCTAGATCACTTTGTAGCTTTCATATTTTCCTTGTACCAGCTAGGATTTTAGTGTTTCAATTAGTAACGGGATCATGAATATCCAAGGCTTTATCATAGCTAGGCCTTTCCTTCTACTAATCAAAGTTGTTTTCCTCAAAAGTTGATAATATTACTAGATTTGGTTGACTAACCAAAAATCCTTAGTATATTATGTATAGCAACAAATAATGGTTGTGTTGAAAAACACAATTACACACATGTGGATGGATATGGATGACTTGTGCGAAAAACTATGGTATCACTTTTAAGACTCTTATGACATATCTTGTAATGTATGTGAAAATGCAATGCAATGATGTGGATGCAAAATGTGAAGTGCAATTGTTTTTGTATTTTTGATTTTATGTTGTTTTTGTATTTTTTATTATTTTGACCAAAGGGCTTATTATGCCTTTGGGGATTTTGTTATTGATTTTGACCAAGTGGTTTGAATTACCCTTGGAGCCTTTTTTATTTTATTTTTGTCCAAGCGGCGTGACTTGGAGCCTTTGATTTGATTATTTGACCAAGCGGTGTGAATTACCCTTGGAGCATTTGATTTGATTGTTTGACCAAGCGGTGTGAATTACCCTTGGAGCCTTTGATTTGATTGTTTGACCAAGCGGTATGAATTACCCTTGGAGCCTTTGATGATTTTGGTTTTGACCAAGCGGTTTGAATTACCCTTGGAGCCTTTGATTTGATTGTTTGACCAAGCGGTATGAATTACCCTTGGAGCCTTTGATGATTTTGGTTTTGACCAAGCGGTTTGAATTACCCTTGGAGCCTTTGATTTGATTTTTGACCAAGCGGTATGAATTACCCTTGGAGCCTTTGATTTGAATTTTTGAATTTTATGTTTTTATGATTTGTTTGTGTTTTTGACATATTTGAATGTTTTTGATTTTTGACATATTTGAATTTTTTTGTGTTTTTATGTGTAAAATGCCTTTAAGTGAATGATATTGAGAGGTTCAAGCTCTTCAACACCATCTAATGATATAAGGTGATATGCTTCAGGCCCAACTCTCTATGAAATCATGTATGGACCTATCCAATTTACCGTAAACTTATCTCGCAGATGCGGTGGCAGATTTGAATTCTGTTGGTTTTCTTTGAGCACTAGATCTCCAACCTTGAATTCCCTTAGGTGGAATTTACTATTGTAAGCTCGCGCAAGGTAATCTTGGTAAACATGGAGATGCTCTAAAGCATTGACTTGGTGTTCATCAAGAAGCATCAATTGATCAAGGTGGTCTTGCCGCACAACTTCATCATATATGAAGTCCTTTAATGCTATGCGTAGAGTCCGGATTTCCAACTCTAGAGGCATGATGGCTTTAGTGCCATATACTAGTGAAAAAGATGTTGCCCCAGTGGGCGTCCGTATACTAGTCATGTATGCCCATAGTGCAAATGCAATTGCATGTGCCAATCCTTGTGATTTTCTTACACTGTCTTCCTCAAAATGGAGACTATTATTTTGTTTGAGGCTTCTACTTGCCCGTTTGCTTGCGGATAATAAGGCATTGAAAAAATGTGCTGAATATGGTATTTTTCATTAAAGCATGCACATTTTTGTTCTTAAAATATGGCCCATTATCCGATATTATCTTAGAAGGGACCCCAAAACGACTTATGATATTATGGAGTATAAACTCCGTAATCCTTGGTCCAATTGTTGATGTTAAGGGGATCGCTTCTACCCATTTAGTGAAGTATTATGTGGTCATTATGATGAATGTGTGTCGGCATGAGGACGGGGGTGAGATCTTCCCAATCAAGTCTAGTCCCCATTACGAGAATGGCCATGCTACCTGGATGGGCTGCAAAGCTTGTGATGGTAAGTGCGTTAGGTTTGCATGATGCTAGCACTTATTATATTTCTTGACATACTCGCAGCAGTCCTTTTCCATTATGGGCCAATAGTAACCCATTATCAATATGCACTTAATGATGGCCATGCCACTAAAATGGCCTCCACATGTTCCATCGTGAGCTTGTGAAACTACCCAAGCTGCTTCTTGGGGCTCAAGACAACGGAGCAATACTCCATCATATCCTCATCTATAGAGGATTTCTCCTAGCAAAATGTATCTTGTTGCTCTCTTTTTAAATTTTCACCTTTCTATATGTGACAAACCTTGAGGTATTATTCGAAGCTTTAGGAAGTCTCACAGTTGGGAAAGCCAATCCTAATAGGCCACGGCCTCTATAGAATAGATAACTTACTCTTATTGAATTTCTGAGGTAGTGAACACGGATTGAGGAACAACTCTATGGTATATGGTCACACCACACTCTATGGGTCCTTGGGAGATCAACGACCCCCAAGGTGCTATTTGCAAGAAACTTCTGGCTACGAAGGACCAATCCTGATTTGGCTCGATGTTGATCATGTTGACTGATTCTTGATTGTCAAAAGCTTCACGACGTATTGCTGAGTGTGAAAGCACTTTCACATGAACGGTTGTAAAATTAGTAGATGTATTCTGAGGGATTAAGGATCCCAAAGAGGCCATAGTGTCTACAAATCTATTCTACGTATGAGGGATTGCCTCGATGTCATACCATTCCAATCGGGCTAGGTAATTATCAACAAGTTCCTTGTAAGTCTTCAAGAGTGGGCACCTATATTGGAAGATTCCTTTGACCTAGTTTACTATGAGCAAGGAGTCACCAAAGATATTCAATATTTTAATGTCCATTGCTATGGCTGTTTGGAGTCCCAGGATCAATGCTTCATATTTTATATTTTTTTTGTGCACGAGAAGTCTAGTTTGAATGATAAGGGCAATGGAGCACCCTATGGTGTGATAAATACAATCCCTACTCCGCCTCCTTGTTCACACTTCAAATCATAGGTTCTTCGAGTTTTGGTGGATCTGATAATGCAAATACCACATCATCAGGCAACTCTATGGTGAGAGGCTTGTTATCCTGAAGAGGTGCCTCTGCTAATTGATCTTCTATGACTTATACCTTGATGGAATTTTGGCTTATGAACTCTAGATCAAATATTTTCAATAACATGATCCACTTTGTGGTACGTGTATTATGATATGTCTCGCTCATCATGTACTGCAAAGGATTTTGTTTTGATATGGCATAGGTCGTATGGCTCAACATGTAGTGTTACAACTTTTGAGTTACAAATACCACTGCTAAACACAATTTTTTGACATACGTATATCCTAGCTCATAGCTCACCAAGGTGCGACTAATGTAATATATGGCTTGCTCTTTATCTTGTGCATTCTTTTGGGCTAACATGGTGCCCAATGTGAAATCAGTAGCTGATATATATAGTAAAAATGGTATGTTTGGCCTTGGTGGAGCCATTACTGGAAGTGTTGCTAGATAAGTCTTGATCTCTACAAAGGCTTGATGGCATTCTTCATCCCAATGAAAGGGGACTTCCTTGCATAGCAACCTATTCATAGGTCTGCATTTTTCTAATAATTGCACGATGAATATTTTTATGGATGCTATCTTGCCTTGTAGGCTCCTCAACTCCCTAATGTTGGTAGGGGCAGACATTTCCAGTATAGCCTTTACCTTTACAGGATCAACTTCGATGCCTCTCTTGGATACGATGAATCCTAAAATCTTGCCAGAAGTTACGCTGAATACGCATGTATTAGGATTCAATCGGCCATTGTGTTCTATGAGGTGATCGAAGACTTGTCTAAGGACTTCGGCATGCTCTTGCCACAATAGGGACTTGGCTAGTAAGTCATCCATGTAATCTTCCAAGATCTTATGCATATAGTCATGGAATATGTATTTCATGGCCTATTGATATGTGGCACCAACATTTTTGAGACCAAATGCCATCACTTTGTAACAGAATGTTCCCCATGGAGTAATGAAAGTAATTTTATGTTGATCTTCGGGCTTAATCCGGATTTGGTTGTATCCAAAAAATCCATCCATTAGGGAGAGCATTTCATGACCTGCGGTTGCATCTACAAGAGCATCTATGTTTGGCAACGGGAATGAATCCTTTGGTGTTGCCCTGTTCAAATCTCTAAAATCCGTGCAGATACAAACTCTTCCGTCAAGTTTTCCTATGGGTACCATGTTTGACACCCACTCAAGGTAGTCAATAGGAACTATGAATACTGCATCCAGTAGTTTTTGCAATTCGTTCTTTACCATCAAAGTGATGGTTGGATGCATTTTCCTCAGTTTTTCCTTGATTGGCTTCTTCATGGGATCTAATGAAAGGTTGTGAACGACTAACTTTGGATCTATCCCTGGCATGTCTTTGTAAGTCCAAGCAAAAATATTTGGCCTCTCCTTGAGGAGAGGAAACAATATGGCTTATTCCTGTGGAGATAGAATTTCTCTGAACTTGACTTTCCTTGTTTGGGTAGGATCATCACTAATGTCCACCTCAAAAGTTGCTTCTATAGACATATGTGACCCATCCTCTAGCTGATGAGGCGTGGGTATCAAATGAATGTCATTAGCGAGATTCACAGGACCTATTGACTCAGGTTCTAAACCAACATGGAAGATGTCATACGCACAACCTAATGCAAAATGGAATGGTTGTAACATCTCTTCGATGGGGAAGAGTTTTGGCTCTATGGGTGAACTAGCGTGATCCCAATCAATAACGTCTATATCAAGATGCAATGATTTGGTAGGATCTACTGGATTATGAAGTGGAGTGGTCAAATCGATGGATATCATGTTGATGGATGGGATGAAATCTCCAGGACCACATGGGTGCAATATTGTCTCAGGGGTTTCTCTTTCATACTCGCGATGAGGTTTTGGAGGAATGGAAATTTTGGAATCTGGCCCGTGAGCAGGGTGTACAATAGGATCATTGGTCTCTAACTACTCTTTGAATATAGGCAGATGGGGATTAACCATTCGATGAATGGTAGCTAGATCAATAGGTCTCCCCAAAAATCATAGTTGAGGGTCTATGGCACGAAGTGCCGCCTCTCTCTCTACTAGCTCGTTGACTTGCCGCAAGTGGTGAGGTCCAAGATAAGCCATCTCGGTCTCATCCTCAAAGTCATCATCACTTATCCAAAAATCGTTAGCATTGGTATGCAACCCTAAGACAAAGGGCTCATGTCTTGGACCTAAGTAGGCCATCTCTATTTCATCTTCATATTCTTCATCACTTATGAATAATCCATTTGCATTTTTCTCTCACCCCAAAGTCAGGGGTTGATGGCTTAAGCCTAAGTAAGCTCTTTCTATTGAGTCTTCTGATTCATAGTCACTTTCATCTGATGTATATTCAATCTCATCGTGGATGGACCATGTGAACCTTTGTAAATAGCGAGGCCCCTGATAGGCTAAGCCAAGTTGTGCCTCATCATCACTTGCTTCATATCCATTCTCCTCATCCCATGAGTTGTACCTTGTTGGGGTGGAATCAATTGAGGTGTTTGGATGATAAGTTTCTGGAGGCGGTATGTTTACCGTGGCTACTTGTCTATTGCTCAAATTTGCTATTCTCAAGGGGTGATAAGGAATTAAATCAATTTCTTCTCCCAACCCTATGCTTAATATTTCCAATACCACTACAAGCAAGTCATCTCGACCTCCGCTATAATAGCCTAAGCCAAATCTATCGAAAGTAAGCTAATATAGTGGCTTGTAAGTCCTCCTGCACCCATGCTCATATACGCCAAGGCCATAGCCATGCCAATGGTAATGCTCAAAGTAGCTTAGAGCAAACTCGATTAGAGAGGTAACAAACATTGATTGTGAATAATTCATCACCATCTCCTTCTATATCTGAAGACTTATGAGCGTAGTCCAGGTCGGCATAGATAAAATTGGTTTGGTTGGGAGGGATTCCCAGTGGAACCACTATTCCTACTAGCGGCCTCAAGTCTTTAGGCCTCCCTATGTCCTGTGTAGACATAATTATAGGCATAAAGGTGATGTTCTATACAAGGTACTCCCCTATGCTTGTACTTTCCAAGTGTATTGATGCATGCGACATGGATGACCCCATGGATGATACTAGCAAAGCAGGGTGATAATCACTATCTTCATCTTGATCTTGAGGATCTTCCTCTTCCATAGGACTTGGCATTTCAGTAATGGCTATAGTTGGCACTTCTTTGGGCCTCTCTTCCTTAACTAAGGGGGCCTTTAGCTTCTGATTTTCTTTTGGTTTTGACTTTGATGGTACTTTAGAAGCATTGACTATCTTGAGTGCACCAAGAGGTGTTGATGTGAATGGGTCTTTTCTTACCTCTTTGTCTTTGTTATACACTTGTGTGGTTGGGGATGAAGGTGCCACGTATAGGTGAGTAGAAGGGATCATGAATTCTCCTATAATATCCACCTGATTAACGTATTTAAAAGGCTCTTCATCAGCCAGAACCACATAGACTTTGCTTTCATGCACATACTTGACACACTGGTGCAAGATCGAAGGCACGCACTTCATGGCCCTTATCCAAGGGTGCCCTAAGAGGATGTTGTCCTGCATAGCACCTTCCAATATATGATACATCATGGGGATGGTCTTGTGCCCCACCTTGATGGGTAGGACTATCGTTCCCATAGTATTGCATAAAGCATCATTAAAAGCTCTCAATGTGTATGTTCCTAGAACGATATTGGACTTGGGTATCTTGAGGTGCTCTATTGCATTTTTTGTGATGATGTTTATCGATGAACCTGTATCAACCAAAACCCTCTTGAAAGTTAAGTCATTTATGGCCACTACAATGTTTAGCGGAGGGTCTGGTAAGGTAGCAAAAATTGTCTTAATCTCATGATCATAGAATCGGATTACAGGTTCCTGACATTATTGCACTTGTCCCACAAAGTGAGTGAATGCATTCGCATCTTGTGGTTGAAGCTCAATTGTTCTTAAAATCTCCATTAGATTCTCCCTATGCTTTGGGTACTATTGTATGAGCTCATAGATGGATAACTTAGTTGGATTCGTCTGTGGGTTTTGCTCCAATCTACTCTGAATAGTTACTACAGGTCTCATTGGTGGACCTGGAAGGTTGTCTTACCTTTGCCTAGGAGCGACTGGGATGTTCATGGGAGCTAAAAGTGGTTGCGGTTGACCATACCGCCTAGTCCTTGTTGCTATGTTAATGATCTCAACCATCCCAATGCATCCGTGGGTAGGTATGTCAGCTTGAACCTGATTGACTTGGGCCCCTTGCTCTCGAGGGGCCTCATGATTGGGTAATGGGTTTCTGTATATGCCCATGTCTCTGTTATTAGGAGCTAGTGGGTTGTCAACTTTGAGCTCTCTCACCTCAATCATGTTTTGCACTTGATGCTTAAACCCAATGCAAGCCTCAATGTCATACCCCGGTATCCTATGATAAGGGAAAAATTGATCTTCCCTATATCCTTTTGGCTATAAGATGTATATCAAGAAATCTGATCCTCCTGGTCTCACTCAACTGATTAAAGATTGATTGCATTGATTCTATCAAAGGCGTGAAATAATGAGGTGGCTTGCATTCTTTGTTTCTTCCTTGATTGTTCTTTTGGTCGTAGTTGGCTGGTGGGGGATGTGCTTGATAGTTCTTTGGTTGTTGTGCACCCCCATCCTTGGGTGTATCCAATACGACTTGATTTACTAGAGCAGGATTTCCCTACTTCTGCTTGTACTTATCATTCTTAGCATTCTTGTTCCACTCCTTTTTGTTTCGAAGTTTAATGGTTCCCTCATCTACTTTTATCTCTTCAATGAGCTTGGCATGTGCCAAAGCTTCCTCAAATGAAGGATACTATTGAAGTTGTAGCAAGAGGGAGATATGTTTAGAACAAATTTTGGTGAACATACGAATGATCTCTTCTGTGGGAACGGAGAATGATAATTTTGCCATGATTTTTCTCCATCTATTCCCATAATCCATTACTGGCTCATCATCATACTGTTTCAGGTTTGCCAGGTCTGAAAGGTTCACCTTCTTCTTAACACCAAAGTAGAAATGCTTCAAGAATGTGTTTACTAGTTGTTCAAATTTGGTTATGCTATGATTAGGTAGTTGGTTGAACCATTGAGTGGTAGCACCTGAAAATGTCATTATGAATGTTCTTAGCATGAGAGCATCATTGTCTTCAATATGAAAACATGCGTTGATAAAATTGGTGACATGCTCTTGTGCATCCTCTTCACCTTTAAAATTCTCTAACCTAGGCATCTCAAAGTGCTTATGCTATGGAGGGCTAGGGATTGATGAGGACAATGGTTGATTGTGTATCTTACTCAATGTTGGTGAGTTCCTAGCTGCCTCTTGTTTCTCAAAGGTTTTCATCTTTTCAGCAATCTCTTGAAATGCCTTTGATGCATGGATTTCCTCCTCTTGCAAGCCTATTCGCATTGGCAATGGAGGTAACTCTCTATCCATTTGATTTGTTCCATTTTCCTCCCTCCTACGAAGGGAATCAGGATTGTGATCTTGATTTGCTATGTTTGCCCTCCCCCCATTAGTTGGATTTTGTTCATGATTTGGTGGGGGGTTTTGTTGTGGGATATCTTGTCTAGTGTGCATTTCCTTAGGTGATTCAGCGTGTCTTGTTCTTTGGTGGTCACCACCATTTATCTGTAAATTGTTAAGAGCTAGCTGCTCAGATTGCTCTCTTAAACACTACTCATGTTGGCACAAGAGTCTTTCTCTTTGTTTCTCTTGTTTGAGAGCTTCCACTAACTCTCACTATTTATGTAATGCATTTT
The DNA here is from genome assembly GCA_028583015.1 of Wollemia nobilis. Classification (NCBI taxonomy): domain Eukaryota; kingdom Viridiplantae; phylum Streptophyta; class Pinopsida; order Araucariales; family Araucariaceae; genus Wollemia; species Wollemia nobilis. The sequence continues at coordinate 1,050,466 of JAQPPZ010002410.1, read as the reverse complement.
CTAACCGCCTCATTCGGTCAATTTGTGTTGTTGTAGAAGACTCATGTTTATCTGACTCTGTTCATGTAGTCTTGAATCATAGCTTCCTCGAGGGGGTTTCTGTTGTATCTGTACTCTTGCTAGTTAATGTGACTTTTTTAGTGTATTGTGAATATCCTTATGATTAGACTCCACGCATCTTCTATGGGGTCACTCTGAGATACCCCCACACTGGGAGGTATGTTTAGAAGTCACAGTTCATGAGCTTCCAGATGTAGAGTTCTCAATAGCTATAGTTCTTTGGGTTGGTTGAGTAGGAAATCGATCCAACCTATCTAGTTGTCTCGTTCTCCATGGCTGGTCCCGTGGGGTGCCATTTACTCCTATGAGGTCATATTCTATGGGAATATTTCCTTTTGTGTGAAGGGTTTCTTCTATATGATTCCCATAACTAGATGTAGCTCTATTTTCTTGCCCTTTAGTGGGTAGACCTATTTCATATGTTTCTTGTGAGTCTTGAGGTGTTGCAATTCTTGTTTGCCTTCTTGATGAAGAGGGCTTAGTGGTGACATATTTTCTCCATATGGATGGAGATGTGGCAGTATCGTCATCCCCATGTGAAGAATGGGTCTTAGAACCTTCTTTATATCCATGTGAGGAGGAAGCCCTTGAAGCTTCCTCATGTCTTTGAGATGTTTCTGTGTGTTTAGAGGAGGCCTTTGAGGTCTCCTCATGTCTCCTTAATGAGGATGGTTGTGAAGCCTCTTTTTGTTTATGTGACTTTTTTCCATGATGTGGTTCCTTACTTGGGGTTTCTCGAGGATATCCCCCAAGAGTTGAGTTATCACCCCTTAGGCTCGTGGAGCTACATCTCACGGTCTTACGGGTAGGTCGTTCAATATTACTATGACTCTGCCTATGGGTATGAATTGCTTCTGTCTCTCCCTCGGCATCAGACCGAGGGTGTTTACTTTTTGTTTTGACCATGTTGCTTTATGACTTGATATGTTGCATAAGTCATTGTTCCTAGCAACACCTAGTCGAAAATTTAAAATAAGATCTAAGATATGCGAAATGCTTAATTATTTCTTCTTTATTCTTTCAATTTCCAAAGATAAATGTTCTTTAAGTTCTTTTTTTTTAACACACAGAAGTAGAAAAAAAGTTGTAAAATATCAAAAAAGCTATACCAACCTTTGATCCAACTCAGAGAGTCGATATTTTGAGCTCTACTGCACTCCAGTCCTAGCCGTTGTTGACCAGAGCAGTTGGTTCTTGGCCGCTGTAGCTCAGAGCAGCTAGTTTCTGGCTGTTGTAGATCAGAGTGGCTAGTTTTTGGCCATTGTAGCTCAGAGCGGCTAGACCTGCACACAAAATTAAGTTAGTTTTACAATATAAAAAGAAAAATTAGTGGTTGTCCCACCGTGATCGCCATCTGTAGCGACCCTGGTGATGAGGCCTGGAAATGCCTCAATCATAACATGTTTTGTACACTAAAAATGCCTATAAACTCTTATGTTTTATCTGATATGTTAGTTAAGTTGATTCAATATGTTGTATATTAACCATTTTGCATGATCAATGTATTTGAAATATTATATCCTGATTTTACAGACTTTTTGCATAGTTTTGTGTTCTTTTTGCTATGATTTGCTACAATGGGATATGCTTAGAATAATAGCAGCATTTCACTAATCTTGTTTTGATTTGACAAAGCATTTACTTCACCTAATCTGGCAACAGTGCAAGCAAACTGTTGCTGTGCAGCAAAAACTGGTCTTTCCCATATAAATTCCAGCCAGCTGTCCATAAATAGCAAGGCATGGAATTCACATGAGGAAAGGGATGAAGACCATTAGAATTTGATCTTAGGAGATAACCCACCTGAGAGATGCAGAAGAAATCACTGGAAAAGCATACATTTGTTCATTTCGAAGTATCTTCGGAATGAACAGATATCTTCGAAATGAAGGAACACAACATCTTCGAAATGAGCGGATCTTCGGAATGAAGAATGCAGCGTCTTCGAAATGAGCGGATCTTCGGAATGAAGCATGCAGTATCTTCGGAATGAGCGATCTTCGGAATGAGAATGCAGTATCTTCGGAATGAGCGATCTTCGAAATGAGAACTGCATTGTCTTCGGAATGAAGCCACTTATCTTCGGAATGAAGAACAGAATGTGTTTTTGACCTTTTGACCGATTTTTGAAGCCGGAAAAAGGGAAATAAAGGTTGGAAAAAGTAAAGAGAAATATCTTCCATCTGTCTTTGCCGTCATTGCCGACCAAAGCCATCATTAAGGGAAAGATCAGGTTTTAGTCCTCTTCTAGGATAAAACGAGAATTTGTTGCGGCATTGTAGGATTAGATCTTTTGAGATATTCTTTGTTTGTAATCAGATCATAGAATAGCTATAAATATTGCTCCCATTCGAGGTTGAGCCTAGTAGATGTAGGTAGAAAAGGAGGTAGAAAATAGAGTAAGGAAGCTAGCAGAAAATACAGAGTATAACTAGAAATTGACTATTATAGTCCTGTAACAGTTTTTTAGTAGAATTCTTGTAATCATGTCTTTTGATCAATAAAGTGCACCAGTTCTATTTCAAATTACTTGTAAATGAGTGTGATTAAGATTTAGAAAAAGAGAGAGACTTACACCTTCTTACGGACAAAGAGGTTGGCCACTTCCAGACCTAGGAGGAGGACTAACAAAGCAGGTTTTTATTCTGATTTTGTTGTAGCAGAATGAGTTGTAGAACTTGTTATTTCAATTGCTTGTAAATAGTTGACAATATTTGCAGTATTAGTTTATTTATGCTTAGATTAATCTTGTGCTTAAATTTTTAGTTGCAATCTTACTTTCAGCAAAGTTTCCACTTTATTTTTAGATTGTTATTTCTAGAATTTACTGTTTTTCAGCAATTTCTTGCATTTTATGTTTTGCTGTCAAAATCTGAACAGAAGATTGACAACCTTCTGTTACAGAACTTTGATAGTTTTTATTTCCACATTAGATCTAAACTTTCATTACTGCAAAAGTAATTAGATTTCCTTTCTGCAATTAGGATCAGACTTTCAATTATGTAACTATTAATTCTGCAATATAATTAGGTCTCATTCTGCAATTGTAATTAGGACTTCATTTCTGTAGTTAATGATTAGTTTCCAATTCTGCAACTTAGATTAAGATTTAATTTATGCAATTTAGAGATAGGAATGTTCCAAAACCCCCACACAACCGGTTCCACCAATAAGACTTGTTGCCCTAGATTGACCTAAGTTATAGTTGTTTCACTTCTTCTCCCACAGATAGCCTTGTACACTGCCCTGGATTGACAGATTCATTGAGAATTAATGATGGTATAATGACTACGCATCATTTTGGCACCGTTGTCGAGGAATAGTGTTGTCAGAAGAAAACAAATAGTCCAATAGCTGTAATCAGACTAAACTGTGAACATTCAGGTTAAAATCTGAATATAACAAGAGAGTAAGATAACAACTATTGACTTAATTTATGTCATTTAGGAGTAAACATGAATGAGTAAGTCTAGGGAGACCCCAAAGGATCCCTGGCTTGTCCCATTAAGGAGATCTTCATGCCTAAGGGGTGAATCACCTGTGTTTGAACTACCTGAAAGATTGAAAGAAAAATCACCAGTCTCACCATCAGTAGAACATTTTGAGAAAGGAAAATCACCAAATTTATCAACAGAATATCTTAAGGAAGATAATTCATCAGACTCATCAACAGAGAAGCTTGGACCTCTTGAGAGAACAATTTGGAAAGCTTTAAATTCTCCTAGGAAACAAGAAACTATGGGAGAAGGAGGCAATGTAGATGGCCAGCATGGCTATGTTCATAATGAAGGGGATGATCAGGATATACTCCAACCGTCCGGAACATTTGAATATCCTATTCATCTGAATCCAACACAAAACTCTCCCATGAAGACCATTTCACCTTCAGTACTTCCAACCTTTCGAGGTGTTGTATCTGAAGATCCTGACCAGTTTTTGTTTGAATTCAAGGTAGTGTGTCAGACCTATGATTATATAAATGACAATCAAAAACTTAAGGTTTTTCCCTCAACTCTCAAGGATTCAACATTACGTTGGTTCATGAGCTTAGAGCCAAATTCCATAAGAACCTGGGATCAAATGGAGACTGTCTTTTTAGACAAATATCAGGAATACTAGTCGTGTAAGGAATAGAAAAGATGAGTTATTTAGAATCAAGCAGGAAGATGATGAGACCTTGGAAGATTATCTTGATAGGTTCTCCTTTGTTCAAAGGAGATGTGGACTAGTAGAACCAGAATTATGTAAAACCATCTTTTTGAGAGGATTGCAAGATGAATCCAGAGAAGTTCTGGATTTGATGGGAAAAGGGGATGTAACCACTCTCAGTAATGAGGAAATTATGGATCTCTACAGGAATTACTCTCGCACTAAGCAGAGAAGAAGAAAAAGCCGCACAAATGGTACTGATGTAAAGGACCTGATAGAGGAACTTGCAAATTTCAAAACTGATATCCTAGTGCATCTAAACACTACTTTAGGGGAAATCTCTGCAAAGGCTAAAAACATAGAACCTTTGGCAATTTATTGCCCAAGATGTAGAAGTAAACATGCTTTGCAGGAATGTCCTTTGAATAAAACATCTATCTCAGCCATTTGTGGTATCTGTTCAAAAAGGCATTCAACTGATCAATGCCACCTGCTACCACAACTCAAAACTGTGTTAGAAAACCAGATTGAGGAACTCAACTATATTGGACCAAAACAAGGGGGAAATTTCTCTCAATATCAAAATCCCCCTCGTTTTCCTACAAATTGGGGGCATAATCCTGGTACTATGCCTTGGGGACAATCAGAACCACCCCAACGTCCTTGGAATTATCCTCAATGGACAAATTCCCAAGAATGGCCACAATCAAATTGGAGTAACCTAGCCTGGAATCAGAATCAAAACAACCCCTCATGGAATCAAAACAATCCAGCTTGGAATCAAAATCAGACTAATCCACATTGGGTGCAAAACCAACCATAGTGGAATCAGCAATACCAGTCCTATCCAAGGCAGCAAAGGAATCAAGGTCAAACTCAGCATTTGTTGCCTGCACCTAATCAAAATTTTCAAGAAAAACAACAGCAAACACAGCAAGTGAAACAACCTCAATTGCCAGCTCAGCCAGTCACTAATCCAAACAGTGTAAGACAGACACCTCCTGTCTATGTGGCTGAAGCTGAAGAAAATATTGAAATTAATGTTCTTGATTGTAGTGACATCCAACTCCGTTCAGGGAAAGTTGTACCTGAACCAGTTTTAATGGAAATCAAAGATAATGAAAAGCAAGAATCATCAGAACCGAGGAGAGAATCCAACCAACAATAGAAACAGAAAAATTGGATCCAACAATAGAAAAAGAGACACAAGCAGAACAATTACCAAGGATAGTTCCATATCCTGAAAGACTTAATGCAATACCAAAAATTTTTGAGTCAAAATTGGTCAAAGAACTCAAAAAGTTGACTATCTCATTGCCCTTATTGCAAGCCATTAAGGAAATACCAGAAATTAACAGATCTTGTCCAAAATTTGTGCATTAAAAGAGCGAGGAAGAAAGAAGAAAGCATTCCCCAAGGCTGTGCGAGGTTGAAGGGAAGATAGCTGATCTCTTATCCGGAAAACTACTACCTCCAAAGTATAGTGATCCGGGAAGCCCAGTTATCCACGGTCACCATAGGTTCGAGTACCAATATCAAATGTTTTAGTGGATCTAGGAGCTGCAATAAATGTCATGACTAAAGATACAATGGAACAATTACAGCTCAAACATCTCAGCCCCACATTTACAGTTTTAGAAATGGTTGATAGGTCAGTTGCAAAACCTGAAGGAATCATTGAAGATGTCCCTATAGAAGTTTCTTCTTGGGAATTCCCTATAGATTTTTTGGTTTTACAGCCAAGAAATTCAGCACATGGATATCCCATTATTTTGGGAAGACCTTGGCTTGCAAGCTAGCAGCCTTCATAGACTGCAGATCTGGAAATATGACTATTTCAAATGGTATTGAGCTGAAACAAATTTCTTTATATCCTCCTGCAAAACCATCTAGCAAATTTTTAGGTCGGTTATGGTTTTCTGACTCAGATGAGGAACCGAGAAGAGGTCATTTCTACACTAGCTACCTTAGTAGTAAGAGAACACACAGAAGACCTCAGTGACACAGAAAACTTAGAAAATGAAACAATCCTGATGAATGTTCTGCATGAACAAGGTTTAGAAGGGGAAGCAACAAATATCCAACAGTTGATAAGTAATGAGGAGAATCAAAAATCTGAAGATGAATCATCTGTGCTATCACAGGGAAACTCTGTTTCACTACCACATGGATGGCACCATCATCTGATTTTTCCTTCTCACTGTTCCATACAAGATATGCTTCCCTCAAGCAGCAATAAAATAGAAACTGCTTCTTTTCTCCCATCTCAGCAATGTCCTCTTAATCCCTTAAACACCAAGTATGAAGGAGTGAATTCGGTCCTTCTAAATACAAAACAAATAGAAGTCCGACCAGGGCAAATTTTTGAACATCTACGACCGACTTACTAGGGAAGAGGAAGAAAAATTGATAGTTGTTTTGACGAAGCATGTTCATGCTTTTGCTTGGAACTACAAAGATATGTCGGGAGTTCATCCCGATATATGTACCCATAGAATCTATCCTGAAGAAGTCAAGCCAGTTGGACAACCTCAAAGAAGATTGAATCCTGCCTTAAGAGATATTGTGAAAGAAGAAATTGAAAAACTCCTGGAAGTAGGATTCATTTACCCAATTTATGATAGCCAATGGGTTTCTCCATTGGTAATAGTTCCTAAGAAAAATGGAAAAATGAGAGTATGTGTAGACTATAGAGAATTGAATAAGGTGACATACAAAGACCATTTTCCATTACCTTTCATAGATCAAGTGTTAGATACTCTTGCTTGGAAAAAGATACTTTTGTTTTCTTGATGGATTTAGTGGATATAATCAAATTCAGATTGCACCGGAAGATCAAGAAAAGACAACTTTTACATGTCCATGGGGAACATTTGCCTATAGGGTTTTACCTTTTGGTTTGTGTAATGCCCCAGCAACTTTTCAGCGAGCAGTCCTAGCAATTTTTGCTGATCCGACCACCAAAAGTGTTGAAATTTACATGGATGATTTCACGGTATGTGGACAAACTTTTGATTTTACATTGGAAAATCTTGACAAAGTCTTAACTCGTTGTGAAACATACCACTTATCCTTAAATCCGGATAAATGCTTCATGATGATGAAGGAAGGGATAGTTCTTGGTCATCACATCTCTCCTGAAGGGATCCAAGTTGATCCAAAGAAAGTTGAAATTATCAAGAATCTCCTTCCTCCTAAAACTCAGACTAATGTCAGAAGCTTCCTAGGACACATTGGTTTTTACCGCAGGTTTATTCCCAACTTTAGTACAATAGCCAGTCCTATGTTTGCCTTATTGACTAAAGATTCTGAATTCTCCTGGACTGCAAAGTGTCAGGAAGCATTTGAAGCTCTGAAAGAGAAATTGATAACTCCACCTGTGCTCAGAGGACCTAATTGGACATTACCATTTCACATTCAGACTGATGCCTCCAATACAGACAATTGGAGCAGCATTAGGACAAATTGATAATGGTGAACATTATACCATCTACAACATTAGCAAGAACTTGACAGGAGCAGAGAAAAATTATACAACAACCGAGAAAGAATTCCTAGCAGTAATTTATGCCATCAACAAATTCGGGCATTATATCACGAGGTTATCAAATATTTATTCACACGAGATCATACAACCATTAAGTATTTGATGAATAAACCTATGGTAAGTGCAAGAATTATTCGTTGGTTGCTTATTCTCTGCAAGAATTTGATATCACCATAATCAACAAACCGAGGAAAAGCTAATGTTGTGGCAGATTTCTTGTCTAGGTTGCGAGAACACAGATGAAGGGGAATTAGTTGATGACACTTTTCCTGATGAAAAACTATTTGCTATATCAGTTCAATCACCTTGGTTTGCAGATATAGCCAATTATTTGGTCACAGGGAAAGTTCCTCCACATTTTACTTCAAAACAGAAAAAACAATTGATCAAACAGAGTTCTTCTTTCGAATGGATTAAGGGTATGCTTTTTAAGTGCGAGTCCGACCATGTGTTACGTAGGTGCATCCGAAAGGATTAAGTGTATGATATCCTTAGAGCCTGTCATGATGAACCCTCAGGTGGACACTATTCTATAAAAAGCACTGTTAGAAAAATCTTGGGGATAGGATATTATTGGCCATCTCTTCACAAGGATGTGAAAAAGTACATCAGGCATTGTGATGCATGCCAAAGAATGGGGAAACCCACTCATACAAATGAGATGCCTCTGCAGCCTCAAATGGTTTTAGAACCATTTGAGAGGTGGGGGCTTGATTTTGTAGGACCTATTGATCCACCTTCTCAAGGAAAGGTGCATATTCTAGTATGCACCGATTACATGACAAAGTGGGTAGAGGTGCGTGCTTTCAAACATGCTCGTGAAGAGAAGGTCGCTGATTTCTTGTATACTCAAATTTTTTAGAGATTTGGAGCTCCACGGTCTATCACCACAGACCAAGGACCCCAATTTGCATCCAAAGTCATAAAAGCATTTACAGAATTGTATGAAATCAAACATAGGAAATCATCACCTTACCACCCACAAGCAAATGGCCAGGTTGAAGTAACAAACAGGGAACTAGAACGCATCTTGACAAAAATAGTAGCTTTTCATAGGAGAAATTGGCTAGACAAATTACACAAGCAGTTTGGGCCTACAATACTACTTGGAAGTCCACTACTGGATTCACACCTTATGAACTAGTCTTTGGTAAAAAGCCTCTCTTACCTATTGAATTTGAGCTACTAACATTGCGCACGGCACTAGAAATTGGAATTGAATTGTCACAGGCACGGACAGACAGGATTCTGCAGTTGAATGCATTGGATGAACTTAGATTGGATGCTCTGCACCAAACTGAGGTAATTCAGGAGCGAGAGGAAGCTGTGGCATGACAGTCACATTCAGGAGAGGAAACTTCAACAAGGAGATTGGGCTTTCTTGTTTGATTCTCAATATGAAGACTTCCCTGAAAAACTGAGAACTAGATGGTTGGGACCTTACTGGATTGAAGAGGTATTTAACAATGGAGCAGCTCGTTTATCCCCTATTGATGGGTCACGAAGAAAGTTGGTAGTGAATGGACATCGCCTCAGGGTATACCATACACCTCTAACTAAAGAAGAATTCTTGCAGCAACTTGATAGTTTGGATACACAGCAGGTGGAAGAGATTCCTTCTTCCACTTCAAAACAATCAACATGATCAATGGATTTCAAGAAAAAAACAAATAGAAAATACAAAAAAATCAAAAAAATAGAAAACAAAAAGATGAATAAATTATGAGTATGAATTCCTTCATGGGCATGGTTTCAGGGGAAATCATGAAATTCCTTCATGGGCATAGTCAGGATCAAGAAAAAAAAAAAAGAGAAAAGGAGAGGTAAAAATAAAAAAAAAGGGAAAATCAAGAAAAAAAAAAGAGAGAAAAATGAATAACCCAGCAGTGAAAACCTTTTCTTAAGGCACTACTGAGTTGGTGTGCATGAAAACCAGTTTTCTGGCATGCATAACCTTGAGAAATTTCTGAACCATCATTGTACAAATTCACCTAGTGCACTTGTTTTGAAATGTTGCAGAAAATCTCGACAGAACATCAACAAAAGCCAGTCATTCTTCAAAAACTGGCATTAACTATTTTTATCAGGTATATATTTCTTACATTTCTTCATTGTAAAATGATTGGTATATAGTATGTGACAATTAACCATTAGCATAAAAGGTATTCATAAGAGTTGGCATACTTAAAAACATGTTTTGAGAATGAAAATATTGATTTATGCCTAATCTTCGGAACAAGAAATGCCAAAAACAGTGCCTGCTGTATTATCTTCGGAATGAAATTGTCTTCAGAATGATAGCAAAATGAATGTTGCACTTTGTCTTCAGAAAGAAACTTTGTCTTCGGAATGACAATTTGTCTTCAGAATGAAACTTGGTCTTCAGAATGACGACTTGCTGCATCATCTTCGAAATGAAGATATGTCTTCGGAATGAAGATCTGTCTTTGGAATGAAGATTTGTCTTCGGAATGAGGGTCTGTCTTTGGAATGATGATTTACTTTCACAATACAGCCTGATCTTCGGAATGAGGATTAATCTTCGGAATGAGGATTGATCTTCGGAATGAAGATCTGTCTTCGAAATGAAAATTTTGCAAAGAAGATTTGTCTTCGGAATGAAGACCTGTCTTCGGAATGAGGTCATAATCTTCGGAATGAGGATTTGTCTTCGGAATGAAGACTTGTCTTCGGAATGAGGTCATAATCTTCGGAATGAAATTTTGTTTGCGCAATAAGTTATAATCTTCGGAAAGAGCATTTCCACGTGGCATCCAAGAAGATAAGGTATGACAAAATCAAGATTTTTTCTTAGTTGCATGCGAGGAAGGGACACGTGTCAATCAGCACATGGTTTGTTTTTGCACTCATTGGAAATACGGAGAACATGACCAACCATATGCCACCAGTTTTTAATGTCAATTAACATGCACGTGAGAATCTGCAAAACTAATGAGGTGGATCTGATGGCAAGGACATCCATGCAATTATCAACAAACAGGTGTACAGTGCAAAAGTAGAAATGTGTGCCATCTTTCTTTTCGAAGACGTGTTGCGAGGTACAGTGCACAGGATACGGTTCATTCCGAAGAAGAAGACGAGAAACAGGGCAACGAAGGTTTCAACTTAAAACTCTGCAAATTTGCAACAAAAAATAGCCAAAAATCCTGCAGTAGAACAGCAGCCGTAGTGTACGATTTTTAAACAGAGAAAAATGGGGCGAAAGATCAGAACAGAGCCTGTAGATACCACTTACCTCCGAGAAAATCTGGCAGTTGTGCAGATTTTTGAAGACGGAGGGTTTATGACATTTTTGGATAAATTCAATGGGTCTTCTGAAGATTTAGCTGGCATGTTCGCCCATACGTTCGAAACAACTGAGCACATGTTAAAGGCATGTCTATTGAGGTAAGCCCTAAAATTTTAAGTCAGATTACAGAGCTACCATTAGAAGGGATTTCAATTACTAGATCTGGCAAGAACACATTGGCAAATGTAGTTAATCAGTTTGTAGAAGAAAATGATAGAGAACCTGAATACTTAACCCATAACAACACATGCAAAGGGTTAAAAAGGGCCGACCTGCAGGAACCCTGGGATGAAGTAGCCACCTAGGTAATTAAGTTTTTAACCTGTGAAGGGCGGTATGTGTTGTTGTCAGGGCATCATCTACGAATTTTGAACCATCTCAGACATGGTGGACAACAACCAGAAGTTAGGGTAAATCTTCCCCTGTATCTGTATCAAGAGTTAAAGAACATGGCAAAAAGATATCAGGAGGGTAAAGGAAGCCTTCGCCATCATGGCCTCATCAAATTAGTTTGCCAACACCATTTTAGAGGAAACCCTAGGAGTTTTGACAGGTTTTACTCTAACCTAAATGATGTCATTTTTGGGGATGAAAGTGAGGAAGAAGAAGAACCAATTACTGCTGATGTTGCTGCAGAAGAGGAAATAGTTGCTACAAAAAATGTTGCAGAAGATGTTGCAGAAGAAACTACAGAAGGTGCCCCTGAAGCTGTTACAGAACTACACCCCACAACAGTAGCAGAAAACCTTGCTCCTGAACCCTCAACTTCACAGGCTAAGAGACAAAAGAGAAGAGGATCTGGAACTAGCAGCAGAGCAAAAAAACAAAAGAAAGTTCGGTTTGCTGAAGCTACAACTGACTTATCAGAACAGAGAAGTGAAACAAGGGAAACAGAGGCATCTAAAACTGACCCCATGACCCCTGCTGTCACCAGAAAATAGAGCAAAAAGAAGAAGTTTGCATCTGGAACTAGGAGGTCTACAAGAATCCATTTGAAAGAAACTACAGAACAGGTCATGGAGGAAGAAGATAGACCAAGCAACCCGGATGTCACGAGAGATACAACCTGACATCTGACAACTTTCTAGAATTCCCTGAACAGATAGGCGAGGCAGAAACCGAGCGAGGTTGGTTTGGAAGAGGCTACGGTTCAACGGGGCTACGAGATATGGTAGATATCCTTATAGACAGTCTCACAGAGCCTCCCGAACAAGAACAACCTGTTGCGAGAAGAAGAGGAAATATTGGTTGAGCAGCCAACTGCAACTGATTTGTCTGTATCAGCTTCTGAAGCAGAAATAGAAGTGGAAGACATCACTGAGCAAGCTGAGGGCAGCAAGGAGTGTTGTCAAAACACGGACCAGATGGATCACAGAGAAAGAAAGCATCATTGAGATGCAAGAAAGAAAAATTGTAGAACTTCAGCAAGAAGTGGCAGAACTAAAAAAATTGTTGTCACAATCTGAAAAACAGCCAGCTATATCCCATGATGAAGATAATTTGGCTCAATTGCTTCTGGGTTTATCAAGAGCAGATGATTCTGATGAAGCAGACATGGGAGTCCATCCTGAAACAACACTCCTTCATTCTGAAGAAGTGCCTGTTCATTCTGAAGCAGCACCATCTTATTATGAAGCATTGCCTTCTTGTTCAGAAGATACTTCAGAAATGGTGAGGAATATTGCAGAGGATGTTGAAAATGAGCCACCAACACAGAAACAGTCCCAACAGCAAGAAAATGTTCAAGTAAGTACTCCTACTGAGGTCCCTGCATTTCAACTTGCTACACTTCCAGTAGAAACAGCAGATAAGGGGGTACAAGTAGAAATACTATCTGATGACAACCCCATAGAAATAGCAAATAAGGGGGTGCAAGTAGAGTTATTGACAGATGAACGACCAGTGGAAGTGGCAGAAAAAGGAGTTCAGATAAATCTGTTGCCTAGGATCCCCCTTGTAGTAAGACCACCTAATACTGTGTCTCTAGAGCAGTACAATGCAGATATAGCTAGCTGGATGCTTAGATATGAACAACTTGCCAATAAAACTAAAAAATTCAAATTGGAAGCAAAACAACTAGAAGCCAAGGACACAGAAAATTCAGGCATTGAAAGAAAAGGTGTCTGACTTATGCCAAATTGCTGAATTTTTAGTCCAATTTAGACGACCGACCGGGTTTTACGGCCTTATTTTGAAGGAAAAATACCTCGGATGGCGAGGTCATGAGGATTACTTCAAATCTTCCCTATAAATTGGACACTATTGAAGATTTTTTGGAAGCATATTTTAACAGTCCTTTTGAGCAGAAAAATCTCCTGTGTGAACTGTTTTTACACAGTTTCTTCATTCCAGAGGAAGTTGACTCTCATCCTCAAATCTACATTGGAGATGTTCAGTTGAGAGCATTTATGTCTACTTTGCAAAATCAGCTTTATTGGGATCACGAGAAAAGGCAGAATAAAGTGATTGAAACAAGGGCTGAGTTGTTAGTCAGAGCAATCTAGCCAAATCACCTAAATATCACCTAGCAGCACTTTTCAATGATGAACAGGGATGATATTAAGAGAATGTACTTGAACAATTTGAGGGATTGTGTGGTCAGATTTAACAATTTCTGTGATCACAATTTCTTCCCAGCATTGTCAGTATGGAGAGACAGATGGAATGAACTTTCCATGTCTTTGAGGAAAAGAGAACCTATCTCCCCCATCAATTTAGAATGGTCCGGAAGAAGAGCGAGAAGGTGTAGTCCAGCTGATTCAGATCATGCAACATAACTGGATAGGTCTCAGGTTCAGGCCTCCAACCATCATTACTCCAGTTCCATTCTACTTTGAGGAAGATGCCCAGCTCGATGAACAATTTGAAGATTGGCTCAGAAACATTCAGGAAAATAGGGGGTATTACATAGGCAAGAAGTTATTCTACAGGTCATGGAATCTAAACATGGACATATGTGATTCCATAGCCCAACAGAATGCATGAGGGCATGCATTAATATAAGTTGGGGGGAAAATGATGAGGCCTGGAAATGCCTCAATCATAACATGTTTTGTACACTAAAAATGCCTATAAACTCTTATGTTTTATCTGATATGTTAGTTAAGTTGATTCAATATGTTGTATATTAACCATTTTGCATGATCAATGTATTTGAAATATTATATGTTGATTTTACAGCTTTTTGCATAGTTTTGTGTACTTTTTGCTATGATTTGCTACAATGGGATATGCTTAGAATAATAGCAGCATTTCACTAATCTTGTTTTGATTTGACAAAGCATTTACTTCACCTAATCTGGCAATAGTGCAAGCAAACTGTTGCTGTGCAGCAAAAACTGGTCTTTCCCATATAAATTCCAGCCAGTTGTCCATAAATAGCAAGGCATGGAATTCACATGAGGAAAGGGATGAAGACCATTAGAATTTGATCTTAGGAGATAACCCACCTGAGAGATGCAGAAGAAATCACTGGAAAAGCATACATTTGTTCATTCCGAAGTATCTTCGGAATGAACAGATATCTTCGAAATGAAGGAACACAACATCTTCGGAATGAGCGGATCTTCGAAATGAAGAATGCAGCATCTTCGGAATGAGCGGATCTTCGGAATGAAGCATGCAGTATCTTCGGAATGAGCGATCTTCGAAATGAGAATGCAGTATCTTCGGAATGAGCGATCTTCGGAATGAGAACTGCATTGTCTTCGGAATGAAGCCACTTATCTTCGAAATGAAGAACAGAATGTGTTTTTGACCTTTTGACCGATTTTTGAAGCCGGAAAAAGGGAAATAAAGGTTGGAAAAAGTAAAGAGAAATATCTTCCATCTGTCTTTGCCGTCATTGCCGACCAAAGCCATCATTAAGGGAAAGATCAGGTTTTAGTCCTCTTCTAGGATAAAACCAGAATTTGTTGCGACATTGTAGGATTAGATCTTTTGAGATATTCTTTGTTTGTAATCAGATCATAGGATAGCTATAAATATTGCTCCCATTCAGGTTGAGCCTAAAGTAGAAAAGTAGGTAGAAAATGAGGTAGAAAATAGAGTAAGGAAGCTAGCAGAAAATACGAGTATAACTAGAAATTGATCATTACAGTCCTGTAACAGTTTTTCAAGTAAAATTCTTGTAATCATGTCTTTTGATCAATAAAGTGCACCAGTTCTATTTCAAATTACTTGTAAATGAGTGTGATTAAGATTTAGAAAAAGAGAGAGACTTACACCTTCTTACGGACAAAGAGGTTGGCCACTTCCGGACCTAGGAGGAGGACTAACAAAGCGAGGTTTTTATTCGATTTTCTCTGCAGTCAGAATGAGTTGTAGAACTTGTTATTTCAATTGCTTGTAAATAGTTGACAATATTTGCAGTATTAGTTTATTTATGCTTAGATTAATCTTGTGCTTAAAGTTTTAGTTGCAATCTTACTTTCAGCAAAGTTTCCACTTCATTTTCAGATTGTTATTTCTAGAATTTACTATTTTTCAGCAATTTCCTGCATTTTATGTTTTGCTGTCAAAATCTGAACAGAAGATTGACAACCTTCTATTATAGAACTTTGATAGTTTTTATTTCCACATTAGATCTAAACTTTCATTACTGCAAAAGTAATTAGATTTCCTTTCTGCAATTAGGATCAGACTTTCAATTCTACAACTGTTAATTCTACAATATAATTAGGTCTCATTCTGCAATTGTAATTAGGACTTCATTTCTGCAGTTAATGATTAGTTTCCAATTCTGCAACTTAGATTAAGATTTAATTTATGCAATTTAGAGATAGGAATGTTCCAAAACCCCCCACACAACCGGTTCCACCAATAAGACTTGTTGCCCTAGATTGACCTAAGTTATAGTTGTTTCACTTCTTCTCCCGCAGATAGCCTTGTACACTGCCCTGGATTGACAGATTCATTGAGAATTAATGATGGTATAATGACTATGCATCACCTGGGGCACACACACCGCTCTTAACTCTACTTGCGATGTTATTACTATACCAAAAATGAAGCTAAAATATTATGAGAAAACATATAACATGAAAATGATGAAGAATGGATCTTTCATTAATATTGAATCACGGTTACATGTCGGTCCCTCTTAGGAATACCCATATTGATACAATGATTTACAAGTGGATGAATAGATATCCCCTTTTGCAAAAGGATGGAGCGCTCTAAAATGCTTCTCGGTTCCACACACGAAAATTTTTGAGGGCTTACAAATGCCTCCTTCTCTAGGTATGTCTCCCATACTAATCCTTTTTTGCTCTCGTATGTCGTGGATTATGTCTCGTGAACCTGTGGCCCTGTATGCAATTCAAACAACAATACACAATTAGTTGTCCTATATTGCCTCCTCGGATAAGGTTGTTAGTAATCAGAGAATGTAACAAAAATATGATAAAATGATACCATATAATCAAGTAAATCTAAGCTAATGATATAAGAAAACAAGATAAAATATGCTATATATTTAAGCTAAGCCTGCGGGCCACTGTCCAAGACAACGGTCGCTAAAGAAAACCTTGCTCTCCTTGCCCCAAAGCTATGGGTCAAAGACTATGATCTGATGTTGAAGAAAGTAGGTTTTGTGCCCTTTGATTTGTCAAATCTCCATCGCACACGTGATCCCAAAGATAATTCTCTCTCTAAAATGATATCCTATATGTGATTCGGGTCTCTATATGTCATATATTGATCATGTGTCTCTTTTGGTGCTCTTAGGCTTGCACCTTTTATAGTGTGAAACCCTAGGTCTATGTCCAAGCCCTAGAAATGAATTTCTCATGCATAGTGCAAGTTAGCATGAGAAGCCCTTGTCTATTGTCTATATTTGAAGGCCAGTTAACTAAAATATAACTGCCCACTTGAGTCTTCTATGCAAACTATTCATTAGCATGAGAATATTTTGTCCTTTGTTTATGCTTGAAGGTCAGTTAACTTAAGTCTAAATGCAAACTCAAGTCTCCTCTGTGAACTGGTCATGAAAAGGAATGCAAAGTCACTCTCAGTCACCTTTATTGCATGCAGACTACCACTTCTACCTGATATTGGGCTTGTTTGTCGATAAACCACTTCTTATGGCTTAGCCGCTATCATCTATAGTAGCTATGATCTGGCCGCTATTGTCTACAGCAGCTAAGTTCTGGCCGCTCTAGGCTTGAGTGGCTAGAATCTAGTTGCTCTTGGCTTGAGCGACCAAGCTTGGATGGCTTGAAAAGGCCCCAAATAAGTGGTGAGAACCACTATTGGTGCTTGTAAATTCCAAGGTTATGTCTTATGATATTATGAGTGTGTCTATATAAGTATCTCCCCTAAGCATGATATAATTTAAGTGTCTACAGCTGCAACTTCCATCAAGCAGGAGGAATAGACATTGGCAAAAATCAGTAAGGAAGATCAAATCAAAGGTATGATAAATCAAAAATCCAATGTTATTACTACAAGAAATTTGATCATTATAGCTATGAGTGTAGAAAGAAGTTGGTCAAGGATAATAAGCAGCAATCCCACTATACAAATTAAAATGAGAATTTAGAAAGTAGAGATGCATGTGGGAATTTGTTGCTAACCTATAGTATAGATGAAGAGAGCTAGAGTAATACTTGGTATCTTTGCATTGGGTGTAGTAACCACATATTTGGGAATAGAGAAATGTTCTCACGGTTGGATAAAACCATAAAATCTAAGTTGAATGTGGGGAACAATAGCAAGGTACATGTCATGGGCAAAGGGAAGATCATAATCCATACCAAGCAAGGTGAAAGGAAGTAGATATCTAATGTGTATTATGTACTTGGTTTGAAACATAAATTGTTGAGTGTTGAACAACTTGTATAGAAGGGGCACACTGTACAATTTAAAAGTGGAGCCTGCATCATCAGATACAAAGATATTGAGCTCATTAAAACTATGTCCATGATAAAGAACAAGATGTTTCCCATACAAATTCAAAATGAATTATTGCTATCATTTAGTGTAGTTGTGAAATATGCTACCTAGTTGTGGCATATCAGATTCAGTCACTTGAGTTTCAGTGGCCTGAACCTACTACACAAGAAATAGATGGTGAAGGGTTTACCCCTCATAGAGCAACTCAATCAAGCATGTGAAGGTCATCTGGCTAGAAAGTAGCACAAGGATACATTCCCTAAAGGACAGTCATGGAGAGCTTCATAACCATTGGAGTTGGTGCATTCATATATTTGTGATCCAATGAAAACCAGCACATTTACTAGCAATAAGTGATTTCTAATTTTTATAGATGATTTTAGTTGGAGGACATGGGTATATTGCATCAAGCAAGTTAGAATATTTTGGTAAATTCAAGGATTTTAAAGCTTTGGTTAAAAAACAAAGCAACTATTATGTGAAGACTCTCAAAACATATGGAGGAGGTGAATACATCTCCAATGAATTCCATAATTTTTGCAAAGCAAATGGAATTCAAAGGCATTTCACAGCTAGATACACATCACAATAGAACGGTGTTGCAAAGAAGAAGAACATAATCATAATGGATATGGCACAAAGTATGCTAAAGGTGAAAGGATTACCATATGAGTTCTAGGTAGAAGCTATAGTTTGTGTAGTTTATATATTGAATAGGTGTCCCACAAAGAGTGTGAAGGACAAGATTCCTCAAGATACATGGAGCAACTAGAAGTTGAGTGTTTCCCATTTAATATTTTTTGGGTACATAGCATATGCACATTTCCCAGATGAGAAGAGAAATAAGTTGGATGAAAAATAAGAAAAATACATATTCACTGGTTATAGTGAAGAATCAAAGGCTTATAGGTTATATAATCTTATCACTAAGAAGATAATAATAAGCTGAGATGTGAAGTTCATGGAAGATGAAGCTTGGAATTGGAAATCCAATATTGGTCAGCAAGAGAGAGCAGTCATTGATTCTGAGGACTTGGATGAAAATAGAGTGTATCCACCTGTAGCTTCAAGCAGTAATATTGGTGCTAGTAGGAGCACTGCCTCATCATCATGGTCACCTCCACTTGCAAGTAGGATCTCCAACTTGAAGACACCATCAAAGATAAGGAGTTTGCAAGATATATATGAGGTAACTAGAAATGAAATTAATGAAGCAGAACATTCTGATTTTTCTTTATTTGAGTATGATCCAAATTCATTTGAAGATGCAATTAATAATAGAAAAATGGTGAAAGCTATGGATTATGAGATAGAATCCATAGAGAAGAATCATACCTAGCAGTTAGTGGATCTTACATTAGGCAAGAAGACTATTGGAGTAAAATGGGTATATAAAACCAATTTTAATGCCCAAGGTGATATTGATAGACATAAATCCATATTGGTTGCAAAAGGCTACAAACAAAATTCAAGGTTTGACTATCATGAGGTATATGTTGTAGCAAGACTTGATACAATTACAATAATCCTAGCATTTTTAGCCCATAAGGGTTGGAATGTTTACCATATGGATGTCAAGTATACCTTCCTCAATGGAGTGTTGGAAGAAGAGGTCTACATAGACCAACCACCCATATATGAGCTGGAATGGCAAGAAGGCAAGGTCCTAAAATTTAAGAAAGCATTGTATGGGTTGAATCAAGCACCTAGTGTTTGGTATAGTCGCATTGATGCATATTTTCAAGAGAATGGGTTCATAAAATGCCCATATGATCACACTCTCTACATAAATATAAATATAGAGGGAGAGATGATAATTGTCTGCTTATATGTAGATGTAGACATCTAAAATACATCATGTTTAGGAGGCTACTCATATGGATATATTTTCAGGCCATATGATTGATCTTGGACCTTTCCAAGATCCAACAGTGGTTTTAACCACTTAATTAGGGTAGCTTAGTTGTATTTAGCCATAGCCATTGATGTCATCAATGGTGACCTCTATCACTACCAACAATCATAGTGGCTATAGGCTAGTCATGCCTATCGATAGTAGCCATGGCCATAGCTACCATAGTTATGTCTATTGATTGTGGTCGAGTCTATAACAAATCAGGCTATCCAAGCTGAGTTAAATTTGTTAGAGAGCAATAAATTCTTGAATGGTTTAGCAAATCAAAGCTTCTGTAAGCTTCACCTCAATTTCCCAAGCATAATTATTTCTTGTTCTTGGCTTCCGTGAGAAGCTAAATTGATAAATTGGGTTTTTATTTAAGGCCCCAAATTTACAAGAGAATGGGGGAAGATTTCATGTGCAAATGCCACAACGAAGCTTTGCCAAATTGAGAAGAAAATTAACATCCCTTGAGGTATTGTGAAGCCCTACCAAATTATACAATGACATCTGCCTTTCAACCAATGAACACTGCCATAGTTTGAGGATCAACACCCTACTATTCAAGCCCCAAATTTCCATGGATCGAATTAAATTTCATAATCAAATCGTGTTTCAAGATATGAGGAACCCTTGAGCATCAATTCAGTATCAGAATTGATCAACATCAGACCTAATATTTAGAGAGCAAAAATTCTATCCTGCTACTTTTTTTTTCAATAGCAACTCGTAAGCATCATCGTCAAAGTTGATAGTGGCTAAAATAGCTCGTTGCTCTAAGCATCAGCAACTATGGTCTAATAGATCATTTCTTGTATTTTTATCCATAGAATTTATCTTATCTGCATTTTATTGATTTCCTAACCTAGATTAGAAGCTTTATTTTTAGTATTTATGCATTATTTAGGCTTCCTTTTCAATATTTAATGCATCTTTATGCTTCTTTATTTTTTAATAATCACAAAATGGCCTCATCTTGAGAGCCTAATTTCTTACTATTGATGTTTTATATGTTTCTTTGTGTGCAGGTTCAAGCCTTATCAAGAGCATAATATCTTCAAGATCATCCTCAATAGCATCCTAAAGTGGAGGTTATCAAAGTAATCCCTCCTATAATTAGTTTGTGGGGATTCTAAAGATCTATTGAAGACACCTACCATATGAATTATGGATTGTAATATGTATCAAAATGGTTAATCCCTCGGAGGGATATCTTATAACCTTGATGTAAAAATCATTATACAAATATGAATAAATATGGGCACTATTTCTTGTATTTATTTATCTTTACATTGATTACATAATATATTTTGTTAATTTGATTAGATATTGCCTTATGTGTTAGATTTTTAGCTTCTTTTAGTGGGTATCACCATGGGAATCTCCCATTTTTTAGTTGCTAATTGATTTTTTATGTCTATTTTTCTTTGTAGGTATAGCTTTTTTGAGCAATAGTAGCTAACATTCATCACTGCCATCACTGCTAGTGGCTAGCACCATCATCGCCCTGATCATCAATGGCTCCAGGAAAGATAGAAAATACAACCTACGTAATTCTTCTTCGAATGAGGACTCACCTGTAAGTGGTTCTCTCTCTATTTTTTTTGCTTTCTCTATAAAATGCAATTTAGGACTTAATTATAGAACATAGAGAAATTATTAAAAGAAAATTTTTAGTATCTAGGTGTTCGCTACTAGTCGTTGCTAGGAACAATGACCTTTTCTATCAACCACACCAAAAGCCAGTGGCTAAGAATCTGACTACCCTTGTGTATAATGGATATGATTGTGGCCCACTGTTCATAGAGGTAGCCACTATTTAATCTTATTATAGGGTTTGTCTAATCTGTAGCCTATTGAAAGGTTGATTCATGATAGTTTTGCATTACATTTTCTAAATTTAAAATGTTTCTTACATGCATAATTTTTTAATTTAAAATGTACTTTATTTGCATGTAGTGGAAAAATCATGGTGTGCTCTTTGATGCATTTTTGCTTTTTGTTTATAAAATGAACAACTCACACACCATGTTTCAAGATTAAACATCAGTTGATTTGGGCTCTCACATCTAACCAATTGATCAATACCAATGGTGGATGTCATTACCACTTGGTTGGCTTGCTTATTAAGAATTTTTTGTTACCTAACCGTGGCCAAGGCTGATCCAAGATCCATAGAATCTTGGTAAAATAGCACGTACTCTTCTTCGAAAGGTATATTGCTGCCCCTGGTGGATTGGGTGAGGATAGTTAGAACCTATATCCCTCTATCGATTAGGGGTTTCATACCCATAGTCTGATGGGATTCACGATCCGGATGTCAGAATCAAATACGTGTGTGGGCCTATAGGTGAAATCCTTTAACAAATTAAGAGTATCATCAACAATTTTCAAACATGATAAGAGAAAAATTGGATTTCCAACAAACCATAACACACAAGACAAGTTTTTAGGAAACACAAAAAATTTAAAAAGATATAATAATTTTTGTATACTTTGTCTATTTCCTAAAATTTACATACAAGATACTTTATAACAAATGGTCACTACATAAATTCATACTCGGTCTACGACTAGGATGGTGCCAAATGCACCAAAAAACACAAATAACACTAGAGTTAATCCACCTACACAAAATGTACCTAAATGATATTCAGGTAGCCTTAGAGGAGATAAATCTACACATGAGGGATCTCACTGAGAAACCCCACCTAGGAGACCCAATCTAGGATCTTCTTGTGATTTAAACGAGGGTGTTTCAAGACCCCAATCATCACATGATGTTAATATAAAAAACTTACCCAATGAGGGGTAAAATAGAGGGGTGCATCTACACGCATACCCATAAGAGCTCCAAATCATTTCGAGCACATAATAGATCTAATATATTTTGTAGTATCAGTATGAACGGTACTCCTATCGATAAACCATGGATAACCCACCAGCTTGATTTCCTAGATCAAGATGGTAGAATATCTACCCATAGAGCCACTACAACTACCCATTCTCATTTAGAGAGTGTCCACAACAAAAATGTAGTGTGACATACTTATGCCCAAGATGAGTGCTCCAAGCACCCATGAAGTACAACTACTCCATAAACACATGTGGGCACAAATAAAAGAGTAGAACATGGTGTCAATGCAACATCCATAGACAAAGGTAAGAGGATAGCAAACCCTTTCGCTAGAACTCACATTACTAAAACTGCTTGCATGGAGTTACATAGCGAAAGATCTTATACTATGTATTGACCAGATCAGATACATAGGTCAAATGCAATTTAGAGAGAATAAATACTCCAAGATCAATTGAAGCATTTGCGTATGGAGCACGAGCATTTAGAGAAAGAAGATGTAGAACGATAAAGGTTGCATCACCAATATTTTTATGAACACTGCCTAAGAGAGAAACACATCCTTGAGCAAAAGGAATGTGAAGAGAGATCAAACAGATTAGCTCAAACCAAATTATCCTCACCTAGTGAGTATAGATAGTAACTTAAATTAAGACGTGTTACATTACACCCTGAGCTACATACTAGGTAAATAGATAATCATCTTCACTGAACTTCATAGCATGATTCTAGGAAACAGTAGCGTCAAGTGCCAAATATGCCTGAGCATGACCACTTTGAAGAATCAGAACAAGATGATCTGGAGTAGCAGTATCTTGAACCATCTTCTGTGGACTTGGTCAATGACTACAATCATCCAACTTGTTCCCATATAAACCTACCCCTGCTTACCCTAGAAGATCTCTTCGAGAGGAGGAGATAATCTCTTCTCAAGCGTATAAAGTGCTCATCGAGCAAATAAAATCCCTCAAGAAACAAGAAACAGCTTATCAAAATCCTACTTTAAGAAATATCCATAACCAACCACTTTGTCCTTCATTATTGATTCCGGCGTATCCTGAACATTTCAATATACCCAAGCTTGATAAGTTCCATGGCAATGAGGATGCACAAGATCATGTGACAAGCTTTATAAATCTATATTTCCAATTACAAAACAATGATTCCTTGTTGTTAGGAACTTTTGTAATTATCCTTTCGGGTGCTACCCTTGAATGGAATAACCAACTCCCAAGGCACAATATCACTAGCTTTGAACAACTAATGAAAAATTTCTTAGAGTGCTTCTTTTGTGTGAATAAAAAGATAAACCTATTTGACTTACCTAATTTATGACAATATGATGATGATCTGGTGATGGACTATGGAAACAGATGGTAGAAACTCATGGTAAAACTTCCATTCACCATTCCCACAACTGAACTCACTTGAATGTTTACCAAAATTTATGCTAAACACATATCATTGTTGCTTCAGCTATAAAAATTACACAACATTCGAGGAGGCTTTGGTACAAGCCAAGGTTATTGAAGACATAAAAATCCAAGAAGGATATTTAAAACTTTGAACAAAATAAAATGGAATAATAAACACACGTAATCAACCGCATTAGGCCAAGACTATGCATGTCAATTAGGTTGTGTTGAATGTTCTGAAAGTAGATAATATCCAACAACAATTGAACTATCAGGATCAACCTTCCCCTAAATATAATCAGCACAACAAAAATCAAGGTAAATACAAATAACATAACATGCCTCGTCAATTCATGCCATTACTTGAGTCTTTGCCATCCATATTCAATCAATTATACGAGGCTAAGACACTTAAATTACCTAATATCCAATTACCCCAAGCCAAATGGGTACAAGGAATATCACTAATATCTTTATCATAGATAAAAAGTAATGCATGTCATTAATAGCATCATTTAATCTTATGATTTGTCAAATATGGGGTGGTGTCCAAGGCTATTTACGATAGAAGGTTAGGGTAAAGTACAACTCAGACATTCATATGACAATAATTTATTGAGTGAAATAGATTTAGGTTAAGCATTTTGGTGTCACACTAAACCTATTTTGTAGAATGGAAACTAAATTAACTTGCAAGAATTTAAAACTAATTCTAATTTGAGAATTTGAAAGTTAACTACAAGTGCAGGAATTGAAATGTTACTTGAAAAGGAAACACGCATATGCTAAAAACACCTATCAATACCCTGCTACAAAAGGTCATAAAGCTTCTACTACAGTTACTGAAAGTAAAATGAAAGCTACTGAAAATATAGAAAGTTGTTGAAACATGAAGAACAGCAAAAAAAAATAGTCCTGCAAATTTATGCTAAACTACAAATAATTAAAACAAGAAAACAAGGGAAAACATAGATTTAAACTACTTCTGTCATATGAGACACACTTGCTATATAAAAAAACACATTCAAATCATGAAAGCATCACATGAATTTAAAACAAAAGTTATTATACAACAAAGAATGGAAATTGATAAGTAACCTACTAAAATTTGATGCAGCAAAGTTATTAGGAAAACTTGTCATAAAAGTCCTCCTTACAGGCCTGAAAGTGGTCCCTTGCTTCCTAATCCAGAAGAAGGTGAAAAACTGCTACTAACTACCTAACACTCACACTCACTCATGAACACAAATTGATAAAATAACTACACTTTTATTGGCTAATAAAAAGCATTACAATACTGCAAGAAAAATCCTGCTACAAGTCTATTTTTGCTATCTCCTATTGGCTACTTCCTATTCTCCATTCTATTATATTAATATATTAGCTCAACCAACTAAGGGATATTTTATTTATACTAACTATTGCATTTCCCTCATGTTCAATATCAGTTGTATGTTATTCCTTAGTGATTTGACAACAGTTATTAAATTTAATTAGTCCAAATGAAGACAAAACTATTGCAACAATGTTGATTGGTCTTTGGAATGTGTCTCTAGTGGTGGAAGTGAGTTGGAGGTAGTTTATAAATATCTTTTATACCTTTATCCACCTTAAAATACCTTTTCCATGCCATTTTGGGTGCTCAAATCTTCATTTGAATCAAACTAGCCAGTTTTCCCCCTCATTCTGGAGCTTCTTCGAAATATTAGGCTGTGAAACAAACTTTATGCTTAGTTGTGCTAAAAAAAATTGATAAAATAGGTTTAACCATATAGGACATCTTCCCTATCCCTCATAAGTCATATCCAATAGGTTTTGCATGCCAATTTTGATAGATTCCAGGTCATCCAATAAAGTGGTAGCTTGTTGGTTTTTGTATGGTTGTTTTCCTACAATTCCCAGATTTGCTACACAATCCTAGAAGTTTGGCTCCAATTTGGATTACAAACAAGTTTTAAGGGTGGAAAAAATATTCAAACACCATTGTGAAGTTAATGGACATCAACATACAACATCTGGTCAATTGAAATGCACATTTTATTTGCTACTTAATCAAACTGAAACAGTGCAGAAATGTGCAAAAAATTGTAAAATAGAGTAATATATTCCTAAACATTTTAACCATGCAAACAATAATATATAATGTATTAAAACCATCTAAATTAACATAAACAACATAACATAAGGTTTATGTGGTAGTTTGAAGTAACCAAAAACATGTCATGGATGAGGTAATTCCTAGCCTCATCATTCTCCCCCCAACCTAATCTAATGCATGCCCTCATGCATTTTGTAGGGCTACAGAAGCACATAGGTCCATTTCTTGATTCTAGATTTTCCAAAATAGCACATTCCCTGTATAGTATCCTTTGCTCTTCTGTAGCTACCTGAGCCAATCCTAGAACTGGTCATCCGATTGAGGATCACTATCAAGGTAATAAGAAACAGGGGTGATAATAGTAGGTAATCTATACCTCAGACCTATCCACTGATGTTCCAATGTGAGGATGGTCTGCATCACACCTTCTACTCTTCTCATGGACAATAACAAGTTGGTTGGTAATATAGGTTCCCTCTTTTGTAGTGATATTGGCAATTCTACCCACCTGGCCTTATAGGTTGATAAAGCATCTATAAACTTTTCTACATAGAACATCTGAAAACTAGTCATGCAATCCTTAAGATTATTTAGATAAACAAGCCTAATTTTTGGTTTTCTCATCATAGTAAAATGTTGACTGGTGGGAATCTTATGATTTGGTTGGATATGTCTTATCAGCAGCTCAACTTTCAATTCAGTCTCCTTATTCTGCTTCTCTTCTTGGTCCCAGTATATTTGATTTTGCAATGTTGATACAAAAGACCTTAATTGAACATCCCCTATGAAAATATGAGGTAGGAACTCCACATCCTTTGGCATGAAATACTTATGCAGGAATAGTTCACACATTAAATTTTTTTGCTCCTCTGGGCTATGCAGATAAGCATCCAAAAATTCTTCAACAGTGTCCAAGTTGTAGGAGAGTTTAGAATGGATTCTCATTATCTACCAACAAAGATATTTCTCCTTAAGGATCAAACTATAAAATCTAGGTGGCCTCCTACATTGGACTAAGTATTCTGCAGCTTGACAAAGATATTGTACCTTTTCTTGTAACTTATTTATTTTTGCAGTTTTAGCTTCAACTTGCTGTTCTAATGGTTTGAGTGTTGCAACCTGGGCTTCTAATTTCTAACACTTCAATGCCCAGTATGCAATATCCTCATTGTACTTAACCAAGGGAACTATTTTTGGGGGCCTACCTATCGTCTAGTTCATGATTAAATTGCACCCCTAACTCTGTTGTTTCATTTTGATGCAAATTTGATGGAAAAACTTGTTCAAGGAGCTGGTATAAAATTGAACTTACTGGTAATGCAACTTCCTGAACATCTGCGACCTCCTCCATAGGTGATGGTTGTTTCGCTTCCTATTGTGGGCCATCAGATGTGCGCTCTATGTTTTCTATTTCTATTTTGTTCTTTTGCTCCATTGTTTGACTTCACCAGCATCTGTTACAACCTCACTTTTGCACTTCTCGCACTACAATTTCATCTGTATTTACCTTCTAATTCTATTGTAACTCTGGTTCTACAAAATTTTGTAATTTGAAACCCATGCTCATGACTTTTATGATTTGAAACTATAGTGATTACAAGGTATGTCATTGAATTCTAGAAGTGCTTGAATCAACTACAAAAGGTGGTGCAGAAGATAGACAATATTTGGTACATTTTGAATAGATGCATGGCGGACTATCATTCGTTGTTTTTCCAAATTTTCAATTTTTAGAACATGCATCTCGGGTGATGAGATTGTTTAGGCGTTGATACTCTACTGCTGGTCACAGATTAGTTGAGTTGGAAGATTATAATTGGTGGTGACTCATCCTGCTCTGTAGACAACGAATACAGATTGCGTTGATTTCCATACTCTTGCTTGTCGAGGCGTTGTGATCGAATGGCATGAATATTGTAAAAGAAAATGAGGCATCCATTTTCCATCAAACCCTGATTCAATAGCACTTGGGAAAATGCAACATGTGACCCTTGGTACTTGCGTTTTGACTTTTATGCCTGCTCGGATGATGTGGCAAAACAAACAAATTTCCTTACCCTTTTTATGCATGTGCCACGTGGAACTTTGAATTTCAAATTCTACCATGAAGTTTGAATTTCAAACCTACCATGAAGCTTGTTTCAGATCTTTTGTATTTTCCTATCATTTTGTCAAATAGTTTCTCATTCCGAAGTTGTTCTCATTTCGAAGATCTAAAATTTTCCACTATAAAACAAACAAAACTGCATTTTTCTCCCGGATCTTGGTATCATTATGAAGCTCTATGAAATATCTACATGGATATGTAATCAAATTTGTGCCTAATTTCATGGGGCTGCCCCTTTCACCCATTTTTCTTTTTTTTCCCCCAAAAACCTACAATTTGCAGAATAGCAGGAATCTCCTTGTTTCCTCTGGATAGGTTTGGATGTTTTTGGATTTGCCAAACCCTATGAATGTTTCTATGCTAACTAGTGATTTAGACACACTACATACTAAATACCTACAATGATAAAAAATGCAAGAAACACATACCTGATTTGAACAATTATCATACACTTTTTATAGATGGTTGCTTCTGCTGATTACTTGCTGATTTTTCTACAATTACACAAACACAAGTGTAGCTGGTGAAATTTTTACAATGGTGGAATAGAAATGGGTGGATCAAATCAAGGCAATGCATGCCAAAAAATTTGGTTTTCATGCAGGCCAATTCAACAGTGCCTCCAAGAAGGTTTTCACTACTAAATTATTTATTTTTTCATCATTTTTTTCATCTTTTTGTCTCCTCTTTTTTTTATTATTATTTTAAAAAAAAAATCATTAGAAGAGGCTACCATTTCTAGTTTTCAACCATCTTCTATCTTTTTTAGGGGCTTCAATGAGATAGAATGTATCTCATGAGTCTGCAATGAGAGAGAATGTCTCTTATTCTTATTTGTATAAGAACAATCCTTATTCTGCAAAAAGTACATCATTTTTTGTATGAAAACATCTTTTTTACCTGAAAGCAACAACAATGATGCAACCTTTCTTTCCAGATGAGTAGTAAGAATCTTCTTGTGTCATCATTAACTCCTTATTACTAGAAATGAAGCATTGACTTCATTGTTCCTCCTCCCTGCTGAAATTGATGCATGTCCTCATGTATCCTCATTTTGTGGGACATGCCTTGTGCTACAATTTTTTCTTTTCTTTTTTTCTTCTCTTTTTTTTCTCTCTTTTTTTCTCATTTTTCAAGATTCAAAAAATATGATCATTTAGAATCTTTGTTAGAAGAGGAAGCCTCTTCTATCATATGCAAGTTTTACTATGGGAAATATCGAGCAAATTCCACCTTTGTTAGTGACTTATGGTACAACTGTAAATGATGTCCATTCACCACTAATGTCCTCCTTGAATCATCAATTGAAGAAAGTTGAACAACTTCATTCTCAAACTCCTCTGGTTCATCCTTGCTACTCTTGATGTGATCATCATGCCACATTCTCCATTGTTGTTGAATGAACTCTGTTTGGTGAAGTGCCTCCAACCAAAGTTCATCCAATGCATTCAATTGTAAAAATTATTTGTTTTGTACCTGCAACAACTCAATGCCAACTTCTAAATATGTATGAAGTGTTAGTAAAGCATGAGGATGTTGTATCAATGTATCAAACAATTTTACTTCCTAGTGATTAGTCAACCAACTATTGATGTTCAATGGTTGTTTTGGTTGCATTTCAATTTGTGTCATACCAGGATGTATTGAACTGATTCTTGGAAAATGATGCATTAATGAATTAAGAGAGCAATGGTGTGGTGGAAAGGAATGAAAAATATGTGTATCTTTATCAAAAACAATTCTTGAAGGAATTAACTTTGATAAATGGAAATGAAAATATGAGAAAAAATGATGCCATCCATATGGTAAATGAAGAAAACTGTTTTGTATTGGAATGGGTGACAAATTTTTAGAATTTTGTTTTTCATCATTCCATAGTAATTGTTGAATAGTATTTGGTTCATCTTTAAGCTTTAAATTTTGAATATTTCTAGCAAAAACACACTTTTTGGATAAATCCAACTCTTCTACATTACCCTTTACAACTATGGAGGCCAAAGTTGCAATGTTCTTTTCATTTTCCTTATATGTTCTAAGAAATTGTGGACTTCTTGGACAATCATACTTAGGTGGAATAAGTTTTCCTACAAGCAATTCTACTAATTTTCCACCTACTTGCATGGTTTCAGGATATACTTTCTTCTTTTTTCTTGGTTTCTTAAAACACATTTCTTGAACAATCTTATTAATGATTGGTACATCTTTAATAGCTTGAAGTAAAGGGATTTTAATAGTTAAATGTTTTAATTCCCTTATCCAATCTGATTTTAAAGATGTCATTTTTGATGTCTCAAATTATTCAGGAGATGATACTTTCTTTGATGAGTTATCTTGTGGGAGGTTTTCTTGTTCTTCTTGATGTTTTAGTGTAGATTTATTTTCATGTTCATTTTATTTAACTCTCATTGCTACAGTGATAAGTGGAATAGGTTCAAGAAGTGGTTTTCTTGAACACAACTGAGTGTTACCACAGTCCCTAGCATTTATTATGGTTGTATTTTTTGATTTAGCCATAGAGACAGGGGTTGCCTGTTTAACAATGTTGGGATTGGCCACAGGTTGAGCTGAAAATAGAGGTTGTTTTGCTTCTTGTTGTTGTTGTCCCTAAGAGAAATTATGGGTATGAGTAGGCAATAAATTTGATTTTTGTTTTTGATAATGTTGCTGCCCTTTGTACAGTTTTTGTTGTTGTACCCATTGATATCCCTACATTTTTGGTTGCAACCATGGTGGATGTTGTTGATTCCATTGTTGTTTCATCCATCCATGTTGAGACCACTCTTGGGAATATGCCCATGGTGGTTGACTCCAATATTGTTGAAGTGGACTTGAAGCAGACCATGGCATATACCAAGGATTATTTCCCCAATGTGCAGGAAATTGAGAAGCATTCTGATATGGAAACTTAAGAAAATTATCCCCTTGTATTTTTCCTATAAAATTGAACTCTTTCATAGGTTGAGATTGTTTTTCAAAGACACTTTTGAGTTTTGGTAACAATTGACATTGATCTGTAGGGTGTCCTTTTTCACAAATGCTACATGTAGCAGGTATAAAAGTTTTGTTCAAAGGACAATCATGAAGAGAGTGTTGCTTCTCACATATTGAACAAAATATGGCTAAAGGTTCAGCAAATTTACTCTTTTCATCTACTGTTTTATCAAGATGTATAAAAATATCAGCTTTCATATTAGTAGACCCTTTCATGCATTCTTTCAAATCATTTGTGTTACTACCAGTTTTGTGTTTTCTATGCTTTGAACGAGAATAATTTTTATAGAGTTCAATGATTTCCTGAAATTCAAGTGTATGTGCATCTCCTCTTCCCAAAATATCCAATACATCTCTAGATTTATCTTGCAATCCTCTTAAGAATATGACTTTGCAAATTTTAGGTTCAACACTTCCACATCTCTTATGAACAAAAGAAAATATGTCTAAATAGTCTTCTAAAATTTCATTTTCCTCTTGTTTCATTCCAAGCAATTCATCGTTTTGATTCTTGACTTGACAATATTCTTGGTATCTCTCCAAAAATATATTTTCCATCTCATCCCAAGTTCTAATTGAATCAGGTGCTAAGGTGATAAACCATCGTAGAGCTGACTCTTTAAGAGTGGAAGGAAATAATTTGAGCTTTTGATTGTCATTAGTGTAATCATGAGCTTGACATACAATATTAAACTCAAATAAAAATATATCAGGATCTTCAGATGTAACTCCCTTGAAATTTGGTAACACTAAAGGTG
The DNA here is from genome assembly GCA_028583015.1 of Wollemia nobilis. Taxonomy (NCBI): domain Eukaryota; kingdom Viridiplantae; phylum Streptophyta; class Pinopsida; order Araucariales; family Araucariaceae; genus Wollemia; species Wollemia nobilis. The sequence goes on along the minus strand of JAQPPZ010002410.1, from coordinate 1,018,383 downwards.
AAATGGCCTTCATGGGAGCATTTTTATTAGGATCTAATTGAATGGGATTTTGAAAATTTTTAGCAGGTGTACTAGTTGCACTAGGGTGGAGCACATTACTGGCTCTCCCTAGATTCTCTTGTGAGCCTACCATTATAGGTTCCCAACAACAATTATAAATCCTGTTAAAATATCCTGATTGTATGGATTTGTCAAGAGAAAGTGGTGTTGAACTACTGATTTTACCTTCTTGTAATGATTTTCCAAGGGATCCTGTAGTTCTTGAAATAGATGATTGTGATTCTCTGAGAATTCCAACATTTTTGGAAATCACAAATTTAGACAAATTTGACATAGTTTCAACCTCTTGTGAAAATTTTCTTCTTGTGGTTTCTTGCTATGCTTGTTTTCTAAATGTATTGAAATGCAACTATCAATAATTGTTACTTATACTAGCTATTATGTTCAGATTTTACTCTGAAATTCACAACTTAGCACACTTAACAACTATTTGACTGCTTTTACCCTCTAACAACATCGTGTTCCCCAAAAATGATGCCAAAAATGATGTGTGTCATTAATAGCATCATTTAATCTTATGATTTATCAAATCCGGGATGGTGTCCAAGGTTGTCTACGATAGAAGGTTAGGGTAGAGTACAACTCAAACATTCATATGACAAGCATTTATTGGGTGAAATAGATATTGGTTTAGCCTTTTTGGTGTCACACTAAACCTAGTTTGTAGAATGGAAACTAAATTAACTTACAGGAATTTGAAAACTAATTCTAATTTCAGAAATTGAAAGTTAACTACAAGTGCAGGAATTGAAATGTTGCTTGAAATGGAAACACACATATACTAAAAACACCTATCAGTGCCCTGCTACAAGTGTTCGTCAAGATTCTGCTATAGTGATTGATAGTAAAATGAAAGTTTTTAAAAACTAAGAAAGTTATTGAAACATGAAGAATAGGAAAAAAACAAAGTGCTGCAAATTTATGCTAAACTGCAAATAATAAAAATAGGAAAGCATGGGAAAACACAGATTTAAACTACCTCTATCAACTGATACACATTTGCTCTATAAAAAAACACACTTCAAAACATAAAAGCATCACATAAATTTAAAACAAAATTTAGTATGCAACAAAGAATGGAAATTGACAAGTAACCTGCTAAAATCTGCTGCAGCAAAGTTATCAGGAAAACCTGTCATAAAAGTCCTCCTTCCAAGATTGAAAGTGGGTCCTTGCTTCCTAATCTAGAAGAAGGTAGAAAACTACTACTAACTACCAAACACTCACACTCACTCATGAACACAAATTGATAAAAGAACTGCACTTTTATTGGTTGATAAAAAGCATTACAATACTATAGAAAAAATCTTGCTACAGGTTTTTTTCTGCTATCTCCTATTCGCTACTTCCTATTCTCGATTCTATTATATTAATATATTATATAAACCAACTAAGGGATCTATTATTTATACTAACTATTACATTTTCTTCATGCTCAATATCAACTATATGTTATTCCTTAGTGATTTGACAATAGTTCTTAAACTGAATGAGTTCAAATTAAGACAAAACTACTGCAAAAATGTTGATTGGTCTTTGTAATGTGTCTCTAGTGGTTGGAGTGAGTTGGAGGTAGTTTAAAAATATCTTGTACACCTGTATCCACCTTAAAATACCTTTTCCCTACCATTTTGGATGCTCAAACCTTCGTTTGGTTAAAACTAGCCACTTTTCCCCCTCATTCCGGAGCTTCTTCGGAATATCAGGCTATGAAACAAAATTTATGCTCAGTTGTGCTAAAAACGTTTGACAAAGTAGGTTTAACCAGATAGGACATATTTCCTATCCCTCAAAATTCATATCCAATACATTTTGCACACCAATTATGATAGATTCCAGGTCATCCAATAAAGTGGTAGCTTGTTGGTTTTTGTATGGTTGTTTTCCTACAATTCCTAGATTTGCTACACAATCCTAGAAGTTTGGTGCAAATTTGCATTTTTAAATCAATATAATAGCAGGAAAAATATCCAAACACCATTATGAGGTGATAGACATCATCATACAACATACTATTATTGAATTTGCACATTTTATTTACTAAGTATTCAAACAAAAATAGTGCAGAAAAACTATAAAATAGAGTAATATGTTCCTAAACATTTTAACCATGCAAAAAATATATATATAATGTATTAAAACCATCTAAATTAACATAAACAACATAACTTAAGTTTTATGTGGCAGTTTGAAGTAACCAAAAACATGTCATGGATGAGGTAATTCCTAGCCTCATCAGAAAGGTCATAATATTGAAGTGTGCGATGGATTCAAACACATGGTACAAAACATGATAGATAGGTATCAGTTACAAATTGATAGCCCTTAACACCTAAAAACTAGAAAATGGGAATATTTAAATATTCCTTTCTTGGCCATGAGCCTCCAAAAAATCATGTAGGTCAAGTCATCTAGGTTTAGATAGATCCTTCCACGTAGGTAATTGTTGGTATGGTCAACATTATCACTAGAAATAGAAGATACAATCAACAAGATCCATATGTGGCTCCTATATGTATCTTTATTGTTCCTCAGTAGAGGCTAGCTCAAAATCAATTGCTAGGCCCACTGGCAAGACTAGTAATCACCATTAGAAATAGACTCACTCAAAGTCAACAGATGGCCTCAACTAAATTATCTATATACGAACTCATTCAATATCCCCTAGGCATAGGGAGACTTTAATGGAGATTCTTAGATATATAGAGCTCTAGTCCCAAAAAACATATGCTTTTACAAAATTTATGGGGTATATACAATAATTCAAAGAGCTAGTGATCACATTCTATGATCATGAGATTAGGAAAACTTCCATTGCTAGAGCGGACCCTCTGCTAGATATTATTTCTTGTGTTAACCGCATTCCCTTTAAAAAAGTATTGATTGACATCGGCTCATCAATCAACATTATCACAACTAAGGCCCTAGGACACCTAAGCCTTATCAAGTTGCACATAGTTACCTTGATATTTACTCTACGAGCATTTAATAATGCATTATGCTCTATAGTAGGCACTATAGTTCTACCTATTTAGGTAGGGATTAAAACTATTTTAGTTATATGCCATGTCTTGGAAGGTGCCATGCAGTATAATATCTTATTAAGGCATCATTGGATCAGTGATATGTGATGTATCCCCTCAATTTTGCATCAGTGCATAAAATATATACATGAGAGATAGGTGCACATAGTCCCATCCGATGAATAACCATTCAAATACATCAATCAAGTTTATTTATCAAGATATTTCATCCTCCCATCCACACATCTGGACATATAACCCATGTCACCAATCAGATATCTAGATAAGAAGTCAAAGTCAATGTGAGTTGATCCTTATACATCGATACCACCATGAACTCCTAGGTAAACTATCGCTTTTGACAAGCCTTCAACATCATCCAAACTGAAGGAAAAACAAAATATTAAGGTGCCTTTGATTGAAGAAGAGCCTAGGGTTATCTCTAGAGTAGCAACTACAAATATTTCAACTCATGTGGAGGAAGATGATTTGCAAAATCTAGTAGAGGAGATACCTCAACCCGCTTCACCTGCATCATCAACACCATCATTTGCACCACAAGTCATAACCCATTTGGTTAATCCTGGATTAGAGGAATATCTTGTAGAAAATGTGACATTCACACCGATAATTGAGTCTGTACAATACATGGAAAGACCTAGAGTTCCCCCATTACCTATCAAGATGGTGGTACCACTAGGGATGCCACTAAATCAAACCAACTTTATCTACGATAGATTAGACCAAGTAGTAGATTGTTTGCCTATTGAGAATTACAACAATGAACCTTTCATAGTGAACATCCATTATTTGTCCAATCTTGAGTTTACCCTCAAATAATTTGAATGTTATTATTGGCATGGTCATGGTTACATTTATTTTAGTAGGGGTGCATAACTCCTTATTAGCCATAGTATCTACTACCCACTGATAAAGTTGGTCTAGGATATTCCATCTATAGTCATGATGAACGGTTAGCCATCTCCTTAGATCGCTTAAGTCTATTCTTTAGCGAATACATCGACTAGAATACTTATGACCCCAATCCTTTGTTTTCATGAAGAGGTGACCATCCAGTGACTATGGTGACCATAGAGCCTCCCCTAGTTTATCATTCGAACATCTCTTTAGAGGAGCTCAAATCAAAACATAATATTGAGGAAGGCGCAAGCAAATGCAATTATGAGGATGATGAAAGTGATTATGTCTCAGAGTATGATGAGTACGAAGATGAAACTGATATGGCCTATTTAGATCCTTGGAACTTGCATCATCTCAACATTCCCCTGACAGATGTTGAACTAGTCAGGCAACTTGTAAATATAGATGAAATATATCATAGAATTTTCCTCGATTCTCCTAATCTAAGATAATTGCTTCCTCCAAAATATCATATTATCTTATCTATTCCCAGAGTAGATCCAAATATTTTGATACCTCTTGAACCACATATGGATCTTGGAAGACAACCAAGAAGTAGCAAGTCCTACCCACGTGATCTTAGAGATTTCTTTCCATCTATAAACATGACCTCCATTGATTTGACCATTTCACTCCACAATCCATATGACCCTTTGAAACTTTGCACCTCAATATCGATGCCATTGATTTTGATCGTGCTAATTCACCCCTTGAGCCTGAGGATTTATTCCCCAATGAAGAAATGTTACAACCATTTCATTTTGCACTAGGTTTTACTCACGATGTTTATTATGCTGAGGTCAAACCTAATATGGTATATCCTTTGAACCCAATTTATGACATCCATATGATCCCTACACCTCATTAGCTTGAGGAGGGGTCACATATGTCAATAGAGGATATTTTCAAAGTGGATATCAACATAGATCCCACAAATCCAAAGAAATTCAAATCTAGATAAAGCTTATCTGCTAAGGAGTGAGCCATCCTCATCCCTCTATTTAAAGAGAGACATAATATCTTTGCTTGAACATATAAAGATATGTCGGGTCTAGATCCATAGTTGGTTGTTCACAACCTTTCGTTGGACCCTACCAAAAATCCAGTCAAGCAAAAACTTAGGAAAGTATATCCAATCATCGCTTTGATGGTCAAATATGAATTGCAAAAACTTTTGGATGTAAAATTTATAAATCCCATAGACTATCCGAAATGGGTATCAAACATGGTACTCGTAGAAAATTTTTATGGAAGAATCTACATTTGTACGGATTTGTGATGCCTCAACAAGACAACACCCAAGGATTCATTTTTGTTTTTGAACATCAATGCTCTTGTAGATGCTACTCTTTTTCATGAGATGTTATCACTCATGGATGGTTTTTCTGGATATAATTAGATTCGGGTCAAACCTGAAGATCAACATAAAATAAAAGTTACCACTCCATGGGGGACATTTTGTTATAAGGTTATGTAAACACTAAAATCACATCAATCATATTATACTGCCAATACATGCTCTTATCAACACCATATGGCCTCCTTAGGCAACCCTCTAGGGTTAAATAGTGGTCCTTACCACTTTTGGGAAGTTTTGCCCCACTTTTGGGAAGTTTTGGGCCATGCATCCATGGTCATCCCACCTTGGGATGGCCACTAGTTCATGGCCACCCACGATCATCCCTAGCTGGGATGGCCACCCACGATCATCCCTAGCTGGGAGGGCCACCAACATCCATCCCTAAGTGGGATGACCAAGCCCTTGGAATACCAAAAAATCAAAGGTTAGGATAACTGATAATCAAATTCTGCCATTTATCTCGCCAATTGATTTATGACAAGATTTAGGGTACATCAATTCAATCACAAACTACAAATTGGAGGTTCAAATTGGATATGTCTCCCACCTATGTATGGCAAGGTTTTAACAAGTGGAAACTCCTACCCTCCATGCCCTAACTTGCCCATTTGACCTTGTGCTCTCTTTAGCTATAAAATGGATTCAATCCACCCAATTCAAAAGAGGAGTCTTCACAATATTTTGCAATGAACTGCTGTTGAGATTCAATAAACCTTTCACCCACATATTTACCATTGAAATATCCATCAATCGATGGAGGTGTCCAAGTGATCCCAAATACGCAAACCCATTTGAAAACCCACCCATTCTAGTGAAACATATCAAAAAACTTGATGACAACACCCCTAGGAATAGTTCAAACCATATCCCAGAGGTATTTGTGGAAAAAAAAACACCAGGTTTGGTGGTCGTTCCCACCTAGGATAGTTAAAAATCACAATTGGAACACCTAGGGATGGACATGACCTCTGCATCCATTTTCATTTCTATTTTAGCATAGATCATTTCTAGAGTAGATTATATGCACTATGCTAAGTTTTGGTACAATTTTGAGTAGTTTTGCACCTTCTATTAGGCTTTTCATTTCTAATAGTCCCAATTGGAACACCCAGGGATGACCATGAACTTGGCATATAATTTCCTTTATGTTTCAACATAGATCATCTCTAGATTAGAATATATGCATTATACTAATTTTTGGTGCAATTTTGATTAGTTTTGCACCTTCTATTACACTTTTTATATTTACTATTGCCTGCATCCCTTCGATTTCATTTTAATCCACATATACTATTAATAAATTTGAGTTTTTTGTATGTAGATATAGGTATTTCAGTGCACAAGGAAGGAGATACAAGTTCGAATGCAAATAGATCATCATAGCAATATTGAAAATCCGATCTTCAATTTTTGAGTACAAGGAAGTTTGAAAGGATTAGATCCTTTGACACTTATGTAATGATTGTATCAACTTAGAGCCCTCAAGGGGACATTTTGTAAACATGGATTTGACAAATCAATTAATATAATTAGGACCCCCATTTCATTTACTTATTTGTTATCATGCTTAAATTAAATATCTCTTTTTAGTGCTTAGATCAATAGATGCATTTCATTTTCCTTTTCTAGGTGTGTCATTTCTAATCCTAATAATGTCCACTCTTTGGGGGATTATTTCCCCACAAATATGATATATTAAGGTATATCTCACGATTTCACCCGATATTATGAAGAAGGTGAAGGTTTGCATACTATTCCATCTGATAATGAGGAAAATGATCAAGGTCCTCCTTATGAATGGACAACTGATGATGAATAGGATTATGGCGTAGCACCGATTAAATCCCCTAGTTCAAATGATAAATGTGAATAGATCATCCCATTGGATGACAAAGAAGATTTATATCTATGTGTGTTCCCATTACCACATCCCATATGGGTATAGCTTCTACCCTTCAAGGAGCAAGCATGCCCCCTTCCACATCGACCACCTCTAATCATTCCACCTCCACTACAACCACACCCGTAAGTCTTGTGATTACCTCTTATCAATAGACCCAACCATCCATAAAATGAAGATCATCCATCCATCCATCCATCCATATAGAAAATCCCCAAAGGTATCCATAAACCCTTTGGTCACCCAAAAAGCCCCAAAGGTACCCATAAACCCTTTGGTCACCCAAAAAGCCCCAAAGGCACCCATAAACCCTTTGGTCACCCAAAAATCCCCAAAGGTACCCATAAACCCTTTGGTCACCCAAAAAGCCCCAAAGGTACCCATAAACTCTTTAGTCACCCAAAAATCCCCAAAGGTACCCATAAACCCTTTGGTCACCCAAAAATCCCCAAACATATCTATAAACCCTTTGGTCACCCAAAAAAAATCCCCAAAGATACCTATAAACCCTTTGGTCACCTAAAAATCCCCAAAGGTACCCATAAACCCTTTGGTCACCCAAAAGTCCCAAAGGTACCCATAAACCCTTTGGTCACCCAAAAAGCCCCAATGGAATCCACTAAGTCCATTGGTCAAATGTATATATATATTAATCAAAATCCAAAAACATCATTAAAATAACAAAAATACAAAAATATTGCATTACATTTCATATCACTACATTATACAATCACTTGCATTAAGCATACCCATCATTGCATTTTGCATTCTAGAGTTGCTCATACATGTATAGCACCAGGTTTGTACACTAGCCATCCTTCAAAATCAACTTTTTCAAAAGTCATTATTAACACCCGTCTACATTACAATTATCATTTCCATCCATATTTTCCACCTTTCGTATTTGTGTATGTTTCCCTTCACCTAGTCATTTGTTATAAGGTATCTTTAGGATTTTCGATCACTCAACCACCTCTAGTTTTTTTCAGATTTTTTAAGAAGCTATCCTGATTTTTAGAAGGTATATTCTTGCTTTGATTATACCTTGTATACATCATAATCCCAACACATTCTCACATTAATAAATCCAAGTTTTGCACAAGGAAAGATGAAACCTATAAAGTTGTCCTTGTTACCTTAAGTGAAAAGTTTACCTTGCTCATCCCCCTATGTGCATGGTTCAAAAATGTTGAGAATTGACAAAAGTACAAGCTTCTCCCCAACCAAAGTAATAAAAATTCCTTGCCTCACGCCAAATCTAGGCAAGTATCCAAAGAGCAACAAATACAAAAGCAAAAATCCCCCCAAAAAAAAGAAAAAGTGGTTTTCACCACTAACAAAATAAAAAAGTAAAATAAATAGTGGTTCTCACCACTACCAAAATCCCTTGCTCACCAAAAAAAATGAGCAAATCCCTAGAGTAATTCAAAAATAAAATAAAATAAGGGAGTACTAAACTTGAATCCCTAGAATTATTAGTATTTGACAACCATAAGGTGATCCTCATTATGGTTTGGGTGGCATCAAGCCTGCTTGGCAATGGTAGTATCCTTATGCATGATGACATGTTTGTCACATTAGCGACCTTATTTTGTATAGACCAATGTTTGCTTGCGGATGAGCTAGCTTTTGGTAGCCTGTATTGCCTAATGGTCTAATCCAACTACATACAAAACTCAGGATCATGATACTCGTAGGGTGATTTTAGTACAGATGGGTTGCATAAGTCCTATTTGGCACTGGGGTAACTTTATGCTTTATTATAGAAATCACATGCACACATAGGTATATTGAATATCTTAGTCATCCTAGTAGATTTATACCTTGCCAAAAAATCTTGCATAGTTAATATAAAACTTTTGACTAGTTCACTAGAGTGTTTGAGTCTCATGAAAACCTCAAGGATATTCTATAACATCTTACTACTCATTCCATGCCATACCATTTTATCACATGTTTGTCAGTTTACATTTCCATAGTCCATTACATAATCTTACGATAATGCTAAAAATGAATCGATGAATTTTGTATATTCTATGGTGCTAGCATCTAGTGTGTCAAATAGTATTTATAATTCATCAGTACAAATTAACAAATCATCCATTTCATTATGCATACACACATGTACATATCATCAACCAACATCATATTACAATACATGCATCCATGATAAGCATCCATAAAAGCATCAGTAAAGTAAACATAAGCATCTCATACATCTAATAAAGCAATAAGGAAACACATGATGACAATAGAAAAAATCATATATATATATATATATATATATATATATATATATATGTGTGTGTGTGTGTGTGTGTGTGTGTGTGTGTGTGTGTGTGTGTGTGTGTGTGGGATAAAATGTTACATCATAATCCAAAAACTACTTGTAGACTACAATAAAGTGGGTCCTCAGACCTCACGCTCCCAAAATCCAAAAACAACCATAGATTCTCAAAATCCATGGTCACGCAGGACCAACACCATGACTCTCACCACCACCCTCGGTCGTCACTCATTAAGAGATGCTAGATCTACTCCCCCTATCCTATCTAATCTCCTCACAAAGCTAGGAGCCCCCATCCTCGTAGATGACTACCCCATACCACTCCTACTCTATTGGGACCCACTAGTAGAAGGACGAGCTGGTAAGCACCCTCTAAGGCATGCTACCTCATCCTCCAAATATTATGTGTATGATAGCTCCTCTCAATGATGAGCCTGGTAGTCACCTAGTAAATTTTAGATTTGTGTCACCTCCCCTCATAGCCTAGCTACCTTATCACTACCCAATACCTCCTGGCTTGAGCTCCCTGCTCTAACCTATGACCAAAAAGCAGCTAGCTCTACCGCCTACCCCTCAATCACTACTACCTACCTCACAATATCTACCTCAGTAGTCTACACCTATACCTATAGGAGAGACCTCTCCTCTACATCATACCTCCACTCCTATCTCCCTCTGATCAGCTCACCTTGTATCTTAGCAATTATGGCATCTAGTTATACCAACTATACCTACACTCCCTACTCATCAAAATCATCCTCATCATAATCATCATGTTGATCCTCCATATCCATGTTATCCATCCACTCATCATCTATTCGATGATGCACATGTCACTCCCTTGAGTCTATCTCCTCATCATGCCACTCACCTAAGTATAGCTCCTTCTCATCTAGATCTTCAATTGAAGCCTCATCTAGAGCCTCCCTGTGAGCCTCCTCTATTGTCACATCTGCACCACCTCCTAAAATTCCCTCCCCTCACCACTGGTGCATAAACCACAATGATTCATACTCTGGTATAATTCTAACATCATCTCACTTTGGCATAGCCCAAATTTATGCATCACTCAAGAATATGGGAAATACTCTTGCTCAGTCCTATGTTGAACAACTAACCATCTCCCTCATTGTACCCATGGAAGCTGCACCTCAGCCTTAGGCCATGCTAGACAACCTGTGTATGGTCTCTAGGTAACCTCCTCTACCTTGAGCTATGTAAATAAATTTGCATAGTTATCAATCATACTTCCATAAGGATGGTTTCAACCCCTCTCTCAGTCTCGCTACCATAGGATACCATATCCTATCTCCACATTCATGAGTTGTGCTTACGTCATCCAAGGTAGTCCCCATGGTTGATCCATGATAATGTGATACCATCCCCACACCTGCAATAGAAAGTTGTAGCCCAATCCTTTCATCCATGGCAATGGATCTCGTACAACTCATCATAAAGTTGTGCTAGCAAAGTAGTGCCCCACACCATCACTAATGGCCTCTCTATGGTGCACTCCACCAATGAAAATACCAACTCCAAAAGGTTCCAGGGGAACCTGGCTCCTGATGAGTCTAGTAGAAACATGTTGGAGATAAGCATCATTAGCAAGGCATGTCTCATAGTCAAAACCTCTGCCTCATACCATAGCTCCACTAGGATGCCTCCGCTAGGCAAGTCTTGTAATGCCTCATGCCAGTCCTCTCCAAAGTATCTCTACAAAATTATGTCTCTAAGATCCTGATGAGTAGACATAATTGGATGCCCCTCTATCAAAATATGCAAAATTTGATAGATGTCCTCTAACATCATTATCATCTCCCTAGTCGACAAGTGGAAGGTGTTGGTGCGAGGGTCCCACAGATCTATCAAAGTCATCAGGTAGGCTCTATCTCCCATCATTGGCTCTAATTGTGTCACTTGTTTGAGACCAATGGCATCAATCCATTTCCAGTAATCCTCTATCAGTAAGTCCCTAGTAGTCTAAAAGAGAGTCAAAAATCGATACCGGCTCTTGATCACCTGGCAGAGGCAAGCAAGCTTTAAAAAACAACAAAATAATCAAAAAAGGGACCTTTTTCTCCCAAAATCATGGTCGTCCCACCCAGGGATGGCCCCCAACTTGGCAACCATCCCACCCAGGGATGACCCCCAAAAATGCTCAAAAATGACCTCCTCAACCACCAAAAACAAGCAAAAAACCTCATAAAAACATAAAAAATGCAACAAAATTGCACAAAAATAAAAAGTAAAGCACAAAATAATAAATGCTACCACTAATGAGGTTCATTTACTGATATTTAGTGTGTTTCATTGGCAAACACAAAAATAATTACATTTCCAAATTAAACAAAGTCTAGTAGCAAATTCAGCCCTTACTCATCTCGCACCGGCTCTACCACTCGTCAAGTCTAGAGGCTGGCTCATGGTGATTGTGGGATGGTTTCGATAGTTCTCCACTTTGAAAAATCACTCTCCTACTCCTCACCTCTCAATATGCCAAGTCAGAAGTGTGCAAATGAGCTCATTTTGCCAATTTTGAGTTTAAAAAGACCTAGAATAAGCATGGCCACCCCAGGGTGGGATGACCAAAAAATTTGGTGACCATCCCACCCTAGGATGGCCATGAAAAAATCAAAAAAAAAAACAAAAGAAAAGGCAAAGAAAAATGCCTCAAAACCACCAAAAACATAACAAAACTGATAAAATTCACAATGGGTAAAGATTGAACCAAATTGTTCATTTATGAATTGAAAAGTCTCTACTTCAATCCCCAAGAAGGCCATTGTGGTCGGACCACTCCACGAGAATGAGGTATTCATTTCCTTTCTTCCATGAAATATCAACAAAACCATCAAAATCCTAACAAAATTGATAAATTTTATAATGGGTAAAGTTGAAGGAACCCTAATCAAGTCATATTGGTCAAGAAACTCATCACTTTCATCACTGGTCATTCCCTCATCAACTCATCGCTTGAGGGGGTAGTCATAATTATGAATTCATAATCAAAATCAACACTCAAACACTCAAAAGTGCAACTTGCATACATTCAAAAGAATTATTACCAAAGACAATTTCAAGCCCACGCTAGGGCACATAATTCAGCACCAATTCCACAAAAAAAATTCTTGGTCTCCTTGAAGCCTTGGGACCCTTGTCCTAGAATAGGCTTATAAGCAAAACAAGGAACCAAGACCAAGTATACCCTAAGCCCCAAAACCTGTCCTTATAGTGTGGCTGAAAGGTATACCAAAATCAAATCCTTCAAATATGTCAAAAGCAAGGATTCCAAGAATGTATGCTCCTTCCATGATGGGGGCATATAAAGTTGGTTAGGTTACTAAATAACCTTAATCAGTTGATAGTTTAGTCATCTATTTTTGCTTCGCGCTCTATTTCACACAATGCATCCCAAAAAGAGGCACCTGTAGACACTAAAATCATGTCAATCTGATTAGACTACCAAGACATGCTCTTATCAACACCATATGGCCTCCTTAGGAAACCCTCTAGGGTTAAATAGTGGTCCTTACCACTTTTGGGAAGTTTTGGGCCATGCATCCATGGCCATCCCACCCTAGGATGGCCACCAATTCATGGTTGCCCCACCTAGGGATGGCCACCAACAATCCATCCCTAGGTGGGATGGCCAAGCCCTTGGACTCTCAAAAATTCAAGGGTGGGATAAATGGCAATCAAATTCTACCATTTATCTCACCCATTGATTTATGACAAGATTTAGGGCACATCAATTCAATCACAAACCTACAAATTGGAGGTCCAAATTGGAGATGTCTTCCACCCTATGCATGGCAAGGTTTTGACAAGTGGTGGTTCTACCTGCATGCCCTAACTTGCCCATTTGACCTTGTTCTCTCTTGAGCTATAAAATGGAGCCAATCCACCCAATTCAAAATAGGAGTCTTCACAATATTTCATAATGAAGTGCTGTTGAGATTCAATCAACCTTTCACCCGTGTATTTGCCCTTGAAATCTCCATCAATCAAAGGAGGTTTCCAAGTGATCCCAAATATGCAAACCCATTCCAAAACCCACCCATTTTAGTGAATCAGATCACAAAATTTGATGAAAACACCCCTAGGAATAGTTTGAACTAGATCCCAAAGGAATTGGTGGTAAAAACCACTAGGTTTGGTGGTTGTCCCCACCTAGGATGGTTAATAGTCACAATTGGAACACCCAGGGATGGCCATGAACTTTACATCTAATTTCATTTCAATTTTAGCATAGATCATTTCTAGATTAGATTATATGCACCATACTAGGATTTGGTGCAATTTTGAGTAGTTTTGCACCTTCTATTAGGCTTTTCATTTCTAATAGTCCCAATTGGAACACCTAAGGATGACCATGAACTCGACATATAATTTCCTTTATGTTTTAGCATAGATCATTTCTAGATTAGAATATATGCATTATACTAAGTTTTGGTGCAATTTTGATTAGTTTTGCACCTTCTATTACACTTTTTATATTCACTATTGCATGCATCTCTTTGATTTCATTTCAATCTGCATATGCTATTAACAAATTTGAGTTCTTTGTGTGTAGATCTAGGTATTTCAGTGCACAAGGAAGGAGCTACAAGTTTGAATACAGATAGATCATCGCAGCGGTATCGAAAACCCACTCTTCAATTCATGAGTGCGAGGAAGGCCTTGAAGTGCATCTTGAGTCTTTGAAAGGATTAGATCCTTTGACACTTTTGTAATGATTGTATCAACTCAGAGCCCTCAAGGGGATGTTTTGTAACCATGGATTTGATAAATCAATTAATATAAATAGGACCCCCATTTCTTTTACTTATTTTTTATCATGCTTACATTAAATATCTCTTTTTAGTGCTTAGATCAATAGATGCATTTCATTTTCCTTTTCTAGGTGCATCGTTTTTCCACTCTACATGTTATACCATTTGGTATTAAAATGTTGGTGCCACATACCAGTGGGTTATAACATATATCTTTCATGACTACATTCATAATATTTTGGAAGACTACATTGATGACTTACTGGCCAAGTCATTACTGCGTGAAGAGCACATTGAGGCCCTTAGAAAGGTCTTTGATCACCTAATTTAGCATAACATCAGGTTGAACCCCAAGAAATGCATCTTCGACGTAACATCAGAAAAAATCTTGGGATTCATTACTTCAAAATAAGGTATCAAATTTGATCCAGCAAAGGTAAAATCCATACTAGAAATGTGTCCCCCCACAAATATCAAAGAACTTAGAAGCCTATAGGGCAAAGTAGCATCCATAAAGCACTTCATTGCATAGCTATCGGATAAATATTGACCCATGAATTGACTTCTATGCAAGGGAGTCTCATTTAATTGAGATGAGGATTTCCAAAAGGCTTTTGTTGAGATCAAGAAATACCTGGTGTTGCTACCAGTACTAGATCTACCTAGACCAGATGTAACATTTTTGTTGTACATATCCACCATAAACTTTGCATTGGAAACCATGTTAGCCCAAAAGAACAAGCAAGACAAAGAATAGGTGATATACTACATTAGTCGAAATCTGGTCAACTATGAGATAAATTATGCATACATCAAGAAACTATGTTTAGTAGTGGTTTTTGCAACTAAGAATTTGCACCACTATATGCTAATTCATACAACGTATGTTATATCAAAACAAAATCCTTTGCAATATATGATGAGTAGAACATATCATAATACATGTACTGCAAAGTGGATCATGTTATTGACAAAATTCGACCTAGAATTCATAATCCAAAATTCAATCAAAGGATAGGTCATAGTTGATCAACTAGTAGAGGTACCTCTTCAAGATCATAAGCCTCTTTTCATAAAACACCTCGATGATGCAATATTTGCATTATCAAAATCACTCGAACCCAAAGAACTGAATAACAAAGCCGACATGACTTTGTTCTTCGATGGTTCAAAGTGTGAGCAAGGGGGTGGTGCAGGGATCATTTTTTTCATATCGTAAGGTTCTCCAATGCCCTTATCATTTAAACTTGACTTCCCCTAAACCAATAACAACACTGAATATGAGGCCCTAATATTGGGCCTCCAAACATCACTCACCATGAATATCAAAAAGCTAAATATCATCGGTAACTCCCTACTCATATTCAACTAGGTTAAGTAAATCTATCAGTGTAGGTGTCATATCTTGAAAGCATATAAGGAACTTGTGGACACTTATTTATCCCAACTAGAGTGGTATGACATTGAGGAATTCCCTTGAACATCAAATAAATTTTTAGACACTATGGGGTCTTTGAGATCCTTAATCCCTTAGAATCCATCTGCTGACTTCACTACCATCTAGGTAAATATGCTCCCATAATCTATGATGTAGCGTGAGACTCAAGACAATCATGAATCAATCCACATGATTTATATAGTATAAAACCATGAACGGTTCTATAAATCTAAATATTTTTTGACAAAGGCATCTTGGGGGTCCTTGATCTCATAGGGTCCTTCGGTGAATGGTACTACCATTCACCATAATGTTATTTCTTAGTCTGCATTCATGCAACTCGAATCATAATGTGAACAATTCATTCAGTCAGTTGATGCTATTGCTTATTAGTATTGGCTCACTCAATTACATTATTACCTTAATCTTGGAATAATCCCACAGGGATTATCGCATGCCACCAAAAGAGCATTCAAACAAAAAGTGACCAAATATGTCTTATTAGGAGATATCTTGTATCATTGTAGCTATGATGGAATTCTCCTTCATTATCTTAAGCCCCAAGAATCAGCTTGGGTGATTTTGCAAGCTCACGATGGTACATGTAGTGGCCATTTCAACGACATGGCCATCGTTAAGTGCATCCTTCAAATGGGTTACTATTGGACCACCATGGAGAAGTATTTCTATGCTTATTACAGGAAATGCATTAAATACCAGCATCATGCTAATCTTACGCACCTACAATCATAGGCCTTACAGCCCATTCAAGTGGCTTGGCCATTTTCTTAGTGGGATTTTGATCTAATTGGTAAGATCTCTCCCCCATATTTGGGTTGACACATGTTTATTATAATTATGACTAAGTATTTTACCAAGTGGATGGAAGTGATCCCCTTAACATCTATGACTGGAGCACGTATTATGGAGTTCACACTTCACAATATCATCTATCATTTTGGGATCTCATCCAAAATAATCTCAAATAATGGTACTTCGTTTAAGAACAAAGATGTGTGGGCTTTAACATCTAATACAATATTCAACATAGCTTTGCAACACCTTATTATCTGTAGGCTAATGGACAAGCAGAGGCCTCTAACAAAATAGTAGTAGCCATATTGAAGAAAACTATAAAATAAAATCATAAGGATTGGCACCTTCAACTACCTCTTGCATTATGGGCTTATCGAACTAGCATATGGATGCCCACTAGGGCAACCCCATTTTTGCTAGTGTATGGCACTAAGGCCATCATACCCTTGGAATTGGAAATTCCAACACTATGCATCGCATTGAAAGAGTTCATCGATGACGACACCACGTGGCAAGCTTACCTTGATCAACTGACCCTTCTTGATGAATGTCGAGTCAATGCCCTTGAGCATCTCTATATTTACAAAGATCAACTGAAATTATATTACAATAACAAATTCCACCTAAGATAATTTAAATTTGGGGATCTTGTGCTCAAATAGAACCAACAAACTCAAAAATATCACCTCATCTGCAATACAAATTCATGGCTAATTGGTCAGGTCCCTTCATCATTTCAGAGAAGATAGAACCTAAAATCTATCACCTTACATCACTAGAAGGTGTTGGATAACCTAAACCTCTCAACATTCTTCACTTAAAGATGTTTTACACATAAATTAAAATAAAAAACAATGAAAATAATTAAAATCTAAAAAATCAAAAAACTTTAAAATCCCAAAAAACAATTCAAAACAAAAACAAAAATAAAAACACAATTCAAAACATCTAAAGCACAAAAATATTTACATTTTGTATTGCATGCATTCATTAATTTCATTGCATTAAGCATCATCATCCATTGCACTTGCATTAGGATAGGTTATGTTTACAATATTACAAATGACACCATGTTTGTATGCTAATCATGCATCCACAAATCATCATCATTCATCATTCCTTGTGAGTAATTGTGTTTTTCAACACAACCTTATGAGTTGCTATCAGGTATATACTAGGGTTTTTCGATCATTCAGCCATACCTAGTGATATTTTTAGATTTTTTAGAAAGCTATCTTGGCTTTCAAAGATGAGGTCTAGTTTTGATAGTACCTTGCATATTTCAAAATCCTATCACATTTTAAACATTAACAATCCTAGTTTGAACAAGGAAGGATGAACACTACAAAGTGGTCCCAATCACCTTAATCAAAAGGTTTCCATGCTCTTATTATCATGTGCATGGTTTAGAATGTTGATTATTGGCAAAAGGACAAACTCCCCCTACCCAAAGAAATCCCTTGATTTCATACAAAATAAGAAAATTCTTGAAACAAAGCAAAGCAAAATAAATAGTGATTTTCAATACGAAAAAAACAAAGTTCAAAGTAAACAATGATTTTCATCACTAAGCATGAGCAAGTATCCCAAACAATGAAAAGAAAATAAGGGGATAAGAGCTTGAATCCATGGAATATTTAGTATTCAATCACCATGGGGTGATACTCATTACAAAAATGTTTTGAATGAAAGCTACATGGCAATAGGGTATCTTTAAGTGTGGTGATATATCTTTCATATTAGCGACCTTCTTTTGTATAGACCAATGTCAGCTTATGGATGAGCTAGCTTTAGATGGCTTGTATTTACCTAGTAGTCTAGTCCAACTATGTCCAAACTTAGGATCATGATGACCATATGGTGATCCTCATTATAGAAATGGGTTGAATGAAACCCACCTGGAAATGAGGTAGTCTTATGCCTCATCTAATATATTCATTTACACTTATTATTTTTTTTTTTTTTTTTAATGTTTTTTTTTTTTTAAGAGCTTGTGTTGTCATTATACACTTTGGATTAATCAATAGGGTTTTTGAGTCTCATGGAAAACCTCAAAAATACCCTAATAGCAATGAATCATTTCATCAATCATACACATTTTTCCTTATAAACTTTTGTTTATTAAGGGGTGTTCATAGAATAGGATAGATATTGGATGGATATCAACAATGATATTTAGATGGCCACTGACTATTTTGTGCATATATTTTAATTTACAAAATCTTATAGGGAAAACCCATACATTTCACATCATCTCATTTCACATATGGATGCTTAAATGATTAATTCTTATGATAAGAGTTACCATTTTCATTCATGATTTTCATACATTTTGTGGTGTCTGCCATTATTTTATTAAACACATATTAGATTCATTCTTTATTTTTTAAGTGATTAAAGCATACAGGTTCATCTGCATTAGATCATCCTCATGAAATTAATGCATTACATGCACATCATCTATCATATCATATCACATAGATTAAATGCATAAATAATTGAAACAAATTAAACATGCATTTAACATTCACTATTGCATCCATATAAGCATACATAATAGTGCATCTACACATCTAGATCATAACATCTAAGCATACATCTATCATCTAGCTAGTGCATGTCATCAGTACATCACATACATATAGCATAATCAAATAATTATCTAAGCATTGCATCCATAATTGCATCACATGAACATAAAAGCAATGACATAATACACATAATGAGCCATAAATATAGAGTATCATATAAATATGTGTATGTCAAAAGTACATCAGGTATAAAAATACCCGTAAGCTAAAACTATGTAGGTCCTCAAACCTTACACTCAAAAATGATATAGACATCATATCTATCAAACTAGGCCTACACCCCCTAGGTCACCTCCACCCTTAGCTCCATGTGAAGCTATCTGGATCTAGTACCTACCGATATCTTAGATCATGCACCTGACTTATGACTAGGCCACACTAATGACTACCTAGACTCACTCTACCTACTTCGTTAGGACCCCCCTACTATAGACTACTCTGGTATATTGCCATCTTATACCTCAATCTAAACCTCTAGAGAACCAATGTATGAATCATCTTCTCCCATATAAGCAACCCTCTGATCTAAGAGATCCTAAAACCACCTAATCTTTGCATCCACACCTATGTTTTTTGATCACTGAGCAACTGGAGTAGCTGGTGTAACTTGTACAATAGGAGTAACCCCTAGTTATGTCTTGAGAGCATCCCTCTTAATAGTCCTAGCATCTATCAAGGCATCCTTCACCATCAGCTATGTCCATAGGAGATCCCTCTCTATCATAACTTGATCAATCCATGTTGTGGCCAAGTCTACCTAAGCTTGGAGAGACTCCCTCTCCTCTACATACCCCCACCACTACTACTAACCTGCACTCAACTAACTCTGCATAGTAGCAAGAGATGTATCTCACTCCATCATCTACCTCTAAGTTATCTATAGCTATACCTATAATATATGCACCTGGTCTCACAGTTGGATACCTCATCATCTAGGGCATCCTTCTCACCCTCCTCATCATCATGAGGATCCTCTACCTATCCTGCAGCCTATCCCCACTCATCCAACCTATGATGCACTCATCACCCATCATCATTGCCTCCCTACATAGTCATATCATTCCTAGCTCTTCCTAGGCTGCCTCCACCCTATCATAGTTTGATAAATCCACCAAGTGTCATACTCCATAGTGTTTCTAGGATCCTATGCACCTGTGTCATCTATCACAGGATCTGCCTCCTTAGATAATGCTATCACCTATGGTAGTGCAAGTTGTATCTCCATATTATGGTGGTGATAGATAACTAGCTCCTCTAGCACATCATGTGCAATCCCAAACTGGTGAGTGACCTAAGAGTAATGGAAGTACTCTCTAACCCTCTCATGATTCTCCATAAGCCATCTATTATGCCTAACTTAGGACAAATATCTATTTGCCTCATCCCATGTAAGACAACCTAATAAAGGTCTCCATATAATCTGACTAGCATGTAGTCCTTTTAGAGACCTGATATAATGTGTCAAATCCCTAGCATGAGGATGGCTCTTACTGTTATTTACCTCTTATGGCCACCTTGCAGCATAGCGTTGATCATATGCTACTATGGTAGCTATACCCAATGGTAATCCACCAGGTCGATCTATGCGAATGTGCTTCCACCCCTAGATCTATATTATTATGTTGCATCCCACTCCCACTTGCCCTCGTTGTGTAATATAATATATCTCATCATAGATTTGGGCTAGCAATGCGTTTTCCCATGCCATAATCAGAGGTTGTTGTAAGTTGCACTCTAACAGGTCCTGAACCATGTCTAGGAGGTTCCAAGGCAACCTCACTCATGATGTATAGGGTAGTAGCACATTGCATATAATGTGCATAAGTACCACCTAACATAGAGAGAAGACATCATATAGGCACCCCACCATGCTCAATGTCTCCCAATGCCATGGTAGATCTATCTTGGAAGACTCGCTCAAAAACTATATCCCTTGCCATAGTGGGAGAGAAAACAATAACTCGTCCATCGATGGGAATCCTAAAGATACGGTAGACATCCTCCAATGTCACCATCATCTCTCCCATGGGGATATGGAAAGTGTTAGTCTTGCTATCCCATCGATGGGCCAGGGCTATAAGGAAGGACTGATCCGACATCACCATCGACAATCTAACAACATAGTTGAGGCCAATCACCCCAAACCACTCCCAGTCAACATCATCTAATAGGGGTCACAACTCAAGGAGTATATTAGGCTCTCACCCCTAAGCTATCAAAATCTAACATACACAAAAGGGCCAATTCAAGGCATACAATCACTCAAAAAATCACAAGCCAAAACAAAAACAAAAAATCAAACCAAAAATCAAAAAATTTAATCCTAAGGTCATCAACCACTGACGACGCTAGAGGTCATCATGCCTACCATCGATGTTGTCATCAACCACCACCAATGGTCATATTTTTTATCATTGGGGTTTAGTCCTCACTGCCCATAGTGATGATGGCCCCTATTTATCAAATTGGGAGTTTTTCTTGTCAATAACAGCTACGGGATAGACCCCACATGGAGGTGATTCCTACCAAAAATACCCAAACAAATTAAAATTTAACCCCCTTAACCTAACCTAAGGCTAAATCCTAAACTAAGGGGTGAGGTTAATTACTTGTAATTTAATGAGGTTCCTTAACCCATTAATTAGTGAGGTTCATTTTAATGCTTAAATCATGAGAGTGAGAGATGAAGAATCTACCTTAGTAGCTCTAGCTCTACCACTCGAAGAAGCCTCTAGTTGATCTACCATCGTGGTCTAAGGTAGTCTTTATAGTGTTTTATATCAGATTCTATCTCCCTCCCCTTAGAGCTCACTATTATGCCAAGCCAACTGGAAATAATGAATTTGCAAAACCCTAATTTTCTTTTTATATATTTTGCAATTCCCACCGCCACTCACTTTGACAATGGTCGCAGACCAGCCCAACCCCACCCTTTGATGTCGACGACGACTATGGGATTTTCAAATTCCTACCACTAATTTTGATAGCGGCTAAAAAATAATAATAAATGCACCTAATTACTCACCATAAGGAGTTTCATATTGGACATTAATGCATATCTACCGGTCCATAATCATCAAAAATCATAAAATTAACAAAAAAATCAAATAAACAAAAATCTCAAATGCATCTCGTACCTAGTTATTTACCCTATACACTTGGTGGTTGTAGTGACTTGTGCTCCATGCAATCCGGCAAGATGAGTAAATTACCATAAGGTCATTTGAACCAAATTATTCATCGATGACTTGAAATGTCTTCACTTCAATCCCCAAGAAGGCCATTATGGTCGAACTGCTCCACGGGAATGAGGTGTTCATTTTATTTCTTCTATGAAATTTCATCAAATCATCGAACATAGTGATTCATCACATGCTTAAATTGAATTGCTATCATCTTGATTCCCTAAGAAGGCCATTACGGCTAGACTGCTCCATGGGATAGAGATGTACAATTACTCTTAATGGTTGAAATCATAGCTGTAATAGGACCTACTCTACAACAATAGTAATCATCTTGCACTATCCAAATCAATCATCTTGGTCAAGCGACTCATCACTTTCATCACTTGCCATTTTCCTCATCGACTCGTCGCTTGAGGGGGTAGTCATAATCATAGCATTCATAATCAAAATCAACAATTGAAAACTTATGTAAATCATGTTTTTCCTACGAATCATTGCTAACAACTATCATAAGCTTACCCTTTTTCTAGGAAAAAACAAATATGCTAATTTAAACCTTTGTTGATCTGACTATCGGTTCTTTGTATCTCAAATAATGTAACTCAATTGCCTTCAAAGAACTTCAAAGTTTTACTCAATTTAAGCCACCATTCTATTGGAGGTAATGATTCAGAGATGCATGCCCTTTCCATGATTGGGGCATCTAACATTGACCAAATAAATGAACATCAATCAACCTATAATATGGCTTTAGGTTATCTATTTTTGCTCAGTGTTGTGTTTTCCCACAATGCATCTCAAAAAGGGGCATCTGTAGACACCTAAAATATGTCATTTTTAGGAGGCTACTCATATGGACACCTTTTTAGGCCATATGACTGATCTTGGACCTTTCCAAGATCCAACAATGGTTTTAACCACTCAATCAGGGTAGCTTAGTCCTATTCAGCCATAGTCATTGATGTCATCAATGATGGCCTTCGTCACCACTGATAATCAGAGTGACTACAGGCTAGTCGTGCCTATCGATAGCGACCATAGCCATAGCCTCCATAGCTACGCCTATCAATAGTGATCGAGTCTATAACAAAATTAGGCTACCCGAGTTGAGTCAAATCTATTCGAGAGCAACAAATTATTTAATGGTTAAGCAAATCAAAGCTTCTAGAAGCTTCACCTCAACTACCCAAGCATAATTATTTCTTGTTCTTGGCTTCCTTGAGAAGCTAGGATGAGAAATTGGGTGTCTATTTAAGGCCCCAAATTTACAAGAGAAGTTTGGAAGATTTCATGTGCAAATGCCATAGTGAAGCTCTACCAAATTGAGGAGAGAATTAACATCCCTTGAGGTATAGTGAAGCCCTACCAAATTGTACAATGACATCTACCTTTCAACCAATGAAGACTGCCATAGTTTGAGGATCAACACCTTATTGTTCAAGCCCCAAATTGCCATGGATCAAAGCAAATTCTACAACCAAACCATGTTTTGAGACACGAGGAACCCTTGAACATCAATTTAGCATCAAAATTGATTGACATTAGGCCCAATATTTAGAGAGAAAAACTTCTATCTCATTATCGCTATTTTCAATAGCGACTTGCACGCACAACCACTGATGTCGATAGTAGCTAACAGAGCTCACTACTCTGAGCATCATAAAATACGATCTTATAGATCATTTCTTGTGTTTTAGTCCATAGAATTTATCTTATCTACATTTTATTGATTTTCTAACCTAGATTAGAAGCTTTATTTTTAATATTTATGCATTCTTTATGTTTTCTTTCCAATATTTCATGCATATTTATGCATTTCTTTCATATTTTGCAATAATCACAAAATAGCCTCATCTTGAGAGGTTTAAATCTTGCTATTGATGTTTTGTATGTTTCCTTGTGTGCAGGTTTAGGCCTTATCAAGAGCATAATATCTTCAAGATCATCCTCAATAGCATCTTAAAGCAGAGGTCATCAAAGTAATCCCTCCTATAATCAGTTTGTGGGGATTCTAAAGATCTATTGAAGACACCTACCATATGAATTATGGATTGTAATATGTATCAAAATGGTTAATCCCTTAGAGGGATATCTTGTAACCTTGATGTAAAGATCATTATGAATAAATATGGGAACTATTTCTTGTATTTATTTATCTTTGCATTTATTACATGATATTTTTTTTAATTTGATTACATATTGCCTTAAGTGTTAGATTTTTAGCTTCTTTCAGTAGACAAACTAATTTATACTAGCAACATCAATATGTTGTTTGAGCAGTTTAGAAGTGCCATGAAGAAGGAGTTTGAGATGACAGGTTTAGACCTGATGAAATAATTTCTTGGCATTGAAGTTAACCAATCTGCAGATGGTACCTTCATTTATCAAGGCAAGTATATAGTAGATATCTTGAAGAGGTTTGGAATGGAGGATAAAAAACCAGCAATCACGTCACTTACCACGGGCCTAAAATTAAGCAAAAATGATTGCAACAACAATATTGATCCAACTTTCTATAAATTGTTAGTTGAAAGTTTTATGTATTTGATAGTAACTAGACCAGGCCTGATGTTTACATTAAGTTTGATTAGAATATTTATGAAAGCACCAAAGAACACTCACTTGCAGGTATGGTAAAGGATTATGCATTATGTCAATAGGACTAGGAACCATAGAATTTTTTATGTAAGACAAGACCAGCTTGAAATTGTCGGATACAAAAATAGCGATTAGGCTGGCAGTATATATGATAAGAAGAGCACTTTCAATTATGTATTCCATATTGTATCAGGTACAGTTTCATGTTCATCAAAGAAGCAACCAATTTTTGCATTATCAACTACTGAGGTAGAGTATGTTACCGCCACTTCAGCTACATGCCAGGTAGTATGGCTATGAATAATTTTGGGTGAGATCAATCATCACCAAGAAGGGGCAACAACCATATTTTGTGATAATAATTTTTCCATAGCACTATCAAAGGATCCAGTGTTTCATGGTAGGAGCAAGCACATCGACATTCGCTACCACTTCATCAAAGAGCTGGTAAAATTTAATGAAGTTGTGTCATTTTTTTGCAGGTCCAAAGACTAGGTTACGAATATATTCACAAAACCTTTGAAGGAGGAAGATTTTAAAAGGTTAATAAAAATTTTAGGTGTCAAAATCTTTGTGAAATCTTATTTAAAAGAGGATGTTAGAAATTAAATTAGATTTCACACCTAATAGATATTTGAAAGATCTTATCTTCCAAATTTGATCGTCGTATTTTAAAGTATCTGTAGTTATTACCGGTAGTTGTAGTTTTTCGACGATTGGATAGAAACCCTACTTTTGAATTCAATGCATATCAAAAGGCTGGTAAGCCTTTCCCTTCTATATCCAGCAAGTCGATGTCATCAAAAAGAGAAAAAAATGTAGAAGAAAGAGAGCAGTTCAAAGTAGCATAGCATAAGCATGGAGAAAATCCAGGAGTTGAAGTTGTAGCCTTCAGAAACTTCTTTTGTGATTGTAACTTGCAAATCCCTAAGTTGTAAATATTTGTGGATGTATTTCCAAATTAATTTATGTGGATGTATTTCTCTTATTAAGCATATATAATACCTTTCGTGTATTTTGTCTTTAAGCAAATATTTGGTTGAGTATAAATCTAACTTAGCAAAGTTAGTTTTTATCTTATTGACAGATGTGTTCTATCCCGCTGGAGATCCTTTGTTGCATCTTGCAGTCTAACACATGTTATATCTTGCTTGTAAATTCTATTTATTTTGCGAATGTTGTAGCATGCCATTTTTTGGTTTAGCAAGCGTGAAAGTCTTTCTTTAATTAGCGACGTAGAACATCATTTTATTTCATGTTGTAGCCTGCAGACTTATTCCTTGTTGGAATCCACATCATTTCACTCTTTAATATTTATATGCTTTAGCCTACTCCAGCTAATAATCGATAAGTGTGCATGCGATATACAATCATAGGATATAACATAGTGTTCCATCTTGCGGGTATTGTCGTGTATCATACCGTGGGGTAGCTCCAATGCTGCTGGCCGCTCTCACGACACCTAGAAAGATGTGCAAGCATTATTCAACCCATAGGCCAGAACATCGTGCTCCAGCCCATGGTTGTTATAGCCCACGGGATATGCTATCCCACGTGTACTCCAGCCCGTGGCTTGCTGTAGCTCGCGGTGTGTCACAGCTTGCGATTGCTCCAGCCCACGTGCAGTGCAAATATTAATTAAAATATTTGGGCTAATTTTCTTATTTATTTTGCAATATTTGATTATAGATGCAAGCTTGTCCTTTTTCACCATGCCTATTTTCTTTCATTCTTCATTTTCCTTCCTTAGAATCCCCTTCTTTCTTCCATATTTATTGGTGTATCTTGAGAACTCTAACTAATGATGTATGTGTTTCCATTTTTAACCATATCCATTTACCTTTATTCCTTATTGTCCTTACTTTTTCCAATTCCCCATTTATTTCTTCTTCTTGTATTAGAGTAAATTATTAATCTAGAAAAATAGAATGTCTGACCCCATGCCTAGTTGTTAAAGATGAGAGTATGTTACCAATTCCCCTGATATATAAAAAAAATGAAAGAGAAGAACCAAATTTTAAAAAATAGGAATCTTTTGAATGATTCACAATATTTTTCTATATTAATACTATACTCTAATACAAGAAGAAGAAATAAGGGGGGAATTGGAAAAAGTAAAGACAATAAGAAATAGATATAAATAGGTATGATTAAAAATGGAAACACATACATCATTAGTTAGAGTTCTCAAGATAAACCAATAAAAATAGAAAAAAGAAGGAAAATCTAAGGAAGGACGATAAAAAATGAAAGCAAATGAACATGGTGAAAAAGAACAAGCTTGCATCTATAGTAAAATATTCCAAAATAAATAAGAAAATTAGCCTACAATTCTATTGACTCAATTTCGTTGGCTCAAACACCCACCATTGATGTACACAGGGTCTCTATATCTGATATATTTATAAATTCTTGAAAGTGATATTTTTACATTGCAGACTACCTATTTTAACCACTTGCCATTATTCTAATAATTTCAAATAACAATTAGTTTCTCATGTGTTGGTACTGACAATTACAATATGAAAGTCTTCTTTGTTTTTGGTATTCATAGATACCAATTTGCCTAAAATTTTAGCTTTGATATAAATTGATTCCCCCGAGATTTTGGAGTTAACAATTTTAAAAATTTTAACTGAACTACAGTGGTTATGTATGTCTATATATACACATGATATAAAATCAAAGCTAGTGTTTTAAAAATTATGGAACCCATAATGA
Source organism: Wollemia nobilis (assembly GCA_028583015.1). Lineage (NCBI taxonomy): Eukaryota > Viridiplantae > Streptophyta > Pinopsida > Araucariales > Araucariaceae > Wollemia > Wollemia nobilis. Next base: position 990,711 of record JAQPPZ010002410.1, on the reverse strand, counting down.
AGATATTTGCAGAAAACCTAACAATCATTGATAGATCATTTTTTGTGTTTTAGTCCATAGAATTTATCTTATCTGCATTTTATTGATTTTCTAACCTAGATTAGAAGCTTTATTTTCAGTATTTATGCATTCTTTATGCTTTCTTTCCAATATTTCATGCATCTTTATGCTTCTTTATGCATTTCTTTCATATTTTGCAATAATCACGAAATGGCCTCATCTTGAGAGGCTTAACTCTTGCTATTGATATTTTGTATATTTCTTTGTGTGTAGGTTCAGGCCTTATCAAGAGCATAATATCTTCAATATCATCCTCAATAGCATCCTAAAGCGGAGGTTATCAAAGTAATCCTCCTATAATCAGTTTTTGGGGATTCTAAAGATCTATTAAAGAAACCTACCATATAGATTATGGATTGTAATATATATCAAAATGATTAATCCCTTCGAGAGATATCTTGTAACCTTGATGTAAGATCATTTTACAAATATGAATAAATATGGGAACTATTTCTTGTATTTCTTTATCTTTGCATTGATTACATGATATATTTTGTTAATTTGATTACATATTGCCTTAGGTGTTAGATTTTCAGTAGTCGATCTAATTTATACTAGCAATAACAATATGTTGTTTGAGCAGTTTAGAAGTGTCATAAAAAAGGAGTCTGAGATCATAGATTTAGGTCTGATGAAATATTTTCTTGGCATTGAAGTTAACCAATATATAGATGGTATCTTCATTTCTTAAGGTAAGTATGTAGTAGATGTCTTGAAGAGGTTTAGAATGGAGGACAACAAACCAACAATCACGTTGGTTGCCACAAGCCTAAAATTAAGCAAAAATTATTGCAACAGCAATATTGATTCAACTTTCTACAAAAGGTTAGTTGGAAGTTTGATGTATTTGATAGAAACTAAACCAGAACTGATATTTGCAATGAGTTTGATTAGAATATTTATGGAAGCACCAAATAATACTCACTTGCAGGCATGGAAAAGGATTCTCCGTTATGTCATTGGGACCAGGAACCATGGAATTTTTTATGCAAGACAAGACCAGCTTGAACTTTTTGGATACACAGATAGCGATTAGGCTGGTCGTATGGATTATAGGAAGAGCACTTTCGGTTATGTATTCCATATTGTATTAGGTGCAGCTTCGTGGTCATCAAAGAAGCAACCAATTGTTACATTATCAACTACTAAGGCAGAGCATATTTCTGCCACTTCAGCTATATGCTAGGGAATATGGCTACGAGGAATTTTGGGTGAGCTCAATCATCACCAGTAAGGGGCAACAATAATATATTATGATAAAAAATTTGCCATAGCACTGTCAAAGGATCTAGTGTTTCATGGCAGGAGCAAGTACATCGACATCCACTACCACTTCATCAAAGAGCTGGTAAAATTTAATGAAGTTGTGTCATTGTTTTACAGGACCAGGTTGTGGATATATTCACAAAACCTTTGAAGGAGGAAGATTTTAAAATGTTAATAAAAATGCTAGGTGTCAAAGTCTTTGTGAAATCTTGTTTAAAGGAGGATGTTAGAAATTAAACCATATTTCACACCTGATAGATCTCTAACATATCTTATCTTCCAAATCCAATCGTTGTATTTTAAAGTATTCGTAGTTATTACCGATAGTTGCAATTTTTTAATGATTGGATAGAAACCCTACTTTTGAATTCAATGCATGTGAGAAGGTTGGTAAGACTTTCCCTTCTATATCCAGCTATCTAAGTCGATGTCATCAAAAAGAGAAAAAAAAAGGAGCAGAAGAAAGAGAGTAGTTTAGAGCAACGCAGCAGAAGCATGGAGAAAAGCCAGGAGTTGAAGTTGTAGCCTTCAGAAACTCCTTTTGTGATTGTAACCTGCAAATCCCTAAGTTGCAGATCTTTGTGGATGTATTTCTAAATTAATGTATGTGGATGTATTTCCCTTATTAAGCATATATGATACCTTTTGTGTATTTTATCTTTGAGCAAATATTTTATTGAATATAAATCTAACAAATTTAATTTTTATCTTGTTGATGGGTATGTTCTATCCCGTTGGAGATCCTTTGTTGCATCTCATAGTCTAACACATGTTACATCCCGCTTGCAAATTCTATTTATTTTATGAATGTTGTAGCCCGCTCATTTGTTGGTTTGGCAAGCATGAAAGTCTTTCTTTAATTAGTGGTATAGAACATCATTTTATTTCATGTTGCAGTCCACGAACTTATTCCTTGTTGAAATCCACATCATTTTTCTCTTTAATATTTAAATGCTCTAGCCTGCTCCAGCTAAGCATCAGTAAGTGTGCATGTGATATAAAATTGCAGGATAAAACATAATGTTCCATCCAGGATTATGCATAAGGGGTTGGACTTGAAATGTACTTGTAAAAAATGGCGAATCCTAATCAAAATCAAGGCAAATCATGGCGAATCTTAAGCAAATCAAATCAATCATCTTCACACCAAAATTTGGGGTATTTGAAGCCCTAAAACGTAAGGTCATATTTGGGGTAAATTTTGACCTATTAAATTACCTTATAACTTCATAAAAACACCACCATTAGATTAGGATTGAAAAGAGATTTCCAACGAGTACAAATATACCTATGTTTGGATATATATTGTGGCGAATTGACCCTAAGAAAAAATTGGTCTTGAAAATTTTAGGCGAATGGGCCGATGTCAAGGGTCCTCATATTCGCCAATTTCCAATTTTAAAAATCCTAATATTTGCCCAATTTGTGAATATTCGCCACTATGCATAACCCTAGTTCCATCCCACAGGCATTATCGTGTATCATACCGTAGCATAGCTCCATTTTTGCAACCCGCTCCCACTGCACCTAGAAATACGTATAAGCATTATTCAACCTGCAGGTCAAAACATCGTACTCCAGCCCACAACTATTGTAGCCTATGGTATGCATTGTCTAGCACATGCTCCAGCCCGCAGCTTGCTATAGCCCGCGGTGTGTCGCGGCCTGTGGTTGCTTCATTCCATGCACAGTGCAAATATTAATTAAAATTTTTGGGCTAATTTTCTTATTTATTTTGGAATATTTGATTATAGATGCAAGCTTGTCCTTTTTCATCATGCCCATTTTCTATAATTCTTCATTGTCCTTCCTTAGAATCTTCTTCTTTCTTTTATTTTTATTGTTGTATCTTAATAACTCTAGCTAATGATGTATGTGTTTCTATTTTTAACCATACTCATTTAGCTTTATTTCTTATTGTTCTTACTTTTTTCAATTCCCCCTTTATTTCTTCTTCCTGTATTAGAGTAAAGTATTAATCTAGAAAAATAGAATATATGACCCTATACCTAATTGTTAAAGATAGAAAGGATGTTACCAACTCCCCTAATAATATATATATATATATATATGAAAAGAAAGAACCAAATTTTAAAAAATTAAATATTCACAATATTTTTCTAGATTAAACTCTAATACAAGTAGAAAAAATAAAGGGGAATTCGAAAAAATAAGGACAATAAAAAATAAAGATAAATAGATATGGCTAAAAATGGAAACACATACATCATTAATTAGAGTTCTCAAGATACACTGATAAAAACAGAAAAAAAGAAGGAAATTCTAAGGAAGGACAATGAAGAATGAAAGCAAATGGACATGGTGAAAAAGGACAAGCTTGAATCTATAATCAAATATTCCAAAATAAGAAAATTAACCTACAATTCTATTTGACTCAATTTCGTTGGCTCAAACACCCACCATTGATGTACACAGGGTCTCTAAGTCTGCTATGTTTACAAATACTTGAAAGTGATTTTTTTACCTTGCAGACTACCTGTCTTAACCGCTTGCCGTTATTCTAAGAATTTCAAATAACAATTAGTTTCTCATTTGCTGGTACTGACAATTACAATATGGAAGTCTTCTCTGTTTTTGGCATTCATGGATACAAATTTGCCGAAAATTTTAGCTCTGCTATCAATTGATTCCCCCGGGCTTTTGGAGTTAACAATTTTAAAAAATTTAACCGAACTGCAGTGGTTATGTATGTCTATATATACACATGATATAAAATCAAAGCTGTGTTTTAAAAATTGTGGAACCCACAGGGCAGATATTTGCAGAAAACCTAACAATCATATAGTGCAGCGTGTTTTGTATTGTATTTTGAAAAAGAAGAATTTGAGTCTAAGTTAAGCCATAAAAATAGAACGAAAAGAAGAATAAAGGCACACTTTTATTCTGGCTTTGTTATAGATGGATACCTTTGAATATCTTGATTCTCATATTTTTCTTTGTTCATCAACTACATTCGGTAATCAAACGAAGAACATCTATTTGTTCTATGATTGTGCTGAGAGGTGGTTGAATATCTTGATTCTCATATTGTACTTTATTCATTAACTACTATCTGGTAATCAAATGAAGAACATCTATTTGTTGTATGATTGTGTTGAGAGGTGGTTGAAGGTGAAAGTTAGGAATATTTTTGGATCTTGCAAAGGAGTTAAATGGGTCCATGTGAAAGAATTTTTTCTGGCACGTTATGAATAGAATCAAGAATGATGAGACGAGAACATTTAGTGGACCATTTGTCTTGTATGTAAGTAAAAGGCATTGCAGACATTTTGCATGGACTATGTGATTCACATGAAAGGCGGATGGAGTATTTTTTTATTTTCAAAGGGATCGAAATTGTAAATTTTATAGCTATTTAAATGTTATTCTGGATCTATATAAAAGGTTAACGGTTAATAAGACTTTTGGTTATAGTAAAATCAAAGTCAAATATTATTTAAAAATAATTTTAATAAAAAATAAATTTAAAATTAAAATTAAGACCTTTATAACCCTTAAATATTCTTTTAAATCTATAAAAGATCAAAGATTTATACGGTCCATAAGGTGGTTCCAAGCAGTGTTGGTGGTTGACCTTCTTCAAAAGTTTCACTTGTCAATGGTCATCTTTGCGCCCAAAGGTAGATATGGTCTCGAAAGTGCTCTCAAACCTAAAGGCACTTATTGCCAAAAGACAGTTCCCATTCTAGTTGCTAGAAGTAAATGATAGTCATGGTAGGATTAAAAGCAAATACAATGACACCTAGCTATTAAGTGGGATTTACTTTATTTTGTTTAGCACATGTTTAATATATTTTATTATTTGTTTTAAGATTATTATTTTCAATATAATTTTTTTTTTGAAAAAATTGAAAAAAACTTGTATTAAAACAAAGATCAGTTAATAGTGTTTTTGAAGAAATAAAATATAAGTTACTTAAAATTATTTTAGTGGTAAGTTTTTGGGTTTTCATAGACTTCTTATAAAAACCCTTGTAAAATTAAATTTTGGTCTAACAAAGATAAGGCAATGGTTAGGGCTTTGGCCTCTCTTTGGAAGGTACGACTTTCAAACCATGGCATACCTAGGTGGGATAGACTGGATGGTAATAGTAGGGTCACTCGCATTACAAAAATAAAAATATTACATTGCTCTCATTACATTTTTAACAAGTTAATTATAGTATATCCAATTTTGTCTTTCTATCAAATATTTTTTTTATTTGCTTTTTTATTAAAGATATTTTTCATCTTACTAAGTGTACTAAGTGTCCTTTTCAATGATATTTTTGTAGGATCACAAGAATATACTCACAGTCTTAAAGAAATATTTGTAATTTCCACAAGATTCTCTTCAATGTATTTGTCTTTTTTCAATTCTTAGTGAAAAAAATGTAAAATGCCAAAAGTTAGTTGGATACTTCAGTGTTGCATATGCTTGTTTTTGGTTGATTTTATTTACAATGATTTTTTTTTTTCAATGATAAAATGTGAAATTTAATAAATATTAGATTTTTAACCTTTAAAATTTTGATTTTAATTGATTTTATCTTAAATTGTTAATCAAATTTTCCATGAGAATAATCAAAATGAAATGATTAAATCTAAACTTTGCAAACGATAAACTTTAAATTATCATATTAATTATTCACTTTAATAAAAATTTAAAATTTATTGAAATTACAATTTTTCCTAAAATAAAATTAAAGGATTATTTGAAAACTAAAATATAAAAATTTTAATTTTAATATTTTGAAGTTTACGTTTTTTTGAGGTTTTGATTTTTATTTGATGAAACTTTAATAAAAATGAAAAAAGCTTAGATTAGGAGAAATAAAAGAAATAAACAAAATGGAACAACAAGGCTACTGAGCCCCTAAAATCCAGAAGAAAATAATCTGAAACTTTATCAAATTTAAACAAATTTATATTCAAAACTTAACCAAATTTAAACAAATTTGTATTCACACAATTTGCATTAAATTTGGTGTAATAGTATATTAAAATTATTAAAATAATGACACCATTCTGCATATATATATATATATATTATTCAAAACAAATTTAATATATTAAAATAAAAAATATTCAATAAAATAATTTTTTTTTTTCATAAAACCTCAATATGAAAACTTTCAATCCACCATCCTGGATAAAACTCTTCTTTAACAATGAACTTGATCTCCAATTCTTCTTGCTCCAAAATCTCCTGTCTTCAAGTTTCAACGGCTATTTATAATTTCAAAGTTTTCAGTTTATTCCGTTTATATTCATTTGCGCACCTGTTATGAGGAAATATTTCTTTTACTTTTCGATAATTCTTTTGCCCTGGTATAAAAATTTTCAATGGTTAAGCTATCTTTGACATAATCCTTCAATAGACTCTTCTTAAGTTCCTCCATTTGAAGTTACCTTTATTGTTCATGCAAAGCTAGTTACAAAGAATTCATACGCTCGGTCCCAATAAAGATAGGATTATGTGAACTTATATTATTCTGTCCGCACAGCATCACCATGTCCTTTGAAATCAACCAAACTCCATTAATGTTGCCACACAATTTCTTTGGCTTCAACCTTGGCAATAAGTCAACGAATAAAAACACCTTTAATGAAAACCAGAATGCTTTTCTTATCATTCATAATTGATTTAAAGAACCTCGCAAGCATTGCTACGGACGTCAAAGCCCTTGCAAATGTAGAGGTGTATTGCAACTTTAGAGAAGCGTCTACGCCACCCAAAATGCTAAATAAGGAGAAAATAATTGTATTCAAACCGTCTACAGAAAACAACACAATCAGCTTCAGAAGTTAAGGCACCACCTCTCTGTCGCATTTCATCATCATTGAAAACCGCATCATTTTATCCCTCCAAATTGATTTTATCACATGATTATCAGCCGTACTTGGCTTAGAAATTCGATCTCTTATTAAACATCTGAAATGTCTTGACATAACTCAGGTGTTGTAGGTGAGTAGGAGAGGAGAGGACAATCTTCTAAGGGAGGTCCCAGGTTCGAATCTCCACTCTACCAAAAAGTTGAATTGGGTACCCAAAATTCAATTGATAATAATGTTGGTACGGGCAGGGCTGTGTGCGACCCCGGGTGACTTTGACGGTGTAGAACCATGTTCGTGGTCTCTTAAACCAAGACGGCCTCGCAAAAGTTTTTCGCTTAAAAAATTAAATGTCTTGACCTAGCCTTCAATGGTAAGGCACCTTCCCCTCCAAAGCAAAGTGTCCTTCCAAATTATGTCAGCAACAAAATGTCAATACGCAAGATAACTTAGCGACCGGCGTCAACAACCTGTAACAATTCACGGCGAAGGGATGTCTTAACGGAGGGTGAAGAGACGGGCTCAGCGATTTTCAACATCAACCTACAAGTCAAAACAATATCAAAATCACTCGTGAATTAATTCTGACATAAAGTATTTTATCAAAATTCAAACATAAAATACTTTGAAACAAAGTTAAACATACCGGATTGAGATGACTTCATCACTTGCGAATTAATTCACTAAATTCCAAAATATTTCCCAATATTACTTTATTTAATTTATGGTTTTACTTCAACGGATAAAAACAAAAATAATTCTCTACATAGTAGATGTATACATTTATGTGGAATTTTCCCAATATTACTTTATTTAATTTATGGTTTTACTTCAACGGATAAAAACAAAAATGAATTCTCTACATAGTAGATGTATACATTTATGTGGAATTTTGATTTTATAATTTGTGGTTAATGTATACATTCAGACGTTTGATTTCCATATTCATTAATAACTTAGTAGGAGAGGAAAACCATGGTTAAGAAAGTCAACCTCTTAGACCAATCAATGACATTAATGTAGTTGAATATTTTATTTTTTTATTTAATTATTTTTTAAAATATCCTCCAGTCTACGAAAAGGATGCCACTTGTATTATCTGTTATGTGACCCGGGTTCAATCCCTATGGTGGATGTGTATAAGAAGTATTACTCAAAAAAATAAAAATAAATTCTAAAACTATTGAAGAAAATACTCAACAAACAAAATTTTAGGTGTTGTAGGTGAGTTGGAGAGGAGAGGGCAATCCTCCAAGGGAGGTCTCAGGTTCAAATCTCCACCCTACCAAAAAGCTGAATTGGGTATCCAAAATCCAATTGATAATGTTGGTGCGAGCAGGGTCGGGTGCGACTCCCGGGTGACTTTGATGGTGTAGAACCCCCTGTTCGTGGTCTCTCAAACCAAAGCGGCCCCGCAAGGGGTTTTTCGCTTTAAAAAAAAAAAAATTCAAGTGGATATCCAAATTGGGGTATGTTGTGCAATGTCAACATGTCCACAATCAACTCTTTTTTTTTTATTATTGTTTTTCTTTTGTAGAATAGGTTCTTCCTTTAGAGTGGTAAGATTTGAGAATGCATTTTTGCACTTCAAGCTCCTAAGGTAATATTTAGTTGTAACACATTTTGTATGATCTTCATTTTTAGAAAATTAATTATCATCGATTGTTTCATAATTAGCTTCAAGAATACTATCTGAGGTGCTAATCTTTTCCATGAAACTAACTCGATGGTCTTTAGCAACCATTTGATTTGTATCAATTATCTTATTTGAATTCTCTTTTTGGGATTGAGTCTTATGTTGCTCACTTGATTTCTAATGGACAATTGGTGTAGTTGGAATATGAGCTTCTTCTTTGTGAACTCGAACATTTGAAGGTTCAAAATTATTTGCATGTAGGGCCTTCTCCTCCACCAATGAAGAATCAAAGCATGATCAGATGGCAGAGCATATCTTCTTCAAGTGGTCATATTGCTAACAACCATAACATCTTAAAGAAAAGTTTTCATATTCAAAATATTGGATCCATTTTTCTTTGCTTCCCCTTTGCTTGAGGAGATAGTAATGCATTGAATCCAAGGAATTGAAACATCCATTCAAACAACCAATCTTGCTAAACTCATTAATTTTACTCGATAATATTTTCTCTATTTAGACATCCATATAGTGGAATGCACCAATGGCATTACCAATTTTGGTAAATATATTCTCTCCCCAAAACTCCATAGGAAGAGCATATAGATTCACCCAGACTAGGAAACCATCAACTTCTTATGTAAAGGGGTTGAAACCAAGAGTCCAAGGTCATATATAGACACCTCTTTGTTTGAAAAACCAATTGTATCTATAATAGATTACCCTATCTCTATCCGCAAAATAAAAAATAAATAAATAAAAAAGAATATTTTGGGTAGTAGAGTTACTTGGTATTTACTGGACCACCAAAGTTTAATGTATCCTTTGTGATCCTCTAGGTCTGGTCTTTTACCCCTGAGTTTGCAGATAATTGTTTGGGCTTCATGATCAATCAAATCCAACCCAAATTCATCCTCAAAAATCTTGATAAAGGGTAGAGGTTCATCAGAAAGCTCCAACCGTGAACCTAAAGATCCCTAAGAGATATTTCTTCTTACTAAAGAGGCTTTCTCATAGACTAAAGAGCGACTAATATGCTCGTCAATATAATGAGTAGGCTACAAATAACCCTCTTTCTACAATGCTTGATTGCACCTAAGGTTTGCACCCCTTTCACTATGTTTCATCCTCATGTCCTGAGTATAGAAAGTGGACTGCGAATAGACTACGTCTAGGGTTTGCATCCCTTTCGCTCTATTCCATCCTCATGTTCTCCTTTTTCACTGCATCCAATTACTATAGTAGATAAAAATATTATAAATTGTGGTCGTCTATTAAGTCAAACGTTTTTTTAGAAACTATATTTTGCTCTAAAAAAAATATTACTTTTAATAGATTAAAGTAAATACATGTATGAAAAGAAATTTGTTATATTTTTATTTTAGTTAATTAGATTTTGTATTTTTTATAATTAGAATAAAAATTAAAAATCATGACTAAAAGTTGAAATAGAAACAAATTTTGGGTATAAACTTAATGTAGTTTTTGAAAAAGTGTCGTTAGTCCTTTTTTAAAATTCTATAAAACATGTATTTCTTGAAAACCCTAGCTTGATGATGTAAATGCTTAGCTCTTTTTATCCATTTTTTCAAAAATTTAATATATTTTCCATTTTTTTAATCTTGTAAAATGGGAGATCACATTCATTTATAGGGAAATCCTAAAAAATGAACATTTACATCTAATGACAATAAGAAATAATAACATAGGTCTCTCGCAATAGAAACATAAATACTTTATTTTATGTACAAAATAAGATGTATATACATAAGTGCTCACAGAGGTTACCTCTATTATTATTATAGTAACTAAAACATTATTCAAGCCTTTTTAGAAACTATATTTTGCTCTAACAAAAATATAACCTACTCTCAATAGATTAAAGGAAGTAAATACATATATGAGAAGAATCTTGTTATATTTTTGTATGAAAAACCGAACTTTTAATCAAGATAGGAAGAAAATTCACTATATCTGGCAAAATACCATTGCCAACTTAGTTGAATCAGTCCAACAACTCCTTAATCACCCCAAAACTCCCACAAAATATGGGATCAAGTGATGCAAATATTGAATATTAACTCTTCTAATGGAAACCAACTTAAAGGGAATGTGAGTAATTACAATATGGATAGAACAAGGAATTGGAAACCTCCTCCTAAGGATTTTGGAAAAATCAATATCGATGGAGCCTCTAGAGGGAACCCTAGAAAAGCTAATGCGGGAGGAATTGATAGACTTTTAGATGACTCCCTGGTTTTTAATTTTGCTGAGAATTTAGGTATTCTATCCAATAATCTTTTTGGGGGGTATGGTATCCTTAGAGGCCTTCAAGAGGCTAATAAGGTTGGATGGGAAAAGGTGTTAGTTGAGTCTGACTCTCAACTCATGATTAATATTTTGAAGACTCCTTCCAAGAATCATAAGGTTGATTGGAGAATAAAAAGAATTATTAAGATTCAGTTAATCCGGATAAGATTTTTGAAAGTTGATTACAATCATGTGGTCAGAGATCAAAACAAGAGTGTTGATACTTTAGCTAATTGGGCTTTGGATAAAGGTGATCTTACTTACTATGGCCACCCTCGTAGATGGTGGGCTTCGCAAATAAAGGAAGCTCTTCTTTCTATCATTTCTTTGGATGGCTCTAGTTCTTGAGGTACCTAGTTTCTTCTTGTTGTATTTTTGCTTCTCTTTGGTTTGGTTAGGGTGTTTTAGTTTCCTAGCTCAATCTAATATCTCTTTTGTTTCCTCTGCTAATTCTTACCTTAAAAGTCTTTTGGTCTAGAAAGGTCATTATTGTGTTCCATTTTTTTCTTTTTTCTTTTTTCTTTTTTCTTTTTTCTTTTTTCTTTTTTTGGTTTAGTTTTTTGAGGTGTGTGTGTGTTTTTTGTGTTTTTTTTTGTGTTTTTTTTTGTTGTTCTTGTGTTTTTGTTGTTTTGTGTTTTTTTTTTTTTTTTTGTTATTGTTCTTGTTCTTGTGTTTTTGTATGTTTGTGTTAATTGGTGTTTTTGTGTTTTGGTGTATGAGTGTTTTCTATATTTTTATTTTTGTTTGTTATCTATTGTTTGTTCTTTTTTTAATTTTTTTTTATTTTTTAGGTTTTGGTTGTTTTTTTTATGTTTTTTTGGTTGTCTTTGTAGCATTCTATTGTTATTATCATGTTTGTGTTTTATTATGTTATTCTAGTGTTTTTCTGTGTGTTTCATGTTGTGTTTTTTTTATATATATCTTATTGTATGTGTTTGGTTGTGCTTTATCTTTTCGACACACTCAAGGAGCATGTTTTTTTTATCTTATTGTGTATTCTTTTTTTTTGTTGTTTTAGGTTTGCTTCTTGAGTATGTCAAAGGTGATAGGCCATGTGCGAGCCCTGGGTGATTTTGGTGGAAGAGATACCCCTGCCTCCTTGGGTCTTACCCAAAAGTGTCATCCCTACTAGGATGTTTTACACACAAAAAAATAAAAATTAGCTTTTGTATTTTTTATAATTAGAATAAATATTAAAAATAATGACTAAAATTTGAAATAAAAATAAGTTTAGGACATAAACTTAATGTGAATTTTGAAAAGAGGTGTCATTAGTCCTTTTTTTAATTCCATAAAACATGTATTTTTTAAAACCCTAACTTGTTGATATAAACTCTTGTCTCTTTTACCTAGGTGTTGTAGGTGAGTTGGAGATGAGAGGGCAATCCTCCAAGGGAGGTCCCAGGTTCAAATCTCCACCCTACCAAAAAGTTGAATTGGGTATCTAAAATCCAATTGATAATGTTGGTGCGGGCAGGGGTCGAGTGCGACCCCCGAGTGACTTTGACGATGTAGAACCCCCTGTTCGTGGTCTCTCAGACCAAGGCGGCTCCACAAGGGGTTTTTCACTTTTAAAAAAAAAAAACTCTTGTCTCTTTTTATCCATTTTTTCATAAATTTAATATCCTTTCTATTTTTTGATCTTGTAAAATAAGAGATCACATTCATTTATAGGGCAATCTTAAAAATTGAACATCTACATATAAACAACAAGAAATAATATCATAGATCTATCACAATAGAAACATATATATTTTATTTCGTATAAAAAATAATATGTATATACATAAGTGCTCACCAGATTGCCTCTAGTGAGTGGGTTTGGTTCCCCTATTTAGCTGTCACCTTCTATGGACTCAGGGTTATGCATAAGGGGTCGGACCCGAAATGTCCTTGTAAAAAATTTGTGAATCTGCTGCGAATCCCTGGCGAATCCAGGTCAACCTCTTGTAGGAGGACATGGCGAATTATCTTAATTTTTGAAAAAATTTGAAAAAAATGGCGATAATCGAGGACCAGGTAATGGCCAGGGTGGAAATTGAGGACCGGGTAATGGCTAGGGTGGAAATCGAGGATCGGGTAATGGTCCGGGTGAAAATTTATGACCGGCTAACGGTCCGGGTGTAAAACTATTACCGTCCGGGTGAAAACTGTGTCCAGCTGGCGGGTCGGTTGGAATTCATAGACCGGCCAATGACCCGGATGGAAACCATAAGGTGGTAGGCATACCGGGTGGTAATCATCATCCGATCGATGGACCGGGTGGAATTTTTATCCGGATAACGGATCGGGTGTAAATCATAGACCGGACAAGGATCCGGGTGGAAACCATTTTTGGGAGACATCTCGGATGGTAACCATCATCCGGCTAATGGATCGGGTGGAAATCATTTACGAGGCTTGACCGGGTGGAAAGCAAGATCCATCACTGGACCAATGTTTACTCTGCCACATGTCAGGTGATCCTTCAGCAATAGTGCATGTCGAATGACTTTCTGCCACGTGTCCAAATCCTATCATTTCTATCTATAAATAGACATTGGGAAGTCATTTTTTTGGTTATATTTTTGTGATTGCTCTTCCACTTCTTGATACACCGTCACCCCACACTCTTTGCAATCTAGTTTCTCATTTTACTTAATCAACAATGGCCACCTCTACTGCTACACACACTGCAATAGGAAATTTGGTTTTCAAGAACCCTACTTGCACTGTGATGATAGATTTGTCAACCACCCCTGGTTATGACAATACGTGGCTATCTACATCAGGTTTGCAACACTTGCTTACAATGTCGTAGTTCAAGATGGACAAGCACCTTTTGCAGAGTATCATTGATGGTTACGACCATGACCGTGCAACAGTGAATGTCCTATTTCGGAATAAACAAGTGTCATTCACCATCACACCTACTGACATACAGAGGTTAACAGAACTTCCACACAAGAGTTTCCTTGTCGTGTCTACGAAGTTCTCAATGGGTAAGCGTGACAAACAATACTTGGAGGATGAGTACGACCTTTCCTGGAAAGTTGTTGAAGGTAATATTCCCGTCAATTATTTTTGTTATTGTTTCGAATTTTACATTTTTTATTTTTCATCTAATTTTTTTTTATGCAGCTTCCATGGCTAAGTCCAAGAGAGGCTTAACAAACTCCTCCATTGGAAATAAAGATCTGAAAGCCATTATTGAGTTCTTCCAAGCAAGACTATTTTTGTTTGGAAGAATAGAACTTCCATTATGGGCATTGACCTATATCGTTCACACTGTTCAAGGCGCATAGTTCGACTGGTGCTCATACATTTCAGAACGCATCAGAACAGAGTTGCACGACGTCGGGACAGAGGAAGTCAAAATGGTTTCGACCATGAACTTTATTTTAGCTCTTTTTTATGAAAGTTTTTATGATTTAAAAAATACTGAAATACCAACAGTTCTGCACCCCACATTGCTGAATTTGGGTATGAGTTCAGAGGAGTTGAGGGTAAGTCCATGTTTCATTCATTTTTTAATATATTTTAGCTCTATTTTCAGTTTTAATTTTTTTACACCTGATTGCAGAGAAAGGTTGTGACAAAAATTAAAAAACATGATGTTGGTGTAAGGGGTCACATGCATGAGGCTTGTGGTGATTCTGAAGAAAATGAATCAGAATCATCACCATTGTCGAGGCCAGCAAAACGTACATGACAGGTCACAGTTACTCCTCATCGCCCTGAAATTGAATCTAGTCAGATCAACCGTCCTACACGTAAGTTTCAATTTCAATATTTTATCATTATACTTCTTAGTGTGTTACATAAAATTAAGTTTTTTTTAATTTTCATGTTTTCAAAAATTCGCACAACCCTCATCCGCAACATTGTACAAGAGATCCAATCGTCATCAGGTAAATCATTCTATTTACTTGAAATTAAAGTTTTTTTTTGTTTTTGGAAAATAATTTTTGCAATTTCTTATTTGAATGTCACTGGTCAGGCGGCTCTCAAGATCAAATCGTGAGAAGCCAGGAAAGACAATAGATGAGGCCACCGCCAACATGACAGCCATCGTCAGCACAATAGCAACCACAGGTGCCTGTGCAACAAATGAGAGGGCAAATGAATATGGCCCAAGGAAGGGGAAAATACTTTTGTAGCCAAGATCGTAGGCGTAGGGTGTTTTCCCCACTTTTTCTTTTAACACAAGTCAAGTACCGGATGTGTCCACTGCAAATGATGGTTTAGATAATATTCCGCTTGATGATGAATTTTTTTTGCAAGGAAACATTGAGGGCTTTCAGGCGACAGAGGTGCTTGAAGATGCACATGCAGAGGCAGAAGAAACAACACCCCCAATAGTTGAGCAAATAGTATCCGCTCCTGCGATGGAAGCCCACTGTCATCCTCAATTCGAGGATGACAAAGTTAAATTTGATATTCAATCTTCTATGTGTGATGGTATTGAAGCAACCCTCCAAGAGAGGGTGCTTAAATATTTACAATATATGAAACAATGGGAAGTTCGGGCTAAAGTGCTCATCAAGCAAATAAATGCCCGTTACAAAAACTTTAATAAAAGGGAGAATATTTTCTCTCGATATGAGAACGAACCAGAGAAGCTTTTTGGTCTGCTACAATAGGCAACATCAGGTTTAGTGACGTGCAGGACTTCATCCGATGATGAAGTTTTAAATATTATGTTGAATAGAATTGAGAACATCAATGTTGAAGCCCAAGCATACTATAACCAATGGGCTTTCAACAAGAAAATTGTTGATGTTGCTTTAGCCACAAGAGATGTGGCCGAGGTGAGAATTTAGTTGCATTTTTTCTTTTTCTAACTCTACTAACTCATGTCTTAAAACTGTTGAAGTTGCTTAAATTATGTCATATAACTGTACTAACTTATGGTTTTTTTTTGCAGTCAAACTTTGAAAATTTGAAATTACAGGTTCAGAGCATGCAAGTCAACATAGAGGCTGCAAAAAAATTTTTGGAAACGTCCATTATAATGAAGAGAACAACCCAACAGAAAGTAAGAGATAATAACATTCTAAAAAAATATTTACGGGAAAAACTGAAAGTGGATCCTGATCTGTTGATAAGGGAAGGACTGGAGAAAAATCCTAGTTTGAAAGAGCTTCAAGATCCTGCCAAAGAAGATGTTGGGCTATTGGAAAATTTCAAGAAAGGACAAGAAAGTTTAGTCAGATCCGGAGCACTGCCAACGCCTGGTGTAGAAGAAGTAGAAAAAGTAATAGAACAGGCAGCTCCAGGAGAAACCATTGCAGAACACACATCGGTAGAACAACCAGAAATTCAAACATAGTCTCAAAAATTTTAGTCTTGGGAGGAAGTTTGTGTTGTTTTTCAACACAGTTAAACTTTAAAGACATCTTTATATATTTTAAATCTATATATTTTAATTTTGTTGTTCTTCCTATTTATAATTTTTTGATGCATTTTTCGTCTATGGCAATATGCATATGAATATGATTGAAATGATTTTAACTGTTTATAACCTCAATATGAATATGAAAATATGAATGCAGTTAAAATCAGTATGAATGCTATTATTGTCCAAAATGATAAATATGAATGCAGTTAAAATCAGTATGAATGCTATTCTTGTCCAAAATGATAAATATGAATGTTGTGCTTGTGTCAATATGAATGCTCTCCTTGTTTCAGATAAAATCAATATGAATGCTTTTCTTGTGTCAATATGAATGCACTTCTTGTATTTGAAATGATTTTAACTGTTTATAACCTCAATATGAATATGAATGCAGTTAGAATCAATATGAATGTAGTTAAAATCAGTATGAATCCTATTCTTGTGCAAAATGATAAATATGAATGTTGTGCTTGTCTCAATATGAATGCTCTTCTTGTTTTATATAAAATCAATATGAATGCTCTTCTTGTGTCAATATGATATGCACTTCTTGTTTTTGAAATGGTTTTAACTATTTATAATCTCAATATGAATATGAATGCAGTTCAAATCAATTCAAAAACAACAATACTCATACATTTATAATCGGTTATGAAAGACAATGCTATGTTAAAAATCATAAAACATTTAATTTGAAAGACAATGTTGTGTAATAAATCATATTTACAATTCATATAGATGAAACACTCTTGTGATGACAAATAACCAAAAATTCATATTGAAAATGAATATGATAACTAACAAATCCATATTGATCAATGTTGTAAATACTTGTAAAAAACTTACAATTCATGTAATTGAAACAAACAAATACTAATATATCAAGCAATTAAAATCATTTCAAAAACAACAAAGGACAGAACATGAAAACTTCTTCATAATCAAATTTTATGAAATCTAACAAATCTGATACAATATTGTAAAATTTGATATCAAATCAAATCCAGTTTATTGTGAAATACTAGAAAAATCACAAAATCGGTAAAAACCCAAATCAGGTAGCTGAAACATACAATGCTCAACTTGTCAAATCTATTGTCAAATGAATTCAACTTGTGAAAAAAATCACAAATCAGGTAGCTTAAACAAATAATTTTCTGCTTGTTCAACATCAATATATAGCATACTGGATAGTTGTGTCTCCGCATTCTGATCACTACGAGCATCATTATCTTCCATATCGATCATATTCAACACACTCCTTCTATCTGCAAGGGAATTCCATAATACAATTGCCCTGTCATAGGGAAAAGTTTCCAACTGATAAGATGATACATAAATTCTCAAACAATTTTCCAAATTTTTGTCCAGCCTGTTGCGAAGCTTTGATTTCACAAAAGATAGTGCACTGAAAACCCTCTCGTCTTCCACTGATCCCAGAATCAATGTTTGACATAATTCATATAAACAAAAGTATTCACTTATAGTATCTTGTAGGATAGTACTTGGATACAATTTTTGCCACAAACGTGCAATGGAACCAGTCTCATGGATGTCATTCAAAAGTGTTGTTTGCCCAACCATTGTTCTTCCAAAATGTGTTGACTGTTCTTTCAAAATATTTTTGTTTAGTATACCATTGATTGTAACACCATTGATTTCCACATTTTTACTGAAATGCTGAATAAGTATCATCATATATTTAACAAACAACTCATTTGCAGAATCGAAGTCACTATTAGAAGCCCAAAACATGGGGTTAACCACACCCATCGCCTCAAGCAACTCATCTCTCTGAAATCGATCTCTTATCTCACTTGTCAAATATTTTGCTATATTGGACAAATTTGTTCTAATTTTCTGTAAAACAACATGAAATCTATTGTGTGTTACAGGAACTTGTTCAATACCATCCATACCTATACTTGATTTCCTTTCAAAACAATAAAGAGGTATCAAATTTCCATGATTGTTAATACAAAGATGATCATTGATGTCAAACTTCAAATAGCTTCCTGGATCGTTCACGTTTGTCAATGTATTCCAACTATGAAACAAGGGATCTTTAAAATCTGCTTTGAACACATAAATTTTCAATAACAAGACATATTTGTTTTCTCATCCTTATGAAATCAACGATATAGATGGATCTCTCTTGTGCAAATTTAATCAATCTATTCATTTCTTGTAACATTGGAAGAATACCACATAACGTCAGTAGGGTTTCAAAGTTAGTCAAACGAAACAACAAATATTTTGCCTTATCAACTCTCTGACTACTTGTGTACATAAACCCTGTTAATGATTGATATTCTGTAAAAACTCTGTGTGCAGGTTTATACAATGAAATCCACCTTGTATCTACATCTTTTAACATTTTATTTCCTTCTGTAACTCCTAGTGCAAACTGTTGAAACTCTGAAAACCTTTTTGGACTGCAAGAAAAATAAGAATGTATTTCATGAATGAGGTCTTCCACTCTCGCAACATTTTCAAAAGTGCTCATGATTTTATATGCAATATTGATTCTATGAGCCATGCAATGAATGGGTATCATATATGGTGCAATTGTGGTTTGCAGTCGAACACAGAGACCACTCCTATGCCCTTGCATAATAGCAGCTCCATCAGCTCCAACGCATATTAACTTTGTGGCTATGTCCATGTCATTCATTCCCGCAATATCTTTTAAACTAGTCACAACAACATTATAAATATTTTCTGCATTTGAATTTTCCACCATCTTATGTAATCCTAGCAAACTAGGTCACCTGACATTGTTTTGGAAAGTATACACATGCATACAAATCCAGGATGTGTTGTCCACAACCGTCACCTCATCAATAGATAGTGAAATGAATCTGGAATGTTTTACTTTCTCCCTCAGGTCCTCCTTCTCTACTAATGATAGACATTTTACCATTTCCCAACCACTTCGATCAGACCAATGGCAACTCGGAATTTTTTGCAAACCAACCAGTTGAAACAGGTGCTTATAATCAATAAAATCGGACATGGGTCTACCCTTCTTGAGAATACTAAGTACAACAACAAACTGTAATCCTTTTACCCCTAAGGTGATCTTTTCCATTTTTTGAAAATGGGCTTCAATTGTTGCACCTTTCTCAACAAGAGATTGTTGTTCCTTAAAGTGATTTTCATATTCTATTGCATATCTGACATGCATACATTCTGATGCATCCTTCCACCTAACTATTCTAATAATTTCTCCATCACTTCCTTTAACTTTTACATAAACTTTGCCAGCATGTTTTTCTATTGTATCTATCTTATTTTGCAACCTATGCTCTTTGCCCAGTTTCCAACTACAAATTTTGCATCTACATACTTTATCATCGATTTGGTTGTCATTAGTTAGGATGGGCTCTATCCATGGAAATTTTTCTGCCCATTCATTCTTAAATGCCCTTCCAATAGCCCAGTAAGATGCCTTCCGCTTTTTATTTTTTTTGCTTGTAGATTCAAAAGAATATGGTAATGTATTTGATTTATCGCTCTCATTTTCAACTATGGTATTTTGAGGATTATCTTCAAGTGTTTGTTGGATGTCATTGTTAAGAGAATTTTCAATAGAAGTCATCTCTTGGGGATGAATATCTTCAAGCGAAGGCATATCGGGGTCCACAAGGTTTTCTCGCATAGTAGCATACAATAATATTCTTAATTATTTTTTAATTTAACAAAATAAACTAACAAACAGAAATATAATTTACATCATCATGCAATATGGATAGAGGCACACTAACAATTTGAGGAAGAAGGCATTATTTAAAGTAACAAATACACCTAACTATTAAGTAGTCAAAAATCATGTGTACCTTGAATTTGCACAGATGTCGATGGCTCACTCGATTTCAACATATGGCTAAAATAATTTAGGATACCCTTTTCAGATTTGGCCCCCTTCTTTGCATCGCCAGTAGGTGACATTTTACTTGTAAAGAAAAAAATTCAATTTAGAAAAGTAATAAAATGTTGAACACAATATTGTATTTAGAATGAACGTATAGATGGTTGGTAGAAAATAGATACCTGTTTCCAGTCATTCTTTATTGTGATATTTTTAGAGTATTCAGATACTCTGATTTTTGGAGATAGTAGTGTAACTAATAAGTGCAAAAAACCAATCAATATAAAATTTGAAAAAATTATAAGAATTTTTTTTGTTTATGCAAAATTTAATCAGAGATACAAATGTTGAAAAATATAAAATTCTTGTACAAAATGGACAAGAAGTAGAGCATCACAATGTACATAGAGAACCAAAGTATTTGTCTATTTAAAAATCTAGTAACAAAAAAGGGGATCTTAATGGAAATAGAGAATCAAAGAGTTTTAACATAGAAAATCTGGGGAAAAATGGAGAACAGAAAATTGACTTATTTTCAGTAAATGGTAAAAAAATAGCAAAATAAAAACCAGATATTAGATGACAAAAAAATAGGATCACAGATTCAAATGTCTGAAGAGAAACAGAGTACCTGTTGTAGGAAAAGGTCCGTCTGAAAAGAGACCGAGGATCGATAGTCAGTCCGGGTGGAAAAAAGGTCCAACGGACGGTCGGTCCGGGCGAACGGTCTAAACTTCTTGCGGTCCGGGTAAAAGTATAAACCGGTAACGGTCCGGGCGGAAATTTTTGCCTGCAGTCGATCCGGGTGGAGTTTTCAGTCCGACAGCCGATCTGGGTGGAGTTTTCAGACCGACAATCGGTCCGGGTGGAGATTTAGTGTGGAGATTCAATGCGGAAGATGGCCCGGTTGGAACTGACCTTCCGGGAGTTATAAGTTCCTATCGTCGGGTTGGGTGGAGAATTATGTCGTGTCGATCCGGTTACAGAACTACTCTGAAGACTGAATCCGAGCACACTTTTTGCATTAGAGTTTTACTTTTTGAATGTTATAAATGAAAACTATCTCTGGCTTGTTACTTATATAGTGGTATAGTTAGCGAATTTGGTGGGATAATTTTAAAATTTTAATTTTTTTTGCGAAAATGGTCCACGACTTAGGCGGGAGTGTCGACGAATTTAAAAAATAATACGTAATACTATTATCAATGCACGACGAATAGATACTTCTAAAAAAATTTGATCCAAAAATTTTGGGCGAAGGGCCGACGTCGAGGGTCCACCAAAATCATAAATTTGCATTTTCGAAAATGCTAATCTTCGCCCAAATTGCGAAGATTCACCGTTAAGAAAAACGTTGTATGGACTTATCCATAATTGTATTCTATACTATCACCCAAGTAATCCTTTGGATACACAACCTCAAGTGAGTGGATTTGATCCCCATATTTAGCCTCCACCTTCTATGGAATCATCTATGATTGTACCCCATACTATCACCCAAATAATCCTTTGGACACCCTTTATGCAAATATTATCTCTTCCTTTCGATATCTAGGCTTCTTGGACCTCCCCTTACTTGAATATTGGTTGCTTAAGCTCTCAAATGCTCAACTTGTCTTCGATGTAGGCTCATGTGAGCTAAATATATCATGGATAGAGAAATCTAGATGGGAAAAATATCAAAATATTCTAGACTTCTCTTGACTCTTCACATGATATTTTATAATTATAGGAAATAGTGAAAATATCATGACTTTAGATATTTCCTCTTGAACTTAGATAATACTTCTAAAAAAATCTTGTACTTTTATACAAATTCTAAAAATTCTACATGTACTCAATTATTTAAAGAATTTTCCAAGATACTATAATAGAGATTTTACCATGCACTATGCTTTTAATTTTTTATATTTACTTTTACTTTTTATTGTAACCTATCCTTATCACAACATTTTTATTGTACTTGTTCCTTACATAATATTATGTTTGTAGTATTGTTATTCCTTAACTCATTATAATCTTCCTTAGTAATCTATTACATTACAATCATCTCGAAGAAGCTATTGCATCACAATATTCCTAAATAAGGTTTTCAATAATATATTTAACATACTCATTATGATATTATATATTTAAATAATATGAAAAAATACATATTACCATGTCATCCTAATAAGATATCATTTGAGTAATAATATATTAACTTACTCATTATGCTATTATATATTTAAATATTTATGTTTAAAGTTATTTATAGATGAGTAGAGGAAATACAAATAGGAAAGAAAAATATTTCTATAAGGAGCTTAAGTCATCAAAGAATGAGTTTGTAGAAGTCACAGTAGAACTAATATATCAAACAAAACAACTTTTATATTAGTTTTTCAATATTATGAAATTGTTGTTTGTGTGGAAAGATTAAATGAAATAATTTACCTAACTAAAATCAACTAAGTTGAAATACATTAGAGTTTACTCAAATAGAATCAAGGGAATGATGTTGAAATAAAGCACCTAGTGCTGCAAAAATTATAATAGACTTTATGGGTAATGAAAGAATAATACAAGAGGTAGCATAGGTCCAAGATGAAAAGATAAAGGATGCCAATAGGTAAGTAAAATAGCTCCATTGAAATCAAAGATAAATTATGAAGGATGTTAATGTAAATATTGTAGAGGCATCCAAAAGTCCTAATTTATAGTCTAACTAATGATGATGCAATATGTTTGGATAATACACTTGAATAAATATATAATAAATAGTTAAATTTTACTAAAATGGATGAGAATAAATGGAATATTATTAAATTATAATAATTAAAATTTAATAAGAGAAAAATTAAATATTAATTTGTAAATTGATAGAAAAGGATAATCTAATAAATTGTGTAAAGAAAAAAATGTAATTGATGAGTTATAAAAATGAGATGAGGGTGCATGAGATGATGTTCAAGTAAGATGTTATCTATCCTCATACAATAAATGAATTAGAATAAAATACATAAATTGACTGCTAATATATATGAGTCTAAAAAGGTACGTCAAAAATAATAAATATGAATTTAATCTCTTACAATAAAAATTTTAATGTGTAAGAAAATTAAAATGAAAACTTTAGAATGGCTAACTAGCATTTTATAAAAATAAAAATGCATGAAATTGATACAAAACTTAGCACATGATGAAATATATAACTTTTAAAAATAAATCATAAAGTTAATCAAGTAATCACGACATGGAATACTAATAAGAAACTAAGATAACAAGAATTATGATCAAATTAGAGATGTGAGTGAATTATAGAAGATAAATTCTCTAACGTAAACCACTTTGATGGTTTGAACTTCTTATTTAAGAGAATATTACTTATAATTAAATATTAATTCATTGTCAACAATTGCGTCTTTTCTAATTATATTTTTGATATTATTAAAAGAAAGAGCGTTTTGACAAGAATCCCACAACCTATACAACCAAACACGCCAAGAAGGCGAGCATCAAAAAGGGAAAAGAACTAAACACCCTATTGGGGCAAAACATACCAAAAAATCGAACAACTCAGAAAACTACAAAAATAGAAAGAGATAAAGAGGAGAACTAAGATAGTTCTACCCCATCATACCAACCTCTTGAGCCAATGAAGTATTCAACCGTGAGATCTTCTATGAAAAATCCAAAGCATTCTTCAAAGAGCTCCAAATCACACCTTCAAAAAATGACCAACCTGATAGAAGCCACCTAGCATGAAATAGAGAAACCCCTGGATAGAAACGTGCATGATTAGGAAAGAAAACATGCTTCTGCCATGGGGGAAACCTAGAGCTAAAAACAAAGGGACCCAAAAAGGCACCCTGATCACCAAGAACCAACAACCTCACCAAGGAGCACTTCTCGAGGGAGAGGACTCGACAAAGAGAATAAAAGCTTCCTGCAAATAAAATAAAAGGACAGCCACCGCTAAAACTAGGGACCAAAGGGGAGCACAGAAGAAGACCTCATCTAACAGGATGCCACATGGAGAACGATCTAAAAATTTAAGCCAATGAAGTCGAATCTGACTAAGGGAAGAGCCCCCAACACAAATGAAGATGAAATTAAAGCACCGGGGGGACACCACTTACAAATATTTGAAATTTGAAAAAGGGGGTCTCCCACTTGACAAGAACATAAAGATCAAACCAACTCGATCCCCACAAAAAGATAGCAAGGACTCAGAATATAAATAATACCGTTGCCAACCAAACAAGGGGAAACATACTTCGAACCCACCGCAAGAGACTTAAATATAAATATCCTCCAAAGCGATAGATACAACCACATCAGTAGTGATGCAATCCCAACTTATATAATTTAAGATTTCTCATCATTCGAAAGTCGAATAATATCTAGCGAAAAATTCGTATGCCAGACTGAAAGGCTCGAAAAAGATACACCAAAATTTGCTAATAAATCAGCCACCAAATTCCCTTCTCTAAACTTGTGCTTAGTCACCACGCTTTCCATGGATCGAATATGCCAAATAGATTCTTCATAGCCTATTTTCTAATGATTTAATGACACTAATAAATGCATTTTTAGAATTTGAAAGTGAGAAGCAAAATAACTATTTGGTAGAGGTATTCATTGTAAACTTATTTCTCCTAGAATAGGACATCTATAATCCAAATATCTTGATTGGATTAATACATCTTAGGATGGTTCTATCAACTCTCTCAAACAAGATGAAAATGGAAGAAGAGAGACAAAAATATGTTATGTATATTGATATATTGTCTAAAAAAAAACATGCATTTAATATAGGAGGTAATTATGTAGAAAAATATAACAATGTGCAATAAAAAGGTTAGACCTATTTCAAAAATATCTTGGGACAAAAGGATTTATACACATTTCTCACATATAGATACATTGTTAAAAGGGAAAATCAATATTAGATAAATTTCTAAAGGTGAAGGGAATTTATGTTGGTATGAGTTACCAATTTCACCCACTAATCATGTCATTCTATTTTTTAAACTCTATCATGTATATAAAACCTTTGAAAGATGTAGAAGATTGGTCCGATAATTTTCATGTTAATAGAAGACGTCAATTACATGAACAAAGAAGAATATGCAACTCAATTTAGGACTACAATATACATGAAATTTATATATAAATAAATGTTGCTAAAATATAAATATCATTTAAAGTTAAAATACAATGAATAGTATAATGCATTTATACAAATTAAACATTGTAAAGTTTCTATAAGATAAAATTGAATAGTAGAGATAGTTCTAAAGGTGAACGAGAATTGAAGCAGTATGACTTACCAACCTCACTTGCTCGTGATGTTGTTCTATTTTTTTAATTTTATCATAGAAATAACAACTTTGGAATGCATTGAAGATTATTTTGATGGTTTGTGTGTTGACAAAGGACATCAACTATCATATCCTTAAAATATGAGAACAAAAAAAGGACAGATCTCAATTTATGACTTTAATAGACATGATAAGCATATTTCAATAAATATTGTTAAATCATAAATAGCATTTAAATTAAATATAATGGATATGCATTATGTGAATTAAATATTTTAAATATTCTATGAATCTATAGGTACTATGAATGTAATTTTTCTTCTTTTTTGAATATTTTTACTGTCATGATTATGATATGTTTGTTTCCATTAGGAATTATATTGTGATATGTTTATTTTAATGACTATATAATTAATTAATAATCAAGTAATATAGATTCACTTAGGCATAGAATTTTAGCCATTAGCAAAAAAGTTGTAATATATTTACTTTGTAATACATTAACAACTATATCTCGCCCATGTAGAGGAGTTGGAGAGCAAGTGGGTAGTTAAACCTCTCTAGTTGCTGAGAGGCCCAGGTTCAAATCTCTCGCCTCACATGTTGCGGATATGTTATGTAATGGTTCCCTCGTGGTCACAGTCTGTTTACCCCTTGTGGCCACCACAAAAAAAAAATAAAAATACATTAACAACTATATGATTAGTAAAAATTTATTAAACTATGGTCTATTTGGATCTTAATATGTTTAATTTTTCCATTAAGTTTTAGCCATTAGCTATTAACATTAAGAAACAAATAATAAGCTAATGTAAATTTTCTTAAATTAGTGTAATTCCTTCACTCTTAATGCATTCACTTTTGCATACTATAGCATCTTTACCTAAACATTTTTGTTGATCTATCTTAGGTTATGTATTGCATCGTAAACTATAGTATAATTGGAAGATCAAAATTTTGTTCAGTAAACCTCCTAAAAGGGTCAACTTCGTTATTGTTTTTGCTAAAATAGGAAAAGGATATAAAATTTTTACAAATAAGATACAATGTTTTAGAGATGATTTTGATCCAAATCAATGATCATAGGGACATACGTTACAGTAATTTTAATATCAACAATTATATTCAAGAACATAACATTCATAAAAGAAATAACATCAAAGAAAATGTGAAAACATAATATCCATAATTCTTTACCTAATTCACATCCATAAAATAATATAAAAACATATACAAATAAATGAGAGTTATCTAAGCTTAATTAACTTTTATTAGGGAGATATGTTGATAATAATGACTAGAAGCCAAAAAAATAGAGTAGATATTTTCAAGTATCACAAAAAAATAATTTTTATGCTTAAGATATGGCCATCTATTGTAATAGTTGGATGCACCCAACACCTATGTCGCATGGAGAACGCATAGTTTTGAAATTCCTAAGAGAAAAAATTTAGACTCAAAGGACAACCTATAGGATTTTTTGCAAGGCCAGATCCTTATTTAGAGTGTGATCTTTGATGCTCAAATTTGCTAAACTACTCCTAATTTATTGAGTTTTTTTTAGAAAAAAAGGAAAGAGAAAGGAGATAAAATAACAATCCTAATATAAGGGTGGTGATGTGCCAAGAATCATAAAACCTTCTATATATTAATAGGATGAATGAACATATGCATCAATCATGTTAGAGATAGTGAACACAGTTTATAACCGACATGATTATTTATCCCTAAAACTTGCATAAAGACCAAGACAAATTCTAGTCACAACCCTTTATACAAAGTTACATACATACAAAGACCATGATAGATAAAAAGTAGTCACAACTCTTCATATATATGCTTGAAAACATTGATTCATAAACATTGAAAAGAAAAAGGATCAAAGCATGTACATGAATTGACTCAAGGCGTGCATCTAAATCAATACATAGAAGAGAGTGAGTTAAAAATATATGGTCATATACTAGGCACGAAAATACAATTCTCCTCACCACTTTCCTAGGCTCAAATTTGGGTATTTATACAACTATCTCAAAATTTCAAAATTCAAAATTCCCTTCACTTTTCCATAGGCAAAAAATCTATGTCCTCTATTGCTATTGGGATTGAGGTGACATTCTATATTTTATGTTTGGTAAGTTTGAAGCTATACTAGGGTCTTGTCTCATTAAATTCTTTGCAAGTTGGTAGCTCCTTTTAAACATGATATTTATGAGCCTTTTCTCTTTTATAAATATAGGCTTTGATGGTGATTGTAAAGATGGATTTTTCTTGCCATGGAAGTCTCTCATTAATCTCAAGGCTAATATTACATTGTATGGACCCCATTATTCTACTTATCCTACTTACTTAAAGTTATCTTCACTCAAGTCCTCCATCATATTTGGTTGGTGCTTGCTCTTTATGAGTCTTATTTGGAATCCTAATGACCAAAACTTTATGCATGGTGTGGCTTATGATATGTTACCAAAAATTTAGTTTCTACGACCTCATATTTTTCTTTTACTTTTTAGGATCCGATTACTTAATTTTTGTAATGGCTTTTCACTCAGGATTCTTCCAAGAATCTAATTCTTTTGGTCCTACAATTCTTTCACATCGACCTTTCCTTGGAACTCTAGTTTGGGTAGTAACTTGCTAACAAATTTTTAATGTAATGAAAATTCACTATAGGTATGGAAACTCACAATGGATCTCTAGCTTACTATAGTGATAAAGGACCTAATATTTGATAACCTTATTCATTGGACATAGAGTTAGGACTAAAGCTTGTTCATTACCTTTATGAGTTCTCGATATTCTTTTGTGAATGGCATTCTTTCTTGGATGAGTTACAAGTAATAATTTTTTAGCTCCGATGGATATTCTAAAATAAAGGAGGTAAATTTTCTTATGGTTCGTTGAAGGTGCATCGTAAACTATGGATTTCATGGCCCAAGTCACCTTGTCATCAATGGAAAATTATGGTGGTACCTCAACATTTACATATTGATTCATCCATTGTTGAAATTCTTGCTCAAATAAAACAATGATATTAGGAGCCTAAGGGGAATGAAGGCCTATTGGTATCAAAGAGAAGATACACTCTCTCCAATGCCCTCTATATATGCTATAAATTTGACTTGATTTTTGCATTGTTAAGAAACTTTTGTTACTGGGACTTCCATGATTCTATAGGTCATTGTATTTTAATTAGTTATTCTTATTGTTTTCCATCATTGACAATTGTTTCAAGATGTAAAGGCTTTGAATTCCTATACCTCTTGGAATTAAAGGCTTGCAATTCTCACAAGACAATCAAGCTCCTTATTGATTTTGGCATTCTAAAAGGTGATCATCTGGGTAAACTCAAGTATTAGGAATAGGTCTCCAATTGCTTGTATGACCCCGTTCCATAAAACCCAATTGATTTCAAATATTTTTCAGTGTTACTCACCTTTTTCTCTAGCTTTGAGACCTTTTTATATTCTTCCAAGGCTTTTTTTCTCCTCCTTGTTGAGACATGAGATGGATAACTTGAGCTTTAGCTACTTTGATCTCAACTTGGGAGGCTTTGAGCACATTCTAGTTTTTCTCCAGCTCTTTCTCATTTCCTACTAACTTTCTCACCTAAGTCACATACTTGTGACTTACCAATTTGTGTGATTTCTAAAAGAACTCAACCTTATCTTTCTTTCATGACCCTCCCTGATGGATTTTTTGGTACAAAGAAATAATGTATTGATTAATGATGTTTTAATACTTAGTTTGAGCAATTGAACAACTATGTGATATTGAGTTTGAGTTTAAAAGGACATGGTACTACTGACATATTACCAATGTGTAGGATTAGGTACACTCATGGGTGGAAGAAATAGAGTCATCCACTAGAAGCGGGAGTACTTGGAATTGGGGAAATGATGATTAAGGCAACTTGGGGGCAATATACCTCCATATAGGTATGCATTATTCGTAAGGGATAATCATCAATAGCTATCCACCTTGAGCCTCCGTTGATAGCCTAGTAGCTACTCAAGCTGAGACAAGTGACTAGGTTGATGGAAAGATTTTATTTTTGTCTATTGCATATTATTAATTGTTTTTTACTTCATCACTTGTTGCATCAACGGTTTGGAAAAAAAATATGCATAAGTTGGTTATCTTTGAAAGCTCCTTGTTTTGCTTAAACCTTTCAAAAGGATAACATGATGTTAGTATTCAATAAGAAAACCTTTGATTCTATGTTCTATGTATGTACACATATATGCATAGGTATAATTATTTTATTTAATAGAGTTTATTTTATAAATAATAAGTTGTATTATTTTAAAAGATAATAGAGTTTCTTTTATAAATAATAAGTTGTATTATTTTAAAAGATAATAGAGTTTCTTTTATAAATAATAAGTTGTATTATTTTAAAAGATAATAGAGTTTCTTTTATAAATAATAAGTTGTATTATTTTAAAAGATAATAGAGTTTCTTTTATAAATAATAAGTTGTATTATTTTAAAATATAATAGAGTTTCTTTTATAAATAATAAGTTGTATTATTTTAAAAGATAATAGAGTTTCTTTTATAAATAATAAGTTGTATTATTCTAAAAGATAATAGAGTTTCTTTTATAAATAACAAGTGTTTTATTGATAATATGATCTCAGTCATAAATAACAAATGATTATTTTAAAATGATAATTGAATTTCATGTGAAATCAATAAATACTTATCTTTAAATATGAGAGACTCTTTCAACGTAATTAAACCTTCTTTACAAAAGAAAAGAGAGAAGATATTTACCATTTATTAGAACACTGCAAGCGGTATGTTCGAGTTGATGGGGGCGCCTGCCAACATTGAAATGGGGAAGATCTCTATTTATGGCAGAGCTTAATAAAATATTTAAAAAAAACATATCTAATGGCAACCACTGCGTTGAAGTAGATGTGAAGAGAGGTTTCATGATGAAAGAGTATGGTCATTGCCTGGAAAGAGAGAAAAGGTAGTAACAACGAGCGGGTGAAATATTGAATGCAGACAAGACCTAGGGATATGTTGTGACCATTTCACAATGTACCTTGGGGACCCACCTGAAAATTTAGGAGATTTTAGGAGATTTGTTTATCCTGTTTAAGAGTTTTCTTGGCATGTTATTTGCCATATGGTGTTAGTGTTATTTTATGGTTTGTTTGAGTATTATGTTTATAATGTTATTGTGATGTATCTTCATAATGTTTTTAATTTTAAGTTTAATTGTGATTTCAAGTATTTCAAATGTTAAATGTTAAATTTTAAATATTTTTTATTGAAAAGAAAAAATTAAATCATTTAAATATTTTAAATTTTAAAATTTTAAAGATCTATAATTTAATACATTTAAATTAATTTAAAAATATGTTTTGAAAAATTTAATAAAATGTTTGTTTTATGTTTGCAAGTGTCAAGGTAAGCGGTGTGGTTTATGATCGTTTTGGTCAAACTCCCAGTCGATTTTCAAGGAATTCAATTAAGGCATGAATTTTGAGACACCCGAAGAGCCCATGGCTGAGTCAAATGACTGTAGGAGCTTTGGAACTTATAAATCATAGATGGTATTCATCTCCATGCATGTGGGATAAGGATGAGAAATACTATATAACATGCTCACAAAAAATGCACAAGTTTATTCTAATTAGCAGTGTGAGGGAATTCGTTTAAAATTACGGTGGATGACTAAATTACTGGGAGATTTTTTCTATCGGTAGGTACAAAATTTGCATGACAACACCCAAACACAAAAGCCATACCGAATGTAGATTAAAATATGTATGTAAATGCGTATTGACGGGGATTCTAGATAGAAGCCATGGTGGATCGTAGTGACCGAAATGAAAGGAAAACGATGGTGGAGGTTAGTTGGCAACATTGTGCACTGTGGACAAGAATGATAATCCATGGCATTGGTAGTCATGTCAGACATTGTGCGAATGGGTGAATTCCCTTTGTGAATGATAAAATATTGATGATATATTGTGGCTCCTCGATTGATGAATATACCATGGTTCATGGGTTTATGAGGATGGTGTGAGTGATGTTGAAGGTGGTATGCCATATTGGCAGGTTTTTCCCAAAGTATGTTTATAATGTCATTACCATTTGGAACCATAATAGAGTAAACAAAAATAATTACCATCGAGATTCAGATGATGAAGCTATAATCAATAGTGATAAATAAAAGAGTCTGAAGGTCTGTGCACATAAAGTCATGAACAAGGTTAATTCATGAGCAGTTTGAATATGGGTACAATGATATATGATTTTTGATGAGGCTAATGGAAATATTATGGTTGCACGGGTAGAGAGGTCTAGATAGAATTACAGGTCCAAAATTGATTATAAGAATATTGTGGAGTGATTTTCTTCACCAATGATAAAACATACACCAGCACAATATTTTTTTCTCTTGGTTAACGTGTCTTATAATTTGCATTCAAGAGTTGAATTCACATTGCAATCGTGAATATTCACTTTGATGAAGGAGCTCTCGCAGTGTGATATACATTTTTTTGAATAGGGTTGGTTATAATATATAATATGGGCAACATTGATGAAAAGAATTTCATTTGAGTTGGTACAATAAAAAATGAAAATTGGGTAATCTAGCAGTTGATTGTAAATTTTCATATAATATTCGTTATCATCAGCAGAGGGATTCATTAATTATTTAAATACTAATATACCTCATGGTAAATGCATTGGATGGGTTATAAGCATCGCTACTTGCGAGAAAATTTTGGGGAAAGCAAATATTAAATTTTTTGATAAGGCTAATAGTTATGAACATAGTTGCAGCAATTGTATGAAGTAGAAACAACGGAATAACTAAAAGCAATGAATTGAAAAATGAATGAGATTCAAAGTTATAAAGAGCCATAGAAATGCCAAGAAGGAGGTTGGATGATTTGGAAGAGAAATTTTGGAAGAAGCAAAAGAATAGCCAAAGAAGCCTCCTAGGTTACATAGAAAGCTTCACTATTGAACACGGAGATTCCTAAAAAAATATTTTGTAAGGTTTTAATAAATGTATTTATTTTCATTATATTGAAACATGCATGCTGATGGTGTTTCATAAGTTTAATGATTTAATACATTTCAATTTTGATTAAATATTTCATTTTTATTATATTGAGACATGCATGTTGATGGTGTTTCATATGTTTGATAAATTTGATATATTTAAATTATTTCTCCCTCAAAAGATAACACTTAAATTATATTAGAATGTATGTATACTGGTTAATCTAGGTTAGGTTTCATTCCAAGAAAGTGTTATGTTTTTGTTCTGTAACTTGCAAAAAAGTTTCATTTTTATTTTATTTCTTAACCCTAAAGATTTTTATCTTTATTTTAATTTCAAAAAATCATAGGAATCACAACACTAATGCGATATTCTAAAGTTTAAAACTTTGTAATTAGGGATATGTTTATTTCATATTTTATTTTCATGAAAATTTATAATTTAAAATAAATATTAATATTTTAATTAAATGTTCAAATAATTTTCATGAAAATTTTAATCTAATTATTTGAACATAGTTTAATTAAAACAAATTTGTAAGGTTATAATTAAATTTTTGCATTTTATCAAGTAATATTTTGAGCAAAATTTAATTAGTCCTATGGTTGGAAAATGAAACTTATGGATATTACATTTGTATGTTCATAAATCAAATACCTAAATTCCAGGCCTCTTGTTAATAGTTATATGAATCTTGAAGTAGTTTTAGCATTATCTTCATATTTTACACTTTTCAAGCACATTACAAAACCTTGGAGAAAACTAATCATTTTTCTTTGCAAGAGAGGGTTTTATCATTGAAATCCTAACTGTGAGTGTAGTTTTGCAACTGGGCAAAATTAAAACTCAATAGAATTGGTGCTAGAAGGAGGGCATGAAATTAGGTACTTTGATATAAAGCATTCAATTTGTTCTCATTTATTCACTTGGTCATTTTCTAAAAATTAATTCTTAAATACATTTCTTGAATATTATGATTTAATTGTTACATTGTAATACTGTAATAATATTTGAGTATTGTATTTTCAGAGCATTTAGATTCAAAACATTGTTGATTATTATCAAAACTATAACCTAAAGAGATAATCATAAGATCCAAGTCCATTGGACACACCATTTTTCAAAAAATTTCTCCTACTCAGAAGAATAGACAAGGCAAGGTTCAAACAGTTGTTATTCCATTACCTATTGGTACTTCACAATAAAACTCTAACGTTCCATTAATCACACCTCCACCCATTGCTATGGCTTCTCCAAATTTAGCATGGATGGAAACTGAAAGAAGTCCCTTGAATATTGCAGAAGATCTGCATGATATACCCTAAAATGTGGACAAATAGTTACCCAAATATAAACATGATGGTTCACGTTTAGCAGAAGAACATATACAGGCTTATACAGATGCTTTATATAGATTACAGGTTGAGCATGAGGATGTAGCATGTAGGTTGTTTCCATTAACCCTTGATGATATTGCTTATAGCTGGTATATTTTCTTACCATCTAGGTCTATTACTTCTCGGACTATGTTAAAGATCCTTTTATTAATCAATTCAAATTTGCTATAGATCCTACCCGTATTCATCTCCAATTTGCATCTACAAGAAGGGAACCAAATGAACCACTAAGAATATTTAATACTAGATTCCATAGGATGTATTCAAGACTAACTGCTCCTTATTTTCTTGTATAAGCTATCGTTATTCAAATGTATTTTGGAGCATTGGATCCATTGACTACTTTGTTGTTAGAAGAACAGATCAAATGGTAACCCTTACTACAACATACACATAATCTCTCATGGTTGAGCAGCAATTGACACCTCAAAACCATGGGATAGGTCAGTTACCATCAATAGGACATCCAGGTATGTACAATCAAATTCTAATGATTAATCATACTTTATCTAATAAAATGCCCATGTTAAACACAGTTCCATATGCTACAACACTCACATATCCAACAAAACCTACATATACAAACAATCCAATTTTCTTAGAAAATCAGTTTGCTACACATAAAATAGTTGATAACAATACAAATAATATGCATGTTTTTGGAAATGTAGCACCAACACAAAATGTAGCATCTTTTCAAAATTTTAAATCTCATCAAACTAATTCAATATTTTAGCAAATGTTCCAAAATCAGAATAATTCAATGTATCCAAACACTTGGTTAAATCAGAATGTTCAAAACACTTTGGCAAATCAAAATATTCAAAATGTAATACCAAATTAGAATGTTCAAAATTTTGGAAATCAAACCAATCCTACTAATATTGTTATTCCTCCTAATGAGTCTAATTCAGAATTATAATATTTGAAAAGGATGTATCATAAATTAAGTAGTGATATGGTTCAAATACAAAAATAAACACCACAAAGTTCACAATCAAATAGAAATTTTATAATGCAAAGGAAATAGTACAACATAAATATAAATAATGGGGATGTACCAACTTTTGTTACTAATCAAAATAGTTCTTCCACTAGTTCTAATCAAATAACTACTATTGTGAATATTTTTTATGTGGTTTTGGATAATTGGTGTAGATTGCATAGCACTAATGAACATAATGAACATGAATGCTCAAGAGTTAAACCTATTGTAGATTTTCTTCAACAAGGAATAAATAATTTGGAATTGGTTTCTAATGAGGATGTTTGTGATGAAGCTAGTACAAGAAAAGGTAAAGGTACTATTTTTGTTCTCGATATTCTTGGTTCAAGTGATAATGAAGATGAAGAAGAAGAAGAGGATGAGGTTATAGAAGAAGAGATTCAAACATGCAAGCAATACAAAAAGGGGGTGTCATAATTATCATTTGATAAATAAAATAGGTCTTAAATACTACTTCTACTCCTAATAGTTCTATCATTCCTCTTGATGTCAATACAAATAATAATCATGTTCCTCTATATCCTCCTGATGCATCTAAATCTACAAAAAAATGCAAAATGGTGAAAAGATAACTTATAATTTTGTTGAAGATATTAAGAAAACCCAACTAACATCAATTTGTTTGAAGCTGCACAATTACCTAATCAACAAGAGTTATTAATGGAAGCTTTTGGTAAACAAAGTAAAAGGGAAGTTAAGAAAACCACAAAGACACAATATGTTGCATGAAAAGAGAAATAGGAAGCTCTTCCTTTTCTATTGACTATTATAATTGTAGGTAAAAAATTTATATAACTGTATGGTGAATTATGGAGCTTTAAGTAACGTGATACCTTTTATTGTTAGTCAAAATCTAGGTTTCAAACCTTTACCTTCAAATAGAATTTTCGTTCAGTTGGATAAAATAGAAGTAAATATTGTAGGTATGCTTAAGAATATTCATATTCAATTGTCATCAGAACCTAGAGTGCAACAATATATAGACATTCATGTTGTCGATATCCCTGACAAGTATGGCATGTTATTGAGCAGAGCTTGGAGCAAGAATTTGAATGGTATTTCTCTACAAACTTTTCACACGTGGCTGCCTTGGAAAGGTGTTGCCAATCAAATACGAGTGGAAAGGGAGCCTAGACTCAAGAACATGATTACATATTATAATAAATAATCTAATGAGGTTCTTTATAATGATATTGAGTTAGATATATATACATTGGATATTGATTTGGTTACAAATGAATCTAAAATTGAAATTCCATTTTGTAAATCACTGATTGATGATTGGGATAATCAAGTTAATTTAAATGTTGGAATTGATTCAATTTTAGAGATTTTAGAGCCATTTAAAGTGGTTGAAAGTGAAAATAAATCAATAAATGAATCAAAATATTATGCAGAAGACACGATAGAATCTCACCCATTGATTTTAGAAGATAATTATCATAATGGTTGGGGTATGTATGATGAATTTTGTTTTCTCACACTCCTACCAATAAAAATTTTTCACTTTGTATGCAGGACATCAAAGTTTCTATCTCATGTGAAGATCTTGCAATTCCTATACAATTATAAAATGGTGGGTCATTTGTAGAAACAGAGAAGGTTCCAAAATTTGGTCACTTTGAATATGAATTTTATGAGCACTTTACTGAGATTGAAAAGGAAGAAATGGTAAAAGTTTCTTATGAATCATTTGTTAGGAATGAAGAAGATGTAAAATCTTCTCTTTTACCCTTGATTACTGAAAATTTGGGTACAAGTTCACATAATTATCTTGAAAATTTAAATGAAGAAATTCCATGTGTGGCTAACAAGGAATTAGAATTTTCTATTCATCCAAAAGAAACTATTGTTTTTTTTTATCAACATGAATTGGATGGACATATTTTTGATTGGGTGCCTAATTTTGGTATGTTTGAAAAATAGGATATTGATGAAGATAAAGAGCTACAATATTATGATGATGATATAAACCATGAGGGAAAAGATAAAATTATAAAGGCTCATCAAGTTTTGGTAAATGCTACTCATAATATGTTGATTTTGGATGACAAGGTAGAATCTTCACCTTTGTTATTGGCTATGGAAATTCTAGATAATAAGTTATATGATGTTCCTTTGGATACTTATGCTATTGATGATGAAATATCAAGTGTTGTTAACAAGGAATTGGAGATAACTCCTAAATTTATTGCCATAAATAAAACAAAAGAAAACATGATTGAAGTTTTGAATCAAGTCCATAGGCAATTAATTATTGAATCTAGGATTCAAGCTTATAATGATCCTTGTTTAGTAGATATTATATATCCTTGCAAGTTGTTGCATAGGTTTGATTGACCTAAAAACATGGAAAATTATTTGACTTTGAAATTGTTAAAAATAGAATCCTACTTTCAGGATCTCATATTTGAAAAATAAAGCCCAATTTTTAATCATAAATTGAATTGTGAAATATGCATTCAAAGGAATAGACATTAAAGAATTGAAAATCAGTTATTGTCCTATCAATTTGATGAATTGAAAATTCACTATGGGATTTTTAATGGAAAAAGAGTAAAAATAGTGGGGTGAGAGAGGCAAAATAATTTTTTTTGTTTTATTTGACATAATCTTATTTTGGCTGGATTTTTATAAAGCTTGGCATGCATATCATGATAGATGTATTTTAAATTGTGATAATTGTATTTGGGATCTAGGGAAAGGATAGTCGAACTTTTGTATATATTCATCTTATGTATATAGTATTTTGGTTTTGCAAATTTTTGCTTGTATATAACTCGTTGTTTTGTGAGTTTGTTGGTTATCATTTCTTTGTTTATTGATGTTCTAGTTGTTTGTGAAATTTTGTTGTGTTTCCATATGTTTGTTTTGCAATAAATTGGTTTAGGCCAAATTTTGGAGTTTAGTTCATGTTATCATTTTTGCTACTTAGTTTTGTAACATGTTTTAGTTTGGTTCCTTTGTTTGAGATAATTTTTTGTAATGGTAATAAACTTTTGGTGTATTTTTTGGTGTTTTCTCCTGTGTCACTTTGGATAAATTACCTATTTTGAAATCATATTAAACTTGAAGAAAAGGAAAATAAAATTTTTTAATATGTATCCTTATGAATTTGGATCAAGATAGTAAAATTTGGAACAATGAAGCCATTTTGCAAAAAAGCTCCACAGGTATTGCACCACATTAAAGGAAATATTTTTTTAAAAAAACTTGAAGGATGAAGTTATTTAGTTTTGCAGAGTAATGTGAAAATCCAATATACTTTATCTTTAGCCTTACTTTATCTCTAACCCATGTGGTGGGTGAATTTTGTAAAAGTAACATAAAGATTGATAAAAAAAAGTAAAGCAAATACAATGAAAAGTAAAGTCAAATCAGTCATAATAGTTTAGATAATCTTCACCGGGGCTATAGATGCCTAACTATCAATGGAGCTATGTCTAAACCGAAATAAGGAAAATATGCAAAATTTAAAATTCACCTAATATTTGGAAGATTTAGATAACCTCTACCAGGGCTAGAAACGCCTAGTTGGCAGTAGAGCAATGTCTCGAAGAGAGTAAGGTTACCTCCACTAGAGCTATAAATGCTCGATTGGCAATAAAGCAATGCAGAGGTGTACTTAAAAGAGAAAAATTCTATAGCCTAATTGCAAAATTGATAATTGAAATCTGAATAGTTTTAGGAATATAAAATGAATCACAAGACACACACCGAGCAGAGGCAAATGATTCAGTTATTCCATTTTGAAATTGTCTATTCACATTCTTTGGATATTATTGATGCTTATTTTTCTGATTTTTGGGTTTTGTTGGTTTTAGATCGGGTTCTTAGTCCAAAATTCTCAGGAGCATTTCCTAGCAAAGTCACCATTTTTTGTGACCATTTCACAACATACCCCAAAATTGGGGATCCACCTAAAAATTTAGGAAATTTTTGGAGTTTTATTTGTCCTATTTAAGAGTTCTCTTGGCATGTTATTTTACATATGGTGTTAGTGTTGTTTTATGGTTTGTTTGAGTGTTATGTTTTTAATGTTAAATAAATGTATCTTCTTAATGTTTTTAATTTTAATTTTAATTGTGATTTCAAGTATTTCAAATGTTAAATGTTAAAATTAAATATTTTTTATTTAAAAGAAAAATTTAAATCATTTAAATGTTTTCAATTATAAAAGTTTAAAGGTATATAATTTAATACATTTAAATTAATTTTAAAATGTGTTTTGAAAAGTTTAATAATATGTTTGTTTTATGTTTGCAAATGTCAAAGTAAGTGGTATAGTTTACGATCATTCTGGTCAAACTCCCAGCATGATTTTTGAGGGAGTCAATTAAGGCACAAAAAATCGAGGCACCCCAAGCACCCATGGTTGAGTCAAATGACTCTAGGATATTTGACACTTATAAAGTATATATGGTATTCATATCGATGCATATGGGATAAGGATGAGAAATACTATATAAAATGCTCACCAAAAATTCATAATTTTATTCTAGTTGACGATGCGAGGGAATTCGTTTAAAACTACAAAAAATGACTAAATTACGAGGAGCTTTCTTCTGTCGGTAGGTACAAAATTTGCATGACAATGACACCCAAACATAGAAGGTATACTAAACATAGATTAGAATACATATGTAAATGCATATTTATGGGGATTCTAGACAGAAGCCATGGTGGATCGTAGTGATCGAAATGAAAGAAAAAAGATAGTGGAGGTTAGTTGGCAATGTTGTGCACTGTGGACAAGAACGACAATCCACAACATTAGAATTCATATCGAACAGTGTGCGAATGGGTAAATTTCCTTTGCGAATGATAAAATGTTGATGATATATTGTGGCTCTTCGATTTATGAATATATTGTGGTTCATGGGTTTGCGAGGATGGTGTGAGTGATCTTGAAGGTGGTATACCAAATTGGCTTATTTTCCCCAAAGTATGTTTATGATGTCATTACCATTTGAAACCATAATAAATTAAATAAAAATAATTACCATTGAGATTCACATGATGAATCTATAATCAATAGTGATGAATAAAAGAGTTAGAAGGTTTGCACACCTAAAGTCATGAACAAGGTTTATTCATGAGCATTTTGAAGATGGGTATAGCAATATATGATGTCTGACGAGGCAAATGGAAATATTATGGTTGCGTGGATAGAGAGGTCCAGATAGAATTACAAGTCCAAAGTTGATTATAATAATGTTGTGGAGTGATTTTCCTCACCAATAATAAAATATACACCAACACAGTATTTTCTATTGTTGGTTGATGTGTCTTATCATATGCATTCTGTTAGCATTTTCCAAGAGTAGAACTACAAAGTATTACAAGATTTGAAGGAAAAAAATAGAACTGATTGATTTATTCCATGAATCAACTTTGTATAAATAGCAAAGTTGATCATTGAGAGCCGTTGGATTACAACTCATCAAATTTGATATAGACTATACTGAGAGTTCACCTAACTCATGGAGGAGTGTAAACTCAAGTATGTTTATCCTAGTAGAACTTAAGAGAATAATTACTTATTCTAACACCCCCCCTTAAGTGATACTAGGA
Source organism: Wollemia nobilis (assembly GCA_028583015.1). NCBI lineage: Eukaryota > Viridiplantae > Streptophyta > Pinopsida > Araucariales > Araucariaceae > Wollemia > Wollemia nobilis. The sequence goes on along the minus strand of JAQPPZ010002410.1, from coordinate 950,038 downwards.
GTGTATGATACAAATGATTCCCGACAATAGGGCCTGATGAGGTACTCATTTACAATATATAGATGGTGAAAAAACCTCTTGGGAAAAACCATCTGTCAGTAAAATAAATATAGAGTCATGTCTTCGGATGGCAAAGATTGTCCTCATGAAAAAAATATTCTAACACCCCCCTTAAGTGATACTAGGGGTGTATGATACAAATAAGTCCTGGCAACAAGGTCTGATGAGGTACTTATTTACAATATTGTTACACACCAAACCTAGCCGTCGGCTAGGTATCCAAGAGTAAAATATTTCATATATATAGTAGTTAGATTATTCAAAATAAAATCATTGTTTTTATATTTTTGTTCACTGCATTTCACAATTGCCTTCACGGCGGGGACGTGCCCTCCCTGAGTGGCGATCTATATCCTATTCGTTTTATTTAAATTATTACTGTGGTTATCTTTACTATTTTTATACTGTAAGTGTGGATTTTATTGGAATTAAACTTAAAAGAACAAGTTGTAATGTTCTAAGTGGTATCAGTTTGTCAAATCTCGATCCACTGCCACACACAGCCATAGGCGTCCTTAGCAGCTGTGATTCTACTACAGCCAACTTCCATCGCTTGCACGCTACATTCCGCAGCCACCACAGGTAGCGCTCAGCTTGCAGGCGGTCAAGGTAACAATTAAACAACGCCACGCTTTCAAAAATCCGACGAAAATACCTGCAAAGTCTTCTGTAGCCGTCAGCCAATCAAAATTAGCAATTTTATTCATATTGGCCGAAAAACTTAAGGTTTTTAATTTATTTTTGGTGCTGACGTTAGTTAAAAAATTTTCCTCCTTCATGGGTTTTACTATTTGTCCCACATTGGCCGTGTTTTGTTTACGAAAGGATTTAAAACTTTGGAATTTCACCTTATACGTCGTGACTGTGGTCACACGTCCGGAGCTCCTACACGCGTAGCAACTCTATTATGTTCGTTTGTCTCTCTTTCGTCCGTTTTTCGCATCTGTTTTGTTCATCCATTTCATTGCGTCATGTTTGTCTGTTCGTTTCTTTCGTCCGCTCGTTGCGTTTGTTCTGTTCGTTCATTTCGTCGCGTCCTGTCCGTCTGTTCATTTTGTGGTTTGTTCATTGTCCATTCTTGTGTCCACTATCCAGCTGTCGTGTCGTCCATTGTGTCCGCTGTCGTATCGTCCGTTATGTCCACTATCCAGCTGTCGTGTCATCTGTTGTGTCTGCTTCATGTTCGTGTTCGCTTCACGTCTCACGTTCGTGTCATCTTGTCACTTTTGTTCGTTGTGTCCGCATCGAGTTTCATTTCCAACATCGCTTCTATCTGTTGTGTTTGCTTCATGTTCGTGTTGTCTCGCATTTCGTGTCTAGTCTTATCATGTCCTTGCTGACTGCGCCTGTGTCCTCGTTGTCCATCGTCTTTGGGTGGTCCGTGGTTAGTGGTTAGTCCCGTGTTGTGTCTTGTATTTCATCAAGAAAAGTTGTCAAAAATTTTCAAAAGCTGTCAAAAAAATTGCAGTCAAGAAGGAGCCCAAATCCAAATTCAAATCTGCATCGTAGTTGGAGCGACATTTGAAGCAAAAACCAAATTTTTGGCTAAATTCAATCACATTTTGTAGCAGTCAAATTTCAAAAGTTCCTAAGCAGGCTATGTTAACAAGTGCATGAGCAAAATGTGGACCAAAGGATCTGATGGTCAATTATCAAGCTCAAAAATGACCAATAACAACGCAAGAAGACCTAATCGAAGCCCAGGTACAAAAAATTCTCTTTCTCCTTTCAAAATTGGCAGTTATAATCCACATCATCCACTGGTAGACACTATGGCTACTAATCCTCCCCCAACTCATGACAACATCACACAAGGAGACTCAAGTAAATCGGCCATTTCCAACGATGAAGCTCTTCGACTCTTAATAGATGGTATGTAAGAAATTAGTGAAAACTTGAAAACCCTAGTGAGCGCATAAAACCAGCGTAATCCCACTACTAATTCCCACAATCACTCCCATGCCCAAAGGAATGAAGAAAATGACACTCAGGATGACGATTGGGAACGGCAAGGAGGCAATTCGGATAATTACAGGGATCGCTATCAGCGACAGCGGTATAACCAAGATCAGGAAAGGGATATGGGTTATCACCAACCACGAGGCCCTAATAATTTTCCACGCATTGATATGCCCACTTTTGAGGGTCATGATCCTCGTGGTTGGAGATCCAAAATGGAAGGCATTCTCGACTTATACCAAATTAAGCAATTTGATAAAGTCCCTTTCACTGCATCAAAATTAGGCACTGAGGCCTACCAATGGTTCGTATGGCTTAAACGAGAGAAAGGAGCTACTATTAACTGGAAAAAATTCACTACTTATTTTTTAGAAAGATTTGATGAAGGCGCTACATCGTCGTACACAGTACGATTGTTATCTCTTAAACAAGAAGGTTTGGTTAGCGAGTTTGTTTCGGAGTTCACCAGTTTACTACCATATACATTAGACCTCAGCCCCAACACAGTTGTGGGAGCTTTTCGCAATGGATTGAAAGAAAATATTAGGGTGGAGGTGGACATTCAAAATCCAACTGCACTGAACAATTGTATAAGAATAGCCAAGCTGGCTGAGAAGAGAATTCAGTTGTATGCACGGCGTGAAAACTATAGTCTTCCTCCATATCGCAACAATTCCTTTCATAGAAATGATCAACCCTCAAGATAATTTTGCTATAAATGTCGCAATCATCATCCCAAGGAACAAGCTTGTGCCCAAAAACAAAACTTTCATATTGAGTGTGATCAATATGAAGGAGAAGAGGACGAAACATACCAACAAGAAGAACCTATGCAAGAAGAACTACCAATTACTCTAGAAGATAAGGAAGAGGATACAATGGCGATCTCTGTCCATGCCCTCATGGGATTAACCGCCCACCATACCATCAAGGTACCAAGATTTCTCCGACAAAAAAAGGTGAATGTGCTAATTGATTCAGGTAGTACCCATAATTTTATCGACATCAAAACAACAAAAGCTTTGAATCTATTCATTAACTCTTCCAACAAAGACAAATTCTAGGTTCTAGTGGCCAATGGGGTGAACGTGCAATGTGTTGGTCGAACATCTCAAGTTTCCATAAAAATGGGTACTTATACCTGGTTTGGATCCCTTTTTGTCATGAATTTAGAGAACTCTGATGTCATTTTGGGAGTTGAATGGTTGGAAACATTAGACACGGTTAGCTTCAATTTCAAAAAATTATTTGTGGAATGGAAGGAAAACGGACGAGTCATTCGCTTACAAGGCATTACTACTCCTCCATCACAAATTGTGAGCTCTCATAGTATGGAGAAGATGTTAAAAAAGGGTGGATATGGTTTTATAGCTCAAATTAATTGTTTGGAAAAACAATCTCGAGCAACTTCGGATATTATTGCTCCAGAGTTACGAGACATCATAACACATTACGAAGAGGTTTTCCAAGAACCTAAAGGATTACCACCTAAACGATCTCATGACCATGCCATCCATTTGATTCCAGGGAGTGTCCCACCTAACCATCGTCCTTACCGCTATCCTCAACCACAAAAGACAAAAATCGAACAGATCGTTCAAGATTTGCTAGATCATGGAGTCATTCGTCACAGCACTAGCCCTTATTCTTCACTTGTAGTTCTGGCTAGACGAAAAGATAACTCTTGGTGTATGTGTCCTGATTTTCGTTCTCTCAATAAACTCACTATCAAGGACAAATTTCCTATCCCTGTCATAGATGACCTACTAGATGAGTTGCATGGTGCAAAATTTTTTACAAAATTAGACCTTCACTCAGGATTTCACCAAATCCGTGTCAGAGAAGAAGATATTCCCAAAATTGCTTTTCGTACTCATGAAGGTCATTATGAATTCTTGGTCATGCCTTTTGGTCTCACCAATGCACCCTCCACATTCCAAAGTCTCATGAACCAAGTGTTTCGTCCACTCCTCCGTAAGTTTGTGTTAGTTTTTTTTTATGATATTCTCATATACAGCAAAACATGGACGGACCATTTACATCATGTGGATAAAGCCCTTCACATTTTACATAGAGAAAAGCTATTTGTCAAATGTTCCAAATGTTCATTTGGTGTCCAAGAAGTCGAGTATCTTGGTCATATAGTTTCACACGAGGGTGTCAAAGTCGACCCCAATAAGATTAAGGCAATTCAAGAGTGGCCTTTACCTAAAACCATCAAGAAACTTCGTGGTTTTTTGGGTCTCACGGGCTACTATCGCAAGTTTGTACGAAATTATGGTAATATTGCAGCACCTCTCATAGCACTCACAAAGAAGGATGCTTTTCGTTGGTCGGAAGAGGCCACTCAAGCCTTCGAAGCTCTTAAGAAGGCCATGTGTACAACTCCAGTATTAGCAACTCCCAATTTTCACAAACCATTTATTATCGAATGTGATGCATCAAGAACAGGAATTGGGGCTATATTAATGCAAGAAGGTCATCCGTTGGCATTTGAAAGTAAACAGCTCTCCGAGAAAAATTTGGGAAGATCAACATATGAAAAATAAATGTTGGCTATTCTTCATGCAGTAGAAAAATGGAGACACTACCTAATCAGTAGCCGCTTCATTATAAAAATAGATCATAGTAGTCTCAAACATTTTCTTGAGCAAATGTTTTCATATCTGAAACAAAATAAGTGGTTAACCAAACTGTCGGGCTATGATTTTGTTATCGAATACAAGAAAGGGAAGGAAAATATAGCCATCGATGCGCTGTCCAGGAAATATGAAGACGAAGTAGTCATTAACGCTATTTCAGGTCCTTGCTCCCAATGGGTGAATCAATTACAAAATGAATGGTTTTCCAATAGCGAAACTGCTCAAATACTTCAAGAATTATCTATAGGGTCCTCTAAACACCCTTTGTTCTCTTATGAAGATAAAATCCTCCGGAAGAAGAACCGCATTTACATTCCACACAATTCAGAACTCAAATCGAAGATCCTTGACGAATCGCATGCTTCTCCATCAACAGGACATTCAAGATTTTTGAAAACATATTTAAGGGTCAAACAATCATTTTGTTGGAAAGGATTAAAAGTCGAAGTCAAACAATGGGTAGCAGAATGCGAAGTTTGCCAGTGCAATAAAGTAGAAACAGTCAAATCACCAGGGTTGTTACAACCATTACCCATCCCTGAACGACAGTGGGAACATATATCCATGGATTTTATTGAAGGTCTTCCAAAATCAGAAGGCAGGACAGTAATCTTCGTAGTCATAGACCGGTTATCCTTAAGTGATACTAGGGGTGTATGATACAAATGAGTCCCAACAATAGGGCCTGATGAGGTACTCATTTACAATATGTAGATGGTGAAAAAACCTCTTGGGAAAAACCATCTGTCAGTAAAATAAAGATAGAGGCATGTCTTTGGATGGCGAAGATTGTCCTCATGAAAAAAATATTCTAACACCCCCCTTAAGTGATACTAGGGGTGTATGATACAAATGAGTCTCTACAACAAGGCCTGATGAGGTACTCATTTACAATATATAGATGGTGAAAAAACATCTTGGGAAAAACCATCTATTAGTAAAATAAATATAGAGGCATGTCTTCGGATGGCAAATATTGTCCTCATGAAAAAAATAATGAGTCCCGGCAACTTGGCCTGATGAGGTACTCATGAACAATTTATACTTTAGGAGAGATGATAAAAAAACCACATGGGAAAAAACCATCCTCCAAAGAATACAACAATAAGAAGAAAGGAGAGGTGAAAGACCTCTGTTGTTTTAATGCAACTGTTTTACTCCAAGTTTCTCTCACAACTGAATGTAACGCAGAGAAGGAAATGACTTGGTGAAGATGTCTGCTATTTGATTTTCAGTGGGAATATAGTCCAAGTATATTTTCCCTCTTTGAATATGCTACCGAATGAAGTGCATGTGAATCTCAATGTGCTTGGTGCATTGATGCTCAACTGGATTGCATGCAATATGAATTATGCTCTAATTGTCACACCAAAGAGTAATAGGTTTGTCATGTGAAAAACCAAATTCTCTTAGTATCTTATGAAGCCAAAGAGCTTCCTGACTTGCCAAAACTACTACCCTGTATTTTGCCTCTATAGATGATAAGGCCACTGCCTATTGTTTTTTGTATAACCAAGCAATTGGTGAAGAACCAAGACAAAAGATATAACCAGAAGTTGAACATCTATATTCTACTGAACCTGCCCAATCAAAATCCGTGTAACCAATGATATCCATATATTTTCCCTCATATAATATCCCAAAGTGAGGAGTTCCTTGCAAGTAGTGGAGGATTCTTTTTGTTGCTTGCCAATGACTTAAATGAGGTTGATGTGAGAATCTAGATATCAAGCCAACAACATACGAGATATCTAGGTGAGTATGAGTAAGGTATAACAGACTCCCTACAAGCTGACGATATAGAGTTGCATCACATAGAGGGGATGTGCAAGAAGTACTTAGAGTGACTCCAGACTGAAAAGGTGTAGGAGAAGGTTTGCAATCTGTCATCTTAAACCTTTGAAGAAGGTCTAGAGTGTATTTTTGTTGACACAATGAAATTCTTGTATCTGTTTGATTTATTTGAATCCCAAGGAAGTAATGAGCTAAACCCAGATCAACCATTTCAATTTTTTTAGAAAGGGAGTCCTTGATAGTCTGAATGTGAGTGATGTCACTACCAGTGAGTAGTAGGTCATCAACATAGAGAACAAGTATGGTGATTTTTTCTTCATCTCTCCAAATGTAGATTGTGGCATCAAACTCACAATGAGAAAAACCTAAGGAAAGAAGGAAGGAGTCCATTTTTTCATACCAAGCTCTAGGAGCTTGTTTGAGGCCATAGAGAGACTTCCTTAGCCTACAAACAAGGGAGGAGTCTTGAGTGAAACTAGCAGGTTGTTCCATGAATATCTCTTCCTTTAAGTCCCCATGTAAGAAAGCACTTTTTACATCCATTTGAAAGACAGACCACTTTTGGAAAGTATCTAGAGCAAGAACTAGTCTAACATAATCCATTTTGGAAACTGGTGTAAAAGTTTTAGAATAATCAATCCCTTCAATTTGAGAGAAACCTTTGGCTATGAGAGAGTTGGGGTCTTGAAAGTCTCTTATCTCAACTCCTGTTGGTAAGAAAGAATTGTTTTCCCCTTTCTAGAAGTACAAATCTTATAGACAGAGAGGATACTTGTTGCAATGTTTGGAACATAGAGAACATTATTGATAGAACCACCATCAATGGATATATCATATTTTCCTTTGACTGGGATAAAGGATGACTCACCAAATTCTATGCTACATATTGAACTTGAGGAGATTGAAGTGAATGACTCATCTGAGGCAGTCATGTGATGAGTTTCTCCAAATCAAGAACCCATTATTTGGATAAAGTGTTTGTGGTCTTTCCTTGAATATTTAGGTCTTTTCCTATATACTTCTTAGTGTCTATCTTTTGATCCTTCATTGCTACCTCTAGTTGTTGTAATCTTTTCCAACATTTGTTTATAGAATGACCATTCTTTTTGTAGTGAGTACAAGTTATGGGATTCCTTTCTTTCTTTTTGAATTTTTCTTTAGTGGATGCTACTAAGGCTTTTGAGGAAGAGGAAGAGATCTCATACTTTGCAAGTTTGGTTTCTTCTCTAGTTAGCCTATCACAAAATTCCTCTAAGGAGGGCATTTTAAAACTTGCACCAAGAGCATCTTTTGTAGATAAAACAATGGTTGCAAAAATTTGAAATACACCATTTAATTTAGAAATAATTAGATAGATGCATTCTTCTTCCATTTTGTTCTTGCCACTGCCTTTGTATTGAGTGAGGACTTCTTTAAATTTGGTGAGAAAGTCAACAATATTGTTGAAGTCTTGAGGAGATAATGTTGTTAATTCTTCCTCTAGTTGCATTGACCTTATTTGATCTACTTTTCCAAATAGGTTCTTTAGTTTTTGCCAACTTTCATATGGAGTTTTACAATCTGTAATGTGAAACCATAAGCTTTCATTTATATTGGTGCTTATAATACCCATTGTTTCATACATCTTCCCTTTATGAACAAAAATTTCATATTCTTTTTCAAATTCAGGTTGCTTCTCTTCTAGCAGGTGTGTGAGCCCTTTTTGAGAAATGAGATTTAATATTTTAGGTTTCCATGTATGATAGTTGTGAGGGGTGAGTGGATCAATTGTATTCATTGTATTCATTTTGCCAAAGAAAATTGAAGTGAACCAATAATTCCCCCCTTTAACTTCAATTATATTATTTAGAGAATGCAATGGATTTTATAAAGAAGGAAACAAAAGCCTTTAAGAAATACCAAGATCCTCAAATTACCCACCCTAATGAGAGGGAAACTATAAGTAAATGAGGAGTTTTGATAAAGCTAAATAGGCCAATTGTATATTGCCAGGCCTATATATCTTTTCTTCTCAATTACTCACCCTTACGTGAGGGAAACTATAAGTAAAGAGGAGAATTGATACTTGGAACATAGGCTTTTAATCATCTAGATCTTAATATCGGATTCGTAATAACCCGCCCTTACGTGAGGGAAACTGTAAGTTATTAGAATTCCAATACTAGGAAGATAGGTGATTAATAAATTTTTAATGATCTTGTTAAGGTTATTAAAAATTTTATTAAGTAACAATATTGAAGGATTAAAAAAATTATTAAAAATTTAACTTAAAAGAAATATCCTATTAATTAAAAAAGGAATATTTTCTTAATAAAAGGATCCTTTGAAGTTGCTCCTCAATATTTAACTTAACTAGTAATTATATCAAAACAAAAGTAATTAGATTTTAATATTAATTCTATTAAAGAACATAGTAATAGGAATAAGATCAAAATAAAAATTATAGAGGCAATGACCAAAACAACAACAAACCCCCCTATGAAGCTTTTAGAATAGGTGCTAAATATTGCACCTAAAAACCCCCCAAAAAAATATTTTTTATTGAGATTACAATTTTATCCTTTTGATTTCTTATAGTGGCCAAGGAAAGGCACTAAAATAAAAGGATATAAGAATTTTTAGAGGGTTACACATTTATACAATGAGCAGAAGTATTATTCTCACTCGAGAAAAAAATTTGAAACCCTAAGATTTGAAACTTAAAGTAAATATAACATTATTTACCAAGGATTTTAGAAAAGAGACGTCACGAGAGAAGAGGTAGCGAGGTAAGATTTTAAAGTCTTCAAAGGCTACGAACTTCACTGTACCAAGGAATGATTAGCTCAAAACCAGAAAAAAAAATATTAAAATTTATACCTGATTTAATGAGAGACTTCAGAAGAGACGTCAAGGGGTAGCGAGGAAGATTTGAAAGCCTTCAAAGGCTTTGAACTCGTAGGGGTTTGGCGCACACGAAAGATTTTAGGGAGGTGCACCACAATCCTAGTTGTTGTCGAAGATGATAAGGAGGCACACCACAATACCATTTGTTGTCGAAGACTTCAGATTTGTGTGCACACGAAAGACGTCAAGGATGGTGCTATGCCAGGGAGGCTCCCATAAATATGTCAGTGATTGCACCACTTGCTGCCGAAGACATCAGGGTTTGGTGCACACGAAAGATGTCAGGGATGGCGCTATGTAGAGAGGCTCCCAGAAAGATGTCAGCGAATGCACCACCAGCTTTGAAAGTGCAGTGAAGGTTGCAGAAGACCTTAGTGAAGGCACCACACCATATACTATCAATCCTAATGCTCTATATTGAAGAACCAATATGCAAACATAGGTAAATAAAAGTATTTTGAGTATTTGCAGAGGAGAATAATATTTTAAGCATTGACTTGATGAATATATAAAAATAATTGAAACTCTTCTCTGAAGCGCCGAGGGACGAAAAATAGGAGAAGCTTCGAGATAACTTGAGATGGAAAATCTAATCTTTCGATCATTGAGATTTAACTAGGAAATGCCCGTTGAGAAGATGAAAGTCTCATACGTTGCGCGCCATATAAAATCATTGGCAAAGATGCCACGTCTTATAAACAATTAATGGACTTTGGTATTTTTTTTTTAAATAACCAAATGTCCACTTAATTTGGATGCAAGAAACGTTGCATTTATTTGTTAAAGATTTCACGAAGTTAAAATATTTTCCAACATAAAAAACCAACGATTTAATTGATCACCAAATACGATATGCCTTTCAAACTTTGTCTCCACTACAGAATGAAACGTAGTGATGGCTAAAAAGGAGCCAAAGTAAGCATGCATTCATGGATTAACATTTCAGTGATGGCTATAAGGAGCCAAGCAAGCAAGCGTTCGTTAGGAGAGAGTAGAACAAATAGGCATACGAGGAGAACAATAAAATATGGAAGGCAATTATAAATTTCAAAATCTATATATTTTGCAGTGTAAGAGTAGCAATTTTAATATTTTTTGAGAAAATAATTTGAGGAGAATATTTGCATAATATGGTAAAATAAATCTAGACAAACTATTTAGATATTACCATAAACAAATTTCTCTAAAACAAATTGCAGATATAAAATGAGCAATCTACAATAGATATAAAAACCTCTTTCCCTTTTTTAAAAAACAAAAGATAAGAGATAATGAACCAGTTCGTGAAACTGCCTTCAAGAGAGAATGCCTAGCATAATCTATCCTACTCTGGTACCATGTTAGAATTTCCCAAGAGTAGAACTACAAAGCATTACAATATTTGAAGGAACAAAATAGAATTGATTGATTTATTCCATGGATCAACTTTGTATAAATAGCAAAGTTGATCATTGAGAGCCATTGGATTACAACTCATCAAATCTGATCTAGACTATACTGAGAGTTCACCTGACTCATGGAGGAGTGGAAACTCAAGTATGTTTATCCTAGTAGAACTTAAGAGAATAATTACTTATTCTAACATATTCGAGAGTTGGATTCACATCATAATCGTGAATATTCACTTTGACGAAGGAGTGCTCATAGTGTGATATACATTTTTTTTGAAGAGGACTAGTTACAATATATAATATGGGCAGCAATGATGAAAAGAATTTCATTTGAGTTGGTATAGTAAAAAATGAAAATTGAGTAATCTGGCAGTTGATTTTAAATTTTCAAATAATATTTGGCATCATCAATAGAGGGATTCATTAATTAATTAAATACTAATACCCCTCATGGTAAATGTATTGGATGGGTTAAAAGCATCGCTACTTACGAGAAAAGTTTGGGGAAAGCAAATATTAAATTTGTTAATAAGGCGAATAGTTACGAACATAGTTGCAGCAACTGTATGAAGCAGAAACAACGAAATAAAAGCAACAAATTGAAAACTAAATGAGATTCAAAGTTATAATGAGCCACAGAAATGCAAATAAGGGGTTCAGATGATTTGGAAGAGAAATTTTGGAAGAAGCAAAAGAATAGCCAAAGGATCCTCCTAGGTTACACAGAAAGCTTCACTGTTGAACACAAATATTTTTGGAAAAGTATTTTGCAAATGTTTTAATAAATGTATTCATTTCTATTATATTGAATCATGCATGCTGATGGTATTTCATTAGTTTAATGATTTAATACATTTCAATTTTGATTAAATATTTCATTTTTATTATATTGAGACATGCATCATGATGGTGTTTCATATGTTTGATAAGTTTTATATATTTAAATTATTTCTCCCTCAAAATATAGCACTTAACTTAGATCAGACTGTGTAAATACTGGTTAATCTAGGTTAGATTTCATTCCATAAAAGTGTTTTGTTTTTGTTCTGTAACCTGCAGAAAAGTTTCGATTTTATTCTTATTTCTTAACCCTAAAGATTTTTATCTTTATTTTAATTTCAAAAATCATGGGAATCACAACCCTAATGGGATATTCTAAAGTTTAAAACTTTGTTATTAGTGATATGTTTATTTCATATTTTATTTTTACAGAAATTTATAATTTGAAATAAACATTAATATTTTAATTAAATGTTCAAATAATTTTCAAAATAATTTTAATCTAAAGTATTTGAACATATTTTAATTAAAATAAATTTCTAAGGTTATAGTTAAAATTTTGCATTTTATCAAGATTTTGAGCAAAATTTAATTACTAGTCCTATGGTTGGATATTACATTTTATGTTCATAAATTAAATACCTAAATTTAAGACCCCTTTTTAATGGTTATATGCATCTTGAAGTAGTTTTAGCATTATCTTCACATTTCACACTTTTCAAGCATATCATAGAACCTTGAAGAAAACTAATTTTTTTTCTTTGCAAGAGAGAGTTTTATCATTGAAATCCTAATTTTGAGTGTAGTTTTGCAACTGGGAAAATTTATCACTGAATAGAATGGGGAGCTTTAGAACACGGTCTCCAAGTAAGAAAGGGAAAAATAAGATAGACATATTTTATCTTCTCAAGCGAGAGGAAGCAGGACAAGAGCATAAGGAGGAAAACAAACACCTTGTGCACAGATTGAGGAAAACAAACACCCTGTGCACAGATGTTGGAAGAGATAGAGAACTGGTATCTAATGCTTGGACAACCAGTACTCAAGCTATGCAAAATGTGAAGACCATATGGAAAAGCTAACACAAGTAAACCAGGTTGGTTTCGATGCAATATTTAGCTTTTAACTTTGTTTAAAACTACTTTTTTGTTGGTTCTCTCCATACCAGCTTTGCTAGCTCTATTTGTTTGTTGTGTGTTGGTGTCTTTGGTTTAAGCTAGACCCTCCTTTGGCCCCATTGATTGGACCTTTTGGTCAAGCGTCTTTAGTAGACCCTCGCCAGAGGTGAGTTTAGCTCCCTCTGTAGCCTGTCCTCTTACCAATGCTTTAAGCTTCAAAACATCAGTTGGGACTTTTTTCCACCCCTAGAGGTCCTTCTTTACCTCCACCACTTTTTTGTAAGTGCTTATGTACCTTACTATTTTCATCCTCCCTTTTTGCTCACTTCATTGTGGCCTATGCAATATTTTAAACTAGATGTGGTTATTTCGGGTAGTGATCTCCCTTCTCACTAGTTTTACATATGTCTATTGGTAAGTGTTTAACTAGTGACTAGGATAGCAAGGTAGTTAAGGTTAACCTTAGTGTAATCCCTTTTAACTCTTGTAGGTCACTACCATTGAGAGTTACATCACAGGGTGTGATGTCGCTACTTGAGCAATCCCAAACGAGGGAGGGCTAGTTTAGACCTTTCCCTCATCTATCCCACACACGTTGTGTGTTGGGGAGTTGGTTGATTGATATAGGAGAACCCTTCTCTTACCAATCGACTAACTTTTTTGGTCATGTGAACTGCCTCGTGAACTGCCTAAGCATTGGCTGTAGCACTCGTCTTGGATTATGTGAAACTTTGGTTTCCTATTGGGCAATAGTTGATTATTGTTTGTGGTTGCCTCAACTTTGTTTAGCCATCATCATGTCTTCTTTGTCCGCTTGTGTGGTGTGGGTCATATGACTTGGTCTCGGTTGGGGATGCCCAGTTGGCAAGGCGGCTTTATTTTTTTAGTTAAATCCTTGTTTAGCCAAAGTTTTAGGTGTGCTAAATGGCTAGCTGTGAATTTTATAAGTTAGTTTGTTTGATCAAGTGCAAACTACTGTAAAAGAAATATTTGGTTATATTTTTAAAATGAGAAAATATAAATACAAAATAGATTTCGCTATAAAAGTAGCATAGTTATTTGTGAATTAAAGAAATAAGTCTTTGATTTATTAAATAAAAGGAATGGATTATTTTATATATTAAAGGTATGGGACTTTGATTTATGAAATAAATGGAAAGTTAGTTTATTTATGAATTAAAGAAAGGAGTCTTTGATTTATTAAATAAAAGGAATGGTTTATTTTATAGATTAAAGGTATGGGACTTTGATTTATGAAATAAATGGAAAGTTAGTTTATTTATGAATTAAAGAAAGGAGTCTTTGATTTATTAAATAAAAGGAATAGATTATTTTATAGATTAAAGGTATGGGACTTTGATTTATGAAATAAATGGAAAGTTAGTTTATTTATGAATTAAAGAAAGGAGTCTTTGATTTATTAAATAAAAGAAATGGTTTATTTTATAGATTAAAGGTATGGGACTTTGATTTTTGAAATGAAAGGAAAGTTAGTTTATTTATGAATTAAAGAAAGGAGTCTTTGGTTTATTAAATAAAAGGAATGGTTTGTTTTATAGATTAAAGGTATGGGGCTTTGATTTATGAAATAAAAGGGAAAGTTGGTTTATTTATGAATTAAATAAAGGAGTCTTTGATTTATTAAATAAAAGGAACCTATTTATTTGATGATTAAAGGTATGTGACTTTAATTTGTTGAATAAAGGTTGAAATGGATGAATAAAGTAAAATTGGTGATCTAGCTACATTTTTTGAAGGACTCTCGTTGGGTAAGGAGAGGGAAAAATGAAAATGAGATTTTTATTGATATCAACTATGTAGTAAATGGTTAGATACTTTGATTAAATTTTTATAGTTGAAATTTGACAAAGTAAATAAGTAGATGCGTTTAAAGGTATACCTATCGTAAACCATGAGTGCCCTGATCCCCTACTATCCTCAAATGATAAATAGAAAGAGAAGGAGGATAGAAGAGGTAGTTGGAACCAATGCTCCGATTTGATTTACTTTTGCAATAAACTACTTATGCTCAACTAGGCTATAATTATGGGGAGATATCCCTAATGAAAATGATATATTATGTTATTCTTTCAAAGTATGGAGGATTTACCATATCTTCTTATATGTAATAACACATTGCATGATTGGAAAGGTATATTTAATTTATGGTTATTAATTGCTTATGCTTCTTTAGTTAGCTCTCTCTCTTCCATATAGCACTTATTTTCATTTATATGTCGTTCTCTTTTTAGCACCTCTTATATGCTTATGCATATGTTCCTTGCTTGTGTTAGTATAATTATTTTTATTTTCTTGCTTTCTTGTTTTCTTGCAAAACATAAAAGTGACCTAAAATTTTGAAATATTAGGATGAAATTAGAGAGTGATGTAAGGTATTGAGACCCCTTAGGGTAAACATAGGAGGACCTAAGGGACTAATATCCCTTAGGAAGAATAATAGCTAAGTAGACTAAAATATTACATCTAAGTTAAGATAGCTCATCATGGAGATGAGATGGATAGTTTAACTTGTAATACACATAGTATACCTGCACATATGGGCTATTGTAGGGTATGGTGATGGGGGTATACTTTTGATTGGCTAAAAGTGATAATTTTAGCTCATCAAGGATGATGAGATAGATAAGTTTACTTGTGGTATCATATAATATGCCTACATAGACAAACTTGTGGGGGGGTATTTGGTGAAATGTAACTCCTTTGTATAGTTAGGAAACTTAGTGATGTTAATCGGTTTGGGTTTATGAATCCCTCTCCTTAGTTTTAAAAAACAATTATTTTCTTTTTTGTGTGTTTTCTTGTAAGCTAGTTTTTGAGGTCATTACATTTGGTATCAAATCTCTAGGTATGAGGGTATAGAGCTTATTATGTGCTAAAGGGGATTTGGATGTCTTTCAAAAAAGTCTTGCTTAAGTTTAATCTAAATCTATAAAGACCTAGAATCTCCTACTTGCTAGAATCTAATGGGAACTAATCCCAAGGATGAATGGAATGTTATGATATCTAACTTATGATAAGTATAAAATTTGGTATTGAAGTTACATCATAACCTTGGAATGCCATCCTAATTATATTATTGATGCTTTTAGTAAGATAACTTTGTATTGTGGTTTGAATTAGTGGTACAGTTCAAGTGAAGTTGTAACCTAATATTTTCTTGGTTGTAACCAAGTTAAAATGCCACCTAAGGTCAAAAAGAGAGGCCTACACCTTCAAATAGACAAACTCAACAAAATAATATCAAAGAGGGGATCCAAGATGAGGATCCAAGAAATTCCAATAGAGAGGTAGAATATCTCACTACAACAGTTGTTGCCATGCAAGATCAGATGAGATAAATGTTGGAAATTATTTCAAATCAGAACTCGCAAGATAGAGGCTCAGATATTAGCCAAGTAAATGGACTAACTGAAGAACAGTTGCAAGCTAGAGCCCTTCTAGAAAAGAAAACCATTATGGATCTAAAAAACATTTTTATCTCCAATTTTAATGGAGAAGGAGAAGGGGATGCAGTTGAAGCCTTGCTGAGAGAATTAGAAGTTTACTTTACAGTAAAAGTCTATTCCCCAAGAACTCAAATAGTTTGGGCCACAATCTACTTAGACAGGGCTGCTCTAGATTGGTGGAAAACTTAATATGAGAATAATAAGATCAAACCTATCAACATTAAACGAAAAGACTTTTTTGATACCTTCAAAAATAGATTCCTTATAGAGCATTTTTATGCACTAAAATTTGAAGAGTTTGCTAGTCTATGATAGGGGACCAAAATAGTAGAGATATACTAAAAGAAGTTGTTCTAGTTACTTAAGTATGTGCCTTCCTATGATGAGAAGATGAGGGTTCACAATTTTTTTTATGTTTTAGAGTCTAGAGTGAAACATGATGTAAACATGCATGAGCCTAAATTACTGCAAAATATGTATGACTTAGTGAAGAAATCAGAGTCCCACTTACAATTCAACTATGCTATCTTATCTGAGAAAGATCGGTAAGAACTGAGGAAAAGGAATAGTTAGGGATTATTAAAATAGGAAGAGGAAGAGGATAAAAATATCAATAACCCTAAAAAGTTTGAGAAGATAAATAATGGAAAATAGGAAAAGTTCAAGAAAAACTTCCAAAAGAAAACCAATAATAATCCCAACAATGCAAAGCCTCAGCCTCATAAACCATAAACTTTAGCTCTAGCAAGTAAAGTAGAGGAGCAAAAACTAGAGAATTGATAAGGATCCAAGGATGGGTGTTATCATTGTAGAGTCCCTCACTATGCTAATCAATTTTTACATCAACCAGGGCTAAGTACATACATGTCAAATGGAAGGAACCCACACACTAGATCTATGCTATAACTAAAAATCAAAAGCTAGAGGGGCAAGTCACCCCATTGCTTGTGAAAGGTAAGATTTTTAATAAGCAAGTAAATATTTTAGTTGATAGTGGGGCCACATATAGATTTATTTCTTCTAGTTTAGCAAGGGATATGCCAGAAAGGCCAAGATATTTAGCCCATGGTTGGAAGGTCAAGTATGGTTAAGGGTAAACCTACTTAGTAAACTAGTGTTTTCCAATGGCAGAGATTACTTTAGCTAGTTGTACCACTAAAGGTTGTTTGTATGTAGTTCCACTTCATGCCTTTGATGTGATCTTAGAGATGGATTGGTTGCAGGCCCATAAAGCCTTGAACAATTTCTAAGATAGATAGATCGAGTTTTCAGAGAAAGGTAAGGAAATATTGAGAATTCATAACAAGCAGGGGGTATTCAAATCCTAAATGTTGTTGACTATGCATTTAAATAAAGCCCTCAAGAAAGGAGAGATACTCTATGTTGTAAAACTCAATAAGTAAGATATGATTAGAAGAGAGAGGTTTTGGGGAAACCCCCAATTTTACAAGATTTTAAGGATGTGTTTCTAGAAGATTTACCTAGACTCCCTCTTGTGTGATAATTTGATTTCACTATTGACCTTATGCCAAGAGTGAAACCCATCCATATATCTCCATATTTTTAGAAATAGATTATATTACATCATTTGGGTCATGTAAATGTACCTTCCTAGGTACATACTTAGGACATTAGATTACTTTAGGGGGAAGTTATCTAGTTACTTCATGCAATGTAATAAATGCACAAGTGTCAATGTGCAAGTTGTATATGTGCAAGGTGTCCCTTGCACAACTAGGTAGAGTGTTGGCCAAGGAACCTATCTTCCTATATAAAAAGGGCCTCATTGTAACAAGTAGGATATAGAAGCTCAAAGCATATTCATAGGTAGTAGCATAGTGTTGTGTACATCACCATATATTGGTGATGGGTGCAATGTAGTCCAGTAGCTTTATTCATGGAGTGTCCATTTCCTCCATAGCTACATTGTATTCATTTCCATCATTTCTATTTATAGCATATTTCAATCATCTCATAGATTTACTTTCTTTCATATTATTTTGCATC
The DNA here is from genome assembly GCA_028583015.1 of Wollemia nobilis. Taxonomy (NCBI): domain Eukaryota; kingdom Viridiplantae; phylum Streptophyta; class Pinopsida; order Araucariales; family Araucariaceae; genus Wollemia; species Wollemia nobilis. Next base: position 931,934 of record JAQPPZ010002410.1, on the reverse strand, counting down.
TTGTGATTGCTATCTCCCATTGCATACTGCATCAAAATCTAATAGTGGTATCAGAGCCATGGTAGATCTAGCCATAGTAGATCAATAGGAAAACCACCATTATCATTGAGCCTGAGTTTTTTGTCAACCTAACACGTACTGGACCAGCCACTATCAAAAACTCTCAAAAGAGTCTAGGTGGTAGAATTAGGGAGAGCCACAAGTGAGGACTAAAAGAAATCTTAGTTCCAAAAATACTGAGATTACATTTGACTAGAGTCTTTCCACAGAGTTGTAGGAAAAACTCGTGAAGACTAGGACTCAACATTCAATCCACTAGATTGACAAATCATCTAGTGAAGATCATTCAGGATATCTAGAATTTGTTAACTATTTCCCAAAGTTTCTTTTGTTGTAGAAAATTAATTCTCAGATGATTGGGACTCCTCCTACAATAGAAATCTAGGAGACTTCAACTTCATTGCTCGAAGGTCGACGTGCCTTCATAGTGTAGATATTAGTTCCTTGTGCAAGAAAAGAATACTATGGAAGAAGACTTATGGAGAAGAGTCATGGTGAAGTTAGGAGACTGGAGATCTCCATTGCTAGATTGAGAACTTCATAGAAGAAGAAAATGCCATAGAAGCCTTGATCTAGAAGAAAAGGCCATAGAAGCCTTGATCTAGAAGAAAAGGCCATAGAAGCCTTGATATTGAAGAAAATACCATAGAAGCCTTGATACTAAAGAAAAGGCCATAAAAGCCTTGATACTAAAGAAAAGGCCACAAAAGCCTTAATATTGAAGAAAAGGCCACAGAAGCCTTGATACTGAAGAAAAGGCCACAGAAGCCTTGATACTAAAAAAGGCCACAGAAGCCTTGATCCTGAAGAAGACTCTAGAAGAGAGTATCTGATTCAGAAGTAGATTAATATTTTAGTACTAATACTTTGTTGCAGGGAAAGAAGATTCAGTGAGTTGGGAAACTTCCTAAAAGAAATTTAGGAAGAGTATCTTCTTCAGAATCAATCCAGCACCTGAAGCAAAATTGAAGGTAAAGAGATCATGAGAAGATCTCATTGAAGAACTTCTAGTCTTGGAAGAAGAAGGACTAGGAGAGTCCTGCTCAAATCTAGAAGCAACAGAATCAGAGATCCAGAAGAAGATCTCACCACCAACACTTCTAAGAGCAGAAGGTTGAAGAAAAGGTCTCAAGGAAGACTAGAAGAAGCTGCAAGATCAAAGACCTTGGGGAGGTCTCAATGAGCATCCAGTAAAAGGCTTGGAGAGCCTTACTGAAGAAATCATCAAAGGAGAACTCATTGGAGAAATTCACTACAGAAGATAGTGAAAGATTTGGGACAATTATCACCATCCGAAAACAAGCCCAAAAGAAGAAGAAGAATTTGGCAAGGAGTGCCAAATATTAGAAGACCTCAAGACATTTAGAATCTTGAGAAGAAGATCCTGCTTGAAGTCAGAATTCGATAAGAAGACTTGAAGATAGAAGAAGCCTACCAAATCCAGGAGATTTGAAGATTACCTCTCACAGCAAGAAGGCATTATTTACTGAGATAAAGACTTCTAAAAATCTATAGAAAAAAGGAGAAGACTACAAGAGGAGAACAAGCCACCAAATCCTAGGCTCGTGAAAGAAAGTTTGAGACCATATTTTGGTGAAGAAGGAGCTATTTAGGACAGCCTACAAAGAGCTGCAAGATCTTACTCAAGGCAACAACTTGGTGATCTTAGACACCAAGATCTACATCCTCTACAAAAGCTTTCAAAAAAAGGTAAGCAACTATTGGTGCAAGTAGATTCATTAATTGGATTACTTATCAGATTTGTTAAAGCACCTTAATTTGGATTAAAGTTGCAAGAAGGAAAATTTGAATTACAGTCTTCAAAAGTAAAAAGAGAAAAGTTCCTTTTAAGGTTCATTTGCACATTAGTTAGGAGTTGATTAGATTTCAGAACTACATCTATCAACTACCTATCATCTACTTTGGAAAAATAAAAAGAAGACTAAGTCCTACAATATTAATTGTAGTGAATTTGCAGAATAATTCTTGAAGGTTCATTTTAGATTATTCTTGATTAGTTGCAGTAAATTGATTAAGTGCACTTATAAGTTATTTTGAGAGTTGATTGGAGTGATAAGGTGTGATTTTTAGTGCATTATTAGTGGGTTCATTTGCACTACTATATTACTCTCAAAAAGCTTAGTGTTTGTGTTCCTAAGAAAGGCACAAAATCAGAATTTGTCAAAGTGTCTAAAGACACTATTAGTGCACAAAAATCTGCAACACATAGTGGCCAAGTGAAGCCACCAAAATAGGTTAGAATCCTCCAAAAACTTGGAGAAGAAGACAACTAACCAAAATCAGAAATAGAAGCTTCAAATATTGAGACTTGGTGAGTCTCAAATCCAAAGCATTACAGGGTTAGTTGCAAGGAGAAAAGTGCAGAAAATTGCATCAAATAAGGAGCTTCTATCTACTTCTATCTAAGCTTGGATTTGTCATCAAAGTATCCAAGAAAAAATGGGAAGGTGTCTAATCAAAGAGACAACCTCAAAACCCCTACATTGTCTCCAAAAATTCTACCATAAAAACCAGAAAATTAGACCTGCAAAAAGGAGTGCAAGAAAGGGTGCAATAAAGGCATCTTATTTACAAATATTGTTACATTGTATTGCACTATCCTAATCTGGTTTATACATGAAAGAGGGCATATTTGAAGGTGCCTCAAAGGCACAATATCCATAGGGTAAACCATACAAATGCGGTTAAACGCTAGCATTCTTCCAAGCATAAATAAGCCTCTCAAAAAGGCTCACATCGTGCACAGGTTGGACAGCCATAATAGGTAACCTGCAAAGCACAAGAAAGGTGTCACATTGCTCACTAAAGGAGACAAATCCAACAACATATAAGAAAGGGAAATCAAAGCAAGAAAATTGGAATCATACATCCAATCAAGGAGCATTCAATACCATAATGGAGCATCAAGAAGTCTCCACCAAAGTGTTGCCATTCGAACTCCATTCAAGAGCCATCGAAGCTCCTCCAAATCTCCACCAAAGCTCCACCATAAGCATTTCTTGGCTGGAAATATCTCAGCACCAATAAAGTACAACAAAGAACAAGGTGGAAAAATACATTGAAGGGCTTGCAAGAAGGCATTGATAAGACAAGGGCATGCAAAGGAAATAAGGTGCCACTTGTCATTCTCCAAAAGAACCCTAAAAATACCCACAAAGGAATGTTGAATTTCACACATGTGAAAGGAGATGTTACAACATTGTTTTCGCACCCATATTCCATGTGGAAGAGGAGTTACTTTCATCCAGAAGCATTACAGTAAGAGGCCTCACATACGTTGAAGCAGAGAAGCCACTTGGACAATGCACAAAGAGGGAATAAAAATATTCCAAGCAAAGGTGACACTTGTAACAAGCATTAGAATAGAGTTGGTGACTCCACCAAATGTCCAAAGCATCCTTGGAGCATTGAATGAAATTGTTGTGACACTTGTCACTCATCAAAATATTGACCACCTATTAAAGGTACCTTGGACTAGGGAGAACGTCAAAATAGAGAGCATTCAAAAGTAGCAAATATAAGTGTAATAACTCTCAGTCAAACAAGTCAAGGGAAGCATTAAAGAAGAGCATTGAAGCCAAGGAGCATGTTGAAGAATCTATCATTACTCATAGCACCCAAGAAGGATATATTATAGCCATACACATCCGATTTCATAAAGGTGCAAAGCTTTATTAAGGTAAAATTTCCCCTATCTAATTTGCTTTCATTAAAAAGGGAGTTATAAGGTTATATTCTAAGGTTGAAGTATTAAAGGAAATCAATCTTTATTTGAAAGCAAAACTTAGGGAAATTAAATATCAAAGTAATCTAATATTTGCAAAACACAACCTAGGAGAAATAAGGGATACTACTTGGAATTAATCCATTGATATTTGTAAATATTATTGTGTTCTAATTTTCCAAATTTGGGAGTTATAAGGGTTACAACACCAAACTAGGTTATTGAAAATTAGAAACACTAAAATCAAATCCTAAGGGATATTAAAAGAGGTTATTAAGGTTTTTGCTAAGGTTGGAAAATTATAATATTTTTGTCTCAAAATTTATCAAAAGGGACAAAAGAAATCCAACATTAAAACCTCTTCAAATTTGGAAAAGTGCTTAGTTCAATAGGAGTAATAAGGTGTTAGAAAAGTTGATTTTTGATATTTACAAAACTTTACAAAATCAACCAAAAATTGAACTACATTTTACAAGAGCACTATATCATATTCCAAAATCACTAGGGTATTGGAAATATTGAGTATATTGAGTTGTCATTGATGTCAAAGGGTGCATATTATTCAAGGCAAAAATATTCTTCAAGGGTGTGAAGTTGACAAGGTTGGACAATATAACAATGGACAATTATTTAAGGCAAGGTTTTAAATAAAGGATTATAATATTTAAATATCATATTTAAATATTATACAGAGAAGAACAAAGGTTAAAAGTGGCTTGGGACAAAAATATTAAATATTGCAAGAAAAGGACAAGGTTTAAAATATAATATTATAATTGCTTGGAAAAATATTTAAAGACCACAAGAGGAGGCAAAGGTTTAAAGACAAAGATTTAATATTTCAAGGGCCAAAGGTTTAAAATATTATAATGTTTTTATAAGGAAAGGTGCCAACATTTGGAGAGAAAAATAAAAAATATGCATGCGCCGACGTTCATGGGTATTGAAGAAAAACCATATAAATAAGGGCACAAAAATTCATTTGGAAGTAGGCAAGAAACTATAGCATAATTTGAAAATTCTCTCCATGTGAAAATTGAAGTAGGTCACACGAAACAGAGGAGAGCATGCTTGAAGGCAAGAGCAAAAAGGATAATATCTTCATCATGTTGTGATTTGGTTTTCGTCTGGGTGGCTAGTCCAGCTGGTTGCCTAGTTGGTGCTAAGGCACTGCCGGTAGGAAGGTTGCGGGTTCAAAACTTGCAGGTACCATTTTGATTGAGGAAATAGTTTTGGTTTGAAGAGCATTAACGAAGAGCATTTTATTTATGACGTGTTGCATGGATAGTTCTACCCACTTGGGTAGCCCAGCTGGTCGCCTAGCTAGCACTAGGGCGTCATGGAGCAGGAGGTCGTAGGGTCAAAACCTGCAGGCGTTGTTTTGTGAGGCAAAGGAAGGAAATCGTGCGCTTGGCTTATGGTTGAAGGTATGGATAAATTTTTTGGTTAAATTTAATTTGAAAGATAGAAATCGTTCACTGGGCTTGCTGATTAAAAAGGGGGCAAAATATTTTATTTTAAATTTAAATTAGAAAAGGAGTTATAAGGTGTATTAAGTTTTATTTGGAAATTGTAAATTCTGCATATTAGAAAAGGAGTTATAAGGTGTATTAAATTTTATTTGGAAATTGTAAATTCTGCATGTTAGAAAAGGAGAAATAAGGTGTATTATGGTTTAATTTTTAATTGTATTTTTGCATGATAGAAAAGGGAAATTTGAGGGTTTTAGTCAACATTAAAAGCTTTATTTTGTGAGACTAAAAAGGAGTTATAGAGTATTATTTTTCAAGCTTTATTGTGCACATTTTTTGGGAAGGTTTTTGTGGATGATTTTCTATCTATGCAAGAAATAGAAAATTACTAACCAGATTTTTGAAGGATCAAAAAGAAAATTATTTTGCCAAGACAGGTTTGAGAAGCTCATCATCATCAAGGCAGTTTTAGAGGTATGGTGATTTAATCCCTTACTCAAGGTTTGTTTTTGGATGAAGAAAATATTTTGATGTCATATGGTTGGAGATATAAGGATTGATTTGATGAGCATTAGTGTTGAATGAAATTGGGATTAAATGTGCAAAGATTATAGGTTAGTTTTGTGAGTAGAGTTGTGCATTGCTTTGAATGAATTTAGGAATAATAGAGCAAGGGTTTGAGAACAAAGTTGTGCATTGCTTTGATTGAAATTGGGAATAATAGTATAAGGGTTTGAGAGCAAAATTGTGCATTATGTATGATTGGGAGTAGATGAGCATGACAGATTTATGGATTGTTATATTTAGTTTTGGGTATAGATGAGTATTGTTTGTATGCAATATTTTGGATCAGATTTGAGCAGGTTTTTGTGAGTAGGATTGAGCAAAATTATGAGTAGGTTTAAGCAAGTTTTGTGAGTAGATTTGAGCATAGTTGTGAGAAGGTTTGAGTAGGTTTTATGAGCAGATTTGAGCAGAGTTGAGAGTAGGTTTTGGAGTATATTTGAGCAAGACTTATGTAGTATTGGAGCATATTTGAGCAAAGTTGAGAGTAGGTTTTGGAGTATATTTGAGCAAGTCTTGTGTGAAGGCTTGGAGCAGATTAGAGAAGAGGATTGGTGTCTCTTGAGTAGAGGTCCAGAAAGAGGGATTAGTGTCTCCTGTGGATAGAGGTCCATGAACTAGAGCAAGAGGGGATTGGTGTCTCCTATGGATAGAGGTCCATGAACTAGAGCAAAGGGGATAGGTGTCTCCTGTGGATAGAGTTCCACAAACATTGTAATAGGGAATGAGTTCCCAAGAATTTTGTTGAGAAATTTATAAGAAATATTTCTCCGTGGATGTAGCCCACATTGGGTGAACCACGTTAAATCTGTGTCTCTTATGTGTGTGATGATTTGTGCATTGTTTCATTATTGCAATTGATAATATTGGATGATATTGCTTTGGAAAGAAAAGTAAAAGTTTGATCTTATATTGTTCACCCCCCTCTCAGTATAAGCTTGTGTTCTTCAATTGGTATCAGAGTGGGTTCCTTCGTGAAAGCCTAACAGCTTGAAGGAAGATCTTACAAGAACACACATGGCCACTGAAGTGATAGAAGATGCTCCTATGGTTGAAATCAATGAGAAAGATTCAGAAAAGGAAGAGGAAGCCATAGTTGATATGGAAAAGGAACTTATTGCTGCTCTTGGAGAATTGAAAAGGGTTAGAAAGAAGAATTCAGGATTGAAGGCTCAAGTTCAAGAGGATGAGGAAACAAAGACAAAGCTTCTACAAGATCTCATAGACTTAAAAGTGAAGGTTGAAGAGACAAAAATAATTGAAGAAGTTATGGTTGAGAAATTAAAGGCAAAAGAATTAGAATGTGAAAAATTGGAACATGAAGTTGTCTCTCTAAGAAAGGAAGTAGAAAAGTCTAAGGATAAGTTGCAGCAAAATATAAGGTTAGAGAAACAGAAAGAGGAGTCAAGCTCAAAAGGAACAAAGACATCAAAGAAAGTTAGTAAAAAGGAGCCCATGACCTATGTTGATGTATTGAAGGAGGAAGAAAATAGAGGATCATCATGGACATAAGTCAATCACAGGAACATAAATGAAAGAACCATGCGACCATATCATCCAAGGCAATCAAACAGGTTTAAAAATTTCTTCCATGGTTATTGTTTTTCATGTAACAAATATGGTCATAAAGTTGTACATTGCATGGTCTATGTGAAAAATAATGTTGGCATCATCAATAGAAATTACAATTCTTTTGCACCTCTCATGAATAACAATGTCATGTGTTACAAATGTAATAATTTTGGGCACAAAGCTAGATGGTGTAAAACAATATTTCCTGAACTTCCTAAATCAAGCAAGAAAGAGGAAGGTCAAACAGTTCAGAAGGAGATGTCCTCAAAAGTTTGGAAAAAGAAAAAGGAACAAGAAAAGGAAAAGTCCATGTTGGTACAAACAACTCTTCATGTGCAAAATGAAGGAAATCAGTGGTACATTGATAGTGGTTGTTCAAGCCATATGACAGGTGACAAAAGCAAATTTCTTTCTCTCAAGAAAATAAATGGAGGAACAGTGAAATTTGGTGATAATGCTTCTACCAAAATTGTTGGAAAAGGGACTTTGAGTTTGGATAATGGAAAATCTAGGACAGAAAATGTGTTATATGTTGAAGGATTGAAGCACAATCTACTAAGTGTAAGTCAACTATGTGATCAAGGGCACATACTCACATTTCACCCAAATGGATGTGAGATCATGAAATCCAAGACAGGAAAGCTTATTGCAGATGCTAGTAGAACTACAAACAATCTCTACATGTTAAGTGAAATTAAGGGAGGAAAATGCTTTTTATCACAAGAGGATGAGATCTGGTTATGGCATAGAAGAATGGGTCACCTGAACTTTGACAACATAGTGAAAATAAGCAACAAATAGGCAGTCAAATATTTATCCAAAATAGCAAAACCCCCAAGCACGATTTGTGCACAATGCCAACATGGTAAGCAAATAAGATCAAGTTTCAAATCAAAGGAGTTTTCTTCATCCAAACCCTTGGAGCTAGTTCACACTGATCTATGTGGGCCTACAAGGACAAAGAGTTTACAAGGTGAGAGTTACTTCATGTTATTTATTGATGATTTCTCTAGAATGACTTGGGTAACATTCTTAAAAGAAAAATCAGAAGCATTTGAAAAGTTCAAGGCATTCAAGGCACTAGTAGAAAATGAAACAGATAAAAATATCAAGTGTCTAAGATCAGATAGAGGAGGAGAATTCACTTTAGGTGAATTTGTAGAATTCTGTGAACAACATGGAATCAAGAGATAATACTCAGTAACAAGAACTCCACAACAAAATGGAGTAGTTGAAAGGAAAAATAGAATTGTTTAGGGTATGGCTAGGGCTATGTTAAATGAGTCTAAGATTTCTGATGCATTTTGGAAAGAGGTAATTCATACAACTATTTACATTATCAATAGAGCTCAAATAAGAGTAAATCACCACAAAACCCCATATGAGCTTTGGAAGGGAAGACCAGCTACTATGAAGTACTTCAAAAATTTTGGAAGCAAATGCTACATTAGATGAGAAGAGAAAAATCTGGGCAAGTTTGATTCTAGGTGTGAAGAGGGTATCTTCCTTGGTTATTCCACTAAGAGCAAATCCTATAGATGCTACAATAAAAGATCACATAAAATTGTGGAAAGTACAAATGTAAGAGTTGATGAAGAAATAGATCTAAGAGAACCAACTCAAGAAATTGTGTATCAAGAAGGAGAAAGTTGCAAAGAAGAAGAAGGTGAAGAAACTGAAGAAGATGAGACACAAAGGGCACCACCTAAGACACCATCCAGGTATGTGCAAAAGAATCATCTGAGAGAATTGATTATTGGGAATCCAGATGAGAGACAAACAAGGAGGAAGATAATAGGAACAGGTGAACATGCAAATTTTTCTTTGCTATCCAAAGTTGAGCCCAAGGATTTCAATGAAGCAAGTGAAGACAAATACTGGATTAAAGCAATGGAAGAAGAGTTAGACCAAATAGAAAAGAGTGAGACTTGGGAACTTGTCCCACATCCAAAAGACAAGAATGTAATTGGCACCAAATGGGTCTACAGAAATAAGTTGAATGAAGATGGTCAGGTTGTCAAAAACAAAGCAAGACTTGTGTGCAAAGGCTACGCACAAGTTGAGGGGATTGACTTTGAAGAAACATTTGCTCCCATTGCACGTCTTGAAGCCATAAGAATATTCCTGGCTTTCTCAAGCTTCAAAAACTTCAAGGTGTATCAAATGGATGTAAAATCAGCTTTTCTCAATGGTTACTTAGAGGAAGAGGTCTACATAGAGCAACCAGATGGTTTCAACCTGACAGATAAGCCGGACTATGTATGCAAATTAAAGAAAGCTCTCTATGGACTAAAGCAAGCCCCTAGGGCTTGGTACTCAAGATTGGATAAGTATCTCCAAGAACAGGGTTTCAAAAAAGGTATAGTTGATAGCAATCTATACATCAAAAATGAAGGAAATAACTTGTTGATTGTAGTGGTCTATGTGGATGATATCATTTTTGGAGGCAGTAATGACAAGATGTGTCAAAAATTTGCAAAGTGTATGCAAAATGAATTTGAGATGTCTATGCTTGGTGAGTTATCTTTCTTTCTTGGGTTGCAAATTTCACAATCAGATAAAGGTATATTTCTCTCTCAGACCAAGTATGTGAAAGAAATGTTGAAAAATTTCAGGATGGAGGATTGCAATCCTATGAGTACCCCCATGATTATAGGATGTAAGTTAAGTAAATATGATGAGTCTCCTGAAGCAAATCAGACATTGTATAGATCCATGATTGGAAGTTTACTATATGTCACAGCTACTAGACCAGATATAATGCAGGCAGTCGGATTGGTGGTAAGATTTCAAGTTGCACCAAAAGAAACACATGTACAGGCAGTAAAGAGAATCTTTAAGTATTTGAAAGGAACTATGAGTTTTGGATTGTGGTACCCCAAATGTAATAATTTCACACTCATTGCATATACAGATGTGGATTGGGCAGGCAATATTGATGATAGAAAAAGCACAAGTGGAGGAGCATTCTTTCTTGGAGATTGTTTAGTCTCTTGGCTAAGCAAGAAATAAGCATCAGTATCCTTATCCACTGCAGAAGTAGAGTACATTGCAATAGTTGCTTGTTGTACACAGGTTTTATGGATGAAGCAGACTTTAAGTGATTTCAAAATAGAACATGATCATCCTATCCCCATACTGTGTGATAATACAAGTGCCATTAATATCTCAAAGAATCTAGTGATGCATTCAAGGACTAAGCACATTTCAATCAAATATCATTTTTTGAGAGAGCAAGTGACTGATCAACAAGTCAAATTGGAATACATTGCTACAAAGGAACAAATTGTTGACATCTTTACCAAGCCACTTCCAAAGGAAACTTTTGAGTATCTCAAAGGAAAGTTGGGAGTAACTTCACTCCCATCTCAAAATTGATCACCTCAAGAAAAGGAGGTGGTGAGGGGGTTGAGTTAAGTGTCTTATTTTTAGCCCCAAGGAGCCCTTTGCCATTGATGTCAAAGGGGAGAGAATTCAGTGAGGGGAAGCAGCTTGTCAAGGGGAGCAATTTGGAAATCCAGTTATAGTAAAAGAAATTTTTTTGTAGGGTTGCCATCAATGACAAAGGGGGAGATTGTTGGAAATATTGAGTATATTGAGTTGTCATTGATGTCAAAGGGTGCATGGTATTCAAGGCAGAAATATTCTTCAAGGGTGTGAAGTTGACAAGGTTGGACAATATAACAATGGACAATTATTTAAGGCAAGGTTTTAAATAAAGGATTATAATATTTAAATATTATACAGAGAAGAACAAAGGTTAAAAGTGGCTTGGGACAAAAATATTAAATATTGCAAGAAAAGGACAAGGTTTAAAAGATAATATTATAATTGCTTGGAAAAATATTTAAATACCACAAGAGGAGGCAAAGGTTTAAAGATAAAGATTTAATATCTCAAGGGCCAAAATTTTAGAGGAGGCAAAGGTTTAAAGATAAATATTTAATATTTCAAGGGCCAAAGGTTTAAAATATTATAATGTTTTTATAAGGAAAGGTGCCAACATTTGGAGAGAAAAATAAAAAATATGCATGCGCCGACGTTCATGGGTATTGAAGAAAAACCATATAAATAAGGGCACAAAAATTCATTTGGAAGTAGGCAAGAAACTATAGCACAATTCAAAAATTCTCTCCACGCGAAAATTGAAGCAAGTCACACGAAATAGAGGAGAGCGTGCTTGAAGGCAAGAGCAAAAAGGATAATATCTTTATCGTGCCATGATTTGGTTTTCATCTGGGTGGCTAGTCCAGCTGGTCGCCTAGCTGGTGCTAAGGCGTTGCCAGCAGGAAGGTTGCGGGTTCGAAACTTGCAGGCACCATTTTGATTGAGGAAATAGTTTTGGTTTGAAGAGCATTAATGAAGAGCATTTTATTTATGATGTGCTACATGGATAGTTCTACTCGCTTGGGTAGCCCATTTGGTCGCCTAGCTAGCGCTAGGGTGCCATGGAGCAGGAGGTCGCAGGGTCAAAACTTGTAGGTGCTATTTTGTGAGGCAAAGGAAGGAAATTGTGCGCTTGGCTTATGGTTGAAGGTATGGACAAAATTTTTGGTTAAATTTAATTTGAAAGATAGAAATCGTTCGTTGGGCTTGCTGATTAAAAAGGGGGCAAAATATTTTGTTTTAAATTTAAATTAGAAAAGGAGTTATAAGGTGTATTAAGTTTCATTTGAAAATTGTAAATTCTGCATATTAGAAAAGGAGTTATAAGGTGTATTAAAGTTTATTTGGAAATTGTAAATTTTGCATGTTAGAAAAGGAGAAATAAGGTGTATTATGGTTTAATTTTTAATTGTATTTTTGCATGATAGAAAAGGGAAATTTGAGGGTTTTAGTCAACATTAAAAGCTTTATTTTGTGAGACTAAAAAGGAGTTATAGAGTATTATTTTTCAAGCTTTATTGTGCACATTTTTTGGAAAGGTTTTTGTGGATGATTTCTTATCTATGCAAGAAATAGAAAATTACTAACCATATTTTTGAAGGATCAAAAAGGAAATTATTTTGCCAAGATAGGTTTGAGAAGCTCATCATCATCAAGGTAGTTTTAGAGGTATGGTGATTTAATCCCTTACTCAAGGTTTGTTTTTGGATGAAGAAAATATTTTGATGTCATATGGTTGGAGATATAAGGATTTATTTGATGAGCATTAGTGTTGAATGAAATTGGGATTAAATGTGCAAATATTATAGGTCAGTTTTGTGAGTAGAGTTGTGCACTGCTTTGAATGAATTTAGGAATAAAAGTGCAAGGGTTTGAGAACAAAATTATGCATTACTTTGATTAAAATTGAGAATAATAGTATAAGGGTTTGAGAGAAAAAATGTGGATTGTGTATGATTGGGAGTAGATGAGCATGATAGATTTGTGGATTGTTAGATATAGATGAGTATTTTTTGTATGTAAGAGTTTAGATCAGATTTGAGGAGGTTTTGGTGAGTACAATTGAGCAAAATTGTGAGCAGGTTTAAGCAAGTTTTGTGAGTAGATTTGAGCATAATTATGAGTAGGTTTTGTGAGAAAATTTGAGCAGAGTTGAGAGTAGGTTTCGGAGTAGATTTGAGCAAGCCTTGTATAGGCTTGGAGAACATTTGAGAGCAGGTTTTGGAGTAGATTTGAGCAAGCCTTGTATGAAGGCTTGGAGCATATTAGAGCAAGAGGGGATTGGTTTCTCCTATGGATAGAGGTCCATGAACTAGAGCAAGAGTAGATTGGTGTCTCTTGTGGATAGAGGTCCACGAACCAGAGTAAATGGGATAGGTGTCTCATGTGGATAGAGTTCCACAAACATTGTAATAGGGAATGAGTTCCCAAGAATTTTGTTGAGAAATTTATAAGAAATATTTCTTTGTGGATGTATCCCACATTGGGTGAACCACATTAAATCTATGTCTCTCATGTGTGTGATGATTTGTGCATTTTTTCATTATTGCAATTTATAATATTGGATGATATTGCTTTGGAAAGAAAAGTAAAATTTTGATTTTATATTGTTCACCCCCCTCTTAATAAAATTTTATGTTCTTCATGGGGAGTCATAAGGTATTCTACAAAATTTGATAATAATAGCATCTCCCAAAGATTATCAAGTTCTAAATCCATTGGGAAGATATAATCTTTCTACAAAACCTAAAATTCCATTAGGCGTATATACTCTGATTACTAGGGAGACATAATGAAGCCTACAAACCTAAGGATTAATAAATGTTTTATCAAATCAATCTTATATGCTTCAATTAGGGATCGTATATCCTAATACAATGATTTATAAGGTAGACTACTAAGATTCTATCAAATTCAATAATAAGAAATAGCAAGAATCACTATTTCAAAAATCTATCATGCATGAAATTTTGAGTAAAGCTTTCAATAACGAATAACTATTCTATGAAGTAGAATTCTACTCTCAAAACTTAATAGATACTCTAGAAGGATACGAGTATCTATCCACTAGTGAGAAAGAGAAATTCTCCTTGTTTCTTAAAGAAACCAAAGAAGGTAACTTTACAGCATTGATTGGTTATATTCATGAAATCCTCTTCACAACATGGTGGAACTCACAAAGATTGGTTGTATTTTCACCAAAATAGTGTCTGATGGTTTATCTATCATTAATTTTGTTTGTACTTACTCAACACAAGAAACAAGCTAGCAATAAAGAATAATATTATTGTGATGATAGACTAACTTGTCATGAAGCAAAAATTCCACCAGCACCAATACAAAATCACAGGAGAAGGAGGAAAAGGAAGAAAATATATGCTAGAAAGAAACATGGCATCATGAAGACTGAACCAGTTGAACACATACAAAAGAAAAAATAACCTTTAGCTATAACTTACTTTGCATCATATGAATACACAGATTACCTGTTGAACCTAATCACAATAAGCAATGAATTAAAATACAAATTCCACTATCGAATAGAAGAAGATCCACATTGAAGACTAAAGTCTTCAATACCCAAATAATGTAATAGATGGGGGTGTTAGAAATAGATTATATTACATCATTTGGGTTATGTAAATGTAACTTCCTCGGTACATACTTAGGACATTATATTACTTTAGAGGGAAGTTATATTGTTACTTCATGCAATGTAATAAATGCACAAGTGTCAATGTGCAAGTTGTATATGTACAATATGTCCCTTGCACAGTGTTGAGTGATATTTTTGCCCAATTACAAGAATATACTCATAGTCAGGATTCTGCCTAGATATCCTCTTTTGCAAGGAAATATTTGTAATTTCCCCAAGGTTATGTTTAATGTATTAATTTGCTTGCAATGTTTAGTGAAAAATGTGAAATTACCAAAATTTAATTGGATACCTCAGTGTTGCATGTTAGAGTTAATGTGTACTTTGTCTGTGACACTTGTCATGTTGTCCTTGACACTTGTCATGTTTTCATATAGGCCTCATGCCTATATATTGTAATCTTTCTTGTACAATATTATCTCTCATATTTTTCCATTCCTTTCTTGTATAATATTATCTCTCATTTTTTTCCATTCCCAATAGGTTTGAACTCATAAGCCTTACTAAGGTATTATTTTATATAGGTTGATTAATTTACTTTCATAAGTAGTAATAAGGGATAATATAAGATTGAAATTATCATTATCTTTTGCATTTAAATTTATTTGCAAAATCAATCTTAATAGATTTGAGAGTAAATCAAGGAGTTAATATTTTTATCCTTAAATAGTATTATCACTCTAGCTGAAATACAATATTTGAAATTAATATCATAGGAGGTATAAGATTTTCTACTTGGAAATAAATTATTATTATTATTGCAAATATCATTATTTTTCAAAATTCTAAAATTAGGGAGATAAAAGGTATACTACATCAAACATATATTATTGAAATTTAGAAATATTAAACTATTGGATATTAAAGGCTATAAAAGGAAGTTTATTATTTACTTAAAGGAGTTGGAAGTATTTACTTACACTTGTCTCATACTTATACTAAAGAGACAAAATAAATCCAACCATAGAGAACTTCAAATTGATAATTGCATAGTTCATAGAAGAAATAAGGTGAAGTAGGAGTTGATTGTTGTCATTCTCAAAACATTACAAAATAAACTCAAAAGGTGAACTATTATTTCCTATAGCACATTCCAATCACTAGGGAGATATAAGGAGTCCTATAAAAACAAGGTCTTGGAAATTTCTTATCAAATTAAATTAGGGAGATATAAGGTAGCCAACAAGGATCATCATGACAACAAATAAATTCATCCTTGCAAAATCTCAACTACTTAAAGGTCCAAATTACACCTCATGAAAAACAAAGTGAGGGTAATTTTATTAGTTGATAAGCTTTGGGAAATTATCAAAGGAATAACTACTAAACCTAATTATGGTGATATAGAGATTCAAAAGTTTGAAGAGAGTGATGAAAAACCATTAATGATAATAACATTTGCCATCATAGATGAAATACAACCTTACATAATTTCAATAGGAATATCTACAAAAGCTTGGAAAACTCTAGAAAAAATATTTGAAGGGAAAAACAAAGCTACTCGATTACATTCCCTAAAAATGAAATGTGGAAGTGTAGAACTATTCCTAAGGAAGGTAGCAGATATTAAAGTAAACCTATTAACCTTAGGAGAAGAGGTTAAAGATAAATTTCTTTTTTAGGTAACCATGAGAGCTCTATTAGCTTTTGATGCAACATGTAATGGGAGATAGCAATCACAAGATGCAGAATAATATGAAATAAAGTAAATCTGTGAGATGACTAAAAATATACTATAAATAGAAATGATGGAGATGTTTACAAAAGTAGTTATGGAGGAAATGAACACTCCATGAATATAGCTACAACTCAAGAATGGGCATTGAGCATATTACACCCCATCACAATACATCACACTGCTACATCATGCCACTCTGGTCTACACTACTTCCTACTAATGTAGTTCACTCTCTTGTCTCTATATCTATGTCTATGGCCCTTTATATAGGAAATAGGTTCCTTGGCCAACACTCTACCTAGATGTGCAAGGGACAACTTGCACATATACAACTTGCACTTTGACACTTGTGCATTTATTACATTGCATGAAGTAACTAGATAACTTCCCCCTAAAGTAATCTAATGTCCTAAGTATGTACCAAGAAAGGTACATTTACATAATCCAAATGATGTAATAGTCTATTTCTAACACCCCCTGTATTACATTATTTGGATATTGAAGACTTTAGTCTTCAATGTGGATCTTCTTCCAGTTGATGATCTGAATCTTCTTCTCTATTTTCTGCAACCTGTTCAAGCAAGTGATTAGTGTCTTCATAATCTATCATTCTTGTTGAGAGAGCTTTGATTTCAAAATCATCTGTCGATTCTTCCAGTTCTTCAATTTCTTCTATCCTCTGAGCTAGATGTCCTTTTTTATTTCTTTTTTGATACTCCAATTGAGGGTAATTGATTGGATGTTAAAATTGTTGTTGATGAGGATTTTGATATTGTCGTGCCTAAAATTGATTCCCATTGTTCATCTGATTCCCTTGATTCTAATTTTTGGGATTGAACCTGCAGTAGTTGGTGCTATGGCCTTTTCTCTTGCATATCTAACAATACCTATTGTACCATGCTTTTCATCCTTTTGATGAAGTAGCAATGTTTCCCTATGGATTTTCTTTAGATGACAATGCATTGTTAGACATTTCATCTTTACCTATATTTTCCACTTCATATTCCTGTAGAATATTGATTAATTCATCAAAAGAAGTATCTTTACTTAGAACTTGTAAAGATGTTACCAACTATTTATAGTTGTCTGGAAGTGCTCTCATAGTTATTTGAGTAAGAAGTTCATCCTTGATTGTTTCTCCTAAGGTAAATAATTTCCCTTTGATATCTGCTACCTTCCTTAGGAATAGTTCTATGCTTTCTCCATTATTCATTTTTAATGAATGAAGTTGAGTCTGAAGATGGAGAATGGTAGCCTTATTCTTTCCTTCAAATATTTTCTCTAGGCTTGTCCATGCATCTGAAGATATTTTTGTTGAACTGATATAGGGTTGTATTTCATCAGTGATTGCAAAGGTTATTATCATAAGTGCCTTTGAATCATTTTCTATGAACTTTTGGATTTCAATATCATCTGTGGTAGGTATTTGTGTTTTCCCTTTGATGATATCCCACAATTTTTCATATACCAAGATAGCTTTCACTTTATTCTTCCAGGAAAAATAATTAGGACCCTTGAGTAATTGAGATTCTGCTAGGAAGAATTTGTTTGAAGCCATTTGAAAACCCTAATGTCAATCCTCAGATTTTGTAGAATACCTTATGACTCCCTAGTATGCTATGGATAAGATATAGTGCTTTTGTAGAATTATAGTTCAATATTGATTGATTTTGTAAAGTTTTGTAGAATACCAAAATCAATTCCTATTATCCCTTATTACTCCTATTGAACTAAGCATTGTTCCCAAATTTTAAAGAGGTTATAATGTTGGATCTTTTGTCTCCTTTTGAAAGGATTGAGACAATAATATTATGAATATCCAACCTATGAAAAAACTCTCTTTATAAATAACCCTTTGGGAATTAGGTTAAGTGTATCTAATTTTCCAATTAAATGATTTGATGTAGTAGCCCTTATGACTCCCTAATATTTGGATAAATTAGATCACAATTAATATTTGCAAATATTCAATATTTATCCAAGTAGAAAACCTTATTACTCCTAGGTTTTATATTGCAAATATTTGATTTAATTTGATAAAATATTTCCCTTGATATATGGCTTTCAATGTAAATAAATTCCTTTGATTTAACCCTTATAACTCCAAGGAAATAAAGCACATATTAATGGAAATAATTTTACCTTTCTCCAAGCAATGTTTGATGCTGATTTCAAAGAAGCTTGGACTGTTGAATTTATGTAGACATCATGGATGCTGTGGATGTATCCTCCAATGGAAGTACTTTGGCTTTAATGCATTCCAAATCTGGCATCTTCTAGTCTCTTCCCTTGACTTTGATTGCCTTGAGCATTAAAGGCTCTAACACCTTCTTGACATGCTGCAACTCAGCCCTTTTTTGCACAGATGATGAGAGAGTAATTTTGATGATGAAGAATGCTTGCTTGACTTTGGTCATTGACATCCTTAAATGGAGAAGATTCATCTCTTATGTGCCAAGTGGCATGACCATTTCCTTTCGAGCGCTTGAGGAGAGTTTGGTGCCAACGAACATTTGTCTCCCTTCTTGTAATGTAAGAACGTTACGTTCTTTAGAAAAATACTTGGTCTTCCTCTTTGACAAGTGTACTCAATGCACCAAATGCACTAGCCTATTCATGTAACTCCTCCTTGAAGATGAGCACTCTCTTGAATCGAGCGTTAGGGTTTTTCTTTAGTGACAAGTGTCACTTTCTTCTCTGCATGGACGTAGTCTCTATTGCTAGTTTGAATGGACCCTTTGAGACCTTTTTAGCTTTACAAATCTCCTCCTTTGCTTTCGTTCATCTGCATAGTCTTCTATTGGGATATGGAGCAATAGTATGGAGGCCTTGAGCACCACTTTCAATGAATGTATATGGAGTAAGTAGTACTCCAAATGGTGCTTCAACTTTCTTTTGCTTTATATTTGATTTTTGTCCTCCTTACGTAGATGCTCTTGCTCTTTAATGATGTTGTGCTTCCTTGCTCTTGTACATGTATCTTGCAGGTTCGGCCCTCTAGAATGTGAGGAGTATGAGCCCTTCGTATGGCTCTTTGAGCTAGGCTTGGATGGCTGCTAGCATACGACTACTTTCGACTAGTTTTTCTAGCAAGAGTAGTGCCTTTGAGGCACCTTTGAATCTGCCTTCTCTCCCTGTATAACTAGATTAGAAATAGTGCACTATAATGTAAAATAGTTTTAATACAAGATGACCTTGTTGCACTTTCTTTTGCACTCCTCTTTGTAAGTCTTAATTTTTGGTTTTTGAGGTAGAATATTGAGTGCAATATAGGGGTTTTGAGGTTGTCTCTTGATTAGACACCTTCCCCTATTTGCTTGGATATTTTATAAATGAATCCAAGCTTGTAACCATATGATAGAAGCTATTTTTCTGCACTATTTTCTTGTGCTTTGAACTTGAGACTCACCAAGTCTCGTTCGAGGCTTCTTTTGATGCTCTTATGGTGGTTACTTTCTTCTCCAATGCTTGGAGGATTGAGCTGATTTTGTGGCTTCCTTAGGCCACTTCAAAGTTGCAGATATCAGTGCATTAATAGTGTCTTTAGACACTTTGACAAATTCTATTTTTGTGCCCTTCTAATGAACACAAACAATAATATTTGAGAGCAATATAATAGTGCAAAATGAATCTAATAATATTGCACTAACAATTTCACCTTATCACTCCAATCAACTCTCAAAAATAATGCACTTAAATAATTTACTGCAACTAATCAAGAATAATCTGAAATGAATCTTCAAGAATTATTCTAAAATTTCTTTATAAGCAAGGTAATAGGAGCTAGTCTTCATTTTCTTTCCAAAGTAGATGATAGGTAGTTGATAGATAGTTTAAGATTCTAAAATCTAATCAACTCCTAAAGTGCAAATGAACCTTAAAGAATCCTTTCTTTTTGCACATTTGAAGACTCTTAATTCAACTCTCCTTTTTGCAACTTTACTCCAATTAAGGTGCTTAAACAAATCTGATAAGTAATCCACTTAATGAATTTACTTGCACCAATAGTTGCTTACCTTTTTTTGAAAGCCCTTTTCACCACTTCTGTAGAGGATGTAGATCTTGGTGTCTAAGATCACCAAGTTGTTGTCTTGAGTAAGATCCTGTAGCTCTCTGTAGGCTACCTTGAACAACTTCGTCTTCACCAAAATATGGTCTCCAACTCTCTTTCATGAGCCTAGGATTTTGGTGGCTTGTTATCCTCTTGTAGTCTCCTCCTTTTGTTGTATATTAGAAGAGATATTTGATTCTGAAGTGGTGCCTTCTTGCTGTGAGAGGTAATCTCCAAATCTCCTGGATTTGGTAGGCTTCTTCTGTTTGAATCTTCCTTCAAGCTTCTTGTCAAATTTTGACTTCAAACAGGATCTTCTTCTCAAGATTTTGAATGTCTTGAGGTCTTCTGAGATTTGGCACTCCTTGCCAAATTCTTCTTCTTGGGCTTGTTGTCGGATGGTGATAATTGTCCCAAATATTTCACTATCTCCAATAGTGAATTTCTCCAATGAGTTCTCCTTGGAACTCCTTTGATGATTTCTTCAGTAAGGCTCTCCAAGCCTTTTACTGGATGCTCGTAGAGGCCTCTCCAAGGCCTTGCAACTTCTTCTGGTCTTCTTTGAGACCTTATCTTCAACCTTCTACTTCTGGAAGTGTTGGTGGTGAGATATTCTCCTGGATCTCTGATTCTGCTACCTCTGTATTCGAGCAGGACTCTCCTAGTCCTTCTTCATCAATGAGATCTTCTCCTGATCTCTTTTGCTTTAGGTGTTGGATTGATTCTGAAGAAGATACTCTTCCTAACCTTTTTGTAGGAAGCTTTCCCAACTCATTGAATCTACCTGTTCCTACAACAAAGTATTAGTACTAAAATATACTTCTGAATTAGATACTCTCTCCTGGAGTCTTCTTCAGGATCAAGGCTTCTATGGCCTTTTCTTCAAGGTTTTGTGGCCTTTTCTTAGGTTTTGGCTTTTTAAGGCTTTTGTGGCTTTTTCTAAGGTTTTGTGGCCTTTTCTTCTAGATCAAGGCTTCTATGGCCTTTTCTTCTGGATCAAGGCTTCTATGGCCTTTTCTTCTTGTGAAGTTTCCAATCTATCAATGGAGATCTCTTATCTCCAAACTTCACTACAATTCTTCTCCAGAAGTCTCTTCTGTAGTGTTCTTCTCTTGCAACAACTAATCTCTACACTATGAAGGCACTCCGACCTTTGGGCAATGAAGTTGAAATCTCCTAGCTTTCTATTGTAGGAGGTGTCCCAATCATCTGAGTATTAATTCCCTACAATAAAAGAACCTTCAAGTTAGTTTCTCTAGATCTCTTAGATGAGCTTCACTAGTTGATTCATCAAACTAGTGGATCAAGTGTTGAGTCCTAGTCTTCACAAGTTTTCCCTTGAAACTCTGTGGAAAGACTCTAGCCATATGCAATCTCAGTATTCTAGAATCTAAGATTTCTTTCAGTCCTTACTTGTGGCTCTCCTTAATTCTACCACCAAGACTCTTCTGAGAATTTTTGATAGTGACTGGTCCAATGGCATGTCAGGTTCTCAAAAATCTTAGGGTCAATGATAATGGTGGTTCCCTATTGACCTACCATGGCTCTGATACCACTGTTAGCTTTTGATGCAGCATGTAATGGGAGATAGCAATCACAAGATGCAGAATAATATGAAATAAAGTAAATCTATGAGATGACTAAAAATATACTATAAATAGAAATGATGGAGATGTTTACAAAAGTAGCTATGGAGGAAATGAACACTCCATGAATATAGCTACAACTCAAGAATGGGCATTGAGCATATTACACCCCATCACATTACATCACACTGCTACATCATGCCACACTGGTCTACACTACTTCCTACTATTGTTCTCTTGCTCTATATCTATGTCTATGGCCCTTTATATAGGAAATAGGTTCCTTGGCCAACACTCTACCTAGATGTGCAAGGGACAACTTGCACATATACAACTTGCACTTTGACACTTGTGCATTTATTACATTGCATGAAGTAACTAGATAACTTCCCCCTAAAGTAATCTAATGTCCTAAGTATGTACCAAGAAAGGTACATTTACATGATCCAAATGATGTAATAGTCTATTTCTAACACCCCCATGTATTACATTATTTGGATATTGAAGACTTTAGTCTTCAATGTGGATCTTCTTCCAGTTGATGATCTGAATCTTCTTCTCTATTTTTTGCAACCTGTTCAAGCAAGTGATTAGTGTCTTCATAATCTGTCATTCTTGTTGAGAGAGCTTTGATTTCAAAATCATCTATCGATTCTTCCAGTTCTTCAATTTCTTCTATCCTCTGAGCTAGATGTCCTTTTTATTTCTTTTTTGATACTCCAATTGAGGGTAATTGGTTGGATGCTGAAATTATTGTTGACGAGGATTTTGATATTGTCATGCCTGAAATTGATTCCCATTGTTCATCTGATTTCCTTGATTCTAATTTTTGGGATTGAACCTGCAGTAGTTGGTGCTATGGCCTTTTCTCTTGCATATCTGACAATACCTGTTGTACCATGCTTTCCATCCTTTTGATGAAGTAGCAATGTTTCCCTATGGATTTTCTTTAGATGACAATGCATTGTTAGACATTTCATCTTTACCTATATTTTCCACTTCATATTCCTATAGAATATTGATTAATTCATCAAAAGAAGTATCTTTACTTAGAACTTGTAAAGATGTTACCAATTGTTTATAGTTGTCTAGAAGTGCTCTCATAGTTATTTGAGTAAGAAGTTCATCCTTGACTATTTCTCCTAAGGTAAATAATTTCCCTTTGATATATGCTACCTTCCTTAGGAATAGTTCTATGCTTTCTCCATTATTCATTTTTAATGAATGAAGTTGAGTCTGAAGATGGAGAATGGTAGCCTTATTCTTTCCTTCAAATATTTTCTCTAGACTTGTCCATGCATCTGAAGATGTTTTTGCTGAACTGATATAGGGTTGTATTTCATCAATGATTGCAAAGGTTATTATCATTAGTACCTTTGAATCATTTTCTATGAACTTTTGGATTTCAATATCATCTGTGGTAGGTATTTGTGTTTTCCCTTTGATGATATCCCATAGTTTTTCATATACCAAGATAGCTTTCACTTTATTCTTCCAGGAAAAATAATTAGGACCCTTGAGTAATTGAGATTCTGCTAGGAAGAATTTGTTTGAAGCCATTTGAAAACCCTAATGTTAATCCTTAGATTTTGTAGAATGCCTTATGACTCCCTAGTATGCTATGGATAAGATATAGTGCTTTTGTAGAATTATAGTTCAATATTTTATTGATTTTGTAAAGTTTTGTAGAATACCAAAATCAATTTCTATTATCCCTTATTACTCCTATTGAACTAAGCATTGTTCCCAAATTTTAAAGAGGTTATAATGTTGGATCTTTTGTCTCCTTTTGAGAAGATTGAGACAATAATATTATGAATATCCAACCTATGAAAAAACTCTCTTTATAAATAACCCTTTGGGAATTAGGTTAAGTGTATCTAATTTTCCAATTAATTGATTTGATGTAGTAGCCCTTATGACTCCCTAATATTTGGATAAATTAGATCACAATAATATTTGCAAATATTCAATATTTATCCAAGTAGAAAACCTTATTACTCCTAGGTTTTTTATTGCAAATATTTTATTCATTTGATAAAATATTCCCCTTGATGTATGGCTTTCAATGTAAATAAATTCCTTTGATTTAAACCTTATAACTCCAAGGAAAGAAAGCACATATAAATGGAAATAATTTTACCTTTCTCCAAGCAATGTTCGATGTTGATTTCAGAGAAGCTTGGATTGCTAAATTTACGTAGACATCATGGATGTTGTGACTGTATCCTCCAATGGAAGCACTTTGGAGTTTAATGCATTCCAAATCTAGCATCTTCTAGTCTCTTCCCTTGACTTCGATTGCCTTGAGCATTAAAGGCTCTAACACCTTCTTGACATGTTGCAACTCGACCCTTTTTGCTCAGACGATGAGATAGTAAATTCGACGATGAAGAATGCTTGCTGACTTTGGTCATTGACATCCTTAAAATGGAAAAGATTCTTCTCTTATGTGCCAAGTGGCATGACCATTTCCCTTTGAGCACTTGAGGAGAGTTTGGTGCCAACGAAATGTTTGTCTACCTTCTTGTAATGTAAGAACATTACGTTCTTTAGCAAAATGCTTGGTCTTCCTCTTTGACAAGTGTATTCCATACACTCAATGCACCAGCCTGTTCATGTAACTCCTCCTTGAAGATGAGCACTCTCTTGATTCGAGCGTTAGGGTTTTCCTTTAGTGATAAGTGTCACTTTCTTCTCTACATGGATGTAGTCTCTATTGCTGGTTTGAATGGACCCTTTGAGACCTTTTTAGCTTCACAAATCCCCACCTTTGCTTTCGTTCACCTACATAGTCTTCTATTGGGATATGGAGCAATAGTATGGAGGCCTTGAGCACCGCTTTCAGTGAGTGTATATGGAGTAAGTAACACTCCAAATGGTGCTTCAACTTTCTTTTCCTTTATATTTGCTTTTTGTCCTCCTTACGTAGATGCTATTGCTCTTGAATGACAATATTTCTCCCTTGCTCTTGTACGTGTATCTTGCAGGTTCGGCCATCTAGGATGTGAGGAGTATGAGCCCTTCGAATGGCTCCTTGAGCTAGGCTTGGATGGCTGCTAGCATACGACCGCTTTCGACTGGTTTTTCTAGCAAGTGTAGTGCCTTTGAGGCACCTTTAAATCTACCTTCTCTCCTTGTATAACCATATTAGAAATAGTGCAATATAATGTAAAATAGTTTTAATACAAGATGACCTTGTTGCACCTTCTTTTGCACTCCTCTTTGTAAATCTTAATTTCTAGTTTTTGAGGTAGAATATTGAGTGCAATATAGGGGTTTTGAGGTTGTCTCCTTGATTAGACACCTTCCCTTGTTTGCTTGGATATTTTATAAATGAATCCAAGCTTGTAACCACATGATAGAAGCTATTTTTCTGCACTATTTTCTTGTGCTTTGAACTTGAGACTCACCAAGTCTCATTCGAGGCTTCTTTTGATGCTCTTATGGTGGTTACTTTCTTCTCCAATGCTTGGAGGATTGAGCTGATTTTGTGGCTTCCTTAGGCCACTTCAAAGTTGCAGATCTCAGTGCATTAATAGTGTCTTTAGACACTTTGACAAATTCTATTTTTGTGCCCTTCTAATGAACACAAACAATAATATTTGAGAGCAATATAATAGTGCAAATGAATCTAATAATATTTTACTTCTACCACTAACAATTTCACCTTATCACTCCAATCAACTCTAAAAAATAATGCACTTAATCAATTTACTACAACTAATCAAGAATAATCTGAAATGAATCTTCAAGAATTATTCTAAAATTTCTTTATAAGCAAGGTAATAGGAGCTAGTCTTCTTTTTCTTTCCAAAGTAGATGATAGGTAGTTGATAGATAGTTTGAGATTCTGAAATCTAATCAACTCCTAAAGTGCAAATGAACCTTAAAGAATCCTTTCTTTTTGCACATTTGAAGACTCTTAATTCAACTCTCCTTTTTGCAACTTTACTCCAATCAAGGTGCTTAAACAAATCTGATAAGTAATCCACTTAATGAATTTACTTGCACCAATAGTTGCTTACCTTTTTTTGAAAGCCCTTTTCACCACTTCTATAGAGGATGTAGATCTTGGTGTCTAAGATCACCAAGTTGTTGTCTTGAGTAAGATCTTGCAGCTCTCTGTAGGCTGCCTTGAACAACTTCGTCTTCACCAAAATATGGTCTCCAACTCTCTTTCATGAGCCTAGGATTTTGGTGGCTTGTTCTCCTCTTGTAGTCTCCTCCTTTTGTTGTAGATTAGAAGAGATATTTGATTCTGAAGTGGTGCCTTCTTGCTGTGAGAGGTAATCTCCAAGATTTGGTAGGCTTCTTCTATCTGAATCTTCCTTCAAGCTTCTTGT
The DNA here is from genome assembly GCA_028583015.1 of Wollemia nobilis. NCBI lineage: Eukaryota > Viridiplantae > Streptophyta > Pinopsida > Araucariales > Araucariaceae > Wollemia > Wollemia nobilis. Next base: position 905,818 of record JAQPPZ010002410.1, on the reverse strand, counting down.
CAAATTCTGACTTCAAATAGGATCTTCTTCTCAAGATTCTGAATGTCTTGAGGTCTTCTGAGATTTGGCACTCCTTGCCAAATTCTTCTTCTTGGGCTTGTTGTCGGATGGTGATAATTGTCCCAAATATTTCACTATCTCCAATAGTGAATTTCTCCAATGAGTTCTCCTTGGAACTCCTTTGATGATTTCTTCAGTAAGGCTCTCCAAGCCTTTTATTGGATGCTCGTAGAGGCCTCTCCAAGGCCTTGTAACTTCTTCTGGTCTTCTTTGAGACCTTATCTTCAACCTTCTACTTTTGGAAGTGTTGGTGGTGAGATATTCTCCTGGATATCTGATTCTACTACTTCTGTATTCGAGTAGGACTCTCCTAGTCCTTCTTCATCAATGAGATCTTCTCCTGATCTCTTTTGCTTCAGGTGTTGGATTGATTCTGAAGAAGATACTCTTCCTAACCTTTTTGTAGGAAGCTTTCCCAACTCATTGAATCTCCCTGTTCCTGCAACAAAGTATTAGTACTAAAATCTACTTCTGAATTAGATACTCTCTTAGAGTCTTCTTCAGGATCAAGGCTTCTATGGCCTTTTCTTCAAGGATTTTGTGGTCTTTTCTTCAAGGTTTCTGTGGCATTTTCTTAAAGGCTTCTATGGCATTTTCTCTAGATCAAGGCTTCTATGGCCTTTTCTTCTAGATCAAGGCTTCTATGGCCTTTTCTTCTTGTGAAGTTTCCAATCTAGCAATGGAGATCTCCTATCTCCCAACTTCACCACAATTCTTCTCCAAAAGTCTCTTCTGTAGTGTTCTTCTCTTGCAACAACTAATCTCTGCACTATGAAGGCACTCCGACCTTCGGGCAACGAAGTTGAAATCTCCTAGATTTCTATTGTAGGAGGTGTCCCAATCATCTGAGAATTAATTCCCTGCAATAAAAGAACCTTCAGGTTAATTTCTCCAGATCTCTTAGATGAGCTTCACTAGTTGATTCATCAAACTAGTGGATCAAGTGTTGAGTCCTAGTCTTCACAAGTTTTCCCTTGAAACTCTATGGAAAGACTCTAGCCATATGCAATCTCAGTATTCTAAAATCTGAGATTTCTTTCAGTCCTTACTTGTGGCTCTCCTTAATTCTACCACCTAGACTCTTCTAAGAATTTTTGATAGTGACTGGTCCAATGGCGCGTCAGGTTGTCAAAAACTCAGGGTCAATGATAATGGTGGTTTTCCTATTGACCTACCATGGCTCTGATACCATTGTTAGCTTTTGATGCAACATGTAATGGGAGATAGCAATCACAAGATGCAGAATAATATGAAATAAAGTAAATCTACGAGATGACTGAAAATATACTATAAATAGAAATGATGGAGATGTTTACAAAAGTAGCTATGGAGGAAATGAACACTCCATGAATATAGCTACAGCTCAAGAATGGGCATTGAGCATATTACACCCCATCACAATACATCACACTTACTACATCATACCACACTGGTCTACACTACTTCCTACTTCTCTATCTTACTCTATGTCTATGGCCCTTTATATAGGAAATAGGTTCCTTGGCCAACACTCTACCTAGATGTGCAAGGGATAACTTGCACATATACAACTTGCACTTTGACACTTGTGCATTTATTACATTGCATGAAGTAACTAGATAACTTCCCCCTAAAGTAATCTAATGTCCTAAGTATGTACCAAGAAAGGTACATTTACATGATCCAAATGATGTAATATAGTCTATTTCTAACAAACTATTCCAGACAACTACAAACATCTAGTTGCATATTTACAAATTCTAAGTAAAGATATATCATTTGATGAGCTAGTTAATATTCTTCAAGAATATGAGGTGGAAAATACATTGAAGGATGAAATGACTAACAATGCATTGGTTTCAAAATATACTCCATAGAGAAATGTTACCTCATCCTCAAAAGGACAAATACCATGGAATAACAGATGTTGTCATGTATGCAGGAGAAAAGGTCATAACACTAATTACTGCATATTTAATCCTATAAATCAGAATTAGAAAAATCATATAAACTATGGAGGCCAACCAAATAGGGAATTCCAACCAAGGTAATATCAAGCTCAAAATAATCCTCATCAGCAACAATTTCAACAACCATACAATTATCCTCAATTGGAATATCGAGAAGAAAATCAAAAGGGACACTTAGCTCAAAGAATTCAATAAATTAGAGAACTAGAAGATCTTATAGATGATAATGAAGTCAAATACCTCTCTACAAATATAACATTTTATGAAGACACTAACTACTTGATTGAATAGGACACAGACAACAAAGAAGGAGAACTCAAACTCTAGTACTAGATAGAAGATTTGTATTGAAGACTAAAGTCTTCAATACCCAAATAATGTAATACAAGGGGGTTTTGGAGTATATTACATCATTTGGGTCATGTAAATATACCACCTTTGGTACATAAATAGAGTAGGAGTTTACTTTAGAGTCAAGTTAGTTAGTTACTTCAAGTGTTATAATAAATGCACAAGTGTCAATATGCAAGTTGTAAATGTACAAGGAGTCCACTTGTACATTAGGTAGATAGGTAGATTAAGGGCCACAAAATAATTCTACTTATATAAATGCCTCATAGTGAGTGCTTTCAATGTAGTAGTAAATATAGAGAGTGTGTGGTATAGTTCAGTAGTATGGTACAATGTAGTCCTTTCATATCTATTCATGGAGTGTTCATGTCCTTCATTATATAGCATTGTACTATTTTCATCACCTTCATTAATGGCATATTTTTGAGTTATTTGCAGATGTTCATCTCATTACTTTCCTGCATATTATTGTATATTAGAATAGTTATCTTTCATCTTGTGGTTGTACTTCCTATACTACCATCCCATAAAAAGCTAACAATGTTCAAGAAATATCTTAATCGTTTTGTATTGATATTTCTAGATGATATCTTGATATATTCTCACATCATAGAAGAACATGACCAATATTTAAGGTTAGTGTTAGAGGTTTTTAAGAAGAACCAACTTTATGGAAAGTTACATAAATGAGTTATATGCCTCATAAGTTCAATATTTGGGGCATATTATATTTGTAGAAGGGATTACTGGAGATCCTAAGAAAATTGAACCCGTTTTGAGTTGGCTCACATCCACTAATGTGTTTGAGGTTAGAAGCTCATGGGAATCACTGGTTATTATAGACGTTTTGTGAAATACTATTCAAAAATTGCCCACTCTATTACCAACCTTCAAAGAAAAGGAAAAGAGTTCAAACAAATGGATAAGTGTAAGGTCATATTTGAAACTCTATAGAATAAGTTGACTACAATACCAATTCTCAGGATACTAGATCCTTATGGGAATTTTATAGTTTGTATAAATGTTTCCTTAGAATGTTTGGGAGGGGTGTTATCCTAAAATTAAGTTACAATAGCATATGAGTCCAAGAAACTCAAGAAGCATGAATTGAATTATGCTACACATGACCTAGAGTTGGTAGTAGTTGAGTATGCTCTTAAGGTTTAGAGGCACTATTTTTTGGAAAAACCTTTCGAGCTGAGGATAAATCATTAAAGCCTAAGGTATATATTTACCCAACCATTGTTGAACGCAAAGCAAAAGTGGATAGAGTTCCTAGTTGAATATGAATTTGGTATAGAGTATATCAAAGGAAATGAAAATAAGGTTATTGATGCCTTGAGTAGGAGAAGGCATATATTAGCATTGACTTGGAGTCATGTAGACTTGATGGACAAAGTTAGGGAAATGCATATAAAATATCAATATTGAACTAAAATCCAAGCTAAAATTGAGGAAAATCCTAAGGAAAATAAGGATTTTAACATAAAATATGGACTTTTATGTTTCAAATATAGGGTTGTCATACCCAATATTGGTAATTTAAGTAGAATGATTATGCAGGAGGTGCATAGTTCTCTATATTTTGCTCATTAGAGAGGTTTAAAGATGAGAGAACATGAGAAATACCTTTTATTGATCAGGAATGAAATAAATATTAATATTTTCATTTCTAGATGTTTGGAATGCTAGAATATTAAGGTAGAACATCAACATCTACCAGGAAAATTATACCCACATGATGTACCTACTTAGAAGTGGTAGGTTATATTTATGCATTTTATTATGGTTTTATCTAAGACAAGGTATCAGCATGATGTAATACTTGTGGTGGTAGAAAATCTAACTAAAGTCACACATTTTATACCATGAAACATCAAGGATGATGCACCGGTTGTGGAAAATAGGTTTGCCAAGGAAATATTTAGGTTACATGGTTTTCCTAAGGTGATCATATCAGATAGAGATTCTAGGTTTATGTTAGAATTCTAGTAGGATCTTCATTATGCAATGGGCACTAAATTAAATATCAATTTTGCATACCATCTAAATATATATGGGAAAATGGAGAGGGTTAACCAAGTTCTGGAATATATGTTTTGCATGTGTTGTATGGGTCAAAAGTCTAAATGGGAAGACAAAAACAAATGGGCAAATGGAGAGGGTTAATCAAGTTTTGGAAGACATGTTTCACATGTATTGCATGGATCAAAAGTCTAAATGGGAAGACTTTTGCATCTATTTGAATTTACATATAATAATGGATACCATGCATCCTTGGGAATGGCTTCGTTTGAGGCCTTGTATGGCCAAAGGTGTAGAACACCTCTATCATGGGATAATTTGAAAGATCGGGTGGTGATTAGACTAGACACTATTAGAGATATGGAGGAGCAGCTCAGAGTGATTTGATAGAGGCTCAAAGAAGTAGCTGATCATCAAAAGAGTTATGTTGATCTGAAAATATTACCAAGAGAATTCTTTGTGGGAGACAGGGTCTTCTTGAGGGTAAGACCCATGAAAAGTGCTCTAAAGTCAACTAAGTTGCATCCTCATTTTGTTGGACCTTTTGAGATCATTGATATGATTAGTCTAGTAGCCTATAGGCTCATCTTGTTGCCTAACCTGTCAAATATCCATGATAATTTCCACATATCTCTACTTAATAAGTATGTTGTTGATTCTTATCATGTTTGGAATGATTCAAAATTGTAGATGGCAGATCCCTTAGCCATTGAGGTGCATTTAGTAATAATTCTAGGATTTTGTTCTAATATCTTGAGAAAATGAACCCTAGATCAATGTAAGGTCTAGTGGGACCATTATTCTAAAAATTGTGCAACTTGGGAAGATGTTGAGGAAATGAGGAAGCAATTCCCATATTTTTTTGAATGAAATATATGCTTTGTTTTTATAAAACACAAGGGACTATGTTTAGTCCAAGGGGGGAGTATGTAACGGCCCTCCTTGGCAGGACCTATTTTTGATACTTGATTTATGTATTAATGTGTGGATATCAAATGCATAATCTCATTTTATGTTATCAATATATGTTGATAGTTGCACTTTATGCTTTAATTATACTACTTTTGGAATATGTTGTTGCTAATAAAATTTGTGGTTGTAACACTAAGTACTCTCACATGTGGATTGGTATAGGACAACCACCAAAGTTGAGATAAAAAGGGAAATGATGGATGACATTCTCATCGACAACTCAAGGATAAAATAAGCCCTTCATATAGGTTCATTGCATTTATGTATGTTTGATTAAAATATATCTTTTGACAAGGAGGTTGCTATTATAGCAAAAGAGCCATCCTTCTTAGGGAGGTGATGATGTTTTAGTTATCGTAAAGCCTCCTACTTAATGAAAGAAGTATTATGGTGCATATTGTTGCTTGGCATATTAGTTTGGTATCTATAATTATGATACTATTATGCATGTGTTTGAAGCTTAAAATCTATTAGGTCAAATCAAATTAGGTATTAATAATAGTGTTAGTATTATTAATACATGAAATATTAAATATTGATGTTAATGGTTAATATTAACATTCGGTATTAATTAAATCAATTCTAGAGGATGTATAATTGATTTAATTATTAAGGTGCTAATATCAATCATGAGAATAAGAGATTTAATTATTTTTATTTCTCTAATGTTGGCATTAGGAAGCAATAACTTCTTAGAATGAACTAAGAGGAGAATTATAGTGCTTACTCTTATATTGATATTAAATTTATTAAATTTACTTTATTTGAGGGGGGCTTAATTAACATTATGAATTCAATATAATGAAAATGGTGGAATAGTTTGGAATATTATGAATTCATTGGAAAGATGGCTTTTTGGAAACCTTTTCAATGTGTTAGAAGCGTTCTCTTGTTAACATAACAAGCATGCAGAAAGAAACCACTCTAATGGTTGATCTTTGAGGGGGTTCTCCAGAGGATTTTATGTTGGCTAGGTTACCAAGTTTGGTCATATATAGTGGGAAACAAAGATTGGAAAGATAAGGCTTGCTATTGAGATGCTTCTACGTCAATTTTTCAAAGATCAATTGTGTGGTAGCAAGGTGGGTAACAGGGTTGTGACATTCCCATGTTTTATATTTTGTTTGCTTAATTTGTTAATCAACCCCTTAGCCTGCTTAAAGCACTATTGTAGAAAAGCAAGTTTGTATGTCTGAGGAAGGTTTGGTTTGTGTTTAAGAGTGCTTTCACCATCCTTATGTTAGTTTCTTATTGTAGCAGTGTTAGATTTGTATTTGCTCTATTGTAGTGGAATTGAGTTGGTTTTAGATGTTCTAGGCATCTCCTTGGTTGCACGGTTTGTGTAAGCAATTATTGGTTTTCAATTTTGAGTATAGAGAACCTTAGTGTGTCTATAATTTATCCTAGCTCGATTAGAGGATGTTTTGGGAGTAGTAGATATATTTTTGGATATATGTTGTGTAAATTTATATTTACCATCTTGGATTAGCTAAACTCAGTTGTTGTTGCCATTCAAAGTTTAGGAGGTTAGTTTTAGAGTTAACTACCCTCTTTCGCCACCCTAGGTTTGTGGAAATTAGCTTCATATTGCATTTTTTATAAGCTTGGGTGTCTTTGTAGGTTGATTTTTTGTGTTTTTGGTAGCCTCTACATATTTATGTTGTTGTTGGGGATTAGGCATCCTTATGTTTATTTTAGTTGGTGTTGTTTGCTCCATTTATGATGTTGGTTGTCAACATTTAGATATAGAACGATGTGGAATATTGAACCATTGGTTAAGTTAATAATATTATTATAGTATGGAGAACCTTTGTTTAAATGGTGTGAATAAACAATAGGAAATTGAATTTAAAAAATTAATTAATTGGTTATATGGGATTGAAATGGGTCCCACCCATATTACATCATCACCTCATAGTGGTATTACAACAAATATTGGTTATTATCCATATATCATTTGACAATATTTGAACCTTGATATCCTATTTAAATATTAAGGAATCTAACAGATTGAGCTAATGCCACTTGATAGAATTGAATTAAATTTTATATTCAATAGAAAGAAACTATTTGCTATTTATGATGTTGCTTTAGTAACGTTGACAAGGGTTTTGTTTTAGTCATTAATAACTAAATGGATGGATGATTTTTTCTATTGGATTATTGTTTTGGGAGTATGGATTCATGTTCTTTATTATATAAAATAGAATTACATTTTGTTTTAATAGCAAAGTGTTCTTTTCAAAAGTAGTTTGGGGTAAAATAGAAAGACTTTGTTATGTTTTTTTTTAAATATTTATTTGTTTAATAAAAGGTTGTTGATATGGAAAATAGAGGATTTGATTTAATAGTTTTATGGATGAGGCTTGGGTAGCTAGAATCCATATTTGAGAGAAGTATGGGATTCTCTCAATGTTTTTGCAAGGAGATTGCTTGTATGATGCATTATTGTATACTTAAATTTTGCATAGTGCATGTTAGGCTTGCATATGCATTTTATGAGTTGTCCTAATCCCTAAAATTTCTTCAAGTTTGTGGGAGATGTCATATCAAGATGAAGACCACAAAAAGAATATGAAACTAGGGACCACTTAGGTGGAATTGTATCATTGTAATTGAGTATGAAAAGTTATTTTGAAAAAAGAAATTATGTTATGTAATACCTTGTTGTCATTCTTGTTATTAATGGAGTTTGTTCAAGAATGAAATTTTAAGTAATGTTATTCCTTATGTCAAGTTATTGTAAAGTTGGAAGTGAAGTAATTAGAGAAATGATGTTTTGTTATAGTATTTCAAGACTTGCTCAAATATGGAAGATTATATGATGTTTTTCCTTTATGAAAGTTCTTGGAATATTGATTATATGCGAATGGAAGAATATGTTTAATTCATGGATTATGAATATAATTCCTTGGTGATGTGATATTCTTTCATTATAAATAAGGAAATGCTAAGACTAGTATTGTGATTTGAAAGTATTTAGTCTTTAGCAAAGTGTTATGATGCATTTGATTATGTTTTAATTTAGCACTTTATTTCCTTTGAGAGAGTTGTTCACATTAACTAAAATGTTTAGACTCTTGGGTTTGTATGGGGATTTTGGGCATGAATCTAGAGTCATTATAGAGAACCCTTGAGTCAAGAAGATAACCCAATCTTGAAAGGAGTTGTGATGATGCAATAACAATGTATTTGTGAATATTAGGAGGAGTTGTAATGGCCTTAGTTAGCCCATGGATGTGTGGTAACTAAGCACTAATGCATTACACTAGAACAATCCTACATAGACAAACTTATGTAGGTTCAGGGAATAGGCATCCCCCTTTAAGTGTTTTGGGCCTTAAAGAAATATTTTTTACGCCATGGTCAAGTTGTCCTATACTAATAAGGGTATAGGAAAAGTGGGGGACCGTTGTTGGTATCCTTTTTAAATGGTGAGTTGTAGAAAGGTGAACCACAAAAGTGTGAGAAGTTGGTCACTCCTATCCACTTGAGTGTCGTCTGCAGTGATATTAAAATCAAAATGTGGTTATGCCTTACAATGATGAAAAAAATATTGGGACTTCTTTGTGAGTTATTTCTTATAAAAATGAAAAATCTCTCTGCCTTGGGTCAAGTTTATGGCTTGTTACACCATCACTCATTATTTCATCCAAGGTTTTTGAACTAGAGAAGATGAGGAGGAAAAATCCTTTTGGAAGAAAAGTCACATTAGAACTCAATCCCCACTTCCACTTGATCCAATTTAGAATCTCCAAAAATATGGCCAATATTTATAGAACTTAGATATTAACCTTCTATTTTTAAGAACCATTATATCATGTTTTATCATCTTATCCTTGATGATCACTTTTGGTGTAACCTCTATGGTTGGGATAGGGCTTGTCATCAATTCAATCTTTCTCTTCTTCCATTTAAGACATCCATACTTCTAGAAAGGGTATTTTTACTTCTAACTAGGACTCTAAAAAATGGCTTTCCTTCCATGTTATCTAAATTTTCCTCATAATAATCCTTTATTTTTGGAATTGCCCCAAAGATCTAGAACAAGAAAATGTAAGGCTTGTTCCTTGATCTCACTCATAATCTCTTATATTTATTTAAAAATATAGAAAAAATTTTATAAAGGTATAAATGATAAGTGGATAAGTAATTTTCTTCCACTTTGGATGAGACTTGTATCAAGTAAAAAGTGTTTTTAAGCTCATTACTAAATTATAGATTGTAATTTATTCCTTATTTTTTTTAAAGTACACTAAATTTAATTAATAACAAATAAGATGCTCTATAAACCATATATAAATATCCATAAGATATAGTACTTAATACATAAATAATATTAATAGCTCAACATAAAGATCTACCCTCAAAAAAAAAATTCAATTGACAATATGGGATTGAAATAAGCCCCATCCATATTGATCACATTAGTGTTTTAACAACATTTTGATAAATGTCCATATATAGCTTGTCAACATTACAACCTAGGTATCCTTAAAAGTTGAGGAATAATCAATTGAGCTCATTTAATTTGATAAAAATGTTAAGGTCCACCCATGAGATTTGATCAAGCCTCAAATTTTATCTTTTCATACTTGTTAATTTGTAATATTTTAATAATTTTCCATGTCTTCTGTTTAATATAAACATGAGAGAATTGTTATTGTTATTGAATTTTTTTTTAAAACAAGCATTAAATATATACTAGTAATAAATTTATCATTACTATCCCAAGAACAACGTAATGATTTGGGCTTTGGTTCTTCTTCGAGAGGTTCAAGGTTCAAACCGCGACATGGATGAGTGTGTGAGGAGGTGGGTGTGTGTATGATTGTTTGTTTGGTCCCTATTGATAAGTTCAGCTCTCACCCTTATCAGAGGTCATAATTGGGATTGGGATGCCTAGCCCTTAGCGTCGGTCATAGGGGTTTCTCACACTAACCCCAATAAAAAAAAAAGTTATCATTACTCATTGAAAAAATAATAAGTTATCCCAGGGGACAACGTAATAATTGGGGCTTTGGCTTTTCTTTGGGAGGTCCAAGGTTCAAACCACAATGTGGGTGAGTGTGTTAGGGGATGGGTGTGCCTATGATTGTACAAAAAATAATAAGTTATTATCAAATGGCATTAGCTCAACTGATTAAATTCCTCGATATTGGAGACCCAATTTTGAATCTTGTCTTATGTTTAATAAGCATGAGATAATTGTTAATGTTATTCATTTTTTCTTAAAAACAAACATTAAACATTTAATAATAAAGTTAACATCAAATGGCATTAGCTTAAGCGGATAAATTCCTCAATTTTCAAGAAGACCCAAGTTTGAATCTTGTTAAACGAGACATACATAATAACCAATTTTTTGTAATACTGCTATGTGGTGATGATGTAATAAGATGGGGCGTGTTTCAATCTCATATTATCAATATCAAAATAATAATAATAAAGTTATAAAATGGCTTAAGCTTAACGAACTAATTTCCTTAACTTTCAAAGAGAATACTTGGGTTCAAATCTTGCCAAACAATATATGCATAAACGTTAAGTTGTAATACCACTACTATGTGGTCATGATATAATATAAGTGGATTATTTCAATCTTGTAAAACTAATTAAAATAATAACAATAAAGCTATTATATTTTTTAAGAAAAATCCTACAATAAATTTGTCACAAATAAAAAAATCCAGAAAATATTTTTTAGTTAGTGGTATTAATAAAAAAATACCAACTAGTAAAGAGTTGTTTCCAATCAACATCCAAATTAGAAAAAAAAAAAATAAGTGACAATATATATCCATGCAATAAAAAATGCCCTCACGTGCTTGAATAATTTTTTTCTAAGTCAACATCCAAATTAGTAAACCTTATGTGAAATAGAAACAAAATATTGTAGTTATACATATATAATACTATATAAACTAATAATTAAACTTATAATATGAATATTTGAGAATTAAGTAGTTAATTAAGTGTTTTATTGCACATTTTATTATTATTTGTTGCATAGGAAACTTTTATAAGCCCTAGTTCATTGGGTAAGCACATAACCAATGGGATCTTGATCATCTACGGAATCAAATCAAGGTAGTCCATCGGCAAGCACTTGATTGTTACCAACCAGCCTATCCCTTTTATATAAAATTTTAAGATAAAGCACGGCTTTTGAAAGGGTTTCAGTCCTCTTGTATCAAGGTTTGAACTTAGGTCTTCTAGATGAAACCCAAAGACATATCACTATAGTATCCCTCACCAATTATAACAAACATTAAATATTTAATAATATTATCAAGCGGCACTAGCTCAATCTCATAGATTCCTCAACATTTAAGGAGGAAACCAAGGTTCAAATCTTGCCAAGTGATACATGGATAATATCCAAGCTTTTTTGCAATACCACTATGTGGTGATGATGTAATACAGTTGGGACTGTTTCAATCCCATATAACCAATTGAAAAAAAAAATTTTAATAATAACAAAGTTATCATCAAATAACGTTAGCTCAACGATTAAATTTTTCAATTTTCAAGGAGACCCAAGTTTGAATCTTTTTAAAATTTGACATGCATAATAGCCAAGTTGTTGTAATACTGCTTTGTGGTGATGATATGCTATGTTTCCACAATCAGCTCCTTTACATCATTTTCATTAAGAGATAAAATCTCACTTGGCCAATTGCCTTCTAAAATTTGAATTTCATCGAGATGAAGATCAACATCACAATTCGTTAATTTATTTGTTGCCCAATTTTCTTCTCTAAATATGCTCACAGTTACAAGAGATTGCCTCTAGTAATAGATGGTGAACATCAACAATAATATTATTTTTATCAAGTCGCCACATTCATTTTTGTTAATAACATTGATGATAATTTGTGAGTCCCCCTCAACTGAAATATATTTCTATTTTTTATTGTAATTTTAATTGCTATAAGAAGTGCCCTAGCCACTACATAGTTGTTAGTTGAAGTTCCATATGATTCTATATAAATGAAGAGAATTTTGCCTTCACTATTTCTAAAAACACCACCTCCACGAGCTTTTCCTGGATTTTCTTTAGAAGCACCATCAAAATTATTTTTGATAAACCTAATTTCTAGACATTTCCATTTTATCATAGATCACTGCATAGTTGTTAGTTGAAGTTCCATATGATTCTAAAGAAATGAAGAGAATTTTTCCTTCACTATTTCTAAAATCACCACCTCCACCAACTTTTCCTAGATTTTCTTTAGAAGCACCATCAAAATTAATTTTGATAAACCTAATTTCTAGACATTTCCATTTAACCATAGATCACTACAAAGTTGTTAGTTGAAGTTCCATATGATTCTGAATAAATGAAGATAATTTTTCCTTCACTATTTCTAAAAACACCGCCTCCACCAGCTTTTCCTAGATTTTCTTTAGAAGCACCATCAAAATTAATTTTGATAAACCTAATTTCTAGACATTTCCATTTTACCATAGATCACTACATAGTTGTTAGTTGAAGTTCCATATGATTTTGAATAAATGAAGAGAAATTTACCTTTACTATTTATAAAAACACCACCTCCTCCAGATTTTTCTGGATTTTCTTTAGAAGCACCATCAAAATTAATTTTAATAAACCTAATTTCTAGACATTTGCATTTTACCATTGATCGGAGTAGATCCTTTATTTTAATTCCATTGTCACGGATGACTCTTCCATGTATGTATAAATCAGGTAGCCAAGTTATTAGCATCTCTTTTTTGATAATTGAGACTTCCCATGATGAGCACCATATTTGTAGATATTCTACAGAGGTAATAACACGGTTCCAAACGTGGACATGATTTTGAGAATTATTTTTTTTTATTTTTTTATTTCTTTCAAGCCATAAATTCCAAAAAATAACATCAAGGTCAATCCTCCAAAGAATACATAATGCTTTAGCTTTGAAATAATTAATCCAACATTGCATCAACTCTTTCAACGTTGATGAAGTTACCTAATACAATTTCATATTTTTTTAAATAACCTCAAATGGTGTGAGCAAACAGACAATGAGGAAGTAAATGGTCTAATGTTTATAAATCCTTCTCATACAAGGCACATCTTAAGGTTCCATAATATCCTTTTCTTTGTATACTCTCTTCTGTAAGAATTTTACTTTGAATTGCTAATTAAAGGAATGTTGAGGCCTTACAGAGAGCCTCAAATGACCAAACATTCTTCCAAGGAAAATATTTGGGAGAAGGAAATTTTAATTGTTCTAAATCCTCATATCCCAACTTGATCAAGTATCCACCATCCCTTGATAAATTCTAACCAACTCATACTTTCGTATTAAAATCAACAAATAAAACTCTTGAAACATCTTTTGAAGTTCATTTGTAATTTGTTTGAGTTCCTCTCCTTCAACCAGGTTACTAAAATAAATCCATGATCTACAATTGTTGCTCATAATAATATAGTTTTTAACCTTTGGACCTTTACATGTTAGATATGCTTGAGCCAATGGTTCTCATTTTGAGTCAAAGATAAGAGGGTAAGGCTTCAATCAATAATTAGATCAAAAAAATGTATAACTCCCCTCACTGACTAACCATCTAATATATTTCTTTATCAAATACAAACTCTTTGATATGAATTTCCATGTTGACAATCCTTTAGGTAGAGTTATTTTTCTAAATGGATTTGTTGCATTAATAGAACCTATATATTTTTAAGTAAATCAAATTCTTCTCTTGATCTCTAAATAATCTTCATCCAAGCTTTTCTCATGATGCCAAATTCATAAGTCTACAATTTTGCAAGCTTGCTTCTCCAATATTCTTTTCTTTGCAAACCCTATCCCACTTTTTCCTCACAACTTTGAAGAACACAAGCTTATACTGAGAAGGGGGGTGAACAATATAAGATAATACTTTTCACTTTCCAAAGCAATAACTTCTATTAATGCAATAATGAAACAATGTACAAATCACCACATACATTAGAGATAAAAAAATTATGTGGAAACTCCCTCTTGGGAGAAAACCACGATAAAATATTGCTTATATATTTCTTCAATAATTTTGTGGGCACCAACCCATAGGAGACACCAATCCCCTATTACAATGTTTGTGGACACCAATCCATAGGAGACACCAATCCCCTTGCTCAAGTTTGTGGACACCAATCTACAGGAGACACCAATCCCCTCTCAAGTCTGATCAAAACTCTGCTCAGGTCTGTCTTCAAATCTTGCTCACAAACACTACTTAAATCTGCTCCAAAACCTGCTCACAAAACCTGCTCAAATTTGATCCAAAACCTTCTTACAAAACCTGCTCAAATCTGCTCCAAAGCCTGCTCACAAAACTTGCTCAAATCTGCTCCAAAGCCTACTCACAAAACCTGCTCAAATCTTGTAAATATTGATTTACACGTTTCCTTCCTTTAGCTTAAAATGTTCTTCTTTTCAATTTTATGCTTGGGTGAAGATGTGCATTAATCTCTTCACTCTATCCTTGCACTATGTGACACTTCCAAATCTACCTCAACAATAGGATGCACTCCAAATATTTCTTCAACAATAATGATGCACCTCAATTCTATCTTCAACAATAATGATGCATCTCAAATCTATCTCAACAATAATGATGCATCTCAAATCTATCTCAACAAAGATGATGCACTCCAAAATCTATCTCAACAAATATGATGCATTCCAAATCTATCTCAACAAAGATGATGCATTCCAAATCTATCTCAACAAAGATGATGCACTCCCAAATCTATCTCATAATTTTCCTTTTTGATTTAAATATCAAATCAAAACACTTTAAACCCTTATTACTCCTTTTAAGATATACATAGTAAATCTTATGAAAGCAAAATAATTCCTTACATTTTTGTTCTTTTTTCCTTTGTCTGAATGTCTTCTTTTAGCATTGAAAGCTTTCTTGAACCATTTATATTGATCCACCTCCACATAGATTTTGATCATTCGCTTTGATGCCCCTTACACTATCTCACTGCCATGTGTACACCTATCTACTAGAGTAGTGCAATCGAAGAGGTCTATCTGCACTCCTACACCATCTGTGTGGAAACCCTAGCACACTGCATGTAACTATTTCAACTTCAACAACTACGGCTTCTAGGTTTTGTTTGAACCTGCTAACAATTTCAATGTTTACTCCTTTGGTGGTGCTACCTCCTTTTGATGGTATGTGATCAAATATTCATGATGGTGCTTTAACTTCAAGCTTGATGTCTTGCTGCCTTCATTATAGAGTTTTAGCAAGACACTCTTTTTCAATTTTTATGACGTTTCCTTTTCGTGAAAACATACAATACCTCTTCAATGTTGTTCATGGAGTTCCTTGAGTTTGTAGTTAAAACCACCACTATCATATATCTTGATGCTCTAGTTTGATTTCTCTTGGAAGATCTTCAACTACCTTGACTACTGGTTTTAAAATTGCTCTTCATGTCTTCGTCACTTCTGATTAAAAACTCTAGTCTCCTCAATAATTTTTGAATGCAAAATGCTCCTGTGAGCACAGATATCTTGTCACTTTACTTTGTTGTTGAAATAAACATCACCTCCATCGTTCACACTACTGCCTTATATCCTATGTATTCTATTATTTCATTTCACCATTCATCCATATCAAGACATCCATTTTGATGTTGCTTCTTGAGAGATATTCCAACGAAGTCAAAATGTAGCTCAGATGCTTATTGTTTTGAAAACATGCCTTCATTCTGCCTTATCTGGATTCTACTGTGAGTCTCTCCAACATAGATTTCTTATGTTCAGAATGATGACACTAAGACTCTTGCCTATTGACATTGCCCTGCATAGTAATCAGTTTGGAACATGAACATATACGAACTTATGTGAATCCTTCTTAATCTTTCACCGTTGCTCAATGTGGTTTCTCCTTTGAACGCAAGATGAAGGTTCTCTCTCTCTGAATGCAAATGAATACTCTCACTCTCCAAATGTAAAACGAAGGCTCTCACTCTCTGAACACAAAATTAAAGCACTCTTTATCCAAACTCAAAACGAAGGCTCTCACTCTCCGAATGCAAAATGAAAGCACACTTTCCAAATAATTCTCAACCATAATGTTTGGATCAAATATATGAATAATAATTTTTGAATTTCAAATATAAAGGTCGGCCCTTACATTGTTTTTTAATTTATATTTAATTCCTTTGATTTAAATACATCCCACTTTTAAAAACATTACTTTAATATTTAAATATTTAATTTAAATATTTAAATATACATCACCACTTCATACATCATCACTTTATTTGCTCAGGCACCTTTTGATAATATTGACAACTCACAATTTCATCCTTGAAGATATTTCTGCCTGTGACATCATTGATAATATTTATATCTCACAATTTCATCCTTGAAGATATTTCTACCTTTGACATCAATGACAACTCAATATTTCTAACAAATTTTTCCATAGAAAGTCTATTTGAATTCTATCAATTTCTGATGCTATACTTTTTGACAACCTTGAAAGTGATATCATATAAATAGGAATGGATTGTAATGTAGTCTCACAATTTCATCCTTGAAGATATTTCTACCTTTGACATCAATGACAACTCAATATTTCTAAGAAATTTTTCCGTTGAAAGTCTATCTGAATTCTATCAATTTTTTATGTTATACTTGTTGACAATCTTGAAAGTGACATCATATAAATAGGAATGGATTGCAATGTAGTCTTTATGAGTTGTAGCCTTCCTGCCATGGATAAGAACTTATATTTCCAACCTGTCAAGCAAGATTTTATTCTATCCAAAAAAGAAATCCAAAGATCCATTTTATTTCCTTTATCAAACAAAGGAATACCCGAGTAGGTTGAAGGAATTTTTTTAATTTTAAACCCTAAAATATTCAATAATTTGTTGTAAATCTAGGACAATATTAATGAAAAAAATCCTAGATTTTGTGGTATTTACCAACTGTCTAGTAGCCTTCTCATAGCATGATAAAATTTATTTAAACTCCATGGCCTCACTAACTGAGGGATGGCCCAAAAGAAAAGTATCTTCAACAAATTGCAAATGAGATTCAAAGGGACTATTTTTTACAACTTGAATACCCTTGATTTTTCCTTCCATTTTTTACTTTGAAAAGGCTCTCCCTAATGCTTCTGACATAATAATTAATAGATAAGAAGAAAGTAGATCACATTGATGAAGTCCACAAGATGAATTGAAGTAACCAACAGGAGAGCCATTAATCAGAATAGAAAATTGTGCAGTGCTATAACAACATTCAATCCACTCACACCAAATATAATCAAAGCCAAATTATTTTAGAATAGCATGCAAAAAATTCCATGAAACCCTATCATATGCTTTATTCATATCTAAGTTCAAAAGCATAACTAGTTTTTTACGAAATGAAGAGAATTTATGGCCTCTTGTGCAATAATTATGCCATCAATAATTTGTTTACCATGAACAAAGTCACCTTGTTCCTCTGAGATAAGACACCCTGGAATGTCCTTCAACCTATTTGTCATAATTTTTGAAATGATTTTATAAATCATATTACAATGACTTATTGGATGAAAATTATCAAAATATTTTGTGTTGCCTATCTTGAGAACCAAGGTAATAAAAGCAGTAATGATCTCACTTATTATAGCCTTCCTTTTTTGGGCCTCTTCAACCACAACTAACATATCACTCTTCAATAAATTTTAAAAAATTTGAAAGAAAATTGTAAGAAATTCATCGGGGCCAGGTGCCTTGTTAGTATGGAAAGAGAAAATTGCTTCATGGAGCTCCTCCATAGATATCTTCTTCATCAAGATTTTATTTTATCCCTGAGTGATAATTGATGGAATATTTTGCAGAAGTTTTTCTTATGCCTCCTTATCTTGCCTAGAATTTGACAAAATATTTTTGAAATAATTAATTGCTTCCTTCCTTATATCTTCTTCATCCTCAACATTTCTTCCATCTAGAGTTAAAATATTTTTGATATGAAGAAAAAAATTATATCTATATATCCTTCCTTGAGCCATTTCTCTCTAGATTTTTGGAACCAATATGACTTCTTTTTTAATGCATTATGATAATTAGAAAGTAATTGTTTTTATTTCACATAAGAATCTTGATCCATTCCATTAATTTCTACTATCTCCTATAAATTTTTGAGCTTGGATTCAATTTCTTTCTTTTCTTTAAAAATGTTACCAAAATATTTGGCATTTCATATCTTCATTTGGTCCTTTTAATATTTCAACTTTTGAACAAACATGTACATACATGATCCTTCAAATTTTGATTCATCCCACCATAACATAACCATCTAGAACAAATCAAGGTCTTGGACCCATATAGACTAGAAGCGAAATGGCTTTGGATGACCATTATTAGGTAAATCACAAGTCAAAAGAATGGGTTTGTGGTTTGATCTTGCTCGTAATAAAATATCTAAAGAGATTGTATGCTTTGTTTGCAACCATTTATTGGATAATAAGAATCTATCTAGTATTTTTGCTATATGATTTTGGCCGATGCATAAACTATCCCATGTGTATTGAAAGCTTGAGGGACTAACATCTCAAAGGTCATTTGAATTGACAAATGAAGCAAAATCTTGCACTGATTTAGACCATCCTAGAGTGCCACCCATATTTTCCAAAGGAGACAAAATAGTATTAAAATCACCCCCAAGAATCCATAGATCACAATGAATCGTCATTGTATTTAACAAAAATATGCTAAGGTCCTTCCAATATCTTTTACAAGGAGTAACTATAGTTGGAGCATATACATTTATAACCCCAAATTTGATGTTTTCATATTTCCTATAAAATAATCTAGAAACCCAATTAAAATTTTCTTCTAATAATTGACCATCTCATTTGTATTTGTACCATATTATTGTTATACCGTTTGAAGCTTCTATAGAAGAAACTGCCAAACAATCACCCATATTCAAAATCTTCTTAAAAGCATCCTTGTATTCCTCACTACTTAATTTTATTTCTTGCATTAAAATAATCTCAAGACTATAACAACCTATTAATTCCTTGATAACTCTTTTTTTAGGGGTTTTATTCATATCCCTAATGTTCCATGATATCATTTTCATCATCAACACTCTTTATTTTTATTAGTGGGCTCAACCCAACTTCTTGTTAACACTTGTGATATTTTTATTTGGCTTCCCAGATCAATATCCTTTTGAGTTTCTTTTTCTCTTTGTTCTTGCTTTGATAGCCTTCCTCTCCTTTTTACATTCCTACCACCACTCTCATATTCATCAATCTCTTTTTTTTTCATATTGTTTATAATAAGACTTATCTTCTAAATATTTATGTTGCCCTAAAGAGTCGAAAGTGCAAGGAATAGCCTCATTAGCATTTTTTCTTTATGTTGCCCTAAAAACTCTAAACTGAATAGATGATCCTACATAGTCATTACTTATGTTGACCTAGAAATCCTAAATTTTCTTGAATATCCTCCATAAGAGTTTCTTTACTATACTACTCTTGAAACTCTAAAGTGCCAAGAATACACTGTGTAATGTTCCCTTCCTAACCAGTCAGTGTTATCGCATGGGACTAGCCTACTCACGGGTTCCCGTAGGCTATGACAGATGTGTGGGAGCCCATTGGAGGTTGTAGAGTTTCATCGGGATGTTGTAAGCTTTCAGTTGCCAGTTTTCGGAGCCGTTTTGAGCATGGGAGGACGCACTTACTATTTTTAGTAAGTCATTTTTCTAGGGTTTCTGATAGAACGGATGGTATGATGAGATGTGTCTTCGAAAAGGGTATCCATTTCTATCCTCGGATTTTGGATTGGATTATTGAGGCCCAAAATATTAATGTTTCTATCGATAAAATCACTAAAGTTAAATTAAAGATTTTAACTTTATAAAGATAATGTATTTGATTTAATAAAGGGGATATAAGGGGACTTTATGTCACTTAGGGGAAATAAAATATTTTATAAAAGTGACTTAAAGGGGGCCTAAGTTGAACGCCACTTTTGATAAAGTGAAAATTAGAATATTTTAAATGTTTTAAAAAGGCTATTGGAAACCCTAAAAGTGGGTCGACCCATTTGGAGGCAAATAAAAAGACATTTGAAGAGCTCATTCGGCATCACTATATTATGAATTTATCTGGTATTTTGGAGAGGAAGCTTGCAGCTAGGGTTTGCAGGATTTCTTGGCTTTTTGGGGATGAAAACCTCCAGAAAGAACATCGACTTCGAGTGTGAAAGATCACCTCAGGTTGATCTAGGCATTTCTACTTCAGGGAATGCAGTGGAGCTTCATTGTTTGGATTCGCAGAGAGATTTTTAGGGACTCATTGGAGGATTAGCAGTGCATTTCAGAGCTCATCTTATTTGCTGAACATTCCAGCTTGGTCGTACCATTTCAGTCATGGCATGATTCTCCTGGAGCTGGTCGTTGCACTTTGGTGGTGTCTTCAACATCTAATATTGGCGCCTAGGGTTTAGGACTATATTGTGATCAATTGAACATTGGAGAAATAACATTCCTTGAAGATTGTAATGAAAATATCAGATTTCTGAGTTGTTGTCCAATGTACCTTTCTGCCAATTTCCAGAATTTTATATCTTCCGGGTATTTGCATATTTTGTTATTTCCTTTAATGGGTTTGTAGATGAATATCAAAACTATCTTATTCCAGAATTTCATGTTGTTTGGTTGAGTAGATTAGAAGTTATTCCATTTTCAATATTGTTGTTCTGCATATCTCAAAAACACAAAAAATCAGAAAACCAAAAATTTCCAAAGTGCAAAATGACAGATTGGGGTGGGACATTACAATGGTATCAGAGCCTCGAGCCTGCCAGCCTGTTGGGTTTTCGGGTGAGTCAAAATAATTGATGAATTCAGAGGACAGGGAATATATCACATACAGAAGAAGAGGTACTCGCAGCTCAGACTCAGAAGAAGAGGTGAATATGGGTGACAGGGGTCCACAAGAACCGAGTACCCAAGAAATGTTTAATGAACTGGCCAGGGGACAACGAGAGTTGCAGCAAACTCTCAATCAGTTGGTGGTTGTTATGTTGGCAAATAACAATAATAATGCCCAGCCAAATGATGGTCAAGGTGGGAACAATCACAATAATAACCATAGGCCACATGAGAACCAAGGTAATACTGGTAATGGTGATGCCTCAGTGAACAACAGGGCTGTAAATCAGAATCATAGGGACAGGACAGCTAACACAAGACCCTTGATGCCTACTTTCCCTCCTAGGATCATTCCACAGGATGAGGTAGAACCTACAGTCAATGAGATGCAAGACCAGTTTTTACAGGAGTGGGAGAATGCTAGTGCGGGGTTCCGAGCTGGTATGTCTTTTCGGGAGTATGTGGACATGAGAATGAGGCAACAACCTAATAGGAGAGGTAGGCAGCATAACCCGAATAACCAGGAGATGCAGAGGAGAGTGGGGAAGTTGTCCCTTCCTTGTTTTGATGGTTCAAACAAAACTTCAGCCAGAGCTTGGGTGCAGAAGTTGGACACCTATTTCCAGCTCAATCCTATGCCAGAGGATGAGGCCATTAAGTATGTTGCACTCCACCTGGATGGGATTGCTCACGAGTGGTGGCACCATGGTTTGATGACGCTTGGTCATAGCCAGATTGACTCATATGCAGAATTTACAAACAAGCTTATTGACAGGTTTGACAAAAAGGACCCAGAATTGCACTTCAAGGAGTTGGCTCAACTAAAGCAGTGGGGGTCAGTGGATGCTTACATTGCTGATTTTCAGCGACTATCAGTATTAGTGACAGACATCTCTGAGCACCGATTGATTGTATTATTCATTGATGGTCTTTCCGATCCTTTGAGGGGTTGGATTAAGGCGTTCAATCCCCCCACTCTACAGAATGCCATAAAAAGGGCAAGAGACATGGAGCCTTCTACTTCCAGGAGCAAATTCCAGTCCAAGGGGTTTGGGTATAAGAAAGACAAGGACAAAAAATATTTTCAGAGGGATACTAATCAGCAAAAGAGTGTTCCTAATAGACTGGACAACGATCAGCTCAATGACTTAAGAAGGAAAAAACTATGCTTCCATTGTAGGGAACCTTGGGACCCATCTCACCAATGCTCAGTTAAGGCAAAGGCCAAACAAATTGAGTACTTTTCAGCTGATGATTCAGACTTAGAAAAAACAGATCAGCAGGATGATTCAGAGAGCAGCAGTTCAGATAGTGATAAGGAGGCTGAAAAGACACAAGGACAGGATGGAGCTGTGGCACAACTATGCAGTTTTCAGAGAGTTGGATCATTTAAGGTCCATGGAGTGTTGAGTGGACAGTGGATTACCACTCTTATTGATACTGGTGCCACGCATAACTTCATAGATGAAGGCCTTGTAGCTAAACGAGGATTGCAAACAGAACCTTTTGAGGGTTTCAAGGTGATGGTTGCAGATGGTTTCACCCTTACCTACACATGGAAGATTCCTAATTTATGCATTTGGATGGGTGAATATGAGCTAAGGGATGATTTCTATGTGGTTGGTATAGGTGACACAGATGTAGTACTTGGTATGCACTGGATGCGTACCCTTGGCGAGTTCACCATGAACTTGCACAGTATGGAGATGAAGTTTGAATCAGGAGGGAGGAAGATAGTACTTCGAGGCATATCAGATGGAGGAGTTAGAGTGGTTTCACTCAAGAGGATGGAGAGGCTTTTCCGGCATGATCAGGTAGAATGGGCAGCAAAGTGCATTATGATGCCGACAGTTGGTGATCAGCAGGATAAGAGTTATCATCCGGACATACAAATTTTGTTGGGTAAGCATCATAAGGTGTTTGACAGCATACCTCCTGGGAGGCCCCTTGAAAGGGGAATAGAGCATGTCATTGAGTTGGAAGAGGGAGCCAAACCTGTGATTACTACTCCCTATAGACATCCAAAGAGATTCAAGGATGAGATCAAAAAAGCAATCAAGGAACTGCTTGACATGGGGCACATTAGACCCAGCAAAAGTCCTTTTGCATCATCAGTGGTCCTGGTAAAGAAGAAGGATGGGACAATGCGCATGTGCATTGATTACAGAGCTCTTAATAAGAAGACCATTAAAAACAGATACCCAATTCCTAGGATCGACGAGTTGATAGATGAGTTACATGGAGCACGTTACTTCTCCAAGATAGATCTCAGGTCGGGTTATCATCAGATCCGGATGAGAGAGAGTGATATTGAGAAGACTGCTTTCAGGTGTCACTTCGGTCACTTTGAGTTTTTGGTGATGCCCTTCGGGTTGACTAATGCTCCAACCACTTTTCAGTCATGTATGAACAAGGTGTTCAGTGTGCAGCTCCGTAAGTTTGTTTTGATCTTCTTTGACGATATATTGATTTACAACAGGTCATGGGAAGAGCACCTGAAGCATTTGGATGAGGTGCTGAATATCCTTGAGCAGGAGTCCTTGTATGCCAAGGAATCAAAATGTGAGTTTGGTTTGACAAAGCTGTTGTACTTGGGCCATATTATCAGTGCAGATGGAGTAAGAGTTGATCCAGAAAAAATCAAAGCCATCATGGATTGGCCGCCCCCCACCAATCTCACGCAGCTTAAGGGATTCTTCGGCCTATGTGGTTTCTACAGGAGATTCGTCAAGGGATTTTCACAGCTAGCCGCTCCCCTTACTGACTTGACGAAGAAGGGAGCTTTCATGTGGACAGACTCAGCACAGGTGTGTTTTGACAACTTCAAAAAGGTGATGTGCTCGTGTCCAGTACTTGCTATTCCTGACTTTTCTAGACCGTTTGAGTTGGAGTGTGATGCCTCTGGGGAAGGTATTGGAGCGGTCTTGATGCAGGACAAGCACCCTATTGCTTTTGAGAGCAGGAAATTGAGAGGTGCAGAGAGGGCTTATTCGATATATGATAAGGAGATGTTGGCCATAATGCATGCATTGGCCAAATTCAGACCATACCTTGTGGGAGGTAAGTTCATTGTTAAAACCGACCACAACAGTTTGAAATATTTTCTCAATCAGCAGGATTTGAATGAAAGGCAGCAAAAATGGGTGAGTAAGTTGCAGGCCTACGACTTTGACATTGTCTATGTCAAAGGGAAGAAGAATGTTGTTGCTGATGCTTTGTCTAGGAGGCCCCATTTATGTTCTATGGGTGAGATTACAGCAGATTGGAAGAAGCAAATTACAGCAGATTATGCAAAGGATGAGTGGGCTTCCAGCATTATAGAAGGTACCAGACAGGATGAAAGGTATGCAGTAGTGAATGATTTAATCATTTACAAAGACAGGATATTCTTGGTGCCTAATTCTCAATTTAAAACAACTGTTTTGAGGTCTTTTCATGATTCACCTATGGCTGGTCACCCTGGTTTCTATAAGACATACAAGCAGGTGAGAGAAATATTTACATGGAAAGGACTCAAAGACGAGGTTCTTAAGTATGTTCGGGAATGCGTCACCTGCCAGCAAAATAAAGATGAGCATACTTATCCAGTTGGTTTACTGCAGCCCCTGCCAATTCCCAATCAAAAGTGGGAAAGTGTCTCCATGGATTTCATCACAGGGTTGCCCAAAGTGCAAGGGAAGGACTGCATTTATGTTGTGGTTGATAGATTGACTAAATTTGCTCATTTCTTTGCTATTGCAGCCTCATATACTGCAGTACAGGTTGCTGATTTATTTTTCAGAGAAATTTTCAGATTGCATGGGCTGCCCAAAAACATTGTAAGTGATAGGGACAACAGATTCATGAGTAATTTTTGGCAGGAACTCTTCCGTTTGAGTGGGACAGAACTCACTCCCAGCACAAGTTACCACCCACAGACAGATGGGCAAACAGAGATAGTTAATAAATAGGTGGAAGGTTACTTGAGGAATTACATCTCAGGGCAGCAGAAGGCATGGGTCAAATGGTTATACCTTGGTGAGTACTGTTACAATACCACTTACCACATGTCGATCAAGATGTCACCTTTTATGGCTCTTTATGTATATGAGGCTCCTAGCTTCATAGATTTGCTTCTAGGAGATTGCAGAGTGCCTAAGGCTAAGGAGATGCTACAGGACAGCCAAGACATAATGAAGGCATTGAAGGAAAATCTGCAGCAGGCACAGAATCAGCAGAAGTTATATGCTGATCAGCAGCGAATAGAGCGCAGTTTTGAGGTGGGTGACATGGTTTATTTGAGATTGCAGCCCTATAGACAGTCTACTCTCAAGAAGAGTGGAGCAGAGAAACTTAAGCCACGGTTCTACGGTCCGTTCAGGGTTTCCAGGAGAGTTGGGGAGGTGGCTTACGAGTTAGATTTACGGCAGACAGCAGAGTACACAATGTTTTTCATGTATCACGCCTCAAGAAGGCATTGGGACATAATGTGGTACCTTCTTCAGTTTTGCCACCCTTGGATGATGAGGGTAAGTTGATTCTCATTCCAGAGGCTATCATTGACAGTCGAGAGCGTACTCTCAAGAAACGGATGATTAGAGAGTATTTGATCAAGTGGAAGAACTTGCCGGTTGAGGATGCTACTTGGGAAAATGAACAGATATTGCAGCATCCAACACTCCAATTGCTTGTGGACAAGCAATTTTGGGGAGGGAGGACTGTAATGTTCCCTTCCTAACCAGTCAGTGTTATCGCATGGGACTAGCCTACTCACGGGTTCCCGTAGGCTATGACAGATGTGTGGGAGCCCATTGGAGGTTGTAGAGTTTCATCGGGATGTTGTAAGCTTTCAGTTGCCAGTTTTCGGAGCCGTTTTGAGCATGGGAGGATGCACTTACTATTTTTAGTAAGTCATTTTTCTAGGGTTTCTGACAGAACGGATGGTATGATGAGATGCGTCTTCGAAAAGGGTATCCGTTTCTATCCTCGGATTTTGGATTGGATTATTGAGGCCCAAAATATTAATGTTTTCGTCGATAAAATCACTAAAGTTAAATTAAAGATTTTAACTTTATAAAGATAATGTATTTGATTTAATAAAGGGGATATAAGGGGACTTTATGTCACTTAGGGGAAATAAAATATTTTATAAAAGTGACTTAAAGGGGGCCTAAGTTGAACGCCACTTTTGATAAAGTGAAAATTAGAATATTTTAAATGTTTTAAAAAGGCTATTGGAAACCCTAAAAGTGGGTCGACCCATTTGGAGGCAAATAAAAAGACATTTGAAGAGCTCATTCGGCATCACTATATTATGAATTTATCTGGTATTTTGGAGAGGAAGCTTGCAACTAGGGTTTGCAGGATTTCTTGGCTTTTTGGGGACGAAAACCTCCAGAAAGAACATCGACTTCGGGTGTGAAAGATCACCTCAGGTTGATCTGGGCATTTCTACTTCAGGGAATGCAGTGGAGCTTCATTGTTTGGATTCGCAGAGAGATTTTCAGGGACTCATTGGAGGATTAGCAGTGCATTTCAGAGCTCATCTTATTTGCTGAACATTCCAGCTTGGCCGTACCATTTCAGTCATGGCGTGATTCTCCTGGAGCTGGTCGCTGCACTTTGGTGGTGTCTTCAGCATCTAATATTGGCGCCTAGGGTTTAGGACTGTATTGTGATCAGTTGAACATTGGAGAAATAACATTCCTTGAAGATTGTAATGAAAATATCAGATTTCTGAGTTGTTGTCCAATGTACCTTTCTGCCAATTTCCAGAATTTTATATCTTCTGGGTATTTGCATATTTTGTTATTTCCTTTAATGGGTTTGTAGATGAATATCAAAACTATCTTATTCCAGAATTTCATGTTGTTTGGTTGAGTAGATTAGAAGTTATTCCATTTTCAATATTGTTGTTCTGCATATCTCAAAAACACAAAAAATCAGAAAACCAAAAATTTCCAAAGTGCAAAACGACAGATTGGGGTGGGACATTACACACTGCATACTACTTTGATTTTTATTGTAAGGAGAATATTTTATGCTACTTGAGGATAATAAAGGTGATTTACCTAGATTAAGCTTGACCTCCTTCACCTCATTTGCTTTAAAATTCACCTTCCCATCTTCCTTTGCTTTAAAATTTTCCTTCCCCTCTTCCTTCGCACCTTTAGCTCCTATATTTGAACTTGCACATTGTACTTCCTCATCCCTCATATCATATTTTTCTTCTAATGGCATATTCGAGCTTTGCCATCTAATGATCTAGAGGGACTTTTCTAGCCACTTTCTTAGGAGTGGAAAATCCTTTTATTTGACCTAGCTTCTCATGTGACATGATCTCATTATTTCAAATTGAAGCTACCCTCATGTCCAAAAAATTGTTTCTTCCTCCATTTTCACTTTGTCGTCTCTTGCCATGTACCCAATATCATGACATTTGCGACATTGAAATACAATATTTTTATAATCCACTTGTTGATCCCATTCTCTTAATTCAGATTTAATCCTAATCGATTATGGTAAAGGTTTTGAAATATCCATGGCTACACATGTTCGAGTATATATAATACGCCTTCTCTCTTTAATAGTTGGTCCTTCCTAGATGAATTCACTGGGAGTGTTACCAATATTCTTTAAAACCTCATTATTGATGAGTTGATAAGGAAGTCCAAAAAACTTAATCCATACCAGAAGCCTTCTAATAATTTGTGTGTCCACAAAAAAATTATGACTCCAAGGTCTTAAATATAATGCATCTTTACCCCTAAACAACGAGTCTCCATCCATTATTTTATTTCTTATTTCTAAATTGAAGAAAATAATGAGGAAAAATCCTTTTGGAAGAAAAGTTATGAAGTAATTTTAATTCAATCCCCACTTCCACTTTATCCAATTTTTAATCTTAGAAAAACATGGTTAGTATCCATGAAACTTACATATTAACCCTTTGGTTTTAAGAACCATTATATCATGTTCAATCATCTCATCCTTGATAATCACTTTTGGTGTAGAATCTACTACCTGGACAAGGTTTGCCATAGATTTGCTCTTCCTCTTATTGCTAGCTAGGGCATCCATACTTCCAACTTGGTCATTCATACTTTCAATAAGGACTTTCATAAATGACTTTCTTTCCATGTTACCTAGATTTTTTTAAAGCCAATCCTATAAATTCTCCTAAGATCTGAAACAAGAAGTGGCACTTGTTCTTTAATCGCACTTTGCTTTCTACTTCTTGCTTCCTTGGTTACACTTGCTCCTTGCTCCTGACTCACATTCATTCTCAGCTCTAAATCATTCTCAATTATAAAAATTATCTCTTCATATTTGTTAATTTGTAACGTTTAACAGTTACCCGTGTCTTATGTTTAATATAAGTAGGAGACAATCGTTATTGTTATTCATTTTTTCTTAAAAAAAAACATTAATATATAATAATAAAGTTATTATTAAATGGCATTAGCTCATCTATTTAGATTCCTCAATTTTCAAGGAGACCCAGATTTGAATTCTTTAAGTGAGACATACAAAATAGCCAAGTTGATGTAATATTACTTTGTGGTAATAATGTAATACTGGTAATGTTTCAATCCCATGTTACCAATTTCAAAATAGTAATAATAAAGTTATCAAATGACATGAACTTGACTAATTAAAATCCTTAACTTTTAATAAGGAGAATCTCATCAAACAATATATGAATAAATGTTAAGTTATAATACCACTATACAGCCATGATATAATATAAGTGGGATTATTTCAATCTTGTAAAACCAACTAAAATAATAACAATAAAGTTATTATATTTTTTAGGCAAGAAAGCATCAGGTTTCTCACGAATAAAAAGATCGACAGAATATATTTTATAATTAATATTATTTATATAAGAACAAAAGCCAACTAGTAAAGAGTTGTTTTCCAATCTAACATCCAAATTAGGAAAAAGAAAATTATTGATAGTCTAGTCTATCCATGCATGGAAAAATGCCTACTCATGGGCTTGAATAGGTTTTTTCTCCGCCAACATCCAAATTAGTAAACCTTTTATGAAATAGAAACAAATTACGGTAGTTATACATATATAATATTATATAAAATAATAATTAACTTTTTTTTAATGAATTATATGGAATTGAAACAGGTTTCATTCATGTTATATTATCATTATATAATAATATTATTTATTTTTATTATAAAAGAGTTGGTTACAATAACTATTTTCAAGTACTGGTCAGTGAAGGGTGAGATTCGTATCGTTGTTGTCGATTTGATACGCACTCAAAGGATTTGTAGCATACTACTACCTTTGCAAAGGGTTGGCTTCCTCCCAAGGTTTGAACCTAGGTCTCTTCTTGGTAAGTGCCCAGCCACACCTACACTTACCAATCCACCTAGCCCTTGGGGGTTATTACATTATAGTATTATAACAAAGCTTGGAAACTAGGTTTTCTCTTTGAAATGTTAAGGAATCTAACCTTTGAGCTAAATACCATTTGATAAAATAATAATTAAAATTATAATGTGAATATTTGATAATTTTGTTGCAAGTGTGAAGAGGGATATAGACTAAAGTGGCTTAGCAATATCTGTTTATTTAGCCACAGTGTGAACACTTCATGTATTTGTCGACAAGGTGTTTGTCGGCATGATTTTTATTTTCCTCTCCGCCATTCTCTCCTTGCTTCCCTATTTCTTTGCCTCCTTATTCCTCCTATATTCCCGACACCTTTTCCTCCTTATCCCTCTGCTCCTCATTCCCCTTATTTCTCCTTTTCTCCCGCTCCACGTCCCTTCTTCCTCCACCCTTCTCTAACCTCCATAGCTTATAAATACCTATGTTATATTGCATAATATGTAATCGAAGGTCGTTGCGTAAATTTTAATAAAGGAGGCTATTTTGTTTTAATTAAATTGTTTTTTGTCTCTTTATTAAAGTTAACTCTGCTCAGATTCGGTCACTGGTATCAGAGCCGAGGCCAGGGGCTCGAAAATCGAGGCAAAGGCGGCCAGGAGTTTGGTTTGTTTTTCGAGGCGGTTCGACGATCGAGGAGAACACGAGGCGGTTCGACGATCGAGGAGAACACGTAGACAGCAGAGCATGGTTTTTGAGGTGACACGTGGCAGAGCTCTGGAGGACACATGGACAATCGACGTGGAGGGCACGCAGCTCGAGGAGCTGAGCTGGCAGAGGTGAGCTAGCAGTGACGTTGCGGCTGAGTAGGCGAGGTGACGTGGCACGAGTGGACGTTGGCAGTGACGTGGCGGCGAGGTGACAGCTGGCAGTGACGTGGTGGCGAGGTGACCTGGTGACGTGGCAAAATGTTGGGTTGCTCGATTTCCCGAAGGCAATCAGTTGATAACGCGTGCCTTTGCGATATTATACACCTCCCGCACCCATCTCCCACTACATGTGGGATAAAAGGAGGTATATTTTTTTAAAATTTTTGTGCCGCCACTGTTTTAATATTCCTTGTTTGCTCTTAACTCCCATCCGAGCGCATAGCGTAGTTGGCAAAGGGTGCTGAGTAGTTTGGTGGAGGTCTCGGGTTCGAAACCCGTCGAGACGATTATTATTTTTTTTGTGGGGTTTTAATATTTGTCAACGATAAATGGATGCGTCGGGAGTTTGGTTTCAAAGCCGCGGGGCGGCGTAGTGGTTGAGGCGGTCAGTGGAATAAAAGAGGTCGTCGGTTCGAGCCTCTCCAAGCTCGAATACAAAGGTTTTATTAAAGTTTTTAAATTTTTATTTTTATTAAAGTTTTTTGATTAATTTAATAGTTTTTAAATTATATTCTTTAATTATTTTTTAAATATAATTTTGTTTAAAAAAATAATTAAAGATATAAATAAAATTATTAAATTTTTTATAAAGACTTTATAAAAAATTATTATTGAAAACCTTGCAAAATTGTGTAATAGCCTAAGAGGCAAGCATTGTAAAAAGAAAAAAAGTGACGGGAAGCCTTCCGGAGCGCCCGTTTATCGCTTCAAAATTTTGGAACCCCGTTCAAGGCTAAAAATTTTGTGTAATAGCCTCAACGGTTGTAAAAGAGCAAAAATTGTAACCTCAGAAGCTCTAACGAAGTTTTCTTTTGCCTTGATGAGTAGATGATCAGATCTACCGGATGTTACCATGCTTTGTGCTCTCTACTGCGGAGAGAAACTGTCGAAGCTTTTGATGAACGAGTTCGACGAGATGGATTGCATGTCGTATTCAGTCAGCTACAGAATTCTGTTATAGCCCACCAAAGGAATCCGAATTCTGGTTACGAGGCTGACTCAGAAGACAATATATTCGGACAACGAGTGGAGGAGTCCGATTCAGTGGCATTTGAACCTGAGGAACAATCCAGTGAGAGTTATACCCCACGCTCTCCAGAGCCTGAGCCAGTGGAACCTGAGCTAGCAGAGGCTGAGCCAGCACAGGTCGAGCCAGCGATAGCTCTTAAAATTGTTGTCATCAGTGACGACGAGGATTCCATTGCAGACAATTTTGGGCCTCCAGTACTGGACAATCCTCAAGAAGAAGAACAAGAAATCAGTGAGAGAGTTAAGAAATCTAGATTTGATTTGAACTTGTAATTGCTTTGTACTTCCTATTTTTAGTCAAATCAAAGTTTGCTTTCAAGTAGTAGAAATGGCTTCAAATTCAAATCTCCCAATTCCTGAATTTAATGGTAGTGATTATGAATACTTGGTCAATAAAGATGAAAACTATGTTGATTGGTAAAGGTTTATGGGAAATAGTTGAAGAGGGTTACACAGAACCTTCTCCTATTGACTGGTCTACCTTAAGTGTTTTCGATAGAAAAGCCAAGAAAGAAGCCCAGAAAAACAATTCCTTTGCTCTATATCATTTACAAGCAGCCCTAGATAAAAGCATATTTCCTAGAATAGCATCTTGTATAACAGCTCAAGATGCTTGGAAGGCTTTAAAGGAAAGTTTTCAAGGGAGTGATCAAGTGAAGCAGGTCAGGCTTCAAACTCTGAAAAGAGATTTTGAAAATCTCAGAATGCAAGAGAATGAGAAAGTAGGAGACTACTGCGTGCGAGTCAAAGCCGTAGTAGATAAAATGGTCACTCTAGGTGAAGAGATTAAACCAGAAGTTGTAGTGAAGAAAGTGTTGCGAACACTTCTTCCTAAATGGAATCATGTAGCAATCATTATTGAAGAGTCAAAAGATTTGACTGCACTTTCCTTTGATGCACTAATTGGTTCTCTTCTTTCACATGAAGAGAGATTGCAAGAATCTTCTTCCACTAGCCACGGAGGCGATGACAAAGCCTTCGCTTCACAAGAAGGAAAAGGACAAGGTAGAGGTCGTGGCAGAGGTCAACATAGAGGTAGAGGTAGGAATAGTCCACGAGGTGGAACTCCTAACAGAGGAGGATCTTCAAACAGAGGTGGAGGTCAGAATAGAGGTGGACAGTAGAACAGAGGGAAGCATCCAGGACGAGGAAAAGGAAGTGACAAGTCAAAACAAGCTTGCTATAATTGTGGCAAACTTGGCCACTTCGCTCGTGACTGCTGGTCAAAATCTTCACAAGGGAGCAACAACCAGAGCAGTCAGTATGGAAATTTTGGAGAAGAGGAAGAGACCTCAAATCTCTTTCTCTCATATGGCAAGTCAGATTAGAACTCGAATGACACCTGGATCTTGGACACTGGGTGTTCAAATCATATGAGTGGCAAAGAAGAACTCTTTGCTACTCTGGATTCTTCCTACAAATCCAACATCAAATTGGGAGATGACAAGTCATTGGCAGTTGAAGGCATTGGAGCCATGGAGGTTCCAACAAAAGAAGGCATGAAACAAGTAAGTGATATCTATTACACACCTCATCTCCAACACAATATTTTAAGTGTTGGTCAAATGTTAGAGAAGAACTATAAGTTGCTATTTGATGAGGGTAAATGTACCATTTTTGATAAGAGTAATAGTGATAGAGTCATTACTCAAGTGCCAATGACAAGGAACAGGTTATTTCCTTTAAATTTTGGCCAGCCAGGAGGAGATCAATTAGTAAATGTTGCTATTGCAAATCCAAGTGTGTTGTGGCACTTGAGATACGGTCATTTGAATTCAGCCGGTTTGAAGATGTTAACTTCTCAAGCAATGGTGACCGGACTTCCTAAAGTTCAGGACAATAAGGAAGTCTGTGAAGGTTGTGCCTTGGGCAAGCACGCTAGAACCAAATTTCCTCATGGACAAGCATGGCGGGCCAGTTATCCACTCCAGCTAGTGCACTCGGACATCTGTGGTCCGATGCAGACCAAGAGCATTGGTAACAACTCTTACTTTCTTCTTTTCATTGATGATTTTTCAAGAATGTGCTGGATATATTTTTTGAAGCATAAAGATGAGGCATTTGATTGCTTCGTAGATTTTAAAGCAAGAGTTGAAAATGAGAGTGGATATTTTGTTAAGTGTCTCAGATCAGATAAAGGAGGAGAATACTCCTCTAATGAATTTTTGAATTTTTGTAAAAAACATGGAATAAAGAGGCAGTTCACTGCTGCCTATACTCCACAACAGAATGGTGTGGCTGAGAGAAAGAACCGCACCATTGTAGAGATGGCAAGATCTATGCTTCAAACGAAGCATTTGAGCAATATGTATTGGGCAGATGCAGCCAGGACCAGTGTGTATATTTTGAATAGGAGTCCTACTTCAAGTTTGAAAGGGAAAACTCCTTACCAAGCATGGTATGGTAAGAAACCGAATGTCAAGCATTTCAGAGTATTTGGTTCACTGGCTTACTCACACATTCCTGATGAACAGAGGAAGAAGCTCGATCCCAAGAGTCAAGCTTGCATTTTTGTAGGGTACTGTGAGACCACAAAAGCTTACAGACTCTACAATCCTAGGACTCGAAAGATAATACTTTCTAGGGATGTGATTTTTGATGAAGGGGGAGAATGGGGACATCCCCAAATTTATAGTGATGTTGAATCTCATGATACAGGTTCTTCACAAATTCATCAGGCGCCACAGAAAGGCAAGAAGTCTCCTCCTCCAAGCCCAAGCAGACATTCTACATCCAGTTCATCATCTTCTTCACCAAGTCCTTCTCCACAAAGGTCGGTTAGTTCCTCACCAATGGATATTGATTCTCCATCCAGAGGTAAGAGAACTCTCCAACATCATCCATCTTATCAGATGTTGGATAAAAATTTTCAAAGAAGGTATACTAGAAGTCAAGCTAGTGAGATGAGTTCTGTTTTACAAAGACTTGAAAATATGCATTTGTATGGTGATGATGACTCCCAGCTTGAACCTCGGGGAGATGTAGTTAACTATGCCTTGTTAACTAGTGCACAACTTGAACCTTCTAGTTATGAGAAGGCATGTACTCAAAAAATTTGGCAAGATGCCATGAAAGAGGAGATAACCTCTATAAAAAACAACGATACTTGGGAGTTGGTAGAGCTTCCTAAAGGAAAGAAGTGTGTTGGATGTAAATGGGTCTTCAAGACCAAATACAATGCTGATGGAAGCATTGAAAGGCATAAAGCAAGATTGGTTGCAAAAGGATTTACACAAAAGTATGGTATTGATTATGAGGAGACATTTGCTCCTGTAGCCAGACAGGAGACCATCAGAACAGTTCTTGCTTTAGCTGCACACAAGGGATGGAAAGTCCAACACATGGATGTGAAGAGTGCCTTTCTCAATGGGTACTTAACAGAGGAAGTGTATGTTGAGCAACCTCAAGGATTTCAAGAGCAAGGTAAGGAGCACCTTGTTTACAGACTGAAAAAGGCACTCTATGGCCTCAAGCAGGCACCGCGAGCTTGGTACTCACGCATTGATGGGTACTTCAAAGATTTTGGGTTCACCAGAAGCAGAAATGAACCCACACTTTACTACCTAAAGCAAGGTAACGACATCCTCATAGTTTGCTTGTATGTGGATGATCTCATTTTCATGGGTAGTAATGAAAAAGTGAATATGGAGTTCAAGCGCTCCATGATGAAGCAGTTTGAGATGAAGGATCTTGGCTTAATGCATTACTTCCTTGGAATGGAAGTCCATCAGACAGATTCAGGGATCTTCATCTGTCAACATAAGTATGCTCGGGACATGATCAAGAAGTTTGCTATGGAGCATTGCAAACCAGTTGCAACTCGAGTTGGACATGGGATCCAATTAAGCAAAGATGATGGAGCACCTAAAGTTGACGTGACCACTTTCAGGAGCATGGTTGGGAGTTTGATGTTTCTCGCCAACACCAGACCAGACATTCAGTATGTTGTTTCTCTTGTCTCTCGATTTATGGCTAGTCCATCTGAGCTGCATTTGCAAGCAGCCAAAAGAATTCTCAGATATGTGAAGGGTACATTGGATTTTGGAATCCAGTACCATAAATGTAACACTATCAAGCTTGTAGGCTTCAGTGATAGTGATTGGGGCAGCAATATTGATGACAAAAAATCAACTTCAGGGAACTGTTTTAGTCTGGGATCAGGACTAATAACATGGAGTTCCAAAAAGCAAACTGTGGTAGCTTTGTCTTCTATAGAAGCTGAGTATATAGCAGTCACCTATGCTAGTACTCAAGCCTTGTGGCTAAGAAAAGTGTTGGAAGAGATTGGAGAGCAGCAAAGTGGTCCGACCAGAATCTACTGTGACAACATCAGTGCCATTCAGTTGGCATACAATCCAATCCACCATAGCAGAACGAAGCATTTTGATATGAAGTACCACTTCATCCGAGATATGGTGGAGCATGAAATTGTTGAGCTTAAGTTTTGCCGCACTTTGGAGAACGTTGCTGACATATTCACCAAAGCGATGGCTAAAGCTCAATTTTTAAAGCTGAGAGACTGTGTAGTCAGTTCTCTCAACTTTAAGGGGGAGAATGTTGCAAGTGTGAAGAGGGATATAGACTAAAGTGGCTTAGCAATATCTGTTTATTTAGCCACAGTGTGAACACTTCATGTATTTGTCGACAAGGTGTTTGTCGGCATGATTTTTATTTTCCTCTCCGCCATTCTCTCCTTGCTTCCCTATTTCTTCGCCTCCTTATTCCTCCTATATTCCCGACACCTTTTCCTCCTTATCCCTCCGCTCCTCATTCCCCTTATTTCTCCTTTTCTCCCGCTCCACGTCCTCCCCTCTTTCCTCCATCCCTTCTTCCTCCACCCTTCTCTAACCTCCATAGCTTATAAATACCTATGTTATATTGCATAATATGTAATCGAAGGTCGTTGCGTAAATTTTAATAAAGGAGGCTATTTTGTTTTAATTAAATTGTTTTTTGTCTCTTTATTAAAGTTAACTCTGCTCAGATTCGGTCAAATTCAAAGTTTGATAATTCTTCTTCTTTGCACATCTCTGTTTTTGAGAAGTTTAATATTATTTCTTCTATGTATTTTTATATTATAGTTCAATCTAATAAGGTGGCCATGGAGCTCACTCATCTTCAAGAGCTTATTGATCAATGAGGGAACGTACTATGCATAGTCAATCAAGTTTCTCTTGAGCAAGATACTCCTCAAAATCGGTCTAGGTCTAGACATCAGTGTCGTTCACTCTCGAATAAGTTTCTCTTAAGCACGATACTCCTCGAAACTGATCCAAGTCTAGAAATCAGTGTCGCTTGCTCTCGAACTGCACTCTTATTCCAGCTCAATATCCTTACAGAGATGGTCATGGCTACTTGACTATTCCTCTCTCCCCCTAACTCCTCAACTTGACGCTTGAGACAATTTAGGAGCTTCAATGATTGTTGTCAACCAAGAGCCATTTGTTTATAACTGGGAGGATGTTCCCAGCACTTATAGATAGGGAAGGGACTCGGTGCCAAAGTCTCTTGATGATACTATTGGTGGAATCAGTCCCAGGTCTCTTGATGCTACTATTGGGTGGAAATCAGTCCCAAGGGATGGTTAAACCCATATAATGGAGCCTCATCATTATGTAACAGTTAGTTTTGTTGATCATCAGTTTTGTAAGGCATTGTTAATTAGTTGTAAATTATTTGCTTGGGTTCCCACTCTGTTTTGATGGGGATTGTTTTTCGGTTGATGACGTTAGCCCCGTGATGTGTTTATCCACCTTTTTTTGTCTGTAAAAATATATTATGTTAATTTTTTAATATAATATTTTATGATTAAGTATTTTATTACACTTATTATTATTATTATTTGTTACATAGAAAACCTTTATAAACCTTAACCCTTTGTGTAAGGATGTAGTCAACAGGATCCAATTATCTAAGGAATTGAATCGAGGTAGCCCACACTCGTCCACTATCAACTGGTCTATCCCTTTAAGTAAAATTTTAGGATAAAGCATGGGTTTTTAAAAGGTCTTGATCCCCTTGTATTGGTGTTTGAACTTGGATTTTCTGGATGAAAACCCAAAGATATACCACTACAGTATTAAAACACATACCATGATAGTGGTTAAAACAAACATTAAATATATCATAAAATATATAATAATAATAAATTTATCATAAAATGACACTAGCTTAAATGTTTAAATTCCTCACTTTTTGGTTGACTCGCTCCAAGAATGTTTTGGAAATGTGCTACGGTTTCACATCTCACCTCCTCTTCATTTTCTGTGCTAGTGCCATCCGACCTGATCAAATTTCTGATTTTGTTGATGCTTCTGTGCCAAAGGGTGAGAGCATAGAAATACTTCGTATTGGAATGCACCGTGTTTGAGCCAAAGAGCTTGTTGTAGTTTGTACCCTTATTCCTTTTTATTTTTGTCTGCACATTCTTTTTGGTTTAAAGTTGGTTGTTTCATTCCTCTCTGAGGTTGTTTGTTTTCAGTTCAGTTAATTCACTTCAAGCTAAATGTCTTTGTTGCATTTGTGTAAAAGGTTTCAAGACCTTTCAAAACCCTTTTTATCAACCAATCAAAAAAAATTCCTCACTTTTCCAAAAGACCGAAGTTTGAATCTTCTTAAGTGAGACATACATAATAACCAAGTTGTTGTAATACTACTTTGCGTGTATTATAAATGGGACTTGTTAATTTATAATATGATATTTTAATAATTTTTTGTATTATGTTTAATATAAGCACGAGATAATTGTTATTGTTATTCAATTTTTCTTAAAAACAAGCATTAAATATATAATAAAATATTTAATAATAATAAAGTTATTATTAAATGACATTAAGTCAACCGGTTAAATTCTTCAACTTTTTAAGAAGATCCAAGTTTGAACCGTTTAAGTGAAACATACATAATAGCCAAGTTGTTGTAATACTACTTTGTTATGATGATGTAATACCGACGAGGCTTGTTTCAATCTCATATTACCAATTTTAAAATAATAATAATAAAATTATCAAATAGGATGAGTTTAACTAACTAAATTTCTTAACTTTCAAAGAGGAAATCTGGATTCAAATCTCACCAAACAATATATGAATAAAAATTAAGTTGTTATATAATATATATAAGTAAGATTATTTCAATTCTTTAATACTAATTAAAATAATAACAATAAAGTTTTTATATTTTTAAGCAAGAAAGAATCATACAATAGGTTTGTCACAATTAAAAAGGTCCACCATATATTTTTTAATTAATGTTATTTATTTAAAAAAAAAACAACCAATAGAGAGTTGTTTTCCAATCTAACATCCATACAAGCTTGAATAGGCTTTTTCTAAACCAGCATCCATTAAAAGGATCCACAATATATTTTTTAATTAATATTATTTATTTAAGAAACAAATCCAACCAATAAAGAGTTGTTTTTCAATCCAACATCCAGATTAGCAAATAAATAAATAGTAACAATCTATCCATACAAGGAAAAATGCCAACTCATGGTCTTGAATAGGCTTTTTCTAAACGAGCATCCAAATCAGCAAACCTTTTATGAAATAAAAACAAAACATGGCAGTTACACATCAATAATATTATATAAAATAATAATTAAAAGTATAATGTGAATATTTGGAAATTAATAATTAATTATTTATTTTATTGTATTTATTATTATTATCGGATCACTCACGGCTATAAATTAGTTTATCCTTTTTAAATTAAATTTTAGGATAAAGCATGGGTTTTGCAAGCACTCACCGCTATCAACTAGCTTATCCCTTTTAAATTAAATTTTAGGATAAAGCATGGGTTTTGCAAGCACTCACAGCTATTAACTAGTTTATCCCTTTTAAATTAAATTTTAGGATAAAGCATGAGTTTTGAAATGGTTTTTGTCCTTTGTGTCATGGTTTGAAATTAAATCTTCTGGATGAAAACCCAAAGACATACCACTCCAGTATCTCTCATCAATTAAAAATAAACATTAAATATATAATAAAATATTTAATAATAATAAAATATTTAATAATAATAAAATTATCATCAAATGACATTAACTTAATTAATTAAATTCCTCAATTTTTCAAGAAGAACCAAGTTTGAATCTTGTTAAGTGAGACATATATTATAATAGTCCATTTGTTGTAATACTGCACAATGGTGCTTTGTGGTGATGATGTAATATTAATTGGGCCTGTTTCAACCCCGTGTTACCAATTTCAAAATAACAATAATAAAATTATCAAATGGTATGAACTTAATTAACTAAATTCTTTTACTTTCAACAAAGAGACTTGGATTCAAATCTTCTCAAATAATATATGTATGAATGCTAAGTTGATATATATATGTTTAAATGCTAAGTTGTGATACCACTATGTAGTTATTGATATAATGAATGAACTTATTTCAATCTTTTTAAACCAATTAAAATAATAATAATATTTTTAATCAAAGAAAACATTTTATCACAAATAAAAAAATCCACATAATATATTTTTTAAATGATGTTATTTATGTAAAAAAAAATACTAACTAGTAGAGTGTTGTTTTCCAATCCAACATATAAATTAAAAAAAAAAAAACAGTGATATAAAAATGCCAACTCATGGATGTGAATAGTTTTTTCCTAGCAAACATCCAAATTAGCAAACCTTTTATGAAATAGAAACAAAATATGATATATATATATATATATATATATATATATATATATATATATATATATATATATATATATATAAAAATAATAATTAAAATTATTATGTGAATATTTGAGAGTTAAGTAATTATTTAAGTATTTTTTTCAATGGGTTTACTCAGGTTTTTACGAGGGGTCCCGGTCCCCTCATGCAGAGTGGGGTTTTGAAGTTTAGACCTCCTAAAAAAAGCCTAAGCCCTTAACATTACAATAAGCTTGCACCTATAATTAATTAAGTATTTTATTGCACCTTTTAATTTATAATATAATATTTTAACAATTTTTTTGTCTTATGTTTAATATAAGCACGAGACAATTGTTATTGTTATTTAATTTTTCTTAAATACAATACAAGCATTAAATATATAATAAAATATTTAATAATAATAAAGTTCTTATTCAATGACATTATTAGGTCAATCGGTTCGATTTTTAAGAAGATCCAAGTTTGAATATGTTAAGTGAAACATACATAATAGCTTCTAATATTACTTTGTTATGATGATGAATACCAACGAGGCTTGTTTCAATAACATATTACCAATTTTAAAATAATAATAACTAGCTTAGATATAAAGGATATATATCTTAAAACGTCGAGAGTTATCAATCTCGAGACGCCTATCTCATTTCTTGGGGGTGTGATCTCCAAGATAGGCGCCTCAAGATTGATAACTATCGGTGTTTTTAGATATATATCCTTTATATCTAAGTTAGTTTATTAAACAATTGCAACGGTTGGTTAGTCGATTGTTTTAGTTTAAATATTTTAAATGTTTGCAATGGTTGGTTAGTCGGTTGTTTTAGTTTAAATATTTTAAATGTTTTTGTTAATGTTAGCTTTTTTAATAAAAAAAAATTGTTTACGGTGTGACATGTATGACCTCTTTGCCGAACGCCTCTCGACGTAATAAAATTATCAAATAGGATGAGCTTAACTAACTATATTTCTTAACTTTCAACAAGAAGACTTGGGTTCAAATCTCACCAAACAATATATGAATAATTGTTAAGTTGTGTACAGTCATGATATAATATAATAAGTAAGATTATTTCAATTCTTTAATACTAATTAAAATAATAACAATAAAGTTTTTATATTTTTTAAGCAAGAAAGCCTCATACAATAGGTTTGTCACAATAAAAAAAGATCCACAATATATTTTTCAAATAATGTTATTTATTTAATAAAAAAATCCAACCAGTAGAGAGTTGTTTTCCAATCCAACATCCAAATTAGCAAATAAATAAATGGTAACAATCTATCTATACAAGGAAAAATGCCAACTCATGGGCTTGAATAGGTTTTTTCTAAACCATCATCCAAATCAGCAAACCTTTTATGAAAAAAAAAAAAAATAGGGTTTCAGGAGAACCGTTTGATGTAGTAGTAGAATACAAATACCTGGGCATAGACTTTCATGAAAAACTTAATTGGAATACATGTAGGATGAAAAGAACTCAAAGTGGTTGGAGAGCACTATATGCACTTCAAAACAGGTGTAGGAATACCGAGTTGTGGGACTGGAAGACCACCAAGGTCTTATTTGGCCTACTTGTTACATCGGTTACGTTGTATGGTTGCGAGGTGTGGGCTAGTGGCAGACAAATGCAAAATGGAGGCAAATAGAAAGGATTCAAAAATATCTAATCACAAACTTTTTCGAAATTAAGGCCACAACCCCTTATGAAATTATTCTAGCTGAAACTGGAATGTTCCCTTTAGAAGCAATTGTTATGACCAAGTTGTTATGTTACTTGAAAAAAACAAAAAACATGACAAATGATAGATGGCCTAGGGCAGCTAAGGACAAAGAGTTGCATAGGCGAAAGAATACATGGATGAAACAAAATCAGAAATGGATGAAACGTTGGGAAATCAACATAAATGAATGCCCAAATGTCAACAAAGACATAAAAAATTATGTGAATGAAAAGTTCAGAAGTGGAATGTGGAAAAAATGCAAGGAGGAAAAGACAATATTATATTGCAAATTTTAACCCAACGTATGACCACAAGGAAAAAGCGTATATAGGCGCTGAAATCAAGTGGAAGGAAAAAATACTCATTGCTCGAGATAAGGACTAGCTCTCATAGGCTTAGATGTGAAACGGGGGAGATGGACAACGCCCAAAGAGCAATGGGAAGAAAGGATATGTACTCTATGCGGCACGGGGGTAGTAGAGACAGGAGGAACACTTCATCTATAAATGCCCGAGTTTTTCAGATATTCGTGACAAATACAAAGAAATACTTGGGAACGAGTTTATGGCAGATTTATTTGAAGACAGTAAAATAAAAAAAGTTGGGGAATTGCGAACACAAATCAGCAAGAGAAGAAACAACCTTCTCAAAGATATTAAAGATCATATGATATGATTTGAGTAATTGTACTTCCATATTTGAGGTCCCATAGACCATATTTGGGTCTCGCGGACGTAATTAAAATCTTTCATTTCATTTCACATCAATAATATTATATAAAATAATAATTAAAATTGTAATGTGAATATTTGAGGATTAATAATTAATTAAATTTTAGGATAAAGCATGGGTTTTGAAAGGGTCTTTGTCCTTTGTGTCGTGGTTTGAAATTAAATCTTCTGGATGAAAACTCAAAGACATACCACTCCATCTCTCATCAATTAAAAATAAACATTAAATATATAATAAAATATTTAATAATAATAAAATTTGTAATCAAATGACATTAACTTAATTAATTAAATTCCTCAATTTTTCAAGAAGTCCCAAGTTTGAATCTTGTTAGGTTAGACATATATTATAATAGTCGATTTGTTGTAATACTGCACAATGGTGCTGTGTGGTGATGATGTAATATTAATGGGGCTTGTTTCAACCCCATGTTACCAATTTCAAAATAACAATAATAAAATTATCAAATGGTATGAACTTAACTAACTAAATTCTTTTACTTTCAACAAAGAGACTTGGATTCAAATCTTCCCAAATAATATATGTATAAATGCTAAGTTGATATATATGTTTAAATGCTAAGTTGTGATACCACTATGTAGTCATTGATATAATGAATGAACTTATTTTAATCTTTTTAAACCAATTAAAATAATAATAATATTTTAAAAAAAAGAAAACATTATAGGATGGATTTGTCACAAATAAAAAAATCCACATAATATATTTTTTAATTGATGTTATTTATGTAAAAAAAGTACTAACGAGTAGAGTGTTGTTTTCCAATCCAACATATAAATTTAAAAAAAAAATAGTGACAATATAAGGAAAAATGCCAACTCATGGGCGTGAATAGTTTTTCTTAAGCAAACATCCAAATTAGCAAACCTTTTATGAAATAGAAACAAAATATGATATTTATACATATATAATATTATATAAAATATCACCGGACTGAACGCTTGTCTCTTTTCTGGTGCTTTCAACGGCGTAAAAGGTTTAAAATGATTGTGGCATGGTGGTTATAGGGGCGGACTGCGCGAAGATCTGTGTGACGGCTTTTGGGGCGGACATAAAAGTTGGACAGCCTGCCCGATTCGTGGCGGCTACCAATTCCACCATGTAAATACAAAATATATATATATAATATAAAATAATAATTAAAATTAATATGTGAATATTTGAGAATTAAGTAATTATTTAAGTTTTTTTTTCAATGGGTTTACGTAGGTTTTTATGAGGGGTCCCGGTCCCCTCATGATGAGTGGGGTTTTGAAGTTTAGACCTCCTAAAAAGAGG
Source organism: Wollemia nobilis (assembly GCA_028583015.1). Classification (NCBI taxonomy): domain Eukaryota; kingdom Viridiplantae; phylum Streptophyta; class Pinopsida; order Araucariales; family Araucariaceae; genus Wollemia; species Wollemia nobilis. The sequence continues at coordinate 861,832 of JAQPPZ010002410.1, read as the reverse complement.
CCAAAGCCCTTAACATTACAATAAGCTTGCACCTATAATTAATTAAGTATTTTATTGCACCTTTTAATTTATAATATAATATTTTAACATTTTTTTTTTTTGTCTTATATTTAATATAAGCACGAGACAATTGTTATTATTATTCAATTTTTCTTAAATACAAGCATTAAATATGGAATAAAATATTTAATAATAATAAAGTTCTTATTCAGTGACATTAAGTCAATCGGTTCAATTTTTAAGAAGATCCAAGTTTGAATATGTTAAGTGAAACATACATAATAGCTTGTAATACTACTTTGTTATGATGATGAATACCAACGAGGCTTGTTTGAATCACATATTACCAATTTTAAAATAATAATAATAAAATTATCAAATAGGATGAACTTAACTAACTATATTTCTTAACTTTCAAGAAGGAGACTTGGGTTCAAATCTCACCAAACAATATATGAATAATTGTTAAGTTGTGATAACATTACATAGTCATCTATACAGTCATGATATAATATAATAAGTAAGATTATTTCAATTCTTTAATACTAATTAAAATAATAACAATAAAGTTTTTATATTTTTTAAGCAAGAAAGCATCATACAATAGGTTTGTCACAATAAAAAAAAGATCCACAATATATTTTTTAATTAATGTTATTAAGAAAAAAATACAACCGGTAGAGAGTTGTTTTCCAATCCAACATCCAAATTAGCAAATAAATAAATAAATGGTAACAATCTATCTATACAAGGAAAAATGCCAACTCATGGGCTTGAATAGGTTTTTTCTAAACCATCATCCAAATCAGCAAACCTTTTATGAAATAAAAACAAAATAGGGTAGTTATATATCAATAATATTATATAAAATAATAATTAAAATTATAATGTGAATATTTGAGGATTAATAATTAATTATGTATTTTATTGCACTTATTATTACTAATTTGTATTGAATACGAAACTTTTATAAACTTAAGCGGTCGGATAAAAACAAAATCAATAGATCCAATCATCTAAGGAATTAACTCGAGGTAGCCCATCAACAAGCACTCATCGCTATCAACTAGCTTATTCCTTTTAAATTAAATTTTAGGATAAAGAATGAGTTTTGAAAGGGTCTTTGTTCTTTGTACCATGGTTTGAACTTGGGTCATCTTGATGAAAATCCAAAGACATACCATTCCAATATCTCTCATCACTTAAAAATAAGCATTAAATATTTAATAAAATATTTAATAATAATAAAGTTATCATAATATTAACTCAATTACTTAAATTCCTTAACTTTTCAAGAAGACCCAAGTTTGAATCTTGTTAAGTGAGACATATATTATAATAGTCGATTTGTTGTAATATTGTCGATGGTGCTTTGTGGTGATGATGTAACATTGATGGGGCTTGTTTCAACTCCATGTTACCAATTTCAAAATAACAATAATAAAATTATAAAATGGTATGAACTTAACTAAATTATTTTATTTTCAAAAAAAAAAAAAAAAAAACTTGGATTCAAATCTCCCCAAATAATATATATGTATAAATGTTAAGTTGTGATACCACTGTGTAGTCATTGATATAATGAATGAACTTATTTCAATCTTTTTATACCAATTAAAATAATAACAATATTTTTTAAGCAAGAAAACATCATACAATAGATTTGTCACAAATAAAAAATCCACATAATATATTTTTAATTGATGCTATTTATGTAAAAAAAAAAAAATACTAACCAGTATAGTGTTGTTTTCCAATCCAACATCTAAATTAAAAAAAAATAGTGACAATATATCCATGCAAGGAAAAATGCCAACTCATGGGGGTGAATAGTTTTTTTCTAAGCAAACATCCAAATTAGCAAACCTTATATGAAATAGAAACAAAATATGGTAGTTATACATATATAATATTATATAAAATAATAATTAAAATTATTATGTGAATATTTAAAAATTAAGTAATTAATTAAGTATTTTTTCAATGGGCTTACGCAGGTTTTACTAGGGGTCCCGGTCCCCTCATGCTGAGTGGGGTTTTGAACTTTAGACCTCCTATAAAGAGGTCAAAGCCCTTAACATTATAGTAAGCTTGCAGCTCTAATTAATAAAGTATATTATTGCACCTTTTATAATTTAATTTTTTGGTTGTATAGGGAACCTTCATAAGCCCTAGCACGCTAAGTAAGTATGAAATCAACGATACCGAGACCCTAATCGTCGAGGGAATTGAATCGAAGTCGCTCGTTGGCAAGCACACGGCCTCTGCCAACCAACCTATCCCTTTGAGTGAAATTTTAGGATAAAGCAAAGGTTTTGAAGGAGTCTCAGTCCCCTTGTGTTGAGGTTTGAACTTGGGTCTTTGGATTATATATATTAATTTATTATTTAATTACTTTATTTTAATTTCCCTTGTATTTTAAGGTTTCAAGAACAATGTAATAAAGAAATAAGGATAGAGGAAGGTAATTTTTATGGAAAAGCATCCTTGTATTTTAGGGTTTCCAGGGCAACATAAAGAAGAATGTGCTTTAATATGAGACTTGAGACTTTACATGATGAGCACCATGTCTGTAAAAATCTTACAAGAGAGGCAATAGTACAATTTCAAACTTTAAAATTTATTTTGAGATTTGTTTTTAAAAAATGTATTATTCATTTCAAACTACTAATTACAACAAATGATGGTAAGGCCAATCCTTCACAAAATATATAGCGCTTTAGCTTTATAATTAATCCAGTATGTCATCAACTCTTTCTTTCAATGTCAATGAATCTACCAAATATATTGTCATATTTTAAAAAAAAGTGATCCCAAATGGTATAAGCAAAGGAACAATAAATAAGTAAATGATCTAACGTTTATAGATCCTTCTTACATAAAACACACTTGAAAAGTCTATGATAACCTCCTCTTTGCAGACTCTTTCCTATAAAAAACTTGCTTTGGGTTTCTAACCAAAAGAATGTTGATGCCTTAAGGAGGGCCTTAAATGGCCAAACATTCCTCTAAGGGAATCGTTAGGACTATGAAATTATGATTGCTCTAAATCCTCATATCCCAACTTGATCAAGTATCCACCATCTTTTGATAGATTTTAGACCAACTCACCATTTAATAAAAATATAAGTAAATATAACTATTGAAGCATATTTTGAAGCTCATATATTATTTGCTTGAGTTTCTTCCCTTCAATTAGGTTAGTAATATAAACCCATGATTTTGAATTTGTTACTTACATTGATATAATCATTGACCTTTGGACCTTTACAAGCTAGATAAACCAACGATTGTCATTTTGGATAAAAAATGAGAGGACAAGACTTAAACAGAGCATCAAATCATAAAATTATAGAATCCCCATCATTTAATGATCATTTAATATGTTTCTTAATCAACTACAAATTATTTGATATGAAGTTTCATGTTTTCAATCCTTTACATAGGGTTTGTTTCCTGAATAATTTCATTGCATCAAGAGACTTATATGTTTTTGGAGTAGCATTTTTGTCTAACTCTTTCCTTGATCTTTTAATAATCTCCATCCAAGTATTTTACTTAATGTCAAACTCATAAGTCTACAATTTTGCATGCCTACCCCTCAAATATTATTTTCTTTACAAACCATATACCACTTACAAAGAGGAAACCTATTTTTTTCTTACATCCTTTCCAAAGAAAATCCTTTTGAATTTTATCAAATTTTGATGTTATACCTATTAGAAATATTGAAAATGGTATCATATATATAAGTATGGATTGTAATGTAGTCTATTTAAATTATAGCCTTCCAACCATGGCTAAGAATGAACCTTTCTAGCCTACCAAATAGAATTTTATTCTATCATAAAATTGAGTCTCAAAGATCTTCTTTCCTTTAATAGATGAAGGAATACCTAATTATATTGATGGAAATTTTTTAACTTTAAACCCTAAAATATCCACAATAGTCTATTGTAAATATAAGGTAGTGTTAATGAAAAATATCGTGGATTTTGTAGAATTAACCAATTCGTTAGTAGCCTTCTCATAGCATGATAGTATTGGTTTAAACTCTATGGTCTCACTGATCGAGAATTGACCCAAAAGAAAACTATCATCAAAAAATTGAAGATGGTATTTAGAGGGAGTCTTTTTTAATTGATTACATGGGATTTGAAAAATCCCCCACTCGTATTACATCAAGACCAACAATGGTATTACAATAAATTTATAAATATGAATTTATCATGCATGTTAAGATTTGAACTTGGGTCTCCTTGAAACTTGATGAATTTAGCCAATTGAGCTCATGTCATTTGATGTACAGGGACCATTTATTGCAACCTAAATACCTTTTATCTTTTTCTTTTAAAAATATCTTCACAATGCCTCCATAAAAATAATAAATAGATAAGGAGATATTGGGTCACCCTAGTAGAGTCCACAGGATGATTCAAATTCTCTAGTAAGGGAATCATTAATCAAAATAGAATATTTTGGAGTGATAGCAACATTTAATCCATTCACACTAAGCTTCATAAAATCATTCTTTGTAGAATATCATGTAGAAAACTCTAGCAAACCATGTCATATGCTTTGTTCATGTCTACTTTCATAAGCATACCTAGATTTTTCAAGGAATGAAGGTAATGTGTGGCCTATTATGCAATTATTCCACCATCAAGAATTTGTTTACCATGAAAAAACCACCTTGTTCCTCTAAGATCACAATCTAGCATGGTTTTTTATAATTTTTGAAATTATATTATAAACATATTGCAAAGGCTTATTCGACAAAAATTATCAAAATATTGTGTCTTGCCTTTCTTGGGGACCAATACATAAAGGTGGAATTGATTCATTTTTTACAACCTTCTTTTTACTTTCCTCTTTAAGCACAACCAACATATCACTCTTCAACAAATCCCAAAAACTTTGAATAAAAAATATAGGAAATCCATCAAATCCAAGTGCCTTATTAGGGTGTAAAGAGAAAACTCCTTTCCTCCATAAAGATCTTCTTTGTCAAGCTTTCATTTTGTAACTACATGATAATTGAAGGAATATTTTCCAAAATCTTATCTTGAGCTTCCTTATCCTACTCAACATTTGAAGGAATATTTTAAAATAATTAGTTGTTTCCATCCTAAACTCTTCTTCCTCAATATTTCTTCCAGCTGGAGTTGATTAATTTTTATTTTTTTTTTTGCTTGATAAAAAGGGGTTGTACTCGGGTCCCCCACCCTTAACAAATTACATCTCTCTTCTTTAGAGCTTGAGAGTTTACAAATAGATACACTTCTCATCTCAATTGAGATGCTATAGTTAGAAACCTACATCATTTTACATAAAATGTCTGAATTCTTGATTTTCATTTTCTGGATCTTTTCAAATCTCTGTATGAATACAATTACTCCAGAATTTAGCATCTTTCTTGACATTTTCCTATAGCAACCTTCACAATGCCAAAACTTCACCTCTACTATCTATGCCTTGCATCTTAGTAGAGTAATATTTCCAAAACATCGCACTAACATAGTCCGCTTTACCAAATCTGGATTGCTAGTTTCCTTCCTGAAACACAAGTGCAACCACAAAAATTATAATAAATAGTCTAAATGAACACACATTATTGTTACAAAATAAAATAGATATTACCAATGGAAAACATTAAAGTAAATCTTAATCATTAATTGATTTAGGCAATCAACAATTTTTGTCAGCTTCAACTAAACTTTCTACTTCCTCTAACCATGGAAAGGAGATGTTAACTTCACGATCCTCAACCAAAACCCCTCTATTGGCTAGCTTATCTGCACATTTGTTTCCTTCCCTTAATATATGTGTAAACCTGATTTCTTCAAACTCTTTAGCAAGATCTTGAATTTCCACAATTATCTCTTGTATGTTCCATGGAGCCTTTGCTTTCCTCAAAATTGCATTTATTACTATGAGAGAATCACCTTCCATCCAAACTCTATTCCATTTCATTTGTTTACATATTTTTAACCCTTCTAAAGCTGCCCAAGCTTCAACTTCATTATTTGTCTTAAATCCACAATTGAAAGCATAATGAGACAAAATCTCTCCTCTATTATTTCTAATTATTCCTCCTCCTCCTGTTGGTCCTGGGTTTCCTTTAGATGCTCCATCAAAATTCAACTTAACCCACTCCACATCTGGTGGTTTCCACTTTATATTCTTTACCTTATTTTTGCTTCTCTTGTACCCAACATCATAATTCCATTTAATGACTTGACTCCATCTATCAAGACTCTCTGCTTCCAAATTAGGGATTGGGTGAGTTGATAGGGTTGGTTTAGACTCCTCTATGGCTAAACATATCTTCTTTTTCATTACCTCTAAACTGCTTTCCTTTCCTTTAAATATTCTTCTATTCCTTTCTAGCCATATAGTCCAAAGTATTGTATCTTTTGATATATCCCATATTGTCTGTAAAGCCTCACTTTTATAAGTGCTCTGCCATTGCTTTAACCAATCTTCAATTCTGCTATTCATCACCATGCATTTACCAAACATATTAAGAATCCATTGCCATAGATTCCAGACTATTGAGCAATGTCCCAAGAGATGGTCAATACTCTCCTCCTCCTTATTACAGAAAACACATTTAGAGGGGCCATGAAAACCCCTTTTCATAAGGTTATCCCAGGATAAAATTCTTCTATGACCTACTAGCCAAACAAACATTTTGACTTTAGGAATGCTTGGGCTATCCCAAATATCTCTCCAAATTCTAGTGATATTATTATTATGTTGGTGTTGAACATTATATCCACTTCTTGTTGTGTATTCTCCTGAGCTATTCAACTCCCAAATCAATTTATCCTTGGCACCCCTCGAAATAATTACAGTTGTTATCTTTCTACTCAATTGCCTCCTAGCATCAATGTCTTGTATACTTGTAAAAAAATCTTCTTTCCATTTGTATCTTCCTTCTCGATCCTTGTACAAAATGTTTGAAACCCTATCACCGTATTTGTCTTGAAGCAATCTCATCCAAGGTTTCAAAACTGGATCTAAATTGAGTGGTTTTTTATCACACCAAGTATCCATCCAAATAGAATTTTTTCTCCAGTTCCCACCACCCATCTTAAACCTTTAATCATAAGATCAATAGATTTTTTTAAACCATTCCAAAGAGCAGAACCATTTGGAAGAGAGAATGCAGATAAATATTAAACTTGGGTCATTGGGATCAACATACTTACTTAGAAGAATTCTTGCCCATTGTCTTTGACTCTCTTTGTACAATCTCCAGATAACTTTTCCCCTAAGAGCTAAGTTTGCATCTGTAAGAGCTCTTAAACCAAGACCTCCCCTAGTTTTGTCATCACACAACTTGCTCCATTTCACCAAAGAAAATTTCCTTTTATCATGTAAACCTGACCATAAAAAGGATCGCATAATAAAGATTAAACTTTTTTCAACTGATTTTGGCATAGAATACAAAGACATATAATATGTTGGAATGGCTTGTAAGACTGACTTAATTAACTGCACTCTTCCTGCTAATGATAACCATCTACCTTTCCAAGCTGGAAGTTTATTTTGAACTTTACTAATAACTGGATTCCATAAATCTATCCTCATTCTCCCCTCAAATAAAGGCATCCCTAGATAAGTTGTTGGTAAATTTGCCTCCTCCATTTGAAGCAACCTACAAATTCTTGCTTTGATATTAGCAGGAGTGTTAAGAAAGTAAATTTTGGATTTAGTCCTATTAATTTTTTGCCCTGAAGCTCTTTCGTACTCTTTTAAAAAGTTATTCAAAGCTCTGGCCTCATTTATCCTTGCCCTTCCAAAAAGGGTTGTATCATCTACAAACTGTTGATGGGTGATGTTATCGATGTTATTACTAACCTTAAGTCCACTTATAAACCCATATTTGTAAGCCTTCTTTAAGTTCCTACTCAAAACTTCTGCCATAATAATGAACAAATAAGGAGATAGAGGATCTCCTTGTCTAAGGCCTCTCTTGGCTTTAAAATATTCTGTCACTAACCCATTGACCAACACTTAATAAGAAACTGTAGAGACACAAGCTTTAATCCATCTAACCCATTTCTTCCCAAAACCAAACTTATCTAAAACTGCAAAAAGAAAATTCCATTTAACCCTATCATAGGCTTTACTCATATCAAGTTTTAAGATCATAGCTTTCTCTTTTCTTGAAGTTGTTGAATGTATAACTTCATGAGCTACTATGATCCCATCCAAAATTTGTCTCCCTTTCACAAAACCTCCTTGCTCTTCTGAAATGATTTTGTCTAACAATGGCCTTAATCTATTCGCCATCACTTTGGAAATAATCTTATAAGCCATATTACATAGGCTTATGGGTCTAAAAGAATCAAACAATTCAACATCCTTCTTTTTTGGAATTAGGGTAAGATAAGTTGCATTTATTTTATAAGGAATGTATTGTTTTACCCTAGACTGTTCCACTACCACCAATAAATAATCCTTCACTATATCCCAATTATGTTGGTAAAAAGCTGCAGAGAGCCCATCTGGACCAGGGGATTTATCCTTATTAAAAGAGAAAAGAGCTAAATGAACTTCTTCTAGAGTAATAGGCTCCATCAGTTTCCTATTGTCTTCATTTGTTATAACTAAAGGAACATCTTGAAGAAGTTTATCATTAAGAACTTCAGACTCCTCTAAATCTAGAATATTCTGACAAAACAAACATCTTGAAGAATTTTATAACTAAAGGAACATCTTGAAGAATTTTATCGTTAAGAACTTCGGACTCCTCTAAACCTAGAATATTCTGATAAAACGACTTAGCCTCTTTTCTAATTTCACTTTGATCTTCAATCCAAATCCCTTCTATTGATTTAATTCTACCAATTCTAGAAGATCTCTACACTATAGCCATCCTATGAAAAAACTTTGTATTTTTATCTCCTTCTTTTAACCAAGTTTGTCTTGATTTTAATCTCCAAAATTTCTCTTCCTTACTCAAAATATTATGATATTCACTAAGCAACTCCCTTTCCTCTGAGCTTGTATTATTTTCATCACCTTTTTGGAATTTTGAAAGTTTATCTTTTAGTTCTTCTTTCTTCTCAAAAATGTTTCCAAAGGTGTTCTTGTTCCATTCTTTTAATCTATGTTTCATAGCTTTAATTTGGTTTGGAGGAGCATACAACCCATCATTACCTAAATAATTCCAAGTTTGAGCTATCATATCAACAAATTGAGGATGGTCTTCCCACATCTGCTCATATTTAAAATATGATCTTTTTTGAATTCACCAACCACCATTTTAACTCTTATTGGCCAGTGATATGAACCAATCCTTGTTAAGGTATTAATTTTAGCACAAGTTCCTTCATCTAGCCAATGATCTGAGAGAATGCATATATATATTTATATATATATATTGCTATTAGGTTTTGGCCTCTCCTGTTGTTGGTCCAAGTATAGTTGTCTTCTTCAAACTCAACTTCCCATAGATTGTTGTTTTGAATAAAAGCTAAGAAATCTTTCATACTTTGGGTCAATTTCCTAATTCCCCCAAATTTTTCATTCAGCTTTGTAATGGCATTAAATATCCAATGATCATGAAATGGGTTTCTTGGTCTTTACTTCTCATAAAGTCCTCAATCCCACTCCAAACTTCAAATCTACCTGACTGAGTTGTAGGACCATACACATTGATAAGGATGAAGTGAATATTAGCAAAGTAGCAAGTGACTAAAGAGGTTATCCAATGCCTAGTTTTATGAATGGTTACACAAGAGGTTCTAGAAGGATTCCAACAAGTTAGAATTCCCCCTGCTGCTCCTTCAAAATCCATAACATCCCATTCACATCTTGCCCAAATTGCTTTCATAGTTTTTGAAACTTCTTCTTTTGTCATTTTAGTTTCCTGGATATAGAGAATATCAGGTTTATTACTTAAACATAGGTTCTTAATACACTTATGCTTTTAGGGGGCATTAACATCCCTTATATTCCATGATATGATAATCATTTCTCATTAGGGGCTTTTGGCCCCTCTTGCATATTACTTTGGTAAAGAGAAGTTCAACCAACTTAGTTTGTGTTCCTTTCTCTATGTTAGCTCTTGCTTCCCTAGATCTTGCTTGATAATTTGAGGGTTTTCCTCTTTTTGCCTTGCCTATATCAGGAGTAGGTCTTAATATTCTATTCCTCAATATTTTTTTACCATTTTGTTTTTCAACATATTTATCCTCTCCTGGCTTTATTATAGAAGTTTTTGACTTATCTTGCTCATTTTCTAGTATTACCTTCTAAAACTACATTTTATCTACCAATTATTTTCTCCTGAATGGTGCATGCTACTTCAAGAACACATTCCTTGGGTTCATCGAGAATGTTCTTCCTTAAATTAGGATCAGATTGAATAGAAGGTTCCTTTCTAATATGTTGAAATTGTTGTCTTGTGTTCTCTAAGTTTTGATCTATTTTTTCTTCATAGGCTAAAGCCTCAAAAGAATTGGAATTTCTTCCAATATCCTTTCTTATTGGTCTCCACTGTTTATTTTCTTTTATTTTTCTAGATCTATTTTTTGGAAGTTGAAAACCATCTTTATCCATAACCGTTTGTAAATTTCTCTTACGATTTTCTACAAATGATTTTGTTGGGCTCTTCTTAGGGCATGATCTCTCAATATATCCCACCTCATGACATCTTCTACATTTAAAATATATGTTTTCATAATCTATAGTTTGTATCCACATCTTATCCCCATACTTAAGAATGATTGATTCTGGTAAAGCTTTACTTATATCAATCATGACCAATATTCAAGAATAAATAGCCAAAATCCATCTTTTGTTGTATCTCAAATCTCAAGGAATTCTCCTAGAGTGTTGCCTATTGCCTTGAAGGTATATATTTTCCAAAATTCAATGAGCAATCCAAACATCCTAACCTATACTGGTCCTAGGGATAGATTTACAATTTTAGGTGAAAATCCTTCATACCAACGAGTAAGGAAGAGCCATGCTCTTCCTATAAACCAAGGACCCCTTTTTAGGCTTCTTTCTCTTTCTTCTCTAGAACAAAAAATGGCTAGGAAGAAACCTTTGGGAAGAAATGATAGAATCACTCTCGGAGACTTCCAACTCCTATCAATCCATTTTCTCAAGGCTGAAGCCCCTGGCCAATACCCATTAAATTTACCAAAAACTACCCTATCTTGGAGTAATGAGGATCTCTCTGAGGTGTGCTCACTAAAATCTACCACTAGGGATGATTCTAAGGATTTAACTATAAATCTATCCATGGAAAGGAAACTAAAACTAAATCTAATGAAATTTATCTGAAAGTTCTATGAAAAATATAATATTTGATAAAAAATTTATAAAATTTTCATGCACAATTTCTAAGATAAAGAAAAGGAAAAAAGAACTTAGATGAAAAATTCTTTGTCCAGATAGGATTTATTTTTATTTGATGAAAAGACTGTTTTTTTTTTCTATATAGCATGAAAATTTTGGTTTTATGCCCTCTTCCTTAAGCCTTATCTCCCTAGATTTATGGGAGCAATATGACTCTTTCTTTTTCAATACACTATGATAATAAAACAATAATTAATTTTCTTACACAACTATCTTGGTCCATTCCATTGATTTCTATTATCTCTTGTAAATTGTTGAACTTCGATTTAATTTCCTCTTCTGATTTAAATATGTCTCCAAAATGCTTGCCATTTCAAATTTTCATTGTCCCTTTAGATATTTCATATTTTTTAACAAACTTGTACATACATGATCCTTCAAACCTTGCTTCATCCCACCATAACAAAACAATCTAGAAGAAATTAGGGTCTTGAAACCATAAATTAAAATTAAAATGGTTTTGGATGACCATTATTGATAAAAATGCATCTCAAGAGAATGGGCTTGGGATCTGATCTTGCTCATAATAAAATGTCTGAAAAGGTTGTGTACTTTATTTGTAACCATGTATTAGATAACAAGAATTGGTCTAATATTTTTTCTATATGATCTTCCCCAATGCATATATTATCCCATGTCTATTGAAATATTGAAGGAATAACATCTCAAAGTTCACTTGAATTGACAAATGAAGCAAAATATTTCATTAATTTAGACTATCCAAGAGTATCGCCCTTTTTTTTTTTTGAAGAGATAGAACTATGTTGAAGTCCCTCCCAAGAATCCATAAATACAATAATGAATCATCATTGAATTTGATATAAATAAACTTAGATCCTTATAACGTCTTTCATGAGAAGTAACTATAGTTAGAGCATATACACCCAAAATGTCAACTTTCATAGTTTCTTCTTCCTTACAAAAAGACTAATAATCTAATTATTTTTTTACTTCTAATGATTGTCCATTTTATTTGCATTTATCCCTTATTATTGTAATACCTCCTAAAGTTCCTACAAAAAAAACACCTAGATAGTCCACAATCTTTTGATTCTTTTTGAATTCATCCTTATATTTCTCAACACTTAATTTTATTTTCTATATTAAAATAAAATCAAGACCATAACAACCTATTAATTTCCTAATAACTAAAGGGTGAGTGGGTAGTTGAGTTGGTGTGAGGCGGTTAGCCAAGGTCTTCGATTTGTACCACGGGTCCATTCAACTCCGGTTCAAATCACACTAGCTACCATAAGCCTTTTTTTGGGGGCTACCAGTGCAAAATATTGTGGTAGACATAAAAGATAAAACAATGCGCCTAGATCATCATGGCAACTACTAATCCCACCATGTAAAATAAAATTTAAAAAATCGTAATAATTATTTTTTAGGGTTCTTATTCATATCCCTAATATTCCATGATATCATTTTCATTGTCACATTTTATTTTTATTTGTAGGCTTACCCTTACTTCTTATTAACACATGTAATATTTATTTTTTGACTCCTAAGTTGATATCCTTGTTCTTGCTTTGAGGATCTCTCTCTCCCTTTTCTATTTCCACCAACACTTTCACCTTCATCAATCTCTTTGTTTTGTTAACTATTCATAATGAGACTTGTCATTCATCAGTTTATTCTACATTGGAGAATCTCAAGTACAAGAAACAATCTCAACTCTTTCTTCTTTATGTCACCCTAGAAACCCTAAAATGCAAGGTCCATCTTTCTTTATTATGTTGCTCTTGAAACCCTATAGTGCAAGGGATAAACTTTATAATACTTTCATTTTTGTTGTAATGACAATATTTTTAACCGCTTGAGGACAATGAAAATGATTTACCTAGATTACAGTTGACCTCTTCTATTTTCTTTGTTTTAATGTTGCCTACATATCTTCTTTTGCATATTTAATTTCTTTTGAATTTTAACTTGTAGAGTGCACTTCCTCATTCGTTATATCTTTCTTTGTTTCTTGTAATGGTTGATCCAAGTGAACTGTGATGGTTTTTACCATCAAATGATATGAAAGGACTTTCTCTGTCAATATTTTAGGAGTATAAATTTTTTTATTTAATCCAACTTATAATACAATATGATGTTCTTGCTTCATCTTGAAGTTTATCTTCTAACTAAAATGTTTTATCTGTATGTCTATTTTCATGTGTCCAATCTCATAATATTTGCAATTACAATGTTTTCATAATCCACTTAGTGACCTCATTTTCTTGACTAAGTTTGAATTTAATATATTACGACAAAGGTTTTAAAATATTCATGGTAATACATGTCCTAACATACAAAATATCCTTTCACTCCTTACTATTTGGTCCCTCCTTGATGGGTTCCCCTAGAGTATTTTCAATATTCTTCAAAGAATACTTATTGACAAGTTGAAATGGAGGTCCAAAAAACACAACCCACACTAGAAACCTTTTAGTAGTCTTTGTTTCCTCTAAAAACTTCTAACTCCATGGTCTTGAATATAGGGAATATCCCCCCTTAAACCATGGGTGACCATTCATTTATGATTTTTAAAGTAGAGAAGATGATAAGACAAATATTTTCACAAGAAAAGTATATATATATATATATGTGTGTGTGTGTGTGTGTGTGTGTATATATATATATGTACATATATATATGTGTGTAGATATATATATATATATATATATATATATATATATATATAAGTTCTTAAGTAAGGTTCACAAAGAAGTTCCAATATTTTCCAATACTTAAGGCATAACCACATTTTGAGTTTATGTCATTGCAAGATGACACTCAAGTGGACAAGAGTGGCCAACATCTTGTATTTCTAGGGTTCACCTTTCTAAACCTCACTATTTGGAAAGGATGCCAATAGTGGTCCCCCATATTTTTTATACTCTCATCAATAAAGAACAACTTGACCATGATGTATGGATTATCCTTTAAGGTCCATAACACTTAAAGAGGGACACATCTTCCTTAACATTATAAAATTTCTTTCTATGTAAGATTAATCTAACATGATGTTTTATTGCTTGGTTACCACACCTTTGCGGGCTAAGATCATTATCACTCACCTGGCAATGAACATGGTCACTTTATCCTCTCTATTCAAGGTGCCACCACTACTGTCTTGTGAATGAATCCAAAACCTCACCACTTTGGAACACCCAAGCCTCATTGTTCAAGGTGTTTCATTCACAATTATTTGGCTATTGCATCTCTGCAACTCCTGCCAAATTATCTTCTTGACTTGGGGTTCTAACATGGCTCTAAAAAATGTATGTCTCAAGTATTCCCATCCAAACCCCCAAGTCTAAGCATAAGAATATATACTACAATAAACATGCTTAAATAAAACTCTTTGCTAACATCCTTAATAAATTCCAAACATAATGCTAGCATAAAACATCTCTCCAATTAAAGTGCTAAATTTAAAGAACATACTTAAATATAACACATTACTAACTAGCATCATAATTAATTTTCATAACACAATTAAGAGCATATAGCATTCCAACACCTCGATATTGAAAGAATGAACATCATCCATGAGTTTAAATTTATAACCATGAAATTGAATCTATCTCATTCTTTCCAAAACATAGAAACTAGCATTTACTTTATCTATAAGAAGGATAAACTTCAACCAAGGACCACGTTCCATGATTCATAATTTCTTCTTTTCTTTCTCTAATGCAATCATTCCATTTTCTTTATAGCTATACATTCAAAGGATTACATAAATATTTAAACAATAAATCTTCTATTCCATAATCTATCTCAAAACAATATAATCATAATGCCAAAATCTCCAAAACATTCAATTCTTCCTCCAATTCCTAGAATACTCAAGAATTCTCATTACACATATATTCTTTTAACATAAGCACAAAATTTCCATCTTCCTCAAGATCTTCCACTTGAAATTTCATCTCCAAGAGCAATGAGAATAAGTCTAGGGATCAGGATAGCTCATGATATGCATATGCAACCCTACTATGCAAACATCATATAAAAATGCACAACATATAGATGCAAAGCAAGCATTACAATGAGAGAATCCCATACTTCTCTCAAAATATGGACTCCTTGGCTACCCACCTTATCCATATTTCAAAACCATTAAAATAAACCTTATTCATAATTTCCTTTGACAACAATCCATAACTACAACCTCTCAAAAGATAACTACTAAAATAAAAAAACTGATTTTTTAATGAGTTTACATAGGTTGAGGGGTCTCGGTCCCCTCATACTGAGTGGGGTTTGAATCATGGACCTATCAAAGAGAGGCAAAAGCCCTTACCACTACAGTAAGCTTGCAACAAAATAAAAGATAAGATTATCATTTTAACAAACAATATTTTTCTTCCAACGAAACAATAAACAATATTAACCAAAAGGGTTAACATTATTAAAGTAACCTTAACTTATTTTTTTATATTTAAATATGCTTCTATGCTATAATGAATTAAACCATAAATCATTACAAGAAAGCAATACTAGAAAACATCACTAGCTCTCACAAGCTTAAAGAAAGCTAAACAAAGAAAGCACATGACATACAACAAACCTTACTAGATCACCCTGATGCTAGCAAATGGTAACCTAACCCTAGGTACACTTAACGCTCTATAGATATAGAAATAAAAGCCATTAGAAGGTCTCAGATCCTATGCAAAGCCACAAGACCAACCAGCTGTAACTAAAGCTCCACTCGCCCTTCAACTCTCGACTACCCATAGTGCTATAGACCTAACAACACCAAGAAACTGGAAAAATAAATACAAGGAAGGATCCCAAACCAAGATGAAACCCATCCCTGCTATCCAAACCACTATAACCTAAGAAAAAACACTAGCTTAATGTTCTAACAACACTCTAAACAATAAAGGCCTACCACAACTATTAAGGTAGGAAACTACCAACAAGTACTCAACAAAACTTTGCGAAAAGCTTGAACAAGGGAACTGATCCAAGTGACAAACGAAGCAAAAAAAAAGGGCCAACCTACCCACACTAGCCCTCAACAAGCTCTATAAAAATAAACTTAGGCAACAGAACAAAGCTTCATGAGCACAAAAACCCATCGAACTCAAGCAAACTAGGCCAAGCAGAAGAAAACAAGCAAACGCCCAAAACCATCGAAGATAAATAAAATCAAAGCTATCATAACACTTAGCAAGAGTTCATTAATTAAGGTATATATTCACTACACACAACACCAAAGAGCAAATACCTATGTGCTAGCGCTATCTAGACAATGCTCCTCCCTTCACTACTTTGCTCCTTGCTCTTTGCTTCCACGCTCCTGAGTCTTCTCTTCAATTCACTAACTCCAAACCAGGCAATGTCTTACCCATATATTCTTAGAGAACCCAAGGAAGACCAATGAAGAAGCCATTCCTTCTTGCATGCAAAAGTAGTATCCCCTCTCGACATTACAAGAAGGTTACTCACATTGCCACCATCCAACATTACTAAAGAAATTGTCACCCCTTTATTTTCCAATTATTATGGATTAATTAAATCTCACTTTCTTTTATATAGATAACTAATTTAAATTAGAGCAAGCCTATTAATACTTATTAGGCAAACATTATAAAAGCTATCCATTTAACTCTTGAAATAACATTATTACCTCCTATGTTAGTGCTAATTACTAACCATAGGGTAATATACTAATTAATATCTAATGTTAATATTGACCATTAACATCGATATTAATAATATCACTTTATTATTAATACTTCTAAACAAATTCACACTTCAATATATATATGAATGCATCCAAAAAGCAAATCATCAATATGCACAAGTTTTGTCCTTAAGTAGGAGGTTTTACGATAACTACGACACTATCACCCTCCTACTAAGGATGACTCTTTTGCTTAAATAACAACCTCCTTATCCAAAGGTACATCCAATCAAACATACATATATGCAATGCATCTATATGAAGGGTTCTCTTTTACCTTTAAGTTGTTGATGAGAATATCATCCATCATTTCTCATTTTCTCTCAACTCTGGTGGTTGTTCCATACCAATCCACTTGTGAGAATACCTGGTCCTGCAACCACGAATTTTTATCAACAATACCATATTCCAAAAACAATATAATCAAAGCATAAAGTGCATTAATCAACACATATTGATAACTTAAAAATGATATTATGCATTAGATAACCACACTTCAATATATAAACAAATAATCAAGTCCTATAAAGGAGGGTCATTACACTAATTACGACATACATTCTTCAAGCTAGGGCATCCTTACTTTTAAGTAGGACTTTTATAAATAACTTTCAATTCATGTTACCTAGATATTTCTCGTAAGGATCCTTAATTTTCAAGTTTTTCTTATGGATCAGAAGCAAGAAAAAAAAAGGCTTACTCTTGGCTTGCACTTATTTAATTATATTTTATAATATTTTTAAATAAAAAATTTAACAATAAATTTACTATTTTATGAATTATTTTTAAAAAGTCTAAATTAGTTTCAAGCATATAAAATTCATCAAAAATCTAAAATTAGTTTAAATTATTTTAATTTTTATATAAATTAATTAATCATATTAAAAATATAAATATAGATTCTAATATACAGTACTTTATTTATATTAAACTCTTGTTTTTTTGTTGGAGAAAAAGGGGTTGTACTCGGGTCCCCAACCCTTAACAAATCATAATTGTCTCCTTTACAACTTGAGAGTTTATAAACAGATTCAATTATCATCTCAATTGAGTTGGTATAGCTAGATACCTACATATTTTTTCATAATAGTCTGAATTCTTTATCTTTATATTTTGGATCTTCTTCGATTTTCTTTGTAAATACAAAAATTCAAATTTTAGCATCCTTCTTCTTGACATTTTTCTACATCCTTCACAATACCAAAAATCTACCTCTATTGTCTATGCATTGAATCTTAGTAGAGTAATATTTCCAAACCTTTGCATTATCATAGTCCGCTTTGCCAACTTTGGACAATTAATTTCCTTCCTAATGCATAAGTGCAACCACAAGAACTATAATAAATAGTTTAGTAATCTCAAAAAGTTGAAAATTCATGTTTAAATCTTATTAAGAGATATATGCATAATAATTAGTAAGGGGTTGTACTTGGGTCCCCCCCTTGACAAATCACAACTCTCTCCTTTAGAGCTTGAGAGTTTACAAACAAATTCAATTCTCATCTCAATTGAGTTGCTATAGCTAGATACCTACATCATTTTTCATAAAAAGTTTGAATTCTTGATTTTTATTTTCTGGATCTTCTTCAATTTTCTGTGTGAATACAAATATTCCAAAATTCAGCATCCTTCTTCTTGACATTTTTCTACAACAGCCTTCACAATACCAAAACTCCACCTCTACTGTCTATGCATTGCATCTTAGTAGAGTAATATTTCCAAAACTTTGCGCTATCATAGTCTGCTTTACCAGATCTGGATTGCTAGTTTCCTTCCTGAAGCATAAGTGCAACCACAATAATTGTAATAAATAGTTTATATGAAAACACATTAATGTTATAAAATAAAGCAAATATTACCAATGGAAAACATTAAAGTAAATCTTAATCATTATTTGATTCAGGCAATCAACATTTTCTTGTCAGCTTCAACTAAACTTACTACTTCCTCTAACCATGGAAAAGAGAATTTAACTTCATGATCCTCAATTAAAACCCCTCTATTGGCTAGCCTATCTGCACATTTGTTTCCTTCCCTTAATGTATGTGTAAACCTGATTTCTTCAAACTCTGTAGCAAGGTCTTGTATTTCCACAATTATCTCTTGTATGTTCCATGGAGCCTTTGCTTTCCTCAAAATTGCATTTATTACTATTAGTGAATCACCTTCCATCCATACTTTGTTCCATTTCATTTGTTTGCATATTTTTAACCCTTCCAAAGCTGCCCAAGCTTCAACTTCATTATTTGTCTTAAATCCACTATTGAAAGCATAATGAGACAAAATCTCTCCCTTATTATTTCTAATTATTCCTCCTCCTCTTGTTGGTCCTGGATTTCCTTTAGATGCTCCATCAAAATTCAATTTGACCAACTCCACTTCTAGTGGTTTCCACTTTATATTCTTTTCTCTTCTTTTTGTTTCTCCTATACCCAACATCATAATTCCATTTGATGACTTGACTCCATCTATCAAGGCTCTCTGCTTCAAGATTAGGGATTGGGTGAGTTGATAGGGTTGGTTTAGACTCCTCTATGGCTAAACAAATCTTCCTTTTCATTACCTCTAAATTGCTTTCCTTTCCTTTAAATATTCTTCTATTCCTTTCCAGCCATATAGTCCAAAGTATTGTATCTTTTGATATATCCCAAATTGTCTGTAAAGCCTCACTTTTAAAAGTGCTCTGCCATTGCTTTAACCATTCTTCAATTTTGCCATTCATCACCATGCATTTACCAAACATATTAAGAATCCATTGCCATAGTTTCCAGACTATTGAGTAGTGTCCCAAGAGATGGTCTATACTCTCCTCCTTTTTACATAGAACACATTGTGAGGGGCCATGAAAACCCCTTTTCATTAGGTTATCCCAGGATAAAATTATTCTATGACCTACTAGCCAAACAAACATTTTGACTTTAGGAATGCTCGAGCTATCCCAAATATCTCTCCATATTCTTGTGGTATTCCTATTTTGTTGGTGCTTTACATTATATCTACTTCTTGTTGTGTATTCTCCTAAGCTATTCAACTCCCAAATCAACTTATCCTCGGCTCCCCTTGGAATAATCATTGTTGTTATCTTTCTGCTCAACTACCTCCTAGCATCAATGTCTTGTATACTTGTAAAAAAATCTTCTTTCCATTTGTATCTTCCTTCCTGATCCTTGTACATAATGTTTGAAACCCTATCACCATATTTGTCTTGAAGTAATCTCATCCATGGTTTCAAAATTGGATCTAGATTGAGTGGTTTTTTATCACACCAAGTATCCATCCAAATAAAAATATTTCTCCAGTTCCCACCACCCATCTTAGACCTTTAATCACTAGATCAATTGATTTTTTTAAATCATTCCATAGTGTAGAACCATCTGGTAGTGAGAATGTAGTAAATATTAAGCTTGGGTCATTGGGCTCAATGTACTTAGAAGAATTCTTGCCCATTGTCTTTGACTCTCTTTGTACAATCTCCAAATTACTTTTCCCTTAAGAGCTAAGTTTGCATCCGTAAGAACTCTTAAACCAAGACCTCCCCTAGTTTTATCATCACACACCTTGCTCCATTTCACCAAAGGAAATTTCCTTTTATCATGTAATCTTGACCACAAAAATGACCACATAATATAGATTAAACTTTTTCTATCGATTTTGGCATAGTATACAAGGACATATAATATGTTGGAATGGCTTGTAAGACTAATTTAATTAGTTGCACTCTTCCTGCTAATGATAACCATCTACCTTTCCATGCTGGTAGTTTATTCTAAACTTTACTTATAACTAGATTCCACAATTCTATCCTCATTCTCCCCTCAAATAAGGGCATCCCTAGATAAGTTGTTGGTAAATTTGCCTCCTCCATTTGAAGTAACTTGCATATCCTTGCTTTGATTCTAGTTAGAGTGTTTAGGAAGTAAATTTTAGATTTTGTCCTATTAACTTTCTACCCTAATGCTCTTTCATATTCCTTTAATAAGTTATTCAAAGCTCTGGCCTCATTTATCCCTGCCCTCCCAAAAAGGGTTGTATCATCTACAAATTGTTGATGGGTGATGTTGTCAATGTTATTACTAGCCTTAAGTCCACTTATTAGCCCATATTTGTTAGCCTTCTTCAAGTTCCTACCCAATACCTCTGCCATAATAATGAATATATATGGTGATAGAGGATCTCCCTATCTAAGACCTCTCTTGGCTTTAAATGATTCTGTTACTAACCCATTGACCAACATTGAATATGATATTGTAGAGACACAAGCTTTAATCCATCTGACCCATTTCTTCCCAAATCCAAACTTTTCTAATACTACAAAAAGAAAATCCCATTTAACCCTATCATAGGCTTTACTCATATCAAGTTTTAAGATCATTGCTCTCTCTTTTCTTGAAGTTGTTGAATGCATAACTTCATGAGCTACTATGATCCCATCCAGAATTTATCTCCCTTTCACAAATCCTCCTTGCTCTTCTGAAATAATTTTTTCTAATAATGGTCTTAATCGATTTGCCATCACTTTGGAGATTATCTTATATGCCATATTACATAGGCTTATGGGCCTAAATGAATCAAACAATTCTGCATCCTTCTTTTTTGGAATCAGGGTAAGATATGTTGCATTTATTTTATAAGGTATGTATTATTTTACCCTAGACTATTCCACTTCCACCAATAAAGAATCCTTCACTATATCCTAATTATGTTGATAGAATGTTGTAGAGAGCCCATCTGACCTAGGGATTTATCCTTATCAAAAGAGAAAATAGTTAAATGAACTTCTTCTAGAGTAATAGGCTCCATCAGTTTTCTATTGTCTTCATCTGTTATAACTAAAGGTACTTCTTGTAGTAGTTTATCATTAAGAACTTCAAACTCCTTCAATCCTAGAATATTCTGGTAAAAAAACCTTACCTCCTTTTTTATTTCACTCTGGTCTTCAATCCAAACCCCTTCTACTGATTTAATTCTACTAATTCTAGATGTTGATCTTTGTACTATTGCCATCCTATGAAAAACCTTATGTTTTTATCTCCTTTTAACCAAGTTTATCTCGATTTTAATCTCCAAAATTTATCTTCCTTACTCAAAATATTATGATATTCACTAAGCAACTCCCTTTCCTCTAAGCTTGGATTATTATGCTCACCTTTTTGAATTTTGAAAGTTTATCTTTTAGTTCTTTCTTCTCAAAAATATTTCCAAAAGTGTTCTTGTTCCATTCTTTTAATCTAGATGTCATTGATTTAATTTGTTTTGGAAGTGTATACAACCCACCATTTCTTGAAGAATTCCATGTTTGTGCTATCATATCAACAAATTGAGGATGGTCTTCCCACATCTACTCATATTTAAAATATGATATTTTTTTAAATTCACTTACCACCATTTTAACTCTTATTGGCTAGTGATCTGAACCAATCCTTCTCAAGGTATTAATTTTAGCACAAGTCCCTTCATCTAGCCAATGATCTGAGAGTATGCATCTGTCTAATTTTTCTTCTATTAGGTTCTGGCCTCTCCTGTTGTTGGTCCATGTATAGTTGTCCTCTTCAAACTCAACCTCCCATAGATTATTGTTTTGAATAAAAGTTAAGAAATCTCTCATACTTTGGGTTATTTTCCTAATTCCCCCAAATTTTCATCCAACTTGGTTATGACATTAAAATCTCCTATGATCATGAATTGGGTTTCTTGGTCTTTACTTCTCATAAAGTCTTCAATCCCACTCCATACTTCTAATCTACATTGAGTTGTAGGTCCATAGACATTGATAAGGATGAAATGAATATCTATAAAGTAGCATATGACTAATGAGGTTATCCAATGCCTAGTTTTATGAATGGTTGTACAAGAGGTTCTAACTGGATTCCAACATGTTAGAATTCCCCTTTTTGCTCCTTCAAAATCTACATCCCATTCACATATTTCCCATAATGCTTTCATAGTTTTGGAAACTTCTTCCTTTGTCATTTTAGTTTCCTAGATACAAATAATATCATGCTTATTACTTAAATAGAGGTCCTTGATACACCTTTGCTTTGAGGGGGCATTATCACCCCTTATATTCCATGAGATGGTAATCATGTCTCATTAGGGGCTATTGGCCCCACTTGCGAATTACCAATATCATTTTGTTGTTTGGTAAAGAGAAGTTCAACCAACTTAGATTGTGTTCCTTTCTCTATGTTTGCTCTTGCTTCCCTAGCCCTCACTTGATAATTTGAAGGTTTTCCTCTTTTTGCCTTGCCTGTATCAAGAGTAGATCTTATTATTCTATTCCTCAATATTCTTTCACAATTTTCCTTTTCATTAGATTTATCCTCTCTTGGCTCTGCTACGGAAGCTTTTGACTTGTCCTACTCATTTTTTGGTATTTCCTTATTAATGGTAGAGGTATTAACATCTAACACTACGTTTTCTCTACCACTTTTCTTCTCCTGAATGGTGCATGGTACTTCAAGAGAGTCTTCAAAATTTAATGAGGCACATTCCTTAGGTTCAGTAGGAATGTTCATCCCTAAATCATGATCATACTAAATAGACAATTCCTTGTTAATATTTTGATCTTGTTGTATCGTGTCCTCTAAGCTTTGATATGCTTTTTCTTCATAGGCTAAAGCCTCAAAAGAATTGGTATTTCTTCTAATATCCTTCCTTACTGGTCTCCACTATTTATTTACTTTCATTTTTCTAGACCTATTTTTTGGAAGTTGAAAACCATCCTCATCCATATCCATTTGTAAGTTTCTCTTGTGGTTTTCTACATATGTTTCTATTAGACTCTTCTTAGGGCATGATCTCTCAATATGCCCCACCTCATGACATATTCTACATCTAAAAGATATATTTTCATAGTCTATGGTTTGGGTCCACAACTTACCCCCATACTTAAGAATGATTGATTATTGTAAAGGTTTACTAATATCAATCATGACCAATATCTGAGCATAAATAGCCAAGAATCCATCTTTTGTAGTTTTTGAAATCTCAAGGAATTCTCCTAGAGTGTTTCCTATTGCCTTGAAGGTATCCATTTTCTAGAATTCAATGGACAACCCATACATCCTAACCCAGACTAGTACTAGGGATAGATTTATGTTTTTAGGTGCAAAGCCTTCATACCAATGGGTAAGGAAGAGTCTTGCTCTTCCCATAAACCAAGGATCCCCTTTTTTAGATTCTATCTCTTTCCTCCATGGAACAAAAAATGGCTAGGAGGAAACCTTTAGGAAAAAATGATAGACTCGCTCTTGGAGACTTTCAACTTCTATCGATCTATCTTACCAAAAGGATCCCCTTTAGGACAAAGCTCTTGGTCAAGACCCATTAAATTTACCAAAAGCTATCCTATGTTTGAGCAATAAGGATCACTTCTTTGTGAGGTCCTCACTAACCTCTACTATTAAGGATGATTATAAGGATTTAGCTATAAACAAGTCCATGGAAATGAAATAATAACTCAAAATCTACTAAAATTTACTAATATATCCTATAACAATTATATTATTTGAAAATAAACCTATAATAATTTGCATGCAAAATATGAAAGATAATGAAGGGGAAAAATAAACTTAGCTAAAAATTCTATGCCCAAACAAAATGTCCTACCTCATTGATGCTCTAGCCTTCTATTTCTTCTCCCATAATCTAAACCCTAACTGACATATATCTATAATTTTATATTTTACGACTTGAAAAATTATCACTGCCCTTATTTTGGATATCTGACCTTTGTACTATTGCCATATTATGAAGAAACTTTATGTTTTTTATCTCCTTTTAACGAAGTCTATCTCAATTTTAATCTCCAAAATTTCTCTTTCTTAATCAAAATATTATGACATTCACTAAAAAACTCTCTTTCCTCTAAGCTTGGATTATTGTGCTCATCTTTTTTGGAATTTTTAAAGTTTCTCTTTTAGTTCTTTCTTCTCAAAAATGTTTTTGAAAATATTATTGTTCAATTATTTCAATCTAGATGTAATTGATTTAATTTGTTTTTGGAAGTGTATATAGCCCATCGTTTCTTAAGAAAGTCTATGTTTGCACTATCATATCATTAAATTGAGGATTATCTTATGATATTTGCTCATATTTAAAATATGATATTTTTTAATTCACATACCACCATTTTAACTCTTATTGGCCAATGATCTGAACCAATCCTTGTCAAGGTATTTATTTTACCATATGTCCCTTCCAATGATCTAAGAGTATGCATCTACCCACTTTGTTTGTTATCAGGTTTTGGCCTATCTTGTTGTTGGTCCATGTATAGTTGTCCTCTTCAAACTCAACCTACTATAGATTATTGTTTTGAAAGCAATCTAAGAAATCTCTCATACTTTGGGTTATTGTACTAATTCCCCCAAAATTTTCATCTCGCTTGGTTATGGCATTAAAATATCCTATGGTCATGAATTAGGTTTCTTTGTCTTTACTTCTCATAAAGGCTTCAATCCCACTCCATATTTCTGATCTACATGACTAAGTTGTAGGTCCATAGAAATTGATAAGGATGAAATGAATATTTGCAAAGTAGCATGTGACTAATGAGGCTATCCAATGCTTAGTGTTATGAATGGTTTTGCAAGAGGTTCCAACTAAATTCCAACAAGTTAGAATTCCCCCTCTCAGTCCTTCTAAATCGATAAAATCCCATTCACATCTTGCCCATATTGCTTTTATAGTTTTGGAAACTTCTTACTTTGTCATTTTAATTTCCTAGATACAAAGAATATCAAGTTTATTACTTAAATAAAGGTCCCTGATACACCTTTGCTTTGAGGGGGCATTATAACCCCTTATATTCAATGAGATGATAATCATGTCTCATTAGGGGTTGTTGGCCACTCTTATGAATTATCAACATTATTTTTTTGTTTTGTAAAGAAAAGTTCAACCAACTTAGACTGTGTTCCTTTCTCTATATTTTGCTCTTGCTTCCCTAGCTTTGGTTTGATAGTTTGAAGGTTTTCCTCTTTTTGCCTTGCCAATATCGGGGGTAGGTCTTATTATTCTATTCCTCAATATTTTTTCACGAGTTTTCTTTTCATTAGATTTATTCTCTTGTGGCTCTACCAAGGAAGCTTTTGACTTATTCTACTCATTTTTTGGTATTCCCTTGTTAATGATATTATATTAACATCTAACACTACATTTTCACTGTGTTTTCTCTACCACTTTCCTTCTCTTGAATGGTGCATGATACGTCAAGAAAGTCTTTGAAATCTGATAAGACACATTTCTTAGGTTCAGTATGAATGTTCATCTCTAAATCAAGTTTAGACCGAGTAGACGATTCCTTGTTAATATTACGATCTTGTTGTACCATGTCCTCTAAGCTCTATTTTGCTTTTTTCTTCATAGGCTAAAGCCTCAAAATTATTGGTATTTCTTCCAATATCCTTATATATTAATCTCCACTATTTATTTACTTTCATCTGTCTAGACCTATTTTTTGGAAGTTGAAAACCATCCTCATCCATATCCATTTGTAAGTTTCTCTTGCAATTTTCTACATATGTTTTTGTTGAACTCTTCTTAGGGCATGATCTCTCAATATACCTCACCTCATGATATCTTTTACATTTGAAAGATATATTTTCATAATCCATGGTTTGGATCCATAACTTACCCCCATACTTAAGAATGATTGATTTTGGTAAAGGTTTATTGATATCAATCATGACCAATATCCAAGCATAAATAACCAAGACTCCATCTTTTGTAGTTTTTGAAATTTCAAGGAATTCTCCTAGAGTGTTGCCTATTGCCTTGAAGGTATCTATTTTCCAAATTTCAATAGGTAACCCATACATCTTGAACTAGTATATACTAGAGATAGATTTATGTTTTTAGGTGCAAATCCTTCATATCAATGGGTAAGGAAGAGTCTTGCTCTTCCCATAAACCAAGGACCCCTTTTTAGGATTCTATCTCTTTCCTCCCTAAAATAGAAAATGGCTAAGAAGAAATCTTTGGAAAGAAATGATAAACTCACTTCTAGAGACTTCCATATCCTATCAATCCATTTTCTCAAAGTTGAAGCCCTTGGCCAAGACCCATTAAATTTATCAATGAATGCCTTATCTTTGAGCAACGAGGATCACTACTCTATGAGGTTCTCCCTAACCTCTACTACTAGGGATGATTCTAAGAATTTATCTGTAAATTGATCCATAGGAAGGATACTATAACTCAATATTTATTGAAGTTTACTAGTATATCCTATAAAGATTATATTATTTGAAAATAAACCTACAATAACTTGCATGCAAAACTTCAAAGATAATGAAGAGATTAATGAAACTTAGTTGAAAATTTTTATGCCCAGACAAAATATCTTGTCTCATTAATGTCCTAGCCCTTCATTGCTCCTTCCATCATCCAAACCCTGGCTGATAGATATCTACAATTTCATTTTTTTGTGACTTTGAAAAATTGTCATTGCCCTTTATTATGGATGACTGACTTCGTAGGGTCATATCTCCCTCAATACTACTCAAATTCCTTTATACGACCACTCATATTAAATCTCTTCAAATTTTGCACAAACTGGTCCAAGAATCATTTGAATTGGACAATCCCTTGCAAAGATATGGTTCCTAAAAAATGAGGTTTTTTTTTTAAACTTACCCTAATGTTGCCCTTGTTCTAAACGATTGTCTTCACATAAACGTATCACCCTCGATATTGCTTGGCTTCTTTCATATGACCATTTATTTAAAGCTCTTCAAATTTGCACCAAATGTCACAAGAATCATCTGAATCATATAAATCTATGCAAAAACATAACTCTTAAAAGTGAAACATTAAAAAAAAAATTGCCCCGATTACAACAAGATTACTCAAATCTTTTTATACTATACATATATTATTTATTACAAAAAAATATTTTATTTTTGTTTTAATATCTTAAATATTTTTCACTTAAAACAATAATAAACATCAACTTGTCCCAGGGGACAATGCAACGGTTCGGGATTTGGCTCTTCTTCGAGAGGTCGAAGACCCAAACCACGGTATGAGCGAGTGTGCGAGAGGGTGGGTGTGTGTATGGTTATGTGTTTAGCCCCTATTGTTAAGCTTAGCTCTCAGCCTTGCGAGGGGTCATAGTTGGGATGGGAATGCCTAGCCCTGAGCGTAGGTCATAGGGGTTTCTCACACTACCCTACAAAAAAAAATATTAAACAACTTGACTTTAAAATTTATTTAATCATTTTAAGCTATGTTGTTTTTTCAATAAGTTAAATGGAATTAAAATGACCCCATCCTTATTATATCAAAGACCATATAATAGTATTTTTTATTTTATTTTTGAAAAGTAGGGTTTTAAAAGGGTTGCCCTTTCCCTTTCACATCAATTTAGTCTCATTTATATAGTCTATTTGATGCCATCGTGATTTAAACCTTGGTGCGAGCTACATCATCTATATTTGTCAACCATTGAACCAAAGACCTTATTAGCCATATTAATGATATTAAAACAACTTTAAAATCCAAAAATCAAATCGGCTAAACTAATAAAATTTGATCACTTTTAATCCCAAACCGAAAACAAGACAATGGTTATTTAATCATTTTAAGCTATGTTGTTTTTTCAATAAGTTAGATGAATTAAAATGACCCCATCCTTATTATATCAAGACCATGCAATCATTTTTTTTTTTGAAAATTAAGGTTTTGAAAGGGTTATCCTTACCCTTTCACATCAATTTAGTCCACATTTATATAGTCTATTTGATGTCACCGCGATTTAAACCTTGGTATTAGCTACATCATCCATATGTGTCAACCACTGAACCAAAGACCTTATTCCCCATATTAATGATATTACATCAACTTTAAAGTCCAAAAATCAAATCAGCTAAACTAGTAAATTTTGATCATTTTTGGTCCCAAGCAACACAATGGTCCAGGCTTTCTATTTGATGTCACCGCGATTTAAACCTTGGTATTAGCTACATCATCCATATGTGTCAACCACCGAACCAAAGACCTTATTCCCCATATTAATGATATTACATCAACTTTAAAGTCCAAAAATCAAATCAGCTAAACTAGTAAATTTTGATCATTTTTGGTCCCAAGCAACACAATGGTCCAGGCTTTGCTCTCAAATCAAGAGGTCCAAAATTCAAACCATGGCATGTGAGTAGGGCTGTGTTAAATCCCTAGTTGATAAGCTCAACTCTCCCTCTTATAAATTTTGATCATTTTTAGTCCCAACGGTTCAGGCTTTGCTCTCGAACCGAGAGGTCCAAAATTCAAACCACGATGTGTGTAAGGCTATGTGTTAAATCCCCTATTGATAAGCTCAACTCTCCTCTTATAAAAAATCATAGTGAAACGAAGATGCTCAACCCTAAATATCGGTCGAGTGAAAATCGAAATAAAAATCTAAAACTACTAATTTTTTACCATCGAAAAGCCCCACAAAATTTAAAATATTGAACAAGAAAAGGGCCCACCGAAATAAAAATCTAAAACTACTAATTTTTTACCATCCAACAGCCCCACAAAATTTAAAATATTGAACAAGAAAAGGGCCCACCATTAAATGAAATTGTCCCTATTTTCATTTTATCTTATTAAATCACTTCCGTAACGTCTCCCCATATATATTTATTATATATATTTAAATCACTCCCATACCATCTCCCCATATAACCCATTGAAAGGAATCTCTTACTAGTGGTCACGTGATTGGTGTCAAAAAAAAACCAGCTCTGCTATTCTGGGTCGGGTCCTTTTTTCCCTTTGGTTCTAAAGGTTTTTCAATAAAGTCAAAGTAACTAAAATGGGTAAATCTAGTTTTTAGAAACCATATTAATAAGAGAAGGTGAAAGAGGAAAACGGATGAATCTCAAATTCCCCCATGACGAATGAAAGCGCTTAAGGGTTTCTTCGCTACTCAAATTTGCTTTTACACTAGATCCTATATATCCCAATCCTCAATCCTGATTGTGGGTATCGGTATGAAATCCTGTTGAGGCATATTCGGAATTCGCTTGCGAGATGCTACTCTGCTCAAACCCTGAAGGAATTCAGTGCTAAAATCTTGATCGCTAGGCGAGTGCGGGTAGCCGAGATCAGGTGTTCGAATCCTTAGAGCTCAATTTCTTCTTTCATTACCTATTTGCATCGGATGCAATTTATTATTGTTATTTTTAAAAGAAAAATGGTTACATGCTCTCATTTAAATAGTAATTTGTATTCTGTTAGTGAGATGCTTGAAGCTGAAGCTTTTTTAGATTTTTGGTTGAAGTGAAAGGCCATGGTGTAGAATACAATAAACGGAACCCTTTGCGGAATTTGTGGCTGCGAACAATGTTGGATAGGATAGATGAAGGTTGTGGTTTTCGGGGAGGGGATCGGAGTGTCATGCCCCCATATAGGGTTTAGATAACAATATATAGAATTTGGCGACGACTTTCGCGGGCGGATTTTAGGCTTGACTGCCTGGTGTTGAATGATTAGGATGACAAATTGTGGAGATATTATAACAGGTCAATTGTTGAGGACATGGATTTTTTAAACATTTATTATATTGAAGGATATCTTTTTGGGTTGTTAAACATTTGGAGAAATATGGTTTATTATATAAATGCATACTCGTTCGTAGGGATAGACTGATTGGTTGCAGTTGAGGTTGAGAAGATTTAGCAGTACTATAGGGCAAGGGGTTGAGAATGATTTAGTTGGAAAGAGAAGGCATCTTATAGGGTTTCAAGAGAGAGCGTCTAATTAGAAAGGGTTCATACGGAGTATGCATCTATGAGAGGTTAGCGGGGCATTTCCTGCTCTTTTCTGTTGTTGATTAGGTTGATGTGTGCTTTTTGCAATTAGAACTTGTTGTAACCATTCCATGGCATGTTGAAGAAGTCTGCACATAAGTTGTCTATTGCAGTTGATACAAGAAATAGAATTCCATAAATCCTCCTATAGTGCACATTGGTTGCGTATGTTGTGGAGCTGAAGTCCTTAGCATTTGCTAGCATGATATTTTACTTCCAATATTATTGATTTTTGATTCTGTATTAAATAGGTCGAATGGATAAAGATATTTTTGTGGCGATTATATATGTTGTAAACATACCATGATATTTTTTTGGCGATTATATATGTTGTAAACATACCATAGTCACCCTAAAATTGATTAACATATTGTGCAACAGGAGTTTATGAATTGATTCACATTCAATAGTCAGTCACTCTAGAAGACTTTATGAAATGGACATCTCCATTCAAACAAGGTCAAATCTAATGTATCCTCAATTTGAAATGGACATCTCCATTCAAACAAGGTCAAATCTAATGTATGCTCAATTTGAAAACTGTAAGGCCTGGACCAAGTTTTGCTTATTATTATGTCCTTACATAAATCTGTATTGTTAATGACATTCCAGAATTTAGAAGGCATTTTGACCCAACTTTTTTCTGGTTGTTGATTTGAAATAACAAGGGAATTGAATACTATCTGAGCATAGAAAGCAGTAAAATAGACTTCTAGGTTGAAGGTCTTAACAAGATGCATTTAGAGCCTTAGATGGTTTTTAACATCAGGAGATATTACATGTTACTCAGTTCTCTTTTTGGACCCTCAGAATTTACAAAGAATCTAATTGTTTATCATTTCATTGCCTTCCTGGACATCCTGATCTTTGAGATTGCATGATCGCTCATAGCCTAGGAAATGATGAGTTCATAGAGCAGGCAAAAAATAGTGAGAGGAGATAGTGGAAACATATTTTCATCAACATGGCATTGGATATGCATATGCTGTGACTGAATACCAGAGTTATTGTCATCACCATAGGAGACAGGTCAACTACATTCTTAGGCTATGTTTCCAATCATCATCTTGTCAAAAATAAATTAATAAGAGATGTACTTGACTATCAATATCAAACCAGTAAGGTAAAACTTTTTTGTGGACTTCTTATTACTATTTCCCTAATTTCTAAATGAACAATAAAAGGTGGATTACACTAGAGGGCTTCACTGAACTTATTGCATTAGGACCAAACTTAACTGTAACCTTTTGCTTGCTTGGTTAATTTGTTCTTTCATCCATAAGTGAAGATGTAGTAGGGAATTTGTTATGAACTTCTCTTCTCATGAACAATAAATCATTCACCAATATGCAGAAATATCAAACATGCATCCACAATAAATTTCACAATAACAATCCACATAATAAAATAGAGATAGCTAATACCCTTGAGGTAAGGCAACGCCAAGAATGCTCCTTGATTTCACAATAACAATCCGCATAATAAAATAGAGATAGATAATACCCTTGAGGTAAGGCAACACCAATAATGCTCCTTAAGGAAGGAATCACTCCACAATATCTCCAGCTCCATGAGCCAAGACTACTACAAAGAATACTTGATATGACTTATTTTTACAATTGGGGGTACATCTTTCTTTATACAAGAATGTGATGGTTCACCTTCCATGAGTTACAAAGTGTATAATATTATAATATGGCACTATGTTATATATTATTATGATTTATGTGTGACCCATGCCATAATACGATATTATATTATATCCCCACAAGCATATACTTAGGTACCTAACATTCCATCCCCCTTACAAAAATGTTTCGTCCTTAAAACATAGGAAGAAACTAAATAATATGATCTTCTAAGCAATGTTGTCAATTGGTACCAATCTTGATTATTCCTCCATCCAAGTGAAATCTTGATTGATGGTAGTTTGTGATGATGCCAATTTGCCCTTGTGCCACTTGAATATCCATAATTAATCCTTGGGTTCCATGTATGTCCATCATAGCTCCTCTGATGCTCTTTGCCCTGTCTCCATGATTGTTGCCTCTCATGGTGATGTGGATGGCGATATACTCCAACCTTAGCCCGATGTTCTACCTTCTTTGACTCTTCAACCTTTTGTGCCTCTACTTTTGGTTTGTCCTTTGCTTTTGCTTCTTCTTTGATTATTGCCTCCTCCTTAGACTCTATTTCAGGTTCTTTTACTTGTTCTTCAATTTGTTCCCCTATAATAGCTTCCTGTTTTTCCTTACACTGAGAAATATCCTGTAATGTTATCTTCTTCTTCCTGTACCATAACTTCATGAACTTCTTTTGCACATTAATATTAATAGTACCCAAAGAATCCATCCATGGATAACCAAGAACAATATCCACATCACTCATCTCAATAGCATGAAAATCTGAATGTAAAACATATTTATTCATAGTGATCTTCAAATCTTCAAAAATGAACATCCCCACCCTCAAGCTATATGTTTTTACTTTTTGTTGTTGGAAATTGCAAACTATTAGCCAAATACCTCCTAATGAAGTTATGCATGCTGCTAGGGTTTATACAGACATCACTCTCATCTTCCTTTGGTTTATAAATTTTTAATAAAATTTTCTAAATACCTCCTAGGAAATTGCAAACTATTAGCCAAAGGTGGAGTGAAATTGGTAGAAAGAAAAGATGAGGGTGATAGTGTTAAAAAATATTTATTTGAATATAAAAATTTTATTTTGCAAGTTCATGGTTGTATTCCAAAAAAAAAAGTCCTTAAGGAAGGATTCACTCCACAAGATCTCCAACTCCATGAGCCAAGACTACTACAAAGAATACTTGATATGACTTAATTTTACAATTTGGGCTACATATTTCTCTATACAAGAATGTCACGGTTCACCTTTCATGAGTTACAAAGTGTATAATATTATAATATGGCACTATGTTATATATTATTATAATTTTATGTGTGACCCATGTCATAATACAATATTATATTATATCCCCACAAGCACATTCTTAAGTACCTAACAAAATTCTTTTTGGATATGAATATGAACCATATAGCTAACATTAAAAGAATCAAGCAAGGCTAATATGCCTTTTTGACCCTTTTATTTAAGTTTTATACGAATGGGAGAGTTGACTTTTCTTGGTGAACCTTGTAAATATGATATGGTACGCTATTAACAGTTATTTTTGGATATAAAAATCAACCAAATGGTTGTTTGTCACTCTTGATAAGAACCTTCATATCATTTCAAGATGTATATGTTTGTTTGTTACTTTTGATAAAAACTTTTCTATCATTTCAAAACACTTAAGTTCCATACTGCCAGCCTTGTGAGAAGGATGATTCTTAATGCTGGATGCATTTTCCACAATTTTCAATTTCCCTAAAACAACATTTTGCTATATTGTAATCAAGTCATATTCATTTTGTGTATTTTTGGATTCTTACAAAAGGCTAGAGTCTTTTCTTATGAAACTTGTTCTGCTAGTATGCCACTTTGTTGCGTTTGACCTTGAAGCCATTGATTGTTATCTTCCATGAAACTGTGAATCCTTTTCTGCAGATTCATCACCATCTTTTCTAGTCTCTGGATCTTATCATTAATCTCATCATTAGGATCTTATTAGGCTCTTTGCTAGTCTTCTGATCCTATATCTTCTTTTTTGTAACTAACGAGAATTCATCAATAAAATGCTTTAGAATTTCACAAAGCATATACCAGATTCCTAAGAAAATTCAAACTTGCCTCACTACAAAGAACCTCAAAAATCTGACTGAAAGTTTGGAAAAATTGTTTCTCAAAGGTTAAAATTGAAACATAATATTAACAAACTTGAAGATGTCATTAAGAGTGTGTCTTGCATGAGCAGTTGAGCAGGGTATACCTTTTATGAGTTACTTTTTTTTATATGTATTACATCATCACCACATAGTGGTATTACAATAGCTTGGCTACTATGCGTGTCTCGTTTGGCAAGATTCGAACCTGGGTCTTCTCCTTGAAAGTTGAGGAATTTAACCAGTCGAACTAATATCATTTGATAAAACGTTAAGGTTCACCAATGGGATGTGAACCTTGTTGATTGTGTGATATTCTTCACTTCCAACCAATTGCCCTAAACCCCATGGGTTGTTTTATGAGTTACTTTAAGATGACCATAACCAACCTATTACACCAGCTAAAAATAGCGAACTAAAATTATTGTAGAAGCTTCCCCTTTAACCTTAGAAACCAAACCTCTTTGGCTATGGAACTCAAAAGCTTTAACCTTGTCTTTGAAAACAAATGCTTTTCACAAGAATATCTTCAACTTAAGAATCAGTAAGAAAGGAAGCAAGAAATTATCTTACTGTTCATGGATGACTAAATTTGTTCAATGGGACTGTAAAGTATAAACTGTGAAGATACTGTCAGCAAGAGAGTGCCAAACATGGTTCATCCCAAGAATGAAAAGAGACAACTGCATACAAAACAAACAGATGGCTTACCAAAAAACATAAACGTAAAAATACTAGAAATGAGAAATTAACTGGACAATGTACAACTTAAATTCCAGACATAACTCGAAACCTCGACTGCATGAGAGTGTAACACACCATTTGCCAGAGGTTAGACATCCATCCTCATAGTTCACAGGTTACTTATATTTATCAGTTTATAATTTTTGAAGCTGGATAAGTTAATAGAAACTCTGTTGGGTGCTTGTTTCTCTAAGATTGCTGTATAAAATGATTTATCAAAACTACACATATAACACTCCCCTCTAACCTTCAGTGTTCTCAGGATGGATAGTTTCTTGAGTTGAGTCCTGGGACTTGAATCATGCAGAGACTTTGCAAAATTTAAAAGTGGGGTTCCCAGATGTTACATACCTTTGTAGATGCAATAATTCTAAGAAGTTCATTTGGATTTCCAAATTTTCTGTGCACTCGCATTGAGAGTTACCGGATATGCTCCACTCAAGCCCTGGATCTGCGCATCCTTGTTTCTAATACAGAGTTGACAATGATGTGTATTGGATATGGCCAGGATACTGTATCTGACCATATCCAAATATGCCCCTCTACACAGCCGTATTTGATATGGTCGAATACGTTATCTGAGACATTGGAGCCATATCTAATGCAGATCCCCCCCCCAAAAAAAAAAAAAAAAAAAAAAAAAAAAATTGGGCGTTTAGGCCTGACTGTGCACACATCTAAAGACATTAAGGACCCTTTGATCAAAAAAAAAAAAAGACTTCGGTGTTTAGGCCTGATTGTGCACACATCTAAAGACATTAAGGACCCTTTGATCCAAAGGTTGATTTGAAAGATCCATCCCATGTTGTCCATGTCACTGCAATTCCAGGAGACCAAGCTTAACATGTCTGAGAAGACATTAATTTGCTGTGTGGTCCCTCGATTGTTTTGTCCGGTCTGTGCTCCACCATTGAGTTTGGTCTGAGTTGAGTCTGAGTTGTCTCTTCTCACCGGATTCATGTTCATGTGCTGAAAAAGTTGGGGAGTCATGCCGGAAAAACCAAGGAGTCATGTGCATTTGCTGGAAAGGCCATTGAGGAAACTGCGAAGATGCAAAAAACTGAACCCTTAATTTTTAAGAGTGAATGCCTCCAAGTATTGTGGTCTCTCTAAAATAAAATAGACATGGAATAAAAAAATTATATATATTTTATCAATTATAAAAGGTTGTAATTTAGTGGGTCTGTCATGTGAAATACACTAGTAGAAAATTATAATTGTTTTTTAATATAAAAGAATAGAAAATTATAATTATTTTTATATATGCGAAAATCTGAACTCTAAATTTTAAGAATGAATGCCTCCAAGTATTGTGGTGTCTCACATGGAATAAAAAAATAATATATTTGTAATAAATTATAAAAGGCTTTGTAACTGAGTGGGTGCTTTTGTCATGTGAGATACACTAAAGTAGAAAATTATAATTGTTTTTTTAACATAAAAGAATAGAAAATTACATTTTTTTCTTATATAATGTAGGTGTGAAACAACGGTAAAGAAACTAGGAGTTAGTATTATTTAGTCCTTTGGTTTCTTTGAATGCGATTCTTATTTGATATTTTATTTTTTATAGAATATATATATTTTAAATGATTATATGTGATTGAAAC
Source organism: Wollemia nobilis (assembly GCA_028583015.1). Classification (NCBI taxonomy): domain Eukaryota; kingdom Viridiplantae; phylum Streptophyta; class Pinopsida; order Araucariales; family Araucariaceae; genus Wollemia; species Wollemia nobilis. The sequence continues at coordinate 824,823 of JAQPPZ010002410.1, read as the reverse complement.
AGTCCTACTTGTACTAAATCATGATTACATAGTGGTATTACAATAGCTTGGCTATTATGCATGTATTGGTTAGCAAGAGTTGAACCTAGGTCTTCTCCTTGAAAGTCGAGGAATTTAATTGGTCCAGCTAATGCCATTTGATATAGTATTTTTATTTTTATGTATTTATATTTAATATTAATAATTTTAATGTAATATTTTTATTATTATCAATATTTTTCATGTGATAATTTTTTTAATAAGTTATATGTGACTTCTATTGGTGGCCACTCCCATTAAAATACCAAAATATGACATTTGTTGTCAGGCCAATCAAACCATCTCCACCTTGCCCTTTTATCAAAGATATTCGTCATCTTCTTTTCTATCAAATATATTCTTCATCTTTCTCAAACTGCTTTGTCTATGCAATCAACACCTTGACATCATTTTCATTAAAAGATAAAATCTCACTCAGCTAGTTGCCTTCTAAAATCTGATTTTACCAAGACGAAGATGCACACCGTGATTGGTTAAATTATCTGCTACCTTATTTCCTTCTCTGTAGATATATCACATTTTCAAGAGATTGCTTCCAACAATAGTTGATGAACATCAACAATAACGTTATTTTTTATCCAATCCTCACATTCATTTTTGTTGACAGCATCGACGACAATTTGAGAATCCCCCTCAATTGAAAAATATTTCAATCCTTTTTCAATTGCAATTTTGATTCTTTTAAGAAGTGCCCTAGCCTCTGTATAGTTGTTAGTTGAAGTTCCATATGATTTTGAGTAAGCAAGGAGAATTTTGCCTTAATTATTTTGAAAAACACCACCTCCACCATCTTTTCTTGGATTTCCTTTGGAAGCACCATCAAAATTAATTTTAGTAAATCCAATCTCCGGACATTTCCATTTTACCATAGATTGAAGCAAGTCCTTTGTATTTACTCCATTATTGTAGATGACCTTGCGATGAATATTCAAATTCCGTAGCCAAGTGGCAAGCATTTTTTTTTCCACATTTGAGATTTCCCATTATGAGCCTCATGTTTGTAAACATTTGCAAGAGAGACAATAATATGGTTCCAAACATGGGCATGATTTTGAGATATTTTTTAATGAATTCTATTGTTCATTTCTAGCCATAAATTCCAAGAAGTGATGGAAGGACCAATCCTCCATAGAATACATAATGCTTTAGCTTTGAAATAATTAATCCATGTTAAGAGAGTAAATTAATTTTGTTAGTGGACAATAGGATGCATTATGCAGTTGTACTGTGGCAATATCCAGTTAATGGGATGTATGGTTGCATTGTCCAGTTAATAGGCAGGAGTGACCAGATAATTGGATGCAACCACTCCTCTAGAACGTGCTCTAACAGCCTATAAATACCCCTCCATGGATCAAGTGTGAGTATGCAGAATTTTGGGTAATGTTCTCTGCATCAATGTAAATAGTGTTTTGTTATTTGCTGTGTTTATTTTTCATTTATGTCTTTGTGTCTTGTATTGCCTTGTGTCTTTGTGTTTCACAATGTGTCCTGGTCTCCATATAGTACTAACAATCCATCATTTCATCAACTCTTTCAATGTTGAATGAGCTGCCCAATATATTCTCATATTTTTGAACAAACAGCCCCAAATTGTATAAGCAAAGGGACAATAAAGAAGTAAGTTTGATGTTTTTAGATCCTTCTCGCACAAGGCACACCTGAAAACTCCATGATTTCCTCTTCTTTTTGGACTCTTTCTTGTAAGAATCTTGCTTTGGACTGCTAACTAAAGGAATGTTGAGGCCTTAGGGTGGGCCTCTAGTTACCAAACATTCTTCGACGGGAAATTATTGGGAGGAGTAGGAATTTCTGATTGCTCTAAATCCTCATATCCCATCTTGACCGAGTATCCACCAAATTAATTTATAAATATATAAGTTAAAAATTCTAAACTTTCATTTTTATTTATTTTTCTTAATTTTTAAATTTAATTTAGTTTATTTTTTTTAAATTAGTTATATCAGATTGCATCAAGCCATATGTATGATTTCACCAAATCACATAGTGGTATAGTGTTTCAACAAACTAGATAGTGATTTGACTATTATGCATGTATAGCCTGCTATGATTTGAACCTAAGTATCCACCTTGAAAATCCAAGTTTATAACCACTTGAATTCATGCCATTTGGTAAAAGTAATTTTATTTATTGTATTATCAAAATCTAATTTATTTTATTTTAAATTGATTTATAATTTTATAATGTTATCATTTAATTATAAGCTTTGATTTTTTAATCATATTTTTGTTGGATTTTTTATTACTAAAAATTAGTTAATGTATTTATTATTTTTAATGGGTTATATGGGTGAATGGGGCCCCAGCCCACTCCCCACCCCTATTACATCATGATCACATTGTGTATTACAACTACTTGGCAATTATGCATGTGTCGCTTGACAAGATTCGAACCTCGATCTCCTCATTGAAAGTTGAAGAATTAACTGGTCCAGCTAATGCCGTTTCATTAATTTGGTTTATTAGTATTCATGAAAATCTGATTTATTTATTTAATATATTTTATGACAGTGAGATAACTTTGGGAGGGGGGACGTACTAGTTTAACATCCAGGAGCTGTTCTAAATACTGGTCAAATTTTAAACCGCAGGATGTTTGTCACAACTCTTGTAGTTAGAATAAAATTTAAGAATATTTTATAAGCATGCTTCTTTAATGTGTGTAAGTTTAAGCCCTGTAGTTGATGATTTGATACATGGGAAATTTGAAGTCGTGAAAGGTTTCAAATTCAAAATTTTGTATTGATTTGTAATGACTTCTTTGAAACAGGAAATGGTAAATCTTAAAAATTTTGAGCATCTTAAGTCTAGGTTGACATATCACTCAGAACCTTGATGATCATGGTGTAGAAAATTCTCAAGAATAATGAAATTCACAATTTCCATGATGCTATTGTAGTGCTGCCATGTGCTAGTGCCAGTCAATGAAATCTCACAAACTGAGGAAACTAAAAGTCTTGAATGTTGATGTCATTTTGACTCTTCCAGATGAAACTACAAAAATTACAAAACACTTGTGAAATTTTGAACTTCACATTTTACGAAAAGAATAAATTTAACCAATAGTTCCCTAACTTTTGACCCTAAACCGTTTAAAACCATGACATAGAAACTAAACAAAACATAATGATGGTCTTTGACTCTTTGGAGCACAACACGTGAATTTATGAAAAGGAACACCTTGTCGGCCACCATTAGATCAAGCAATCAACTGACAGACAGGATGTGGGTGGGGTGGCAACTACTAGGTCAAGTATTAGGAATGCTTTTTAAATTCTACAACAGTCACTCATGCAGTCTATAAGAAACTCCAGTTCTTGAAGAATGTGCAGGTTCTTGAGCTATGCATGAACATAACGGATGATCTGGTGGCTTTAAGAACATTTTCATTTTATGGTAGCAGATATGTAGTAGAAGCAAGTAGATTGAATTGGATGGATGAGTTATTGCATCCTTGATGTTCTAAGTCTGGTCTCAAATTAGAAAGAAAGCCTCCATTCTTCATCTTGGGCTTGCATCAAATCATGCACGATCTTTATCTTCTTATTTTATCAAAATTTCAATAGTCTCGAAAGGGTTGGGTATTCTCTTTTATCATATCTAAGATCAAATATTTTCAAAGCCATAATGATGCTTATTTTCAATCAACAGATTACTATTATTAATATTACGTCATGGGATTAAAGGCTTCCGTTGCAAAATTTGGAATTTACTAGCAAGATAAAAATGTATCCAGAAAGAATTTACAATATGAATAGGTGTCTCCTGTATGGATCAAGGCACTTAATTTCTGTTTTATAAAATTATGATGTCATCTCAAAATAGTTGTGACATAGACATTTACAGGAATACATCATGTGTTTTCAATTAACAAAATGTTGCATTATGATGTTTGCATTGGTCAATAAGATTTCAACCATCTCCCATTCCTGTATACACGTATTCAATGGAATGTTTTTGGTGTTTGGACTATTAGTTATACTTGAAAACCTGTTATAGGAAACACTTTTCTATTGTTTTTTTTTTGAATTTAGCGACCCGCCTTGGTCTGAGAAACCACGACCAGGGGGTTCTACACCTTCAAAATCACCCGGGAGTCGTGCCCGGCCCTGAACGCACCGGCATAATCAATTGGATTTTGGGTACCCAATGTTCGTTCGGTGGGATGGAGATTTGAACCAGGGACCTCCCTTGGAGGATTGCCCTACCCTCTCCAACTCACCTACAACACGTGGGTACACTTTTCTATTGTTAGAAAAATCATTTTCCTTATTTGTTGGTATTTGTTCCTTTTACATAATCGAGATATGTTGTTTTAGGCAATAGTTGGTAAAAGAATCTTCACTTTTAGTATACTGGGTTCAAACCTAAAGCACAGAGTAATTAAGATGTCATTATTTTAAATTGATACTATAGCTATTCTAGAATTAACTGTAGATAGGAAATCTTATAGACTAGCTCTGTTTTATGAGAAATTAAATGTGTTTTATAGTCTGGTGGCATATTTCATGATTAGAAATTCGTTCCACGTTAATACTTGTCTGTCTTTTAACAGAAATTAGTTGGGTATTAAGAGGAAGATTTGGTGAGCATTTTATGAGAATTTGTATTAACCATATCGCATGACATTTAATTAAATTATAAATAATAAAACCTTTACTATATTTCTATTGTCTGAGTCTTGCAGGGACTGTTAAACCATAATTTAATCATAGATGTTATCAGATGAAAGCGATATATTAGACTAAGACAACAATGGCATTTGAATTGTATGTTGTTGTGTTTGAGCCATCTCAGACTTAAGTTTTGTTTGGCCTTAACATATTTTTTATTACATAGTTTTTATATTGTTGTCATTCCTTTCTAGTTTAACCTGAAGCACATTTTAATTCGTAGAACTACCTTGGTCATCTGTGGGCATTAATACTATTTCTTTCTTTCTTTTTGTCTTTCTAGCAGTTACACATCTACTCTACTTTGCAGTTAAAAATATTTGAGCCAGTTTCATCTTCCTGATATTCATTTTGCATTTCAGATTGACTTCTTTATCAAAATATAGTACTGGTAATTGGTATGGATTTATGTTGTCTGCTTTGTAAGTCATCATGCATTTTTTATCACACATTTCTGATTTCCATAAGGCATCTCCAGGTCTTTGTTTCAAGGAATTATTGATGCTGGCAACTCTTGCAGGAAGTTAGAGATCTCCGACTTCCCTAATCGTTTCATGGTATTCTTAGCTGATCATTTTTTTGTTTATTTTCCCTTCCATTTCTAGCTGAGCAACTGCAGGAGAATTCTTTACTATTTAAATTCTTTCGTTGTTTTCAAGTTAATGTTCCTTTCTACTTGATGGTTGTTGTTATTGCTCTTGTTGTAATATTATTCAAAGGAACTTTTGTATTTTAATATGAAATGTTACATTACTAGGTTGATTTGGCTTTCTACTAGAAGGATGTGTTAATGAGAATATTTCTATACGTGTTCTAGTTTGTGATTGCCTTTTTTGATAATTCATATAAATTTACTTTACAACAAATTAACTGTGAGAAACAAAATTCCACATAGTGTGCAGAAGTCAGATAAAGTATAATGATTTCTAGGAATGATCAAATTAGGTTAAAAGGACTCAAAGAGTACATCCTGTTACAATAGAAAAAGGACTAAGGCGAAAAGAATATTAGGAGGTAAATAAACAGTTAGAAACCAAAACATGAAAACAATTTAACAAAAACAAAAAAGGTAAGTTTAACGTGAATATTAACCATGTTATTTAAGGACAAATAAAATAGCCTAAGGGGGACTTCTTAAGGGAAACAAGAAGTAGATGAAGGCCAATGTTTAAAATTGAGGTTGGACACTAGTGCTGTGACATATCTGTATCAATGCTAAGAACTGAAGAATCAAGAGCATCATTATCCACTATCATTACAGGGCCACTCCAGGATTTGATGATGCCCATTGTAGAATGTTCTGGGCCAAGGGCCAAGGGCCAAGGTTGGGTAACTGTTATGATATCCAAATGTTCTCCTTTATAGGGAAATTAAAACATTAAAAGAACATCCTTGGAGGTGCTAAAAGTTATAACATAGTTTTACTCTGGTTGACTAGAAGTTTGCAGAGATTGCAGAAGCAAGTAAGGGGATTTAGTTGCGTCTGAGAACGACCAAGACAACGAGAATGCGGAATGGGGACTTATAATTCAAAAATATAGGGCCAATTTTACGGGGATATCACCTTTGGTGGTTAGAAGGCTTACTAAAACCGGATGAGATGGTAATCATCAAGGGGAGATCATCTCCACGGAAGGTCAAAGCATATGCAACATAGTGCAACATGATTTGGAAGAAATGAAACATGGAATAAATATGTAGACAGTACAATTGAACATGGTTAGGATTTCCAAGGATTTCTATATGATGGTTGATGTCACATTTACTTTTTTCGACTTTTTTCTGGCTCCCATCTTTTTATGTTTTAACCTGTTGACTCTTATTTAAAAGAACACTCACCAAACTTCTTAAGTACATGCCATTCTTCATTACAAATTGATTTTGGATCTTCCAATTCTTGTGTTATTTGTTTTGAATCTTATGTCCTGATTTTCATTCCCATCTATAGTAAAATGAATAAGCTGATGATTGTTTGATAGTTTCATATTTACATTTCATGTTTGCATAGGTTGTATCATTTGATAGTCCCAGTCCTAAAATTATGTGTATAATATGTTGAACAAGTTGTCATGGATTGCGCCAACGGGTCCTTGGTTCAACGGTTAGGACAAATAATTGATGTAGCCCACACCAAGGGTCAAATCTCAGCGGCACCAAATAGCTCACTGTGATTAAGTTGATGTAAAAGGGAAAGGGTAACCCGTTCAAAACCCTGCTTAAAAAAAAATGGGTTGTCATGGATTGCAATTACAAGTTCTGTTAGTTTCTAACAGAAATTTTAAACACCAAAGGAATAAATTCTTTTCATTGTGATCTATATTATTTCTGTATCTGTACTGTGAGTCTGGACAAGTTAATGGCTGACATTTAATAAAAGATATTCAAGTGTCAGAGTTAGACTTGAGATCGAATTGCAGCTTACATAATTATTCAATGTTTATTTTCACTTGAAGATCCAGTTATTTCATCCAAATAGGTCCAGAGTGTGCTTAATTTCTTGCGAGAGTTGTTCCATGGTGATTATAATATGTTGTACTTTGTATTTCTCTAGTAGAAAGCATACAGCATTTGTCATGGATTGCAATTACAAGTTCTGTTAGTTTCTAACAGAAATTTTAAACACCAAAGGAGTAATTTTTTTTCATTGTGATCTATATTATTTCTGTATCTGAACTGTGAGTCTGGACAAGTTAATGGCTGACATTTAATAATAGATATTCAAGTGCCAGAGTTAGACTTGAGATTGCATTACAGCTTACATAATTATTCAATGTTTAGTTTCATATGAAGATCCAATTATTTCATCCAAATAGGTCCAGAGTGTGCTTAATTTCTTGAGAGAGTTGTTCCATGGCGATTACAATATGTTTTACTTTGTATTTGTTAAAATGTCTTTGTAATAGTATCCATAAGGAATTCTTCAGATTTCTCTCTAGTAGAAAGCAGACAACATGATTATGTTACTTTTACGTTGTTTTGAATGTTTTGACATCTTCTTAACCGTGGCAACTGCAATTGGCAGCTAAGATGAAATAAGGTTTCTGAATGTTTTTATCTGTATAATGTTCTTTTTTTATTCTTTTGTTTCTTATATAGTGTGCATTTTTATGCAAATAATATGACAATAATTCAAAAACATGACATCTTGTAGGTGTATCTGCAATGCACCGTGTGGGCAGTACAGGGAATGCTTCAAATTCCTCCCGTCCTCGGAAAGAAAGACGATTAACTTATGTCTTAAATGATGCAAATGATGCCAGAGTGAGTTTCATTGTTATAGTAGTAATTTGTTCCCATCTCTTTCTTCTTTCTGAGTGTGGACTTATGTGCAATTGCTTGTTTGCATCATTACTGCAGTTCAACCAAAACATGAGTGTGCAACACTTAGTGTGTCATGTTAAAAGTGATACTGATTTTGAATGATTTCTTTATACAGCATTGTTCAGGAATAAACTGCCTTGCAATATCACAGTCATCGGTACCTGGTGGCAATGATTTTTTGTTCAGTGGTAGTCGAGATGGGACACTCAAGCGATGGGAATTGGGTGAAAATTCTGCTATATGTCGTGCAACGTTTGAATCTCATGTTGACTGGGTACTGTTTTTTGCCGTTGATACTTCTTAAGAGCATAATTGACCTTTATTTAAATTCCTAATACACGTTCTGAAATTATTTTATTTTGAGCATTGAAGATGCAATCCAAATAAGATTGTGAATGCAATTTTAGTTACTAGCTGTGTCATGCCTCCTGAGGTGTTAAAACCATTTCACTCTAGGTCAATGATTGGTTTCTATAGATTGTTGCACAGCATTTGGCCTTCTGTCTTTTTTGTTTATAGTGGCTTTCTATTACTTGAGGTAACCTGAGAATAATAGGATTCAATCCCTTTAATTGCATTTACATTTAATAGATTTGATAAGAGATTTTTACTCTTTATGTGAGACCTATTGGTGGGAGTTATTGTTAGGTGTATTTTATCTATGTGAATTTAATAACCATGAATACAGGGCTTAGCAAAAGAAGAGATTAAGTAAAAATATGATGTACTTGGGCCTATCTGGTTTTTAAATCATATCTTTGAAACCTGTGGTTGACCACAAGCAGTAGTGTACGATTGATATCCATTCTGTTTCATCCTAGTTTTACATTTTTTATTAGTATTAAGAGAGATCTTTGCATCATACAAAAGTGGTTGTTATATGGAGACTTGTATGGTATTTAAATATAATGAAAGCATTCCCTGTTTATATGTCCATGTTTGTAGACAAGTCTTCCATTCCATCATGTATTTTTTTATATGAATCTGTTTATATTTCAAGTTGGTAGGCCCCTAATCATGGTCCCATTTGGGTTGGCATCAATTCATGCATGTTTTGGTGCAAATTTTATGTTTCAAGTTGTAATGCTGCGAATCATGGGCCTTCTAGGGTTATCATGTAGCCAGCAGAGGGTGCACATGATAGCTCATATTGTTTTAGATTTTTGTGGGCAGACTAATTAGGGTTAAGGTTTACTCTTACCTAATTATATCTCTAATTAGGGAGTTGGTGTTACAAATTAGTCATTGATTGTGTTCTGATTCATCCTAGCTTCACATTATTGATTAGTATTAGAGATCTTGCTGCACATTATTGATTGGTATTAAGATCTTTGCATCATACAAAAGTGGATGTTAAATGGAGACATGCATGGCATTTAAATATAGTGAAAGCGTTCCTTGTTTATATGTCCATGTGCATTTCTTTGTTTGTAGACAAGTCTTCCATTTCACCACATAATATGAGAACAATCCATTTGTGTTTTTAATGTATTTGTTTATGTTTCAAGTTGTTATGCCCCTAATCATGGGCCCATTAGGGTTTCATCAATCCATGTATGTTTTGGTACAAATTTTATGTTTCAAGATGTTATGCTGCTAATCATGGGCCTATTAGGGTTCATGTAGCCAGCACAGGGTACACATGGTAGTTAATATTGTTTTAGGTTTTTGTAGGCAGACTAACAAAGGGTTAGGATTTACTCTAACCTAATTATCTGTGACTTTTTGGGCATTGATTGTGTTCTTTCATTTTCTCTTCAAAAATACACAAACATTGACATTTAGGAGGTAACCACCTTGAAAGGATCAGTGCTTATAATCTGTTTTGTATTTTTGGATCATCTATCATTTTGCTTCTGCAATTGTGTGGAATTTATTCTTCAATATATTGTGCATGTGTGGATAAATTCTTTGCTTATGGTTTAATGATTTGTTATCTTTGCTATGATGTTTGGAGTTGATATGCTATTTGAATAAAAATACCACTGCAAAACAGTAGTATTTATATCAGTTTTCATACAAATCGTATCTGAGCAATGATATAGTGAAGTTTGTGTGTGGGAGAGAGCATCAAAGGAGCAAATCATTTAGTCAATGAGCAATTGTTTTTTCTAGATTTGCCAGGTTTGAATTTTTGTTTTTTTGGGCAAAAAAGACTAAATTTTATTAATCAGAAACCAAATTACATAGTCGCAAGGCCTTCCATACATGGGCCACAGCCTGGAAGTGCCTCCAGATATACATGCCTATAATTCCATGAAGGCTAAATGCCCAATTAGAGAATAAACAAAAAATGCACAGAAAAACATTGCTACACCTAATCATTGAACGACATATTAGCGGAGGAGGACTCCTCAGAACTGCAATAAGACAAAACCATCGGTTTATTTTCCTTGTATACAGCATATCCTCTCAAAACCGCATTTGAGAGGTCTTCATTTCCAGTGGCGATTGCAAATTCCTGCAGCTCCACTAGCTCATCTTGCTAATCTCCACTATTATCTGTCTATCCTATCTCCACCTTCCCATGTACACAGTAATTCGAACAATTCCTAATCATGAAACACCGAGGCCTTCAATAGCCTTGTGCACAATTTCTCCCTCCTCCTAGGAGTTGCCACATTGGTACTTATTCCTTCCCTGTCATTGGGGTAATCCTATCGAAGCGAAACCTGCAAGTCCATATAATCTTCCCCCAGTTTTGCCCCCTACCATAACCCCACCATTGATGACCTCCCTCTATTTCCCAATTAGCCAATCTATCTGCAACTCGGCTCTTTTCCCTCACCACGTGGAGAAATTTTATCTGCGTTCTATTTTTTGAACACATAATATTGTCCAAGACCCGTTGGACCCTTCATTTCATCCCCCCTTTCTTGCTTGTTCAACCTATTGATTAAGAATTGAGAGTCAGACTCCACCTCAATTCTCGAGTATCCTTGCTTAAGAGCCATGGCTAAGCCTTCACAGATGGCCATGGCCTCTACCACCATGTTGTTGTTCCTCCCAGTGCCTCGATTGAAGCTGAAAACCATCGTCCCTTCGTGTATACGACCCACCCCTCCAATACCATCCTCCCCTTGATTGCTACGAGCAACACCATCGGTGTTAGCCTTAACCCAATCCATCGACAGTGGCTTCCACTTCCCTCCCTTGTACAACTTTTTAGGAGGAAGCTTCCTTATTCCCGGGCTCCAATTACATAAAGATTGGGATTGAACCAACCCGGGGATCACAATCCCAAGATGATCCAATAACTCCTTGTCTCTGGGCATAAGCTGAGAACCTTTGATTCCTCTTACAACCTCTCTAATATTGAGCAAAATTCTCAAGAGAATTGACTCCTTGGATGAGCACTCATTACGGAAAATACGCTTGTTGTGCTCCAGCCACAGCTGCCACAAAGTGAAGGCCTTGAAACAATGGACTAGAAGGGCAGATTGTCCACCAGCCCCCCTAGAGCCCCACAGATCAAAGAATTGCTCCAATGAGACATTACCAAGCCGGGGCAAATTAAACATCCTTTTGCCTTGCTCCCAAATCCAACCAGCAAAGGGACATCAAACAAGAAGGTGCTCAACAGATTCTCTTGCCCCATAACAAAGCACACACCATTTTGGGCCATTGAACAATATTGTTTTGAGTCAAAATCCTATTTTGAATGACTAACCAAATGAAAATGTTGACTTTTGACCAATCCCTCTGTGAGCTAGTCATATCCCTTCTTGACGTATTACTGTCCATTTCCTTTGTCTCCCCATCCCAAAGAGTCATCTTTCGACCACGAGCATTGTCTTTGATCCAAAATAGCCGTCAGACTACCCATGTCTTCAGGTCTTTCCACCTCCTCAAATCCACTCCCCCTTCATCTTCCTCCCAAAATTCCTTAACATAGACCCAATTTGCATTCTTAAAAATCTCTACAACATTACCCAGGTTCGGGAACTAGGAAGTAATTGGTTGGTATTGATCCCACACATCATCCCAAAATTTTGCCTTTCTCCCATTTCTGACTTTCCAGAATAGCCCTGCAGTAATAACATTACTAGCCTTTTTAATTGCAGTCCAAATGATGGACCCCCCCTCGTTAAAGGGGAGGCTATAAACCGGTTCCACCTCATCCCCATACTTCACAGATAGAACCTTCGACTTCGACTTAAGGCTACACTGGTCCAGAATCCAATTCTACAATAATTTAGCCGATAAAGCCAAGTTCTGATCAACCAATCTGCGGATACCCAGTCCCCCTTTATTTAGCGGGAGGCAACCTGAATCCCACTATACCAAACTCCATTACATTTTCAATTTTGAGCCTCCCCAAAGAAAGTCCCTCAAAAGTCTATCAATCTTCTTAACCCAGTGCCTGGGACCAATCATAGCTGTAAATTGAAAGACTGAAATAGGTTGCAACATAGATTTTATTAGAGTCAATCTTCCCCTAGTGAGAGCCATTGATGGGTCCAATAATTTAACTTACATCGAATTTTATGTTTTAGAGTTCTCCAGGTTTCCTTTCTAAGATGTCTTCTTGCCATTGGAAGTCCGAGGTATTTAAAGGGGACCAAGGCTTTCTTGAAATTTTAAATATTAATGATACGGGTTTGCACCCTATTATCAACATTGAAAAGGAAAACCTTAGACTTATCTTCATTGATAACTTGACCCGAAGCTCTCCCGTACAGATCCAAACATCTTCTGAACCCCTTGGCCTCCTTAATATTTGCTATCCGCATACAAGTGGAATCATCCACATCTACAGATGCTTCAAAGGCACGACCCCCCTGGACATTGCAAAACCTTTTATTTCTTGGGATTCCTTGGCTTTGTGGATAGTCCTACCCAAGGCTTCTTTTTGGATAATGAACAAGGAGACAAAGGGTCTCCCTGTCTCAGGCCTCTACTTGCCCAAATTGCTCTATCGGGACACCATTTATCAAGATCGAGTAAGCAAGATTGGAAAAGCAAGCTGCCACCCAATCGATCCACCTATCCTCGAACCCAAACTTTTGCAGAACCTTAATCAGAAAACTCCAATCAACTCGGTCATAGGCTTTGGACATATCTAGTTTAATAAACATATTACCTTCCTTACTGAGTCTCATGGAGTGAGTAACTTCTTGTGCCAATATAATCTGATCCATGATTTGTCTCCTTTGCACAAATCCACCTTGTTCCTCAGATATAATGGCCGGTAAAAACACCTTCAAACGCTCCGCCAACACCTTAGAGATAATCTTATATATACAATTATAGAGGAAATAGGCCGAAACTCATCCAATGAGGAGGCCACCTTTTTCGGAATAAGAGCAATAAAGTATAGTTCATAGCTCTTAAGACAAATTTAGACCTTCTAGCCGCTTCAACTACTTGTAGGATTTCCTCCTCCAACTCCTCCCACATAAATTGAAAGAATTCAATTGGAAAACCATCCGGTATCGGAGTTGTACCTTTTTTCATCTCAAAGACTACCCTTTGCACTTCCACCAAGGACACCTCTCTGGCCAGGAACAAATTCTGCTCGGCCGAGATACAGGGAGGAATCGACTCCAAGATCTCCCGCTGTGCCTCATCATCCAGTGGAACCTTTGAAAAAAGATCAAAGAAGTAACCTCTTTGCTTCCCCCTGCATCTCACACCATGTCCTTATGGCCTGCCCCCTTCCACAGTTTAGAGACTTACAAAATTAAACTCCCTTCTAGCCATGGTTGACCGGTGGCAAAGTTTTGTATTTCTATCCCTTGCCCTTAGCCAGGTGATTCTAGACTTTTGTTTCCAAAACACTTCCTCCTTTTGCTCCCATTCCTCCACCTTCATCACCCCCTTCATCTCTTGGGTCAAGGGCTCTTGAGAAAGTCCTTCCAAACAAATCCTCTTAGTCACTTAGTTAAGAGCCCGCATCGCCTCTTGGGACTCTCGCTCAATTTTTCCAAAACTAGACGGTTCTGTTCTTTTAGCCTCTCATTCACATACTGTAGTATTTTAAAAAATATAAAAATCGTAGTTCCAAATCTCGAGTGCCCCTCCGTCCACCATCTAAGGATCAAATCCTTGAAACCCTCATGGTCGAGCCAGACAAGTTGAAACCGAAAAGGGTTGTTCCTTGATTTAATCCAACTCAAGATGTCAAGAGAGATTGGCCAATGATCAGATCCCACAAAAGAGAGAATATTTGAGTGCAACACTATTCCTCCAGCCATAGAACTGTAACAAGTTAGTAAAATGATGCCATTGTGTAGAGGTTGAAAGATCGTGCAATTTGGAAAATAAAGGCTCCAAACGCTTCTTTATGCAAAAGTTAAGGCCTTCCAAAGATTTGGATATTAGCACTTACATCAGAAAAAAATTAAACTATCAAACCTTAGAAAAATTTCGCAGAATCAAATTCGGCCACTTTGCACAATCTCTTTGCTAACACTTGTCTGAATTAGACTAGATACTACCTTCTTTGATTGACGAATCATAAATTGACACTTTTAATCATATGATTGGTTGAGGATCCTCATATATATATATATATATATATATAATGTGAGTTTTGATAGGTTCGTAGTCGACGAGGATTGAACGAACAACCTTGCCCATTCAAGCGAGTGAATGGACTAATGCACCATGCACATGTTTGAACGAAAGTCAAGATAATAGGAATAAAAAATAATTGATGGGTGTAGCATACCTTGAAAAAAAGGGGTTTAGCATCGAGTTTCAGTCTCATGACCTGACCTCCACAAGCAACGTTACCAACCAGTGTGTCAATGCTGTTGTTGGAGTTGGAAGAAGACTCTTTCCCATTTGATTGCGCGTACACCTTCCATCACTAAGGAGCTTCTTCAAAAGAAGGGATTGCTTTTGGGAATCGAACTGCCAACCTAAATGCTACTAGTGAGCTGTTCGACCATTGCGCCATTGTGCTTGGTTGGAAGGAGAAAGCAAAAGTACATTGCCATAGCCTTTTGAAAGTAAGCATTGTGTTAGAAAAAAGGTTTTTGGAATTCAAACTGAAGTCCTCTAGTGAACAAAGGAGGGCTCCAACCAGTGGATGGAGAAAAAAATTGCAAGGACCAACTACACTGTTGGAAGGCTGAGTGGGATGTATATGCCACTCAATGTTGTCTTTAGCCAGTGCCCTTGCAAAAGCAGAAACCTTGCAAAACTATCGTTTCCGGAGCTCAAACTTAAGACGCATTCTTGGACAGTCAACATCATTGTCGTCACACCATTCGCTTTGGTGTGGACGAGAGATTAACAAGGCTCTTTATGTTGAGGGAAAAGGAAACATGTTTAAAGTGAAGCAAAAAAACGAAGGCCAGGAGAATTGAAGCTCTCTACCATTTGATTGTGTGTACGCCTTCCATCACTAAGGAGCTTCTTCAAAAGCAGGGATTGCTTTTGGGAAACGAACTGCCAACCTGAATGCTACTAGCCAGCTATTCGACCATTGCGCCACTGTGCTTGGTTGGAAGGAGAAAGCAAAAATACATGCCATAACCTTTTGAAAGTAAGCACCGTGTTAAAAAAAGGTTTTTGGGATTCGAAATGAAGTCCTCTAGCGAACAAAGGAGGGCTCCAACCATTGGATGGAGAATTAAATTGCAAGGACCAACTAATTGGAAGGTTGAGGGGGATGTATATGCCACCCCAACGTTGCTTGTAGCCCAAACTTACGATAATACCTTGTGAGCCCAAAAAATCTGTGAAGACTCTTGAAAGTATTTGGAGTTGGCCAAGCGTGCATGGGGTCCACCTTTACTCCTTCGGATAATACTATATGTCCAAGACACTCAATATCTGGTTGCCCAAAGGAACACTTGGAATGCTTGGCAAATAATTGGTTGTCGGCTAGAATTTGGAGTGTTTGATCCAAGTGAACTAAGTGTTCATTCCATGTTTTGCTATAGACCAAGATATCATCAAAGAAAACCAGAATAAATTTCTTGAGGAATGGACGAAATGTCTCATTCATCAAGCTTTGGAAGGTGAATGTGGATAGGGCATGACAAGAAATTCGTAACAACCTTCATGGATGTGAAAAATAGTCTTGGGGATATCTTCTTCTTGGAGATGAATTTGGTGATATCTTGATCATAGGTCCAACTTTGAAAAGAAACAGGCCCCATGCAATTCATCAAGAAGTTCATCAATCATTGGAATTGAAAACTTATCCTTGATTGTGATCTTATTTAACTCCCTAAAATCCAAACATAGACGCCATGAACCATCTTTCTTTTTGACTAAGAGGATTGGTGAAGAATAGGATTGACGCTTGGCCGGATAATCCTTGCGTGGAGTTATTCGTGCACCATCTTTTTCATCTTTGTTTTTTGCACATAAGGATAGTGGTAGGGCCGAATATGAGGGGACATACTTCTTGGGAACAACTAAATGGCATGCTCATGTGAATGGCGAGGGGGAAGCTCATGCGACTCATTGATTGGCTTGAGTTGATAGACTCTATAAGCTTCATGGTACAAAGCTAAGCCACAATGCCATTGGAACCCTTTTTTAAAAGCTTCTCCATGTGCTTGGAGCTTATGATGCTCGATGACCTTGCTTGAAAGCCTCAAAGACTATATTGATGGCCATTCTCTACAAATTCCATCCACATTTCGGCAAAGTCCCATAAGACAGGGCCTAAGGTCCGTAACCATTAATCACCCAAAACCACATTGCAGCCACCAAAGGGTAGAACAAACATATCTGACTGCAACTTGTAGTTCCCTATTGAGAGCCAAACATTCCTACATTTACCCTTACATGGTAGTGTTCTCCTGTTCCTACCACTGTCTATGAGAATAGTGAGGGGATGCTTCTTGAAGTACCCTCAAACCTTCATGGTTTGAGGTGTAGTAATCCCTGCTAAGGCATGCATAGAAATTTTTGGTGTTGGGTCCTCTTGGATGTCTTGCTCCTCTATGTCCTTTGGTTGTCGGTCTTCGGGTGGATCAGAATCTTTAGAAGGAATAGTTGACCCAACATCTAAGAGATAATTTTTGTTCCACACATTTATGCTCGGGATACACAACAATTTGCTTTTTTGGCAATTAGAGGATCCAAGAAGTTATGAGTACTGCCACTGTTTATGAGAATAGTGAGGGGATGCTTCTTGAAGTAACCCTCAAACCTTCATGGGTTGAGGTGTAGTAATACCTGCTAGGGCATGCATAGAAATTTTTGGTGTTGGGTCCTCTAGGATGTCTTGCTCCTCTGTGTCCTCTGGTTGTCGGTCTTTGGATGGATCAAAATCTTTAGAAGGAAGAGTTGACCCCACATCTAAGAGATAATTTTTGTTCCACACATTTATGCCTGGGGGAGTACTTTTCATCATAATTATAACACAACCCCTTGTCACTACAAGCCTTCATCTCAACATTGTTCAAGCATTTGATAGGTGTTAGGTGTGTTCTGATTGGGTGCACTAACAGGCTGTAGACTTCTAAGTGGTGGTGGTTTATAGGTTCGTCGCTGAGCAATAAATTTATCTCAGCCAATTTATCTAAGCCAATAGCAGATGTTGTATCTTGAGGGTTGAACATTTTCACTTCTGCCTTGATGTCCTCCTTCAACCCACTAATAAAACAACTACAAAATAAAGTGTCATCTAGGTCTTCTGTTCTATCTACTAATTTTTCAAATTGGGTTTAATAGTTGCGGATTGACCCAATTTGTTGAAGTTTGGTTAATGTACCTGTGAAATCTTCATGTGCATTGGGCCCAAAATGAACAAGCATTATTCCTACAAAACTCCTCCCATGTAGGTGGGCCAGAGGTATTCTCAAACCACTGACCACTAAATGGCTTCATGAATGAAATTAAAGGAAGCAATGGATACTTTTTTCCAAACTGGGGTGTGATGCAAGGAGAAATATTGTTTGGCCTTGTAAATTCAACTAGTGGGTTCATCTCCATCAAAGCAAAGGAAGTCCAACTTAGTTGGTAGTTGGTGGGGTGGTTGAAATGAAGGCATGCCAAGCCCTGAAGTTTGTCCCTGTCTTGGACTTGAAGTTGGTCCTTGTCTTGAACCTAAAGCTGGTCACTGCCCTGAACTTGAAGTTGGTCCCTGTCTTGAATAGGATTGTCTCGGTAGCGGCAACTGTGAGAATGCATCCTGTAATTGGTCCTGTTTAGTGCTAAGCCCAAGGTCCTGTTTGTATACACTTAAAAAGGAGGGAAAAATAATACAAACAGGGTACTGGCAACACACTCAGATCCAAATACTTGGGGGTACCTGGGGTGCTCCTCAAAATGAGTTTTCGGGCAGATTTTGGCCCAAGTACTTCTCCCATTTGAGTGGTCGGGACATACACTTAATCCTACAAAAGGGTATTTACCTATTGTAGGTGATGTTTAAGCACTGTAATGAGTTTGTTTTTCAGATTTGTGGTTGCTGCTACTACATAAATTGGCTGCGTGATGCTATGAAAAGTGACCCTAGAAAGCGTTTTGATACTAGAGGAAACAAATGTGCCTGCAACAATAAAATTAACATAGAAAAAATGCACCAAAATGGGAAATGAAGCACGGATTTTATTAATTGCTTGAAAGATTACATCACTTGCCGCTTCGAGGGGGCTACCTCCTTCAGAACTCTTGATACAAAAATGCAATTTCCCCTCCCTCTTCTCTCATTACAATCCAATATATAATAAGGAACCATACAATGTCTTACAAACCCTAATCCTAACCCTAAATAGACTTTGGGTCCCACTAACTAGTCATAACACTAACTACTACTAATAACATGAATAATTACAATAATTAAATAGTTAGGACATAAGGTTCCTAACATGTTTCAATAGTACAAACTGCCTATGTAGATGTGACAACGAGTGGGAATGGGTCCCAACAACCAATCAACTTATTTGTGCAAGGACGATTCCTTATGGTACAAAGGAAGGTCTGTCTTATGTAAAGATTGAGCTTGGAAGAAACAAATTCCATAGGAGTTGTATGGTTCTCTAGTTTGTATGTAAAACTTAAACCTTGAAGTGTGATGTCAAAGAGTTTGTAGCTGAGTGTTACTTGTAAGCACCATAAAGAATAATGTGCATGACGCAAGGATTGCTGCAACCTTTCTCAATCATAAGGTAACCTTGTGATGAAGTGTTAATGGATTTCACCGTTGAGTTGCCCAAATGAAATGAGATGTTTGTAATCATGGTAGTGGTTGATAGTCTCACTAAAAATGCTCACTTCTGCCTTCAGACACATCCATTATGAGCCAACAAATTGGCGTAGGCCTTCATGGGTAAGGTCCAAAGGTTCCAACCAAAGATTAATGTTAGTGACAGAGATACCATCTTTATCAATAACTTTTGGTAAAATTTATTTGGGGCATTTGGGACATACTGGGCAAGAAGTTCATCATATCATCCCCAAAAGATGTAAACTTTGAAATATTTAACAATTGTCCTAAAGGATATCTTTCTTCTTTTGTTTTGGAAAAGCAAGCGTGGTGAGTCAAGTAGCTACCTCTTCACCATGTTGACACCATTTAAGGATCTTTGCTGATATCCTTCACCCGTCACCAATACCTATGTGCATTACCACTCTAAAGTACAAGTAGTGGAAGATCATATGGTACACCAATAGGCAGTGTTGCAGTCCTTAACGAGTTGGCAGCATTTCAAAACAAGATGAAGCAATAGAAAAATCGACATTGTGGTGAGTGGCACTTTAAAGGAGAGTGGGTCTTTTTCAACCTTCAAGCATACAAACAAACTTTTTTGAAGCTCTAGAATGGTAACAAGTTAGCCCCAGATTCTATGGGCTTTTTGAGGTATTATCTAGAATTGGAAGTGTGGCCAACAACTTGGTGTTCTCACCACTGTCAAGGATCTGCTCTCTTTTCCATGTTTCTTGCACAAAGCAAGTATTAGGCCGACATGTTCTAGTTGGAATGGAGTTATAAGAACTATATGAAGAAGGCAAACCCATCTTGGTTCTAGAAGCAATTGTGGACAAGTTGGTCAAGCAGTCAAGGAATTGCATCATTATTGTATTGTATTATGTGGAGGAAATTGTCAATGGAAGAGGCTACCTAGGGGGATGAATCCCTCATGCAAAAGCATCCATAATTAGCAAGTCTTGAGGACAACGCCATGTTGAAGGGGTGAGTACTCGTTACACCCTTCATTATCACAATGGCATATAGCATGCATGGCAGTTTTGTATAGTTCCAGATTCTTCTAGGCTGACTAAATATGGGTAGAATTTATCTTTGCCGAATTATTTCTATATATAAAGTAGGTTTCTCATTTTAGGCATTGCTATTGTTCTTTTGTTCTCTTTTTGGTAATGTATAACAGTTAACAATGGGAATCAAATGACATTAGCTCAATCGGTTCAATTTCTCAACTTTCAAGAAGGAGACCGAGGTTCGAATCCTGCCAAGCAACACACGCATAATAGCCAAACTTTTATAATACCACTATGTGGCGATGATGTAATATGGGCGGGGTCCGTTTCAATCCCATATAACCAATTAAATAAAACAGTTACAAATGGGGAACCCATGGGATCTAGGGCATTTTGTTGGGAGTGGAGCTTCATACCTTAAACCAAGGTTCAAATCCCATGGGTTCTTAACATAATCAAATGGCATGAGCTCAACCGGTTAAATTCTTTAACTTTCAAGGAGACCCATATTTGAATCTTGCCAAGCAATACATGTGTAATTGCCAAGCTGTTTTAATACCACTATGTGGTCACAATATAATGTGGGTGGGGGCCTGTTTCAATCCCATCTAACCATCTTAATAATTAAAAAATAAATAAAACAGTTGGCAATGGGAAAGTAGCCCCCTCAAAAGGATTCAAAACTTGTCATCTGTTGTGGACTTCCAAGTCATTATTTTGCATCTGCAATTTAGTAGGAATCTATTTGTTTTTCAATATCTTTTGCAGTTGTGGATTAATGCTATGCTTGTGGTTGAATGATCTGCTATTTCTGCAATGATATCGGAAGTTGCAATGCACCTTCAGTAGGAATACTTTAATGAATCTATATATTCTGTATCAGTTTCCTTACACAAGTAGTTCAGTAGCAGATTGACCCATCTATTTTTGTTGTTGTTGAATCTTCCTGAAGTTATCAGCATGAAGTTGTTGAGTGTACAGGTCTGTCTGTTTAGTTTGCATTGTCAAATATGTAGAGAAAACAGGAAGAGATTGTAAATGTTGCTGTTTTGAGGATGAAAAATTTACCTAGGTTTTGCATTTCCAGTATTACGTTTAGTCAGCCCTACATCTAGACTGCATAATACATTCTAACTGTTGTTGGTGGTACATTGAATTTTCTAGAGGAGGGCATATCCAGATTGAAATTTAGCTTTTATGCTTTATATGGCAATTGAAATTTAGCTTTTATGCTTTATATGGCAATTGAAATTTAAAATGGACTAAATTTATTTATTTTTTACAATGTAATATATTTAAATTTAAGACTAATTGAAATTTAATGAAAATATGTTTAAATTTCATATTGGTAATCCTTTTTGGATATTGTATCTGTCTTTGAAAGATAGATCCTGTGACACTCAGATATATACCAAATTTCCTGGGTATCCTCATTACCGGTATCTTCATGTTCAATGTTGGTCATTGCAATGATGTGTGAGGAATTCAAAAACTCAGCTGACCTACTGATAAGACCTTCATTCTGTTTTTGAAACTGTTGGTGAAAACTTGTTTACTTTGAGATTCTGTAGCCAGAAAGAAGTGAATTCTGAGATTAATTTTTGTTTACTGTTTTGTCTGTGCTTCCATTTTTGGTATAAAAAGGTAAAAGTTGTCTGTTGAGAGAAAAAAGGAAAAGGATTTAAAATGATTTTCTATAAGCATGAAAAGCTCTCATAATGCAATTTCTGGCAATTTGAAAATGATGCATATAATATGGTTTAAGTGGTAGCTTAATAGGTACTTAACTGTATGCAATTTAAATTTTCTAGGACAATGTATTTAGCCAATCTTATTATGATAGATATTTTTTAATGCTTCAAGCAATGGTCTGAAACAAAGTCTCTTCACTTCCTTAAGAGGAAAACAAAAACATAAAAAGCATCGGTTAAGAGATATGATTCAATAGTTACATTTTTCATTTGATTCTTCAGGTGAACGATGCAGTCCTTACAGGTGACACACTTGTTTCTTGTTCTTCAGATACCACTCTCAAGGTATTTGTTTTACTTTTTCAATCGAAGGTTTTTTTATTTTGTTCATATATTTTAGTATTATAATTCTTTAATGTTTTTACCAGACATGGAATCCTTTCTCTGATGGTGTTTGTACGAGAACTTTCCGTCAACACTCTGACTATGTTACATGTCTTGCAGCAGCATCAAAGAATGTGAGATACTATCTATTCATCCTGAAAGTATCACTTGCTGTGTGATTAATTAAATTTGGCATTTCTATATGTGTTATTGAGACCTTTTATGAAAGTTATCTCAGTAAGTTAGTATCATTCCGATTTGGCAAGATGACTTTGTTTTTGTGTCTTGACAATGGAGGTCTGAAAGTTGGTTTATCCTATTATGCATTTTCAGAGCAATATTGTTGCCTCAGGAGGTCTTGGTCGTGAGGTCTTCATATGGGATATTGAAGCAGCTATGGCTCCAGTCTCACGAATCAGTGAAGCAATGGATGATGATAATGGAGTTCTTAGTTCTGGAAGCTCTGTCCTGTCCAGTACCACCATTCGAGCTACGAGTGCAACCAACAATGCTACATCATTGCACTCAAGCCAGGTGCAGGGATACAGTCCAATTGCAGCCAAAGGTCATAAGGAATCAGTTTATGCATTGGCTATGAATGATGTGGGTAACTTGCTTGTCTCTGGAGGAACTGAGAAGGTACTCTACCATTTCTTTCCCTTCTTAAAGTTTTATTTATTTTTAAAAGAACCAGTGTCTGGTTCTTCCATCAGTGCCTAGATCAGTCATTGTATTGTTTTCTTATGTGGAGTTTGTATTTTGGCAGGTGGTACGAGTGTGGGACCCGAGAACTGGGGCAAAACAAATGAAACTCCGGGGACATACTGACAATGTGCGAGCTCTGATTTTGGATTCCACTGGCAGGTAGTTGTAATTATTGGATGTGTTTCTTTGGGAAAATCTTTAATTATTATAATGAATCATTTCTTCATTTTAAAGGTTCAGACAATTCAAGTTAGAAAAGACAAATACTGCATTTGCAATGGATTCTGTTGCATTTATGATGTACTTAATCCCATGGCAAGCAACACTTTTTCAGTGGCTGAGACATTTTGCATGGTTGGTACTTCTGATTGAAAACATGTTTATGGAAAACAAATATGACTTTGATTCTGTACACACATATATGGCTTTTAAAGATTTCTCTATGGCTACTTGCATGTTTGGTTTAGTATTTAAACTTCAATGTTATGCCAGTAAATGCTGTTGACTATTCTGTCAAAAACATAAATGAATTGTTGAATTGTAATTATACATTTCTTCCTCAGCATGTAAAATGTTATGATGCTTGGTTGTGCTATTCTTCTTCTAAAGGTAGTAATAGAAACAAAGAATATTGTTAATTGTTTAACATCGTACAAGGCTTCCTTATGTTCAAGAGGCTTCACATGGATGTAGTATTTACAATATGCCATTTGAGGGTGGTACAAGGTTTGGTTCTACTTCTTTCTGATTGTTTTCATGTATCTTCTTCCCTTATTCATTTACCTAGCAGAATAAAAATTGGTTTTACTGGAATTCCAGGCACAAATTATTCTGTCATAACATCTTATATTTTAATGTTGTGCTGCTTGAAAATTGGACACAATTCTGTACCTTTAGGAGCAAAATAAGAATATCAGTATTGGAGCAAATCATGCGAAGAAAGGGAAGTTTTATTCTGATCTGGATGGTGCTTTGCCACCCAATCCTGTAACTTTGGTTTTTGCATTATTGTTTATTTATGTTTTATAATCTCTCTCTCTTTCTCTCTCTTTTCCTGAATATATATTACTGTGATGTCAGTGAAAGAATGTAAAAAATCTATTGCAGCATAAAAATAGCATGTCTTCCTTATAACTTTTTCTGTATTGTTCACAAAAACATGTTTTATGATTGATGCTGATAGTATTGATTTCTGGTACTGTTAGCAGGTTCTGAATGCTCTGACATGACTTTCGTTTTAACTATTTACTGTGTAGGTTCTGCTTATCAGGATCATCTGATTCTATGATACGGTGAGCTCTTCTTGCTTGTGAAACAATACATTGTCAAGTTCAAAAAAAAAATTGTGTGCCAAAATTAATCTTCATGACGCTATGTGATAGATCTGAGATGATAAAGTTTGT
This sequence comes from Wollemia nobilis, assembly GCA_028583015.1. NCBI lineage: Eukaryota > Viridiplantae > Streptophyta > Pinopsida > Araucariales > Araucariaceae > Wollemia > Wollemia nobilis. Next base: position 800,454 of record JAQPPZ010002410.1, on the reverse strand, counting down.
GCAGCTCAATTGAAAATGCTAAAATCAGACTTTTCTTTTCCTAGAATGATTTTCCTTGGTAGTCTGCAAATTGTATCTCTAGGGCACGTAAGTTTTAAATTTTTTCCTAAGAAAATCAGTGCACAAGATTTCTGTAAGCATATTTCAGTGCACAAGTTTTCTGCTTTCTTAGATCAGAAATAAAGTTATGAAGTTTTGCATGTTTCATTTCAGAAGTTAGGTTACGAACTTTTGCACTAATTTTTTTGGAAATCGTGCATTGTTAGTGCAAAGCCTTTTTCAACATAAACACTTTGCAAAAATGGTCAATGCTGGTTGTGAGAAAACCAGGGCATCTGCACTTCTGGCTCTCATTTATAAAAAAATTGCTTTCTATATATTGTAAAACAATAAATCTTAAGGGAGCGCGAGTTCGATCCAGTTAGTTGATGGTACAATGTTAGGAACCTACTATTAAAATAAAGCTCACACACAAAATGCTGTAAAATAACTGAAATACATCAAATAACAAAATAACACTATGCAGAAAGTAAATGCAGAATTGAAAGTCTCACTAATAACTCAGAAAGTAGGCCTCTTCGAAGGGGCAACCTCCTTCAATATTTCTTTAACTTGCAAAAAGATACATTCGTACATGGCTCCATGTTTTTTAAAGAGAAACTCCATGCAACCCTACCCTAAGGCTCAAGAGTTGGCTTACATGCAAAATGCCACTCGAGCTAGAATCTTCTACCAAACATCGGTTACAATCTTGATAATAGTTACATGAAATGGCCCCACTTGGCTAGGTGCTTTACTTGCCACATACATTGCAAAGTATTACAAAATAACATTATAGATGGAATCCCCCCACGTTGGAAGTGGGTCATTACATAAGCAAATGAGAATTACAAAATAACGTTAAGATGAGATCCTAACATACGTAGAAGTAAGTATCAAGGATGAGATGATTGAGCATGATATAATGGTTCTTAAAAGTAGAGGGCTAGTATGTAAGTTCCATAGATCATGGCCAAGGTTTTTGGAGATTCAAAATTGGATCAAGTGGAAGTGGGGATTGAATTCAAATTATTCTGTGACTTTTCTTCCTAAAGGTTTTTTCCTCATCTTTTCTAGTTCAGAAATTAGGGATAAAATAATGGTTGGTGGCCCATGGTTTAGGGGAAGAGATGCACTTTATTTGAGACCATGGAACGAAATTTTTTCCGTTGAGTCAGAAACTATTAAGAAGCTTCCAGTGTGGGTTAGGCTTTTTGGACTTCCATATCAGCTTATAAATAAGGATGTTTTGAAAAATATTGGAAATATCCTAGGGGAATTTGTCAAGGAAGGACTAACAACTAAGGAGCGAAAACATGCTATATATACTCGAATATGTGTTGCAATGTATATTTCAAAACTTTTGTCACAATCCATTAAGATTAAATCTGAATCAAGAGAATGGGATCAACAAGTAGACTATGAAAATATTGCATTTCGTTGCCACAATTGTTTTGAGATTGGACACATGGCAAGAGTTTGCAAAGTAAAAACTATGAAGAAAGAGGCAAAATGTCAGTATAACAGAAGACACGCCAATGAGAAATCCTCTGCAGATCCAGAAAGCTAAAGTAAAAAGCTAACAAAGATGGGTGGGGTGGAGAAATGGTAGGTAATAAATACCAGAACTTACCAATCCACCCAACCTTTAAGACTTCAATCCTTCATATCTTTTTGTAAAAAGATACAATAGTATCATTTATGTCCAAAATCAACAACAAAATACTCATAACACTGTCAATTTCTTCGTGGCTCTGTTGGAAATCATCAAATCACCAACCAATTCTTCAAGACGAAGCAAGGAAATCATTCAATAATAGAAGCTAGATCAGATCAAGGATATTCCATTCCAAAAGAAGAGGCAAATAAATTCTATCGACAACATCAATTGGCATGTTTAGAAGGAATTAAAGGTGCAAAAGAAGATGTGGAGATAAAACCCAAAAAAGGTCAAGTTTATTTCAGGTAAATTATCTTCATTTTCCTCAAGTAGTATAGAATCCTCTTCAGATAATAAAAGTGAAAGTGGTGAAGATATTATCCCTTGCACTTTAAGGTTTCAAGAGCAGAATAATATAGAAATGAGGTTGGAGGAAACCCATAACAATTTAGGGTTTTTAGGGCAGAATAAGAAGGTAATTGCTACAAAAGAGCATCCTTGCACTTTAGGGTCTCCAGGGAAATATAAAGAAGATTGTGCTTTTGAGGTTATTCCTTGCACTTCAGATCCTTCAGAACAAGGCAAACCTAAAGATGATAAGTCTTACTATGAGAAATGTGATAAGATTGATGAAGATGAAAGTATTGCTGAGAATGAAAATAAGAGAGGAAGACCCAAGAAGCAAAAACAAAGAGAAAAAGAAACACAAAGGAATATATATATATATTTTTTCTTTTTTTTTTAAAGCGAAAAACCCCTTGTGGGGCCGCCTTGGTCTGAGAGACCACGAACAGGGGGTTCTACACCGTCAAAGTCACCCGGGAGTCGCACCCAACCCTGCCCGCACCAACATTATCAATTGGATTTTGGGTACCCAATTCAGCTTTTTGGTAGGGTGGAGATTCGAACCTGGGACCTCCCTTGGAGGATTGCCCTCTCCTCTCCAATATCTCCCTTGGGATATTGATATGGGAAAACAAAAGCAAATATCACAAGTGTTAACAAGAAGTGGGGCTAAACCCACAAAAAAATAAAAAAATAACAATGAAAATAATATCTTGGAATATTAGGGGAATGAATAAGAACCCAAAAAAAAGGTATTAAGAAATTGTGAGGTTGTTATAGACAAGATATTTTTGAATATAGAAGCTGGGCAGCAAATATTTTAGCCATTTGCAGTGTTGAATTTCAGGCATTTGATATAAAAGGAGTTGATTATGGAAACTTAGCAGTTTGAGGAGGATGATGAATATCTTTGATAGAAGGGTAAATGAAGAATATCTCCGATAGAAAGACAAAGTTGGATATGCTTTAATTAACTTGTTAGAAATGTAATGAGAACAATGTAATGTTTTGTTTTCCTAATGGGAGTGGCCCTCAATAGAAGCCACGCATAACTTATTAAAAAAAAACAAGAAATCTTAAAAGCTCATAATAGATGAATGATACCTATCTCAACCCTTTCTTCTCCCACTGCTAGGGCTCTGTCATGTCTTTGTCTCCCTATAAACCTCTCTTACGCTTTGATCTCAACCTAGAGAGCCAACACCATACATTAATTTATATTCCTCATGAGAAGACACAATGAATGAAACACATTACTAGTCGAGGCAAGAGAATAAAGTGTATTTTTTTGAATTCTAATATCTAATATTCATTGAAGTTGAGAATAATTAGTAAGTAGATAGCATCCAAAATTGAACTGGTTGACTCAGGTTACAATATCTGGCAATCATTCTACCTGGATACCGTATCTGCATATCAAATATGGATATGGAAATGATGCTTCTTGAATACCATATCCAAACATATACAAACACATGGCTATCATAGCCAAACCTATCCAAAAACATACCCCTATCTATTCCATATCTAAATATATTAAAAAATGGCTGGCCATGTGTAGAGTTTGTATCCACGACATGAGAGTAAAACATAAATGAATTTTTTTTTTAAATTTTTTTTTAAACAAAAATTCTTTTTCAACAAAAAAAAAAAATCTCTTAATTAATGGAATATCCTATTTAAAACTTGTATTTGTGTAAACAAAAAAAAATGTTGTGTGTTTTTTCTTTTTACTATATAAAAAATTCTATATATTTTATATTTGCTATATAGAGTCATACTTGTATTAGGGAGGTTCAAAAATTTGCCATATTCGTATTGGTATTGTGTCCTTATCAAATACCATTCATAATGATATCTTTTATTTATTTCATAAAGTGACTAAATATTACAGATCCAAATTTTGTAAGTGGACATTAATTTATTAATTCATGGGAGGAGATGAGATGAGGATATAACAGTATGTTATGTAAGTGGACATTAATTTATTAATTCATGGGAGGAGATGAGATGAGGATATAACAGTATGTTATAGGGTTAGCATTCTGCCAATAAGCTAAGAGACATTTTAAAAGAAAGTTGAGATGGAGAACAAGAAAGATCTGAACCAATTCATATTGACTAAATTTGAAATTTTGAGAGGGGTGGGAAAGGGATAAGGATGATGAAGAAATCAATTAGCCAACAAGAGGGAAGTAAGGGAGAAGAACAAGGAAGAATCTGAATGAGCTTACTAATGATTTTGGTGTTTAGGTTGGGGAACATTGTGGGGAAATTATCTTGGAGAAGGATGGAGTTAGGGTTGTGGAGGTTCTAATCTAGATGCTTTGGTTGGCGATGGAGGCGAGTGATATAAATCAGTCAGCAAAGATAGTTGAGACAACCAGGAGCAGATTTATGAGTCTACATGGAGAACTTGGAACAGGAGCTGAAGGCAGTTGTGCGTCTCCAACAGTACTATGTACAGATGTGGACTTCATGAATGGATGAGAAAGGTCAAATGTCGTGACTTTTAGCTTCTCAAAAATCTAGATAGCTAATTTTTGCTGGTCATTTTTGTCTCTTGTTTATGTGTGGTTTGATAATTACTCCATAAATAGCCTGCATTGTTGCTTTGATGTGGAAGGAAGCAAACTTGAGCATTGCTGTTGGACTTTGGGTCCTGTTGATAATACGTTTTTGTGATATACAATTTTTTTGTTATTACCTGAAATTGAAATTGATAGGTATGTCTGTGCACATCTACAAGCTGGTTGTAAACAACATACGTGAACTATCAGATCAGAAACACCTTCTTTTGCATATCATACAGTGCTATACTACACAGACATAACACCGTTGGACAAACTATCTTTCTACAATGAACAGTGAGGATGCTTCAATATGCAAAGTAAAAAAAGGCAGCGGGTGTCAACCAGTGTGCTTAGATGATGTGCCAAATATGAATCTATATCAACATGCACTATGGAATTTATATTATCCCTTTATGTAGTACTTGTTAGGGGATACTATTTTGTATGTACCTCCTTTGTTTCATAAAATCCCTATGCATAAGGACAGTGACTTTACATATTAATAATATTTATTATATAAAATCTTGATCAAGTTTTCTGGAAACGGAAAACTGTTTCAGGTACATGGAACATATTTTTATAAAATTTTGATCAAGTTTTCCAAAAATGGAAAACTGTTACAGGTACATAGTACATATTTTAAGTGAAGATGTTATATCATAATTACAATGGAGAGCATCTCCCGAGTAAGAGTGTCTCAAAGAGTGAGTGTCCCCAGGTTGTGGCTGTATTCTTCTCCTTGAGTGCATCTTTTTGTTTACAGGGTTCATTGTGAACATACCCATGGCATCATTGGGCAACCTAGGGTATATATTTAGGTGCATTCAATAAGGAATGTTCAATATTATAAACCTGAAACTTTGCACAGACGCACAATCTCTGAGGACACTATTTAATTTAACATTTCCTCTGACATGCAGAACATATGATATCTTTGCATCCCAAATTTGAAAATGGTGTACCTAAGTCCTCATCCCAATGCACTCTTGCAACTAAGTTTTGTTTCTCAATGCAGACTGGCTCTACATAAAGGGTATCTGCAAGTATTTTAGGTTTAAGTGATTAACTATGTCTTGATTACTGATCATAATCTGATGTAGGGTCTGGGTCAGTGATTAGTAACAATTTAAAGAATCGATATTGTTAGATAACCATCTCACTTTTGATTTGTAGGGTCTGGGACAGTGATACATAACATTTTATATGATCGTATTCTGCAAATATAGATGGTGTTTCAGTTACAAACATAACAAAGTTGAGTTAATATATTTACATATTTTTGCTTTGGACTAATAAAGGGCTACAAGCATCACAGAATCTGATGCTTAATATTAGGTTTGGATCATGTCTAAGTTCAAACATATAGAGATTCATATTTTTCTCTCTATATTTTGATTTGATGATTGAATTTAGACCTCTTATCAGATGAGCAATATGTAGAAACCTGTCACGTTAATACGTTATTAAAGGAAATGAATAGCATGGCAGGAGTTTCTTGTTAATGTGTATATTTGGCAATGTTCTTGTGAAGGACGGGATTTCATCATTTGCTGTAGTCTGTCTTAAAGCAGAAGGGCATTTGTTTTAAATGCATCAATAATTAATCATTAAGAAAGAAGTACATTCACCTAACAGTAGGATTACATGGAAAGCTCTTCCTAAGTAAGCAAGGGGAGAACACCTGGATCTTTGCTCTCATGGTAAAGATTCTAAAGATTCGATATTGTTAGATAACCATCTCACTTTTGCTTTGTGGTAAATAGCTAAAACTTGCTTAAATAACTCCAACTTTTGTAGGCTTAGTGGAGACATATCCTTCTAAAAACATTGTTTGGCAAACCATCTTCTACAAGAAGAAAAGGGCAGCAGTTCACAAAAGTGCCATAGTTTTTAGTGTCTCTCTTATCATCCAAGAGTCCCCGAGCAGCATCCTTTCTAGAGGAGTGATTTAGAAGAGTCTGGAAAAATATTCCTGGATATGAGGTTAGAATCCTCAAGTAGGTGAACAGATGAATAACCGTTTCCTAACTTTCACGAACAGGGGAATTGAATATGAGATGATAATTTTTTGAATTTTAGACTTTGTTAGCTGTTTATGATCTATCAATATATATATATATATTTTTATGTTTTTTTGAAATGAGGTTTCTACTTCCAAATTTCTTTGCATTTTTCTTCTGGGTCGGCAGTACTTCACAATTTCTTTAAAACACATTGCAACTGGAAGAGTTCGCCTTACTGGTTCATGCAAGTCCTTGGCCTCATAGCAGAATATATTTTACCATTGAGCCTTTTTCCAATCCTTCCAGTGTGGACATTGTCCTTGCAGTTGTAATTTGGAATGGCACATGCCAAGTAAGATTTTTGAAAAATCTAACAAGGCTGCTTTATTTGAAAGATTCATTTTTTGAACTCTGTTTAGTTCTTGTCATGAAAACCATCATTAGTGGTTTTGATTCCAAAAGCCCCTCCAACAGAAAGGAACTGTTATTGCTAGCCCTTTGCCTGCCAAAGTGGGAAAGAGTCCATGATTTCCTTGAAGAGTGCAAGATGTCTAGATGGGGCAAACAGAAAGATCTCAGGAATCCTGTAGACCTCTCAATTGACAACACAGAGAGACAGCAACCTGTTGCCCACTTTTCAATTTCCTTTTAGCGGAACTGATTCAAACATGAATGTTCAATGGGCAGCATCAATAGGCTCGCAAAGGATTGCCCACTTTCTAGATCCTTTTTAGGGGACCTGATCTAGGCAACAGGAATGCCTACCTGATGGTTGCTATCAATATTACAAAGTTGAAAAGGACCCTTAATCCCTTTAAACATGGCAGGCAGAATGACAAAATAAAATCTTCCGTCTCACAATTCATTATCTAACCAAAACCATTGCTCTGCTTTGATATCAGGATTATCTAGACCTGCCTTCTTTCTTGGAATTGTACAAACATGGCAATCAACTAGAAGGAGGTCTTGGTATATTCCTCTGTTGGCAGACTCGGCCTGAGTCCCGAGTACTCAGCCGAGTCCGTGTCTGAGTGGACTCAGCCGTGCCGAGTCCACTTGGACTTGGATTTTCCTTGGACTTGGGCGAGTCCAGCAGAGTCTGGGGCCGAGTCCAAGTCTGAACTACTAAATGTTCTTCATATTTTTATGTTTTTTAATTTTTATTACTTCAATTTATTTCTGCCACGGACGTAGAAAAGACACCCACTATGGTCATCCACGGATGTGGAAAAGACACCGACTGTGGCCATTTAAAGGCTTTTTGTTTTATTATTTTAGTTTTGAGTCTTTGCAGTGGCTGAGACTCTGAGAGAGGGTTTCCAAGGAGGGCAGAAGATATTCTACAGCAAACAACAGAGGGTTTCAAGGAGGGCAGAAGACATTCTACAGCAAACAAACAGAGGGTTTCCAAGGAGGGCAGTGCATACAACACTCCCCGTCGCATTGGCACTTCTAGCATCTGAAACCAAAAAATTGCAACCAAGATTCGCCCCACCTGTGTATTTATAAAAAGAAAAGCCACTTCTAATTTCCTGGAAATCAATAATGCTTATTAAGTCTGGAAAAGAAAATTCTACGAAAATCAATATGCTGCGCTTTAGGGTTAAATTTAAAGCAATATTCTTCGTGCCCTGCTTTATTAAAATTCTGGCGGTATGTCTTGTGAAGAATTTTCAGAATTCAGCTTTTCCAGTGAAAAGTATTGCAGCAAATGCTCAGATTTTGGAAAAATAGAACGAAGACTCAAATCTCGACATTTCGTGGAGTATAGCTTATGAAACAAGCATGTCAGTCCTCAAAATGCCAAATCTTGAAGCTTAAACTTCTTTCTCCATTACACGTTGAAGCAGCACATACTGCAGCAAACGTCCATATCTTGCTCGTCTCTTTGATAAAAGGGAACAGAAATACAAAATCGGGCTATTCCCTGAAGAATACCTTTAAACAAAGAATTTTTGTGGCAAAGGAGTGACTGCAAGCTTACGAAATAAGCATTTCCGGTAGCTTTAGTGGTTATAGTGGTAGCTTTCCGAAGGAGACGTTGCCACTTGGAAGTTTATGAGGTGGGGCAGGTAGTTATAGACTTAGCTGATTCAATTGTATATTAAAAAAAAAATCATTATGAATTTATTATACGTCCAATTACCTAAAATAAATGTTATAGTGATAGCTTTCTGATGGAGACGTTGCTGATTCTCCTGATAGTCATTTTCAATGAGCTGGATGAGAACATTGATTTGGCTAAACACCCCTGGAGTTGATTTTGTCCTTACACATAACTTTCTGCTCTATAAAACATTCGCACGACATTTGAAATTTCTCAAATGCTTCTCGAAAATATATGAATTCTTTTAAAGGAAAAACATCTAATCATCCACCTAAACAAGGCGGGCGTACAATGTTCGAGATGTCGATGGGAGAACGGAAAGTCGCTTCATTAGTTTGGTTGTCCATATCCGCTACCAACAAGAGCCTTAAAGATGGAACTTAGCACCGCTCGATTCACCAAGTAATTAATCCCCACAATGAAAAGAAATATATATATATATATATATATATTGTATGAAAATGATTCCAACTATACCAGACGACTTAAGCTAAAGCAAAAGCTATAACTTTGGTTTTGATAACTAATAATAATAATAACAATGAAGCAATAGAATTGAGATTTTTTTTTATTTGGTTATTGTGTAAAAAAATTTATTATTAATTTATTATAAAAGTTCAATTACATTATTGTTGAGTAAGTGTGTTTGAAGATACTAATAAGTAATATGCATGAAAAAACTTATTTTTTCAATGAAGGAGCTTAAGCGTTTTTCAAGTATGGTATGTTCCTTGTTTTCCCTAAAGGAAGGAGTTTAAGCATTTTTCTAGTTGTTTGTACCATGCCCAAGAAGGGAAGATCCAAGAAAAATGACCAAATGTTAGAGAGAGAAGGTTTATTTATCATTGTTTCATTCAATATATGAAAGTCAGGGAGCAGTCAGCAATAAAGATAGATAGACAGATAACATAGCTATAATGGATCCTTGTAATTGTTTTCATGTATTTTGGTTTAGAGTAATTAACTGAAGTTACATTGTGGTTCAAAATCTAGGATCACTATTCAAATAAGAGTTCAAAAAATATGCACTAAATTTGATTTGTGGAGTTTGTGATTAAGGTTCCTTTTGTGGGTCAAATATGAACACTGTGAAGATGCTAAAGGCATTTTTAGTGTAAACATACTACGTAGACATATAGCATAATATTTGTTGCTTTTTAGGAAGTTTGCAAACTCAACCTTTGTTTTCTAAAATATTTATTTGTTTTGGGTTTATGTTTTAATGATCAATGTCTGATGTAGGCTCTGGGATCTTGGTCAGCAGCGTTGTGTACATTCTTATGCTGTGCATACAGACTCTGTTTGGGCACTTGCAAGCACACCAAATTTTAGCCATGTTTACAGTGGTGGAAGAGACCTATCTGTAAGTTTTCTTGAGAGTCTAGTTAATGGTTGGAATAGAATGTCAGTATTTAAGGGTTTTCCTTCTTTACAATTGGTTAGCATATGCCTTTATATGAGTACCTGATATTCAATTTGTGGTTCAGCTGTACCTCACAGATTTGACAACAAGAGAGAGTTTGCTGCTTTGTATGGAAAAGCATCCTCTTTTACGGTTGATGCTACAGGATGAGTGGATATGGGTTGCCACCACAGATTCTACCATACATAAATGGCCAGCTGAAGGACGTAATCCTCAGAAGATGTTTCAAAGAGGTGGATCTTTTTTGGCAGGAAATTTATCCTTTACAAGAGCAAGGGCCTGCTTGGAGGGATCAGCACCTGTAAGTCATCTTGTGCTTTCTAATCCAGTGATATATCTCGTTGAATGATGGCTTTTTGCGCTTCCCCTGCTTTTGCAATTCTTTGTTTGCTTTGTCATCATGATGTAATTTGCCTATTTCGCTTCCTTCTTTTGACATAATCTTGATTATATGAGAACCATCTTTTATATATATATATATATAAAATTCTGTTTGTCAAAATTTTCAAGCATATAATCTATATTTTGCACTTCTGTTTTATATTAGCCTGTTCAGTTTCTAGAATGGTTTCTTAAGCATACTTTAAATGTTGTTTTTTCTCACAGAAGTCTTGTATGGTCAATATTATTCTTCAGCTATATTATGTCGAGATGGGAACTGACATTCCGAATGCATGGATTTTTGTAAAGTGTCTGGCATTTTGATTATTTTGTGAAATGAAAATGAAAATGAAAATGAAATATTATTAATGTCCGCGGTGGGCCAAAATAAGACCCAAGGGACTATAAGAAAGACAATAATGATCCCCGTCAGTGTGGTCTACCTGCAAGGATGCCACTTGCATTATCGGTGATATGACCCGGGTTCAATCCCCATGGTGGATGTGTATAAGAAGTATTACTCAAAAAAAAAGAAGAAAAAAAAAAAAGACAATAATGACTGCCAGCTAGGCAGGCTAAAAAGTCCAACAAAGAAAATAACTAAGATAAATACAAGATGAAACCCGACAAACGGGCCAAAGGGAAAGGGAAAAGAAAAGAAAAGGGAGAGCAGAGCGGGGGAGGGATGCCGTCCAACAGAGAGGAGTGCACTCCAAGAAGAATGGAGAGAGAGAAGGAGGGGGAGGGAGCAGCCCAGGAGGGGCAAGCTCCGAGAACCCCCCAGAAACTAATCTCTCCTAACAGTCGAGGTTGAAGTACCGGAGCTGAAGAAGTCCATGATATGTCTCTGCCCATTGCTAGTTCGGAACCCTGACAAACTGTTGGTGCGCTGTCTAGTGACCCTGCTTCTGTTGTGTGAACTAACAGTTAAACGTTTCACTTCTTTACATAAAATACCAAAGCTTGGTCTACCTTACGTTTACCACATTTAGATCTTGTAAATGTGGATTATTTGACCAGTTATACTGGTGCGATCTTGTAAATTTGGATTATTGTACCACTGTGCTTGTGTATCAAGACCCACATTACCTAGCATGATCAAATCCCTTACATAAAGTAAATAGGACCGTAACTTGTTCTACCTTATTGTGTCAAATCATACCTACTAGATCTAGATCTTGTAACTATGAATTGTAGTGACACTAACAACAGTGCTTGTGCATCAAGACTCAATCTTGAAACCAATTTGTTTAGTATTTCTCGTGAAAAATGTTTTGCTTAAATGAGCCGCAGCAGTATCCAAATTACTCAGCCTTAATCAAATTTTCTCGTGGGTGTTTGATATGCAGCTCTTTTAAATATGACCGTAACTTGTTCTACCTTATTGTGTTAAATCATACCTACTAGATCTAGATCTTGTAACTATGAATTGTAGTGACACTAACATCAGTGCTTGTGCATCAAGACTCAATCTTGAAACCAATTTGTTTAGTATTTCTCATGAAAAATGTTTTGCTTAAATGAGCCGCAGCAGTATCCAAATTACTCAGCCTTAATCAAATTTTCTCGTGGGTGTTTGATATGCAGCTATTTTTGGCATTTATCCATTTGAAAAAAAATGACAATGAGGTTGGAAAACTGTCTATGGACTTTCTCATTAAAATGCAAATTATCAGCTAAAACAAGAGGCAATTGATGTTCAAGCCTTTGAAATGACAATTGTGAAAAGACGAGCACTACCACATATTGGTGTAAATATGAATAGAAATAGAGTTAAGGAAATTGTTACAACACATTATACAAATTTAACCTCAATATGTGTTGTCTATGAACAGATGGACGATCAAGTACCGTGCAAATTAATTTTGCCTTTGAGAACATCCTATAACCTGTTTACATCAACTGCTTTAGCTTGTAGCATTTTGAATGGAGGGAGTGATGATATGTGACAAACATGGTTCTGCCAATGAGTTGGCCTAGGCAATGGGCTAGATAGAGATAATATTAATTATTAATAGGAGTCGCATCAATTTTATGTAATTATGCTCAATTAATATATGTTTATAAGGAGACATCAATTAAGGGAAAAGTATTGGTTTGCATCCCATTTGAGCTAGCCATTTCAATTGTTAAGAGCCAATCATCCTAATTGTGCATCTATTCACTAATGTCACGGTGCTTTATCCCATTATATTAATCTTTATTTGAAGATGCTATGGATGAAGACTTCCTTTTAGTCTGCTCTTTTTTTTTGAATGTTATAAGTATTTCATATATTTTGTTATTTATTAACTAGACGTGGGGTGCAAGCATGACTCATAGGAGCTTTGGATATTTTCAAATGAGGCCTTCTCAGCATGAAGGATATAGGATACATTGATCTCTTATGATGCATGTTGCATACAAAAATGGAGTGTAAATGAACTTTATCCGCTATGGGCATATGGGTCTTTCCCCTTAGGAATCTTGGCTACCGATGTGTTGAACATGTTGCAATGAAAAAAGAAAAAATGCATATAAATAAAATCGACTAAATATTGTCACATGGCATGAGCTTAACCTGTTAAATTTTTCAAGTTTGAAGGAGGAGACCTATTTTCGAATCTTGCTAAGCAATACTTGCATAATTGCCAAGCTGTTGTAATATCCCTATGTGGTCATGATTTAATACGGATGGAGCCTGTTTGAATCCCACACAACCAATTAAAAAAATAATAAATAAAATAAACCAATTAAATATAGTAGTGATGTGCCTATAGCTTTTACAATACAGTTAGAGAGAGATTTCGCATGTTGTCATTATGAACAGGGGTTTCTCAAAGAATTAAGAAAGAGTGAATTTGTGCTTTTAGATGGAGATATAGAAATGTCTAAGTCAGTGGTTTCTACGTCTTATTGTTAATGAGGAAGGTGAAGAACCCAATTAGATTAGGAGAAATTTCTTTTATATATCATCTTGTGAGATGTATAAAGGATTTAATGGGGAAGATTCTATATCAGCATACAAGTAAATAATACAAAGAGAGAGGCTTTTATATATTTATACATGGGAAAATTTTAAAGGTTGCAACATTGTACTAAAAGAAAAAAGAGAAAAAAAGGAAATCAAGAAATATCACAAAAAGAGAAGAAAAGGAAATCAAGAAATATCACAATCAAATGCCTGAGAAAACAAGGGAAATAAATGTGGAACTGTGATCTTTAAATTCTACCCTTGTTTGTTGCTTTCTACAACATGCACATTTGGTTGGTGAACTCATGCTTGTCTTTCAATCCAACACGAATTGATTGGATAGATGCTATTTTGTTAGAGAGAATTTTGTTGCATTATTTAGAATGCATACTACAATGCTAAATTTTACTGCTGGGACTATTGGGTTTGAATTGACATATCCTTATTAGAAAATGTTAGGATTGCTTGTGGGAGAACACTTTCTAATTTCTAATTCATGCAAAGGCATCTCTTTAACGAGTTGAACACAAGTTCATCCTTGGGTCTTTAACCACCTTAGTTCGTAGGTGCAACTTCTGATATGATTGTATAGTTTGTGAAAACAAAATGAGTTATTTGATATTGCTCTTGTGAAAACAAAGTGTGTTGGATTTGTAAGGTTTGCTCACTTGAACTTGGCATTTATCAAGCAGAAATCTACAATATGGGATTGTCATTGTGGGAGGAATTTGAGGTCCCCATGTGCACAATGTGTAATTGCCCTGGTCCAAAAATGTAACAATGACTTATAACGAGAAAGGGAACTCGGGAGCCTTATAGAAGACTACCCATATAATTGATTATGACATGTAGCACTGCATATTTTTGTTCAATTCTTAAAGAATTTGGCAGTTGATATATGCATCTCAACTTCTTGGTTTCATGACTTTTCTGCATGTATGTTGTTGGCTTTTGATTCTTTGGTAACAATTTTGGTGGAGTGCAGTTAACATAGAACATATATGCATGTTGTTTGTGTTGGTATTTCCAACAGGTCTACTGGACTATAAATTTTATCCTGATTAGTTGATCCCTGAAATAACCTTTTGCTGCTTGTTCTATGGATGATTTGAAGGATTTCCTTAAGAGGGTGATTCCCTCCCCTTCTTGCAAAGGGATATCTCACATATATGATCGTTCAGATATACCGCCAGTTACTTATAACATTTGTTTGAGGTATTCAAGGCTCTATATGCATTGATGATATTCATGAAGAAACAGTGATTAAAGACACCTGCCTTATGCTTCTCATGACATGTTTAATCCTATTCAATTTTTGGCAGTATTGAGATGGTGTTGAGAAGTGTCTTACAAAGAGAGAGGCTTGTATTCATATACTCATGTAGATGTCCATGAGTTAACTGTTAATCTATAACTTATCAACAATTGTGACTTTGTGCCCAATGCCGTATGCCGTAGAAAGGAGATATGCTAGCTTGCAGAAGGATGCTAACTTGTCTGAGAAAGAATTTCATTCTGTATATTTTATTTTCATTGCATTGCATTGATTTGTCATTATATTATTTTGAATGGCCCATATTTAGGCTCCCAGTGATTTGGCTCCACCAAGCCATTTGAATTCTAATGGAGATGATCATTTAGCTAATACTCGTCCATACATCACAGAGTAATTAATGGTGGGAATAGTACCGGGATGGTCGTAGCTGAGAATTCTATCTTAGGTTGTTTTTAAGACAATGTCTAAAATGTTATATATAAATAAAAAGATTGTTTGTTGATAGAAGAAAGGGCTGACATACTATCTGTCAAACTCATGAGAAGTATATGCCCATGTTTTAGATGAAAAATTTGAAGCTTTAATTTGCCATTATTGTCGTTATATGAAAATAATTGAATGTTTTTCATGTTATTTTACTTATTTTCAGCCCCCTGCATACACGGAACCTTCGTATGTCATCCCAGGCTCTGCTGGAATTGTTCAGCATGAAATTCTGAACAACAGGCGACATGTCTTGACTAAGGTAATTATTTTCTACAGAATATGGAGAGGTTTTTTTTTTTCATGGCAGTATATGTTAGTCTGCTTCTGGCCATATGTAGCAAAAATATTAAGGGTTAATTTGCTTTTGTGATAGGATGCTGAAGGGACGGTGAAGCTGTGGGAAATTACTAGAGGGGCAGTGATTCAAGACTATGGACAGGTTTTTAATAATTCACTTTTTTCAATCTTATTGATTATTGCAGTTGCGTGTCTTATGTAGAGTTTTAAAAATTTTTCCTTCACGCTTTCTGAAATTTTCATTATTATCTTGAAGAATTGAGATGCATTCTTTGCAGGTTAATTTTGAGGAGAAAAAGGAGGAACTATTTGAAATGGTATGACATAATGGCACTTATGATGTTTTCATGGAACTATTTAACTTATAATTGAAAATGATTTGTTTTTTTGTTGAAACTGATTGCATTATGACTAGGCCATGAACTTACCACCACAACATTAACCATTCTTTTATGTTAACTTCAAATTTTGACAGGTCAGTATTCCTGCCTGGTTCACAATGGATACGAGGCTTGGGAGCATATCTATCCATTTGGACACTCCCCAGTGTTTCTCTGCTGAAATGTATGCTGTTGACTTAAATGTGGCAGGGGCATCAGAGGAACAGAAGGTATGCAAAATATGTTTTCTGGATTCGATTTTTTTTTTAATCTATCTCATTCTGGTTGGATCTTGAACGATTTAGTATCAAGGATTCATATAATTTCTGATGAAAGAAATAGGAATTTGTAACGCTCAATGAGGTTGATATCAGGCAAAGATAGGAATTTGTATTGTTTGGGTATTAAGTCCTCCGATGCAGTATCGTAAAATGCCAAAAATAATTTTAATAATCTTATGAATTATTCAGACACAAGTATAAAGCATAAAGCAGTACATAATCATCCTGCTATAATACTTCCAACTTTCATGCTCTAGTACAACTCCAATTACATTGTTACCAAAACCATATTTATATTTACAATGCAAGCATTTCATTCTTGAAAATCTCAAAGGATCAAGTTTAAGCTGCAGTCACCAAATCTGCTGTTAAATGTAAGAGATGACAAATGGATTTAACCTATCAAGGGTCCCTCACCCTAATCAACCATATAATGGTCAGATCCTTTGACCTTTGGATCCAAGGCTATTCATTGTTGTGATTAAATAAAATTCATGATGCATGCTTCAACCAAATGACATTTTCGGTGCCTCTGACATGAAGGTCATCCTGAACCCTGTGAGCTTAATAATACTCTTGTTAGTCATGCATATTTAGTTTTTCCCTTTAACATATACTAGTTCATATTACTACCAGACTCTTTTGAAAATACCATGCAAGTGGTTCATATGCAGCTTCATACATCAAACAATTTCACAGGATAAGTAAAACATAAGGTTAATTTTCAAAGCTTTCTATGCTATATTAATCCATCATATACTCATGAGGCTGAATTCAAGTGTACCAAAAGATTCTACAACTGAATTTAAGTGTACCAAAAGATTCTACAATCTATGCATGCCATTTATAAAATTATTTATTCTAATTAAGGAATGTACTGAAGGTCTCATATATCACCATTTACGGCCTTGGATGTGATAATGGTTCCATTCAACAATGAAAATAACGTTATTTTCAGAAATCAGTGGAACATCACAAGGCAAATAAATCTTGTGATGCCCTGGAATATAGATTGCATGCCCTAGTTTGAGAAGTCAGCAGAATATGTCAAGACAAATACATCTCATGACATGCCTTCGAATATATATTCAAAAATCAGTAGAATGTGTCAAGGCAAATACATCTCATGATGCTGTAGAATATATTCAAATCCCCAATTTCAGCAAAATATAGTAAGACATATATCTCCTGGTGACCTCAGATATATTTAAAGCTACAGTTTCAGAAATCAGCTGTCATTTTCCTCCTAGAAAATATCCTAGTCCAGATGGAAAGGAAATTAGGTATACAATAAGACCCATACCAGTCAATAAGGCTCTATTCCTAGGAGGAAACTCCAATGCATCCAAACTATTCCAAGATGAAAAAATCCCAATTCCTCCAAACTCTTATACTTTACGTTCTTGGGAGTCGTTTTGCCTTATTCACCTGGCACGGTTCACGCAAAATGCAGAGTACAAGGAGACTGACTGACTTTGCTCATCCAAACAAGAAGAAGAGGAAAAACTTAATATCATTTGCATTCCTTTTCTTTTCCTCCCTTTTGTATGTTATATTCTTCATAAAATTAGATCATTATTATTATTATTTTTTTAATTTTTAATATAAATTTTAAAATTTATTTTCTTTATCTTTGTTTTACTTGTAACATTACAAATGTTAAATATTCCTATGCTTAATTAATCTCTTCAATATTTATATGCACCCAAGTTGCTAGGGGAAGGTGACCTGGTTATGAATCATTGAAGAGCATATACACACATGATTTAACACTTAAATGCCAACAAGAAAAAGAAAAAGGAAAAATATTATTTGGTCCTTCGGTTTATAGGTTGTGGTCTTTCTGTCTGTCCCATTTGGCCTATGATGCTTTACCTAACCATCTATTTGATAAAATTCCTTGCAAAAACAAAAAAGAACAGAAGGTCATCTACCCAAATGATGTTCTTAGTGTAAAACGAAATTGCAGTTGCTGTATGAGGAATCAACTCACATGATTATACAATGAGAATTGTAGATGTCACATGCAAAAGATCCCTTGAGGACAGAAGATGCAAAACATATAGCTGAAATGAAAAAGAAGATTAAAATTTGTTCTTCATCCTTTCAATTCAACAATTATACAAAATGTAATTGTTCAAATATTTACTATTATAACTTTGTACATGAAGTATTCAATGAAGATAACCAAGCTAAGCTTGCAAAATTTATTGTGGAGCTGAATGTTTGCAGAAAATACTCTCAACTAAACAAACATTAACATATTTACATAGGTCCTGAAGACAATTTGGTCTAAAGCATGTTACTTACTGTCTCTTGTCTGATCTTTAAGGGGCTTTTTTGGACTTGGTCAAGGATTCATTATGATTTCTTTATTTGCTAAATTGTCTGCATGTTTGTTCCTATGCCTTCCAGCATGCGCTTGTTTGTCTTGTCCATAGAAGCTAGTGGCTTATTTTGTTTCAGAAGGTCTTGGATTGTCTGATTCTTGTCAATATGCTCTTTATTTTTTATTTTTATTTTTGTTTTCCTTTTTAAATTGGGTCAATTCGGGAAAGAATCTCCCACGATTTCTAGTTTTTAACTTCCTAAGTTAAGGCCAATTCAAGTCCTTGGATAGAGACTAATATGTCTTTCTGGTAATGTGAGAAATGCCATTTTAGGGATTATCATTAAAGAACAGTTTGCCCTGTAATCGCTTACTGCTTCCATCGGTGTGTTCCTTGTTGTTAGTTTATACCTTATCAAAGTTCAGCTTGCACTAACATTTTGTGATAATTTTGCCATGTGAAGTCACGTCAGCCATGGTCTTCCTTTAATAAATGTCACAGTCCAGAATCCTTGCTTTTTCTTATTTATGTTGTCATTGCCAATGTGCAGCATAGGAACCATTTGAATAATGTTTAGCCAAGTTCTCTCTAGTGTCTGGCTTAGGTGTTTGAAGGAATATTTTGCAGGGCTAACAGGCACAAGAATACTGAAGTAGATGAGGTCGTCAGGTGTTTTTTATAGGTAAACAAGCCAGTTAATCATTGAATGGTCAGCTCTTCCACTATATTTCACAGTAATCTTCCTGGTACAATATTTTGCTCTAGCTGAGAAGTGAGCTAACTTGTGATGCCTCCATCACATCCTCGATTCATTGAAACCCAACTCTTCTGCAACATCTATGAAGTCCCAGTTATACAAAGACCACTTTAATTTGTGGCCATTTGTTTTGTTGTTGAGTTCTCTGTTACATGGAGTACCCTTTTGGTGGGGATAGGGAAATGTGTTGACATGAAAAGTGGATGGCTATTGAAAAATATAGAAATATAAAAATTAAAATTACAAATGAAAAGCATTTTAAAGTGTGCAATTTTTTGAGTTAATCATTGGTTTTCTCATTACTAATCAGCAATTATAGACAAAATGAAAATACAATGATGCATTATTTGGAGAGTATAGTGACTGGTTCAATGTGATTGGGCCACTAGACTGCCAAGGATGCTCTTCAAAGTATTTTGTTCAACTTCTCATTTTTGATGACTCATTTTTCGATTATCTGTAGCTGCCCTATCATGTCCAAAAATATTGGGGCAATATCATGCGTTCATTGTATGTACGTAAATAGATTGTAGGACTTCCTTAGAGACGATAGAGTTGTGTGTTTCAACTTTCAACAGAAGCTATGCAGGCACCCATACATTTGACAAGCTATGCGGATTCAAGTTTTCAGATTTAGATGTTTTATCTAATCTGACAACTCTCTGTATCACACAAACAACTCTCCATATTGCAGTTGTGCAAGTGTCTATCCATATGTAATCCTGTATCTATATGTTAAGTTTCCAGATCTAAGCTGCGAAACACTGTATACTACAGTCATCTCCTGTCCCTCAAGGGGACACGTAGGTTTCCCTGACAGGTCTCCATAGTGTCCACACAGATGAGGATAACATGGACACGATGGGATCCCTAATCCCTCCCCTCTAGGGGATATCCCCGTTGTGTCCTCTCATCCCGTTCTTCTAGGGTATGCGTACTGGTGGGTATACAACCCTGGGTATGTGTTCCTGTGTAACTTAGGATAAGTGTTACATGCTCGTAGTCACAGTACGAGATTTTCTTTGCCATGAGAAACACAATAGTTTTGTTTCTATTTGGACTAGAGCATGGGATATTGATGTCAAGTCACTTCCGTGATACGACTAACTTGTTAAAGGAGAATCATTATCAAAAATTACATGCAGTATGTCTCCATTTTTTTAATACTATTAAGCTTGATTTCATGAGAAGTTCCTATGTGTTTAGAAAGTATACAACAGGTTTAACAGTGCGTTTATTTCCATTTGAACATGCACAGTCAAATTTCTTAATGGTACAACTTCTGGAGAATGGTTGTCAATACAACAAGAATTCAATCCTGTTTCATTTTATTGCGTATCTTATTCAATCTACCTATGGGGGATATTTACTGTCTTATCTTGTTCTCTCCAGTCCATCCTACATGACAATAGGACTTCCACAAATTTGTTGACCCCTTATTACCTAGTCCACTTTGCTCTAATAATTAATGGGTGAAGAATTTAGTACTTCCAAAAATGATTTTGTTAAGTTCCTCTTAAAATTTGAGATATGTTAGTTTTTATCAGATCTTCGGGCTTCCTCAGATCAGTGGTGTGTTTCTATAAAATTGGCAATTAGCATTTTGTTGGATGTTTCAGAGCCATTACTTGTATTTTTTTATTAGTTAAATGTCCAGGTGAATTTGTATTTCACCAATTTATGCACACAACACTGAAATAAGATGGGTACCATAACTATTAAGGGCTAGAATTGGGGCATAAATTGATAAATTGCCAATTGGACAACTTAAAAAAAAAAAAGAATTTCAGGCATGCTTAGGATATTTTTCTCTCCTGTTTACCTCTATAATGGAAATGCATAACATGCAGCAAAGGGGCAAAACATTTTAATGAAAGTAATTGTAAAAAGTTTGTGATGTTAGAACTCTTGTCTAGTTGGTTAGGATACGATTAAATGATTGATTTGATGAATAAGATTGCTATATTGGATGTATTTTCCCCCTGCAAGATACAGATTCTTGTTGATGTATTGTCACACGATTCTTCAACTTAATTGATGCCCCTTTTTGATTCCGTCTCTATCATAGTTATTAGAACTTTTCTCTGAGTGAAAACTGTTGTTTGTGTATAATTGATGATGCATTATGGATTAAATATGAAAACATGATGAGCATAAAGGGGACAATAACGGGTTTATGATAGTATCCTCTAAATAATATCAGATAGGTTTTTAAAAGTGTTAAAGTAGATTTTAACGTCCACAAGGCCATAAGCCACATGGGATGATCCTCACGTAGGATGTTGATTTATACAATATACAGTTATCCAACCATATTCTGGTTACCGAAGCATGGTGTACAACCCTACCCTCTGCAGGATTCGAACCTTGGACCTCCTATTTAAAGTTCCAAAGTCTTCAATTTTAACATGCAATTTGGTTTTGTCCATATGAACTTGTCATATTATATACCTTGTAACAACTATCATTTCTTCCATGTCTATTGAAATGATGAGATTGATACAGGGTCATAAGCTCTATACTCGAGCTTCAGGTTGGAATGAAGGATTATACAGGGTCATTGTTCTCAAAAAGTTGGTCAAATTTCATTATCCTAAATAATATTTATTTTGCTGTAAATATATCAAATCATTAGTTGTCCAAGTTAAACTCCGCACTGTTCAAGAATGCTTGCCATCTATCTCTTTCTAAATGTATTGAGCATCTTCTTTTTTAATGGAAGAGAATAGCAAATTTTTAAGTAATGTCAGTTTAGAGTAAGTCTACATGGATGAAACCTTCATAGGGCCTAACTTTCTTGTAACTCATTTATTGGACTCCTTTTGTGTATGTGTTTATTTTCATCTCTAGCTTGCAAGTGAGTATATATCACCGCAATCTTCCATGGCTATCTTGCATATCTTAATGATTCTGTCGGATTTTGTCCACACTAATGTATTTGTTGGAATGATCCCAGCATTCTATTTGTATGACACCTTTATCTGGTTTGCCTCTTTAAGGGTAAAATTCAGTCACCTGACTGCATCCTGTTCAAAGCAGAATAAATGATTATTGAAACACTTGCCTCTTTCCTTGACAGTTTCCTTGCATATCTGTAACTTGGATTGGTTTCATTCCAGAGTGCTATTTTAAATTTGTAAGATGCCCCTATGTGGTTTTCCTTCAAGAATACAATTTAGTCACCTGACTGTTTCCTGTTCAAAGGAGAAAAATGATTCTTGAAGCACTTGTCTTTATCCTTGATGGTTTCCTTGCATAGTTGTAGCTTGGCTTGGTTTCTTTTCAAAATGCTCTTCCATTTTCTTTTTGTGAGGCAATTGCCTCAACTAGTGCAATTTTACATTGCTACATGTACATAGTAAACTGTTGATAACATGGAAAAGTTGAACGCTGCGTATCTTTCTATTTTGAAGACACTGTGAGATGTTTCCTTTTGATCCATGTCTATTGCAGATAAATCTTGCACATGAGACTCTTAAGGGGCTTTTGGCACATTGGCTATCTAAAAGACGACAGAAGATGTCAACATCGGCTAATGGTGATGCTCCACCAGTTCAAGAGACTCCTCTCCGGAATCATATTTCTTCTAGACTAGATCATGATGATGCCGACAACCATATTTCTGGAGTTCTTCCAGCTTTTGAGTTTTCTACTGTTTCGCCCCCCTCTATAATTACAGAAGGATCTCAAGGAGGTCCATGGCGCAAGAAAATAACCGAGTTGGATGGGACAGAGGATGAGAAGGATCTTCCCTGGTGGTGCATAGACGTGTTGCATGGTCGACTTCCTGCTAGAGATAGTGCAAAGTAAATCTCATTTCCATTTTTCCTCATTCTTTTGTTTGAACTGAATAATAGTTGAATCATAGTTAAGATTATGGTTTCCATGTGAACTTAAAGTTGCAGTTTTCATAGATATAAGTGCTTCTTGCTAGAGATAGTGCAAAATAATTCTCATTTCCATTTTTTCTCCTCATTCTTTTGTTTTAACTGAATAATAGTTAAATCATAGTTAAGATAATGGTTTCCATGTGAGAACTTAAAGTTGCAGTTTTCATAGATATAAGTGTTGCATTATTTATAAAATTCATGTTCTCATTTTCAGCATCCCCTATAACAATAAATCATACTGATCAGTTCACAGATTAGAGAGCTCATGCCAAAGTTTGAGACAATATTTTGATGATCGATATTTTGTACACTGCACATATTGACTAAAAATTTGTGAAACAAACTATGTACCTTTCATCTCATATTCAATACAGTTTTGTCATAACAAGTGACCTGTCTATATTGGCAGTGATTGCAAGTCATGATTCGAATTTCACATTCATCAATGTTTTATTTAGCATGTAAAAGTCAGGAGAAGGGGAAAAAAGGAAAAAGGAAAAACAGAAAATAAAAACTAATGTTTGCAGGTGATCAAGGTAGGTCAATGGAACTTGAGTATTATACATGGTTACAATAGACATGGAGGCAAAATTAGTGTTCGAAAGAATGAAAAATTGCAAAATTACAAAGAACAGAATACAAAACTATAATTCCAATAGGGAATGGGTGGATCATGTATCTGTGTAATGAATCATGTGGGACATATATGTCTTAAGTATAGCACAAATTATAGTTGGAAAACTTGGCACTCCAATTTTGGAGAGTTCTTCTGCAATTCAGGAAAACTTGCCCCCTCTCAAAAATAATCAAAGAAAATAATTTAATTTAAAAAAAAACATTTAAAACAAAAATTGGAGAGCCAGAAAGCTGATTTTCTATTAGATTTTCATAAAAAAGAGTTCAATTACAATTCTTGATCATCAAAACCAACAAAATACAACACAAAATATCTCACCAAGTTTTATGTTTTGCATTTTTTGTGTTTTTCCTCTGCATGGCAGAGTTTCCTCAAATTCTTGGCAATTTCTTGCTGAGTCGAATTTCTTGTGAGAAAATTGGGAACTTGCAAGAAATCTGAGAGTTTCCTATCACTGGCACAAATATAAAATGAACATACTTCCATGGTCTGAATTGTTGTAGAGAACCTCTTGTCAACAAGAGATGAATCATAAGCAAAAGTGGAAGTAGCTATCAGTGGTCTCTGTCCATCTGTGCTGGATCGATGAAGGTGGAAGAAAAAAAAAGGCTATACTGGATCCTTGTACACTCTTTTCATTTATTTTGGTCTAGAGTGATTTATTGAAGATTCCTTTGTGGGTCAGAATCCTGGCTTACTGTTCAAATATGAATTAAAAGGTGTACACAAAAACTTTCCTTCCTTCTCGCTTATGAACATTGGTACTTGCCTTAAATATGTTTTTTCTTGACAGTTTGTTATGGGCTTTGCAGCATTGTTTGTGGGGCTACAGTATGGAGAAAAATAAAATTCGGTTTCTTTTGTACAAATGGAGATGTGGACAAACAATTAGGAAATGAAGTATTTCAGTTCTAGTTGTTGTGGACTTATGAACTGCCTGGTTCTGGTTACCTGCTAGATGGCAAAGTGGACTCTGCCTATCAATACTGTTTGGAATGAGTCTGCTTTGTTTTATTAATGTTTGTTATGAAATTATGTTTGGCATGTCCAGGTGTAGCTTTTATTTGCATCCATACGAGGGAACAACAGTTCAAGTGCTCACTCAGGGAAAACTCAGTGCACCCAGGATATTGCGTATACAAAAGGTGAGTTCATTGTGTTTATCTTTCTCAGCCCTCTCATTAAAAACAAAATAGATTCACAAACTCAGTTTCAAATTCAAAGTCATTCGTCTATTTCAATCTATATATATATATATATATATAGATTGAAATAGACGAATGACTTTGAATTTGAAACTGAGTTTGTGAATCTATTTTGTTTTTAAACATGTTTTGTAGGCAGTCACTTTTGGCTGCTTGGTCTTTCCTATTGCTTGCCGTCAATTAGCAGATGTACTTTTTAGTCCCCTCTTTTTCATCACCCTTTTAGGTGCCTCATCCACATAACCTAAAACCAAGATGACTTGTTTTAGTTCTGAAGTTGTGACTACATATTGTGTAGTTGCAGTTTTTACTTTAAACTTTAATTGTAATACCAATCTGTACTACAATGCCATCAAGAAGCTAGTGCTCAAGCAAGCTGGAATGTTTATAATGTTTCCAGGTCATAAATTATGTTCTAGAAAAAATGGTGCCTGATAGAACTCTGGATGGAAGCAATTCAGATATGGCATTTACTCCAGGAATGAGTGGTAACCAATCACATGCAATAGGAGTTGGAGACGGTTCTCTTAGGTCTGGCATGAGAATTTGGCCACAAAAGCCAAAGCCACTGGTGGAGATCCTTTGTAACAATCAGGTGTGTTGTCTTTATATTTGTTGTGTAAAAATTTGGTTTTCAAACTTATGAGTGACATGGAGGGCCAAATATGGATCTTAAAATCATTTGGTCATTTTGTCGGCAGGTGCTTCTCCCAGATATGAGTTTGGCTACAGTGCGAGCATACATCTGGAAGAAACCAGATGATTTATACCTCCATTACAGACTAGTGCAAAATAGATGAACAAATTTGTGGTGTTTCTTCTTATTGAAGTAGTCTGATGCAGTGCCTTGCTTGTTGTTTGAACTGTCTTTTCAGATCACAATCTTGATAGCTTCGTTTCATCATCTTATGCAAAATGTGTTGGACAAATTACTAGGAATCAAGTGAGAGTTCTTTATTCCTGTACTCATTTTCGGTATTGATACTTTTAAGTTGTACCTTGAATGGGTACCTCTTCATCATTGTGTAGGCTAACATGTAAAGACCAGAAGAGTTGACATGTAAAGGCTGCTTCTAACAAGGTTTGGAATAAATATTGTCTCTGATCAAAGGGAAAATTTGAGTCAGGCTCATTGTTAAGAGCATACAAAAATATTATTTTTCTCATGTCTTATTAACGAGTACGATGCTCAAAGGCTGCAGTATTCGTTGAAGAGACCCGGTTGATTTTCACTGCATGTAAAATTCCCATCCAGTGTTTCATATTTTTATGTAAAATTGGAGTACATTTTGTTGTAGTAAAAATGTCTCATATTATTTTTGAAGCATCACAGCTTTTCAGTTTACCAGAGGGTATGCCAAATACGATATGATCTGTTTTTGTATCCTCTTGGTCAGGGTTATGTGTTTATCTCTTTATGAATGTCTTACAATTGTTTGGTTTGTTTGGGAACTTTTATCATCCAAAAGCGCCATAGCTGAACCAAATAGTGATGGATACATTTCACAGAAATACACATAGGGGACAGAAATCTTTAGGTAAGATATCTGCTCCGTTTTTTTGAAGAGAACTTAGGAATAAACTTGGTTGGAGATTGTAGTAGTTCAATTTTTGCTGGGTATGTAGAAGCACGAAGATTGTTATTGATGTATCTTAACATATATGGTTCAATGTTGTTTAGAGGCTGAGAAAATCCTTGCTGAGACGAACCTTTTACAATAAAAGGGTATGTTCTCACATGTTGATTGGAAAGCCTGTAATCCGTTAATAGGACCTTTTTATGTTCTATAGATGGAAGCTAAATGAATTATAAGAGTCAATCAAGTGGGGATTTCATGGTTTAAATTTGTTCACTGTGAGGTAGGATCTCGTAGAAAAGATGCTCTCTAAGCTAGGATCTAGTGGAAAAGATGTTCTATAATGTAATTTGTCTAGTACATTTTGATAAGTTGCAGTGATAGTGAATCCTGAATTTATTACTGAATCACATGGATTGGGAATGGAGAATCTCATCTGAAAATTGCAGCTATTTGCCATGAGGAGATTGGAAGGAAATATGCTGTTTTATATTTAGACTGTTATTCCATAGAACTGTTGCTGCACATTTCTTCACAAGGTTTATGCTATATAATTAGTACATGCAACATTTTGCATGCATTGAAGGTGGAGTTCATATAGAGAATAGTGCTTAATGTTGGCTTCTGTTTGACGTTTAAAAGGTTGAACTGAAAAGATTTCCAATGGTTGAAAAAATTGTATGGAACACACATAACAATGACATTCTTTTGATTTAAGAGAAATTGGGGTTGTCCCTATGCACTGAAGTAAATGGAATCTCATGATTATGTTTTGGAGTTTTTGATTGTGGTGAGTGCAAACCCAATTTTTTTAATATGCTGTGATATCAAGTTCATTGAGGGCATGCTTAGTTCCTGCATTAGAAAGGGGTTTACATTTTTTAATTCTAGTTTATTGTTTAGTCTAACTGTTCAGTTCTCAAGGAGATCATGTTTACACAGATTTTAGATCCTCAAGCCTTGGGGTTGGCCTTGTTTCAGGTAGAAGAAGTGACTGTTCAATTGTTCCTTCAGCAATGGTAATGAAGTCCGAAGACTTCTACTATTTTTTTCAATAATATTGTATTCCATGAGTGTTTTCCCAATCATCGCTACATGTCACCACTTAGATTATAGCGACCATAATTTCCAATGCCGGTCAGAGCAATTCTTTAGACTTTCTGAGAGTACAACTTGCAACACAAATGTTTGTGTTACATTATACAGTTTACTTACAGAGCTGCAATGTTCTTGTCCTGAGTTGTAAGAGGCCTACAACATAACAACAATACAAAAGCCTCTCCACAAGTCGCTTATTTTGGAAGTCCCTTGGCTTACGAAAGTTACAGAAAGGTAGCTACTCTTGAATTATGGAGCAAAAGTAATGGAAGCATAAAAGATCTTATCAGTTTCTTATGTTCCCAATGTTTGGGAAAAAAATGTGACTGGTCAACCAAATAAAAAACAAGCTACTCGAAAAATTGAGACAACAAACAAGGCAACTGTATGTGGTTGCTATGGTGAAAGGTCATTCTTTTGATTTTCTTAAATTGAACTGACGCCCCATTACTGTAAGCAAATATGTGTGGGTAATGGTAAGCTTGAAAAATATGTAGCTGCGTGTTGAGGGGTCAAATCCAATTCAGGGAAGATGCAACTGCGCAATGTGATTTAGAAAAAAAAAAAGAAATCAACTACATTTGTATAGTTTTGGACAACTTATATACTCGTTGACTAGCAAGCACAAGATAGTTATTCTAGTACAAGAAAAAAAAGTATAGCAAGGCAGTCATACAAGAGATTGAATAATATTATAACTTATAACGAAAAAAAGTATAGCAAGGCAGTCATACAAAACATATAACAAGGAAGGTACAAACATACAGTTAATGTGAAAATCATTTGTCACAATATTCAACTCAATTCTTTGGGCTATAACTTTATAATCCAAAACGGTGGACTATGTATTTATGTTATTCAACTCAATTCTTTGGGCTATAACTTTATAATCCAAAACGGTGGACTATGTATTTATGTTATTCTATTGTTTTTGGAACTGTTGGTGGCTATTCATTTTGTAACCACCTTTTTAAATTCTCATTAAGTACTATTATATTGGATTGACACCAAAAGGTGTTAGGCATTATATTTCAGATAGCGTGCAAAGTATTTTTTATTTTTAATAAACCTAGTATTGTGGATATGAAATTTCATAATACTTTTAAGTTTGCAACTCCTAGTAACTTAGATTATTAACAAGATATGCATATAATATACTTAAATACTTTTTTATTATACATTTCTTTTTAGTTGATTATCAATGTTAACTAGTGTCATTAAATGGCTAAACGCATTGGTAAAAGTATAATAGCAATGAGAAGACAAAAGTGCCTAATGAACTTTTATCTTAGGTTGAACAAGAGACAGTACAAAAGATAGATGATTTAGTTAGACAATGCATTTAAAAAAAAAAAACCTAGATATGGGTAAGAGTTTTGTGATTAAATGTTTTTGGATTCGTTCAATTTGCCTCCAGTTCAGGGCAAGTCTTGATGCACAATGGGTCAAAACCTAGCAGCCATGGAGCACCACTATGTGATAAGGAGTCCGAATAAGATTCTTAATTTTTGCATGGACTTTGTTACGAACAAAGTGCTTTTCATTATGCATGTTTCTGAGTTGAGCTTATTATAAGACGTTAAACCTAGATATTCTTATTTTATTTCATGTTCATATTATCTACATTAAATTGTAGGTTTAACCGTCTTTTTAAATTTTCAAAGTGAAAACACCATTGTTTTAGTTTTGTCAATGTTTACTTGCATTCCCACTTTGTAGAGTTGTTTTCATACTTTGGATGAGATGATTGGCATATAGAGGCTTGGCTATGTAGTTGGTTAAATGTACCATATTCTCTAACATTATTAAATGTAAGTCTTCTTTACCATTTTTTAATGCATGCTTCCAACTTGTCTATATACAAATCAAACAAAATGGATGATAATGGATAAACCTACTTAACACCTATATTGCTTCCAAAGCATTTGACAATCTTGCTTTTGTTTTAATCTTGACTCGTATTCATAAAGCCTATGTATTGTTGCTTTGTGTTTCTTTGGCACCCCAATCTCTTCCATTTTACTCCATAGTTTGCTTTTAGGTATTGTATCAAAGACTTTTTAAACAAACCAGTAAAAATACTTCTTATTTGTCCAAAGCCTTCTCTATCAAATGTCAAAGGTGATGTAATGACCTATGGGGGAGTACTTTGGCCAAAAACCAACAATACCTCTTCTCTTTTATTACGTTCTTCGGTCCAATTGCTGATTTTATGTTCTAACATGCTTCTAAACAACTTTGACATGAGTGAGTGATCGTTATAGTTCATTAGTTTGATATCTCCACTTTTAAAGAACATTATGACTATGTTGGTAGTCCAATCTATTGGCAAACCTTCTTTTATAGTTCCATTGCATTTATTTTCAATGTGTGGTGTTGGGTGTTATGTCCCCCATTTGAGATATTCTACCTGCAACCCATCTTGTCTCTAGCTACTTTATTGCCCTTTTCAACGTGTTTTAATGAGAATAATGCATCTTATGTTACTTATGTGAGTAGTTTTCTCTATTTTCCTTTCATCTAGTTGTTTAGCATGTTCCACCCATTAATCTATTTTAATGTTATTTTGTGCATTTTTCTTCCTATCTTACAACTCCCTCAAGAATTGTTTTGGATTGGATTTTCCAATATATATGAGTTCTTTGCATCTTGCTTCCATATACTCTTTCTTTAACCTCATCAATTGTGCATATAGTTTTTCTTTTTCTGCTCTTTATGTTCCTCGCTAAAGTTATTTTCGTAGGCTTGCACTCTTCATCATGCCATGGATATATTGGAAAGCTGACAGGTTTTGATCTTTTATATTGCTCCAATGTTTCTTTAATTGTGGTGGATAAGGTCATGCTATCTATTAGTTTAACTAGTTTTTCTTTATTTGCTCTCTTACTAAAAGGTTTTTTGTCAATGTTGTTTTTTTTCCCTTGATTTGTTTGTGTTCTAAGTAATTTCCTTTTACTATGTTTTCTTGCTTGTTCCATTGAATTATTTCACGCGTGCATTTGAATCCTTGTAAATGTTGGGTTATGATTGGATTTTAGCTTTGTGGGAGACTCACCTACTACTACCCCTATTACACTTATTATGAACTCTTATTAGTATATTACTTAATCAACTACCCTTTGTCCTTCCTATGTTTAATACATGTTTAATTCATTGATTTTTGCCATATACTCATGCCATAGCATATGCTTAACCCATGTGTGATGTACATATGAATTAAGTCTTCACCATAATGTGTTATGTTGCCTTTTTCATCTTCCAACAACAACCACCATTTTTTCTGACAACCACAACCATTTTTCTATGTTTCTATAATTTCTTACAAAGCTAGCTTGCTAGTTTTTTGTTATATTGAAGTCTCCCACCAACATTATTTTCCTATCTTTGCTATAAGTTGTCCTTCCTCAATGCAATATAGTGGTCTTCATAACTTTTTTGTTGTTAGAAACATACAATAACAATTGAAGCAGACAACTGGGGCACATCGGGGACCATCGTTCCGGTGAGTTGAACTTGGATCTCTTCTAGGAGAGCCAATGCCTTTACCATTGTAGTGGTCTTCATAATTTAGGTCATGCCTATTATAAAATTTTGACTTTTGTGGGACAAAGTAGCAAGTTGTTGTCTATTGATGTTATTTTTCTATTAATTTTATCCCTACATATTTTTTTTGTATATTCTTTCTTTGTATTTATGCTTTTGTCCCATGCTTCTTTTATTAAGACCAATATCCCTTCATGCCCTTTGCCATTTTCTACTACCTCATTCCATATCGATGTTTTATGTAGCTTACAAAATTTGATATTTTGTATTCATCTTTGTGGTGAGTTTTTGCTAGAGGAATTATATCTTTGTCATCAACTATGAACCCTATCTAAAACCCTCTTCTCTAAGGGTAGCCTCTCCAATTCCAACTTACAATTGCTAGGTGTTATTAGCGGTGCCTATGTCCTATTTGTTATAGATTGTTTGGCTAAGGATGTAAGCTTTTCCATATTTTTAGCCATGCATCCTTGCCTTCATTGATTTCACCTTTTTCCCATTTTATCACTCTTGCTTCTAGTTGCATAGAGTGAGGTCTTCCTCTAGGTAAAAACATGTGCCTACTAGTGCCCTTTTTGTTTAGCAAATCAACACTTCCCTCATAGGATCTCACAATATATCAAATATCAAATATTCACACAATGAAATACTTTTAATAACAAACTCACAAAATATATATATATATATATATATATATATATATATATATATATATATATATATATATATCAACTCAAACAATGCAAATACAATGTATTTGCAAGCTTGTTCTTTGATTCACAATTACAATGCTTTGTCTCTAATATATACATATTTGATATGAGACTCTTCATATTTACAAGACTCTTGACCTTTCTTCTTTCAACAAACTATTCATCTCCTCACACACCCAAGAGATATGACTCTTCATATTTCTCATAGGAGAAATATATTTTATTGACTTCACATAATAACAAACCTCTAATGATTATACACACTAAAAGACAAACATTTACAAGACTCTTTTCACACCACATATTTACAAACTAGTTACAAACTTTAGACTAAAATATTATGACTTTAGACTAAAATATTTACATTGTACTTGTAACATTCTTGCAAGGTAACAAATAATGTAATACTTCCAACAACCTCCATAGTACATTATTTGGTATTCTTTCAATCTCTGATTTTGAACTTGACTTTCAGGTTTTGGCTCTAGAAATGACTTTGGCTCTTGCATTTTTTTTGCTCTAGTCTTGGCACTGATTTTGCTATCACCCTAATTTCTTCATCATACTATTCATCTGTTTACTCAAAACAAACCTTATACATCTAGAATTGAGAGGTTTAAAATCATAATTCTTTGGAGGAATCCATTCAGTGTTATCTTTGTTAATGTCAATATTTCTCTTACACTCATCCATAATTCATATTCTTATTATTAATTCCTTTATGCGAACAATATCTTTGAGAATGATTATTACCTCCACAAATTTTACAATAGTGAAGATCCCAACATTTTTCTATCTTGTGTCCATATCTTCCATAATGTCTGCATAATTTTTCATGTATCAGTACTAGTTCCATCTATCTTTTTCCTAAAGTTTTTTGTTTCACAATTAATTTTATTAATTCTGGATTCATTATTACCTATTTGTTCAAGGCTTTTAACAATGTTCTCTTGCCAATTTGTTTTTGAGTTTGTCATTGTATCCTAAAAAAACTTCTATACCAATCTTTCTGTCACTGTTATTGATATCTTGGTCTACACAAATATTTCCAAAGCAATCAACACAATCAATACATACACTTTCAACACATTCTTTGTCTTCATGGACAATGCTCAAATCCTTGGTGTTACAGGCTATATCTTGTTTCTATATAAGAATACTAGAATCACAACACACATTTGTATTTTGAAATAAATCACTATTGTCACAACATATACTTCTTGTCATATGTCTGAAATCATTTGTGTCACAGCAACCATCTTTTATCATAGGTTCTTCAAATTTTCAATTTCTTCTTGACTTTTATGCTTTACCTTATTAAGTGCCATATGAATTAACTTTCCCATATCAGTGGGTAATACAATAACATGTTTAAGTCCTAAGGGTTGGGTGAATTGGTAAGTTTTGGGCGCTTACCAAGAAGAGACCCATGTTTGAACCTTGGAGGCAAGCCTTGTTGGGGCAAAGGTAGTAGTCTGACTTGATCCGTTGAGTGCATGCCAACCCGATGATGGTGGTACCAATATTGAGCCACTGATGGTATCCCTCACGTTGGATCGTTAACAACGAGGTGGGATAGGGGTTATAGTGGTAGCTCCCGGATTTGAACCCAAGACTTGTAGTAGAAAATGATGGGTAAATACCGATTCTTCTATGTAAACAAAAAATAATACAATAACATGTTTAGAGTAATCTTTAGCTTCATTGATAATAACATCTAAGTAGTTTTCAAGTGTTGAAAATTTTTCATTTTTAGCTTTTTCGAGAATTGTTTGAGTACCATATAAATTATAGAGACTGATAATTTTCAACTTGCTTCTCTTCTCCTTCACTTATTGTTAATGACTCACACTTCCAAGTTTTTGCTTGTTTTTCTCTGTCTATATTATATTTTGGTGAGACAAATTTTTGAATTTTGGCTTGTTTCTTTGTTTGCTTTCTTTCTTTAATTTTCATGTTAGCAAGTTTTAAGATCTTTTCCAATCAACTTTAGAGAGACTATATTCCATGCCTTATAGAATAGCCTTCAATCTCTTCAACAATTCTTCAATTCACTTTTTAATAGTAATTTCTTCTTTCAATATAGTTTGACACTTTTGATAATAACAAACCTCTAATGATTATATACACTAAAATTAAACATTTACAAGACTATTTTCACACTATACAAACTATTTACAAACTTTAGACTCAAATATTTACATGACTCTAGACTCAAATATTTACATGGTACTTGAAATATTCTTGCAAGGTACCAAATAATGTAATACTTCCAACACTTTTGTTTTGTAGTACTAGTTATTTTGTCTTCTAAAATTCTCATTTTGATTCTTATATGCCTATGTTTTCCTTCTCTTATTTTTATTTTTTAAATTTTTATTTTACTTCCTTGTTGACTTTTGTAAGAAACCAATAATTTATTAGTGAATTGAAAAAGATAAAATACATAATGAAATGATATTTGAGGGGAGGTATAAGGACCCTAAGGAGATTATATCATGATCCTTTATTTGGTTAGTCAACAACACAAAGATCAATATAAGATAAATGCGCTTATGGGTCATACTATAAACTAAGGTTCGAATCCCATGGATGGACCTTAACATTTTTCTAAATGCTTTTGAGGCAAGTAGTGAAGAATACATTGTAAGCCAAGGTTCCAATTCCATGAGAGAATCTTGCCTTTTTAATCAAATAGTACGAGCTCAAGTGGTTAAAAATAAAAGCTCTCAATGTGGAGTCATATGCTTAACTTCTAGTTATACTACTATGCAATTTGTTGAAATACCATGACAATATAATTATGATGTAATACAAGAGGGTCCCCATTCAATCTCAGTTACAAAAAAAATGAACTTGTGATTTTATATAATAAATAATAGATATTATACATAAATCAAATGTACACAATGTAGCATCCCTGTTTAAGTTGGAAGGGCCACAGTTTCAAAAAATACTAAACATCCCCCTTACTAACAACTATTGCATTCTAAACTAGTCACCAGACTTGATGAAGATGACTATCGATACGAGCTTGATGAAAATATATATTGATTGGTCTATGATACATATGTATGCACATGTGCCTATTATTAATATCATACATCATTTTTATAGATACATAACAAGATCACACAACACCCCCCTTGAAAAAGGCGTATTTAGAGACATTAGTGAAAAACTTCTCTTAATGAAAATTCTTGCATATTAAGGAGATTATGAAGCATAGTGATGGTAATGCAGGTGAAGAACTCAACAATTGATCTTAGGATAACATATATAAGCCTAAGTTGTCCTTTTGATGCAAGCTCATTGTTTTATTTACATGTGATTCTCAATGTTTTTAATCCATTCATAAATATGTATTGACCTAGCTAGCATCTCAATACTCACACAAGATATGTGGAACATTAATAGTGTAATAGATGCCCTTACATAGGGTACCTTAAATATATTGAGAAATCCTTTGGTTATTTTTTGGTGACTTCTATGAGGATTTTGCATAAATATATATAAGGATAAAGAACATAATTTTTTATATGGTATATTTCAAGTAATAAAATGCTTCCACCAGCAACTTGTACATAATGACATTAATGAGAAGAAAAAATACTTGGTCTCAATCTTGACTTTGAGAGCAAGGGAAATGAGTTGAAATAGGATCCTCCAGACAAAGCATTACTAAATGTCTAAACTATCCTATGATTATAAAGATAAATCATTGTAGATGATTATGTAATATGTATGTCAAGTAGTATAGCAAGCCCAAAATTTGCATCTCAAAAGTCTCTTGAAGCCATATCTTTATATCCCAAGTAAAAAAAAATAGAACTTCCAATAACAAGAAAATTATTAAAATATAGCACAATAATGAGGATTTTCCCATATCGAATAGCAAGATCTAAAGTGGTTAAAAATATGATATTTCAATGTAAATGTCTAAACTATACTATGGTTTATAAAGATAAATCCTTGTAGATAATTATGTAATATGAATGCCAATAAAGTAGTATAGCAAACCCAAAATTTGCGTCTTAGAAGTCTCTTGAAGCCATACCTTTATATCCCAAGTAAAGAAAGTAGAACTTCCAATAACAAGATAATTATTAAAATAAAGTGCAATAATGAGGATTTGCCCATATCAAATAGCAAGATCTAAAGTGGCTAAAAATGTGGAATTTCAATGTGGAGAGGTTCTTGTCAAGTGACATATGCATAAATGCAAAATATCACTATGTGGTTTATTGAAATGCTATGGTATTGCGATCATGATGTGATGTATATGGGACCATTTTAATCCCACATAATAAATTTAATAAAAATGAGAATTTTTCCATTGCACTTAATGCAAACTTTATATTTGTATTCATAACATTGAAAGCAACAAATAAGAAAAACTTATTTATTTTCTCATTCCATGCTTTAGTTCCTTGTTAGAGACCATATAAGATCTTTGGAACTTATAAAAAAATGGTGCAAGACCATCTTAACCATCCTAAATAATGCTTGATGACTCTTCCACATAAATTCTCTCATTCAAGTACCCATAAAAAAAGACACACTTAACTTGCATTTCATGAATCTTCTAATTGAAAGAAATTGCAAATAAAATGTGATGGAAATGGAGTTCACATGAGCCACAAAAAAAGTGCTTCATTGGAGTCAATATCTTCCTTTTATAGAAGTGTTTTGCAACAAGGTAAACTTAATACTTCATTTGTCCATCAACATTATCTTTCTTTTTATATACCCACTTGTATGCATTAATACTAATATTTTGGCTTAGACACAAGTCCCAATATATTGATTTTCATGAGTGAATTTGTATTTGGCTTCCATGATTTCTTCCTATGTGGGACATCTCTTTGCTTAATTATAAGTAACAATGTCCCCTTTTCCTTTCATGTGAGTAAGACAAGTTTTATTTCCTCTTTGTCCTTTTGTGATAAGTGCCCGCCCCAAGTCACCATGGGTAGATTCTACTATCTTCAAGGTGCTTTAGACCCAATTTGAAAATTTGTTTTTCCTTTCATTGAAAGAAACTAGAGTAGTAAAATAATATTTAATAGAGTTAGTAAATTCAAGAACAAAAGTTCCTCTTTCAAAAGGATTTCCCAAAATAAATGCAACAAAATCACCACAATAGATTTCTTTTGGCCTTAGATGGCTAAAAGACAATGATAACTAGAAAGGATGTATTATTAACGATAATATAAATAGACAAACTAGTATTTTTAAAAAATTATGGAAGAGCTCTTAATGTCCTATATAATAATATCCCAATGAATACAATATCCATTCTAATGATGGTGATTCTAGTAGTATGACCAAAAAGTCTACATGCTTTCAACTTATCATTGTACATCATAAAAATATATTTATGAATCTTGGCATCTAGTTTATTACAACTCATTTGGAATGTATTCCTAGCCTTCTAAGTAAAAAATGTAAAGCATAGTGAATGCTTTCTCCATGTCCATATCTCAAAATGAGTCAATATACTTAATTACACGAGTTATTGGATGACATGAATTGCACAACAAACAACCTCTATCTAAATATTCAAATTCAATTATTTTGTGTAGATCATATACTTTACCATTTCTATAATGGATCATTAAAATCCCATATAGTTAATTAAAAAATAATTTAAATTTATATTATAAATGTATACTTCCATGATGTTTTAGCATAGTTTTAGAGTTGTCAAATTTATGGACACAATATGATCATACCTTAATTTGAAGGCTTACCTTACCCCAAGTTTGGGAAACATATCCGAGGGGGCCTTTGCCAAGTAAATAAAAAAGAGATTACACCTGTTACTTTTTATCATCCAAATATATAGTATACATCTTGCTTTACAATGTACCTATTTCACCATCTAGTGAAGGCAAAATAGAGCAACTAGTGTGAAGGAAGATATTGGCCAATAAAAATCTTGTAAACACTAAATAAAGTACTTCATGGGCACACGACCACCATGACAAAGATAACCCAAATGTAAATACATGCAAAGTGTAAAATCCATAATATCAAAGTAGAAAATCAAGTGCCCTATATAAAGACTAAGGGTAGAGTGGATGAGGAATTAATAACTAGATGGTGAAACTATAGATGTGCCCTAAGTATGGGAGTTAGATAAATCATAACTAAATGGTGATAGAAATCATTGTCCCTAAGCTACAAAGGGAAGAGAGATAAGATTGAAAATAATTATATGATTGCACATATGGAGTACCCATTGTGCATGGGAATCAAAGTAATCATAGGTAAACTAATTTTCCTATTATCTTTGTACTAATATACTTTATTAGTAAAAGTGAATGCTAAAATGAGATGCTAAAGAAAGTGCTAGTCAATGTATACTTACCTATGATAGATGAAGATATATTATTTCTTGAGATATTGATTCTAGGTTTGGGCTTAACATTATTTCTGATGTTGCTTGACTTCCAACATTTTCAAATTTCTGAAGTGGTAGGTATAAATGTGTAGGACATGATCATAATGTACAATTAAGTGATGGCTAGCATGTTCATGGACTTGTATGGATTTTTGCCATGTCTCATTATCTATCATTTTTGAGATATATATGATGATCTTCTTTGGATCATATATTTTATTGTGTTCTTTCTTTTCCTATGTATCCTTTTTCTTTATCATGAATATATTTTCTCTTTACTCATGATAAGTTAGGAACATAAACTATGAAAAATTACATAACCTTAACTAAGTTCATTGACTAGTATCAAAACACAATAAATAAAGGTAGTGAATCAAATAAGATAAAATGGAAAGTATATATGTAAAATCAAATACAATGCATAACACTTTTTAAAACTAGTTATAAAGAAATCATGGAGACTCAAAACTATTCCATGCCAAATACTCATTAAGTGATATGAGTAACTCATGATGGAGGTAATAAAGCCACTTAAAAAGATAGTGTAATTTGAATTAAGACTTATTTGGTATTCCTTTATATTTAAATTTTAACGAATAACAATACCATATTTGCCATAAGTATAATACAAATAATGGATGCACTCAATAATGCATGCTGAAGTGATGTATTTATAACTCAAAAATACTAATAGATAAAATGCATGACATATTTTTGAATTCTTGAAATGGATGTTGTTGTTACGTTCAAGACATCATGGCCATTCATTGTAGTAGTTGGATGCGCCTGATGTTTGGGCCACGTGCAAAGCACACAATTTTGGAAGTCCTAGGACCATGGACCACTGCTTAGAGGAAAATCTCCAAGATTTTTGTAAGGCCAACTTTGTGTCTGGATGTGATATTTGACGCTCAGATTTATAAAGTACTACACTATCAAGTTTTATCAAGGAAAAAAGAAAGAGAAGGAACATAAAATAAACAATCCTAAGCTAAGGGTGGCAATGCACTAATGATCACAAAATCTTCTATATACTAGTGGGATAAATGAACACATACATCACCCATGAAAATCTGGCTTTGGTTCCTTTTCCCGCCCTTGGGGAAGTTTCAAATTATTTTTTAATGGATGGGGTGGTTTGGCGCTTTCTCCTGCCCTAGGTTTGCTTGAAAATTCCTACTTCGCACCCTTTGATTCAAAATTGAATTTCTGGCGGGCTTTCTCTTCCTGCCCGTGGTTCCTTTGGTGCTTAGGAAGTAGTCTTCCTCTGTTGCAAAGGATTGCACCTTCCTCTAGCGTTTAGGATGGTGCTTCCCTATTTTTATCTATGTTTCTCTAGTGTTTCCTTTTGCTTCAATCCGTTGTTTCATGTTACATTCTGATCCATTGTAATCAGGTTTTGGGATCCTTGATAAAAACCCACTTTTAATATATAACCTACCAAAAAAAAAAATTAAAGTGAACATGGTTTCAAACCAACATAATTTAGCCCATAAAATTTATATAAAAACTAGGGTAAATACTAGCGACAACTTATATAAATTAACATACATACAAACACCAAGATGGAAAGAAAGTAGTCACATCTCTTTATATATATGTATGTTAAGTCTTCAATACATGTCTACTAGAAAGAAAGAGGCTTGAAGATTTTACATAAATTGATACAAGGCTTGAGTCGAGACTAGTATATAGAAGAAATGGAGAAGAATTACACCCAAGGTCAAATACTAGGTTTAAAAGTATAATTCCCCCTCTCATCCTAGGCTCAAACCTGGGTATTTGTACAACTTTCAAAATTTCAAAATTCAAAATTTCCTCCACTTCGCCATAGATAAGAAACATGTGTCCTCCATTACTGCTAGGCTCAAGTTATTATTTTGCATTTATGTTTGGTAGGTTTAAATATATGATAGGATCTCATATCATTAATTTTTATAGATTGGTAGCTCCTTCGAAATGTAGTATTATAAGCCTTCCCTCTTCTAGAAAATATAGGCTTCTATGGTGATCATGAAAGTGGATATTTCTTGCCATGGAAGTATGAGGCTAATGTTAATCGCATGGATCCCATTTCTTTGCTTACCCTACTTCTAGAAAGCCATATCCACTTAGATCCTCCACTGAATTTGGTTCGTGCTTTCTCTCAATGTATCTCATTTAAAATATTGGTCACTAAAACTTTATGTATGATGTGGCCCATGATGTGCTACCAGAAATATGATTTTTACCACTGTGCATTTTGCCTTCATTTATGAAGATATTATAACTAGAATTTTGTAGCAACCTTTCATTTAGACCTCTTATCGAAATCTGATTTCTTCAATTTTACATATTTACCATGTCAACTTTTTCTCAAAACTTTAATTTGAGTAATAACTTGACACCAGATTCTATATGTAGTGAAAATCACTATAGTTATGGTGGCTCATGGGGGATCTCCAACCTATTTGTGATAAAGGATTTGGAATTCAACAACCTTATTCATTGGGTGCAGAGTCAAGACTAAATCTTGTTCATTACCTCTATAAGTTCCCTCCATTCTTTTGTAGAAGGAAGTATTTCTTGGGTGAGCTACAAGTAATCATTTTTGAGATTCCATGGATCTTCCAGAATAAAAAGGATGGATTCACTTATGACTCTCCTAAGGTGCAACTCAAGCTCAACTATGGATTTCATGGTCTGGGTCACCTTATCATCAATAGAAGAGTTTGGTGGTACCTCAATGTTTATATGTTGATTTAGTCACTAACAAAATTATTGCTCAAGGAGGACATCACCATTGGGAATTCATGGGGAAGGAATATCTATTGGTATCAAAGAGGATATGTGCTCTCTCCAATCCCCAACTCTCCAGGCTAGAGAGTTGACATAGTCTTCACATCGTTAAGCAACCTATTGTATTACCAAAACTTTAGTGATTTTGTGGGTTCTTGTATCTTGATCAATGATTCTTGTTGTCACCCATTGTTGATAATCATTTTGATCCATGAATGCTTTGAATGCCTATTCCTTTTAGAAATAAGGGCTTGTAGTCCTTGTGATATGATCAATATCCTTGTAAACTTCAACATTCTAGGAGGAGACTAGCTAGATAAACTTGAGTATCACGAATAAGCCTTCAACTACCTAGGTGATCCCCTTCCATAGTACTAAACTAATCTCGAATATCTATTTAGAACCACTCACTCCTTGATATAGCTCTCAAACATTTTTTTGCTCTTCCAATAGCCTTTTTCTCCCTCCAATTGAGTCATGAGATAAGTCATTTAAACTTTTTCTTATTTCATATTGACTTGGGAGGTTTTGAGTGCATTCTTGGTTTTCTCAAGCTCTTTCTCCTTTTCTGCTAAAATTTTCACCTAAGTCACATACTCACGACTTTATAATTTATGTGCTTGCGCAAAGAATTCAACTTTATCTTCCAATTTGGTTTCCCTTAGATTGAGTTCAGTGACAGTCACCTAACAATCCTAAAATTACATCTTTCCTTTTTCCTTGGATATGGTAGGTGTAAAATGGACCATGTCCAATGTGGTTTTTTGAGGGAGGTAAGTGGTCCTTACTTGGGTGGTGGTAAACTACCCTACTTGCCATGGAACTTCTTGTTGCCCATGCTATTGAATATGTACTAAGGCCTAATAGTATTGAGGTAATAGTTCAAAGATAGAGGTGATAGCCTTGGCACTATATGCTTGTAGCTGATTCTTTAGGGGAAGAGTCAAGCGCTTCAAAAATGATAGAGGGTGCAACTAGCTCATGAGAAAGAGAGTTACAAAGATAGACTTGATGCTAGGGGATGTAATGGAAGATTGGATAAATTAGGAGTCAATGAGTATTGGAGTGAGTGGGGAGGCAAAAATGGGAGGAATGATAAAGGGGTAACTCAAAGGAAGAGCCTCCAAAATAAAACTGGTGAGGGATAGGGCAGATAATGCTTTGATTCCTAGGAAACCCCTTTCGATTAGGATGGAATAGCTTTGGGAGCTCCCTCTAGTAGTGGAAGTGGGGTGTACTTGGACCAAGTTTTGATCCTTTTATACTTTATGGGTGCTTCGGTGTTTGGGGGTAACTTTCACTTATTTTTGGAGACTTTTCCCTTGCTTGGTTCCTCTTGGGATTGTTCCTCTAGTGCTGATGTGGTTGGGCTAAAATAGTTGGAATCATGGGTTTTGATATAGGAGCCTCTAAGAGGCACCTCTAGTTCTAAAAAAGTATTTAAGAGGACTTGGGTATCCTCTTGATGGGGCTTTTCACCATTTTCAACCAATGCAATTTCCCACTTGTAGATCCTCCTTGACCTCCTTCCCAAGAACCATCGAGTTCTAGTTCATGTAATTCATCATAGTAATTGCTAAACTTTTTATCATCCTTATTTTTCCTAGGCATTGATGCCATATCAATAACCACTTGGAAGAATATCCATAATTTCCTAATATTTTCTTGCACTCTAGCCCAAATCCTCTAGTTGTTCTTTATTGTTCTTGGTGATCTTGTTATTGGGATTCACCATGCTCTTAGACTTGTAGAAATTAAAATAGGGCTCTTGGTGCTACTTAGTGGACAAGAAATATAATTCCTAGAGCCATGGTAATTTCCCCTCCTCAACACTTTTGTATGCTTATATGTACAACCTAGACTAGTGCTAGAATTTCTTGGTATTTATCATCTTTGAAAGCTAGTATTTAACTCTATTTTTTAGGTCATAAGGCTAAGAGTCCTTCAAATTTTTGAGGCCTAGTTCCTCTAACTTCCATTATAGGATGGGGGATGCTCTCCTATTTAAATAATATACTTCCCCTAAGTGCACTGGTAGCTTCTAGTAACTTGCTTTGCTCTATTTTCTCCCAAAGGTGACATCAGTCAGGTCTAGCTATCTCAACAATTTAAGGGAGATCACCCTCATGATCATGTTTTTCAATAGTAGATAAAAAAGTTTGAAAAAACCATATATGCGAGTGATGATAGCATTGTATAGGAAGAACCAATATACCAAGTATTGATGATAAATATTTGGTGCTATCCTCCAAGACATGTTGGGGTTTGGTTTCCTCAATGGAAATTAGAGTCGACACTAGAAATTTATCTACAAAGGTATAATAGGAATAAGTCCATTTATGGACTCCCTTCCAATCAGAGGTGGGCTACTTCTATCCATACTTATCCTTTATATTCAAGCCTAATGCTCATACAACTAAGAGTTTTGGGCCAATTCCATGTATTTTTAAGCCTGTCTACCACAAAATATAGCAAAATATTTCACATGATCGAATATAAAATAACCATAATATTAAAGATCAAGATAATATTATAATGAGTATAATAATATATGAGAAAATTAATATGTATATCAAGGCTTATAATAAATCAAATAACATTCATTTATATACTAAAATATGAATGTAAATAGCCTGAATCATTCATGTACTATGCATGAAGAACAACTTACAATATTAATTGCTCAAAATGTATACAAACTTTATTGTACCTCTTTCTATTACAACCCTGAATTGCTTGAATTACTTTACTTGAATTACATAAATTGATTTCCTATGGATCATTGTCTCCATAATATAACAATAGTGATATGACTCTTCAAGTACTTGACTATTGCTTTCCTATGACTCTTGGCTTCTTATCTTACCACTTGTATACAAGATGAACACTTGACTCTACAACACTTGGACATATCTACAAGACTCTTGAAATCCTAATATAGGACACTTGTGCACATCCTCACATTACATATTTGCACTCTTACATACAATGCACTTGTGCACATTCTCTCTTACATGGCACTCGTGTATTTCCTACACATTCATAATTATATGACACTTGTGCATTTCTTGCACATTCACACTTATATAAAAGAGAAAACATAACTCACACCCTAAAATATAGACTCAACTCTAATCTACTATTTATAAATGCACCATGAATGTACTACGGGGGTACATTAGCATGTACCAAATAATGTAATATATCTCAACATGCCAATTGTGCCAAAAATGAGCAATAATTGAAGGCTAGAATGCTATTAAAATTCTATATCCCTTTATGGATTTTCTTGGTTACGAGGGTTATGAAGTTGAATATTAGTGGCCTATCATTGGGGATGAACCTCGACATGTGTAATATGTCCGTCTACTCCTAAGACACATTTTTATCATTGTTTGCACTAAAAAGGAAAATTTTCTTGCTTAGAACATTGTAGGTGACACTTTTGAAGGTTGAACAGCTCAAGGGAAATTCTAGCATAGTCTCCTTATTCTAGAGTTCAAAATTCAAAATTTCCAAGGGTTAAAAATTTGAGGGCAATATTGGCTAGCTATATTTGGATTTACCTTGACTCCTTCTAGGACCATTGGTGGTTATTCTAAAACAACTATCATGACCCTTGAATTCCCTATGCATGAGAAGCACA
The DNA here is from genome assembly GCA_028583015.1 of Wollemia nobilis. NCBI lineage: Eukaryota > Viridiplantae > Streptophyta > Pinopsida > Araucariales > Araucariaceae > Wollemia > Wollemia nobilis. The sequence continues at coordinate 755,670 of JAQPPZ010002410.1, read as the reverse complement.
TGCTACTATCAAATTATAGCAATTGTGCACTTGAGGAACCATGTAATGGGCTAGCCACTTGTCCATGTAGTTACAAAAAAGTACCAGGATTCCCTAAAAAGGGTCCTCTTATGGATGTCTTCCCTCAAATTTTTGGTGCTTTTGGATAGTCTACTCTTTGAGCCACATCAATAATGAGGCATGGATATTCAACTCTCTTAGATACTACACAAGTTATATTATTATCCTGGGAGCATGTCACCCTCACATATAAAATTTTGTTTTTAGATTCCATGGCTATCATGGTCTACATTGTAAATTTATCTTTAGTTGTTTGATGAAATTCAATGCTTTAGGGATATCATGGTATTTGTTGGTAGTGGCATAATGGAGATGATTGGAAGGAGTTGTGAGCATTATTAGCATTTTTTTGGTCATTACCAACTCAGGTTCATGTAATCCTCCTTTATTATGATTGGCTATGGTAGTTAGAGTCTCATTCTCGGTTCCCAAGAACTTCTTGGCCTGTCTGCCCTTCCCTTGAGATTGGCTGATTTTGAAATTTTGTTGCCAAGATGTGATTGGCATTTATTGCAAATCTACCATGTTGGAAAAGTTTCTAACCTTGTCCATTGGAGGTCTAATTGGAAAACTTACATTTGAATTGCCACGAAACAATTTTTGATGAGATATGCAAGGTTCTAGGTGTCTCCCTTGTTGGAAATATAATGAATATTTTCCATGTTATTCTGGCAGGGTTAACTCTAAAAGGTATTGGATACTCTCCATGTATCCTTGCCAAGGTCTGTGGGCGACAACCCCCATCGAATGTTTTAGGGTTTCTTAAGATTTTTTTAGACCCATATGGGTTGTTTAGGGTTAAATATTTGAACCCATGGTTTTTCATCCATGGTATTGTAAAATCTGTTCTTGTGCTGTTGTTATTTAATTGCACTTGCATCAAGGTTTGAAGAGAGATGAGAGATGAACATTATTGTATTGGAGACAATTAAGTTTATACAATAAGGAGATATTATTATGTTGGGTTTTTTCCCATAAGGGTTTCCTAGGTGAAATATTATGTTGTGTGTATATATTATCTTCTTTTTTTCCTTTGATTTTGTATTTACTATTTTTCTAGATTTAGTTTATCGGGACCTTTTACTCTTTATTTGGTATTAGATATAAGTATTTTATATTTGTTTGGAAATTAAGGGTTTCAACCCTATGATAAATTAATTTTTGAGTGGGAGCCATATGCAGAAGAATCTGGATGAAGAAAATGATGGGAAGCACACAGGTAGAGATTAAAAAATTTAATGGATAAAATTTTGAGTTATGGAAACTCAAGATGGAGGATCTATTGGTTGATAGATATTAGTGGATTGTAGTCTCAAGAATAAAACCAACATCAATGATAGATGAGGATTGGTTGAATATTGATAGGAAGGCAAGGAGTTCTATCAGATTATGCTTATTTAATTTGGTATTGTTGAATGTATTGACAGATAACATGACAAATTCATTATGCGATAAGCTGGGAACTTTGTATCAGATAAAGTTACTAGTAAATAAAATATTTCTCTAGAAGTTGTATTCACTTTGGATGAATGATGGTGACTCTGTGGCTGAACATATAAAAGATTTTAACACTATGGTAAGTCAATTAAAATCTGTTGAAGTAAAAATGGATGAAGAGGAAAAGTCTATTACTTTACTTATTCATTACTTTATTAATGGGATATTACTACATTGAAAGTAGAGGATATAGTAGGAACATTGCTATCTAAAGAAATGAGATGAAAATATTCTGAGGATTATCATCATAAGGATACCTTGGTTGTGAGAGGCCATTCTCAAGAAAGAAGCAAAAAGAAATCAAGATAAAGGAAATTGAGATCTAGGGGTAAATTTGTTGCTCCAAAAAAGAGGAAATGTTGGAAGTGTGGTAAAATAGGGCATTATAAAAGAGACTATAGATCTAAAAAGGATGATAATAGCCAATCATCTAATGAAAAAACTTTTGTAGAAAGGAAGACCACAAATTAAGATTCAGGGGACTTATTCTTAACTCTAGTATAATCAAGTGAATGCCATGACTCATAGCTGATTGAATCATGTGCTTCCTTTCTATAAAGCAACAAAAACCATGCATATAGTCTATTGCAATATTATAACAAATTGAAAACATAAAATTATGTAACCATTGAGAAAATGAGATAACAAAATGGGGTGCTCTCTTTTTATTAATCAAATAAGCTTCGATTACAATACATCCCTCTTAGGGATACCCAATTCGATACAAAATTACAAAGAATGTAGCCCCAAAAAGGGGGAAATATGCACTCCACAAGGTCTTTGTGTCTCCACTAATCTGATTATAGAGGGATTAATATGACACCTCTATTTTAATGCCAAGAAATGAGATATTGGTAATGAATAATACTTGAATAACCTTATCACCTGCACACAAAGAAACTAAATAAAGATTAATAGCATTGTAAGCCTATAGAAATGAGGCTATTTTCTTGAAATATGCAAATAAGGAAAGCAAATGCATAAAAATATGTAAAGATGATTGAAAATACTGAAAGAAAAGTAGAAAGACTGAATACAAAAATTGTAAATCTAGATTAGAAATCAAATAAATGTAGCTAATGATTAATCTAAAGACTAAATCACAAAAAAATATACATCATCCCATAGCCGCTATCAATTTGGACTGTGGACTTTGTTAGTCGCTGTCAACGTCGATGACGATGCCTACATGCCATTGTTGAAAACAATGACCATGGTATAGAGGCTCTGTTATATATATCTTGGGCTTGATGACGATCAATTCTGATGCTAAATTTATGTGCAAGGATCACTTATTTCTCTAAAAACAATTTGGTTATGGAATTTACTTCAATTCATGGCAATTAGATGCTTGAACAGGCATATAGTTTGATCCTCACGCTTTGATGATCTCCATTGAAAACACATATGTCATTGCATAATTGGGAAGCACTTCATTGTACCTCAAAGGGATGTAAAATCGCTCCTTAGTTCGGTAGAGCTCCTCTATGGCAATTGCACATGAATTCTTCTTGACTTACCTATCATTTTTGGGTGCCTTTAATAGAGAACCCAAATTGGCATCCTAGCTTCCTCATGAAGCCAAGAACAATATTTGGTTGAGTTGGGGTAGTTGGGATAAAGCTTCTAGAGGATTCCAATGGACAACTACCCAAGAATCCATTGGATGTAATAAATTTTACTCAGCTTTGTTAGCACGAGTTTGTTATAGGCTCAACCACTATTGATAGGCACGACTCGTATGTCTGTGACTGCTATCAACATCAGCGGCGATGACGGTCGTCACTGATGACATCAAAAGTGGAGGCTAAAAAGGACTAGACTACCCTACTTGAATGGCTAGAACCACTTTTGGGTCTTGGAAATGTCCAAGATGAGTCACATGGCCTAAATAGATGCGCATATGAGTAGTATCCTCAACATAACACATTTTAGGTGTCTACAAATGCTCCTTTTTGAGATGCATTATGGGAAAACACAACACTGAGCAAAAAAAATTAACCTAAAGCTATATTGTAGGTTGATTCATGTTCACTAATCTGGTCAACTTTAGATACCCCAATCATGGAAAGGGTACGCATATATAAATCATTGCTTCAAACAAGTTAAAGAACTTGATTCAAGTACAACCTTTCACTTCAGGCTTCCTTGATCTTGGATTTTGTTCAGTCATGAAGAGGTAAGGACCTACCTTCATGCTTCAAGAATGCCAAGTGTTTGTTTGATTAATTTACTTGTTTTTTGTCCCAAATAGGGGTATGATTATTTTTGGCAATTATTTACGGATGAATGCAATTAACATGATTAGGTGTTCAATTATTGATTTTTATTATGAATTTTATGATTATGACTACCCCCTCAAGTGACGAGTCGATGAGGAATATGGAAAGTGATGAAAATGATGAGTCGCTTGACCAATATGACTGATTTGGATAGTGCAAGATGATAATTATTGTCCTATTACAACTATGATTTCAACCATTAATAGTAATTGTACTTCTCTATCCCATGGAGCAGTTCGATTGTAATGGCCTTATTAGAGAATCAATATGATAGCAATTCAATTTAAGCATGTGATGAATCACTATATTTGATGATTTGATGAAATTTCATAGAAAAAAGGAAATGAATACCTCGTTACCATGGAGCAGTCCGACTGCAATGGACTTCTTGGAGATTGAAGAGAAAACATTTCAATTCATTAATGAATAATTTGGTTCAAATGTCCTTATGGTAATTTACTCATCTTACTGGATTGCATGGAGCGTAAGTCACTACAACCGCCAAGTGTATAGGGTAAATAACTGGATACGAGGTGCACTTGAGATTTTTTTTATTTAATTTTTGTGATTTATGATGATTATGGACTGGCAGATATGCATTATGAAACTCCTTACGGTGAGAAAATGGGTACATTTATGACCATTTCTTGGCCATCATAAAAATAGTGATAGATATTTGCAAATACCATAGCCGATATCGATGTCAATGATCGGGCCTAGCCATATCTACGATCGCGTTCAAAGTGAGTAGAGGTCAAAATTACAAAATATAAAAGGAATTTTAGGTATTTTGTAAATTCATTATTTCCAGCTAGATTTGGAGAATAGTGAGCTCTGAGGAGAGAGAAATAATTTGATATGGAATGCTACTACAATCACCCTAAACCATGATGACGGAGCATCCAGAGGTTTCCATGAGTGACAGAGCCGGAGCTCCTAAGGTAGATTCGTCATATCTCACTCTCATAATTTGTGCATTTAAAAATGAACCTCACTAATTAATGGGTTAAGGAACCACATTAAACTACAAGTAATGAACCTCACCCCTTAGTTTAGGTGTATCTTAGGTTAGCTTAAGGGGGATATGATTTTAAATTTTTGCATTTTTGGGTGGGAAATGACCTCACGTGGGGTCTATCTCGTGGCCGCTATTGACGAGGGTAGAACCCTATTTGCCAAATGGGGGCCATCATCACTATGGGAGGTGAGGTTCAAAACCCAACAATAAAAAAATTAATCGTTGGTGGTGGCTGCTAATGACATTGGCGGCCACCATGGCGGCTATTAGTGCTATGAGCGACAGAGAACCTTAGGGTCAATTTTTTAATTTTTGCATGATTTTTTGATTTTTTTGTTTGGTTTTTTTGTTTGATTTTGAGTGAGTGATTGTTTGCATTGAATTGTGCTCTACTATATGCCAGAATATGACAGCTTGGGGTTGAGATCCCAATCTACTTTTTGAGTTGTGGCCCTTATTAGATGATGATGACTGGGAGTGGTTTGGAGTTATTGGCCTTAAATATGTTGTGAGATTACCGACTGTGATGTCGAACCAGTCATACTTGATAGCCTTACCCTATCGATGGGATAAAAAGACTAACATTTTCCATCTCCCCATTGGAGAGATGACAATGACATTAGAGGATGTCTACCGTATCTTTAGGATTCTCATAGATGGACGGGCTATTGTTTCTTTGCCTACTACGGTGAGGGGGTAGTTTTTTCTCAGTTTTTTGAAGATAAAGTTGAGGAGGAACTAGGGGATATTGAGCATGGTAGAGTTCTTGTGGAGTATTGGTATAGACAGTAGGTATTCTCTCGGAACCAGGTAGTACTTATGCACATTATATATAATGTGCTACTATTTGAATCTTCAGGTGCGAGGTTCCCTTGGAACCTCCTAGACATGGTGTAGGTCTACTGGACTGCAACTTGGAGAAACCTTTGATTATGGCATGGGGGAGTGTACTTTTGATAGAACTCTATGATGAGCTATATCATATTACATGGTGGGAATGAGTCGAAGTGGGATGTAGCCTGCTCCTATAGATCTGGGGGTGGGAGCACATACACATAAACCGACTTGGAAAATTACCACTAGCTATAGCTACCTTAGATGATGTAGACTACTACTATGCTGTGAGATGACCACATGATATGGAGACTAGATGAAGCCATCCACATGTAGGTGGACTAGATCACTATATTAGTGAAGAACACAAGCTTATATTGAGAGGGGGGTGAACAATATAAGACCTCTTTTTATTTTTTCCTTTATACTTCAAAATAGTAAAGCAATATACCCAAAGCAATAACAAAGCAATGCATAATATCATCCACAAAGTGACACCAATTTTAACGTGGTTCACCTAGAATGGTTGGGCTACATCCACAAAACTTTTCTCTAAAAGTTATCTCAAAGTTCTTTGGGAATCCTTCCCAATTACAATGTTTATGAGCCTCGGCCCAAAGGAGATACTTTCCCCCAATAAAAATTTATGAGCCTATGCTCAAAGGAGATACCTTCCCCTCTACTCTAGAAATGATCCCTCAGAAGATCAACTGCCTCTACCTCTTGCCAGCACATGGAACTCCTTTCCATCGAAGACCTCCTGTCCTCAATTCTTAGCCTAAGAGACCTCTCGCCTTCTACGATCACGTCCATAGCAGACTCAAGCAACTCTGTACCAAACATAGTCGATCGATCTAGTACAAGTCTTCCTCTGTCTATCAGATCTGTCCAACTCTTGAACAAATCAATCCTCTACATAGAAGCCTTCTCAAAGACTTGCCAAATCTGTCCTCAGGTTCTTCTCATAGAACCAATGCACCTCTATCCTCAAGTTCTTTGATAGAACTATCAAACTCAACTCACAAGTCCTCTGCTAGGACCTATCCAAATATGCTCACAAGTCCCCACCGAAACCTATCCAAAAACTGCTCACAAGTCCCCACCGAAACCTGTCCAAAAACTGCTCACAAGTCCCCATCGGAACCTGTCCAAAAACTACTCACAAGTCCCCACCGGAACCTGTCCAAAAACTGCTCACAAGTCCCCACTGGAACCTGTCCAAAAACTCAGCAAGCTCACAAAGAAAAATTTTCTTAGTAGGAAATCACAAAGTGAATTGTTAGAGACCCAATGTGATTTGTCAAACTCAAAGAAGCATAAAGAGAATTGTTAGAGACTCAATATGTTCTATACTCAAATCCCAATCTCAAAACTCAACTCAAATCAACTCAGCTCAATCTCAATCTCAAATCTGAAAACCCAACTCAATATCTGAAATGGATAGGATAGAATGTTTTCTTTCAAGAACATGAAACCCCAAAAATTGCCAACTATGCAAAGAATCACATAACAATGATACTCATGTTCTTTTCACCATCAATTAGGGTTTCAAAAACAATGCTCATCAAACAAGGTTTAGTCAACCAACACCATTCAACTCAACATCAAATTTGAAGCATTCAACCAATCATCACAAGAAAAGGAAACAAGTAGAAATCCTTTTCCCTCCAAAGATATTTGAAAAAAACAGCCACCAACACAATATCACCAAATGCAAAGAATAACTTGCTCAAATCAACTCAATGGAGTAAGCCCAATATCATGAATCAAGTAAAGCAATAACTTGATCAAAAAACCTCTACGGAAGCAACTCAACCATCAAACTCAAAACAGCCAACCATGGGTTCCACCAACTCAATGCAAGTAGCTAGACTCACAAATATAAACCCTAGTGCACAAAGCTTCCACTATCTCAAACCAGAAATTATGCATTCACCAAAAACTCTCCTTAAGGATAACAATGCATAAGTAGTCTTCAACAAACCAGAAAATAGGATTTACACCCAACCAAAGGAAACCTAGTTGAAAACCTTTTCACTCCAACCTTATTTCAGAAAAACATACACCAATCATACTCATAAGAAAAATGTGCCCATACCTTTTTGGAGTAGAAGAAAATTGATCCTTAAAGCTGTCACCACACACAACCCTCAAACTTCCAACCAAGTTAGGGTTAGAACCAAGATAAATGAGCATATATAAAAACTTTCCTTAATACACCTTTTAGCTCTTCTTTAAAAACAACCACCAAAGAAGCCAAAAACACAACCAAAACTTACACCTTATATCTCCATTTTTAAATTTAGCATAGCAAAAGACTAATCTCAAAAATACAACCAAAGAAATATCCCATTATTTCTCCTATGTCTTTTAAACAATGCTAAACAATGCCAAAAATCATATCAAGAAAATAATCACACCTTATAATGGCTGCCCTTGAAGAATCCGAAATTCACGGCACAAAACACGTTTTAATAAAAACGTGACTAATCCATGCACGACTCCCTCCGTGGGGATCGAAACATAGACCTATGCCTATGCAAGGCCCAAACGCAGCCTTCGCTGCCACTAGCCCACAAGGGGCTTACGAAATCCAAGACGGACTTCCTTCCACATAAACGGTCAAGCTTTCCGAAAGCTTTTCAAACCACGAGCTCTCCTCTTTCGTAGCGTAAACAGAACATTCGATCGTAGCCAAAACAATTAATTGCGTTTAATTTTCCAAGTGAGTTTAACCTTAGGAACCTTCTCATATTTATAGTCCATACGTGGACTTTAGAACACATCAGCTGCAAAGAAAAGTAATTTCGAATTTAATCAAAATTTGCTTTCTAAAGGGTTTAAAAACCCTTAAGTATTTTTAATAAATTAAAAATAATTTCTCCCTTAATTAATTAAATAATTAATTAATTAAAACCTTGAAGGGTTTTAAATAATAATTAAATAAATAATAAAGAGAACCTCCATTGGTTTTAATAAAAACCATTTAACTTGGTTTTAATGAAAAACCCTTGCCAATGGAATCTCTCTGGATTCTATTGGAATCTTCCACCTTTGAAGCCAACACATCCTCTTAACATTAATGCCATTTCCTTTTGACATCAATGAAAACTCATAGACAAGAAGCTAGGATCTCAAACCCAAAATTGCCAACAATCTCCCCCTTTGTCATTGATGGCAAACCATGCTTCTCAACAACACAGAAACTCAACATAAATAGCTCCCCCTGTCTTGAGGCTCTCCCCCTTTGTCATCAATGGCAAAGGGTCACCTTTGGGGCTCGGGACTAAGAATGAGCCTCTTAGCTTAGTCCCTCCCCCACCTCCTGTTGAGGTGTTTAATTCTGGGGTGGGAGTAAAACTCCCATTAGGCACTGATCATCATCAACGTCTATAACTTCCTTGTCGGGCCTTCTCTTGAACTCTTTGTCCATATTCCTATTCCTGTCACTGTTCTTGTTCTTGTTCTCATCCCTGTTCTTGTCCATGCCTTGATCCTTGGACCTGATCATGCCATTGTTCCTTTTCCTGTATTCTAGAATTTTAGCTCTACATTGTCTGATTTTGTGACCTTCATTGTTGCACTTGAAACACTTGAGGATGTTGTTTCTCTGAGGTAAACCTGATATTTGAATCCACCAGTTCTGACCAAACCTGTTCTGACCAAACCTGTTCTGACCAAACCTGTTCTGACCAAACCTGTTCTTGTTATTTGCCTTGCAATAAACTGCCTTGTGCCCAAACTATTGACAAGAGTAGCAATACCCTTGAAAGTAACTAGCACTTCTGAAACTGTCATTTACCTTCTTCACTTGAGCCATGCAATGTGAAGCCATGTGACCAAACCTGTGACAAGCAAAACATCTGCCTTGAAACTTTCCTTTAATTGACCTCTTAGGTTATGAAAACTTCTTCTCATTTTGAATTCTATTTTCTGTGCATCTATCATTCAAGGACTCCTTTTCTGAAATACTTTCCTCATCAGAACTCTCTTTCTTTTGGAGTCTCTTACTAGACTCTCCAACTTGTTCCTTGTGTGGCTTAACAAAACCAAGGCCTGTTTTATCTGTTGTCTTTCTTTGACCTTTGATGAGTGACTTAACCTTTTTGGAGCTATCTTGAACCCTGTAAAGCTTATCCTTGTACTCTTTAGTTTCCTCTTTCAAAGAAGCCATTTTTTGTTCTAACTCACTATACTCAAGAACCTTAGACTCTAACTCATCCTTGAGTTCTTGTGTCTTAGCTATAGAGAAGTCAAGACTTTCTATAAGATCATCTCTCTCCATACAACATTCATCTAACTTATCCTTGAGTCTAGCATTCTTCTTTCTTTCCTTTTACAAAACACTAAGAGCACTAATAAGTTCACTTTCAAGATCCTTTATTTGTTTGCTTTTTGAATCATCAAAGCCTTTTTCAGATTTCTTATCACTAGAGGTGCTACCCTTTTCAAAAACCATACATGCATCTTCCTTATAGTTTTCTAAAGCATCCTCATACATACTAGAAACCAAATCATTATTTGTGCAATCATCCTCAAGGTGACCAAAATTTCCACATCTAAGACATTTCATGATAATGAATCTATGTTTCGGTTCTTCCTCTTTTTTGATATGAACAACATCTCATTTTCATTATCACTTGAAGAACTTTCACTATCACTACTAGAACACTTACTTGCTTTGTCTAGGTAGAAACTCTTCTTGTGCTTGTGAGAATACCTCTTTCCTTGATGTCTGTGCTCATCTTTGTTTTTCCTGTGATGCTTGTGCTTTTCAAAAGCCTTGCTCTTAGAATCCTGTTTATCTTCATCACTTTCATTCTTGGGAACAGATATAGTCAATAGCATAATGACCAAACTTTCCACAATTGAAACATCTTATATTTTTCATACTTTTGTGCTTTCTAGAGAACTTGCCTTTCTTGCTGTAATATGCCTCTTCATCACTAGAAGACTCATCACTATCTTGAAGCTGTTTACCTTTGGAATTCTTGGTAGCCTTGAAATCTGCCTCTTTCTTGACATCAACCTTCACTTGAGTTCTCAACTCAAATGCTGCAAGTATACTATGGAGCTCATCCTTTTTCAACTTATCCAAATCTTTAGCTTCCTCAATAGCAAAAATATTTTCACTAAATCTATTAGGAAGAGATCTTAAAATCTTATCACAAACATCATTTTCAACAAGCTCAAGACCTAAGTCTTTCATGGAGTTAATAACCTCATCCATACGAAGCATGTAGTCACTAATATTTTCATCATCATTCATCTTGAGTTGTTCAAACATACCTTTGAAGTGTCTCAACTTGGCCTTTCCGACATTTGTATCACCTGTATGAACCACCTTCAACTGTTTCCACATTTCACTAGTTGTCTTGCGGTGAATCACTTTGGTGAGATCTGCTTTCTGTAAGCCTTTCAGGATTGCATTCATTGCTTTTGAATTGCTGTGATGTAGGAGCCTTTCTTCTTTAGTATTAGGACCATGTTCAGGAATAGTGTACTCATCTTCAATCACTTCCCAAAACTCATTCCCAAGTGCCATTAGATGAACCTTCATCCTTGCACTCCAAAGACCAAAATCTGACCCATCAAGAATAGGTGTTGCATTGCCACTTGAATAATCCATTGTGTTCTTTACTAGCTTTTCCTTCAAGTCGTTAAACTTTTCGAAGGCACCCGCTCTGATACCAATTGAAGAACACAAGCTTATACTGAGAGGGGGGGTGAATAGTATAAGACCTATTTTTAATTTTTCCTTTATACTTCAAAATAGTAAAGCAATATACCCAAAGCAATAACAAAGCAATGCATAATATCATCCACAAAGTGACACCAATTTTAACGTGGTTCACCCGTAATGGTCGAGCTACGTCCACAAAAATTTTCTCTAAAAGTTATCTCAAAGTTCTTTGGGAATCCTTCCCAATTACAATGTTTATGAGCCTCGGCCCAAAGGAGATACCTTCCCCCAATCAAAATTTATGAGCCTCTCGCTCAAAGGAGATACCTTCCCCCAATCAGAATTTATGAGCCTCTCGCTCAAAGGAGATACCTTCCCTCTCGCTCCGGAAATGATCCCTCGGAAGATCAACTGCCTCTACCTCTTGCCAGCACGTGGAACTCCTTTCCACCGAAGACCTCCTGTCCTCAATGCTTAGCCTAAGAGACCTCTGCCTTCTATGATCACGTCCACAACAGCTCAACAAACTATACCAAAAATAGTCAATCAGTCTAGTACAAGTCTTCCTCTGTCTGTCAGATCTATCCAACTCTTGAACAAATCAATCCTCTACATACAAGCCTTCTCAAAGACTTGCCAAATCTATCCTCAGGTTCTTCTCATAGAACCAATGCACCTCTGTCCTCAAGTTCTCTAATAGAACTATCAAACTTAGCTCACAAGTCCTCTGCTAGGACCTGTCCAAATCTGCTCACAAGTCCCCATCGGAACCTGTCCAAAAATTGCTCACAAGTTCCCACCGGAACCTGTCCAAAAATTTCTCACAAGTCCCCACCGAAACCTGTCCAAAAACTGCTCACAAGTCCCCACTGGAACCTGTCCAAAAATTGCTCACAAGACCCCACTAGAACCTGTCCAAAAACTCAGCAAGCTCACAAAGAAAAATTTTCTTAGTAGGAAATCACAAAGTGAATTGTTAGAGACCCAATGTGATTTGTCAAACTCATAGAAGCATAAAGAGAATTGTTAGAGACTCAATATGTTCTATACTCAAATCCCAATCTCAAAACTCAACTCAAATCAACTCAGATCAATCTCAATCTCAAATCTGAAAACCCAACTCAATATCTGAAATGGATAGGATATAATGTTTTCTTTCAAGAACATGAAACCCCAACAATTGCCAACTATGCAAAGAATCACATAACAATGATACTCATGTTATTTTCACCATCAATTAGGGTTTCAACAACAATGCTCATCAAACAAGGTTTAGTCAACCAACACCATTCAACTCAACATCAAGCTTGAAGCATTCAACCAATCATCACAAGAAAAGGAAACAAGTAGAAATCCTTTTCCCTCCAAAGATATTTGAACAAAACAACCACCAACACAATATCACCAAATGCAAAGAATAACTTGCTCAAATCAACTCAATGGAGTAAGCCCAATATCATGAATCAAGTAAAGCAATAACTTGATCAAACAACCTCTATGGAAGCAACTCAACCATCAAACTCAAAACAGCCAACCAAGGGTTCCACCAACTCAATGCAAGTAGCTAGACTCACAAATATAAACCCTAGTGCACAAAGCTTCCACTATCTCAAACCAAAAATTATGCATTCACCAAAAACTCTCCTTAAGGATAACAATGCATAAGTAGTCTTCAAAAAACCAGAAAATAGGATTTACACCCAACCAAAGGAAACCTAGTTGAAAACCTTTTCACTCCAACCTTATTTCAGAAAAACATACACCAATCATACTCATAAGAAAAATGTGCCCATACCTTTTTGGAGTAGAAGAAAATTGATCCTTAAAGTCTGTCACCACACACAACCCTCAAACTTCCAACCAAGTTAGGGTTAGAACCAAGATAAATGAGCATATATAAAAACTTTCCTTAATACACCTTTTAGCTCCTCTTCTTTAAAAACAACCACCAAAGAAGCCAAAAACACAACCAAAACTTACACCTTATATCTCCATTTTTAAATTTAGCATAGCAAAAGACTAATCTCAAAAATACAACCAAAGAAATATCCCCTTATTTCTCCTATGTCTTTTAAACAATGCTAAACAATGCCAAAAATCATATCAAGAAAATAATCACACCTTATAATGGCTGCCCTTGAAGAATTTGAAATTCGCGACACAAAACACGTTTTAATAAAAACGTGACTAATCCATGCACAGCTCCCTCCATGGGGATCGAAATGCAGACCTTCGCCTACGCAAAGCCCAAATGTAGCCTTCACTGCCACTAGCCCACAAGGGGCTTACGAAATCCCAGACGAAATTCCTTCCACAAACGGTCAAGCTTTTCGAAAGCTTTTCAAACCACGAGCTCTCCTCTTTCGCAGCGTAAACAGAACATTCGATCGCACCCAAACCAATTAATTGCGTTTAATTTTCCAAGTGAGTTTAACCTTAGGAACCTTCTCATATTTATAGTCCATACGTGGACTTTAGAACACGTCGGATGCAAAGAAAAGTAATTTCAAATTTAATCAAAATTTGCTTTCTAAAGGGTTTAAAAACCCTTAAGTATTTTTAATAAATTAAAAATAATTTCTCCCTTAATTAATTAATTAAAACCTTGAAGGGTTTTAAATAATAATTAAATAAATAATAAAGAGAACCTCCATTGGTTTTAATAAAAACCATTTAACTTGGTTTTAATGAAAAACCCTTGCCAATGGAATCTCTCCGGATTCTCTTGGAATCTTCCACCTTTGAAGCCAACACATCCTCTTAACATTAATGCCATTTCTTTTTGACATCAATGACAACTCATAGACAAGAAGCTAGGATCTCAAACCCAAAATTGCCAACAATTAGGTCTTTGATGGGATTACAGTAGAGTCAAATAGTATGGAGACCCTACCTAGGTTATCATGTGTGGGATGAGGTAGGTAGATATTTGTCCTGAGTGAGGCATGGTAGATGGATTGTGAGGAACCATGAGAAGGTGAGGGAGTAATTCCACTATGTTTAGATCACTAGGTAGTTTGATATTGTGTAGGATGTGCTAGAGGATCTAGTCCTCTATCATCATTGAAAGGCAAAGACACAACTTCTAGTACCACAAGTGATAGGGCTGACAAAGGAGGTGGACCCTATTATTGATGACACAAGTGCAGAGGACCCCAAGACCACCGTAGAGTATGAAAATTGGTGGGTCTCTCAGATATGGTAGGGTGGTGGCAACCTAGGCAGATATAGGGATGAGGCAATAGCCAAGGGAGGTGATGATAATGGGTGACAAGTGCGTTTCAATATGGAGGACGAGTGGGGACAGGCAACAATTACTATTGATGATCCCTAGGATGAGGAGGTAGGTGAGGAGGATGCCGTAGATTATGAGGTATCACATCTACGGGCTTAGGTGCATAGCTTACAGGTGCAACTACAGGTAGCTTAGAGGTAGATGATGGAGCGAGATACATCTCTTGCTACTGTACAGAGTTAGTTGAGTGCAATATGGTAGCTATGGTGGGGGTATGCTGAGGAGAGGACCACTCTCTAGACTCAGGTGGACATAGCTTAGATAATTATAGATACACTATGGATGCAATTGGTAGCTAAGACTATCAAGGTAGATGATCTGAGGACACAACTAGCATTTGCTACTATGAGTCAAGATGCACCTTCCACTCCAACCACTCAAGGATTGGTAGCATCAAGTAGGGATACATAGGTCACGAGACTAAAGGGACTCCTAGATCAAAATGAAACTCAACGTAGAGCAGATACTATGTATATCATTGCTATAGAAACTCGAAGCAAGCAGAGTGAGTTTGGGTAGTCATTAGTGTGGCCCAGTCATAGGTCATGTGTGCGATATGAGAGATAGCAGGTACTAGCTCCAAACAGCCTCGTAGATATGGAGCTGAGGGTGGAGGTAACTCAGGGGGTGCAGACCCTGTTTGATATGTCAGGATGACTTGTATCATTTTTGAGTGTAAGGTTTGAGGACCTACATAGTTGTAGCCTACAGGTATTTTTTTACCTCTATGTACTCTGACACACATATATATGATACTATCTATTTATGGCTCATTATGTGTATTATGTCTTTGCTTTTATGTTCATATATGCATTTATGGATGCAATGCCTAGATGATAATGTGATTATGCTATGTATACGATGTACTGATGACATGCACTAGCTATATGATATATGTATGATTAGATGATGTGATCTAGATGTGTAGATGCACTATTATATATGATTAGATGGATGCAGTGGTTAATGTTAAATGAATGCATTGATTTGTTTCATTGATTATGCATTTAATCTATGTTTATGATATGGTAGATAATATGTATGTAATGCATTAATTTTATGTGGATGGTCTAATGCAAATGAACCTGTATGCTTTAATCATTTAAAAAATAAGGAATGAGTCTAATATGTGTTTATCAAACTAATGGAAGACACCACAAAATGTATGAAAATCATAAATAAAAATGATAACTCTTATCATAAGAATTAATCATTTAAACATCCATATGTGGGATAAGATGATATGAGATGTATGGGTTTTCCCAAAAAGCTTCTATAAATTAAAAGATATGCATAAAATAGTCAATGGCCATCTAGATATCATTGCTAATATATATTTGGTATCTATCCTATTCTATGTGTATCCCTTAATAAACAAAAATTCATAAGGAAAAATATGCATGATTTGATGATATGATTTGTTCCTCTAGGGAAATTTTTGAGGTTTTCCATAAAACTCAAAAACCCTAGTTGATTGATCAAAAGTTGTATAATGACTACACATGACTCCTAAAATATATGTCTGTTAAGAAGACCAAGATATTCACTATCCTTGTATGTGCAAGGTGAATATATTAGATGAGGTATAATACTACCTCATTGCCAGGTGGGTTTCATTCAACCCATTGTTGTATTGAGGATCACCATATGGTCATCATGATCCTAAGTTTGGATGCATTTGGACTAGACTACTAGGTAATACAAGCCACATAAAGCTAGCTCATCCATAAGTTGATATTGGTCTATACAAAATAAGGTCACTAATGTGATAGACATATCACCACGCATAAGGATACTCCATTTCCAGGTTGGTTTCATTCAACCCATTACTATAATGAAGATCACCTCATGGTGGCCAAATACTGAATATTCTAGGGATTCAAGCTTGTTACTCCCTTGTTTTATTTTAATTGCTTCAGATACTTGCTCATGCTTAGTGATGATAATCATTGTTTATTTTACATTTTGTTTTATTTTGAAGCAAGGGATTTTCTTAGTGATGAAAATCACTATTTATTTTGCTTTGCTTTGGGAATTTTCTCATTTTGTGTAAAAGCAAGGGATTTATTGGGTAGGGGGGAGCTTGTCCTTTTGCCAATAATAAACACTCTAGACCATGCACATGATAATATGAGCAAGGAAAACCTTTCGCTTAAGGTGACCAGGATCACTTTGTAGTGTCATACTTCCTTGTTCAAACTAGGATTGTTAATGTTTCAAACTGTGATGGGATTTTGAGATATACAAAGTACTATCAAAACTAGACCTTACCTTCGAAAGCCAAGATAGCTTTCTAAAAAATCTGAAAATACAACTAGGAATGGCTGAATGAACATAAAACCCTAGTATACACCTAATAGCAACTTATAAGGTTGTGTTGAAAACACATTTATTCACAATGAATATGAATGGTGATGATTTTGAGGATGCATGATTGGCATACAAATGCGGTGTCATTCGTAAGAATGTAAATACAACCTATCTTAATGCAAGTGCAATGGATGAATATGCCCAATGCAATGCAACTACTGAATGCAGATGATGGAATGCAAAATCTAAATGTTTTTGTGTTTTTAATGTTTTGAATTGTTTTTGTGTTTTGTTGTTTTTTTCGATTTTTTTTTGGAATTTTGATGGTTTTTACTTTTTTTGGATTTTATGTATAAAATTACCTTAAGTGAAGAATGTTGAGAGGTTTAAGATATTAAACACCTTCTAGTGATATTATGTGGTAACTTCTAGGTCCTATATTCTCTGAAATGATGAAAGGACCTAACCAATTGGCTACAAATTTGTCTCGCAAATGAGGCGACATGTTTGAGTTCTTTTGGTTCTATTTTAGCACAAGGTCCCCAACTTTAAAGTATCTTAGGTGGAATTTATTATTGTAATATCATTTCATATGATCTTGGTAAACATGGATATGGTCAAGAGCATTCACTCGACGTTCATAAAGAAGGGTCAGTTGATCTAGGCGAGCTTGTCATGCAGTGTCATCATCGATGAACTCTTTCAATGAGATGCACAAAAATAGAATTTCCAATTCCAAGGGCATAATGGTCTCAATGCCATAGAATAGCAAAATTGAGGTTACCCCAGTGGGTGTCTGTATGCTAGTTTGATAAGCCCATAAAGAAAGAGGTAATTGAAGGTGCCAATCCTTATGATTATCTTTTATAGTCTTCTTTAGTATGGCAACTACTATCTTGTTAGAGGCCTTTGCTTACCCATTAGTCTACGGATAATAAGGTGTTGCAAATATGTGCTAAATATTGTATTTGGACGTCAAAGCCCACACATATTTATTCTTAAATGAGTTACCATTATCCAAGATGATCTTGGATGGGATTCCAAAATGACATGATTTTATGGAGTATAAAATTTACAATACATTCTCTAGTTGTAGAGGTTAAAGGGATCGCTTCCACTCACTTGGTGAAATAATCAATGGATATTATGACAAACGTGTGTCAACCCAAATATGGGGGAGATATATTACCAATTAGATCAAAAAATCACTGATAAAATGGTCAAGCCGCTTGAAATTATTACAAGGCCTACAATGGCAGGTGCATAAGATTAGCACGATGCTGATATTTAATGCATTTTATAACATACTAGTATCAATCCTTCTCCATGGTGGGAAAATAATAACCCATTCAAAGGATGCACTTAATGATGGCCATGCCACTAAAATGGCCATCACATGTACTGTTGTGAGCTTGCAAAATTACCCAAGCTGATTATTGAAGCTTAATACAACAAAAGAGAATTCCATCGTACCTATGATGATACAAGATATCTCCTAACAAGATATATTTGGTTACTTTTTGTTTGAATTCTCTTTTTGTGGTATGTGATAATCCTGCAAGGATTATTCTAAGCTTTAGGTAGTGTAATTGGTTGAGCCAATATTGATAAGAAATAACATCAACTAATTGAACGACTTGTTCCTATTGTGATTCGAGCTACACAAATGCAGATTGGAAAAAACCTTATGGTGAATGGTAGTACCATTCACTGAAGAACCCTACAAGATAAAGAACACCCAAGATGTATTTATTAAAAAGTCTCTAGATTTATTGAACCACTCATGGTTTGGTTCTATATGAATCATGTGGATTGATTCATGATTGTTTGGAGCCTCACACAACATTACAGATTACGAGAGCATATTGACCTAGATGGTAATGAAGTCAATGAATAAATTTTGATGGAATAAGGATCCCAAATATGCCATAGTGTCCATGAATCTATTTGATGTACGAGGGACTGCCTCGATGTCATAACACTCCAGTTCAGCTAAATAAGTGGCCATAAGTTCTTTATATGCTCTCAGGATATGACACCTACACTAATAGATTCCCTTAACCTGGTTGACTATGAGTAGGGAGTCACCAAACATATTTAATTTTTTGATAGTCATCTAGTCCCACTGTGATCACCACTTGTAAAGTAGCAAAAACTATGCATCTAGTCTATTACACTATTATAACAAATTGAAAACATGAAATTATGTAATGTTGGAGATTTTGAGTCAAAGTTGTCATTGATGTTAAGGAAGAAAGTTGTCATTGACGTCAAGGAATAAGCTACACTTGATGTCAAAATATCAAAAGAAATAATGCGAGAGGTTGATTGAAAAGATGTCATAATATTATTTTTATATTATGCGAGGAAAAAATAAAGGGTTTTTGTTAAAACCATGGTGGCCAGATAAAGGGTTTTTATTAAAACCATGGTGGCAAAATTATTTTTTATTAAATTATTATGAGCAACAAAAAGTTTTTATTTAACCCCCAAGGAGGCTTTAATTGTATAAAGCCAAAGGTTACAAAGTTAATTTATAAAATTTCAATTCTAAATAGAATTTAAATGATTTATAAATTAATTACGCATATTATAAGGGCGTCGACGTCCAAGTTTAGTACACTGTCGACGTGCAATATTTGGAATGCAAAAGGTATTTAAACCTTTGTCTAAGTTTAAAACCAAGCATTCTAATTTCCTCCAATTATTTTCATGCCAAAAATCGTGCTAAGATTTGTGGAGAAAGTGCCAAGGAACAACAAAAAAAAAGCTTGTGGATTCAGTAAGAAGGGAGCACATCGAACACACTACGTGGCAAGAGGAGAAGGGATCCAAGGGCTCTAAAGGATTCAAAAAAATATCAAAGTGCTTTCTATGATTTTAGTGGGCACGTGAGCACTTCAGCCAAGGCGCTAGCAAGGGAGAGAGTGCAAGATCGAATCCCGTGAAATGCGAAGCGATAGATATAAAAGGTTTTTATATTTTTGATTTAATTTTTGATTAAGTTGCTAAGGTTGTGGAGAGATAAGGGTTGTTAATAGAAATAAAAATTATTCTTTGCTTTGCTAAGGCTAGGGAGAGATAAGAGGTAAATTGGTTATGATATTTACCTAAGTGGTAAATGGAAATTTACTAGGGTAATATTTTTTTACCTTAGGGAATTAAAAATTGATTTATTGCATATATTTGGTAAAGTGACTTAATCAATTATTGCAATATTGAGAAGAGTAAGGTGTGATTGGTCAATTATTGTTGATGGATGATTTATTTAAGATGGAGTAATAAGGTGTATGTAAGTTTTGATATTTACATTGTATCTTTAAGAGAGTTTATCACATTATAACTTCTTTGAGCTTGGCAAAGAAGTGTTTGTGGTTGTGGCAGATTTTTGAGGTTCCTTCATCATCAAGAAAAAGGTATGGGCATATTCTTCCATAGTTGAGTTGATTGGTTGGTTTTCTGAAAAACAAGTTTGGAGTGAAAAGGACTTAAGTAGGTCTCCTTAGTGAGTGTGTTGAGTTAATACTTCAAGGTTTTTTTGGAATAAAGATTTGTTAAAATATTGTTTTATAAGCATTGTTGTTGAAGCCATTGGTTGAGTGAAGAACTTGACTAGGGTTTGAACAGAACATGAGTATCATTATTATGTGTGATTGTTTTATAAGCATTGTTGTTGAAGCCATTGGTTGAGTGAAGAACTTGAACTAGGGTTTGAAAAGAACATGAGTATCATTGTTATGTGAGATTGTTTTATAAGAATTGTTGTTGAAACCATTGGTTGAGTGAAGAAATTGAACTAGGGTTTGAAAAAAACATGAGTATCATTGTTATGTGATATTATTTTATAAGCATTGTTGTTGAAGTCATTGGTTGAGTAAATAATTTGAACTAGGGTTTGAAAAGAACATGAGTATCATTGTTATGTGAGATTGGTTGATAAGCATTATTGGAAACATTTTGAGTGAAGGTTCATATGCTTGGACTAGGGTTTGTAAGCAAGGATTGTTTCATTGAGTGATTGGTTGAGTAGAGTTGATTGAGCCTAGTCAAGTGGATGTGTAAAGTGATTGTTCAAGTTCTATAAAACAAACTATTCTATATTCTGAATTTATTTGAGGAAGTGATTGAAAGTGATTGAGCATTGAGGTGATTGTGAAGCATATTGATTCTCTCATAATTATCTATATGTTTCTAAAAGAGTGATTGAAAGTGATTAAGCATTGAGGTGAATGTGAAGCATATTAAGTATATAACAATTCTCTGTATGTTTCTAAAAGAGTGATTGAAATTAATTGAGCATTGTGATGAGTATAGAGCATATTGAGTCTCTAACAATTCTCTTTATGTTTATATGAAATTGGACAAGTTCTAGTGTGGACTTGTTGAGCATATTTGAGGCAAGTCTTTGAGAAGACTTGTGGAAATATTTGGGTAAGATTTTGTGGAAGCTTACAATACAAATTGAGAATAAATTTGGATAAGTTCTTGTGAGAACTTATTGAGTAGATTGGACAAGTTCTAGAGAGGACTTGAGGACATATTAGTGTGATATTTTGTGGAAGCTTATGAGGTAGATGTGAGACAAGTATTTGATAAGACTTGAGAACAGATTTGATTGATTTATTTATTCAAACCTTGAGTTAAGGTTTGAAATAAATCCAACAGAGGTTATTTGAGATTGAGTCAAGCTTTGAGTTAAGACTTAAAGATAGAGATTGAGGATAGATTTGTGCTATATCGAAGGACTGTGTTTAGTACAGATTCAAGGACAAAGTTTGGTGCATATTTGAGGATAGGTTTGTACCAGACCAAAGACAAATATTGAGGATAGATTTGTGCTAGACCGAAGGACTGTGTTTAGTACAAATTTGAGATATAGCTTTAGAGGTGACAGAGTTGAGGATAGAGATATCCAACTAGAGTAGTGAAAACAGGTGTCTTCTATGGATAGAGTTCCATTTGCTAATGACATTGGAGGCAGAGGTCTTCTAGAGGATCACCAGCTAGATCAGAGTTAGGAGATTGGTGTCTCCTGTGGATAGAGATCTACAAAATTTGATTAGGGGATTGGTGTCTACTTTAAATAGAGATCCATAAAAATTGTAATAGGGAAAGGATTCCCAAGAGAATGATTGAGAAATTTTAGTGAAAAATTTTCTTCGTGGAGTAGCCCACATTGGGTGAACCACGTAAATTTTGGTGTCTCTATTATGTGTGGTGATTTGTGCATTATTTTAATTACTGCTATTGATATTGCTATCTATACATTGCATAATATTGATTAGGAAAGAAAAGTAAAAAGTGGTCTTATACTATTCACCCCCCATCTTAGTATAAGCTTGTGTTATTCAATTGGTATCAAAGCGGGTTCCTTCAAAAGAGTTTAATAACTTGAAGGAAAAGGTAACAAGAACACAATGGATTCTAAGAATGGATCATCAGATAATTTAGCACTAGTATTTTATGGAAGTGACTACATATATTGGAGTACAAGGATGAATATTTACCTGATGGCACTTGGCAATGAGATTTTGGAAGCAATTGAAAATGGATACGACCCCTCAGTTGATCCACCTACAAATAAGGAAGGTAAGATTCTATAGAATTACAATTCAAAAGCAATGAATGCAATTTTGAGAGGTTTGCATAGAACACAGTCCATAAAAGCTATGGATTGTCAAGATGCAAAAGGAATGTGGGATAAGTTGCGAAGTATATATGAAGGAGATAAAGGTGTCATGAAAGCAAAGATACAAAATCTTAAAGGACAATTTGAAGAATTAATAATGAAATATGAGGAAAACATTAGTACTTATCTACTTTGAGTCTATGAGGTTGTTAATTTTATGCAAGGGCTTGGACTTAAGGTTGAAGAATCGGATGTTTGTGATAAGGTCTTAAGATATCTTCCAAAAAGATTTAGTGAAAAAATTTCTACTATAGAAGAATCAAAGGATGGTGATTCTTTGCAAAGAGATATGTTGCTTGGTATTCTTAAAACTTTTGAGTTGAGAACAAAATAACCTAATACCCATAAGGAATTAGCCTTCAAAGCAATCAAGAAGAAAAAGGGTAAGAAGTCAGAATCAAGCAATGAGTCATCCAGTGGTGAAGAAGCTAATTATGGCAGAAGGAATAAGGATTCAAGAAGATCTAGAGATGCAAAATATGTTATATGTTTCAATTGTGGAAAGTATGGTCATTATGCAACTAATTTTCAAGAATCTAAGAATAAAAATGATGAAGAAAATAGGATCATATAAATAGGGAATCAAAAAGATACAGACATCAAAATAAAGCAAGGATGGACAAATCAGACAAGAAAATAAGTTCTTCCAAATGCAAAAGATGATCTACTATGCAGACAAGGCAAGTAAGTACTCAAGGGATAATGATAACTATTTTTTAGATAATGATAATGATGAAGTCCTATTTATGATTGAAGAAAAAGAAGTCAAGAAAAGGTCACCAATAATTCTCAAGTGTTTTAGATGTGGTAACTTTGGAAATATTGAAGATAGTTGTACAAGAAATGGTTTCAGTTTTAGTGATGATGAATATGAAGATACACTTGAAGGACCAAAAGAGAATATTCTAATGGCTCTAGAGAAAGAAGAAAGTAATCCTATAGAATACAAGTCAAAAGAAAATGAAGATGTGGACAAGGCAAACAAATAGAGGAAGAATCAGATAAATAAAGATATGCTATCAAGGGAGAACTTATTTATGCTCTTGACATAGTAAAGAAGGTAAGAAAGAAAAACTCTAAACTTGAGTTTCAATTTCAAGAATGTGATGAAGAGAGAAAAATTCTTATAGAGGATCTATAAAAATCAAATGCTAAGATAAAGAAGTTCAAGGATAAGTTAGAAGCAAAGGTCTTAGAATGTGAAAGGCTAGAACAAGAGGTAGCTTCATTAAATATGAAAGTAAAAAAATCCAAATTCAAGCTACAAGTGTTCAAAAATAGCTCAAAGAACTTAGATAAGTTCATCAAGATACAAAAGCCTACATCAAACAAGATAGGTCTTGGATTTGAATATGAACAAAAGAAATGGGAAGAGAAGTCAACCTCAAGTTCTGAAGGAGAAGAAAATTCAGAAGAAGAAACTTTAAAAGAAGACAGTGTAAGATAAAGTGAGACATCTGAGGATGATTTGGACAACAAAAAGTTCAACAAGGACAGGAACAATGCACAAAGAAGAAACATATGGAACAACAATCAGAATAGGTCAATAGAGACTAAGACACCAATGAGGTCAAGACAAGAAAATTTTAATGGAAGGTGTTTCTCATGTCACAGGTTTGGACACATGGCTTCACAGTGCAAGACACATGAAAGACAAGAATATAGGAATAGATAACTTTTTCATGGGTATTGCTACTCATGTAATCAATTTGGTCACAAGGCAGTGAATTGCAGGGTTCATGATACAAAAGGATATGGCCTCACTAGGAGAAATCCTAAGACATTTGCACCTCCAAGTAATAATAACATTAAGTGTTATAAGTGTAGATTAAAGATACAACGCCAAATAGAAATAAAGAAATCACAATAAAGGAATGCAAAACAGTTGTACAAAATGAATGATTTTTATTAATCAATGGAGTTTAGAAACTCCTTTTAAGTACAACAGGGCCCGTAACCCTTTTCGTGATACAAAGTTACAATTTGTGCTAGGGTTCTCCGAAACCCTAGTCGGCACAATATGGTGGCATCTCCGAAGAATGTATCCTTAACCTCAATAGAATGAGTGGGCTTCGTTGTATCCTTTGGCTTGGACCACTCCGACAGCTTAGCACTGCTATCAACAAATAAGATCTACCACTAGAATCCTGCACACATTAAAATTATCAAAGAGTTAGAAACTAATAAGAGGGCTCCACTATGTGAGCCCTCAGAAACAGTCTAAAACCCTAGATTTATGAAATAAAAATAAACAGAATGCATAATTCAACAGCAGATTAATACATAAAGAAAGATTACTTGCTTTAGACGAATCTATACCTTTTCCTGTTAACGCGACGAGACCAGGCGGCAGCGATGGATGCGATGAAAGGGTTTAGTTCAGACTGAGGGCCGTAGAAGACTCAGAAGACTCAGGATTAACAGCAATAGCCAACTCCAGACTTAGATAGGGAAGATAAGTAGGTTTAGCCAAAGAGATAGATAGGGTTTGAGCCATCAAGGTGACTCAATTTATAATCTACTCTTAGGGCACACTTTAGGGTTTTAACGACACTTTGAACGTGTGGCTAAGATTAAAGTGGATCCAAGGGTAGAGAATAAATCTAGGTTGTGAAACGGATTAAGATGGATGGACGGATGAGATTAAATGAAGGATGGACGGCTCAGATTAAATCACTTAAACTTTATTTATATATATATTAAAATATTAAAAAATATATATAAATATTAATTTAAATAAATTTGGGGATGAAAAATGGCGGGAAAAGTGAAATTGGGCCAAATAATGGTGGGAAAGTGTGGATTTGGGCCAAATAATGGCGAGGAAGGATGGATGACCCGACACGTGGTCGGCGAGGAAGGTATAGATGACTTACAAGTGGTCTGGATTTTGGTGTCTCACGAGATGCCTCTTTTTGAGCTACTTTGTGTGAAGACACAATGTAGCACAAAAACTTAAGACACCTGAAAAGCTGGATCAGACGCAACTCTCTCTCAAGACTAAAGCACAACTTTGAAGACCAAAGAATAAAAGAATATTTAAATTTTTCAGCTTACCCCCTCAATTGGCGAGCGAGAATGGTTCTCACAAGCCAATTGGAAGAAATTTGGAAGATAATGAACAGTTTTTGCCCCAACGGTGAAAAAAAAAAAAAAAAAAAAAAAAGGGTTGGTGCATGCACCATCTGTTTATGTCCCAACAGAAAAGGGGTTGGTGTACAAACCAGAAAAGAATATGATTGAAGACAATATGAGTGATGTGAAAGATGGACCATTTTCTGCCCCAATGGTTATAAAGGGATTTTTGCCAAACTGTAAATTCCATGATCATGTAAGATGAATTCCACTATAGGAAAATTAGAAATTGATAACGGATGCCCCAACTCCTGTGTGTGAATCCATACTGTTGATGAAATTGCCTTGTTGGTGCCATTGATATGCAGAGATGAAAGATGCATGAAAGAGTCCGAACTCGAGAGATGCTCCTAGTGACTGTATGGATAATTCCTCGGGTCGAAACCAATAAACCTAGGTAGCCACAATCTCTAGCAAGACTTAAAATAATGACGATATGAAAGATTGTCCATGTTTAAGGCCCCATGAACTAGGCCATCAATGACAACTGTTGAGCAAATTAATCTTGGTATGAGGTCTTGAAAAGTAGAATATCCAAAATTGATTTCCAATTTTCAAACAGTGAAATAATTGATGATGATAAATGGTAAGTGTCCTTATGGTGGTTTAATCCTCTTACCGAATTGCATGGATTCAAATCGCTGCAATTGCCAAGGTGATAGAATATATAACTAGATACGAGGTTTACTTTAATTTGATTTGGCAAAAATATGCATGATGAAAGAAGAATGAAATTGACGATAGATCAGAAGAATTGATGAATGTGGTTAATTTTGTGAAGGTTTTGAATATTTTTAACTCAATTTGTAAAACAATGATGAATGATGCGCTTTTTGAGAGAAATGACAAAATTTGTGTCCAAAACTGTTGTAACCTTCACAAAATGTTTTATTATGATAAGAAGAATGGATGAATGCAATTTGATGAAATTTGGAGGAGGTAAGCTTCAATTTTGTAAGTTTTGTTCCTTTATTCAATACTGACACCAAACACCGGTCTGCGTTTGTGGTTGGCAGAGACGCCCGTTGGTGTTTAGGTGCTCTGAAGATGCAGGACTGTGTTTGAATCCACCATGAAATGCCCTACTGCATTTCAGGGTGCCAAAATTGGCTATTTAAACAGTTTCAGCGAGAATTTTGCTCATTTGTGCGTTCGAGCTTAAGAGAAGTGCGTCTGAGGGAGTGGAGTGAAGTGGAGTGAAAGGTTGTGTGGGAAAGTGAAGCACACAGGAGCTATGGCGAAGATGGGAGCAGACGCGCCAGTGCAGCCAGCTGAGGTATTTGTTCATTTAAGCAAGTACTTATTATGTGTTTTTTTTTTTTTTTGGCAAAAAATTTGTAACAAATTTTTGTTTTGTTGTTTTGCAGCTTAGGGTGTTAGAGGCACGACATCGATTCTCCCCTATCATTCCGGGGATGAGGAGGTCGTTGTCCCAGGAAGACTGGGAGATATTGGAGGTAGTGGGACTAGCGGAGGCAGCCCGATTGGAGGTAGTGAGTCTAGGCACACCACTAGGTCTAGGGCTCCTACTAGGTCTCAGGGGTCCTCTTTTGATGGTTAGCTTAGTGCTTAGATGCACTCTTTATGAGCCTTGGTGCCCTATTGTATATTGTAGCCTTTTGGCATTCATTGTACAGTTTGACATTTATACATATATATATATACATGGCTTTTATTTATTTGATGTTTTACTCTCTTTTGTGTGAATGCCTATGTTTTTGTGATGCATGTTTTTATATGTTTTAATGTTTTTGATGCATATGTGATGGAATGGAATGCAAACTTATAGATGATTAATGCGAGACTAAGTAAATGAAATATGCACTAAGAAGCACTCATACTTTTAGATAGTTAGATTTAGCCAACTGTTATCATAATTGTTTAATCAAGGGCACCGAACTTGGTGGCTTGTGAATGAATGACGTATGGAATGACATGAATATGAAAGAAGATATGGAGGGTGATATGGAAGAAGATATGGAGGAAGACTGTTTTACAAAGACTCAAACATACTAGTGGTATCAAACAAACTTACTAACACTGCCTAATTCAACTAGGACCAAATGTGTGTGCATGCGAGTTCATTAACCAAATCAGAAGCATGGTAGTGACTCTAGGCAATCAAAAACCTGTGTGTGCAAGTGTGTTCATTAACCTCATATTGCATAAATTAGGTAACCCTGTTATGGAGAAGACCCCGAAGCTAGTTTGTCCGTATGAGCATTCAGAGGTCTCTTTTTGAGGAGAGACATGTCGCCACGCAATGAGTATACTCCACTGCCAGTCAAGCGTCTATAGCCCCGATGAAGGTTAACTCCATAGTCCATGTTGTTTTAGACCTTTGTAAGCTTTTGGGATGACTACCTATCCGTCTGACTGGACAAGTAGTACGATATTTACAACTTATTTGGGATCAGTGGTGTGTGAAAAATGTTCATTTCCTTAGAGCTTTGGGGAATCGGATTCTCAACCGAAGTATGATGAGAATTTTACCCTATCCTTACTACTTTGTTTATATTTATATTTTGTGATTGCTTGTGATAGTGGTAAGAACCACTATTTTATGGACTATGTTTGCATGATAGGACAAACGAGGACTACCTTTTTCACTTCAAGGCACAACCCAAGGATGGTGTTATCTCTCTTTGACACAAGATGTTTTTAAGATGTGAAAATGTGATAGGTTCAAGACCGCTTTTGAAATCATTTCCTAATACTCAAGATTTTATTTAGTGTAATTTGTGATATGGCCCTAGAGAAATTTGACATGCATTTCGAAGTTTGCTTAAAACACTAGGAATGGCTGAGTGACTGAAAACATTTTGGCAATGTAAATATGTGCAAATGGAAAATGGGTGTACGAATGACAATTCAGTTTGATGGATTTTATGAAGGTGCCCCTGATTAAGGCAACATGACTTTTGCTTGACCAAATTTTATATCCAAAAGATAGAATGGTCTCTAACATGATATGCAACTATGGCTGAAAATGAAATGTTATGGTTTTCAATGAGATGTATGCACATGAAATGCAATGCAACTAACAATGAAATGCAAATTCTTTTTATTTTATTTGTTTTTTTGTTTTTTTTGTTGTACAAGCCATGTATATATGTACATATAAAATTCAAACTATGCGTAGAATGCCCTCAAGTGTATAACATTAAGTGGTTTGGGTTCTTCCTCTCCCTCTAAACTGGCAAGTCTATAAGTTCCATTACCCACTCTTTCAGTGACCATATATGGACCTAACCAATTAGCCGCAAATTTATCTCGAAGATGCGGCAATGCATTGGTGTTTTGTTGATTCTCTTTAAGGACAAGATCCCCTACTTGAAATTCTCTTAGATGAACTTTGGCATTGTAAGCACATTTCAATCGATCTTGATAAACTCGCAAATGCTCTAAAGCATTGATTTGTTTTTCATCTATGAGTGTGAGTTGATCAAGACGTGCTTGTCTAGCAGTATCATCATCGATAAATTCCTGCAAAGAAATTCGCAAGGAAGGGATCTCGAGCTCAAGAGGCATGATTGCTTCAGCTCCATAGACCAAAGAAAATGACGTTGCCCCAATGGGAGTTTTGATGCTTGTTCTGTAAGCCCATAATGCTAAGGGGATTTGTGTATGCCAATATTTATGATTTTCTTTAACAAGTTTCTTAAGAATAGCAATTATGGTCTTATTGGAAGCTTCGACTTGTCCATTGGATTGTGGGTAGTAAGGAGTTGAGAAACTATGTTGGATATTATACTTTTCGCAAAGAGCTCGAACATCCTTATTCTTAAAAGACTTGCCGTTATCAAAAATAATTTTAGAGGGAATACCAAAATGACAAATGATATGGTGAAGTATAAACTCCACAATTCTAGGACCTGTCAGATGCGGCTAGAGGAACGACTTCAACCCACTTTGTGAAGTATTCGATGGCTGTAATGATGAAAGTATGCTGTCCTGAAGAGGCAGGTGAAATCTTTCCAATTAAATCGAGACCCCATTGTGAGAAGGGCCAAAGGCTTTGAATGGGCTGTAAAACTTGTGATGGTATATGGGTTAAATTAGAGTGTTCTTGACACTTTTTACATTGTTTAACATATTTGCAACAATCTTGTTCCATAGTGGGCCAATAATACCCCCTACGTAAAATACGCTTTGCAATGGCCATTCCACTAAAATGACCACCACAAGTACCATCATGGGCTTCAAAAATAGCTCTATGTGTTTCACCTGCTTCTAGACAGTGGAGGAGTACTCCATCATATCTACGTTTATACAACACATCCCCCAAAAGAACAAAACGAGCTGCCTTTTGCTTAAAACAGCGGTGGGCAGTTCGAGACAAATCAGATGGGAGTGTTCCAAACTTGAGGAAGGCTACTATCTCACTAGACCAAGGCTCATATGGATCCGAATGGATAAAGCAAACATATTTTTCATCCTTAGACTCAGCACGGACAATTGTAGACTTAGAGATTATGGAAATGATTAGGGGCTGTACCTCTCCAAGGGAGTCCTTTGGAATCAATGATCCAAGAGAGGCCATGGCATCCACAAATCTATTAGTCGAACGAGGCAAACTAGTGATCTCATACCAATCAAACTTAGAGAGCAACTTCATTGCTACATCATGATAAAGCTTAATGGTAGGTTCTTTGGCTTGGTATTCTCTTGTAATTTGTTTAACCACGAGTTGAGAATCCCCATGTTGAGAAGAAACACACCCCCACTGAAAAATGAGATTCCATCCTTAGAAAATTCTGAACTTTCATTTTTGCAGCAGGGACCCTCTTGATCCTTTCCAGTTTTAAATCCAGTTTTGCTTGTTTCCTTTTTAAGTTGTGCTTTTCCTGTCTTTCTAGCCTGTGTTTTCTTAAGCTTAACTTTTACATGCTAGAAATCATTCATGCTTAAGCCAAATCCTGCACCGGTACCGAGAAAAATGCTGAAAACAGTTGCATAATTCACTGAAAAATCAAACTTTCCATTTTTGGTAGTGTCGCGATATCGCGACACTTCCATTTTCGAAAATGTCGCGATATCGCGACAGGAAAATACAAATGCAGCTAAGTCAAAAAAACGTAGCGAAATCGTGACACTTTCCATTTTTGGAAGTGTCGCGATATCGCGACATTTCCATTTTTGGAAATTGTCGCGAAATCGCTGCAGGATGAGGAGAGAGAGCCGAGGAGAAAAATGTCGCAAAATCGTGACATGTCGCATTTTCACGGTAGGAGAGAGAAAGTGGGCTGAAGAATCAAAAATCGGCTAAGTCGCAAATGTGTAGCGAAATCGTGACACTTTCCATTTTTGGAAGTGTCGCGATATCGCGACATTTCCATTTTTGGAAAGTGTCGCAAAATCGCTGCAGGATGAGGAGAGAGAAATCCGGGGAGAAAAATGTCGTGAAATCGTGACAAGGGAAGAAGGCCAAGCAAGGAAAGATGCGCGAAATCGCGACGTCGTGATTTCGCGACATCGCGAAATCGCGACAGAGAGAAGAAGGTTGTACGGAGGAGCGCGATTTGGCGACATGTCACGAAATCGCGACGTGTCCCATTTTCGCTGAGGATAAATGAAAAAGTGGCCAAGTCCAAAAGTTGCAGCGATGCGCTGCATGTCTCAAAATCGTGGGCTAAAGGGTGCAGCGATGCGCTGCATGTTTCCAAGTCGAGAGGTAAAGTTGCAGCGATGCGCTGCATGTCTCAAAATCGTGGGCTGGAGCTTGCAGCGATGCGCTGCATGTTTCAAAATCAGGGGTGAAAAGTGGCAGCGATGCGCTGCATGTTTCGAAGTCGAAGGGTGAAAATGGTAGCGACGCGCTGCACGTTTCGAAGAAGTCTTGCAAGACAAGCATGTCACGAAATCGCGACATGCTGGAGCAAAGTTGTATGGCCGCTAGCAAGAGGCGCGATTTCGCGACATGTCGCGAAATCGCGACATGTCACATTTTCACGGCCGATAGGGGGAGAAGCAGTGCAGCACTGGGAACGTCGCGATTTCGTGACATGTCACAAAATCACGACATGTCGCAGAATCACGTCAGGAGAGAGAAAGTCCTCAGTTGGCCTGAAAGTGCATTCCAACGGGGAACAAAAGGCATCCTGAGGTAGCGACACGTGTCAAAGCGTGAGGCAGACAAACAGAAGCCGAAATGCAAGCTTGTTTTGTGATTTTTAATCTGTTTTAATGTTTTATGCTTCTGATTTAATGATTTTAAAGTGCTAATATAATCTTTTTGTCTTTCATGCAGGATTCCATCTGGCACTTGCGGGACAACTGGGAAAGGCCATAAAGACAAAGTTAAAGTGTAGATTTAGTCAAGGACCACCATGCTAGAGGAAAAGAAGTCGGTAAAAGCATTCAATAGCAAATTTATGACATAATTGATAGCATGGAGATAATTTCAACTCGGGATGGCTTTGCGGAGATCAAATTGATGGAGAAGTGGTGACTCATCCGGCTCACCAACAGAAATTAATGGAGGCATTTATTTGTAGCTACGGATGAATGCAAGTGGCTTTAGATTTTATCTTCTCCATTTATGGCAGTTGACTGCACAGATTTGCAGAAGGGTTAAGTTCTATCCGGACTTTGGTCTTAAGATGGATTTTTATTGTAAAACCCGGGTCCTAGGGTTTAGATGTGATAATATTTGCAGTTATGAGAAGAAGATATTTTTGAAAAGATCAGGGTCTGTCCTGAATCTATAAATACTTCTTCTCAATGTAATTGCGGGAGGCGGAGACTTAGAAATAAAAGGCTTATAAGCAATTTCTTGCAAATCTTGTGAAATCCTTTGTTTCTGGACTTGGAGTTGATGTGCTTTAGCTTTTCTGTGATAGCATGGCCGGGAGCCTAATATTTTGCGAGTGTGATAAGTGTATCTTCTTTTGTTATCCATTCCATTTAAAGTTTGTTAGATATATGCTGTAAATCTGAGATTATCAAGTTTAAATATGCTTGTTAGGCTTCAGTTGTTCTCTTGTACTGCTAGGGGAAATTACAAATTTGGGGTGTAAGTTTGTTCTAATTGCTCTGTCTTCACTATGTGAGCTAGGTTGCCGGTGAAAGATACCAGTTTTAACCAGCTGCCCTTGGATTTATAATTTTTTGCTAGATCTGTTTCACTCTGCCTTGTGCTCTTAGTTGAAAGTGATCTTAGACTGACTGGACACTTTCTTCTTTGATTTGTTCTGTTGTGAAGCTGATAGCATAGATAAAATTGATAGTTTAGGGTTTTACAGTTGATGTTTGATAAACTTCTCTTTTCTGCCTTACCCTACCCTCTCTTTGTTTTTGGTGAATGATCCATTTTTATTTTCTTTGTTTGTCTTTTATTTAAATCTGCTGACCCATGAGAGCTAGATCTAGAATTCAAGTTAAATCTGATAACAACTTTTGCAACTATCTTGAACAAGTTCAAGAACCCCCTGTAAGGTAACGAGAGCAGTCCATATTGAAATCTATTCCAGAAGTGGAAAAGAGTGAATAGCCATTCGACCCAACTCTATAACTCGCACCTTGGATAACCAGCTAGATCCTAAAGCGAGTGGGATCCGTCCCGTGGGTGTCTCCGGAGCTTCCTTGCTTCATCCTTCCCGGGGTGTGCATGAAAGTCGGACCAACAACCTAATTGGCGCTAGAAGGAGGGCCTATGAACTCAGTTCAAGTATTGTAAGGGCATAACAACAACATTTGAAGGACCCATAGTGAACTCCGACAATTTTGTAAATTGTCAGTACAGTTTTGTAAGTTGTCAGTACAGTTTTTAAAATTGCCAGAGAAGACCTCAAGTTTAGAACAGTTTTATCTCCACTAGCAGTTATCCAATTACAACTCAGAATATCACTGTCAGCCAAGTAATAATGGCAAATTGGTTGGGCCCCACTTGCTTTGAATATCCCGGGTATAGCCCATGACCTGCCCAGAAGCTCGAAAAGATATCTCCCGTAGGTACAAACATGATGGGACAAGAACTGCAGAAGAACATCTGCTAGCTTTCAAAAATGCTTTAAGATTATTGAATATACAGCATGAAGATGTTGCTGCAGATTGTTCCCGTTCACTCTCCAGGAGGGAGCTTATGACTGGTTTTTAAACCTCACCAACAATTCCATTACTAGCTGGGATGACCTAGAGAAAGCTTTTATATCACAATTTGGGAAAGTGATAGACCCCAGTGTGTTATACCAACAATTTTCCGGCATCAAGAGAGAGTCGGGAGAAACTGTCAGGTCTTTCAATATGAGGTTCCAAAGAGCTTACGATAGAATTACTGGCCATTACATCCCAAATGCAAATATGGCCTTAGAAATCTACAAGAATGCATTGGATTCGGTGACCTCTATTTTCCTCAAGAGAGACATCAATATTACAACCCTGGCAGGGGCTTATAAAGAAGCCTTAATTCTTGAGAGACAGTTAGGGCCTCAAATTCTGAGCAGTCCTTTGATAGCCTATGTTACACAGAACATGCCTATTTTAGACCCCATTCCACATCATGAGTTAGTGCCAACATGTCATGCTCTACCCAAGGAGACTCCGTTAACTGTGACATCCACTCAGCATGTGCAAAATACAGAGAAAGGTTCTGACAAATTCAAAGTGCGAGTGCTTGAAGCCGAACGGTTGTGATCCGGCACCACCCAAATCTGAAGTTTTTCCTGGTGAGTTAAATTTTCCTAGAGATCAAAGAAATATTGATATTTCTAGTTCACCCAAAAATAGTACAACCAGGGTTTTAGATTCTTTCACTTTTCCTGAAGAGACAAAAAGTCTTGTAGAGACTCCTACGGATGAAATGCAAGATTTTCAACAGTTAAAAGGAGACAGTTATGACTTGAAATGTGAGAGTCCAGAACTTAATAATGATCCTTCCTCATCAGAGGATGATGAAAGTGAGATTCAATATCACTATGCAGAAGTAACTGAGGAGGATAACATCATTGAGGATATGAGGGAACTTAAAGCTGACATCACCCTCTATGAACTGCCTCAGATTGTTGAACAGAAGGTTAACTTGATTGAGGCTTACTCTGGACCACCTGTTGGATTTCAGGAAAAGGAGGAAAAGATAGTAAATATGAATGTGGTCAGCCAACTTGGAATTGATGAACTGTCTCAACATAAGCCTGCAACTTCTGAACATAATATCAAAGATAAGGCTATAAACTGTGTTGATGCAGATATTGGAGTTTATAATTTGGCAAGCGAGGAAGTGAGAACAGTTACAGCTCTAAACCATCACAACCATGATGTTTGGACATTGCACATTGATGAGGTTAAATCTAAGCAAGGCTCAGGTGAAAAGGAAAATTGTAAGCATTCTGCTAGAGGGATAAAAATTGAAGTCCTGGATATTGAAGCAGTACAGCAACCACAAAATGTTCAAGTTGTTAAGAACCAGGGCATACAAATAAAACATGATTTCTTTCAGTTGTCACATAATTTTGAAGATGTGGTGGTCTAGGTCTGTCAAGATTTTAAGGTATTTGATCCTGGGGGTTTTTTACATTCAGTCCTTTTGAAAGAACTCTGCAAACCCTTCAATTAGAAGCATAAATATGTTATCATATGATTTGTTATTATATGATTTGTTTAATTTGAAGGAGTTGCAGATTTGTTTTTCAAATGGGACAGGGAAGACAGTAAACCCAAGTCTTTCCCAGATAGCAAATTTTTGAAGCACGATGTGGAGTGCATTTCGTCAACAGGACCTGAAAGGTAATTTTTCTAAATTACTTGCACATGGTCCAAATTTTTTTTAAGGCACCATTTCTCTGCTTTCCCAACTGCTGCATTTTTTGAGTATGAAGGGAAGTTGTAACATATGTATGCATTGTAAGTAAGCAGTTGTAGTTTTTCAGTTTTCTTTAATTGTTTTTCAGTTTTAGCTTGTGCAGTTTATTTCTTTTGTCAGTGCTTTTTATTTCCTTTCTTTGTCTTTTTATTTTAGCTTGCTTTTATTTTAGTCTGTACAGTCTTTTCTTCCTTGCAGTTCTTTTTCTTTGCTGTCTGTACAGTCTTCAGTTTTAGTTTTAGTCTTAGTTGCTTGTGCAGTTTTATTTGCAGTCTGTGCAGTTTTATTTTGTTTTGCTTTAAGGCCCATGTTTGTCCTTGGAAGCCTGTACAAAGTCCTTTGGCTTCTGAAATTCTGTCCTTTAACCTCTGCCTGAGCAATCAATGAAAAGTCAGCCTGCTGAAGATTGTCTTATTCTGAGCTGATAAATCCACAATCCAGTACCCCATTCTGTTCATTATTCTAATTGAGATAGTCTACTTACTCTGAACAGTAGAGCTATTTTGTTATTCAGGACAAAGGTAGAGAGATGATTGGATCTTGTGTCTTACTTGCCACAGTTGTTTTAATGATAGAAAAACTGCTATACTGTTTAGTTGGAGGAACTCCCGGGGAATCCAAGAAAATTTGGTTATGAGAGGGGACTATGATTCATGCAATTATTTGGGTATCCACAGAGGCTATCAGTGCCTAGACTGAAACAGTTCCAGATTGATCAAAAAATAAATAAAATAAAAGAAGATTGTGATTTCCCTAAAAGCATTTCAGATATTGATATATTTCAGAGGGAGAGATATAAAAAAAAAGAAAAAAAAAAGAGTTATATATTAAAAGAGGCAGCCAATATTAGATTCTGCCCTACAGTTGTAAATTTGGGTCGTGTAAATCTAAAGGGTAACTCTGTCTAGGCTGTAAAAGGCTAAACTAGTAAACAGAGCTCTACTCGGTTTCCCCTTTTACAATCTAGAAAAGTTGATTAATCCAAGTTTATCATTCAATTCAGTCATCCTTGAAGAAAGTTCTATACCCTTTGAAATTGCACATCGAAATCTTCCTTGAAGTAATCCAACCTAGTATGTCCTTGGGAAATTTTAACGACTTGCGATTAACGGTCAATTTATTGTGAAGAATGTTCGTGGCAAGGCATGATGCATGGTCTTTTTGTTTTGAAACCCGAGTCTTGGGTTCTAAAATAGTGCTACTATTTTACCCGTAGATATCGCCATTTGTTGAGAAGCAACACACCCCCACTGAAAAATGAGATTCCATCCTTAGAAAATTTTGAACTTTCATTTTTGCAGCAGGGACCCTCTTGATCCTTTCTAGTTTTAAATCCAGTTTTGCTTGTTTCCTTTTTAAGTTGTGCTTTTCCTATCTTTCTAGCCTGTGTTTTCTTAAGCTTAACTTTTACATGCTAGAAATCATTCATGCTTAAGCCAAATCCTACACCGGTACCGAGAAAAATGCTGAAAACAGTTGCATAATTCACTGAAAAATCAAACTTTCCATTTTTGGTAGTGTCGCGATATCGCGACACTTCCATTTTTGGAAATGTCACGATATCGCGACAGGAAAATACAAATGCAGCTAAGTCGGAAAAACGTAGCGAAATCGTGACACTTTCCATTTTTGGAAGTGTCGCGATATCGCGACATTTCCATTTTTGGAAAGTGTCGCGAAATCGCTGCAGGATGAGGAGAGAGAAATCCGGGGAGAAAAATGTCGCGAAATCGCGACATGTCGCATTTTCGCGGTAGGAGAGAGAAAGTGGGCTGAAGAATCAAAAATCGGCTAAGTCGCAAATGTGTAGCGAAATCGCGACATTTCCATTTTTGGAAAGTGTCGCGAAATCGCTGCAGGATGAGGAGAGAGAAAGCCGGGGAGAAAAATGTCGCGAAATCGCGACAAGGGAAGAAGGCCAAGCAAGGAAAGATGCGCGAAATTGTGACGTCGCGATTTCGTGACGTCGCGAAATCGTGACAGAGAGAAGAAGGTTGTACGGAGGAGCGCGATTTGGCGACATGTCGCGAAATCGCGACATGTCCCATTTTCGCTGAGGATAAATGAAAAAGTGGCCAAGTCCAAAAGTTGTAGCGATGCGCTGCATGTCTCAAAATCACGGGCTAAAGGGTGCAGCGATGCGCTGCATGTTTCCAAGTCGAGAGGTAAAGTTGCAGCGATGCGCTGCATGTCTCAAAATCGCGGGCTGGAGCTTGCAGCGATGCGCTGCATGTTTCAAAATCAGGGGTGAAAAGTGGCAGCGATGCGTTGCATGTTTCGAAGTCGAAGGGTGAAAATGGTAGCGACGCACTGCACGTTTCGAAGAAGTCTTGCAAGACAAGCATGTCGCGAAATCGTGACATGCTGGAGCAAAGTTGTACGACCGCTAGCAGGAGGCACGATTTCGTGACATGTCGCGAAATCGTGACATGTCGCATTTTCGCGGCCGACAGGGGGAGAAGCAGCGCAGCGCTAGGAACGTCACGATTTCGCGACATGTCACGAAATCGTGACATGTCGCGAATCGCTTTAGGAGAGAGAAAGTCCTTAGTTGGCCTGAAAGTGCATTCCAACGGGAAACAGAAGGCATCCTGAGGTAGCGACACGTGTCAAAGCATGAGGCAGACAAGCAGAAGCCGACATGCAAGCTTGTTTTGCAGATTTTTAATCTGTTTTAATGTTTTAAGCTTGGATTTAATGATTTTAAAGTGCTAATATAATCTTTTTGTCTTTCATGCAGGATTCCATCTGGCACTTGCGGGACAACCGGGAAAGGCCATAAAGACAAAGTTAAAGTGCAGATTTAGTCAAGGACCGCCATGCTAGAGGAAAAGAAGCCGGTGAAAGCATTCAATAGCAAATTTATGACAAAATTGATAGCATGGAGATAATTTCAACTCGGGATGGCTTTGCGGAGATCAAATTGATGGAGAAGTGGTGACTCATCCGGCTCACCAACAGAATTAATGGAGGCATTTATTTGCAGTTGCGGATGAATGCAAGTGGCTTTAGATTTTATCTTCTCCATTTATGGCAGTTGACTGCACAGATTTGCAGAAGGGTTAAGTTCTATCCGGACTTTGGTCTTAAGATGGCTTTTTATTGTAAAACCCGGGTCCTAGGGTTTAGATGTGATAAAATTTGCAGTTATGAGAAGAAGATATTTCTGAAAAGATCAGGGTCTGTCTTGAATCTATAAATACTTCTTCTCAATGTAATTGCGGGAGGCGGAGACTTAGAAATAAAAGGCTTATAAGCAATTTCTTGCAAATCTTGTGAAATCCTTTGTTTCTGGACTTGGAGTTGATGTGCTTTAGCTTTTATGTGATAGCATGGCCAAGAGCCTAATCTTTTGCAGAGTGTGATAAGTGTATCTTCTTTTGTTATCCGTTCCATTTAAAGTTTGTTAGATATATGTTGTAAATCTGAGATTATCAAGTTTAAATATGTTGTTAGGCTTCAGTTGTTCTCTTGTCTGCTAGGGGAAATTACAGATTTCAGGTGTAAGTTTGTTCTAATTGCTCTGTCTTCACTGTGTGAGCTAGGCTACCGGTGAAAGATACCAGTTTTAACCAGCTGCCCTTGGATTTATAATTTTTTGCTAGATCTGTTTCACTCTGCCTTGTGCTCTTAGTTGAAAGTGATCTTAGACTGACTGGACACTTTCTTCTTTGATTTGTTCTGTTGTGAAGCTAGTAGCATAGATAAAATTGACAGTTTAGGGTTTTACAGTTGATGTTTGATAAACTTCTCTTTCTGCCTTACCCTACCCTCTCTTTGTTTTCGGTGAATGATCCATTTTTATTTTCTTTGTTTGTCTTTTATTTAAATCTGCTGACCCATGAGAGCTAGATCAAGAATTCAAGTTAAATCTGAACAACTTTTGCAACTATTGAACAAGTTCAAGAACCCCCTGTAAGGTAACAGAGCAGTCCATATTGAAATCTATTCCAGAAGTGGAAAAGAGTGAATAGCCATTCGACCCAACTTTGTAACTCGCACCTTGGATAACCAGCTAGATCCTAAAGTGAGTGGGATCCGTCCCGTGGGTGTCTCCGGAGCTTCCTTGCTTCATCCTTCCCGGGGTGTGCATGAAAGCCGGGCCAACACCCCAAATATCCGAATACGCTTAATGCTCATAGCTATGGCTGATTGAAGACCTAAAATTAAGGCTTCATACTCTGTCGTATTATTGGTGCATTGGAAGTCTAGTTTGAATGATAAAGGGATGGGAATCCCTTGAGGTGTATGAAACACAACTCCAGCGCCTTGACCTTTTGCGCACTTAGAGCCATCAAAAAATAGCATGATGTCAACATCTTCCTTCGGAATGATGTCCTATTCTTGTTCAGTGATAGCAAATACCGAATCATCTGGGAGCTCAATAATCAAAGGATGATCACTAGGTAGTGGAGCTTCCGCAAGTTGATCGGCTATAACTTGACCTTTAACAAATTTTTGGCTAATGAATTCAAGATCGAATTTGGTAAGCAACATTATCCATTTAGCAATACGAGTGTTATTATAAGTGCGAGACATCATATAACGCAGAGGGTTTTCTCTAGCTATGACATATGTTGTATGGCTAAGCATATAATGATGAAGTTTCTTAGTGGCAAAAACCACTGCTAAGCACAACTTTTCCACATAAGCATATCGGGTTTCATAGCTTACCAATGTTCGACTAATATAATAGACAACTTGCTCACGATTTTGTTCATTCTTTTGTGCAAGCATTGTCCCTAAGGCAAAGTCCGTTGCTAAGATATAAAGATTGAAAGGGACCCCTGGACGAGGCGGAGCTAAGACTGGCGGAGACACTAAGTACTGCTTGATGTCATCAAATGCTTTCTGACACCCATCTTTCCATGAAAATTGTACCCCCTTTTGTGGTAGGTGGCAAAATGGCCTACATTTATCAGAAAGTTGTGCAATAAAGCGATGGATTGAATTAATCTTTCCTTGCAAACTACGCAACTCCTTCAAATTAGTTGGGGGACACATTTCCATAATGGCTTTGACCTTGTTTGGGTCCACCTCAATACCTCGTTTAGAGATAATAAAACCTAGGAGTTTGCCTGAGGTAACACCAAAGACACATTTCTTAGGGTTCAACCTTACTTTATGCTCTAGAAGTCTATCAAAAACTGTTTCCAATACATCAAAATGCTCTTGTCGAGTTTTAGATTTTTCCAATAAATCATCCACATAATCTTCGATAATCTTATGCATATAATCATGGAAAATATAAGTCATGGCTTGTTGATAGGTTGCACCTACGTTCTTAAGGCCAAAGGGCATCACCCAATAACAAAAAGTTCCCCAAGGTGTGGTAAATGCTATTTTGTGTTGATCTTCAAGGTTTATTCGAATCTGGTTGTATCCTGAAAATCCATCCATGAATGAAAGCATTTCATGACCAGCGTAGGTATCGACAAGAGTATCAATGTTTGGAAGAGGAAAGTCATCCTTAGGACACGCTTTATTTAGATCTCGAAAATCGGTGCAAACACGTATCCCCCGTTAGGCTTGCGAACGGGTACCAT
Source organism: Wollemia nobilis (assembly GCA_028583015.1). Taxonomy (NCBI): domain Eukaryota; kingdom Viridiplantae; phylum Streptophyta; class Pinopsida; order Araucariales; family Araucariaceae; genus Wollemia; species Wollemia nobilis. The sequence continues at coordinate 714,522 of JAQPPZ010002410.1, read as the reverse complement.
GTTAGAAAGCCACTCGGGATAATCAATCGGGACGACAAATTTAACATCCAAAAGTTTTTGAATCTCCGATTTAACTATGAGGGCCACAGTAGGATGCATTTTCCTAAGTTTCTGGTTTGATAGGTTTAGCATCTTTTTGTAAGGTGAGGTTATGGACAACCAAATTAGGGTCTAGGCCTGGCATGTCTTTGTAAGACCATGCAAATATCTCCTTCTTCCGCTTGAGTAGAGCAATCATTTGCTCTTGTTCCTCTGATGATAGACTTTTAGCCGCTTTCACAATTTGGGTGCCATCTTGGTCCGGACTAAGGTCTACATCGATAGTTTCTTCAATAGACATGTGGGAACCTTCCTCAAGCCGATGGGGAGTAGGGATCGATTTATGTCATCTAAAATGTCATCAGGCTCCTACGCCTTGCTCTCGTCTATGTCTGCCTAGAAGACCTCTGGCTTAGAAGATGAAGGTGAATGTGGAGGTGAAGGAGGAATGTAGTTGGCGGAAGCCCTTAACAATTCCTCGAAAATGATGAACTCTGAAATAGATGGAGGAGATGAAATCCGATCCATGTCAATCAGGTTTGGGTTGATCGAGATTGGCTTATCCGGATCATATGGATTATGGAGCGGTGTGAATAAGTCTTCAAAATTCATTGTCAACTTATGGAAGAAAGGATGGGCAGAATGGAAGGGAAAACCGGTGAAGACCTCGGAAGACCTGAAATGCAAAACAACATAATTTTTGAGTTTTTTTTTTTTTTTGAATTTTTTAAATTTTTTTTTTTTGGTAGTGGTGAAAACCACTATTTTAGTATATACATATAATACAGGTTTGGATTATGGCTTATGGATGTGGCGGAGGGGGTGGTTCACCTCGTTCTTATGGAAGAAGCAAGCGAAAGATAGCCTCTTGGAGAGGGAACAATTGGAGATAAAACTTGTCTTGTTCAGTGAGGGGAACAATGGGCACCGACTCTTCTTCAGATTCATCACCATTTGACATGACGTCAAATTCTTCATAGGCTTCATCTTTGGATTCGTCGGGGTGGAGGATTTCTTCTTCTGAATTAAGATTAATGCTTTGAAAAGCTTGTTCAAAAGAAGAAAGGGATGGAAGTGGTTGGTAGCCCAGACCAAAATGCTCAGTGGGTCTCTGGTATGGCATATCGATGCGTTCAGTTACCCCTTGCTCGTATCGACCTAGGCCAAATTGCTGCCAATTATGTCTATGGAAATAGTGAGAGGGAAAACCCTCCATCCTTTCGATATTGGTAGGGACTGGATGCTTGGGTTCTAGTATGGTGGTAGGACTAGAAGATGACTCTATTCCCCCATATACAAAATTAATGGAATTTGGCATAGAACCCATGTTATAAACCGATCCAATGGATAAATGTTGGTCATGTGGACAACCAAAATCTTTAACTATTTGCACACTGAACGATGTGATGTGGACATCTTGGATGGCATACTCACCAATACCTGCATCAGTGAGATGGACCTTGAATTGGGAGGGAGATGGACTAGATGATGGAATAGAAGAATGTGGGATAGAAGAATTGGAAGGATTTGGTTGGGTTGATGCTTCACTGACTTGTGAAACATCAACTGGTGATGGTTGGGAAGATGGAGGAATAATAGGTGATGTTGAATAAGGTGTAGAAGAAGGGGGTAATGACGTGGAAAGAGATGATTGGTCATGGCCACATGTGCATGTGGTCACTGATGAAGAAGAAGGAAGATTAGGAGATGAAGAAAGTGGTGAATGAGATGGAATAGCGGAAGAGGAAGATGGTTGCGATATGATGGGTAGCTCCTCGGGAATGGGAGCTTTAGAAGAAGATGGTATAGAAGAAGTAGATGGGGTCAAGAAAAGATGAGTGGATGGCAACACAATCTCATAAGGATTTGAGACATAGTTGCAATGTTTGAAGGGTTCAATGTCAACAGGTACACAATGAACCTGTCCCTCATATACAAACTTCAAACATTGATGCAGTATATAAGGGACACATCTCATCTCCCTAAGCCAAGGCCGTCCAAGCAATACATTGTATGCCATGGACCCTTCCAAGATGTGAAACAAGGTATGCAAAGTTTGGGCCCCTACCTCAATGGGCAAGATAACCGTGCCAACCGTGGAAGATAAAGCATCATTGAATGCTTTAAGAGTAAAAGTCGACTTGGTGATAAGGGATGGCGACAGCTCTAGATGACTCAACGTCGATGTTCTAATGATATTTATTGAGGAACCAATGTCAATTAAGACTCTCTTGAATGGCTTGTGATCGATCTTGGCCATGATATGCAATGGAGGATCTATACTTTCTATTGACAAAGGTTTGATTTCAAAATCATAGAAAGTGATGGAGGGCTCCATGCATGTTTGAATACTCCCCACAAAGTTGTTGAAGGCATTAGTATCTTGAGTTTGAAGCTCGATTGACTTTAATATTTCCATTAATGCCTCTCTATGCGGGGGAGAATGTTGAATGAGGTCATAGATCGATAACTTGGCATAAGCCATTTTTAAACTGGTAGTTAATCGGCTACTCAATGACATGATGGGTCGTTGGCGTTGAGTAGAATGATTTAGTGGTTGTTGAGAAGTACTAGCACGTCATTGGGTCACTGTTACCTGAGGTGGACTGGGGGTTTGTACAGGTGGCTATGGTTCAGCCTGATTTGGTTGGTTTGCCCTTTGACCCCGGGTTACTACGTTAATAGTACCCACAAAACCTTGGTATTGTTGTACATGGTTCACTTGATTAGGAGTTACCTGAGTTACTCCCCCTGAAGTTGTTGGAGCTTCCTCCCGATGTGGAAGGGGTGTTTGAAATACACCAAGATTTTGATTTTGTTGGGCTAAGGGGCTATCCAATTTAATGGCTCCAATCTCAATAAGATCTTGGATCACATGTTTGAAAGCTGTACAATTATTGATATCATGTCCATTTTGCCTATGATAAGGACAAAATAGGTACTCCTTGTAATACTTCCCCCTTCTAGATGGTTCTAAAGGTTTAAACTCAGGTAAAGTTAACTGATTTGTGCTATATAACTTGTTGAATATGACCGCATATGGTTCATCTAAAGGTGTGAACTGTCGCTTGGGATGATTTGTTTGCCAAGGTCGAGTTTCCATGGTTGGCCCAAGATTGTGAGCTGGTTGAGGAGGGGGTGGGTACCGCATGATAAGCAATTGGTTGCGGTTGACTTTGCATTACTTGTTGTTGTTGAGCCATTACGGGCTGGCTCGCCACCACTTGATTAACTTGGTTAACATTTGAGGCTGAACTAGCCTATGCTTGTTTGTTTTGGCCATAATTATTATTTTGTTGTTGGCCCTTTTGTTGCCATTCTTTTCTACGGGGTTTTAAAACACCCTCTTGGACTTTAATTTCTTCTATGATACTTGCTTGGGCCAAAGCCTCTTCAAAAGTCCCGTATTGTTGTAATTGGAGTAACCAAGAGATAGGTTTTAGACAACTCTGGGTGAACATTTTGGTTAACTCCTCCATTGGTAGGGAGAATGGCAATTTATTAATGATAGCCCTCCAACGGTTTCCAAAGTCATAAACAGTCTCATCGTCATGTTGCTTGAGCTTGTATAAGTCGGACAATGAGACTTTCCTTTGTACATTTAGGGAGAATCGTTCTAAAAATAGATTAATCAATTGCTCGTAAGCATAAATGCTATGGTGAGGTAAATGATTGTACCATTGTACAACATCTCCTCCTAATGTCTGAGGAAAAGTTTTGAGCATAAGAGCATCATTATTTTGGATTCTAAAGCAGGCATGCATGAATGAGCTCACATGTTCGTGAGGATCCTCAGTTCCTCAAAATTTGTCAAACTTCGGTAATGTGAAATCAGTCGGATATGGCGATGAAGGTACCGAAGGATGAATTGGTTGATTGATCAACGACCTTAGCGTAGGTTTCTGACTAGATGAGCTAGGCATGTTGAGCATAAGGTTGTCAATCTGTTGTTGCATAGCATGGAGTCGAGAATATTCATGAAAATTTTGATTCGTTTGATGATTATGATGATGCAATGGAGGAGTGGAAAAATGACGAGATGGGATGAAATTGCTTGGATTAGGCGGTGTGGAATGGACAGGTTGTTGGTATGGATGATACCGAAAAGAAGGTGATTGGGGTGAATGATGAACTGGATTGGGTTGGGAGAAATGTGGGGTAGGAATGGACACCACCGAAGATTGGGGTACCCAGGTGGGGCCTGAGCTAAGAAAAGCTGGCTAGGTAGAAATTGGTTGGGGTGTAGGATTTACTACGATAGGTGGTTGGGCATTTTGTTGCTGTTGTTGCTGAAGCAACTTGTCGAGGTACTACCTAACCTTATTAATTTCTAACCCAAGGGATGTGGGATGATTGGATGAAGGTGGAGGGCAGGCTGCCATGGTAGTCACAGGAGACTGCATAGCAGGGGCAATGAAGGTGGCTGAAGTAGGCGATACACCGGGAAGAAACAGAGATCGTGCCCCGGTAGGGGTGAAACCATAAATGGTTTGGGAAGAAGAGGGTTGAAATTGGTCATGGCTAGAGGAGGTTCCACCAGCCTCATAGAGAGAATTGGTGTACACCCGAGTAAATGGAGGAGAAAGTGGTCGGGAAGACACTACATTTGTCTCCAAAGGAGGACAATTGAGCATCTGGGAAGATGTTGGAGATGAAGCCGGCTGAGCAGATACAACATTAGCCTCAAAAAAAGGGTTAGTGTAGACTCGAGTGAAACCAACGGGTATGGTTGATGCAATATCCCGCTGAAAAATAGAATCTTGCATAGGGGAATCTTGGATTGGCTCAAGGATATAACCAGTGCCATCTCTTAAGTGAGTTTGCACTTGGGCCATATCAATGTGGGTAATATGACAGGAATTGTCTTCCTCCATGGGCATGGCCATGCGATAGACGGTAGAAGGACGTGAAAGACCTGCAGGCGAACCTACCTGAAATTCACTAGGATAAGTGGTCATGTTGGTGGTGGGGATGTTCTGTGAATTATTCATTTGATTATTTAGATTTAACACTTTAGATTGATTCCTTGTTAAGACCATAACACAATAAATCTAAACAAATTCAGAAAAGAAGAATGCAAAACTTGAATGATAAATTTACACTAAAGAAATTATCAGAAAACAGTCACAACCTAGGTTTCAACCAATGTGTCTTACTCGCGGTTAATTACTTATTTTCTGATCTTAATCGTAGTAAATTTTAAGTGTCCGGTTTATGAGTTTTGCATGTGATCTAATCTTGAATTATTCACAAAAAAAAGGTAAAAACTATGGCTAGGAACGGACAACGAGATTCTTATCGGTGATGAAATCCAAGCAAGTTTGCTCGGGGGTGACCTATGGTGTCTGAGGCGGAAGTTTAATGGATGGAGATGAATTCCACCGTCACTAAACTTCAAGCAATACCCGGTGATGAAATCCGGATATTACTCGTTTTAAATGCAATATGAAATGCAATGAATTTTATTTTAAGTGTTTTAGTTGTCTAATGTATACATACAAAGCTATAAATCAAAAGTTCTAATGATCTAAGCAAGAGGCCCCTGAAAATATGCCATTTCCTCCGAAGAAGTGGAGTACACCGTTTAAAACCCCCCGCCTACCAATGATATTAGATATCAAAGGAGCAACCGGAAGGTTCGTGCACTTCTCCGCCTTGGAATCACCCAATGGCAGGAGTACTATTGACATCCAATCAATAGTCCTACTTAGATAACTAAAACAGATAATTCGTAGCTATTCTAATATGCAGCTAGGTATGCAATTTTTTTTTTTATGCAAGCAACAACCAATAATGCAATGCAGAAAAATGTAACTAAAAATGTAACAAAAAAAATGTATATACAGCTTAACTGTTCTTTTCCAGATTACTTAGTTTTTGTTCATTTTAAAGCAATGATCTGAAAAAGAAACAGAATACAATAGAAAAACCAAAAACGTAAAAAGTACAGTTTAACAAAGAAAAAAAAAAAATTCACTTACTCGGAAGCCTACGCTTTTTATGTAAAACTGCCTTCAAACGCCCAAGGGAGTCTGCACAAGCTGAAACGCACCTCTGCATTTTGGATCGGACTTCTAGATGCCGCTCTGCGTCTGCTGCATTTTCTAAAAACTCCTCAGAAACCCTAGTTTGCTGGAACAACAAATTTCACGATTTCCGAAACCTGCAAAATAAAACAAAAACAGGAATAGATCAGTAAAGCAAGTATTAAAAACATGAAACCCTAGGGGGTCCCACCGTGATCACCATTTGTAGATTAAAGATACAATGCCAAACATAAATAAAGAAATCACAATAAAGGAATGTAGAACAGTTGTACAAAATGGATGATTTTTATTAATCAATGGAGTTTAGAAACTCCTTTTAAGTACAACAAGGCCTGTAACCCTTTTTGTGATACAAAGTTAAAATTTGTGCTAGGGTTCTCCGAAACCCTAGCTGGCACAATGTGGTGGCGTCTTCGAAGAATGTATCCTTAACCTCAACAGAATGAGTGGGCTTCGTTGTATCCTTTGTCTCGGACCACTCCGACTTAAGCAACTGCTATCAACAAATCGGATCTACCACTAGAATCCTGCACACATTAAAATTATCAAAGACTTAGAAACTAATAAGAGGGCTCCACTGTGTGAGCCCTCAGAAACAGTCTAAAACCCTAGATTTATGAAATAAAAATAAACAGAATACAGAATTCAACAACAAATTAATACATAAAGAAAGTTTACTTGCTTTAGACGAATCTATACCTTTTCCTGTTAACGCGGCGAGACCAGGCGGCGGCGATGGATGTGACGAAAGGGTTTAGTTCAGACTTAGGGCCGTAGAAGACTCAGAAGACTCAAGATTAACAGCAATAGCCAACTCCAGACTTAGATAGAGAAGATAAGTAGGTTTAGCCGAAGAGATAGATAGGGTTTGAGCCATCAAGGTGACTCAATTTATAATCTACTCTTAGGGCACACTTTAGGGTTTTAACGACACTTTGAACGTGTGGCTAAGATTAAAGTGGATCCAAGGGTAGAGAATAAATCTAGGTTGTGAAAAGGATTAAGATGGATGGACGGATGATATTAAATGAAGGATGGACGGCTCAGATTAAATCACTTAAACTTTATTTATATATATATTAAAATATATTAAAATATTAATATATATATATAAATATTAATTTAAATAAATTTGGGGATGAAAAATGGCAGGAAAAGTGAAATTGGGCCAAATAATGGTGGGAAAGTGTGGATTTGGGCCAAATAATGGCGGGAAGGATGGATGACTGACACGTGGCTGGCAGGAAGGTATAGATGACTTACAAGTGGCTGGATTTTGGTGTCTACAATAAGTGCAATGGTGATGGACACACAACAAAGTGGTGTAGAGCAGACATTCTATAATCAAGTATGAACAATAACATGAATATGAATAGGAAAAGGGATATGGATATGAACAGGATTAGGAATAGGAACAAGGATATGAACATGAACAAGAAAAATAATAGGAACATGAAAAAGAAAATGGATATGGACAGGAACATGGACATGGAAAGGAACAGTCAGAGGAATCAGAAGGATAAGATAAGAAGAAAAGAGAATAAAGGTAAAGACTAGTGCTTACTGGGAGTAGAAATACTCCCACCCCAGAATTAACCACCTCAAGAGGAGGTGGGAGAGGGGATAAGCTAAGAGGCTCATTCTTAGCCCCGAGCCCCAAAGGTGACCCTTTGCCATTGATGTCAAAGGGGGAGAGATTTGAGTAAGGGGAAGATATTTGGTATTTGAGCAAAGGGGAGAGATTTGAAGAGAGAATTGAGCTAGGGAGAGCAATGTCCTAGGGGGAGCAGAATAAAGAAAAGGTTAAGTTTTTGGTAAAAAGAATTTGGGTTGTCATCAATGACAAAAGGGGAGATTGTTGGACATTTTGAGTCAAAGTTGTCATTTATGTCAAGGAACGAAGTTGTCATTGATGTCAAGGAATAAGCTACAATTGATGTCAAAAGGTCAAAAGAAATAATGCAAGAGGTTGATTGAAAAGATGTCATAATATTATTTTTATATTATGTGAGGCAAAAATAAAGGGTTTTTGTTAAAACCCTGGTGGCAAGATAAAGGGTTTTTATTAAAACCATGGTGGAAAAATGAATTTTTATTAAATCATTATGAGCAACAAAAAGTTTTTATTTAACCCCCAAGGAGGCTTTAATTTGTATAAAGCCAAAGGTTACAAAGTTAATTTATAAAATTTAAATTCTAAATAGAATTTAAATGATATATAAATTAATTATACATATTATAAAGGCACCGACGTCCAAGTTTAATACACCATCGACGTGCAAGATTTGGAAGGTAAAAGGTATTTAAACCTTTGCCTAAGTTCAAAACCAAGAATTCAAATTTCCTTCGATTATTTCCTCGCTAAAAATCGTGCTAAGATTTGTGGAGAAAGTGCCAAGGAGCAGTGAACAAAAGGCTTGTGCATTTAGTAAGAAGGGAGCGCATCGAACACGCTACGTGGCAAGAGGAGAAGGGAGCCAAGGGATCTAAAGGATTTGGTGAAATATTAAAGTGCTTTCTGCACTTTTAGTGGGCATGTGAGTGCTTGGCTCATATGGCTAGCAAGCCATGACCAAGGCGCTAGCAAGGGAGAGAGTGCAAGATCAAATCTCGTGAAACGTGGAGCGAGAGATATAAAAGGTTTTTATATTTTTGATTTAATTTTTGATTAAGTTGCTAAGGTTGTGGAGAGATAAGGGTTGTTAATAGAAATAAAAATTATTCTTTGCTTTGCTAAGGCTAGGGAGAGATAAGGGGTAAATTGGTTATGATATTTATCTAAGTGGTAAATGGAAATTTACTAGGGTAATATTATTTTTACCTTAGGGAATTAAAAATTGATTTATTGCATATATTTGGTAAAGTGAATTAATCAATTATTGCAATATTGAGAAGAGTAAGGTGTGATTGGTCAATTATTGTTGATGGATGATTTCTTTAAGATGAAGTAATAAGGTGTATGTAAGTTTTGATATTTACATTGTATATTTGAGAGAGTTTATCACCTTATAACTTCTTTGAGATTGGCAAAGAAGTATTTGTGGTTGTGGCATATTTTTGAGGTTCCTTCATCATAAAGAAAAAGGTATGGGCATATTATTCCATAGTTGAGTTGATTGGTTGGTTTTTTGGAAAACAAGTTTGGAGTGAAAAGGATTTAAGTAGGTCTCCTTATTGAGTATGTTGAGTTAATGCTTCAAGTTTTTTTTTGGAATAAAGAGTTGTTAAAATCTTGTTTTATAAGCATTGTTGTTGAAGCCATTGGTTGAGTGAAGAACTTGAACTAGGGTTTGAAAAAAACATGAGTATCATTTTTATGCGAGATTATTTTATAAGAATTATTGTTGAAGCCATTGGTTGAGTGAAGAACTTGAACTAGGGTTTGAAAAGAACATGAGTATCATTGTTATGTAAGATTGTTTTATAAGCATTGTTGTTGAATCCATTGGTTGAGTGAAGAACTTGAACTAGGGTTTGAAAAGAACATGAGTATCATTGTTATGTGAGATTATTTTCTAAGCATTGTTGTTGCAGCCATTGGCTGAATAAAGAATTTGAACTAGGGTTTGAAAAGAACATGAGTATCATTGTTATGTGAGATTGGTTGATAATCATTGTTGGAAAATTTTTGAGTTAAGGTTCATATGCTTGGACTAGGGTTTGTAAGCAAGGATTGTTTCATTGAGTGATTGGTTGAGTAGATTCGGTTGAACCTAGTCAAGTGGATGTGTGAAGTGATTATTCAAGTTCTATAAAACAAACTATTCTATATTCTGAATTGATTTGAGGAAGTGATTGAAAGTGATTGAGCATTGAGGTGATTGTGAAGCATATTGAGTCTCTAAAATTCTTTGTATGTTTATAAAAGAGTGATTGAAAGTGATTGAGCATTGAGGTGAATGTGAAGCATATTAAGTCTCTAACAATTCTCTGTATGTTTCTAAAAGAGTGATTGAAAGTAATTGAGCATTGTGATGAGTATAGAGCATATTGAGTCTCTAACAATTCTCTTTATGTTTCTATGAGTTTGGACAAGTTCTAGTGTGGAATTGTTGAGCATATTTGAGGCAAGTCTTTGAGAAGACTTGTGGATAGATTTGGGTAAGCTTTTGTGGAAGCTTACAATATAGATTGAGAATAGATTTGGATAAGTTCTTGTGAGAACTTATTGAGTAGATTGGAAAATTTCTAGAGAGGACTTGAGGATAGATTGGTGTGAGATTTTATGGAAGCTTACAAGGTATATTTAAGATAATTCTTTGAGAAGACTTGAGAGCAGAGTTGATTAATTTATTTGTTCAAACCTTGAGTTAAGGTTTGGGGCAGATCTAGCAGAGTTGATTTGAGATTGAGTCAAGCTTTGAGTTAAGGCTTGAAGATAGATATTGAGGACATATTTGTGCTAGACCGAAGGACTATGTTTAGTATAGATTCAAAAATAGAGTTTGGTGCAGATTTGAGGATAGGTTCATGCCAGACCAAAGATAGAGATTGAGGATAGATTTGTGCTAGATCGAAGGAATGTATTTAGTACATATTTGAGATAGAGCTTTGGAGGTGACAGAGTTGAGGACAAAGATATCCAGCTAGAGTAGGGAAGACACGTTTCTTCTATGGATAGAGTTCCATTTTCTAAGGGTAGTGGAGGAAAAGAGGTCTTCTAGAGTATCACCAACCAGAGCAGAGTTAGGAGATTGGTGTCTCCTGTGGATAAATATACACAAAATTTGATTAGGGGATTGGTGTCTGTTAGTCTTACAATGGCACTGAGAGGGGGGGTGAATCGGTGTAGCTATTTAAATTTCAAATCTACAACTCTTAAAGTTGAAGCAAGGAGAACTTAAAATAGATAAAGCAAATATAACAAGAGAGCATTCCATAACACATGATTTAACGAGGTTCACCAGTTTTGGCTACTCCTCAAAAATAGACTGCTTGGACTCCCATCCAAATTCAGCCTTTGCAAAGCACCAAATTTACAAATATTTTACCAGCACACACTAGAAGGAGCACCAACCCCTAATTTATCTGCACCAACAGAAAGGAGCACCAACCCCTGATTTACCAGCACCAACTGGAAGGAGCACCAACCCCTGATTCCAAGCACCAACTTGGATTTCTATTTTGAATCTTAGATTGACATAAATATACCTTCACTTTTACAAGACCCTCACTGGTCTGTAGCTCATCCAACCTCTCTTTCAATTCAAGAAACACATATTCCTTCTGTGCACTTTCAGCCACACTCTCTCAGTCACACTCTATCAGCTGTGCTCTTTCTCCATCGCTCTTGTCTCAGTAGTGCTCTCTCTCAGCTCATTTTTTCTCTTTCGCTACACACCTTTTTATACACCCACACAGAGCTCAACCTAACGAATCACTCTTACCACTCTACTTACTGCGCTCTGAAAACCTTCTTTATGCTCTAACAGCCTTCTCTACACTCTGACAACCTTCTTTGCTTGCTTATGGCTCTGATAGCCTTATCTGCTCATTTACGACTCTCTGACAACCTTCTCTACTCATTTTGGTGCTCTAACATTCTTATCTGCTCTCTTACACAGTTTAGAGCTCAACCCTAACCCTAATTCTTCTATATCTTCCATTATTCCGCATGCAGCCTATTCATAGCTACTCCTATAAGTAACTCCTTTTTGACACAATATTCTTACACGCAACCTATTAATAGGTTTGTCTCTTTATTTGGGACTCTCAGTATGGCCACTGCTCTGACAGTTTCACAGCATCACGGCCCTGTAATGACCGTTCTATCTTTAATGCACTGTTCTAATTTTAGCTGCATAATTTTATTCTGTAACTGCCCCCTGTAACTGTAGTTCTGACTCCATTTAACTCTTCTTTATTTTTCCTGCATGATTTTCTTTGCAACACCCCCTGTAACTACAGTTCTGACTCCAGTTAACTCTTCTTATTTTATCTGCCTGATTTTTCCTCTACAACTACAGTTCTGACTCTAGTTAACTCTTCTTATTCTGGCTGCATGAATTCTTTTTGTAACTACCTCTGTTACTATCGTACGACTTCAGATAATTTTACTTCGACTGGGTTCTTCTTCTTCCATCATGCCAATGCGACCTGTCGTGAAATCGTGACATTTTTGCCCCTTTGAATTTTCTTGGTGTTTGACCGTGAAAACAAGACATGTCGTGATATCGTGACACTTTCACCTTCTTGCTTCATTATTTGGCTTGCACCCATGAAAACACAACATGTCATGATATCATGACACTTTTTGCTTCCTTGCACTCTTCTCGGCATGCACCCACGAAAACACATGTCACGAAATCGTGACACTTTTCTCCTCCGTACACTCTACTTGGCTTGCACCAGTGAAAACATGACATGTCACAAAATTGTGACCCTTTTTGCTTCTTTGCACTCTTCTCGGCATGCACCCGTGAAAACATGACATGTCATGAAATCGTGACACTTTTTGCTTCCTTGCACTCTTTTCGGCATGCACCAATGAAAACATGACATGTCATGAAATTGTGACACTTTTTGCTTTCTTGCACTCTTCTCGGCATGCACCAGCAAAAACATGACATGTCACGAAATCGTGACACTTTTTGCTTCCTTGCACTCTTCTCGGCATGCACTAGCGAAAACATGACATGTCACGAAATCGTGACACTTTTCGCTTCCTTGCACTCTTCTCGGCATGCACCAACGAAAACATGACATGTTGCGAAATCGCAACACTTTTGCTGCCTTATGCCTTTCTCTGCATTTCACCTGTGAAAATGGAACATGTCGTAAAATCATGACACTTTCGCTGCCTTGTGCCTTTCTCTGCCTTTCTCCCGTGAAAACAGAACATGTCGCAAAATCGTGACACTTTTCGCTTCCATACACTCTTCTCAGCTTGCACTAGCGAAAACATGACATGTCACAAAATCGCGACACTTTCGTTGCCTTGTGCCTTTCTCTGCTTTTAGCCCGTGAAAATGAAACATGTCACGAAATCGTGACACATTTTTGCCTTAGCACTTTTCTTCCCTTCGGGTCGCGAAAACCCGACATGTCGCGATATCACGACACTTTTTCTCCTTAGTGCTTCCTCTTGCAAATTGTCACGAAATCGTGACACTTTTTATCTTGCCTTTCTCTCTCCTACAATATGTCATGATATCACGACACTTTTTCTCCTTAGCATTTTTCTTCTCATTGGATAGCGAAAACCCGACATGTCACGAAATCGTGACACTTTTTCTCCTTAGTGCTTCCTCTTGCAAATTGTCACGAAATCATGAAACTTTTCCTTGCAAGCTCTTTCTCTCAAACATGTCGTGAAATCGTGACACATTTTCGTCCGTACTGCCTCTCTTGCAGATTGTCATGAAATCGTGACACTTTTCTTTGCGAGCTCCTTCTCTCAAACATGTCATGAAATCGTGACACATTTTCGTTCGTACTGCCTCTCTTACAGATTGTCGCAAAATCGTGACACTTTTCTTTGCAAGCTCCTTCTCTCAAAAATGTCACAAAATCATGACACATTTTCGTCCATACTACCTCTCTTATAGATTGTCGTGAAATCACGACACTTTTCTTTGCAAGCTCCTTCTCCCCGAACATGTCGCAAAATCATGACAGTTTTCTTTACTTGCGCATTCTCTCCAAACAAATCGTGACAGTTTTCTTGCATGTGCCTTCTCATCGAACATGTCACGAAATCATGACAGTTTTTTCTGTATGCGCTGCTTCTTTGAACATGTCACAAAATCATGACAGTTTTCTTACTTGCCTTCTTTGCTTCCAACATGTCACGAAATCGCGACAATTTTTCTTGCGCTTTCTCTCTCTTCTAACATGTCACAAAATCGCGACAATTTTTCTTGCGCTTTCTCTCTCTTCTAACATGTGATATCGTGACAGTTTTCCTTTCTTCTTAACATGTCACAATATCATGACAATTTTTCTTACGCTTTCTCTCTCTTAAAACATGTCGCGATATCGTGATAGTTTCTCATGCTTGCTCAACATATCACGATATCGCGACAGTTTTCTTACTTGTCTTTTTCTTTGAGCTTTTGAATCTGGGCCACTTCTGTCTTCTTGGAAATTCACTGTACATGCTCTGACTGCTCTGAACTCTTGTTCACTTCATCAACCGATCTATCTAATGACCTCTACACTCCTGTCCATTGCATCAACCGATCCTTTGTCTGTGTTGACAATAATGACAATACTTTGGCTGCACCTTGCTCATCAATGAACTCCTGTCCATTGCATCAACTGATCAACCTGACTGTGTTGACAACAATGAAAATACTTTGGGTGCACCTTGCTCATCAATCTCCCCCTTTGGAATTGTTGGAAACACATGTAATTGTGTGCAATTACCTGTAATTCTTCTCCCCCTTTGACAATAATACCAAAGGGCGACTGCAAAACTCCCCCGAGTCCATGCACAACATTCTCGAGCAACAATTATTACAGTTAGCAAAAAGCATAAACATGAGCAATATGATAAACAGATGCATAAATGCTCCCCCGAGATCCAAGGACCACTTCATTTCACTGATTGACAACATCATGATAAGCATAATAGGCATCAACAATATCAATAATGTGAATAGCAACAATAACCAGTGAATGACACCATCACCGTCAACTTCACCAATATAACATGTGTAAGAACATGACTGGACCACTGTCTTCTGTGCAACTACCCTCTGTTGCTTTGCAAACTCAAACTTGTCCACTGTTAGTGAAGGCATACAATAATCTTATATAGCCAAATTTTTGTTCTGCAATTCCAGCAACATCTACATACATCTCCACCATGCATCTTGGATATTCTCAACAAGCTTGAACCTAATGATATCTATTTGTCTCTCTCTGTAGTGAGAATCCAGCAGGCTACCTCAATCCATTTTATATTTACAACTTGATCTATGTTTTCTATAGTTACTGCAGGTCACACCTTACTTTCAACTGTGCAAATCAGGAGAAGACATTTTGTCAAGCACTTTATAGCCAACCATAGTGCCCCTTACTCAACCTCATACTTCTTAATCTCGGATTGACATTTTATCAATAGTTAAAACGAAACTGTCTATTATAATCCGACGCTTTGAACAGTGGTAGTAAGAACTATCAACAAAACAACAATGACGTATAGCAATACTACCAATGGTGACAATTCTCAATTTAATCATCACCCTTCACGACACTTCCACACACAACTACATGAACTGAAAACACACTTGACAACTATACAACAATAACCCGACTACTTTCCTTTCATCCTCAGATAACCAAACACATACATAGGAGAATTAAAATAAGACTTTAAGATTGCTCCCCCTGAGGATGTGCCACCTAGAGTGGCTTAGTGCAATAGCGGAGTAGTCTCCTTCAGTCCAAGGAGACACGATTCCCTTTCTTCTATCTTTCTCCAGACTTTCTTGAACTTGGGCTTGAGTTTTTCAACTACATCCCCGTTTTGCACCTTTTCGTGAACTTGAACATTCTTCTTGCACAGTTGTTTCTTGTGCATCCTTGATGGTTGATTATTTTCCTTTCTTTTATGCACATGATATGTTCTTTGCCTATGTTGCATTTTTTGCATCTGATGAAATCTACGGTCTTGCCTTAGATTAGATACAGACGTGCTCGAACAAAACCTTGCTATGTGCCCATGACCATTACATTTAAAACATTGCACATGATATGTCCCCTTTCTGTGTTGCACTCTTTGTGTCTGATGAAATCTATGATCTTGCCTTAGATTAGATACAAAAGTGCTTGGACAAAACCTAGCTATGTGCCCATGGCCATTACAATTAAAACATTACACATGGTGTTCACTCAGAGAAGTAGATGTATTTCTATCAAAGATACCTCTTTGATTTATTATTCAATCCACAATAAATTGCCTTGTGATCGTAATGGTTGTATTTAAAACAATAGCCATTAAAAGCATTATCATGAATAGCGTGAGAGTGATAGAACCTCTTTTTTTGTGGTTGCTTTGCTGTAGATCTCCTTTGATTTTTTCTTTCTTTTGAAGATTTAGCTTCAACCTTTTCTTGCTTCAATCCTTTAGTAGTGGACTTCTTCTTCTCTGCATATTTGGAAGATGATGGTTGTTCAGCTTCACACTTTCCTTGCCTCGATACTTCAGTCGTGAGCTTCTTCTTCTCAAAACATTTGGAGGATGAAGGTTGTTCAACTTCATATCCAAGACCAAACTTAGCCGTGGAGCTTCTTTGTTGCTTTATCATTGTATCTAGCAACTCTATGCTATTCTCAAATTTGAGACTTATATTGGCCTCTTCTAGTTGTTTCTTCAATGAAACAATATCTCCTTCTTGCTGGCAGCAAATAGTCTCTTTCTCATTGATCTGTGACTTGAGACTTTCTTTAATCCTTTTGGACTCTTCTACTTTCAGCTTCAGATTACTAACAACTTTGTTAGATTCTTCTTCATGTTTGCTATAGACATCAACCTTATCATCCAGTTGTGTCTTCAAGGCTTCTTCTATTTTCTTAGCCTTTTGAAATTGTAAGAAAAGATCTTCAATCTCATTCCCATATTCTTCCAGCTTCTTGGACAGTCATTTGTTCTTTTTCTGTTCTATACTCAACTCTTCAAGTGTGGCGATCGACTCACCTTCTAGATCTACTTCAATCTCCAAGTTTTCATTGCATACTTCAGAGTTCACTTCTTCTACCTTCTCTAGTGTAATTTTCTCTTCTACAAGAACTGAAACTGACTGAGATGCCTTATTGGAGGAGGATCTATTCTTCTTACCCATTGCATACTAATCCAAGATCAACCTTAGCTGATTTAGCCTATTCAGGAACTTGGCTCTGATACCAATTGTTAGTCTTACAATGGCACTGAGAGGGGGGGTGAATCAGTGTAGCTATTTAAATTTCAAATCTACAACTCTTAAAGTTGAAGCAAGGAGAACTTAAAATAGATAAAGCAAATATAACAAGAGAGCATTCCACAACACACGATTTAACGAGGTTCACCAGTTTTGGCTACTCCTCAAAAATAGACTGCTTGGAATCCCATCCAAATCCAACCTTTGTAAAGCACCAAATTTACAAATAGTTTACCAACACACACTAGAAGGAGCACCAACCCCTAATTTATCTACACCAACAGAAAGGAGCACCAACCCCTAATTTACCAGCACCAACTGGAAGGAGCACCAACCCTTGATTCCAAGAACCGACTTGGATTTATATTTTGAATATTAGATTGACATAAATATGTCTTCACTTTTACAAGACCCTCACTGGTCTGTTGCTCATCCAACCTCTCTTTCAATTCAGGAAACACATATTCCTTCTGTGCACTTTCAGCCACACTCTCTCAGTCACACTCTATCAGTTGTGCTCTTTCTCCACCGCTCTTGTCTCAGCAGTGCTCTCTCTCAACTCATTTTTTCTCTTTGGCTACACACCTTTTTCTATACCCGCATAGAGCTCAACCTAACGAATCACTCTTACCACTCTGCTTACTACGCTCTGACAGCCTTCTCTGCGCTCTGATAGCCTTCTCTGCGCTCTGACAACCTTCTCTGCTCGCTTACGGCTTTGACAGCCTTATTTGCTCATTTACGACTCTCTGACAGCCTTCTCTACTCATTTTGGTGCTCTAACATTCTTATCTGCTCTCTTACATAGTTTAGAGCTCAACCCTAACCCTAATTCTTCTATATCTTCCATTATCCCGCATGCAGCCTATTAATAGCTACTCCTGTAAGTAACTCCTTTCTGACACAATATTATTACATGCAACCTATTAATAGGTTTATCTCTTTATTTGGGACTCTCAGTATGGCCATCGCTCTGACAGTTTCACAGCGTCATGGCCCTGTAATAGCCATTATGTCTTTAATGCACTGTTCTAATTTTAGTTGCATAATTTTATTCTGTAACTGCTCCCTGTAACTGCAGTTCTGACTCCAGTTAACTCTTCTTTATTTTTTCTACATGATTTTCTTTGCAACACCCCCTGCAACTGTAGTTCTGACTCTAGTTAACTCTTCTTATTTTATCTGCCTGATTTTTCCTCTACAACTGCAGTTCTGACTCTAGTTAACTCTTCTTATTCTGGCTGCATGAATTCTTTCTGTAACTGCCTCTGTTACTATCGTATGACTTCAAATAATTTTACTTCGGCTAGGTTCTTCTTCTTCCATCATGCCAATGTGACCTATCACAAAATCATGACATTTCTACCCCTTTGACTTTTCTTGGTGTTTGACCACGAAAACAAGACACGTCGCGATATCGCGACACTTTCACCTTCTTGCTTCATTATTCGGCTTGCACCCACGAAAACACAACATGTCGCGATATCGCGACACTTTTCACTTCCTTGCACTCTTCTCGGCATGCACCCGTGAAAACATAACATGTCACAAAATCATGACACTTTTCGCCTTCATACACTCTACTTGGCTTGCACCAGCAAACACATGACATGTCGTGAAATCGTGACCCTTTTCACTTCCTTGCACTCTTCTCGGCATGCACTAGCAAAAATATGACATGTCATGAAATCGCGACACTTTTTGCTTCCTTGCACTCTTCTTGGCATGCACCAGTGAAAACATGACATGTCGCAAAATCATGACACTTTTCGCTTCCTTGCACTCTTCTCGGCATGCACCAACGAAAACATGACATGTCACAAAATCGTGACACTTTTTGCTTCCTTGCACTCTTCTCGGCATGCACCAGCGAAAACATGACATGTCACGAAATCGTGACACTTTTCGCTTCCTTGCACTCTTCTCGGCATGCACCAGCAAAAACATGACATGTCGCAAAATCGTGACACTTTTGCTGCCTTATGCCTTTCTCTGCCTTTCGCCCACAAAAACCAAACATGTCACGAAATTGCGACCCTTTCGCTACCTTGTGCCTTTCTCTGCCTTTCACCCGTGAAAACGGAACATGTCACGAAATCGCGACACTTTTCGCTTCCATACACTCTTCTCGGCTTGCACTAGTGAAAACATGACATGTCGTGAAATCGTGACACTTTCGCTGCCTTGTGCCTTTCTCTGCTTTTAGCCCACAAAAATGGAACATGTCACGAAATCGCAACACATTTTTGCCTTAGCACTTTTCTTCCCTTCGGGTCGCGAAAACCCGACATGTCGCGATATCACAACACTTTTTCTCCTTAGCGCTTCCTCTTGCAAATTGTCGGGAAATCGTGACACTTTTTATCTTGCCTTTCTCTCTCCTACAATATGTCACGATATCACGACACTTTTTCTCCTTAGCGCTTTTCTTCTTATAAAATCACGAAAACCCGACATGTCGCGAAATCGTGACACTTTTTCTCCTTATCGCTTCCTCTTGCAAATTGTCATGAAATCGTGACACTTTTCCTTGCAAGCTCTTTCTCTCAAACATGTCACGAAATCATGACACATTTTCGTCCATACTGCCTCTCTTGCATATTGTCATGAAATTGTGACACTTTTCTTTGTGAGCTCCTTCTCTCAAGCATGTCGCGAAATCGCGACACATTTTTGTCCATACTGCCTCTCTTACAGATTGTCGCAAAATCGTGACACTTTTCTTTTCAAGCTCCTTCTCTCAAACATGTCATGAAATCGTGACACATTTTTGTCCGTACTGCCTCTCTTATAGATTGTCGTGAAATCATGACACTTTTATTTGCAAGCTCCTTCTCCCTGAACATGTCACGAAATCACGACAGTTTTCTTTGCTTGCACCTTCTCTCCAAACATGTCGTGAAATTGTGACAGTTTTCTTGCATGTGCCTTCTCATCGAACATGTCATGAAATCATGATAGTTTTTCTTGTATGCGCTGCTTCTTCGAACATGTCACAAAATCATGACAGTTTTCTTACTTGCCTTCTTTGCTTCCAACATGTTGCAAAATCGTGATAGTTTTTCTTGTGCTTTCTCTCTCTTCTAACATGTCGCGATATCGTGACATTTTTCCTTTCTTCTTAACATACATGTCACGATATCACGACAGTTTTCCTTGTGCTTTCTCTCTCTTAAACATGTCATGATATCACGATAGTTTCTCATGCTTGCTCAACATGTTGCGATATCGCAACAATTTTTTTACTTGTCTTTTTCTTTGAGCTTTTGAAATTGGGCCACTTCTGTCTTCTTGGAAATTCACTGTACATGCTCTGACTACTCTGAACTCTTGTTCACTTCATCAACCGATCTATCTAATGACCTCTACACTCCTGTCCATTGCATCAACTGATCCTCTGTCTGTGTTGACAACAATGACAATACTTTGGCTGCACCTTGCTCATCAATGAACTCCTGTCCATTGCATCAACTGATCAACCTGACTGTGTTGACAACAATGACAATACTTTGGTTGCACCTTGCTCATCAGTGTCTCCTCTGGATAGATATCCATAAACATTGTAATAGGGAAAAGATTCCCAAGATATTGATTGAGAAAATTTTAGTGAAATATTTTCTCCGTGGAGTAGCCCACATGGGGTGAACCACGTAAATTTTGGTGTCTCTATTGTGTGTGGTGATTTGTGCATTGCTTTAACTACTGCTATTGATATTGCTATCTATACATTGCATAATATTGATTGGGAAAGAAAAGTAAAAAGTGGTCTTATACTGTTCACCCCCCTCTTAGTATAAGCTTGTGTTCTTCATGTAACCATTGAGAAAATGAGATAAAAAAATGGGATGCTTTCTTTTTATTAATCAAATAAGCTTCAGTTAAAATATGTCCCTCTTAGGGATACCCAATTCGATACAAAATTAAAAAATAATGTGATCCCAAAAAGGGTGAAAGATGCACTCCACAAGGTCGTTGCATCTCCACTAATCTGATTATAGAGGGATTACTCTGACACCTCTTTTTTTGATGCCAAGAAATGAGATCTTGGTGATGAATAGTACTTGACTAACTCCGTCACCTGCACACAAAGAAACTAAAGACATATTAATAGCATTGTAAGCCTCTCAAAATGAGGCTATTTTATTAAAATATGCAAATAAGGAAAGCAAATGCATAAAAACATGTAAAGATGCATGAAAATACTAAAAGGAAAGAAGAAATACTGAATACAAAACTATAAATCTAGATTAGAAATCAAATAAATGCAGTTAATGATTAATCTAAAGACTAAAGCACAAGAAATGATACATCATCCCATAGCCGCTATCAATTTGGGTGGTAGACTCTATTATCCGTTGTCAATATCAATGGTGGTGCCTGCATGCCACTGTTGAAAATAATGGCCGTAGGATAGAGGTTTTGTTCTCTATATCTTGGGCCTAATAACGATCAATTCTAATGCTGAATTGATGTGCAAGGATTTCTTGTGTCTCTGAACATCGTTTGGTTGTAGAATTTGATTTAATCCATGGTAATTATATGCTTGAACATGCATATAGTTTGATCCTCAAGCTTTGATGATCTCCATTGAAAATACATATGTCATTTCACAATTGGGAAACACTTTGTTGCACCTCAAAGGGATGTAAAACTTCTCCTCAGTTCAGTAGAGCTCCGCTATGGAAATTGCACATGAATTCTTCAAGACTTACCTATCATTTTTGGGTGCCTCAAATAAAACACCCAAATTGGCATACTATATTCCTCATGAAGCCAAGAACAAGATTTGGTTGAGTTGGGGTAGTTGGGGCAAAGCTTCTGGAGGCTTACAATAGACAACCACTATAGAATCCATTAGATGTAATAGATTTTACTTGGCTATGTTAGCACGAGTTTGTTACAGGTTCAATTACTATCGATAGGTGCGACTATGACCATGGATGCTATCGATAGATGCGGCCTGCCCATGGCCTCTATCAACATTAGGGATGGTGATGACTGCCACTAATGACATCAACGATGGAGGATGAAAAGGACTAGACTACCCTACTTGAGTTGTTAGAACCGATGTTGGGTCTTGGAAAGGTCCAAGATGAGTCACATGGATTGAAAAGGTGCCCATATGAGTAGTCTCCTCAACATGATGCATTTTAGGTGTCTACACTTTCATATGAATCCTCACAGGGAGGGGTTCTAAGAATATAAAAAGATAAATGGAGGTGAAATCTTGTTGGGAGAGAATTCAACATATACAATAATAGGTCAAGAAAGAGTCAAGTTGAGGGTAAAATATGGAAGAATTAAAACCCTTCATGGTGTATTGCATATTCTATATTTGGTAAGGAATCTAATATCTATGAGTAAGATAAATGATGAAGGTGCGATTGTGGTATTCAATAAGGATAGTTGCAAGATGATTCATGGAGTCTTGGTGTTGGCAAGGGAAGTTCATACAAGAACTCTGTTTAGACTTGAGGCTAGCACTGTAAGTATTGATTGCAATAACTCTTTAGTTGTAGAGGAAAATAATATGGTAGAAGTGGCTTTGAGAATTCCTATAGCGAAGACAATATTTTGGCATCAATGCATGGGATATATTGGTGATAAAGACATTGGAAAATTAAAAATGAAAGGTATGGTTGAAGGAATTTTTGTTTACCCATTAAATTTTGATTTTTGTGAGCACTGTGTTTTTGGAAAGCAAACTCGAGTCAAGTTTTCTAGTAGTGCTATAATATTTAAAGGTATTTTAAATCTAGTTCATAGTTATGTGTTTGGACTTGCAAAAATACCATCGTTATGTAAATATATCTATTTTGTTACATTTATAGATGACTTTTCAAGAAAAACCTACGTATATTTTTTACAAAATAAAACTAAAATTTTCAATAAATTTTAAGAGTTTAAGGCTCTTGTAGAAAATTACCTAGATAAAAAGATAAAGGTTTTGAGAAGTGATAATGGTGGTGAGTATTGATCTAATAAATTTGAGCAGTTTTGCAAGGACTGTGGAATAGAAAGGTAGAAAACAACTTCATATACTTCACAACAGAATGGAGTTGTAGAATCAATGAACATAACTTTGATGGATAAGACCAGAAGCATGCTAAGTGGTGTAGGGTTAGAAAGGAAATTATAGGTAGAAGCTATGTTAACTGCTTGTTACCTCATCAATAGATCTCTTACCTTATATTTTGTGGAAAAGACTCCATAGGAAGTGTGGACTAATAAGAAACCCTCTCTCAGTCATATAAGGGTTTTTGGTTGCGATGCTTATATGTATATCCTAAAATATAAAAGGACTAAGCTAGACTATAAATATGCAAAATGCATATTTATGGGTTATAGTATTGGTGCTAAAGGATATAAGTTGTGGAATACATAAACATAGAAGATTGTTTATAGTTGTAATGTGATATTTAAAGAAACAAAAGAGGTTTTAAAATAGGAAATGCAACCAAGCAAAGAACATAAAATAGTTTAAGTAAAATTAGAATAGGAGGAATAACCTGTTGTAGAACTTGGTACTATAGAAGAAGATGAGCTATAAAGAGAGTCTGAAGAGGAAAATTTAAAGGAGGAAGATGAGGAGGAAGCTAAATATGTAGAACCTAGAACTCCAAGTTTGAGGAGATCAGATCAAGTGAGAAGACTCCCAAAAAGGTATAGCCCTTCAAATATTTGTTCTACATTTAATATATTAGTTACTAATGAAGAACCCAAGACTATAAATGAGGCACTTTAGTCAAGTGAGAATAAGTCTTGGAAAAAGGCTATGGAGTAAGAAATGGAATCCCTGGATAAAAATAAGATGGGTTGTAGAATCATGTTTTCCATCCTAAAATCACTAAGCATCCAATTTATTACCACCTGTGAGTCTCCATAAATTTGAATTTTTTGTATTCCTTTTGATTATGCCAACTAAACCAACAATTTGAGTGTCATAATTTTAGCATAATTATTAGAACCTTCTCCCAATCTAACCTTGAATTTAAAATAATGAGAATCCAAATTATACAGTAAACTCTAGGGACGCCTTATCTATCCCCATAGAAAAATCCCTAGGCCCCTAATTTATCGATATTTGGAGGGATGATTTGTCTAATTACCTTTGTTGTTGTTGAAACCTTATAGTTAGTGAAACTTTTGAATATTTGGGAGGAGACCTGCCAAGTAGGCTTCTCTTGATCTTGAAATGTTCATGTATTCCTAGATAACTATACTCTCCAAAACACAAACAATGAGAGCTATACAAAATTTGTATGACCTATTTTCAAAACAACATTTTAAGCACTCTCTTAAGGAATATTCTTGATATCCTATAGGAAGCTTTAACAATGCTATAATCTCCCTCCAAACATGTTTAATAAATGAGAAAGCTACCAGTAAAATATCAATTATTTCATTGTCTAACTTACATAAATGGAACCTTTCTAAACCATTACAACTCTTGTATATAATACCTCCCATGCTAGAACCTTATTTTTCATGGCAAGCCCTAGGAATAGTATTATCTTCAATAGGGATTTATGCTTCCAAAGTGTCTTCCACCACCATGCTAGATCATCATTTCTATCTTCCAACAAAGTCTTATACCCCAACTTTGAAGTGTACTCTCTCATATCTCCATTATTTGTCCAAACCAATTGATTACCTCTCACAACTTGATATGTCTAGCTTTAAGTCTCCTCACATATTCTTCCCACTAGCATGCCTCCTAACCCTGAAGCCCTAACATTGTTTCTTCCTTCCATCCTTGACTATAGTTTGTAGATGATTCTAGGTCAGTTGCTTGGGTGAGAGTTCCAATCCCTTGAGATCTTAGGATTTGAATTACATTATTTGATAGTCTATGCATTGTAACACAATAAATCCAAGGGTCTAAGCCCAATATTATCCTTGAACCATATCCTATTTTCTAGGTAATCCAATCACCTAAAATAAAAGGCCTGAATCATTATCTTCCAATAGATTGAAATATTATGGGTTTGCTTCACTAGGGGCCTTATCCACTCCTCAACTATGAGTGGCTATAAACAGTTTTTTTGTATGATCTTATTCCATAAGCCTTCCTTTGATATTATCTTTCAAACACACTTGGCTTCTAGAGCCTTGCTAAATAGAAAAATATCCTTAAGTCCCCATCCTCTATTTTCCTTTGGCTTGGAAAAATATTGTCATTTAACCAACAAAATACCTTCCCTTTCCATTTTTTCTATCTAGAAAAACATATGGCTTAACTGTCTATTTTTTTCCAAAACTCCTTTTGGTATATGAGCCAAATATTGCCAATATACTAGTATCAACTTCATCATAGACTTGACCAAAGTCAATCTCCCCCCAAAGAGATCCACATATGGTGCCATATATTAATTCTTCCATCCACCTTCTTTATCAACCAATTGGTTTTAAAAAGAATCCCAAATATTTAAACCCCTCTTGAAGATCAAATATGTTAAAGGGGAAAAGCAAACCTATTAATATGATCTGATCCTAATCCACATAGTTAAAAGAGATGCTTGAATTTTATGCATTAATATGCATACCTGTTGCTTAAATATTATTTTAACTTCTCTACAACACTTATTGTTTCATCTATGAAAAGGAGAACATCATATACAAAAAATAGATGGGCAACTTCCATTATTCTACCTATTCTAATTTTCTTAACTGCTTCTACCCTCTTGGATTTTAAAATACACCTGTTTAATACCTTAGCTACCAAAATAAATAATAGCGAATGATAAAGAGAAACATTATCTTATCCTCTAAGAAGATTTTAAGAACTGAGAGGCTAGCCCATTAACCAAAATTGTAAAAGAAATAGAACAAAGGTATCCCATAATCTAGTTCACAATCTGCACATATAACCTAATAGGAGTAAGTATCATTCTTAAATATAGCCTATTTACTCTATCAAAAGAATTGGAGAGATTCAAATTCATCACCATTGCTAATAGTTTCTTTGATTTTATGGTATGAAGACTTTCCTAAGTAACAACAATTGCTTCACAAATTTGTTTAACATGCAAGAAACTGAATAGCTTAATAGATATATAAGCATACAGGAACCTTTTAATTCTTGATACAATTAATTTTATTATGATTTTGTACACAAAATTACATAAATAAATGGGCTTTAAATCATCAAAGAAATAATGATTGTCCTTTTTTGAATAATAGCAATGAAGGTAGAGTTGTAGACTACATTTTCCCTTCCTGTTTGCCTAGACTCCTCCACAACCTTGAGTAGGTCAGACTCCAAATTGTTATAGAGCCCAATAAATAATTCCATAGTACAATTGTTAGGTCTTGGACTCCTATTTTTTTTGAAGGATGTTAAAATAACTTTGAGCTCCTCCTTTGAGACTTAATCAACTCACCATTAGATTCCTCATCTATAAATCTAGGAAAGCAAAGCCGTTTCAACTATTTTAGCCATATTGACTTGACCAGGATCATTGTATAGTTGACCAAAATACCTTACTCCCATGTATATTATTCCTTTAAAGGAATATAATTTACTTCCATATTATCCTTGTAGCTCCCAAATTGTATTTTGTTATTTTCTAGGATTTGCAAAACTATAAAAAAATTAGTGCTCTCATCCCCATTTGCAATCTAGAGTGCTCTAATTTTGAGCCTCCACCATGCTTCTCTCTACCAACAATATTCTCTTTCATTGTTCCAAAATTTTATACTTAAGCCTTATTTCCTTATCTAATTCTTTTCAAAGTCATTTGGTAGAAACACTACAACCTTCTCCTCAATATCCCTTAGTTTTTACTCATCCATAAATTTCTTTTTATAGGCCCATTGAACCACTAATGCATTAATCCTTTTTAGATTTGTTGTAAATTGAATGCTAGAAAATTCTTTCGGACTAGGATCAAACTTCACCCATTCTAATTTGACTAGAGTTGCAAAGTTATCCTATTTTAGCCACTCAAAATTGAATTTAAAAGGACAATGTGGTTTTTCTCCTCTTTTGCCATAAGAATCATGATGGGGGAATTATTAGAGTCTCCTCCTATTTCAACCTAATATTTTATTATATAAGTATCATTCACTAAACTCTTTTCTACTGAGAATCTATCTAGTCTATTATCAATTCTATCAACCCATCTCCTCATGTTTCTCCATGTTGGGATAGACTTTATAGGTTTCAGGTCTACCAACCACTTGGATTCAAACTATTGGATGAAGTAATTAGCCAATGGATCGATTCTAGCAACAATACCCAACAATAACTCCTAGAAAGAGTTAAGTTTAAAGCACCTCCTAAAATTAAATTATTGGTTTCTAAAAAATTCTAATCCATAAGCTTATCCCAATGCTACATATTGTATTTATAAGGGCCATAAATTTTACCACTATCATTATTTCCTTGAGCTCCACTAAAAATAATTTAGTCCTGACTCCAGAGTCAAACAATTTAAATTTGGTTAGCCTAAACTGATTTACCTTCTACCTTGTGGCCACTCCTCTTGAGGCCCCTACAACATCAAGGGCCAGAAAATCTCATCCTTTAAAAAATTTACTAAGATCTTTCATTACTTTTATAGCTAACCCTTTTGTCTCTTGAATTAGAAAAATATTTGGATTATTAATTTATACTAGCCTACATAGAGAATTTTTTTTTGTTGAGATACCCATCTCTTAGATATCAAAGGAAAGTACTTTAATTGATTAACAACATATGGGATCATCCCTACTCTAAGGATCCCCTTTAAGGATACTTTATTGCCTTGTTGAACATCATGAAGGCCTTTGATATTAACCAATGAAATAAACTATCTTATTTTCCTCCTACCAACAAGACTTATTGTCCCCATGCCTTTATTGAAACCTCCCCAAATCCTTCTTCCATTGATCCTATTCTTCCTTTCATTGATCGTAGCGGATACCTATGGGTTTCTGGGGACATAGAACCTTTATGACAATAGAAAAAACAAATCGGGGAAGCAAATTTAAAATGATTTACCTATGAAGCATTATTGAAAAACTTACTAAATTTTAAATGAAGGTCTAGATCTACTTCATTCAAGGAATAAGAATTCAAGGGTCCTTGCCCCTCAAGTCCACCATTACCTTATTCTAGGAGAGACTTTGTTTTACAGATTGGTAAATATGGCCATTGGTTAGTTGAGGTACTCAAAATATAATTACCTATAATTCCATATGAGAAATGATATTTGGCAATATTTTTGCTTTGAAAGGTTATATTTGGATCTAGGAGCATGCCATCCAAATTTTGCTTTGATATTCCTAGCCTTAATTCAATTTGAGATGATTCGAAACCCATCACTTGATATGGCATAAAAAACATTATCTCCACCTTATCTACGTCTTATATTCTTTTCCCTAATTCCTCTAACTTATGTTTCTTATGCATTGATTTGATAATATAATAATTCTATAAGTCATGTGCTTGAAGGAAAATCTGCATCTTATTCTTGCCCTTAAAGACCCCTTTGTCTTCCTTACGATGTCAAACCTTAAAAAAATAAGAGAAAAATCCATTGCAATATACCCATAATTATGACAACACACACATAAAAACCACATCAATGGAGTATAGGGTTTGTACATACATCCCTTTGTTGTACTTCAACATAATTCCCCCACCAATTTATCTCTCTAGTCCACATCAATAAGAATCTTAGCCACTATCCTCATGCATGAGGAATGATACCTCTTATCCACCTCCAAGAAACAACAATGTAATTATCTATGGCTTGGAAAACATATATTGACCAAAATTCTAATGGCAATCCTGGTAACTTTACCCATACAAGGTGAGTAGGTATTCGAATGATCCTAGAATCAAAACAAGGGGTCCCACAATTTGATAATCAAAAAAGTTAACTGCTAAAACCATTTCTCAAATAAATATTTTCCACATATTTCTTAGTCCTATACTAAAATGACAACCACCCTCTCACCAAAAGTTAAAAACTACACATATACCATAGGACTTCCATCCATTCCTTGGCCATCCAATCTACCAAGGATTTTTTAGAAATTGCATACCCATAGAACCTCTCGATAAGTATTTTCTCTTAAACTTCAATGACTTTCCCTATTTTCACATCTCGTAGGAATAATTTTGCTTTGTTACTCTTACTTTGAATTCACTTGGTTACATTTTCATGTACTTCCAAGGGATTTTTATTTGGGTTTTCTCCTTCCAAATTCTTTTGTTATCCCTCATGGCCTTTATAGGAGAGTTGTGACCTATTTTGACCTTTCTCTAAAGAAGATATATCCCAGTCATCACTCTTGTCTTAGAGTTGCATGTCCTCCTATGAAATTTTTACTGGCTCAGTCTCATTCCTAAACTCTTTGAAAGGACACTTCCTTCTTTGGTACTTCCTTCCACTATTAAATATGGAGACACCCTTATAAGGATCTATCGAATAGTCCACTACTTCTTTTTCATCACCTTGTTCCAAAAAATACTTAAACCTTCATTATTTCTCATGATCCTACATTCTACTTAGAGCCTCAAGGTCAAGGGACTCTCCATTAGTGTTTGCATTAGAAAACCTATCCTCAACAAAGAAATTCCCACTACCTTTGCCATATTCCACTTCACTCACCATGGTGGTATTCTTGTAAAAAAACTCTAAAAAATTATCCTCTTGGCCCATGTTTATAGAACCTTAGGTGTAAGATACATGTCATACGATGATGGATCCATCCACAGTGACCATATCCCTAGTCTATTCTTCTCAACTTCCCCCTCCTTCTCACCCATTTATCTCTTTCACATTGAACTCACCAACAAACCCCCTGCAAATACCTCCTTCAAACCCTCTATTGAATTGCTATAACTTATTTGTGATACTTGTTAGAGTTAAAGTGCACTATGCCTTCACCTTGACACTTGTCAGTTTCTGTTGACAAGTGTCATGTGTTGAATATAGGCTTATGCCTATATATTGTAACCATTTGTATCAATAAAATCAATCCCTTCAGTTTCAGTCCCAACATTTGGTATCAGAGCAGGATTTCCCTGCCCTATGAAACCCTTGAGGGGGGATTTCCCTCATGGAAATCCTCCCTCCCCCCGATTTTTTTTTTTCTTATTTTTTTTTAAAGTTTTTTTTACCGAGGGAGTATGCTCTCCATCATTTGATGGATCAAAAACCAGATGGTAATTTTTTTTTAAAATTTGGGAAATTTTTTCAGAATTTTTTTTTTTGTTTTTTTAAAATCTGTAGATAGCATGGAGATAGCACAACAACTGGTGTTGCAGCAGACAATGAAAAAAAAAGGTGATCCAGAGTGTGGTTTATGTTGCTAATCTATGACGACTATTGCTGTTGAAATTTCTTTCTGTATTACCTGTCTGGTTGTAATTTTGTCCGAGGGCCGAAAATGATTATTTCAGTTTGCCTACCTATGGTGAAGCGACAGTCAAGAAACTGGCACTCAACGTCGTCTCCTCTAAGCTTCGTAGATGCTATCAATTCAGGGAGTTATGGAGGAGTAGCATGCAGTCATCAGAGGCGGCAGGCCAGAGAAGCGGAGGAGTGACGGTGGGAGTGTTGTTGAAACTTCAGATGAGCCTGCGTTTGATGACCTATTACTAAAGTATACAAATAGTCTGTAGTGAAACAGACATGATCAATGGCCCACACCTATAGTTACCAATAGTTTGGTGTGCTAGTTTGGCATACATGATATTGAAAGCAGTCCAGTAAAGTTTCCCTACCACAGTGCGTCCTTCCGATGAAGATGAAGTTTGCTCGTCGTGCGAAGGATGTCCGTTGGCGGTGTCATTTATGATAGCAGACCCAACGTCGCCACCAGCCGAGCCATGATGAATCATGCATGATTTTGAATCTCTCATGGGTGTTTGAGATTGAAGTAGTGCAGTCTGACAGTGTTGATTGAATGTGGTGGTGAGAATTCAATGACAGTGGCGGCACATTCTTCTGTTGGTGATGGCTCCTTATTCCCGCTCACTAAACACCGTTGATAAATAACATTGTTGCAATGCACCATTATGCCATGTGGTATTTGAAACAATGCCGACAACATTTTTTGAGGAATAACAACCAGGTCGGTAGCTCTGATGCTGCTAAGCAAGACGAGAAATTTTTTTTGCTCGACTTCAATAGTGGAATTTTTGAGGACCCATTTAACGCGTTACAGTCATGGAAATCCTCTGATGAATCCCCATGTAATTGGACTGGGATAAGCTACAACGCAGATGGTAATGTGGAGAAGATTATGTCCAAAAATGAGTGTAGCAGGAGAATTGCAAAGGAGCTGGCGGAGATCCGATCACTGTAGAAGTTGAATCTAAGCCACAATGCATTTTCTAGGCCGGTTCCTCCAGATTTATCGAATAGCCGAAGGTGATAGACTATTGGGCAATTCGTTCATGACATCTTTTTTTTTTCAGCCTGTAGTGTCATATTTTTTGTAGAATCCATCTGGACACACTCCCTCCCAAGAAGATCGCCACATTCCAGGATGACCGGTCCCGTAGCAGATTCCCAATTTGCTATTACCTATGATGGAGCACAGTCCAGGAGATAAGTTTTTTTAATACAATGATGAGTTCGAGTAGTTGGTGGTGCCTATTCTTCAGTGGGTAAAGGGCTCATTGGGTGTCCGAAACCAAACCCTCGAAGGCTTGAAGCTCTGCAGCAATGGCGAGGGGGAAGCTATCACATTTGTGTCTGCCCCTGAACATATTTTTTGTGGTTGCGAGCCAGGTTTGGAATCGATATCTACGATAGTGAACTGACAGATCTCTGCCATTGCGAATGAAGAAGGCAGCATGTGGAGTAGTCATGGACACCCCAAAACACAACTGTGACAATTCTGCCATTGCGAATGAAGAAGGCAGCACGTGGAGTAGTCGTGGACGCCCCAAAACACACCTGTGACATGCCCCCTGTTGACCGCCCGAGCCCACATGGATGAAATGGTGGTAACCCTGTTCGAATTTGATGCCTCTTGCACGATTGCCGACTTGAATTGCTAGCTTTGTTGTGCGTTTTGCAAGGAAATGATTTTATTAGTGGACCATATTTTATTTTATGGTTATGAAGGATAGCCATATTTTAAAAATAAAAGGGTATTTTTATATAAAGTGGAAGGGGACCACTTTATAGGATGGGCAGCTTATTTTAATGAAAAACCAACTTTTAATAAAGTGGAGTATGGGGAGTCATATATTTGCAAGAAACAATGTTCTATGTTGGAGGATTTGTATTGGGTGGCCTTAGGCCATTTTTTTCCACATGGAAGTGGGAGTTGAAGGCCTTCATGGCCTCTTATTGTATTTTTTAGATCATGGCCAACATGGCCCATGTTATTTCTGCTATAAGGTGGAAAGGTTGTTTGCTGCCAAAACACATTATATTGTTTTTCCACATGTTGAAGGACCCATTAACATACAAGCATAGGGGTATTTATAGTCATTGGAAATTTTTTTCCGTGACGAACACAATGGTGGTGTCATATTGTAATTTTGAGGCTATTTCAATTTAGTTTTTTAGCCTCAAAGTTCTTATACCTTGGAGTGCACTCTCGGTTGTACCCGACACTCCCAAGGTAATTTTATATGTGATCCTTGTACCTAGTGATATTTTCTATACACTTGGCAAATGCAGTGGCTGGTTACCCATGCATTTTGATGGTATGACATGGTCACCATAAGGAAACTTATTCTAGGGACTACAGACATAGACACCCTAGACTCTATCCGAGGTTTTTTCCGGATCTACTTCTGAAGACTACAGATGAAGACACTTTAGAATATTCTCTTCTATTCTTCTTCTTCTCCTCCATATTTTGATCTATGGCTCATTTTATTGTATTGAGTGCATTTTCGGTAGAGACCGACACTCTTATATGGCTCATTTTTCCTTTGTATTAGGTGCATTTTCGGTAGAGACCGACACCTTCTAGATTGAGTTCACCATAAGGAAGGATTTGATATTTATGGTGGGACTAGTCAGTCATCTACGACAGGCAACATCCTCTGAGGATGACCTGCAGAGGCAACAGACCCAGAAGTGGCTGACCCTGAGGCACCCATGATGACCCTAAGGCACTTAGACGGCTGACCTAGTGGCAACAGACCTATGGAAGTTGCTGACCCTGAGGTAATAGACCGAGATGTATACATAGTGAATCTAGCATTATTCACAGTTAGAGAGCCAAGCGCAAAGAGCACGAGCCTAGACCAACTCAACAATAAGAGAGGATGATAGGTTTTTTAAAGAAGTCAACATTAAGGGGGAATGTTACCTAATGTTGACTTGTTTTGTTTCTTATTTAGTTAGGATAGTGCACTTTAAGGGGGAATGTTAGAGTTAAAGTGCACTATGCCTTCACATTGACACTTGTCAGTTTCTCTTGAAAAGTATCATGTGTTGAATATATGCATATGCCTATATATTGTAACCATTTGTATCAATAAAATCAATCCCTTCAGTTTTCAGTCCCAATAGATACAACCTAGAACCAAGGATTGTGTGATGGATCTGATAGGTGCAATGGTAGTTGTAGAAATGACATATCCTTATCCTTGTCTTATTTGTATCCCCTTGACCTCTTATTCATTATCAAAGTTGAAACCCTAGGTACCTCTGACATACATCCACACCTTAATGCAATATCCCGTACTGTTGTTTTAGGAAAAAGTACTACCATTTTAATATATTTTAAAATGTTTGATTCTCTTGAAAACTATTGAAGACCCTCTTCTAGCACAAACTATTCTTCTATAGTTTGTTCATGAGTAAGCCGAGTTTTGCTTTAGGGCCTATGAATTCCCAATGTTATTCTCCATTTGTATTTCCATAAAAATCTAACTTGCATAGACTATCGCCTAATCGAACGACAAGTGCTATGAAGTTTTAATAAATTGTAAACTTATTATTCTTTAATGGCTACCCAAACCTTCATATTAAAAAAATAGATCCCAAACACAACTCCAAAAACAACTTTTACTTTCATCCAAAAAAGTAAACACCAAAGAAAAAGTACATATCAAGACATCCATAGCTTTCCACAAACCAAAACTTTCATAGTATCTCTACAACACCTAGATATTCTAAAGTTAATCCAGCAGATGGTTGAATTTGAACGCTTGACCTCCATGTGCATTGCAACCCAATAAACCCTTGAATCCACCCTCTTCAACACTTCCTCATTCTAAGGCTCTATGAATTTCCTCCACCACAAAACCATAACTTGTAGTGTATGTTGCCTATTTGAATGGCTAGATCTATGAAGTTACAATATCCTCCAAATATAAAAGTGATAGATCACCCTCAATGTCACACCCCTATCCTCACTTGCTTTGAAAAATATGTCACCTACCTTAGAAGAAATTTTTCACCTTCTTCTTAGCACTAGGGTTTTATCTCCCCTACCATCTTCAAAAAATTGGTCACTTGCTTCAAAAAATCCACCACCTGCTTCAAAAAATTGCTATGTTTTCTTCCATGCACTAGGGTTTGAACTTTGATTTCTGCTTAAAAAAATTGCTACATTTTTTTCTTTTTTCTTACTAGAGTTTGATCTCTATTACTTGCTTCAGAAAATCCACCACCAAATTTAAAAAATTGCTATGTTTTTCTTTCCTTGCACTAGGGTTTGATCCTTGTCGCTTCATTTAGAAAATCTTCCACTTAGTTCAAAAAACCTATCACCCGCTTAAGAAAATTGCTATGTTTTTTTTTCCATTCTTGCACTAGGGTTTGAATTCTACCACTTGCTTCAAAAAAGCTATTGCCTAGTTCCAAAAATATTGCTTTTTCCTTTCCTTGTGCGAGGGTTTGATTTCCACCACTTGCTTTATAAAATCTATCTCTTATTTAAAAAAACTCTACTACTTGCTTCAAAAATTGTTATGTATTTTTTCCTCACACTATAGTTTGAACTCTACCACCTACTTCATAAAATTACTATATTTTTCCCTTTCCTCACACTAGGGTTTGATCACTTCCACTTGCTTCAAAAAATTTGTTGTTTGCTTAAGAAAATTCATTGTTTGCTTTAGAAAATTTACCACATACTTCAATAAATTTGTCCCTTCTTTATGTAAATCATACATGCAATTAGCAAAGTTCTCTGTTACAACACTTGGTCTCTATAAATTAGCTATACTCTACAACTCATCTAATCCTCTTAGATGTGGTCCATACACAATTTGGAATGGACTCTTGGTTGTGATTTGGTTTATTTAAATTGTTATATGCAAACTCTACTTGTGCCAATATGGTATCTCATAGTTTTGGCTTCTTACCAACTAAGCCCCTCAAAAAATTCCCATGGCTTCTATTAACAAATTCAGTTTATCCATCTATTTATGGTGATAAGCTAAAATAAAACTCAATTTTATGTCCAACCTTTTCTACAAAGTGTGCCAAAAATGAACTACAAACTTAGTATCCCTATCTGACATAATACTTTTTTAAACCAACCATACAATATTACAACTTCTCTAAAGAATGTATTAGCAATATGTGTAGCACCATTAATTTTCTTTCAAGGTATGAAATATGTCATCTTTAAAAATATATAAAAAAAAAATAAAAAATGAATCATTATATTTTTTGTTTGAGGTAATCCAAGGACAAAGTCCATAGTTATGCCTTCCATTATATTTCTAGTATTAGTAATGATTGATACAATCCAATATTCTGGATTCTCCCCTTTGAATGTTGACAAACTCAATAAGACTACACAAATATTATTACATCCACATTCATTATTGACCAATAATAACTTGCACAAATTTATCCCATGGTTTTATTGACTTCATTTGTTTTGAGAAATATTACATTATTTGGTACATGATAATGTACCCCCATGGTACTTTCATGGTACAATTATAAATATGTAATAGATTAGGGTTGATTCTATAGTTTAGAAGTGTGATATATATTTTACCTTTTATGTAAGTGTTAATATGCAAGAAATGCACAAGTGTCATATAAGAGTGCAATATGCAGAAAATGAAGAGAAATAAAGAGCCCTGATAAACTAAGTCTAGAAAAGCAATAATTGCAAAATAAAAAAAAATAGATAGCAGATTCACATATAACACAATATTTATCTTGGAAACCCTTAACAAGTAAAAACCAACATATTATTTTCTTATTGCATAAACTTTATCGTCTCCAATACAATAATTTTTCTCTTCTATAAATATACAAACCCTAATGCAAGTACGATATATATAACAAAGGTACATGCACAAATTTTACAATATCATGGGCAAAAAAACATGGGTTCAAATATAGTAACCCAAAAAAGCCCACATTGGTTTAAAAATAACTTAAAAATCCTAAAATTTTGGTCAGGGGCTGTTGTCACTAGACCCCTGCTTTTCGAAGAGCTACCACCCTCGAACCCCT
Source organism: Wollemia nobilis (assembly GCA_028583015.1). NCBI lineage: Eukaryota > Viridiplantae > Streptophyta > Pinopsida > Araucariales > Araucariaceae > Wollemia > Wollemia nobilis. Next base: position 678,180 of record JAQPPZ010002410.1, on the reverse strand, counting down.
ATTCAAGGTCCATCCCAACCCTGAACCCCTGTGAGTATAAGTACAAAGTGTCCAGTACCTTTTAGTGTTAACCCTACTATAGTAACATGGAAAATATTCAACATATTTTCAACATTATCCCACTTGTTGAATACTTTTCATAGGGACCAAAAACTTCCATCGTCAACTTTCAAGGGCAACCATGCCCATAAATCTCCTACACCAAGAAAATTTCTAAGTAGGTACAACATTTGTTAATGAATAAACAACATTATTCTTTGTATCAAAATTTTCCAACATCACCCAATTCCCTTCAACCATCTCTCTCACAAAATGGTACTTGATATCAATATGTTTTGACTAATCATGAAAACCAAGATTGTTGGCCAAAAATATTGCACTTTGACTGTCACTGTCAATTCTCACAACCTTCTACTTAAGACCAACTATTGAACACAACCTTTGTATCCACAATACTTCTTTATATGTATGAGTTGTTGTAATATACTCTGCATTTTTGTGGACAAAGCAACCACTAATTAATATTTACTCATCCAACTTACTGCGCCTCCAAATAATCTAAACACATAAGCACTTGTGGTGTTGGAAATATTGAATTAGTTGTGTTGTCATTGATGTCAAGAGTCAGTGTTAGTGATCAGTACAGGACTTGGAAAAATAAGGATTAAAATATTTATATTTTAAGCCCAAGAGATTTGGTTTAAGGGCTTCACATGATTGGTCAAAAGGATGGTTAAATACCCTGAAGGAAAGGCCTAAAGGAATATTATGATATTTATTATTATAATATTAAAGGAGGTCAAAAAAAGTCTAAGGGTGAAAGAGAAAAATACCTAGGCCTAAAGGAAATAATATTATAATATTAAAGGAGGTCAGAAAAGGTCTAAGGGTGAAAGAGAAAAATACCTAGGCCCAAAGGAAATAATATTATAATATTAAAGGTTAAAATTAAAGCCTAAGGTAATTTATAAATTATTTATAATATTTATATTATAAATTAATTTATAAAATAATATTATTTAAAACCCAAAGTAGGGTTGGGCACAAATTCGATTTAATTTTTTATTCCCCGCCAACGTTTGAAGGAAAGAGGCATATGGTATAAATACCATAAGGTTTGCCTCACAAATGCAAGTCTCCAAATATTAATGCACATGCGATTATTGAAAGTGAATGCAAAATTTTGTGAGCAAATAAATACAAGAGGATATTAATTTTTATTGCAACCGAAAAACATGAAGGTCAAAGTGACCAAGGCATAAAGCCTTGTCACCAACCAATCGGTTGGGCTAGTGGCAAGTTGTTGATGTGTAAGGTGCAAGGTACACGGAGGTTCCACGTTCGAGTCTCAACGGCTACGAAGGGACAAAGCCTTTTTCTTGGCTTTGGTGCTAGTGGAAGAAACAAAGCACTCAAAGTGCTTTTACCTCCCATGTAAGCACCTAGTTCACGTGGCAATGTGGTCGTGGCTAGGGCGTAGGTGGCAGCTTGACCTGGGATTGAATCCCATCGAGGAGTGTGCAAAGGTACTTTAATTTTTTAGTAAATGTGCATGTGGTCTAAGGTTGTATTGTGAGCACCTTGGGAGATATAAGGTGATTAAAGAAATTTTATTTTAGTTAAAGTTTGTGAAGGATTTAATTGTGGTTTAAAAGTGAATTGCATTATTTATGGATAAGAGGTGTTAATTATTTTGAAATGCAATTTTTAAGTTGGGAGTTATAAGGTGATTAAGATATATATATATATATATATATATATATATATATATATATATATATATATATATATATATATATATATATATTTTTTTTTATTTCTTAGTTTAAGATTGTGGAGGATTTAATTTTGGATTAAAAGTAAATTGAATTATTTCTAGAAAGGTGTGTTGATTATTTGATAATACATTTTGAGTATGGAGATATAAGGGAGTTATTTTGATTATTTTATGCTTTAAAAATTTGAAGTGAATTATTGTGAAAGTGAGTTAATTGAACCTTTGCTAGTTATATTTTGAAAAGATTGGATATTATAAGGTGTAATTGAGACTTGTTATTTTTGTATTGTGAAATAAATATTTAGGAGAATTTTGAGTGGAGATTTTGAGATAGATTATTGTTACCTAACCTTGGAATTGGCAAAGAGGTTTTGATTGTGATTAAGACAAGTTTTGAAGATATATCTCCATAAAAATAAAAGGTATGGGCACATCTTCCTTATGAGTGAAATATTGTTGGATTGAGTATTGTGAAATGTAAAGTTGAAGTGAAAAGGATTGTTTGATAAGCATTGTTAGAAATGTTTGAGTGAGCCTTCATGTGCATGATTAGGGTTTGTGAAAGAACATGAGTATCATTGTTATGTGAGATTGTTTTATAAGCATTGTTGGAAATATTTGAGTAAGATTTCATGTGCATGATTAGGGTTTGTGAAAGAACATGAGTATCATTTTTTATGAAGTTGAGAACTATCTTGAACTAGGGTTTGTAAAAATATCATGAGTATCATTGTTATGTGAATTTAGAATCATCTTGAGTCAAGGGTTGAGATTCATAGTGTGAGTTGTTGAAAGCATTATGAAACACTTGTTTAGGGTTTGTAAGTAAGCTTTGTTTTATTGAGTGAATGGTTGATTGAAGTTGATGAGCATTATTGATTGAAAGCATTGGAGTGATAGTTCAAGTTCTGTGAAACAAATTTTTCTTTATTATAAATTGATTTGAAATACCGATTGAAAGTGATTGAGAATATTGTGAGTGTGAAACATATTGAGTCTCTAACCATTCTCTATATATTTCTGTAAGTTAAACAAGATTATGAGTGAAACTTGTTTGTGTGATTGAAGAGGTTTTATGAAAGAGGTTAAGTTGAGTTTTTGTATGCAAGTTTAGCAATTGATTTGAGCAAGTCCTAAAGTGGACTTAAGGACAGAGTTTAGCAAGCTTTGTGAAAGCTTGTGAGTAGATTTGATAAGTTCTAAAGGGGAATTAAGGACAAAATTGAGGAAGATTTTGTGAAAGCTTAAGGATATATTTGTGTGAGATTTTGTGGAAGCTTACAAGCATATTGGACAAGTTCTAGTGAGTACTTTTTGAGAAGATTTGAGGTAAGTATTGGAGAAGACTTGTTGAGTAGATTGAACAAGTTCTAGTGAGGACTTATTGAGCATATTTGAGGAAAGTCTTGGTGAAGACTTGTTGAGTAGATTGAATAAGTTATAAGGAGGACTTGTTGAGAATATTTGAGGTAAGTCTTGGTGAAGACTTGTTGCACATATCAGACAAGTTATTGAGAGGACTTGTAGAAAAATTTAAGGTAAGTTTTTGAGAAGACTTGAGATTAGAGTTGATCGATTGATTTTTTTAAGCTTTGAGTTAAGGCTTGGAGTAGATCTAGTAAATTTGATTTGTGATTGAGTCAATATTTGTGTTAAGGCTTGAGGATATATTTGAGATAGAGATTAAGCAAATTTGTGCTAGATCGAAGGACAATGTTTAGTGTAGATTTAAGATAGATATTGAATATATTTGTGCTAGATCGAAGGATAGTTTTTAGTGCAAATTTGAGACAAAGATTGAGTAGATTTGTGCTATATAGTGTTTAGTGTATATTTTAGACAAATATTGAGCAGAGCTAAGATTAAGCTTTGAAGGTGATAGAGTATACGATAGTAGTCTCTAGTGGATAGAGATCCATTAGCTAGGGCAATGAGGATAGTGTCTTTTATGGATAGAGATCCACAAGCCAGAGTAGTAGAGACAGTAAGTCTTCTAAGAGGTTCACCAGCCAAAGCAGAGGAGAAGGAGTTCTCCTGTGGATAGAGATCCACAAACCAGTTAAGGAGATTGGTGTCTCCTGTGGATAGGTATCCATGAAATTGATTAGGGGATTGGTGTCTCCTTTGGATAGAGGTCCATAAACATTGTAATAGGGAAGGATTCCCAAGAGATTTGTTGAGAAAATTTTTAGTGAAATATTTTCTTCATGGACGTAGCCCATGTTGGGTGAACCATGTTAAATTGGTGTCTCTATTGTGTGTGATGATTTGTGCATTAATTTTGTTACTGTTGTTGATATTGCCATTGATAATATTGGATAATATTGTTTGAGAAAGAAAAGTAAAAATTGGTCTTATACTGTTCACCCCCCCACTCAGTATAAGCTTGTGTTCTTCATGTGGATATTCTCTTGTCAAGATATCTATCCCAATCAACATACATAAAACCTTGTAGATTTATAATATTACTACCTCCATATTTTTCTTTGTAGCAAATAGCATAATATGAAGTTCCATTCAAATATTTGAAGATTCTCTTCATAGTAGTCCAATATTTATTTCTTTTATTGGATATATATTTTGGTGACTACTCCCACTGCATGTGCAATATCATATCTAGTACAAACCATACCAATAGTTCTAGGATAAGAAACATGATGTCTTTATTTAGTTTTTACATCTATTTTAGGACATTGTTTAGTAGATAACTTTTGACCAACCGGGTATGGAGTACTTACTAGTTTACAATCATGCATCCTAAATTTTTGTAGTATCAAATCAACATATTTCCTTTGATTTAACCATAACTTTCTATTTGCACGATCCCTTATTATTTCCATACCCAAAATAAATTTTGCAACACCTAGATCCTTCATGTCAAATTTAGAATATAACTAAGATTTTAGTTAGCTTTATCATCTCCTAATTGTTACCAATTAACAACATGTCATCCACATACAAAACAATGATAGTAAAATTTTTACCTTCTTGTTTGAAATACACATAAAGATATGCTTCACCTTTTTCAAGTTCAAGTGTAAAAACAAACGTATCAAATTTTTGGTTCCACGTTCTTGGAGATTGATTCAAGTCATATTGGGACTTTTTAAGCTTGCATATTAGGTCCTCCTTACATTTTACATTCAAGTATTCTAGTTGTGATCATGTTCACCATGTAGAAAAGTTATCTTTACATCCATCTATTCTATTTCAAGATCAAAAGTAGCAGAAATAGCCAAAAAAAATCTAATTGAAGTTAGTTTAGCCATAGGAGAAAAAATATCATCAAAGTCAATTCCCTCAACTTGAGAAAATCCTTTTTCTACTAGGCGAGCCTTGTACTTCTCCAAATTTCCTTCTACATTGTACTTCTTCTTGAATAACCACTTACAACCAACATGTTTTATTCTAGGAGGTAATTTCACCAAATCCCATATCTTATTTTTATCCAAGGACTCCATTTATTCCTCCATAGCCCTTTTCCAAGACTTATTATCACTTGACTAAAGTGCCTCCTTTATAATCTTGGGTTCTTCATTAGAATTTGATAATGCCAAACATAAGTTTGAAGGGCTATACCTGTTTGGGAGTTTTCTCACTTGATCTGATCTCCTCAAAATTGGAGTTCCAAGTTCTACATATTCAACTTCCTCCTCACCTTCTTCCTCTAAATTTTTCTCTTTCTATAGTTCATCTTATTATGTAGCATCAGATTCTACCAAAGGTTCTTTCTTCGATTCTAAAATTACTTGAACTGCTTTATGTTCTTTGGTTGGTTGCATTTTCTATTTCAGAACCCATTTTATTTCTCTAAATATCACATTATGACTATAAAAAACCTTTTGTGTTTCTGGGTTCCACAACTTATATCCTTTAACACTAGTACTATAACCCACAAATATGTGTTTTTCAAATTTATATTCTAGCCTAGTCCTTTTATCTTTTGGAACATACATATAAGCATCATAACCAAAATCCCTTATATGACTAAGAGAGGGTTTCTTATCTATCCATACTTCCTATGGAGTCTTGTCCACCAAAGGTGAGGTAGGAGATCTATTGATGAGGTACCAAGCACTTAACACAACTTTTTCCCAAAATTTATTTTCTAACTGTGCATCACTTAGCATGCTTTTGGCCTTATCCATCAATGTATTGTTCATCCGTTATACAACCCCATTTTTTTAGGAGTATACAAAGTTGTTTTCTATATTTCTATTCCACAGTCCTTGAAAAAATGCTCAAATTCATAAGAGTAATACTTACCACCATTATAAATTATTTGTACTAACTTTCTTTGTATCAAATTCATAAGGGTTTCTTACCAGTCCATACTTCATATGAAGTCTTGTTCACCAAAGCTGAGGTAGGAGATCTATTGATGAGGTAACAAGAAATTAACACAAATTTTATCCAGAATTTATTTTCTAACCCTACACCACTTAGCATGCTTTTGTCCCTATACATCAATGTCTTGTTATCCGTTCTGCAATCCCATTTTTTTGTGGAATATTTGGAGTTTTTTCTATATTTCTATTCCATAGTCCTTGAAAAAATGCTTTAATTCATAAGAGTAATACTCACCACCATTATCAACTCTCAAAAAATTTATATTTTTCTCTATCTGATTTTCTACAAGAGTCTTGAACTCTTTAAATTTATTGCAAACCTCATATTTGTTTCGTAGAAAATATACCCAGGTCTTTCTTGAGAAGTCATCTATAAATGTAACAAAATAGATAGATTTACCTAATGATGGTACTTTTGTAGGTCCATACACATTATTGTGAACTAGATTTAGAATTCATTCAAACCTTGTAGCACTACTAGAAAACTTGAATCTAGTTTGTTTTCCAAAAATACAATGCTCACAAAAATTAAAATTTAATGGATAATAAAAAATTTCTTTAGCCATACCTTTCATTTTTAATTTTTGAAGGCCTTTTTCATCAATATACCCCATGCATTGATGCCACAACATTTTATTCTCTATAATAATACTTGGAGCCACTTCTACCATATTATTTTCCTCTACAACTAAAGAGTTATTGCAATTAATGCTTACAATGCTAGCCTCAAGTCTAAATAAAGTTCCTGTGCGAACTCCCCTTGCCAACACCAAGTCTCCATGAACTATTTTACAACTATCCTTATTGAATACCACATTCACACCTGCATCATTCATCTTACTCATGGATATTAGATTCCTTTCCAAATCTAGAATATGCAACATACCAAGAAAAGTTTTAATTCTTCCATATTTTAACCTCAACTTGAATCTTCCTCAACCTATTATTTTATATGTATAATTATCTCCCAAGAAGACTTCACCTCCATTTATCTTTGTATATTAACATAACCCCTTCCTATGAGGATTCATATGAAAAGAAGAACCTGAGTCAATCATCCATGAGTCATGGCATCCACTTGAGCATGCTGCACCTACGAATAAGTCCCCTAAATATTCATTTGTGGTATTCATTTCTATAGAAGTTCCTTCATTAGATGATCAATTATTAGCCTTTTTAGATTTGCAGGCTCTTTTATAATGCCCTACTTTACCGCACTTCTAGGATTTTCTCTTTTTTAGGGTAACTGATTTACCCCTAGATTTTGATTTCCTTTCTCTTGATTTATTTTTGTTTCTTTATTGAGAACGACCTCTCAAAACCAAGGAATACTTTTGATGATAATCCTAAGAATATTTTCATATCATCTCATCAGATAGCAAAGTTCCTACTATATCCTCTACTTTAAATGTAGATGTAGTGTTGGTGATAGCCATAACTAGGTTATCCCATGAATTAGGTATTGAATAAAGTAAAGTAATACACTTTTTTTATTCATCCTTTTTACTTATATAGAGGTTAATTGACTTACCATGGTGTTAAAAGTATTCAAATGTTTAGCCATAGAGTCACCATCATTCATCCGAAGCAAATACATTTTATTTCGAAGAAATAATTTATTTATCAGTAACTTTATCTGATACATTTTTTGTAGCTTTTCCCATAATAAATTTATCGTGGTCTCTATAAATACATTCAAAAATACCAAATCAGATAAGCATAATCTAATAGAGCTCCTTGCATTCCTATCAATTTTTAGCCAATCCTCATTTGTCATTGATGTTGGTTTTGTTCCCAAGACTATAATCCACTGATCTTTATCAACCAACAGATCCTCCATCTTGAGTTTCCATAACTCAAAATTCTATCCATTAAATTTTTTAATATCTACCCGTGTGCTTCCCATATTTCTCCTTTGCTCGGATTCTTTCACATACAACTCCCACTCAAGACTTAATTTATCATATTGGAACCCTTACTCCTCGAACAAAGCTAAAACCTAGCTCTGATACCAAATTAAGAGAAATAAAGAGCTCCAATAAACTAAATCTAGAAAAACAATAATTGCATAATCAAAAGAAGAAGATAGTAGATACACACATAACATAGTATTTATCCTGGAAACCCTTAAATAATAAAAACCAACATAGTGTTATCTTATTATTGCATAAACTTGACCATCTCCAATAAAATAATTTTCCTCTTCTATATATATCCAAACCCTAATGCAAGTGCGATATATATAACAAAGGCACATGCACAAATTTTACAATATCATGGGTAAAAAAGCATGGGTTCAAATATAATAACCTAAAAAAGTCCATATGGGTCTTGTTGTGGGGATTTTTTGCTTATCTCCTTAAGCTTTGTCACATCACAGGAATCCCAAAAATCACAATGAGTATTGTAGACTCTGGTGGATCTACCTCTTTGACCTAGGAATAGATTACCTATGGGGCTCTAGATAGACCAGGTCGGGTAAGGAAACCCCAGACAACGGGTGCAAATATCTACTATGATTACCCGTGTTCTACTAGATTCAATGATATTATGTGTTCTTTGTTATTTTGTGACCAAACCAAGCGTTAATATATCAAGACTAGACCGATGCCATGTCCATTGGGTAGTCATAGCAGATTTGTATTAAATGACTTAGAAAATAAAGGGAAAGGAGAACTAGTCTATTTTTATTCATTCAAATAATGTAATGCATAGAAATGATTAAACTAGCGAAAGAAGGCATCATCCACATATTATGATTACAATAATATATAAACAAGCGAACACAGACCATGAACACAGGATATTTGCTAGAAATAGAGTTGGAGTTATATTTATATGAAAAATATTTACATATAATAGGCCCAATAGAGTGCTCGAGTTCTATATGACAATGATTACAATAAACCCCAGTTTGAATATCACAATATGGGGTTTTTTCTATCCATACTTATTTTAGTGATGCAAGAGTCTCTAAATCTGGTGCGTTTCATAGGAAATGGTCTCAGTGAACAATGCTTCCTGGACAGTCCTTGGAAAATGATAGAAGGAAAGTTGAGGTAAGGAAGACATAAAACACACATAGGGAAAATACGACTAACACTTAGATATAGATATACTTGGACTTGGGTTTTCTCTCTCAGAGGTTTGATAAAAACTTTACAGTAGTAGCGGTCTCCCTTATATAGCATCGATTGATCAAGCAGGGTTGTAACCATTTCCTTCAGCTAGATCAATCTCACTCCCTCCAAAAATAAGATGTAATAAAAATAGACATGTAGCCCATGCCTCTCTATCTACACAAATGGAGGTTGTGGCTATGCATTATCTCCCTTACTATCCTAGGATGGCAGCTACACTACACTTAGCTCATGTGCTCCTGGTGAACTGGGCCCCACCCTTCCTCTTTCGAGGTCTCGTATACTTTGGTCAATGTGGTTCCATGCCTCATCATTGAATGTTAAAGTGAATAATAACAAGTTATGATCTTGAGTGGCTTTGTTCACCCTTTCTCTAGCCCATTCCATGGTGTTCTCAGTGAAGACACATATGAGATCCATTATTTGTACTAAGGTTGTTAATTGTTTTGATAATTTTTCAATAGGACCAAAGTCAAAATTTTGTATTTTATGGAGCATGAAATCCTTGATGTTAGGAGCTTGAATAAACTCATCCAATTTAAAACCACAATCTTCAAGTTCATCCTTGACCTCTCGATCGACATCGACCACCTCTTGGTTCCATAAGAACTAATTTTATCTATTCTGCAAGAATATGAAAACTTTGGCATACTCCTCGACATAGAAATAGATAGAACCATTTGCAAATGTAGCTATCATACCATAGATTGTTACGTAATTCTTCCTAAAAATATTATATATAGGAAATATGGTGTTCACTTTCTGATATTCTTGTTGCAAGTGATCATGCAAGAGGCCGACAACATGCTTGGTGGCATAGATGTCATAAAATATGGACTCAAAGTCCTCCATTTTTCTCATTATTTTCTCCTTCATTTCTTGTTTGAATTCTTCTACAAACCCAAATTGATCACTAGCCTATGTAGCACTATCCTGGGAAGGAGCTGGAATTTGCTTTAATTGATCAAATTTAGCCTAAAGCTACTGTACTTTGAGCTGTAGTTGCCCCAGATTCGTAACCTTGGCCTTTAAATATTCCATATCTTTCTCCATTGCTGCTACCACCTGCGCTTGGGTGGCTACATGGGACTTCATCATTTCCACTGGGGCAACTTCTACCCGTATGACACCTTTGCTAACATCAATGGTGGCTTATTTTAAACTTAGTGGCAAAGGGATGTCAAATGTAGTGATGGAAATGTCGCTTGTCTCCTGCATATTTGTCCTTTGGGGCCTACTGACTCCTTTACTAGGGGATCTCTACTGCTCTATTTCTTGTATTTTGTCGTCCTCATCCATAATAAACTGGAGCATGCCCCTCACTCTCACCAGTGTAATAATTTTGACATCTTTAGCAGAAGATCCATTTCTAGATTTCTTTCTGGTGGGAGACTCTATGGGGCTTCTTTCTTGCACCTTGTACTCTCTAAGTATATTAGACAATCCCCAAGATTCTATTATTTTCTTTAAATATTTGGGTGGAATGGGATGCTCCTCTTGGTTGACTACCAAGGTGATGAAGAACAAAGAGGGTTGGCCCACTGCCATGTTAGTTTACTCTGAAGGACACATCAACGTTAAAGTTGGTGAAGCGAGGCTTTGTGATTGCTACACTGAATAAGTGACCAACTCCTTCCCTTTCATGAAAGCAATAAGGGAATAGAAGAGGAGGGTAGTTTATCCTGATATTGTTGTGCTTCACCCATAATATTCATCATGACATCAAAAATGTCAGTATTTTTATGGACAACTTGGAAAGTGGGGTCCTAGAATTCTTTTGGGGGAGCAACTGGGACTAGTGGTACCACCTTGTCTACTAACAATTCTCCATGTAATATCAATTTAGAGCCATAGTATCCAACTACTTCTAACTTGCTATAAGGCCTATTATTCATTCTCCATACCAAGTCCAAAGACTGACTTCCCTTGATGGCCTTCTGCATTTCATCTTCAAAGTCATATTTCCTATGAGTGACTTGTAAAAGGGTAAGTTTATTAGCAACAACAGTTCTGTGGTGGCCATCGAGATCGTAGGATCTCCATGTGACCTCAGGGAAGTAGTATGTATCCATATTCCATATGGCCTACAACATTGCAAAATTGCCTAAATATGTGTAATCCCCCATCGAGCAAGGAATGGGAAACCATGGAACGCTCCCCTTCTTCCTGAGGTATTTGATTTTCACCTCCTCAACAATCTGTTGGGTTATCTCTAGGATAGCAATTGAGGTTGGGAAATTCCTGGGCAATGCCTTTGGGGGCAACTTGAAACCATATATTCTAATGTAAGAGAATTCTTCCATATAGAAGAAATATTCCACCCTGGCTTCATGCAAAAAGTTTCTCACTTCGACCCCAAGACTGTTGGGATCTTTGCCACACAATCGGGTGTGTACCACCGGGAGAACATTCTCAAAGAATACTTTCTAACTTGAACACCCCTCTTGTATACACAACAATGAATCTTGAATTGCGGTGGTAGTCACTCCTCCCAACCGAGCCACCAATGATTTATCCAATTGGGCTATAAATAAATGAATTATAAATGAATAATATGAGAATAGGGGGAGGTCTTATTTATTGGTCAGTATGGCCTTCTGCAATTTTATTAATTCTTTGTTCATGTTGTTGCTTATCACATCCTCACAATGGTAAAGGGATGTCTTGTCTATCCTGTTGCACTGGATGATGAGGAACATAACCTCCTTTGTGATAAGATCCAAATATTTGATGCCCAATGCTAGGTTAATCATATCTGCATAGTCTTGTGCCCAAGGATGAAGTAAGAACTTTCATATTGCAAAAATTGAAGGCCTCTTCCTTCCTCTCTTCAGGAGCATATGCGGGAATGTGGTTTTCAACATAAAATTGGCCTACAAAGTGAGCATTTTGAAATATAGGACCCGCAAGGTAGTGTTGAGCCTGAATACCCACCTAATTTTGTCTGCTATCAATTGGACCATGACCTGGTTCTTGTGGTTGCAAATGGTCCTATTATTTGGGTCATAAGCCATTGCTATCCATGCTAGAAGGTCCAGGGAAAGATAGACCTTTGTCTAGGTTAACTGACCCAGGTTGGTGTTCCATTTACTGTAGACTGGGGCCACCTCAGTACTGTCTTGTTGTGCCCTCATGAATAGACTTCTCAACAACGTCGAGTGGCATTGGTTATCCTCCTTTGTGGGGTCAAAACTATAAAGTGTGATGCCCTCTACCTCTTGCTACTATTCTGCTGTTATGTCTCTACTTGAATCTTATGGGTTCATCAATATTTTTGGGTCCTAGGATCTCCTTGTCCTTCTTATGATCAAACATGCACTAGTAATTTTCCTAATGCAGGCTTTAACATCATGTAGCCCTAATGTAGCCACACTGGTAGAATCTATGGAAGCACACTTTTGCGAACAAAGAGGATCTCTAAATTTCTATGCTTGAACTCATCAAGAAAATACTTTGCATGCACAATTATGCTAATGGCGTAGGGGAGGTTTGCCACCTTCCATTTAAAAATCTAGTATTAAATTCATGTAGGTGGGGCATGCACTTTTCTATTTATTAGTACTTTATGACTAGTCGTGCCATGAGGCTGGGTGCACCACATCACCATTGTTTTTGGCTATGGATTGGCTGTGCCTTATGCCCACTTGATTGAATTATGATGCGAGGAGATATTGGAACATGTGGTGACCCTTGATTTACTCGAGCAGGGCATGCTCGAGCAAGGCACAAGGATTTTTGGGAGGAGCATGCAAAAATTATGCCACATACCTTGAATAGAACTGGGCATACAAATTCGTGCGCCTAGAAAAACTTCATGCACTCCAATGGTGAACTGGAGCGCATGAACCTCAAGGTGGGTGCATGACCTTGTGCACCCACAAAAACCTTGCATGATCCAAGGGAGTGGAGTGCACAAACCACAATGGGATGCATGAGACCATGTGCCCGTAAGACCTTCGTGTGCTCCACTCTCCAGTGGAGTGCACAAATCTAAAGGTAGGTGCACAATTTTGTGCACTTGACTAGATCCTCACACGCTCAATTGGTATGGAGTGCACAAATACTACTTAGGGTGCACAGGCTCGTACACCCCTTAAGAATTTGCATGCTCCACTAAGGAGCGAAGCACATGAGCTGGGGTCTAGGTGCACGATCATGCCCCAAAGGCTCTTGCACGCTCCATTGGGGTGGAGCATGTAGGTAGGATTGAGGCATGTGATAGTGTGCACCCTTAAGGGACTTCATGCGCTCCATTCTACAGTGGAGTGCATAGACTCTAGATGGGTACACAACCTCATACGCTCATAAGGACCTTCACACACTCCATTGGAGTGGAGCACATGGACTCAACTTGGGGTGCATGAAATTCATATGTCCTTAGAAACCTTGTGCGCTCCATGCTCCCATGGAGTGTGTGGACTCAAAGTAGGGCGCACGAAGCCATGTGTCCCTTAGATAACTTTATGTGCTCCATTATCCAATGGAGTGCATAGGCTAAAGTTGGGTGTACAACTTAGTGCACCTGAAAAGACTTTTGTGTGCCCCACTTGTGGAGCATGCGACCTATCTTGGGGTGCATAGGCTTGTGCACCCTTGGGTGCTCCACTCTCAAGTGGGGTGCATGGGGTCGAACTTGTGTGTGCCACCTTGTGCACCCTTAAGGTAAAGGGGGGAACAATAAAATAAAAATAAAAATGGAAGCTCATATTTTGGGGCTAACAGGTCTAAAAATAACTTTAAAAATCGTAAAGTTCTGGCCAAGGGTTGCTTCCCCCAGATCCCTACTTTTTGAAGGGCTACCACCCCTAAACTCCTATTTAGGGTCTAGTACGACCCTAAACCCCGGTAAGTATAGGTATAGAGTGTCCAATACCTCTTAGTGTTAACCCCACCTAAATAACATGGAAAATATTCAACATATTTCCAATAGGAAATGCACAAGTGTCATGTATGTTAGAGTGCAACTGTAGATTGAGAGAATGTGCACAAGTGTCATGTATGTAAGAGTAAAAATATATAATGTGAGGATGTACAAAAGTATCTTAGATGAGGAGTGCATGTAGAAGTGTAAGAGTCATGTAGATGCGTGTAAGTGTCTTAGAGTCAGGTGTCCATGAAGAGTTGTGTGTGCAAGTGGAAAGATGATAAGCCAAATCATGAGACTTGTCATATGGAGAGTAGTAGTCAAGTATTTGAAGAGTCACATTACTATGGCTATATTATGAAGGCAGTGTAGATTTGAACTCTAGTTTTTAAAGGTATTATTGAGTAGAATATTTAGGGAACTAGTATTCAATCACCTTGATTTAGATACTAGGGTATTTCCACTTGGTTGAAGGAAAAATAGTGAAGACTAGGACTCAAATATATTGAAGAAAAAGGTCAACTTTGGGGAAAAGTTGGACATTTTGATAGAGGAAGCCAACTCAAAAGAAAATTTGGATATTGAAGTTTGGGGAAGAACCAACTCAGCATAAAGTTGATCATTTGGGGATGTTTAGATTCACCCTAATATTGATATTGGATTCTCTAGCAAGGAGGAGAATAATATTGAGTTCTTAGGTGCAACCTAAGACATTGCAAAAAGTTGCAAAATATTTTAGAGAGATAGGGGAGCAGTATTGCTATAGAGGTTGAGAAGCTTCCTATAGAGATAGAGAAGAATTTTAGCTTCTAGATATTGAGAAGCATTTAGAGATTCTCAATTACATAAATTTGAAGCAAAACAGAAAGCATCAGTAAGCACAAAGTAGAGAAGAGGTAAGCATCTTCCTAGGATGCATTGAAGAACTAAGCTAACTGAATATAACTATATATCATTTCATTCTTGGTCACATATCACTTTTTTAAGCAAGTTCTTCAAGGTAGAGATATATTACAATAGTGAAGGAAAGAATTATAAATGAAAGAAGTGGCCATAATATCAAGTCCAATATAAAAATTATCTAAGAGTGTAGTGATTTTGGTGCTAGTATTCAAGATTCAAGTGCTATTATACAATGAATCATTATCAAGTTATCAAGCGCTAGTTAGGTGCTATTATTTAGGGAATATAAGAAGAAATTTCTAAGCTCAGGAAAGGTACCTATTATTCAAGAAATAATATATGATATATGAGCTATAATTTAGATGTTGTAAGAAGACAAAGAACAAATAATTAAAGGAAAGAATAGAGATCTAAAGGTATAATAGAGAGAAACATGAGCAAGTAGCATTTGATCTCTAAAAGTGAAAGACAAATGGTCATATCTAGAGAAGAGATATATAGTTATCAAGAGAAAGATATACTTAGCCATTAGAAGATACAAGTTTCTTGGTCATTTGGCCACCATCAGTAAGAGCAAGTTGACTAGCCATTCGACCACCATCAGAAGAAGCAAGTTGTTTGGCTATTCAATCATCACTAGGTGAAGATTAGGAGACATTCGACCTCCTCCAAAAATAGAAGATCAAGAGATATTTATACTCATATAGAAAAGAGAATATCAAGAGACATTTAGACTTCAACAAAAAAATAACAAGAGACATTCGGCCTTCAACGAAGAGAAGATTAAGATATCTTTGAACTTCTCCATAAAAAAGAAGATAAGAAGACGTTCAACCTCTAGAAAATCCAATAAATATAAGTTTGGGAGACACTTAAACTAAAAATAAGAGAAAGGTATTTAAAGCTTTCACAACAATCAATGATTGACCTTCATCTAGAGATAAGCATTCAAGGCAAGTAGTAGAAATGCATTCAAGGAAAGTCAAGCATTCAAGGTAGATAGTGCAAAGAGTGTTTAAGGAAATAACATCATTTGAGATAAGACAATAGAAAGATATCATTAACAAGAATCATTCAGTGTTAACGCTTCTTTCACGGTAGTGGAATCAAAACTAACAAGCTCTAGTAATATTATTTAATATTACATTCTATTTCCATTACATAGTGAATATTTGGAGGGAAATAGATGCGAAATTGATTTTTTGAAAACCTAGGTGGAGTAATAAGGGTTAGGTATTATTAATTAAAGGGTTTTCAAAAATCAATCTTAATTTGAATTTATGATTTTTATGGAGTGATAAGGTTTGAAGAGTTTAATATTTTCAAAGGTTGAAGATTAAAAAATTAAAATATTGATTTGAGTTAAAAGGGTTTAGTTTTTAAGGCTTTTTAAAATTTTAAGAGTGGAATTAGTTTTAAAAGTTTTTGAATATTTTTTGAGTAAATTTTTTGTTTGAAGTGATTTAAGTTTTTTGAAGTTTTTTGAAATTTTTGAAATTTGAAATTTAGCAAATTTAATATATTTTGGAGTTAAAAGGTTTTCAACATCAAAGGATTAGAAAATTTAAAATTTGCAAATTTCATATTTGAGTAATTTTTTAATTTGGGAGTTATAAGGATTACTACTTCAAAGGAAATAAATCATTGAATTGATTCATACCATGGAAGAAATTATTAGAAATGCATTCAATGAAGATAGTGAAGAAATTGTAAACAAACTTAAGTTTTATTCTCAAAACTTAATAGGTGATTTTGATGGAAAAAATAAAATGACAAATGGTTTAAAAGAAAATTATAATTATTTCTCAAAGATGCAAAAGATGAAAAATTCACAACACTTATAATATATCTTCATGAATGTTTTTTTAGAACATGGTAGAATTCACAAAACACCATTATACTTTCATCAAAAGAATGTTTAATGATGTATTTTTCATTACGTACCTTTGAGATCTTTCAAGAAAAAATACAAGAAAAGAAATATGACACATACAACTTGAATGAATATTATGTTAGCTTCAATGAGGAATCATTGAAATCGAGGATGTATTATTGTGATGATTTACTAAATTAATGAATAGAAGGCACATCATCAAGTATATCATAGCTAAATATAAAAGAGAGAAGAGGAAGGAATAAGAATATAGTAAAGCACAAAAGGAAGGATAACAAAAGATATGAATTGAAATCCAAATAAGATTCATATACTGAAGATTCTGATAAAGGTCTAAAAGAAGTTGATTGAAGATGAAGATGGAGATTGAAGACTAAAGTATTCACTAAGCAAATAATGTAATACAGGGGATGTTGAAGAATATTACATTATATGGTATATGCTAATATACCCCCATGTTACTTTCATGCTACAATTGTAAATATGTAATATATTAGGGTTGGGTTTATAGTTTAGAAGTGTAATATGTAATATGTAAGTGCTACTATGCAGGAAATACACAAGTGTCATGTAAGAGTGCAATGTGCAATAAATGCATAAGTGTCATGTAAGTTAGAGTGCAAGTTTAGATTGAGAAAATGTACACAAGTTTCATGTATGTAAGAGTGCAAATATGTAATGTGAGTATGTGAACAAGTGTATTATATTAGGAGTGCATGTAGAAGTGTAAGAGTTATTTAGATGTGTGCAAGTGTCTTAGAGTCAAGTGTCCACGAAGAGTTGTGTATGCAAGTGGCAAGGTGATAAGCCAAGATTCATGAAACTTGTCATATGGAGAGCAATAGTCAAGTACTTAAAGATTCACATTATTATGGATATAATACTCCATGAGAAAGCAACACAATAAGGAGAAACAAAACTGTAATTTTTTAAAGATATCTAGTTTGGAATAAAGCTTGTATATAGATTTGAGCAATTAATATTGTATGTTTTCTTCATGCATAGTTCATGATTGATTCAAACCATTTATATTCATATTTGATTATATAAGTGAATTTTTATTTCAATATAATATAGGCCTTGATATACATATAATTTTCTCATATATTAGTCTACTCATTATATGATAATTTTGACCTTTAATATTGTGACTATTTTATATTGGGACTTATGATATTTTGTGGTAGTATGGCTTAAAAAGCCTATATAAATGTTGAAAAAGTCCTCCACTATGTTTTTCTCTTATCAAGTTCTCCCTCATTGAGCTCCTTCGTATTCATAACTATTTTCCCTTGAATAACAATCCTTATTGGAAAAAATAAGAAATCCATGGTGTTCTGTCTCCTGTAGTAGGGTTCTTACATGCTTTCCAAGCTTCTTTAAAGTTTGAATCATCATAAAGATCTTTCATAACATCAAAACCTACAACTTCAATCTTCATTGCATTCACCAATAAACTCCTACTCAAGGCATCAACTACCCTATTTTAAATCTATCCATTTCATGTGTTTTTGGTTCAATTTGCCGTGATTATTAATGAATCACAAAGCATGATGATTTGTAAATAGCATAAATTATTTCAACAATAAGTAATGTCTCCATTTTTTAAGTGCTTGCATAATAGCATAAAAATATTGGTAATAAATTAAATATTTTCTCTTGGCCTCATTTGAATTTTCATTTAAATAAGTAATGGGATTACATTCCTAGCTTAAAACTCCTCCAATGGTTGTCCCATTGGCATAACAATCTTCTTGGAAAACCTTGATAAATTCTTACAATTTTAAAAACGATTTTTCATGACTTTGTATTTTAATATTTGAAAGCACTTTTCCATTGCACTCATCCATTGAACTCATATCTATCATCCTTCATTGTTTTCATAATTGGAGCACAAATTCCACTGAAAAATTTATAAACTTATTGTAAAAAATTGCTAAATCATGGAATGTTATTGCCTTAAACATACTTCTTAGTGATGTTCGATCCACAATAGCCTTTACCTTTTTTGGATCCATCTGTAAACCATCCATAGAAATAACAAAACCTAAATATACCAACTCTTTCTTCATAAAATTATATTTATTCAAATTAATCAACAGTTGTTCCTCCAAATTTTGCAAACCTAACCTCAGATGCATTAGGTGTTCTTCCTTCATCTTGCTAAACACAAAAATTTCATCCAAGTAAACCACCATATACTTACCAAGAAAAGGCTTTAGGACTACTTTTTTTAATTTCATAAAATTTTTGAGTTTATTCTTCAATTCAAATGCCATGACCAACCATTTATACAAACCTTCTATGGTTTTAAAAGTAATTTTCCACTCATCTCCTTCTCTAATTCAAATTTGATGATAACCACTTTTCAAATCAATATTTGTAAAGTATTTTGCTCCACTTAAAAAATACATAAAATCATCCATATAAGGTAATAGAAACTTGTATTTTATTGTAATCTTATTAACAACCTAGAAGCCTATACAC
The DNA here is from genome assembly GCA_028583015.1 of Wollemia nobilis. Taxonomy (NCBI): domain Eukaryota; kingdom Viridiplantae; phylum Streptophyta; class Pinopsida; order Araucariales; family Araucariaceae; genus Wollemia; species Wollemia nobilis. The sequence continues at coordinate 658,766 of JAQPPZ010002410.1, read as the reverse complement.
ATAAGTCATTCTCCACATTTATTTGGTGCTAATATGACTAGTACTACACATGGGCTCAAGCTCTCCTTAATAAACCCCTTGTCCAATAGTTCTTATACTTGTCTCTTCAACTTTTATTTTACATGGGTGTCATTGTGTAGGTTGCCTTGTTAAATAAAATTCATCCAAGTATGAAGTCTACATTATGACTAATAGTCCTCATAGGTGGTAATCCATTCGACAACTCCTAAGAGAGAATATCAAAAACTTCCTCTAACATATAAACTAATTTATAAGGGATCTCATCCCTTTAATTGGCTGTTGTATCTTGTACTAATTTTGTAATGAAGGCAAAACAAACCTCATCTTTATTCAAGTCTTTTGAGAATTGTTTTATTAGGACTAGACAAACTTTAGAACTATTATCCACCTCTTCTCTTTTGTCCTTCAATAGACTCAATGTATAACTTTTACCATCCTTGAAAATTGGATATGTATTCACTCTACCATATTTTTATTAAATTTCCATGGTCTATCCAATAGAATATGACATGAATCCATTGGCATGTTATATAGAATTGCATCCTTATAAGAACAAATTTGAAAATTGACCATATATTGTTCAGTTACCAAAATTTGGTGTTCATTTTACAACGATAACACTTTGTATGAATTCAAATTCTCTATTCTCTTTAATTTGATTTTCTCCACCATCTTAGTTGAAACTAATTTATTTGTTCTTCTACTATCCATAATCACCTTACAACATTTACCTCTGGATTTAAAAATTATCTTGAACGGGTTCCTTCTTTGTACTAGTTCTTGCACCTCCTTAACTGGATTTAACAATACCTTTTTCATCATAAGAAATTATCCTTGTTTTTGTTCCTCCATATGCTTCAATGAAGCAATAATTTTTTCATATACTTGTGCAATATAGTTATAAGCCTCCATCCCACACCCACTAGTCTGTTACACTTGAGAAAACTCATATGCTCTATGTCCTTCTTCCAAGCATCTATAACACTTTCCATCAAAACCATGTCCTCTACCTCTACCAAATCCACCTCGTCCTCTTGATGATTCACCATTTTCTTAAGTACTTTGGTTAAAACTACTTGTTTCTCCTATATCAAGAGTTTGATGTCCTCTTCCTCCATGGATCTATCCTCTTCCTCTTAAAGATCGTCCTATCCCTCTAGAGTTATTTTGTTTATTGTGTTCCAAATTATCTTCTACATTGAGGACATATTGATATGATTCTTAAATGATTTTGATTTAAATCATACCAATTTCATCTTGTTTGAAAAAATGTTAGTCCATTTATGTATCTTGCAACATTTTCCTCATCATTGTGGGTATAATTTTGTTCCCTTGCACCCACATCCTTTTTTGAAAAAGATGATGCTTCTAAAGAAGTTTGCCAATTTTTGAAGAACGTTAATAGATGGGTGGAAGATATCAAGTGGTGGTAGTGGCAGCAATGGGAGGACCAAAGTAGTAGGCAGAAGATGAATGGAAGTAGGATGGGTGATAGAGTGGGCAGATGATCCACCCTTGACGTTGGGCATAAATTTTCAAAAATCCTGTCCACTTGTTGGGTGGGCCTATCAAGAAAATAGCAAGGGCGAAAAGGTCACATTGCTCCACCATTAAGAAAGACAAAGACTCCCACCCCTCTCAGGTGAGAGATGTGAGCACAAAATGGGTGGAAGTTCAAAAAAATTCCCACCCTCTTCTCCAGTGCCTCTGCGAATGGAAATAAGTACAAAGGAAGCACCCACCCAACATACAAAATTCTCGCCATCACCCAAAATTCAAATAGAAGACCTACCCACTGTTGTAGCACTTTAGGTACCTAAAACTCATACGTAGAAGTGACATATTTGAGGCATGGTGCTCCCAAGGTGATCAACGCCTGTCACTCATTGCCTAACTAGAGGATCACCAGTCAAGTAAAAGGATGAGGTAACTAAGAATTTTTGAACTAGGTAGAAATGTCAGAGGATCCAAAGGCCCATATTGAACCAGATGCATCTACCTTCTTCTAGAATATTGGTGCTATCTCGAGGAACAATGTACCAGTGCAGCGCCTATCAAATTTAAGGGTTGTCTTCCCACCTACCGCCATTAATGTTCAATTTTTAATTCAATGTAAATATACCTATAAATAGTGGAATGCTAGTCATTCCTAAGGGTGACTCTTTAGCCATTACAATTCATATGTAAGGTTTCACCACTGTGTAAATATAGATTTAGCACTATTTGGTCTTTGATTTTTCCTTAGTGTTCTTTACTAAATGTATGAATGCTTATTTTTGTCTGGTTGTTTAAGTTATCTCATGATATTAAGTAATCTAGATTTTGTGGGATTTGATTAAGTAACTTGAGAGTGTGCATTTGTAAACATGGGTTGAGGGTTTATTTATGCTAAATCTAGTTTGGATAGGAGCACTCTAATTCTGCATCCTAGATTTCATGCACCTATTCACTGGTTTTGGAATTCACCCTCCGCCCATCGCTTCGAAGAGCTTGAACAAGGGTGTTGTTAGTTGATCTATTAGATGTGGGTTTTATGTTTTTTCCCATGGTGTGCCACCTACATAGGTCTTGATGCGGCTATACCCATCCTTATGAGTTATGGCTATGACTATTTTCCTATATCTTTCCCCCATTTTTTTCTCTTTTTACCTTTTTCCTGTTGTGTGACATAGATATCTGGAACCACCCTGAGGAACCAGCCTCAATCAAATATTGTTTACCTCATCCCAATATGGTGGCCATTATATGATTATGTTGGTACACCCCCACCCTATATGTGGTGCCGAATTGGTGACCTACCATTTTTGGTAACTCTGCTACAGAAATCACTGAGTTTTTGTATTTTAGGAAGTCAAAGTTTGGTGACAGTCTAATTTGCCCATATCCTTCCAAAGTCACCTAATGAATTCGATTGCGAGGCACTCCCAGATCATGAGACCAGTTGCCCATTCACATTGAAGATCCAAACATCCCAGAGGGCTTAAGGTACAATGAACAACATTGACCTCACTAGCAGAGATAGCATGTTTATTTGATAAATCAAAATCTGATTCCAATAGAAGAATCAAGACCTTTGAAGACTAGTGCCATAATGGCTCAGCCATATTTTTCCCATTGGAATGACCTCAGTCCACTAAACCTCCACTACTAGCATAAAATTCCCAAGGGTGCCCTGAAATCCCTGTCCAAGTATAATGGCACCTTGGGAATTGCTCGAGAATATTTGGAAGATGTCGCCATGCTAGTGCCCCTCCATGGTATTACCCATGACAATGTCATGAACAGGATTTTGGTCTTGTCACTTGAAGTAAGGGTGCTACTGTGGTACATAAACCTTGGGCAAAAATCCATCTACTCATGGGTGGATTTGGTGAGAGCTCTCATCGGTATATTTGATGACTTCATGGATACCTTCCAACTCTTGATGCACCTCTCATTCATCAAGAGGGAACCTCTTGAATATCTTGTCTACTTCAATATTTGATTTAAAAGGAGTTGGAAGAGGATCCCTCTTCAGTACCAACCATCACCCGCCTAGGCACACCTGTACTATATTCAAGATCTAAGCTCGAATATAGGCCTCCTACTGCACAATCTAGGGAAAGGAGATTCTCCCAAATTGTTTATGAGGTTGTACGGGTAGAGAAACTCCTACTTCAAGCAAGAAATATATCTTTAGATGACTTCACCCTCCCATCCCCTTTTCCAACCATTGCTGTTCCCCTCCCTGCTGCACAGTGTTTGCCATGGATGCCATATCAAGTTGTGCAGGAGCTAGAACTACAATCCTATGGAACACAAGGGACGGATTATTTCTTGAGCCCAAGTGGGAAAAATGCAAGCATCGGATCTAAAAATGACAACATTATTGGTTGCACCTCTTCCCAAGAAGTAGAGGATCTAGACCAGGGTGAAATTTCCACCCGCAAAGAGGGGATATTTTTACACCTTTTTTATGTCTAGGGATATGATGAGCAGGGGCTAGGTCATCTTGATGATGGTCTAATTGATCAACATATGGTTCTTAAGGAGGCCCCATTATCAGTAGGCTCATTTAATAAAGTCTATGGGAACAAGTGTGCAAGGACAACAGAGGTGTGTGAATTAGGGATTTCACATTAGGTGAATCCCCAAGTATGGAAACATCGAGGTATGTTGCCAAATGAACCGGTACGAAAGGAAGGCTCCCACATGGTAAAATTCATTGCTACCTTGATCATTAACTACATAGGTATTGTTATGCATGATGATATTCCAAGCTGTGAACACTTCATGGCTTGGAAAGGATGGTTATGTTAACTGAACTATAGAAGGTGCCTCAAGTACAATGTAATATGGTCCGATCATTGCAGATTCATTGGATGAGCTCTAGAGTGAATCAATGGTTGTGGTGTGCCACTCACACTACAATTTTGTGTACATAAGCCGACTGGTAAATAAATGTGCTTAAGGCACTTGGTTGGGTAACATCATCTTGTCTTTGGCAACTGGGAGAGGATCATCGCAATGCTTTATTTTGAAATTCACTCATGTTTCTCTTGATTGTTGTTGTGACCCCATGCCCAATGGATCTAAGGCTCAAGATTCAGGCATCTCTACATGCAATCCTATAAAAGATATCTTTTGCTTTTTTGAAAGCAGCCAACTCTTCATATGATGGAAAAAATGGACTATATAAGGCACCTAGATGGTAAAAGAAGTATAAGTTAAGGAGCATAAAAATAAGAAGGGTGCTATGACTGAAGATTTTTTGAAAGAGTGGAGATGAGCAAACAAAGTTCTTACAAGATTATATCAAAAAGAGGTGTTGCACCAAAATTGGTAAATTTCCTTGGCATTCTATCTATTATTGAATCCACCGTGATCCTTTATGGGGTATGTTAGTGGGAATGTAGTCTACGAGGGTGTCCCATGGATCACTTTCCCTTTTTTGCTCTTTTCTTTGTGCATCCTTTGCTTCCTTCTATTTCTCCAGTTCCTTACTACTGCCAACCAATGAGGTTAGTAGCAGTTGTCCTCTTGATTTTGTTTCTTTCTGTGTTTCCCTCCCTCCCATCTATCCCTCTTGTTCTCTTTTCCTAGTTTTATTTATTATTTTCACTTTTCATCTCACACAGAATGAGGAGCTGACATGGAGTTTTGGCTGACATGATAGGCACGAGTCTTGAGGCAACCATGTAGCGGATCCTGACTCTTGAGATGGCAACTACTGACGTGTCTAGGATGAACACATGGTGGGATATCGTTGGATGTGATGTGGCATATCCCCATAGGCTATTTTGGATGGCAAAAGCTCATGTGAAAAGTGGACAATTTCCCACAGGTAATCAAACAAGAATCCATGCATGAGAGCTTTTAAACAAGTGCGAGGTCCCCTGCCTCAGCAATGTGGGACTAAAGTCCCAAATTCATTTTTTTTCTCGCAGTAGGGGTGCTGAAGAATAAAGGGAAGCTGCTTCCCTTTGATTCCCAACGGGCAAGGTGGCCTGACTAGCAAGCGGGGCTAGTATTTGGACTGCCACCCGTGGGATCGTGGATCGAGTCCCGATGGGGACGACATGCATTTTTTTGTGCATAAACATTGAATTTTTTTTTCAATTCCAAGGTAAGTTTTTTTTTTTTTTAATTTGTTTTATTTAAATAAAAAAAAGTTTTTTTTATTATTTTTTTAATAATTTAAATATAATTATTGTTTTAAAAAAAATCATTTTTTTATAAATTGATTTTTTTTATAAAACATTAGTTTATTTTTTTATTAATTAAACTTATATATGTAAATTTTTTTATTTAAATTTTGCAAATTAAATAAAAAATAAGGGGACCTATTTTATTTGCACTTTCAATCAAATTGAGTGTTTTTGTTTTCTCCAAGTGGGGATATAAGACAAATAAATAGCACCTATTTTTTGCAAAATTAGGAAACCTAAAATTCTTCTCAACCTTGTTAAATTTTGCACAATCAAAGGGGGATAAAATAAAAAACATTTGATTCTTTCTTGCAAATTTGGAAAACAAGGAGACTAAAATTTTTGTAAAATTCAAAGGCAAAATGTGCATTTGTTTTCTCCAAGGGGGGATATAATACATGAAATTGCACATTCTATTTTTTGCAAAATTGAGAAGAAATTGAAGACCTTGGGTCCATCAAAACCAAGTCATTTGTCGACTGGTCTGGAAGCCTTTCAAACATGGGTCATGTGTCGACTTGTCTTGGAAGGAGTGCTAATTTTGTTAATTTTTAAAATCAAGGGGGGAAGACAAGAAATTGTACTTATTTGCAAAATTGTAACACAAAAGTGAGGAGCACTTAACACAAAATCAAAACTTGTTAAATTTGCAAAACAAAAAAAAGAAAAGGCAATTGTTTTAAATGCCCAATTCTTTGCAAGTTTGAAAAGCAAGAGGAGACAAAATATATCAAGTTTTTGCACAACACAAATCCAAATTTTGTTGCAAAAATTAAAATGTGCATTTTCAATTTTACTCGACATCTTTATTGGCAAATTAGGTGCATTTTCGGTTGCATCCGACACCTATGTGATAAGAATTTTGTGGGCATTCTTGTTTGATTATTGCATTATTTTTTGCAATTATAAGCCATAAAATCAAGAACACTCAAAACCCCAAAATTTCACAATAATTTGTGTACATCATTGCACAGGTTTAAATCCAATTTTTATTGATATTCTCTCCTAAATCAAAACCCCTAATTCACTCTTATTTTTTTGGCTTAATTTCCTCAAACTGATTATTCCTCTTCAAAAGGATTTTTAGGCAGGTGCCATTAAATATCTTTTTGAGTGAATTCTCTTTCACCTCTTATTTTTTTGGCTTAAATATCCTTAAACTGATAATGTTTCTTCAAATAGAGTTTTCAGGTAGGTGCCATTAAATACCACTTAAGAGTGAAAGAAAGATCATCTTAGTACAAATTTTAGGACCTTCATCATGGCAACTATCGACAAATACTTAAATGATACACAATTGCTTAAAGGTCCTAACTATTCAACATGGAAAACTAATATGAAAGCCATATTGACTATAGAGGAAATGTGGGATTTAGTAGATGGCACTGAATCAAGACCCGCATCAGCAGGAGCAGATCAAAAAGCATGGGACAAAAATAACAATTGTCTTCTCATGTTGATCCTCCTAGCAACTATTGATGAGATCCAACCTCACATAAGTGAAGCTAAAAATGGTAAAGGTGCATGGGATGCACTTTATACCATTTTTGAAGGGAAGAATCAATTGACTATTCTAAACATTCAAACACTTCATACACTCCATATGAAGTCAGGAGAATCAGTAGAGCTATTCCTTTGCATAGTGATAGAACTGAAGTCCAAGATAAATGCTTTAGGAGCAAAAGTAGAATATACTATTTTGACTTCAGTAATATTGAGAGCTCTTCCCAAATCCTATAAAATGTTGATTACATCCTTGAATGTATCTCAAAGATCAATCACCTTTGTGGAGTTAGTCAGTTTGCTTCAAACAGAGGAAGCAAATCAAATCCAAAGTGATGAAGTGTCAAACAATGCACTTTACTCAAACAATCAGGGTGAAAATAAGAAAGGAAAATTTTAGAAGGGAGGATCATCTTCAAAAGTTAAGGGAAATAAAACTCAAAAGAAGTTTTACTCGCATTGTAAAAAGGACAACCATGACACCAATAGGTGTTGATTTAAAAACAAGAAAAACAAAGGCAAAGACACATCACAGAAGCAAAACAAAGGCAATATTGCTAGTGAAGTGTCTAATTTCAATTCTGATTCTAGTTTAGAAAGAGCACACAAAGTGCTCATGGCTAAAATAGTATTGTAAAGGGGAAAAAAATTTGTCACCCTAGGCAAGCACCTTTTCCAAAACCTCTTTTTAGGCTTCATAAATAGCATAAGTTTTTGTTTTAAGTACTAGCAATAAAGATGTGATTGTACATCTTTTTAGGCTTCATAATAGTAAACTCTCTTTGTTTGAAGTACTTGTAACAAAAGGGGGGAATTTTCTAGTGTAAAAATTGCCTAAAAAACAATATTTATAAAAACCTTTACAAAGCTTTTTGAGTTGCACATATTTTGCAATTAAGGAGGGATACACATTTATTTTCTTACTTCACACAAATTTTTGTAAAAAGGGAAGAAGACTTATAAGGGTGCATTTTCAACAACGATCGACACCTTAGTCACACTTCTTTCAGAAATTCCATTACAACATGTTTTGCAACAAGGGGGAAACTTATAAGGGTGCATTTTCGGTAGCGACCGACACCTTAGCTACCTTATCAAAACTTTTGTAAAATCATATTGTAACCGAATGAACCTCGTATGAAGTGATCTACTCTACTACACCTAGCGATTGCAATGGATGGTTACCCATGCAATTTATTTGTATGACAATATTACAATAAGGAAATTCATTGATGTGAATACAAAGTGAGGAATGACCCACTTTTTGCTTAGAAGTAGCCAAAGCACTGTGATAGATCCTGAGCAAGAGCAAGAACCAGTAGATCAATAGCTTTTTTACTGTATTGGGATAATTATATACATTACCCAAATAATGTAATAAGGGGGGATGTTACAGTAATATTCCATAATTTGGGATATTTACCCTTTTCCTACATTAGGTAGATTCTATTTACCTCATAGTAAAGAGTAGATTGTTACTTTTTACTATTAGTATTTACCATTAGGTTATTACATTATTTCCCTGGTAGATTAGTTTATCACTACTAGGTTAGATTGATTAATTTATCTTTCTACTTAACCATGAAGATATTCATGTCAAATATCTTATGGTTATTTATGCTATTAGTTAGCATTTTTAGTAGTTAGCGCTTTATATGTCAAAACGCGTTTGTTAGCTAGATTAGTTGCTTTAGGCTATTCATAGCCTAAGTCATATGTTATTTAAACCTACCACTATCAATGATAATTTCTAATGCTTATGGTTTAATTTTTGTGCTTACCTTTTCTAAAAACATTAATGGATGGGTGGAAGATATCAAGTGGTGGTAGCGGCGGTGATGGGTGGACCAAAGTAGTGGATGGAAGACAGATGGAAGCAGGGCGAGTGATAGAGCGGGTGGATGATCTGCCCTTGGCCTTGGGTGAAACTTTTTAAAAAGCCTACGCACCTGTTGGGTGGGCCTATGAAGCAGCTAGAAATAGTAGAAAGTTCATACTACCCCACCCTTGGGGAAGACAAAGACTCCCACCCATATCAGGTGGGAGATGTGAGCACAAAACATGTGGAAGTTCAGAGAAATGCCCGTCCTCTTTCCTAGTGACTCTGCGGGTGGAAAGAAGCACAAAGGAAGCACCCGTCTAGCATACAAAATTATTTCCATCACCAAAAATTCAAATAGAAGACCTACCCACTGCTGCAATGCTTTAGGTACCTGAAACTCATACATAAAAGTGACATATTTGAGATGAAATTCTACCAAGGTGATCAATGCCTATCGCTCACCACCTAACTAGAGGATTTCTAGCCTAGTAAAAGGATGAGGTAGCTAAAAATTGATGAACTGGTCAAAAATATCAAAGGATCCAAAGACCCAGATTGAACCAAATGCATCTACCTCCTTATAGAAGATTGATGCTCTGCTGAGGAATAATTTACCAGTGTAATGCCTATCAGCTTTAAGGGTTGTCTTCCCACCTACTGCCATTAATGTTCAATTTTAAATTTAATGTAAATATACCTATAAATAGTGGAATATTGGTCATTCCTAAGGGTAGTTCTTTAGCCATTATAATTCCTATGTAAGGTTTCACCACTGTGTAAATATAGATTCAACACTGTTTGGTCTCCAATTTTACCTTAGTGTTCTTTACTAAATGTATGAATGCTTATTTCTATCTGGTTGTTTAAGTTATCTCATGATATTATACAATGTAGATCCTGTGGAATTTGCTTAAGTAACTCAAGAGTGTGCATTTGTAAATATAGGCTGAGGGTTTGTTTTTGCTAAAGCTAGTTCAGATAGGAGTGCTCTAATTATGCATCCTAGATTTCATGCACCTGTTTGTTGGTTCTAGAATTTGCTCTCCATCCATCACTTTGAAGAGCTTGAATGAGAGCACTATTGACTGATCTGTTAGGTGTGGGTCCATGTTTTTTCCCATGGTGCGATGCTTGCATAGGTCTTGATGTGCCTATACCTATCCTTATGAGTTTTGGCTATGACCATTTTCCCATATCTTTCCCCCCTTTTTCTTTTTTTTTTCCTTTTTTTGTTGTACAACATAGATAGCTGTAACTACCCCAAGGAATTAGCCTCCTCCAAAGATCATCTACCTCATATCGATGCGGTGGTTGCTCTATGCTGGCGTTGGTCTACCCCCCACCCTATACCTAGTGTCATATTGGTGACCAATAGTTTTTGGTGACTCTATTGGGGAACTCACTAAGATTTCATGTTTCAAGAAGTTAGAATTTGGTGACACTCTGATTTTCCCATATACTTCCAAAGTCACCTGGTTACTTTGACTATGTGACACTCCAATATTATGATACTAGTCACTTGTTCATGTTGAATATCCAAACATCTCAGAGGACTCAAGGTATGATGAACAATATTGACCTAACTAGCAAAGATAGCATGTTCATATGATAACTCTAACTCTGACTCCAAAAGAAGAACCAAGACCTATGAAGACTGGGAACAAGTGTGCAAGGACGAAAAAGACGTATGAAGCAAGGATTTCACAATAGGTGAATCCCCAGGTATGGCAACATTGAGGCCTATTTCCAAATGAACCAATATGAAAGGAAGGCTCTCACATGGAAAAATTCATTGCCACCCTAATCATCGACTGCGTAGGTACTGGTATGCATGATGATATACCAAGCTATGAATACTTCATGGTTTGGAAAGGATGGTAGTGCCAATCGAACTACATAAGGTACCTCAAGTACAATGCAATATGGTTTAGTCATTGCAAATTCATTGGATGAGCTCTAGAGTGAATAAATGGTTATGGTGTGCCACTCACACCTTAATTTTGTGTACATAAGCTAGCTAGTAAATAAAGGTGCTTAAGGCACTTGGCTGGGTAATATCATCTTGTATTTGGCAACTAGAAGAGGATCATCAAAATGCTTCATTTTGAAATTCACTTGTGTTTATATTGATTGTTTTTGTGATCTCGTTCCCAATGGATCTAAGGCTCAAGATTCAGGCATCTCTACATGCAATCCTATAAAAGATATTTGTTGCTTTTTGAAAGCGGCACCCACTCTTACTATAATGGAAAAAATGGACCTTATATGGCACCTGGATGGTAGAAGCAGCATAAGTTAAGGAGCATAAAGCTAAGAATGGTGTTGCGACTGAAGATTCCTTGGAAGAGTGGAGATGAGCGGAAAAAGTTCTTATGAGATTGTGTCAAAAAGAGGTGTTGCACCAAAACTAGCAAATTCCCTTGGCATACTGTATGTTCTTGAATTTTTCATGATCCTCGATGGGGTATGTTAGTGGGAATGAAGTCTGCAAGGGTGTCCCATGGATTGCTTTCCCTTTTGTTCTCATTTTTCTGTGCATCCTTTGCTTCCTTCTCTTTCTTCAGTTTCTTGCTACTGCCAACTGATGAGGTTAGTAGTATCTTTCCTCTTACTTCTATAGCTTCATGTGTTTCCCTCCCTCTCCTTATCCTCTCTTGTTATATTTTCTTGGTTTTGTTTGTTTTTTTTCTTTTTGTCTCTCTTCTTTTCTTCTCTTCCACCCTCTTCCCCCTCATTTTCCATTCACCTTTGGATTTCTTCCTCCATTGTCTTGCAACTTTCCTTGGCTACTTTTATTTGTGCCCTCAATGTACCTTTTCTTCCTTTTTGTTTTATGTGTTTCAAGACATAGCTTTCTGGTTCCTCCTTTCTCACAAGGAAAAAGTACTTGTGAGTCATCAATAGTGTGGATGCAATTTTGTTCAACTGTACCCATATAATTTTTCACAAAAGATGATTCTTCTAAAGGAGTTCACCAAATTTTGAGGAACATTAATGTATGAGCGAAATATATCAAGTGGTGGAAGCAACGATGATGGGCAAACCAAACTAATAGACAAAAGATGGATGGAAGCAAGGTGGGTGATAGAGCGAGTGGATGATTCACCCTTGGCCTTGGGTGGAACTTTTAAAAAGCCCACCCACTTGTTGGGTGAGCCTATAAAGTATCTAGCAAGGGTAGAAAGGTCACATTACCCTATTCTTGGGGAAGAGAAATACTTTGACCCATATTAGGTAGGATATGCAATCAAAAAATGGGTGGAAGTTCGAATAAATGACTGCCCTCTTACGTAGTACCTATGTGGGTGGAAATAAGTACAAAGGAAGCACTCTCTCGACATATAAAATTCTTACCATCACCCAAAATTCAAATTGAAGACCTACCCTCTGCTATAGCGCTTCAGGTACCTAACACTCGTACATAGAAGTGATATATTTGAGGTGCGGTTCTCCCAAGGTGATAAATTCATGTCACTTATCGCCTAACCGAAGGATCACTAATCGAGTAAAAGGATGAGGTAGCTAAGAATTGTTGAACTAGGCAAAAATATCAGAGGATCGAAAGGCCTAGATTGAACCAGATGTATCTATCTTCTTCTAGAAGATCAGTGCTATCATGAGGAATAGTGTACCAGTGCGGTGCCTATCAACTTCAAGGGTTGTCTTCTTGCCTACTACCATTAATGTTCAATTTTGAATTCAATGTAAATATACCTATAAATAGTGGAATATTGGTCATTCCTAAGGGTGACTCTTTAGCCATTACAATTCCTATGTAAGGTTTCACCACTATGTAAATATAGATTCAACATTGTTTGGTCTCTAATTTTGCCTTAGTGTTCTTTACTAAATGTATGAATGCTTATTTATGTCTGGTTGTTTAAGTTGTCTCATGATATTTTGCAATTTGGATTCTATGGGATTTTCTTAAGTAACTCGAGAGTGTGCATTTGTAAACATGGGTTGGGGGTTTATTTTTTCTAAAGCTAGTTCGGATAGGAGCACTCTAATTTTGCATCTTAGATTTCATGCACCTATTCACTGAATCTAGAATTCACCCTTCACCCACCACTTTGAAGAGCTAGAATGAGGGTGTTTTTGGCTGATCTGTTAGGTGTGGGGTATGTGTTTCTACTCATGGTGCACCACATGCATAGGTCTTGATATGGCTATACCTACCCTTATGAGTTCTATCTACGACCATTTCCCATCTCTTTCTTCCTTTTTTTTGTTATGCAACATAGATATCTAGAACCACCCCAAGGAACCAGTCTCCTTTGGATATCATCCACCTCGTCTCGATGTGATGACTGTCTAGTGCAAGGTGCCATATTGGTAACCAACAATCATCTTCAATATGACCTGCTCTTATGATCAATTTATAAAACTCTTATGTATATCCTTTCACTCCAAACTCTTTTTAATTGATGTTTTGGAGTCTTCTAAACAATCCAATATAATCATCAACAGATAAAAAATTAGACTTCAATTTGGATACAAATTTATCCTATGTTTGGTTTCTATCTTTATATTTTCATTATCTATTTGTTTAGAGATGATCCCACCAAATCAAAGCATGTCCCTTTAGTCCTTTATATCCAAATTTGACTCACTTTAGATCCTGCATAGATTCATAACTAGAGAATATCTCCATATCAGTTATCTAATATATCAACTCTTTAGGATTCAAATTGCCATTAAAATTAGGAGTATCCATCTTTGGTTTACTTCCCATGCTTGAGATTGTCAAAATCAACCATTATTATAGTTCTTATCCTTGTTCCTCATATTTAGATTTAGTGTGACCAGTTTCTTTTCACTATCACTAACCTCCTCAAGATAAAAACCTCTTCTTTGGGCAATCTTAATTGCATCTAACCTAGTAGTATTTCCTCTCAGCATTTTAGCTATGTACATTGTTTAGGGAACAATACCACATGGTCTTCCTCTTCCTCATTGTTCTATGTATCGTCCAACATGTATTTTAGTACTCTAAAAATAAAATCATACTCTGATACCAAATGATGTAGTCATTGAGAGGGGATTTAGTGAAGAAATGCATCCCTTAGCAACATATTTGAATGACAGTCAATGGAGCAAGGTTAGAATGGTGGGAAATTTTACAATGCTATTTTTCTACTTGAATGACTTATATATTCCCCTTGAATGGTATACTATCATTTACTTGAACAACACTTTTGGTGTAGCCACTTGAATGGGAAATGCTCCCTTGCTTGAATGATAGTTCTTACTTGAACGTTGGTCAACTTACATGGCAATTTCTATAAATAATAATATTTTTCTACTGAAAAATGCTTCAAACCTTAACTCAAACGGTTTTAATTCTTCATATAAACAATGTTGTATTTGAACAACACTTAATTTTTATATGAATAGTAATCACACATTCCTCACTTGAATGACTCGTATGCCCATGTTTTTATTTAAATGATGCTTCATTTTGAAAAAATTTCACTCCTTGACTTGAATGGTGTCTTAATTCTTATTGGAATGAGACTAGCTAGGTTATTTATTCAAATGAAAACTCTATTTGAAATATATTTTGCATAATGAAATGACACCTCTGCTCAGACTACAACTACACTCTATCTTCTCTTGTAGTCTTAGGATCCTACACACACAATTACATTTCACAATATGCAAATCCAGTAACACAATGCATTCACCATTCAACATATATACAAAAAATATATTAAAGTGGAATATGAAATTTTTATTGTTTATGAGCATCAACTACATGTTGTAATGTACTATTTTTATTCTAGACTGATACAATCATCCTTACTCTCAAACATTCACGCAAGCCCTTTCTATGTTTCTCTCCCTTCATTCCCATCCTCTTATTATTTTAGACACACTATTTCTCCTTCCTCTTCCTTATTTATATACAAAATGCAATAGTTATCCAAATGGTTTGCCAACCATTCTTTCCATTTCTTATTTTTCAAACCAAAAAATCCCCACTAATGGAAAAGCCTTCACGAATGCTTTCCAAATGATATTTGCATTGATCACTAGCTTTATAGGAAGTTTAATACACTCTTCAAAGCACATGGAACCCAAATATTTTTCCTTGATAACTGCACATTATAATCCTTTATCAGTTATCAATCTCCAAAGACTCTTGGAAGCTAGTGATTTCCTGAAGCTTATATTATTAAGCCCCCATCCTCTTGTTGATTTAGGTTTGGCTATATTACTTAATTAAATTAAAGGTATTGCATCCTCCTCCATTATTCACCAAAGGAAATGGAAGTATTTCTTCCTTATTTTTTCCACTATTTTAATAGGAATATAAGCCATGGAATGCTAATATATTGGAATTTCTTCCAAAATTGATTTCATCACTATTAAATGGCCTCCAAATGAGAACCATCTATTACACCATAATGTTACCCTTTTACCACTTTATTGTATAAAAAAATTCAATCTTGGTATCTATAATTATTTAGGTTTAGTATAAACCCCAAATATTTTAGACCTTTAACAAACTCAATTAGATTGAAGCCAAAAATCCTTACCTCTACTTCTTGTCCTGGTTGTAGTCTATTAAAATCTATATCTATCTTCTAGAGGTTTATTTCCATTATTGTAGTAGAATAATTTAGATCTAACAAGTCTTTATATTTTAGTGCTTCTCTTAAGGTGTTATTTCCAAATAAGAGTATATCATTTGCAAAGTAAGTGAATCCCAATCAAAGAGTTTCCTGATCATGTTGAGTCTTTTTTGTTCCTGAATAATTTTTTTCAACCCTTCAGCCACAAGTAATAATAATAAGGGTGATAGGGGACATCCCTGTCTTAGCCATCTATAAGGCTTGAATAAAATAGAAGCTAAACCATTAATTAAGACAACAAAGGAAGCAAAATTAATACATCCCATTACCCAATTTACAAAGAACACACATCAACCAATATAAATTAATACTAGCCTGATGTATAGTGACCTTACCCTATCAAAATATTTTTCCAAAGAAATATTGATTATTATTGCTTGTTGCTTCCTTGATTTGATTTAATGAAGTGTTTTTTAAGAAACACCTATAGCTTCATATATTTATATTTTACTCAAGAAACCAAATTGTTCTTCTAAGAAGGTGTTTGAAAAAACTCTTTTAACCTCCTAGCAATTATTTGGAGATAATTTTATAGAGAGTATTACATAAAGATATAGACCTTTACTCACAAAGGATTTTGGGTTATCCTTATTAGGAATCAAGGCCAAGAAATTTGTATAGATAGACCTGAGTACCTACCCAAAAGTCCTTGATTCCTCAACCACCTTAAAAAGTTTTTCCAATAACTTATGAAATCCCACATAAAATTCAATGGATCAACCATCTGGTACCAGATTATTTCCTTCGTGAAATAATTTAATTATTGTTTATATCTCCTCCTTAGTGACTTATGCCATCAAAGTCTCTTTATTTTCATTAGTGACCATCTTAGGTAGATAAAGTACTATATTAATGATTTATTCTATATTTACTTTGTTGGGTTCTTGATAAAACAATTTAAAGTAGGATACTCCTTCTCTATCTATTTCTTTAAACCTTCTCATATTTTTTCCATCCTCCTCTTTCATATCCTAGATGGTATTTATCATCTTTCTTTGTTTTGCATACTTTTGAAAGAATTTTGTATTCTTATCACCATGTTTCAGCCAAAGTGCTCTACTTTTCATCCTCTATTTTGCATCTTCCCATTCTAACAATTCTCTCTTTTTTTTTCATCTCCTTGACATATAAATTCTCCTTTTATGAAAATATCTCATTACCTTTGTGACTATATAACCAATTAAATTTACATTCTATGTCCACTATATTTGCCTTTGCTTCCCACTATTTACCTTTGGCCCATGCGATTGTAGCATATTTAATTCTTCCCAAATTTTTAGAGAATTAAAACATAGTTGTCTCTTCTATTGCTGGGTCAATATGTATCCAATCATATTTTATTATATTTATAAAGTTCTCATAGTCCAACTAGATAGAATTGAACTTGAAATATCCTTTCTCATGATCTTTTTCTAACTATAAGAAAATCAATGAATGATCAAATCACCCACCTTGATCTGTACACAACCTCAGTATTTCTACTTCAACTATGAGGGTTTCATACAAAAAATCATCCAATATTTTAGAAATATTGATTCTTCCAGTTATTTGATTCCTCTAAGTGGGAACTAATTTAATGGGTTCTACATCACATAGCCTTACATTATGGATTTTATGTAGGAAAAATTCAACAAGGGGATCCATTTTGGCATCCTCTCCTTATATTTTTGCTCTTTTAAATACTTTAAATATTCTCCCAACACTAAATTATTATTATTTTTTTAAGTTCTATATAAAAAAATTATTTTCAAAACTATCTTCTGCCACCATAAGGACCATACAAATTGACTATATAAAACAACCTACCTAGCTCCATAGAATGTAAGTCTATTACCACATATAACTCAATATATACCTTATAAACTAGCTGGAAGAAGTAATTCCATCTTGTTATATTCCCCCCTGAACTTCCTTTCGATTCTAAACCTACAAAGTTCCAATTGGATAGGAGAGAGGTGAGTATGGCTATTGCTTTTTTTGCATCCAACATAGTCTCTTGGATTATAAATATACTTGGCTTATGATTTTTTTTTTATGAGGGGCTCTAAGCCCTCTAACATTTAAAGAGAGGATTATCATTAATACCCTTTCCTCTAAGTTTATCCTACTCTAAGAAACCCAACTATAGATTTTTGTTTACTAGATAAAATTTCCTTCTCAATTTTTTCTTGTGCAATTTTTAAGTAGGATTTCTTTCCTACTTTAAAATCCTAATATTGACTTGTATCAATACCCAAGCCCCTTGATACCTAATCATACCTGGTATCTCCTTACATTTTTTTAGGGCTCTTAGAGCATATATTCCAGAAGATGTGATTGTATTATAATGATTTGAAGGACTTGGTGGGGAAGAGATCCAACTAGATTTGTTTAAGCTTTGCTTGCTTCCTTGGCCTAAAATATCTATAGCTAAAGAGGGTAAGAACTTAGAAAATTTTATACCTTTCTTCTCTACTTATTCTAATCCCTTGACAAAACTACCCTCTTGTAATGTCCTATCTAAATCATGGCTTGTCAAATATCCATATAGAAGCTCAACCCAAGATAAGATGATATATCAAGTTTATTATTATTAGAATTCAATTACCCATCCCTAAGAAAGGATAAAATTAGGTTCAAGCTTTGATGGTTATCTGATAAAATACCTCCATAAACTTTATTAGTCATAGGTGTGGTCTCTCTTCCCTCATTTAAAGGTTCCCTATTGTAATTATTGGGAACCAACTTTTTCTAATTTGTCTGGGTATTGTTGATAGTTAACCTTTCTTTAAGCGATTCATAAGTCTTTATTGAGTCCTCTATCTGTGCTTTGGCTGCCACTACCTCCTTGGAATATTTTAGACCAAAAAAACCTTCATCTTCCTTTTGTATAGTCTCTTTCCCTCTTCTCTCTTTCATTTTTCAATCTACCTTGAGATGACCATAATGATGACAATTATTGCACAAAAAAGGTACCTCGATGTAGTCAAAGCTTCTATAAGTATGTCAAATTTCTTGACATAAACTCCATATTCTTTAGCAACCCTTAACTAAGATCAATATCCACTAAGATATGAGCTACCATTATATGGATACCAATTAAGTTTTTCTTGTCTACTCCTAGGAAAACTCTTAGTCTCACACAACATTATTTCATTCCAAAATTCAAGGGGTAAAGAGGGTAAATTGACCTAGATAGGCTGGGTATTAGTTTTATCATAGTGTGAATGAAACCAGGAGTCCATAATTTTATATTTAAAACTTTGATCCCCTAACTCCATCTTCCATTTTTTATGTTTGTAGCATGTTTTACCTTTTGGAAAATAAAAAGCATCCAACCCTTCATCATCATATGAAATGTAGGAGTATAGCCCAAAACCTCCAACCAGGTAACCTTAATTCATTCTTGTAGAGTTTTAAATTTTATGAAGTGGCCCATAAATATTCCTATCAAAAACTTGTCCTTTTAGTGAAGAAACTTTCTCTAGCATTAGATCCTCACCTAAAACCATTTGGACTAGCTCATTTCACAATTTTATACAATATTTTCACTTTTTGTAGGCAACAAATCCACCTCCCAGAAGAAGAAGAAATGATTTATGGATTTGCACAATTTTTACAGTTTTGCTTATTTTTGATTAAAATGTACAAGTGTCAAAACGTACAAGTAGGTGTAAAACGTACAAGGTTTGCAAATGTACAATGTGAAATGTTAATGAAATTAGGTGAAATATGCATTTGGGATGAATTTGATAAAAAATAAATTAGACTTAGTAAAACCTTGTAATAAATTATTTTGAGTTAATTCGGGATGGAAGTTTTAAGTAATGCAATGTCTCAGGAATCGTTTTGGAATGGCCTAGGCATGCATTATATAGCCCCCCATTCAATTTTTAGGTTGTTCATTGATTCATGGAGTTATTGATTGTTCATGGTGGAATTGCATATTGTTCATTGTTGATGTCTATTGTTGTTGAGTCCATTGTTGTGATCAATGATGATGGATGTATTGTACAAGAATGCTCATAATCTAAATATAATATCAAATCTCTTTGATTCCATGTCCCTGTGAATTCCATTGTACGTTTTGGTTATTGTAGGTTGTGTTATTGGTGGTGAATGCATTACATGTTATGTTAATTTAATGGAATTGCACTAGATATAACTCTGATTATCCTAGGAACTTGGTATGAAGATATAGAATGATTACCCAATGATTTATGGCCATAAAAATACATTTCTAGGTAGTTTTATGATTTTTGAAAATGTATTTGATTATTATAATTCATTGCCAATGAATTAGGGTTTGCATGTTGGAGGGAAAACAAGTAATTGCCATAGGAAAGTATTCCAAAACTTGTCTTGAAGAGAATGGTTGTGCATGTTGGTAAATATAAGTGCAATTTTCTATAAGGTTTGTGTAAACTATACATAGGTCATAGCAAATCGTATAAGTGGTTGTTTACCTAATTTGGTAATAAAACTGCAAGCCAAAACCTATCAAATAGGGAAATTTTGGTGTTTAAGAGGAACCGATTATAAAATCAATCTATTTGAGTTTCAAAACCTATTCCAGTGGATTTATTAAGTGGAAAATCATACAAGCTATAGTTTTGTATAATTTTTATTGTACAATTGTAAGATTTGCAATCCGTACAAGTTGTTTTGCAATGTTGAGAAGTTGTGCAAGATAAATTGTACAAGCTGCACGATTAGCGAAAGTTGGGTTTGAGACTTTGAAAATCATTTCTAGACCTTCTAAATCACCTCCCCTTTGGGAATACTAGAACTCTATTCTACACTTTCTTTTTTTCCTTTTTACTTAGTTTGTTTATCTCCCAATTTAGTTGGACTACCCTTTAGTGTTTCTTCTGGTTCTTTTAGCAACACTTATATTTGTCTATTGCCCCCTTTGTATGCATTAGGGTTAGTTTTTGAATCTAATTGGGCTTTAAAGCATGGGTTTGAGTTGATTCCTCCACATACCTTGTCGCCCTTAATACATAAGTAAAAAAATTCTTAGAAAAAAATTGATGCCTTCGTATATTCCTCAAGCTCTTCATTGTAGTCCACTACATCTTTAGACATCGTCACTCAGTCACCTTGCCATTATCAATGGTCAATAGGTCAAGTATTCATTGGTTGAGTGTTATTACCAAATTATATTTAAAATTTTCCATCCTCCCTTCTCCTTCTTGGCCCTATTGATCAAATCTCAATGACAAGAGCCTCATTTGCTCAAGTGCAAGCAATTATTATTTTCTGCTAGATCTCAATGATTGGCCTTTATTGAGCTTTTGCAATGATGAGGACCCAATTACTAACATTATAAGCAACCCCACTAATACCATATCACCATATGGCACATCCTTCCTTGACTTCACTTGTTTCCTCTTCATCATAAAAAACTTCATTTCAATCTACACTCATTGAAACTTATCAATCAGTTCCTTAGGATTTGTGGTTAGATATACTCTCACTTGATCTAATCCACAATAATACTATCACCAAATATACCCCACAATGTTACTATCATTAGATCTACTCCACAACAATATTGTTGGCATATCTACTTCATAACAATATTGATATTAGCTCTAATTTCTACCAATACCATGCCACCATATTTCTAAATATTTTGTTCTCCGCTACAACCCTAGCTCACAAATACAACAATCCATGTGTGTTCTAAAATATAAAATAGAGATCAATTGTAGTCCGTATAATCATGTTTTTGGAGTTTTTATGCTCCATTGCAACCCCAAATCACAAATACCACAACTCATACCATCATGTTTCTAGAGCTTCTATTCTCCATTGTAACCCTATCTCACAGATGTGACAACTCATTTTGTGATTCTAGAACTTCTATTCTCCATTACAACCCTAGCTCACAAATGTCATCACCCATGTTGTTGTATTTCCAATATTTTTGTTCTTTGCTACAACCCTAACTTGTAAATGTCGTAGCTTGTGTGTGTTCTACAATATAAAAAAAATATGAGCCATAATTTGTATCATAATATTTTTGGAGCTTTTATTCTCCATTGCAATCATAGCTCGCAAATACCACAACTTGTACCACGTGTTTCTAGAGATTTTGTTCACAAAATCTACTCTACAACAATATTATTATTAGCTCTACTCTAGAACAATACCATACCACCATATTTTTGGAGCTTCTGTGTTAGCTTTTGAAGCTATAAACTTAAAGGAATTGTAACCACAAGTATGGAAATAAGCATGCAATGTTATAACTATGATAATGGTTAAATATTATGCATGAAAATATAATAAGAAACTTCTAAAAGTACTCAAGAAATAAACATTAATAAAAGCTCAAAAAAATATACAATGCTATTCAATGGAGGTCACTACCTCTCCATTTTATAAAAATGATCTACATTGTATCTATTACTATTCTACCTATGCACTCCAAAAATAATCACAACTTCTACTCTATGAAGGCTTATTTATAATGATACATGTCTCTTTGCCTTCCACATTCCTATGACACCTCACTATATTATTCTAAGGACTCATGTATATGTGGACTACATCCACGTTTACATCATTGCACATTCTAACACTTGTGCATTTATTACATTGCTTTAATAAACAATATAAATCATAATAAACTCCTAATCTAAATATGTATCCATGATGGTACACTAGTAAGAACAAAATAATGTAATATACTCCAACACCCCCTTGTATTACATTATTTAGGTATTGAATACTTTAGTCTTCAATAAGGTCTTTATTCTTTGAGTATTCTTCATCTAGATAAGGTTCTTCTTTGTTTGATTTAGTCTCCATGCAGTATTTCATTGTCTTCTTCATCCCTCTGTTGTTTGGTATTTCAAAGTGTTTGGTAGAAGTTTTGATCTTGAAGTCTTCTATGTATCCTTGATGAAATAGTGATATTATAATCTTGCATGTCTGTCTTTGATATTCAAAAATATCAAGCTTGAGTTCAGTGTCAGTAGATGATTTTGAAATAAGAACTTGGAAGAAACAATCTAATCTGAATATTAGTCTTTCTTCAAAAATTTTATAGTATTTGTCCTTGTAGTAACAAAAGAAAGATGAATGAGATTTTCCTCCACAATTTTTGCATGGATGGAAACTCCAGCAATTTACCTTCTCATGACCAAATTTGTTGCAATAAGTGCAAAATAAAGATATCCCAACTTCTTTGTCATCTGTTTTAGGAATATCATGTTTATCTATTTCTTTGATGAAATAGTTAAACCATATGTGAAAAATTGAAGCAATTCCATATTTACTTCTTTCATAAATATGTATGATGTATTTCTAATAAATATTTTTCCTTACCTTTTGAATATGGTCTTCAATGTCTTTATTAGTATCATTGTCATTTACTTCATTTATTGTCTCATTGGAAGATATTCTTGAAGAATTTACTTTTTCCAAAATATTAGTTTGTGGATTTTATAAATTTCTTTTACCCCTATTGATTTTTCTCTTTCATTTACATTTTCCTCATTATTATACCAATAATGCTTTCCATTGAATCAAGTGTATTTCTAAGCCATATTGGTATTTTCCTTGCTCCTTTTCTAATTGTATTATTTAATGTGTTCTTTGGAGTAGACATTCTTATAGCTCCCTAGTTATATATTGAGAATAGTTTTTGATAGAACCTTTGAGGTAGTATACCTTATGACTCCCTAGTAAAATGATTAACTACTACCTTCCAATTTGAGAGATCAATATTGAAGAAAATATTTCCAATTTTCAAGTTCTATAAAAGATCTTCTATCTTGCAAGTAAATGAACTATGGTCTTGATAGAATTCTTAGCTTTCTAGATTTGAGTTGAATTCCTTTTGTCTTCCTAGTAATTTGATGATAAGTTTAATATAATGTTCAAGTTCTACCACTTTAAAAACAATTGTTTTATCTCTCCTTGTAGAAAGCTTAATGATGCAATTAGATAGAAATTCTCAATATCTTCAATATAGTTAAGTTGGATTCTCTATGTCTCTTCAACTTGAGTATGAGACTAATAAAATCAATCTTCCAACTTTTAAATAAATCTAGAGTTTGACTTCCTTCTACCTTTGTATAATGAAGTTTCTAAATTTCTATGATTTCAATTTGATGTAGGATTCCTTATATCTCCCTAGTTAGAAATTTAGACTATGTATTTGCAAATTAAACTTATGTCTCCTTGTTTTATAATTTGCAAATGTTTGAAGCAATAATAATAAATATTTTAATGCTTCTAATTTCTACTTCTTTCTTAAGGCAATCAATATGCTTTCTAGGGTTTATTTTAACACCTTATTACTCCTATATTTCAATATCCCTAGAGTATAAAACTTAATCGATATCAACCTTAATGTATATGCCTTAATTTCACCTTTGAACTTGCAATATATATGAGGATAATTCTTACCTTCCAAGTGCTTAATTATTACTTGCAAAATGATTATAATCAACTCAATTTCCTATGTATTAATGGTGGTTGATTCCTTCTTATCAACTTGAGATTCTATTTAGACATCTTACTTATCTTCTTAGTAGCCTTGCATGTTCTTCTTCTATGTAAATATGTTGGCCTGCACTCTTTTCTCTTTGATCGATGAGCTCCTTGTGCTATTACTTCCTTCGACCTACGCATTGCCTTAATTTCACTCCTCTCTCTTATTTTAATATTGTCTTCACTATATGCGCTTCCTTTATAATCGTCTCCTCTATAGTGTAAGGTGGATAGTACCAAGTGGCACTTACATTTTTCTAAACTTCTTTGAAGTGACTCTATTGCACCTTATTTCAATGCCTATGCCAAGTGGCATTAAGAGTCTTAACCTTTCTCTTCAATGGCTTGGTGGTAGGTGTTGTAATCAACACTTCCTTGAGAGCATTATTCAAATGATGTTATACACTCAAGTAGTCCTCTTCACCATGTGCTTCAAATTATCTTCAATGACATGGTGACTTCCCTCTTGCTTTCATGAAACATCTTCCACATGGTGTGTATCCTTTACCAAAGTGACCTAACTTATTTTAGGCTATTCAACGTATTAATTTCGATTACTTAACACTCGTTTACTACAATTATTGTAATTATTCCACTTCAATAGCAAAGAAATGATAGCTATTCTTCCAATGCATCTCTTGAGTGCCAACCAGGTATATGCAGTGGCTTCAAGCAGTGAGTAACTCCTCCTTGAAACTGAGTTGAATCTTGATGATCTATGCTGTAATCTGATGTATCTCCTCCTCATCTTGATAGTGTAATTTTTTCTTAGTTTGCCTCACAACCTATAAAGACTTTCATGATGTATACCCAAACTGAATGGGATGCTTACTTTGGTGCAAGTTGATGTTACCACATGGGCAAAATGGAGGTTTAGTCTTGGTGCCAATGATGCTACTTCCAATGTTGTTACATGGATAGAATAAAGACTATGTACTATGATTCTTGCACAATTGTGATGCACCTTTCGATTACATTGCTGGGAGGTAGACGTTGTTTTATCTCCCTGTGTTACCTTCACCAAAGGCTTTTGAATATTAGAGGTACCTTGCTTTACCTTCACCAAAGGCTTCTAGATGTACCTTATCTTGCCTTCACCAAAGGCTTCTTAGATGCTAGACGTACCTTAGTGTAGTTACTTATGTTACCTTTTGCTTTCACATTTCTTACTGACTTCTTCTGATAAGCAATATCTGATATGCTTGGGTGATAAAATATAGGTTGATGTTATCCAAACTATCTCCCTTTTTCCTTGGATATACTTCACTTTTAAATCTCTATCAAATGATTCTAATA
The DNA here is from genome assembly GCA_028583015.1 of Wollemia nobilis. Taxonomy (NCBI): domain Eukaryota; kingdom Viridiplantae; phylum Streptophyta; class Pinopsida; order Araucariales; family Araucariaceae; genus Wollemia; species Wollemia nobilis. The sequence goes on along the minus strand of JAQPPZ010002410.1, from coordinate 633,312 downwards.
AGGTGCTTTGCAAATGTAGAATGTAATGGTATAGACATTTGTCCCCCTATACTCTTAAACTGACTCTCTTGGCTTCTTGAAATGGTGGCTTCTACTTCCTTTGTAAGTTGAGATAAGCTAGAGTCAATATTGCCTTCTAACCCTTGGCAACTCTATCCTTGCTTGGCTATTTTTTAACTAATAATTCCAAGATTTCCAATAATAATTTGCACTATGAAAATCTGTAGAGTCTTCTTTTACTTTGAATAGACAATAGAAATTTGATATTTTTTTTCTCAAAATATATCTAACTTCTATTTTAATGTGTTGGTTTGAACCTTGTAGACTATAACTTCTGCACTAGCTTGAATAATTTAAGTTTAAACTAGTTTATGCAACCTCTAAACCTTGAAATTTATGCTTAATAAACTTAATAAAGAACCAAATATAAAAGTTCAACTAATGAACCTTTTGCACCTTAGTTGCATACCTTTTCTACCTTTGTAGATGGTGATGATGTTGGTGATTTGAATCACCTAAATGTTGCCTTGTAGTAGATGAAATTGCAACTCTTTTTGGCTGTCCAAAATAACTCTTTAGCTCACCTATTTGTAGCTTAGAAACACCTTTAAATTTTTGCCCAATATTGTAGTTTGGTGGCTTTAATGTTCCTTCAGGATATATCCTAGAAATCTAAAACTTAGCAGCTACTAATGTTGCCCAAATTGCTGCTTTCTTACTATCCTCAAATATAAAAATTTTATATTGCAAAGCAGTCAATCTCTCCACTGAAATGTTGTCCTAGAATCTCAAAAATTTGGTAGCTAACTTCTTCAAATTGTAGCTAAGTTTTTCCTTCAAGAACTCTTTAGTATTCTACTATAAATTCAGCAAACCCCTATCTTTAAAATGACCTTCAAGCCTTCTTGTCAAATTTTGACTTCAATATTGGCCTATCTAATGGCCTCTTCTCAAGATTCTGACTATATTGAGGTCTTCACTATTCTCCTTCAAAATTTGGTAACCTTCTTACAAAATACTTCTCCCTTGGGCTTGTTGTTGGATGGCGATAATTATCTCAAACCTTGTGCTTCACTATCAGGAACTTATCCTTGAGTTCTCCTCAACTCTTCTCCAATGGAATTCTTCAAGTCTCCTTCAATGAGGCTCTCCAAACCTCCTTCTAGTTTCTCCTTAAGACCTATTCTCTCTGGTTTTCAATATTGTAGCTTCTTTGGTCTTTCTAATGAGATATTTTCTTCAATATTCTACTGTAGAAGTGTTGCAATGAGATCTCCCTCTAGGATATTTGAAATCTATGTCTACTAAGATTTAGAACATGACCTTTGCTAGTCCTTCTCTATCCTCAATATTCCAAATATGGAAGTTCTTCAATGGGACCTCCTATGGATCTCTTCTTCAATGTGAAGTTTTCAATATTCAATGGAGATCTCCAATCTCCAATCTTCACCAGGACTCTTCTCCTAGAGTCTCTTCTTCCTTCAATGGGGTCTTCTTTCTAAGACCTCTTCCTTGATTTGCAATCTTAAATTGGCTTCCTTGGACACTAGATCTCTTCTAAAAATCCAACTTGAAGTCTTCAATCTACAAATATTGTAATGGGACCTTTTCCTCAGGCCTCCAAATATTCAATCTACAACTTGTTGCTTCAGGTACTAGATTGATTCCAAATAAGATATTCTTCCTAGCTCTTGTAGGAAGATTGATAATTTTATTTGAATCTCCTTTTTATGCAACAAAGTATTAGAAAATGATAATAGAAATTTCTATGAATCTATAGAAAATAATATTCACTAGTTGATTTGTCAATCTAGTGGAATCAATGCTGAGTTCTAGTCTTCACAAGTTTTTGTGCAACTCTGTGGAAAAACTCTAGCCAAATTATATTTAAATTTCTTGGCATCCCATTTGCATTCCAGAGCTCCCCTGATTTCTTGTGGAATTATGTTTTATAAAAAATAGAAAAAAATTTCCTTTTGGATCACCAAAAAACTTACTCTAGCTGGTAAGTTTTAGGTGTGTTCCAAAATTATTGCTTCTATGCATGTGTATTATTCATCATGTTGGGTCCCTTCTCAAGCCTACTATAAAAATTTGGAAAAGCTTTTAAGGTATTTTATTTGGGAAAACTCATCACATAAATAAGGGTTTCATAGAGTTGCCTGGGAGATTTGTTGTCTTCCTAAATAATCAAGAGGTATGGGACTACATGATTGTCAAAGATAAGGTTTTGCTTTTTATGCTAAATGGATTATTTGAGCCAAAAGTGTTTCTAAAGTTTGGAAAGTTCTAATTCATCACTGCATTTCCACTGGTTTACCTCTTGGTAGGAAGGTTTGGAAAGGCATAATTTTCAATCCCTCCTGGTTGCTCCTATCTCAGTTAAAATTCAAGGCTCTTTTGTCATTCATAGCATATGGTGGGCTTGGGAGAAAATTAAGCCTCGATTGTGTTGGATAGGGGATGGGCATCAGAAAGGTGCTTCTATTTATACTTACTTATAATGTTTGGTGGTCACCTCGTATTACTTTTCAAGGTTCCCCTCTTGCTTTTGTGCAATGGATTCATGCTCAGTGGTTCTTCAAGAAAGGGATTTCAACAGTGGCAGATTTTTTTGAGATATTCCAGGGATTGGATCCCATGGGATGATTTTAGGATATTGTTTGGTCTACGACCAGATGATAAGAGTAAGTATGACACTATTTTAGATCGTATTCCTTTTTCCCTTTAGCCCATTATTTGTAGACATTCTCAAAATCCTTGGTGATCTGATTGGGGATGGTTTAAGAAAATCCCATTTCTTAATTACAAACCTAAGTTAGGGTATACTTAGCTTACTCCCAATATCCCTATGGTTCAAAGACTCAATGAGTGATGGGATCTTCTTTCCACTCAGACTCGTTGGAGTCTAAGATTTAAAATAGCTTAGGCATTGTATATTGAACCCAAACATGCTTTATTTACCTAGAGCTTATTATCCTATGGTCTTCCTCTTTGATAAAGATTAAAATACCTTGGAATAAAGAATCCTACCTTTCATTTTTGTGGTGCTCCAAAGGACCCCATTCATATTTTTTAGCAGTGTAGGAAAGCTCAAATGGCCTAGGATTGGCTTGAGTCCTTCTTTCGGCCTCATATGACCAGTTCATTCACCTGGCAATATTCTTTGCTTGGTGACCCACCAAATTTTTCCTTTTCCTTGTTGGAAGTGTGGAACATTCTTCGCATCAGTGTGCTCTTTTGTATTTGTAAAACTTGTAATCAAATTCTTTTTTCTCAACAGCATAGCTCAGTTGAATTTGTAGCTGCTGATAAGTACACAATTTATTCTGATTTTTAACTCCAAATTTCAATTCAAATGGAGAAATTTCATATGGATGTGGAGCATCTTCATGCTATTATGCAACATTGGGGTAATGCCCCATATATGGTCAGTAGAGTGCCTTCTACAGAGCCTTCTTGGTCTTGCAAAGTTTCCAATTCACATTTTCGTCGACGACTTCCCTCCCAATCTACAAAAAGACATTGATCTCAGATGTCTCCTATTCGACAATCTCAAGGAAACATTGGTGCTAGTACATATCATCATGGTAGTGGATGGGAGGTTCACCAGGTGGATCCATACCCAGTTTTTAGTTGGGGAGATCCTTTTTCCACATGCCTAGTCACTTCAGATAATGTGGTGGGTTGGGGTGTATCTAATGGTATCGATGAATATAGTACAGGTGATAATGTTCACACACCTAGTGAGGATGGGTGGCCCATTTCTATTCCTTATAATATCGGTTGAAAACATATGGAAGGTGATGGAATTTCACCTCATGAGCATACCCCAATGATTGACATGATTTAATACATGCTTTTTGGTGTTGTGGTTGGTGACAAGTTTAACCCTATTTTTGTTGTTTTGAGTAACCGCTTCCTAAATCAACCTGAGTTAGTATGACTACCTATTAGGGTGTGCCTATCCACCTATTTTTTTGTTGTAAAAACTTGTATTTTTAAATTAATTAAAATTTAGGCCTTTACATTAAAAAAAATACACATGAACTATCTTATAAATCAAGGTTAAAAATAATTTGTAGAATTTCTTCAAAGTTATGCTTTTTATTTATTTATTTTAAATTTACATGGAAGAATCGGTAGTAGCCATGAATCCGAGTAAGCTTTTTGGCTTTTATGACCGCCAGAGTATTTTGCGTTGTCTTCCCTGGAAGCCGCCACATAGATCTCTGTGCAGTCCACCCCTATAACCACCATGCCAAAATCATTTTAAACCTTTTATGCCACTAAAAGAACCAGGAAAGGGACAAGCATTTAATTCGACAAGGCCCAATATTTGAACCTTGGACCTCCACCTCCCTTATGAGGTTTGGTCGAACCAATTGGTCTACACCTCGAACCTAAATTTATGATTTTTATTACTATTCTATTTTTAATTGATTTAATTACAATATTTCCTATGCATTCAAGAACATCTAACATATTGTCAAATCAATTAAAAAAACATCATATTCAACAAATATTTTTATAAAGTGCTTTTTTTCTTTTGAAATGTTATTATGTACAATGTTTATTTCAAAATGAAAACATCTTCTCGAGAAACATAATTAACCCTATAATTATATGACACTCTCAAACATATTTTTATTTGTTGAAATATTATATGTAAGACATCAACTTCGTAAGAGAGCAGCTATTACTTTAATAAAAAATAAAAAATATTAAAAAACATAGAATTGAAAAATAAAAACCTCAGGTCTCCATCACATGTTCAAAGTCAATGGAAATCTAATCAATGTCTTCCATACATGATACATATTTATTTATCGATGTCTTCCATACATTATACATATTTATTTAATATGATTAATTTGAACTGACCAAATAATATTCCTATGAGAAGTATTTTATCAAAGCAATATTTATTTAATATGATTAATTTTTGTTGATAAAATAAGATTTTTATGGGAAGTATCTTATCCAAGTAAAATTTTTTGTTTGTGGAAAACACCCCTTTCAGGTGTTAGTTTCGGGTAAGATTCAAGGAGGTAGAGATATCCATTCTGTCAAAAGATGCTTAGGGTTCACACTTGGCCTGCCCCCTTCAACACACTCAAATAGCATGCCTAAAAAAAAAAAAACACAAATGATAAACAACAACAAAATACAAAAAAACACACATAGAAAAGCACAAAAAAAAAACACAAAAAACAAAACAAAAACGAAACAAAAAAAACATGAAAATACAAAAACACAAAAAACAACAACAAAATCACAAAAAAACAAAACAAAAAAAAAACACAACAAAAACACACACACCAAAAAAATAAAGGAAAAAACATAATACATCTATGGCCAAACCAATCCAACAGACCTATTAGCTAAGATTCAACAAAAGAAAAATAAGAAAGATCTTTCTAAAACCGGAATAGAAAAACCCAGACTAAACCAGAGAGAAGCTAATACAAAGAAAAAAGGAACAGGCTAATTTAATAATTGGATCCATCCAAAGAAAGGATAGAAAGAAGAGCATCCCTGATTTGCAAAGTCCACCAGTATTTTCATCTCTGATTTGCATTTTCCCCCTATCTTTTCATCCAAAAGCCTATTGAATCTAAATTTTCTCCTTCTTTTTGAATTTGAACCACATTTGTTTTCTTTTTTGTCTTTTGATTTGTATCCAACTTCATTTTTTTACTAGTGGTTTAACAAACTCTGGATAGCTCTAGATTTAAATCTATTTCTATTGATTGAGAATACAAGACTAAAGCTTGTTTCATAGATCCTTGGGATCCTCCCTGATAACTAAAGCCTTCTTTGACCTTCTTCTCTATTTTGTGTTTTTGTGGGTGAGTAATCCCTTGCTGAGGATAGATCTCAGAATTACTGTTAGTCAGACCAGTGACTTTCTCTGAGGAGTCTTTGACTATTTTTGGGTGGGGAATTTGTGAGCTATTCAAAATATGGGTTTCCAAAATATCCATCTCCATAGAATTATCCACATCCTCTAAATCATATTCCACTGCAAGTTTTAAAAACCTATGTGTAGACACTAAAATATGGTCAATATGATTAGGCATCCATAAACAATGACTAAATTGACACCATATGGCCCCTTGGATAGCCCTCAGAAGGCTCACAGTGGTTCTAGCCACTTTGAAAGAGGTTTTGGCCCAAAATTCACCACCGCCCCACCCTAGGACAGTGGAAAATTCCCACCGTCCTACCCTGGGATGGTGGTGAGCAATCGTCCCAGGGTGGGACAATGAGCAAGTTTGACCCAAAAAAAATCAAATCTAGGACAAATGGAACCTAGAAACTGTCATTTACCCCGCCAATTGAAGCATGCACATCAAAGGTCACTGAATCATTATGACATGCTTCATAATGGAGGCTAAAAGGGAAGATTATATTCCCCATCCAATGCATGCCTCCTTTTTGACAAATGGCACCTCATGCCATGCATGCCCTTGCATGCCTTTTTGCACATAAGCCCCTTTGGGCTATAAAATGGATTCAATATCCACAAAAAAACATATAGAGGAGTTCTATAATATGCAATGGAGTGCTACCAATATTTCCCCTCACTTTATTGTGCTCTCTTGCCCTAGGAATCTCTCCTTAGCAACGAAGGTTACCGGGTGACTTCAAGAGGGTCCTTTGAGCATAAATTTTCCATCCGGGTGAATTTCTTCATAAAATTCAATGAAAAACCCCTTAGAATATTTAGGATTATTACCTAGTGGTATTGGTAGCAAAACGTGTGCAGAATTGGTGGTATCCCCTCCCAGGGTGCCCTCCAATTAGTTGCAGTCACCACCACCCCCAGATACGAGGACAAATACTTGCATAATTTATTTAATGTTTTTTTTAGTATTATTCTAGACTATAATATGATACTACAGTTCAAATTTCAAGCAATTTGGAGTTAAATTGGCCGAGATATTTCATTTCTAAGGTTTTGCAGGTTCATAGGGCCCATTCAGGCACCCCAGTTGCATGAAGGTGTATATGTGCCTTATTTTGAAACTCTAACCACATGGGTTTTCTTAAAATGTTTATTTATTCATTTTTTCTAAATTTCATGTGTTTTGGACATGTTTAGGTGTGGGAATTGTTCATCTTGGTCTTCGTAGGTTGTAGGTGGGAGACACAAAATCAAGGGGTATACGGATACAATTTCAGATCTATTTTTGGTGATATCCCCTAAAAAACTCTTATTTAACATCCCCATAAATTTTCAAGTCATTCTGAGTTGATTTGATATATTTTTAATATATATGCCATTTTGTGCCCGTGGGGATTGCATGTTTTCCTTCACGCGCCCTTGATATTTGATCCTTTTTACTTCCTTGTGTGTAGGTGCAGGTTCCTACAAGGCATTGCGAAGGAATATCAGAAATCAGAGATTAAATATACAAGCAACGATGACATTTTCCTGCCCACCTCGATTGTGGGTACGAGGAAAGACACTAGATGTGCACCCAAATTTCTTGAAGGATTTGATCCTTGGGCACCCAAAATTTGTAACAATTGTATCAAATTTGATCCCTCAATAGGAATGCTATGTAACCTTGGATTTGATCCACCAAATTAATAAGAAAGAGACTTGTTTCATTTCATTCCTTATTGTTTGGTATTGCTTCATTTTCACATGCATGCTTTCGTTTGATGCTCATAAGCGAGATAGGATAGATACATATATTTTTTCTCATAATTAGGTGAAATTTTTTTCCCTAATATAGTGGCAATCATGGTGGGACCCTTGTACCTTGTGCTTTGGGTGAAAATTTGACCTCATTTTTGCCCTTTTTGTGTTGCAGGTGCTCCCCTCCCCACCTTGGAATGGTGGTAGAAGCTTTATCTGGATCACCCTAGGACGATGGCTTCACCATCCCACCCTGGGATGGTGGTAGGTATTATAATAATCCCACCCTGGAGCATTGAAGAAACAGAGAAATTTCTACCCAAAAATCCAGAATTTGGAGGTCTCAAAACTACTAAGGTGAGTGCCTAAATATTTTGTTTTTTTTGCTGCATTTTCAGAGACTGTTAAAATTGGTTTTTTTTTTTGCATCATTTGTTTGCATAGAAAGATTAAAAGTCATATTTTTACTTTTCTTATAACATAAAGCAACAAAAGGAAGAATAAAAATTGAAAGAAACTTGAATTAGCGATGCATCTTTATGGTTTGATTGTTTGTGGCTTACCCAATGGGTAGGTTAGCATTTAGGGCTTGCATTTATAAGTGACATTTGTAGGTTCCTTTTATCCTAGATTTTTGAAATTAAAACACACCTATTGCATGCATTTAGTGAATGATAATTGAATGCTTCTTTGCTTACTTTCTTTGGATTAAAAGGAACCACACACACTTGCATGTTCCACTATAACATTGGTAAGGTTGGATTTCATCACCAACCCCCAATTCAGACTGGTGACGTTGGATTTCACCTCCTTCCACCAGCGTGCCCTCTAGATGCCTTGGATAGAATAGGGAAATCTCTCAATATGGAATAGGTCACTAATGTTCAAACTGCCTCCCACTGTTGGAAATATTTTTTCAGGGTGGAAGAGCTAGGTGAACCCCCCACTAGGATTTAAGCAGTGTACCCTAGACTCTTTTGAGAAATCATGTTTGGCACTAGTGTCCCTAGTCACCACTTTGGTTGAGTTCCCTCATTCTAATTTTGCAACAAGAGAAAAGAGCAACAAAAAATATAAACACCTTGAAACCAGTTTAGGACACACATTTAATCAATAAAAAGTTAATCATATTGTTTGCTTTGTGTGTTTCTTTGTTAATTGGGACCAAACCCTAACACTAATTTTTCAAAAAATAGGGTTTCAAATAATTTTTTATTTGATAAATTATGAGATTGGGCAGTACGGGAGGAGCAAATAATGGACCCTAGAATTAACTTGGGGCCCATGAGGGAAAACAACCAATGGAAACCACACATGGGGAAAATTCCACACTCACCACCATTGAGCGATGCTCACATGGGAGAGGATGGAGCATATTGTTGGGCCATGATTCGCTCGTTTGAGGGCTTGGGTCATGGTTCGTGTGCATCCACTTGGATATTTAACCCAAAAGCCTGCTTCCTGATTTGCAAAGATCTATGTGGGTATTTTGCTTTATATACCACCATGAGGACCATTGTGGGATAAATATGGGATAATGGCTCAAGATTCCCATAGTGTTGCTCAAGTTAATTTTTAATTATTTTTTATTTAATAAATTATGATACTGGATAGTATGGGAGGAGCGAATAATAGACCTTAGAATTAATTTGGGTCCCATGAGGGAAAACAACCAATGGAAACCACACATGGGGAAAATTCCACACTCATCACCATTGAGCGATGCTCCCACGGGAGAGGATGGAGCATATTGTTAGGCCATGATTCGCTCGTTTGAGGGGCTGGGTCATGGTTCCCGTGCATCCACTTGGGCATTTAACCCAAAATCCTGCTTCCTTATTTGAAAAGCTCTATGTGGATGTTGTGCTTTATATACCACCATGAGGGCCATTGTGGAATAAATGTGGGATAATAGTTTAAGACTCTCGCAGGATTGCTCAAGTTATTTTAAAATAATTTTTTATTTGATAAATTCTGAGACTGGGCAGTACGGGAGGAGTGAATAATGGACCCTAGAATTAACTTGGGGCCCATTAGGGAAAAAATCCAATGGAAACCACACATGGGGAAAATTCCACACTCACCACCATTAAACGATGCTCCCATGGGAGAGGATGGAGCATATTGCTAGGCCATGATTCGCTCGTTTGAGGGGTTGGGTCATGGTTCGCGTGCATCCACTTGGGCATTTAACCCAAAAGTCTACTTCTTGATTTGTAAATATCTATGTGGGTATTCTGCTTTATATACCACCATTAGGGCCAATGTGGAATAAATGTGGGATAATGGCTCAAGACTCTCGCAGCGTTGCTCAAGTTAATTTTAAATAATTTTTTATTTAAGAAATTATGAGACTAGGCAGTACAGGAGGAGTGAATAATAGACCCAAGAATTAACTTGGGGTCCATGAGGGAAAAAATCCAATGGAAACCACACATGGGGAAAATTCCACACTCACCACCATTGAGCGATGCTGCCACGGGAGAGGATAGAGCATATTGCTAGGCCATGATTCGCTCATTTGAGGGGTTGGGTCATAGTTCGCGTGCATCCACTTGGGCATTTAACCCAAAAGCCTGCTTCTCAATTTGCAAACCTCTATGTGGGTGTTGTACTTTATATACCACCATGAGGGCCATTGTGGGATAAATATGGGATAATGGCTCAAGTCTCCCGCAATGTTGCTCAAGTTAATTTTTAATTATTTTTTATTTAATAAATTATGAGACTGGGCAATATGGGAGGAGCGAATAATAGAACCTAGAATTAACTTGGGGTCCATGAGGGAAAATAGCCAATGGAAACCACACATGGGGAAAATTCCACACTCACCACCATTGAGCGATGCTCCCACGGGAGAGGATGGAACATATTGTTGGGCCATGATTCGCTCATTTGAGGGGTTGGGTCATGGTTCGCGTGCATCCACTTGGGCATTTAACCCAAAATCCTACTTCCCGATTTGCAAAGCTCTATGTGGGTGTTGTGCTTTATATACCACCATGAGGGCCATTGTGGTATAAATATGGGATAATGGCTCAAGACTCCCGCAACATTGCTCAAGTTAATTTTTAATTATTTTTTATTTAAGAAATTATGAGACTGGGCAGTACGGGAGGAGCGAATAATAGACCCTAGAATTAACATGGGGCCCATGAGGGAAAACAACCAATAGAAACCACACATGGGGAAAATTCCACACTCACCACCATTGAGCGATGCTCCCACGGGAGAGGATGGAGCATATTGTTGGGCCATGATTCGCTCGTTTGAGGGGATGGGTCATGGTTCACGTGCATCCACTTGGGAATTTAACCCAAAAGTCTTCTTCCTGATTTGCAAATCTCTATGTGGGTGTTGTGCTTTATATACCACCATGAGGGCCATTGTGGGATAAATATGGGATAATGGCTCAAGACTCCCACAAAATTTCTCAAGTTAATTTTTAATTATTTTTTATTTAAGAAATTATGAGATTGGGCAGTACGGGAGGAGCGAATAATGGACCCTAGAATTAACTTAGGGCCCATGAGGGAAAATAGCCAATGGAAACCACACATGGGGAAAATTCCACACTCACCACCATTGAGCGATGCTCCCACGGGAGAGGATGGAGAATATTGTTGGGCCATGATTCACTCGTTTTAGGGGCTAGGTCATGGTTCACGTGCATCCACTTGAGAATTTAACCCAAAAGCTTTCTTCTCAATTTGCAAAGCTCTATGTGGGTGTTGTGCTTTATATACCACCATGAGGGCCATTGTGGAATAAATATGGGATAATGGCTTAAGACTCACGCAGGATTGCAAGTTAATTTTAAATAATTTTTTATTTGATAAATTATGAGACTAGGCAGTACGGGAGGAGCACATAATAGACCCTAGAATTAACTTGAGGCCCATGGAAACCACATGGGGAAAATTCCACACTCACCACCATTGAGCGATGCTCCTAGAGGATAGGATGGAGCATATTGTTGGGCCATTATTCACTCGTTTGAGGGGCTAGGTCATGGTTCGCGTGCATCCACTTGGGCATTTAACCCAAAAGAATACTTCTCGATTTGAAAAGCTCTATGTGGGTGTTGTGCTTTATATACCACCATGAGGGCCATTATGGGATAAATATGGGATAATAGCTCAAGACTCTCGTAGCTTTGCTAAAGTTAATTTATAATTATTTTTTATTTAAGAAATTATGATACTGGGCAGTATGGGACGAGCGAATAATAGACCCTAGAATTCTCTTTGGGCCTATGAGGGAAAACAACCAATGGAAACCACACATGGGGAAAATTCCACACTCACCACCATTGAGCGATGCTCCCATGGGAGAGGATGGAGCATATTGTTGGGCCATGATTCGCTTGTTTGAGGGGTTGGGTCATGGTTCGCGTGCATCCACTTGGGCATTTAACCCAAAATCCTACTTACTAATTTGCAAAGATCTATGTGGGTATTGTGCTCTATATACCACCATGAGGACCATTTTGGGATAAATATGGGATAATGGCTCAAGACTATCAAAGCGTTGCTCAAGTTAATTTTTAATTATTTTTTATTTAATAAACTATGAGACTGGGTAGTACGGGAGGAGCGAATAATAGACCCTAGAATTAATTTGGGGCCCATGAGGGAAAACAACCAATGGAAACCACACATGGGGAAAATTCCACACTCACCACCATTGAGCGATGCTCCCACGAGAGAGGATGGAGCATATTGTTGGGCCATGATTCGCTCGTTTGATGGGATGGGTCATGGTTCACGTGCATCCACTTGGGCATTTAACCCAAAATCATGCTTCCCGATTTGCAAAGCTCTATGTGGGTGTTGTGCTTTATATACCACCATGAGGGCCATTGTGGGATAAATATGGGATAATGGCTCAAGACTCCTGCAGTGTTGCTCAAGTTAATTTTTAATTATTTATTATTTAAGAAATTATGAGACTGGGTCGTACGGGAGGAGCGAATAATAGACCCTAGAATTAACTTGGGGCCTATGAGGAAAAACAACCAATGGAAACCACACATGGGGAAAATTCCACACTCACCACCATTGAGCGATGCACCCACGGGAGAGGATGGAGCATATTGCTGGGCCAAGATTCGCTCGTTCGAGGGATTGGGTCATGGTTCATATGCATCCACTTGGGCATTTAACCCAAAATCCTGCTTCCTGATTTGCAAAGCTCTATGTGGATGTTGTGGTTTATATACCACCATGAGGGCCATTGTGGAATAAATATGGGATAATGGCTCAAGACTCCTGCAGTGTTGCTCAAGTTAATTTTTAATTATTTATTATTTAAAAAGTTATGAGACTGGGCAGTATGGGAGGAGCGAATAATAGACCCTAGAATTAACTTGGGGCCCATGAGGGAAAATAGCCAATGGAAACCACACATGGGAAAAATTCCACACTCACCACCATTGAGCGATGCACCCATGGGAGAGGATGGAGCATATTGTTGGGCCATGATTCGCTCGTTTGAGGGAATGGGTCATGGTTCGCGTGCATCCACTTGGCCATTTAACCCAAAAGACTTCTTCCTGATTTGTAAAGCTATATGTGGGTGTTGTGCTTTATATACCACCATGAGGGCCATTGTGGGATAAATATGGGATAATAGCTCAAGACTCCCTCAGTGTTGCTCAAGTTAATTATTAATTATTTTTTATTTAGGAAATTATGAGACTGGGCAGTACGGGAGGAGAAAATAATAGATCCTAGAATTAACATGGGGCCCATGAGGGAAAACAACCAATGGAAACCACACATGGGGAAAATTCCACACTCACCACCATTGAGTGATGCTCCCACGGGAGAGGATGGAGCATATTCTTGGGCCATGATTCACTCGTTTGAGGGGATGGGTCATGGTTCGCGTGCATCCACTTGGGCATTTAACCCAAAATCCTGCTTCCCAATTTGCAAAGCTCTATGTGGGTGTTGTGCTTTATATACCACCATGAGGGCCATTGTGGGATAAATATGGGATAATGGCTCAAGACTCCCGCAACATTGCTCAAGTTAATTTTTAATTATTTTTTATTTAATAAATTATGAGACTGGGCAATACGAGGAGGAGCGAATAATGGACCCTAGAATTACTTTGGGCCCCTGGGGGAAAACAACCCAATGGAAACCACACATGGGAAAATTCCACACTCACCACCATTGAGCGATGCTCCCACGGGAGAGGATGGAGCATATTGTTGGGCCATGATTCGCTCGTTTGAGGGGTTGGGTCATGTTTCACGTGCATCCACTTGGGCATTTAACCCAAAATCCTGCTTCCCGATTTGCAAAGCTCTATGTGGGTGTTGTGCTTTATATACCACCATGAGGGCCATTGTGGAATAAATGTGGGATAATGGCTCAAGACTCTCGCAATGTTGCTCAAGTTAATTTTTAATAATTTTTTATTTGAGAAATTATGAGACTCGGGCGTATGGGAGGAGCGAATAATGGACCCTAGAATTAACTTGGGGCCCATGAGGGAAAACAGCCAATGGAAACCACACATGGGGAAAATTCCACACTCACCACCATTGAGCGATGCTCCCACGGGAGAGGATGGAGCATATTGTTGGGCCATGATTCGCTCGTTTGAGGGGTTGGGTCATGGTTCGCGTGCATCCACTTGGGCATTTAACCCAAAAGCCTGCTTCTCGATTTGCAAAGCTCTATGTGGGTGTTGTGCTTTATATACCACCATGAGGGCCATTGTGGAATAAATGTGGGATAATGGCTCAAGACTCTCGTAGCGTTGCTCAAGTTAATTTTTAATAATTTTTTATTTGATAAATTATGAGACTGGGTAGTACGGGAGGAGCAAATAATGGACCCTAGAATTAACTTGGGGCCCATGAGGGAAAATAGCCAATGGAAACCACACATGGGGAAAATTCCACACTCACCACCATTGAGCGATGCTCCCACGGGAGAGGATGGAGCATATTGTTGGGCCATGATTCGCTCGTTTGAGGGGCTGGGTCATGGTTCACGTGCATCCACTTGGGCATTTAACCCAAAAGCCTCGCTTCCCAATTTGCAAAGCTCTATGTGGGTGTTGTGCTTTATATACCACCATGAGGGCCATTGTGGAATAAATGTGGGATAATGGCTCAAGACTCTCGCAACGTTGCTCAAGTTAATTTTTAATAATTTTTTATTTGATAAATTATGAGACTCGGTAGTACGGGAGGAGCGAATAATGGACCCTAGAATTAACTTGGGGCCCATGAGGGAAAACAACCAATGGAAACCACACATGGGGAAAATTCCACACTCACCACCATTGAGCGATGCTCCCACGAGAGAGGATGGAGCATATTGTTGGGCCATGATTCGCTCGTTTGAGGGGTTGGGTCATGGTTCGCGTGCATCCACTTGGGCATTTAACCCAAAATCTTGCTTCCCAATTTGCAAAGCTCTATGTGGGTGTTGTGCTTTATATACCACCATGAGGGCCATTGTGGAATAAATGTGGGATAATGGCTCAAGACTCTCGTAGCGTTGCTCAAGTTAATTTTTAATAATTTTTTATTTGATAAATTATGAGACTGGGTAGTATGGGAGGAGCGAATAATGGACCCTAGAATTAACTTGGGGCCCATGAGGAAAAACAACCAATGGAAACCACACATGGGGAAAATTCCACACTCACCACCATTGAGCGATGCTCCCACGAGAGAGGATGGAGCATATTGTTGGGCCATGATTCGCTCGTTTGAGGGGTTGGGTCATGTTTCACGTGCATCCACTTGGGCATTTAACCCAAAATCCTGCTTCCCGATTTGCAAAGCTCTATGTGGGTGTTGTGCTTTATATACCACCATGAGGGCCATTGTGGAATAAATGTGGGATAATGGCTCAAGACTCTCGCAGCGTTGCTCAAGTTAATTTTTAATAATTTTTTATTTGATAAATTATGAGACTGGGCAGTACGGGAGGAGCGAATAATGGACCCTAGAATTAACTTGGGGCCCATGAGGGAAAATAGCCAATGGAAACCACACATGGGGAAAATTCCACACTCACCACCATTGAGCGATGCTCCCACGGGAGAGGATGGAGCATATTGTTGGGCCATGATTCGCTCGTTTGAGGGGCTGGGTCATGGTTCACGTGCATCCACTTGGGCATTTAACCCAAAAGCCTACTTCCCAATTTGCAAAGCTCTATGTGGGTGTTGTGCTTTATATACCACCATGAGGGCCATTGTGGAATAAATGTGGGATAATGGCTCAAGACTCTCACAACGTTGCTCAAGTTAATTTTTAATAATTTTTTAGTTGATAAATTATGAGACTGGGTAGTACGAGAGGAGCAAATAATGGACCCTAGAATTAACTTGGGGCCCATGAGGGAAAACATCCAATGGAAACCACACATGGGGAAAATTCCACACTCACCACCATTGAGCGATGCTCCCATGGGAGAGGATGGAGCATATTGTTGGGCCATGATTCGCTCGTTTGAGGGGTTGGGTCATGGTTCGCGTGCATCCACTTGGGCATTTAACCCAAAAGTCTACTTCCCAATTTGCAAAGCTCTATGTGGGTGTTGTGCTTTATATACCACCATGAGGGCCATTGTGGAATAAATATGGGATAATGGCTCAAGACTCTCGCAACGTTGCTCAAGTTAATTTTTAATAATTTTTTATTTGATAAATTATGAGACTGGGCAGTATGGGAGGAGCGAATAATAGACCCTAGAATTAACTTGGGGCCCATGAGGGAAAACAACCAATGGAAACCACACATGGGGAAAATTCCACACTCACCACCATTGAGCGATGCTCCCACGGGAGAGGATGGAGCATATTGTTGGGCCATGATTCGCTCGTTTGAGGGGTTGGGTCATGGTTCACGTGCATCCACTTGGGCATTTAACCCAAAAGTCTGCTTCCCGATTTGCAAAGCTCTATGTGGGTGTTGTGCTTTATATACCACCATGAGGGCCATTGTGGAATAAATGTGGGATAATGGCTCAAGACTCTCGCAGCGTTGCTCAAGTTAATTTTTAATAATTTTTTATTTGATAAATTATGAGACTGGGCAATACAGGAGGAGTGAATAATGGACCCTAGAATTAACTTGGGTCCCATGAGGGAAAAAACCAATGGAAACCACACATGGGGAAAATTCCACACTCACCACCATTGAGCGATGCTCCCACGGGAGAGGATGGAGCATATTGTTGGGCCATGATTCGCTCATTTGAGGGGTTGGGTCATGGTTCGCATGCATCCACTTGGGAATTTAACCCAAAATCCTACTTCCCAATTTATAAATCTCTATGTGGGTGTTGTGCTTTATATACCACCATGAGGGCCATTGTGGAACAAATGTGGGATAATGGCTCAAGACTCTCGCAATGTTGCTCAAGTTAATTTTTAATAATTTTTTATTTGATAAATTATGAGACTGAGCAGTATGGGAGGAGCGAATAATGGACCCTAGAATTAACTTGGGGCCCATGAGGGAAAACAACCAATGGAAACCACACATTGGGAAAATTCCACACTCACCACAATTGAGCGATGCTCCCATGGGAGAGGATGGAGCATATTGTTGGGCCATGATTCACTTGTTTGAGGGGCTATATCATGGTTTGCGTGCATCCACTTGGGTATTTAATCCAAAATCCTGCTTCTCAATTTGCAAAGATCTATGTGGGTGTTGTGCTTTATATACCACCATGAGGGCCATTGTGGAATAAATGTGGGATAATGACTCAAGACTCTCGCAGCGTTGCTCAAGTTAATTTTTAATAATTTTTTATTTGATAAATTATGAGATTGGGCAGTATGGGAGGAGTGAATAATGGACCCTAGAATTAACTTGGGTCCCATGAGGGAAAACAGCCAATGGAAACCACACATGGGGAAAATTCCACATTCACCACCATTGAGTGATGCTCCCACGGGAGAGGATGGATCATATTTTTGGGCCATGATTCTCTCATTTGAGGTGCTAGGTCATGTTCACATGCATCTAATTTTTTATTCTTCATCCAAGGCTTCAATAATCGTACAAAACGGAGCTATAACGAAAAAGTTATTTTGGTTTTATTTTTACTCTATTTTCGACCCCAAAAATAGCGAAAAACTGCACTAAAACAGTCATAAAGTGGGCTAGACAACTCCGAAAAGTGCCAAATTTGTTTTTTTTGTCTTAGTTAGCCCCTAGGGCACCTCTCCTATAAATTTTGAGTCCTATATTCACGTTTCAAAATTTACCAAAAAATCCCAAAAGTGGGCATTTCCCCACAAGCCTCGGTTGGCCAAATATTCCAAAAATACAAATTTTTGATCCAAAAATCAAAATTTTGATCCAAAAATAAAAATTTTGATCCAAAAATCAAATTTTGGAGACCTATTCTATTATGATCAGCTTGTCAGACTGATGATTTTTATATATGACACTTATAGATTTTTTTTGAAAGTCAAAATTTTCTCTAGTGTGGGTTTCCTTCAGGGTTCACCTAGTCAACACATTATGAAATCCATGCATAGTCGAGCTCAATCATGAGCCAGTGAAGTAGAAAAATTTAGGAGAGGCCCTAAGTACCATCATTATAGGTATGAGGATCTCCTCACTCCTGCATGGAGCCCTGGTAGTAGTCACCTTCGCTATTCTCCTGAAGATCTCATCATTCCTGCACGACACCCTGAAAGTTGTCGTGAGGTCCACTCCTCAAATAGAAGACCGTACCACCAAAGTACCTCTACCAAGAGAACATCAAAGGATTACCCACATGATCAAGTGGATTATTTGGTTAGCCAACACCGATTCCAATCACAAACCAAATATAATTAGCCTTCCAAAGGGCCTAGCAGGGAGGTCTACACTCCCTCTACATCATGGTCTTCACCACCCAAAAATCCCATCCAAAAAGTGTTAACAACCCAAAGTAGGCCTGTACGAAGTTCGCATGTACCATAAACCAATATGACTATGAGCGAGCTTCTACTACAGTCCTCCAAGCATTGGGAACCTTTCATGAGGATCTTGGATTCCATTGAGGTGCAACCTCATGACTCAGATGCTTTCACCAACTTTATGGGATACATACGAATGTATAAGAAGCCTGCTATATCCTTTAAAAATCATGAGTTCAAACCCGTGACTACCAATTCACCAGATCCTGCTTTGCTTATCATCGTGAGTATCAATAGGGTCCCTTATAAGCGAGTATTGATTGACATACCTTCCTCGATAAAAATTATTACCACAGCTTCACTGAAACATCTCAACCTTACATCCTCATGCATTGCACCATCCAAGTTCATGTTGCAAGCATTCAACGATGCTTTATCCTCCACTGTGGCCACAATAATCCTACTTGTTGAAGTTGGACAAAATACTATGCCTACGTTGTTCTACATCTTGGAGGGTGCAAGACAATACAACATACTGCTTGGAAGGCCATGTATAAGAGACATGGAATGTGTTCCATCTATAGTGCATCAATGCATTAAATACATTGATGAAGGTAAGGTCCATGTGGTCCATGTTGACCCAGACCCCTTCAAGTAATATAAGCATGTGGATCATCCACAAAGGCCTATAGTGTCACCCAAGCATTTGGACACTAAATCCAATGACCTTATTCATAGTCCAGATTCAACCCCACGGTTAGTTGTGAAGCTACCTTCACCATCGCTAGTACCATCCTCTATCTCTTCAAGCAAGGAAGAATCAAAAGAGCTAGCTACAAAAGCTCCCATAACTATCATCAATACACCTACAAAAGATATTTTCACTCCTACCAAAAATGAGGAAGAGCCCACTGTTGATACGGATGAATCAAATCCTATCATACCATCTTCATCCACCATAGTTGAGGACACAATTCAATTCACCTACCTATAACTTGATGAGTGCATAGTACCCAATGTTGTATTCACATCTATCATCGAGTCGATCAAGGATCTAGGTAGTCCCCCTACCAAGTTGCCACCCATTGATAGCATTATTGATGCACCCTCTGAACATGGGGGCCAAGCAAATCACCTTGGACAAGTTTATGAGGTAGCCATGACTTTTCCAAATGTAAATGCATTTTCTCATGATTTTGTGGGAATGATCAATATGATGACAGAGAACCAAAGTCCTTTGAATTCATCTATGCAACTTGCGACTCCATCCAACATCCCATCCACACCATAGGAGATACCATTGATGGATTCGGTCACACCTACTCCATCTCACTCAACATCTCCACAAGATCAAGAGCAAATGTACCCCCTAGACCAAAATGGGGTTAACCCAACTACCATAGTTGAAAAATATGAGTTGGAACATGAGCATGAGCTAAATCAAGAACAAGAACATGTGGATATAATCGCCAGCTCCAATCATCATGAAGCATCCACATCTGCTCAGACATTAGGGACTTTTGATCCACCCTCAATCAATTATCTCCTAGCTCCCACACCTATTTCACCTCCACCACATATAAGTTGCCATCCAACTCCCTCAATAGCCATCCAGTCATCGCCTCCACTAGTACCACAACATATCTTGGATAGGCTAGCCGATGTGGAGTTACAAGTGAGTCACCAACAAAATGATTTACAACAGATCATGGATCGGCTCACAAGCATTGAGTTATGATTGAGTCATCCAAAACCTCAATCCCTTGATTGTCAGGACCAACCCACTCCTGCACAGCCCAATGTTAAGTCTCAAACAAATCAAGGGCTAAACCAACAATATTTCCCTAAGCGATAATTTATGCCCATTAATGAGTCTAGAGACTCTCTATTTGAGCGACTCTTCACGAAAAAGGCAATTAATTTACCTGAGAGTCGACTTATCAAACCCTATGCACCTAAGCCCTACAAATATCACAAAGACCTATACTGCAAATACCATAGGCAAAAGGGGCATGATGTGCATAGGTGCTTTAAATTCAAAAACCTGGTACAAGATATGTTTGACAAGAACGATCTTCAAATCAACAACCAATAAATTGGCAGTGCATCATCTGTTACCTATAGATGGTAGTCAAGAAGAACAATCTAAACAGGTGACTAAGACACATACAACCTCATCACCTCATAAAATGAGTCAGCTATGTTCACCTTGTTTAAGGCATCAATGTCATACTTGGACTCCGTTATCTGAGCCCATGTCGACCATTTTTCATAACCTATAAGATACAAAGGCAATTGTCTTACCAGATATACCCTTGTTCAACCCAAATAGACCCAGATCTAAACTATATAGGGAGGATAATTCTTGCCTCTATCATCGAATGAGATGGCATGACATTAGCACTTGTCATGTTTTTAGACGCAAGGTCCAAGATCTTATTGATGAGGGAGCTTTATCCACGAGTGGGTCACTCATTCTACCCCCTCAAGACATTAGCATTACCTAGGATTCCTTGCCAAAATAGGGGGGGTCAATTCCTATTGCTCCTCTTGGACAAGTCAATAACATTGCATCAATCACAGTAAATGTTGGGGGTATACAAGGTATTGCACTTTTCTCCTAAGAACACAAAGTAAGAAAAGTTATAAAAGGCTCCAAGGGTATCTACACATCGCTTGCTCAACCTAGAATGCTCCTAGGCAGTCTATGACCATCTAGGTCACACCAAAATGCTCCAAGGGTACCTATATCCCGCTTGGTCAACCTAAAAGGCTCCTAGGTGGTCTAGAACCATCTAGGTCACCCCTAAATTCTCTAAGGGTGCCTATATCCCACTTGGTCAACCTAAAATTCTCCTAGGTGATCTAGAACTGTTTAGGTCACCCCAAAATGCTCCAAGGGTGTCTATATCCCGCTTGGTCAACCTAAATGCTCCTAGACGGTCTAGAACCATCTAGGTCAACCAAAAAGTCCCAAAGGCATCCATAAGCCCTTTGGTAAACCCAAATGCCCCAATAAGCCCATTGGTCACAGGTACATACATATATATCAATCAAAATACAAAAACATTGCATCACATTGCACTTTCATACATATATATCAATCAAAATTTCAAAAAAAACATTATCAAAATTTCAAAAATTCAAAGACATTGCATCACATCACATTGCATCCCATTGCATTTTATCATCTTTTGCATTTAGACATATTCATCATTAGCACTTTACATTTTAGAGTTGCTCATACATGTCTAGCACCATGATGGTACACTACTTACCGCTCAAAATCAATGTTGTGAAAGTACTCATAGTTCAATGTTGCAATTATCATTTTCACCCACATTTTTCACATTCCATATTTGTGTCCACCCCTTCACCTAGTCATTTGTTTTAGAATGTCATTAGGGTTTTTGGTCACTCAACCATTTCTAGCTTCTCTTTAGGTTTTGTAGAAAGCTAGCTTGATTTTTAGGAGGTAGAATATTGCATTGATTATGCCTTGTGTACATCAAATCCCAAACACAGTTAAACATTAATAATCCAAGTTTTGTGCAAAGAAAGATGAAATCCATGAAGTGGTCTAGGTTACCTTAAGCGAAAAAGTCATCCTGCTCATTCCCCTGTGCGAATGGTTTAAGAATATTGAGAGTTGGCAAAAGGACAAGCATATTCCCTACCCAATTCCCCAAAATAAACAGTGGTTTTCAACACTATCAAAAATCCCAATTCCCACAAATCCCCATCCCAAAAATATCAAAATTTTAGCAAAAAATAAAAAGCAAAAAGCAAAAAGCAAAAGCAAAGTCAATAGTGGTTTGCACTACTAATCCCAAATCCCAAATCCCTTGCTCAAAGAAAAACAATTAGACAAAAAAAAATAGTGATGAGCAATTATCCCAATAAAATTGAAGAAAATAAGGGAGCTTGAGCTTAAATCCATGGAATTCTCAACATTTGACAAATCGTCAGGTGATCCTCTATACAGGTTTGGTGGATAGCCTACCTGGCAATGGCGATAGCCTCCCGCATGATGATATGTCTATTACATTAGCCTCGTGCGTGTGTGCAGACCAATGTTTGCATGTGGACAAGCTAGCTTTTGTAACCTAGATTGCCTAGTGGTCTAGCCCTACTAAGTACAAAACCTAGGATTGTGACATTCACAGGGTGATCCTAATTCCAGGTTTTGTGGATAGCCTATTTGGAAATGGTGGTATCTTTATGCGTTTCATAGGAATGAAATCACTTGCACACATAGGGATATGACATACCTTGGTCATCCTAGCAGATTCATACCTTGTCAAAAAGTCTTGCATTGTTAGTATACAACCTTTGATCACATCAGCTAGAGTGTTTGAGTCTACTAAAAACCTCATCTACATTATTTAAACATGTCATATCATTTACTCTATTTTTACATCGCAATAACGGTTTCACATTTCCATTACAAAAAAAAAGAGAGAAAAGAAGCAAAAATAAAGAGCATTAATGTATTTTGTACAGTCTATAGTGTTCACATAGTATGTCAAATCATTATCCACAATCCATGCTTTTCAATCACCCCATATTTCATCTCATTGTGCATCCATGCATATAGATAGCATCAAATCAAAGCAAATACACGTGCATACATGATATATATTTATCACCATTCCATCATATCACAAAAGCATCCATATGCATACATAATAAGCATCCAACACATCTACAGAAGTAAATGCATACATTTCATCCATATCATAAAGAAATAAGGGAGACACATGATGACCATAACAAAATATCATATATATATATGGGGCAAAAAAAATACATCATAGTTTCCAAAAATTCCCATAGGCTACAATAAAGTGGGTCCTTAGACCTCAAAATGCTAAACATCCAAAAATCCAAAAAGAGTCGAAAGAGCCTCAAAAATCCCCAAAGGTATCCATAAACCCTTTGGTCAACCCAAAAATCCCCTAAGGTATCCATAAACTCTTTGGTCAACTCAAAAAGCCCCAAAGGTATCCATAAACCCTTTGGTCAACTCAAAAAGCCCCAAAGCTCTCCATAAACCCTTTGGTCAACCCAAAAAAGTATCCCAAAGGTATCTATAAACCCTTTGGTCACTCAAAAATCCCAAAAGGTATCCATAAACTCTTTGGTCAACTCAAAATGTCGTAAAGGTATCCATAAACCCTTTGGTCCACCCAAAATACCCCAAAGGTATCCATACACCCTTTGGTCAACCAAAATTTCCCAAAGGTATCCATAAACCCTTTGGTCACCCAAAATGCCCCGAAGGTATCCATAAACCCTTTGGTCAACCTGAAATGCCCGAAAGGTATCCATAAACCCTTTGGTCAACCCAAAATGCCCCAAAGGTATCCATAAACTCTTTGGTCACCCAAAAAGCCCCAAAGGTCTCCATAAATCCTTTGCTCAACCCAAACAAGCCCCAAAGGTATCCCTAAACCCTTTGGTCACTCAAAATGCCCCAATGGCATCCAATAAGCCCATTGGTCAAGTATACATACATATATATTAATCAAAAACCAAAAAAATAATAATAAAACAACACAAAAGCCAAAGAAAAGGGTTCAACACCCACCAAAACAAGTCAAATATGATGGAATTCATTCAGGGTCAATATGGAATGCAAACTTCTCATGGATGCATGGACAAGTTACTACTTCACTCCCCAAGAAGGCCATTATGGCTAGACCGCCCCACGGGAAGGAGGTCTTCAACTCTTTGCTTCCATAAAATCTCCATAGCATCATCCAAATCCTTTCAAAACTATGCCATTTTTCAATGAGAACAACTGAAGGGAACCTTAACAAACGTCATCTGGGTCAAGTGAATCATCGCTTTTCTCACTGGTCATTCACTCATCGACTCATCACTTGAGGGGTAGTCATGCTTAACAAATTTATAATAAAAAATAAAAAATTAAACACTCAATCATGCAAGTTGCATTCATCCAATGAATCTTTGACAAATACAATCATGCCCCTACTTGGGGTAGAAAACAAGCAAATATCTCAATTAAGAACATAACAGTGCAGGTGAAACTTGCCTTTTGGTAACCTCAAAAGTTACCAAAATACTTGGTTTTCTCTAATGCCTAGGGTTATAATTCCCTTGAGCATACCTGGAAGCTGAAGAGAAACCAAAACCAATGTCTTTACTGAGTCAAAAGTGAGGATTCAATAACACATGCTCTTTCCATGATTGGGGTATCTAAAGTTGGTTAGGTTATCGAGTGACCTTAATAATTGAATATTTTAGTCATCTATTTTTGCTCAGCGTTGTGCTGCACACAACACATATAAAAAAGGGGTATCTGTAGACACTAAAATATGGTCAATCTGATTAGGCATCCACAAACAATGACTAAATTGACACCATATGACCCCTTGGGCAGCCCCCAAAATGTTCACAGTGGTTCTAGCCACTCCAAAATAGGTTTTGGAGGCTTCTGGCCCAATTTTAGGAGGTTTGGGCCCAAAATTCACCACCGTCCCACCCTGGTATGGTGGCAGATTCCCACCATCCCACCCTGGGATGGTGGTGAGCCATCATCCCAAGGTGGGACGGTGAGCAAGTTTGACCCAAAAAAGTCAAATCTAGGATAAATGACACCCAAAAACTACCATTTACCCCAACAATTGAAGCATGTGGGTCAGAGGGCACTGAATCCTTATGAAATGCTTCATAATGGAGGCTAAAATGGGAGATTCTCTTCCCCATCCAATGCATGCCTCCTTTTTGACAAATGGCACCTCTTGCCATGCATGCCCTTGCATGCCTTTTTGCATATAAGCCCCTTTGGGCTATAAAATGGATTCAATATCCACACAAAAATATAGAGAGGAGTTCTAGGATATGCAACGGAGTGCTATCGATATTTCCCCTCACTTTATTGTGCTCTCTTGCCCTTGGAATCTCTCCTTAGCGACGGAGGTTACCGAGTGACTTCAAGAGGGTCCTTTGAGCATAAATTTTCCATCCGGGTGAATTTATTCATCAAATTCAACAACACCCATTAGACTATTTAGGATCATTCCCCAGTGGGATTGGTAGCAAAAAGTGTGCAAAATTGGTGGGTATCCACTCCCAGGGTGCCCTCTAATTAGTTGTAGTCTCCACGTCCCCCGGAATGAGGACAAATCCTTACACAATTTCTTTACTTTTTTTTAGTATTATTCTAGAATATCAAATGATGTTGTAGTTCAAATTTCATGCAATTGTGAGTTAAATTGGCCGAGATATTGCATTTTTAAGGTTTTGTAGGTTCGTAGGGCCCATCCGGGAACCCCAGTTGCATGCAGGTGGATCTGCACCTCATTTTGAAAATATAACCACATGGGTTGTCTTAAAATGTTTATTTATGCATTCTCTCCAAATTTCATGTGTTTTGGACATGTTTAGGTGCGAGAATTGTTCATCTTGGTCTTCGTAGGTTGTAGGCGAGTGAGGCAAAATAGAGGGGTCTATGGATGCAATTTCAAATCGATTTTTAATGATATCCCCTAAAAACATCTTATTTAACATCCCCATAAAGTTTCAAGTCATTTTGAGTTGATTTGATATATTTTTAATATATATGACATTTTGTGTCTGTGGGGATTGCATGTTTTCCTTCACACGCCCTTGCTATTTGATCATTTTTTCTTCCTTGTGTGTAGGTGCAGGTTCCTATAAGTCATTGGGAAGGAATATCAGACATCATAGATCAAATATACAAGCAGTGGTGGCATTTTACCACCCACCTCAATTGTGGGTACGAGGAAAGACACTGGATGTGCACCTGGATTTCTTGAAGGATTTGATCCTTGGGCACCCAAAATTTGTAACAATTGTATCACATTTGAGCCCTCAAGGGGACTACTATGTAACCTTGGATTTGATCCACCAAATTAATAAGAAAGAGACTTGTTTCATTTCATTCCTTATTGTTTGGTATTGCTTCATTTTCACATGCATGCTTCCGTTTGATGCTCATAAGCGAGATAGGATAGATACATATATTGTTGCTCATCATTAGGTGTACAATTTTTCCATAATTCACTATTATCTGAGGATGTTGACTTATCTGTAGATTTCATTTTCTTAGTAACATGTTTTTTTAGGAATACAAAGTAATTTAAAGTAATCAGTAGAAGTAAAATATAAAGTAATTTTTTGGTTTTGCCTGAGTGTTTGCCATCTAGAGGTCAACGGTTCCAATATCGAGCCTCTCCAAGTCCCCTCACTCAAAGTAAACATTTAAAGAGGTGGGGTAGGGGGTTATTCCCTTATATATGAAAATTATATATATATATATATATATATATATATATATATATATATATATATATAAATTTTTAACTTTCATAAAACTATCTATTATATGAGGTTATTTTTATAAAGGATGTTATTTATTTAATATATGTTTTCTAAACCAAATTCTAGTTATCTAAAGTATAACATACAACTCTATTAATTGAGTTTTAGTTTTTTTTAAAAGAAAGGTATAATTATATTATATTTGAAATATTTTCATACATCTTGCAAGTTTAGTTGCCTGTACAAAATTAAAAATTATTTCCAAATGCCTAGTAGACATAAGATCCTTGCCAACGTTGATACAATCCATACTCTAAACTATGATACAAAAGTACACATAACTTAAGTATTCAGTTTAGATCATCTAATTGTGCTTCCTCAAGATTGATGATATGCATTTCTTCAAGTAGCTCCTTTCACAGTTGGGTTCTTTGTTCTCTCTCTGCATTCATAGCATCTTCTTTTTACTATAACTTCACTAAGGCCTGCTTGTTCACTTCTTATCCTCCCAACTACTTTCTTCCAAAAATTTTATTATTGCACCCAATGTCACTCATTATGGCATCCTTCTCTTCTTTTTTTCTTTGTGATTTTGAGGAGAAAAGGGGTTGTATTTATAGCCTCATTTGCTAAGTTGTCTACCTTCCAATTATGCTCTTGCCCAATGTGAAAGTAAACGATGTAATCTAACTTATTTACCAAGGCTTTTATTTTTCTCTATACAATTTTGAGTTGTACTCATCATAACTCCTTAGAGAGGGTAAAAGTCACAATTCTCAAGTCTCCATATACATGAAGTTGTTTAATTCCTTGTTTCACTACCAATTTGAGTCCTATTTCACTGCCTATCACCTTTACCACATTATTGTTTATTTTTTCTAAATTTATTTTGAACTAGATTAGATCTCGTGCAAAAGATACCAAGTTCACTTCTCTCGCTACAACCTTGCCTAGATTTGTTTTGGATGCTCCATCAGAGAAAAGAGTAAGATACTTTATTTTTGGTATTTTAACTTGGCTTATTTGATTCCTTATCTTCAAGAGCCCTTGGAATTCTATTTTAAGTATCATTTCTAGTTTCTTGTGCCTTAATTTCCTTGTGTTTTGTTTCTTGTGATACATGAATTTTGTGTTTAGTATTATTTCCCTTGCCAATCTATTGGTTAT
This sequence comes from Wollemia nobilis, assembly GCA_028583015.1. Taxonomy (NCBI): domain Eukaryota; kingdom Viridiplantae; phylum Streptophyta; class Pinopsida; order Araucariales; family Araucariaceae; genus Wollemia; species Wollemia nobilis. The sequence goes on along the minus strand of JAQPPZ010002410.1, from coordinate 605,288 downwards.
AACTCTGAAGTTGATATTTTTATCTTCAAAATTATCTTGTTTTGTTCCTTCCAGATATGCTATATAGTGAAGGGTGGTATGGATGACTAGATCTATTTTATGAGGTGCTTGTCCTTTAATACCCATCTATACATATGGACCCAATTGTTGAGACACGTTTATGAGTTTATACTCCCTGATATAGCTAATCCAAACTGCTTTTCTATCTCAATCCATATTTATATTTCTTTTGAGCAATCAAAGAACAAATGTATTATTATTTTATTTTTCTTGAAGCATTTAAGACATACATGAGGCCTCATAATATTTATTTTTACAATATTTTCTCCTATGAGAATATTTGTTTTGATGAACCGGCCTAAGAAAAACTTGAATCTTGGAATCCTATAATTCCATATAGTGGTTTATTTTTTTTATTTTTTTGTCCATGTAGTTATATAACACCTTGGATGACTGTATAAGCTTCAAGTCCACTGATACTACCCCAAATTATTTGATTGGAGGCTTGAGGAGTTGGTTTCATCCCTATCATCTGACTTTGTAGTAAACTCCAAGAATCTTGTACATGTTATGGCAAGGATGGGTTGATTCAATTGGGTTGATCATATTCTCATTCAAATATACTTGTAAGAGTGCTAGCATAAGCCTATTGTAGTTCCTCTTTTATATCTAGAGGACAATTCCTCATGATTGGTAATCCCCCAAGATTGGGTCTCCCATAGATTAATTTACTTACCATCCCCAGGTAGCCATGATGATTTTTCTAATATAACTGCTCTGGGTTCTACTATTTGTTTCCAAATTGAGGAAGAGTCTGCTTCGTTAGCAACACTCCTCCACATTTGGATACCATTAGAGTTATTCAAGTATCTATGATTTAGAATTTGTTTCCATGGGGAGTTAGATGGAGTGACTAGATTTTATAAGAGTTTGGTACCTAATACTTTATTCACTACCTCTATTTTCTTTATTCCAAGTCCTTCTTGATCCTTGGGTTTGGTGATTTTTTTTTTTTAGTTTACTAAATGGATTTTTTTCTTGTGATTTTGCTTTCCCCCATTACATAGGAAGAATCTAAGCAGTGCATCCAACATTTGCAGGATGTATTTAGGTGTGTGGTATACCAATAATTGGTATATTGGTAGACTCACTAGAACAACTTGATTAAAACAATTCTTCCTGCTAAACTCTGCCAACCATTACTATATTATTGTATTTTCGTTGACACCTCTAGTATATCATTTCAAGTTTCCCTTGTTTTTAGTTGGAAACCCATAGAGACACCCAAATATTTGTATGATCATTGTCTTTGTTGAACCTTAGAATTTATGAGAATCCTTTATCTTCTATTCCTGAAGTGTTTATTATATAAAATATGCTTTTCTAATTATTTATCTCTCTTTCAATGGTTGAAGTAAACCATTCTAATATTTCTTTAAGAATCCTCACATTTAATTTTGATGCTTCTCTCGTAAAATAGCATCAAAATTTCAATCCTAAACAACTTATTAAAAATTATAAAATCTTAATTGACCCAAATTATAAATAATAATATATTGCAACTTGCAGGTGCATTCAATTTTTAATTTATTTTAATTGTTATGAATATAAAAATCATATTCAAATCTTAAATAATGTTTTCTCACGCATATATATTTATATATGAATAGGTTGAAAAAATTAAGGACACATTAAAAATCACTCTTTACATAAATTGAACTTGAATCTCCACTAAAAAAAATTAATGAATCACCCTTCTTATGAATTAAACTTAAATCTCTTATAAAAAAATCCTAATGCCTTTTAATGTCGAAGCTCTTCACATATTTTGTCCTTTTAGGCTCTTATGGAAATATAATCAACTCCCAAGAAAGCATAAAAGGAGGTACGTGCTTATTTGCATAGAATACAAGGACTGATATTTTAGGGCCCATCTCTCAAGAAAAAACCGAATAGTATTATTGTTATGTTTTTGTTTTTTTGACGATGCTATACTTAATAAAAATTAATGGTTTTATATGCTAGTTATAAATAAAAATGACAGTTTCATATAAATAGTGAACGCCAACCTGTTAACCCTTAATTATTGAACATGTTGTTTTTAGGTTTTTTTGTTTTTATAAATTTTTTTTTCAAATTTTATAGATTAATTTTATAAGATTAAATGATAATAATTATTATTTTTATTTTTAAATAGTTAAAGTTTAAATTTTTTTAATAATTTTTTTGGTTATATAGAGAGTTGGTCACAACAATATTATTTTTAGTAACGGACAAGCACAAGGTTTAAATTATAGGGGTTGCTCCCATCAAACTTATTCCGTCTCATTATTGATCCGACGTGTAGGGAACCACCGATCGTTCAGGATTTATACCGTCGTATCGGTTAGCGTACACTCAAAGGATTCAAATCAAACTACTACTTTTGCAAACAAGTTGCCCCCGAGGTTTGAATCTGAGTGTTTTCTTGATAAGTGTCTGAACACACAAGTACTTACCAATCCACCTAGCCTTGGGGACAATATTGTATGTATAATTATTAAATATGGTAAGACATATTTCAATTTCAAATGTTATTAAATTTATTCATAATAAAAATAAACTTTTAACTCTAATCAAATATATGCATATAGTAATTATAATTAAGTGACATTAGTTCAATAGGTTAGATTCCTCAACATTTAAGGAGACCAAAAACAAAAGTTCAAATCTTGCCAAGTAATACATGGATAATATCCAAGCTTTGTTGCCACACCACTATGTGGTGATGATGTAATACGGGTGGGATCTATTTCAATCCCATATAATCAATTGAAAAAAATATATATACATATACTATTAATATTGGTATCTATATGTTTTCGAGGGCTAGGTGGATTGGTAAAACGTTGGGCACTTATGAAGAGGAGACTTAGGTTCAAACCTCGGGGTATGCCTAATTTGGGCAAAGTAGTAGTGTGACCTCAGTTTGCTAAGTGTGTGATTGTTTGATGACGACAGTACCAACCACGAAATACCAAACGTCTCCCTCACTTCAGGTTGTGTTTATCGAGATGAGATAGGGGTTATAGTGGTAGCATCATGATTTGATGCTACGATCAGAAGCAAGGCGACTTGACCTTGTGACTAGTTGTTTCTAATTGTTCAAAAAGGAAAGGTAGTTGTTGATTTATTTATGTATTCACGAGCATGTCCATTCTAGAGCAAAGGTTTAACTTGAGTTCGTTGAACATGCACCATCTTGATGACGGTGGTACCAACCTCGAGCCACCGGGGGTTTCCCTTTACCCTGAGCCATCGAGGTTTCCCTCACTTTGGGTTGTGTTTACCAAGGTGAGATAGAGGTTATAGTGGTAACATCATGATTTGATGCTATAATAGAAGGCAATGCGACTTGAACCTTTTGAAAGGTAGTTGTCGATTCCTTTATGTATAAATAAATAAATAAATAAATAAATAAATAAATAAATAAATAAATAAATAAATATATATATATATATATATATATATATATATATATATATATATATATATATATATATATATATATAGAGTTGGTCACAGCCACACTATTTTTAGTAACTGACAAGTGCAAGGTTCAAACCATAGGGGTTGTTTTCACCAAATCTATTTCGCTTCGTTATTGTTGATTTGATGTAAATAGGACCACCAATTGCTCGGAATTTATACCATCATCATCAATGGTGGGGTTTCTCTCTACCTCGAGCCATCGAGGTTTCCCTCACTTTGGGTTGTGTTTGATTTGATGCTACAATAGAAGGCAATGCGACTTGAACCTTTTGAAAGGTAGTTGTCGATTCCTCTATGTATCAATAAATAAATAAATAAGTATATATATATATTGGTTACATAGGAGAGTTGGTCACAACCACACTATTTTTAGTAACTGACAAGTGCAAGGTTCAAACCATAGGGGTTGTTTTCACCAAATCTATTTCGCTTCGTTATTGTTGATATGATGTAAAGAGGACCACTGATTGCTCAAAATTTATATCATCATCATCAATCTGACGCGCGCTCAGATAATTCAGATCAAACTACTACCTTTGTAAATAAGCTTCTCCCGAGGTTTGAACCTGGGTGTCTTCTTGGTAAATACCTGACCACACAAGCACTTACCAATCCACCTAAAATATTTAAAAATATTAATAATAGTTTTTTTAATTGTCCTTTTTCTTTTATGCACTTTGTTCAAAATAATATTAATAATAGTTATTCATTTTTTTAATAGATAGAATATAAAATAAAGCTAAAATTTATAAGTTTTAGCATTGCCATATGGAATTAATATAATCAATAATTAAATAGTATTGCAACAACTTAGTTATTATAGGTAAATTTTAAGTTTGCATGGGTTAATTTTTTAATAGTATTGCAACAACTTAGTTATTATCTATTTTTTAATAGGTAAATTTTAAGTTTGCATGGGTTAATTTTTTAATAGTATTGCAACAACTTAGTTATTATCTATTTTTTAATAGGTAAATTTTAAGTTTGCATGGGTTAATTTGGAGGGGTCCTAATTAATATAATCAATAATTAAATAGTATTGCAACAACTTAGTTATTATCTATTTTTTAATAGGTAAATTTTAAGTTTGCATGGGTTAATTTTGAGGGGTCCTCATTAATATAATCAATAATTAAATAGTATTGCAACAACTTAATTATTATAGGTAAATTTTAAGTTTGCATGGGTTAATTTGGAGGGGTCCTAATTAATATAATCAATAATTAAATAGTATTGCAAAAACTTAGTTATTATTTATTTTTAATAGGTAAAATTTAAGTTTACATGGGTTAATTATGAGGGGTCCGAGTCCCCTCATACCGAGTGGGTTTGAATTTGGATCTTTTGAATGAACACCCAAGAATATATATATTTATTTATTATTTATATTAACAATTTAATTATTATATTCAAAATTTGAACATAGAAAATTTAATCAAAATAATATTTTTTCAAGGGGGACAATACAACGGTTCGGGATTTGGCTCTTCTTTCGGAGGTCCAAGGTTCAAAATGCGACATGGGCGAGTGTGTGAGGGGGTAGGTGTGTGGTGGTTGTATGTTAAATGTCCTATTGATAAGCATAGCTCTCAACTTTATAGGGGTTATGGTTGGGAGGAGACTGCTCAGTCCTACAAGTGTTGGTCATAGGGGTTTCTCACACTAACTATAGCAACAAAAAAATGGTGCACCTAAACCGAAGCAACAGAATGTAAATACGTTATAAGTCCTACGAAAGCGTGAATCAAAGCATGCAAGCAAGAGGCAATGTATAACAAGTAATAAAGCAAATGGGGCATTCTCCTTATTAGATAACTTCAAATTGAATTACAATGCCTCCCTTTGAGGACTTGAATCAACTTGATACAATCTATTACAATAAAGGGGTGCCAAGAGATATCAATCTCTCAAAGAACGTGGTGCACATCCATTGTTCTCCCGCATGCCCACACTCGAGGTGGGCGGGCTCAATGTCGTCACCGCTTACGTCAATGTGATCCTTGTCCTCCGATGTTTCCTATCATGTTTTGGCACCTGAATCTACACACAGGAAAGCAAAAGAGAATCAAAAGCATATGTGTATGATATTAAAACATGCAATCCCCACAGCCTGAAAAGGCGCATGTGAGGTATAGATATCAAATGAATCCCAAATAGAGAAAAACTCAAGAGTGATGTAAAAGAGATGGTTTTGGGATGATATCACCTAGTTTTGTAAAATATTGGTGCCCGATCGCTGCGTTAGGTCCCACCGCACTTGGTGAACCTACAAAAGGCAAACGAGCGATTCTCCTACCAAAACATGTCAGAAACCTACAAAATTTGGTGAGTAAGCATAAAATGACATTTTGAGAGAACCCATGTGATCATATTCTAGATATCCTACCCAAATCCTCCTGCATGCAAAAGTGGGACCCGCATACATACAAATCATAAAATGGCAATATCTCAGTCAATATGCGTCAGAAAGCAGTGAAATTTGAACTGAAGCATCTCATAGACATATAAAAAATGGTAAATTAAAAATAGTCCTAAAATTGTGCATGAATTTCTATTCATCTGGGGTGGGACGAATTCGACTATCACAAATTGGGGGGTGCCTGGGGGTGGGACGCCCACCAAAATCTCCTAAATTTTCACACCAATCCAATGAATATTGATGCAAAACTATAGGGGAAGTGTTTTAGGTAAATTTGGTGTGGGTATTCAAACAATGAATTCAGTTTTGGAGTCAAATTGCACCTTCTTGTACCACCCGATAACCTCTCTCGCTAAGGAGAAATTATGGATGAAAAAGGAGCAATAGGGGTGAGGTGATAACTCGGTAGCACTTCATCGTGAATCCTAGAAATAACCTTCCACCTTTTGGATGAGAATGTCATCCATTTTATAGACCTAGGAGGTCAAATGTGCAAAGGGCATGCAAGGGCATGTAAGGCCCAAGGGGCCACTTGTCCATCAGGGTGACATGCATAGGAGGGGGAAGAGAATCTCCCCAAAATGGCCTCATTGATGAGGGTTGTCATAGGCATGCCCTGGGTTATGACATGCATGCTTTGAAGAGTAGGGCAAGTGGTATTTTCTGGTGGCCACTTGTCCAGATTTGACTTTTTTCTAGTCAAACCTGCTATTCGCTCCACCTCGGGATGAATGTTGCTATTCGCTCCGGGGTGGGATGAATAGAAACTGCTATTCATCCCAGGGTGGGATGAATAGGAACTGGGCCTCAAAAAGTCCCCAATTGACCTAGGAACCTTCCAAAACTACTTTGGGAGTGGTTAGAACCACTGCTTGACCTCTGAGGGCTGCCCTAAGGGCTTTGTGTATCAACTTTGTCAATGCCTTGGTAGCATAATCGGATTGGCACTATTTTGGTGTCTACAGATGCCCCTTTTTGAGAAGCATTGTGTGTAGCACAGTGCTGAGCAAAAATAGATGACCAAAGCACTCAATGATTAAGGTTACTCAGTACCCTAACCAACTTTAGATGCCCCAATCATGGAAAGAGCATGCGTTCTTGAATCCTTGCTTTTGATGAGCTAAGGAGTCTGCTTTATCTTGGATGTCGTTCAGTCATGAAACGGGTGTTCCCCGATGTTACACATGCTTACTAGATGCCAAGCATTTTAATTTAATACTTTTGTGCTTGTTTGCTGCCCCAAGCAGGAGCGTGATTGTCTTTGTCAAAGATTCGTTGGACGAACACAATTTGCATGATTGAGTGTTTAATTGTTGATTATGAGTATGAGTATGACTACCCCCTCAAGCGATGAGTCGATGAGGGAATGACTTAGCGAGAAAAGTGATGAGTCACTTGACCTAGATGACTTTTGTTGGGTTGCCTTGAGGTGTACTCATGAAGATTATGGCAATTTTGGAAGGATATTGCCGATCCGATAGATGTTGCATGGAGGAGAGAGAGTCAAAAACTTCATTCCCATGGAGCGGTCCAACCATCAAGGCTTTCTTAGGGACTAAAGGAGTAACTCTCGGACCTCTATGGTGCTTTTGAATTCTATCTTGAGTTCGAATGAATTCCATCAAATTTGACTTATTTTTGGTGGGTTTTAAACCATTTTTGGCATCTTTTCGAAGTAAGAGAGAGAGAAAAACCTTGTCCCCATGGAGTGGTCTGACTATATTAGCCTTCTTAGGGAGTAAAGTAGAGTCTCTCAATGACCCCGAAAGTAGTTTATTGTGCCATTATTCTTGGGTACGAAATCGACCAAGTTTAGGCAGTTTTTATGTTGTTTTTGGAGCCCGTTTGGAGCTATTTTTGGTTATTTTGAAAATTTTGAGTTGTATTCATCTCGGGGTGGGGTGAATGCAATTTCTGTATTCATCCTAGGGTGGGATGATCACAAAATAATGTGCTCATCCCACCCTAGGATGAGTACAACCCATAATAGCCTATAAAGCCCCTAAAATCATGGTGTGGGGCCATTATTGCAAGTTTTCTTTGGTGATTCGAGTGGTGAGGAGGAGGAGAGCGATTGTGTGTAGTGAAGCGCTATCAAACTCGATCTAGGACACCATGAGTCAGTAAACTAGAGCATCCAATGGAGGAGCTGGTGCCACATGGGTATGTATTGACTCCTCGATCGTACTTGGTGCTATTTTTGAATTTTGTTGTTTTATTTTGTTATTTTATTTTTATTTTTGAGGCCTCTAAAAAGGTCATTTTGTGAAGCATAGGAATGCTTACTGACCTTGTTTTGTGTTTCTTATTAGGTGGTGAGGGGTCGGTATCATAAGCCAAAGCTTTTTGAGACCACTCGGGATGCCTTGAGTGAGGCGGATTGGGAGTGGCTAGATGCCTTGGGCCTTAAGCAAGTGACACGGTTGGAGCCTGTGATAGGTGACCGTGCCTACTTGACTGCCTTGATCAATTTGTGGGACCCTCATACTAATACCTTTCACCTCTCGATAGGGGAGATGATGGTGAATTTAGATGATGTTTATCAAATTTTGAGGATTTTGATAGAGGGGTGACCCATCAGGACTACACACCATGACCTGAGGGGTGCAGTGTTGACTCGATACTTTGGTGGTCGGGCGGAGGATGCGGAGGATGACTGCTTGAAGGGAGGGATATTGGTTGGGTATTGGTATGGGGAGAAGGTATTGAAGGTGAGGCATGCATTACTTATGACCCTCATCTCCAATATGCTTCTACTTGACTCCTCAGGAGTGAGGTTCCCATGGAACTTGCTGGAGCTAGTGTTTGCCTTGGTGGCAAGCACTAAGGAGGACCCATTGGTGATGGCATGGGGGATGACATTATTGGCATAGCTCTATGATGAGTTGTATGAGATCCATTGTCAAAGGTGAAAGGGGATAGGGTGCAACTATCTACTACAGTGTTGGGCATGGGAGCACATAGTTGTGGCGTAGCCATAGGGACTACCATGGATGACCCGGGGTGAGCTGGTAGATCGAGAGATTGGGTATGCCATCCTCTGGTAGAGGACATAAGAGGTTGGGTAGAGTAGGTATTGGGTGGGTGACGTAGGTCACTACGCCAAGGCTTTTGTTGGGTTGGCGGTGGGTGATGTGAGCTGGCGGCCTTACAGAGACTGCTTGGCATGGCCTGAGGCTGGGGAGTGGCTATGGAGGAGCAGGCGAGGTAGGTGGCTGATAGGGTGGCATGGTACAGAGAAGGAGTTCTTCCCCTATGAGTGGGTGACATGGTAGTTTGGGGTATGCTAGGGGCTTCCTAGGGTGCCTATGATCTATAGGCACTATGGGGATGAGAGGACCCTGACTTGGCCCATAGTGGTGGAGACGGATGAGGTGATAGACCCGGTTATAGTGATCCCTAATATGGATGATGTCGGGATGATAGTTGAGTATGATACATGGTGGGTGATGTGGTGATGGTAGGGTGAGGAGGCCCTTGGGGGTGATGCAATGGTGGTAGCTAAGGATATGCCTTAGGATGTACCTGAGGAGGATCAAGTGGAGGCTCCCTACCAGATGGAGGAGTAGGTGGACCTCCTGATCATGGATGATCAGGGTGATGAGGGAGATGAGGATGTGGGTGATCAGGGGTTGCCTAAGTAGTAGGATGTGCTAGTGGATCGGTATGTCATGTTGTAGATAGAGCTAGCCATGGTTAGGTAGGAGAGGGATCTCCTACGAGCATAGGTGTAGGGCAAGGTGACCTGATAGAGGTTAGGACTCTATGGGCATGGGTGCAGGAGTTGGAGGTTGAGGTGGGGTCATTGTAGGCCTAGGTACTATGGGTGGTGGATACATACTAGGCTTGAGAGGCTCAGGGTCAGTGCTATAGGAGTGAGCTAGAGCGAGAGGTGATCCAGCTCGGGGGATAGCTACTAGAGTTGGATGGGGGTAGTACCTCACACTAGACCCGATGGAGTGAGATGGAGTAGTCCACTTCATCTAGGTAGAGGATTGAGGTGGCTAGGGGGAGTCGACAGGAGGCCAGAGTGGGTAGCAATCGACCGGAGAGGTCTCAGCGGTCACACACCGTAGGTGGGAGTACTAGTCGCAGCATCGATCCTGCATGATCATGGTGGCCGACATGGATAGGGTTTCTTTTTGGTATTGGTGAGGTCGGAGGACCTACTTTATTGTAGCCTACGGGCATTTTGAAAACTATGATGTACTATTTTTGCCCCATATATATATGAGATTTTGTTATGATCATCAAGTGTTTCATTTATTGTTTTATTTGTATGAATGCAATGTGTGTATGGATTTATTGATGATGTGTTAGATGCTTATCATGTATGCATATGGATGCAATGAGATGGTGATGGATAGGTGTCATGTATGCATGTGTATTTGCTATGATTTGATGTGATTTGAAGCTATCTATATGCATGGATACATAGTGAGATGAACTATTGGGATGGTTGATAAAAATGAGTGTGGTTAATGATTTGATCTACCATGTTTTAGCATTATGGACTGTAAAACACATGAACACTCTTTGTTTGTTTCTCTTTTCCTTTTTGTTTTTGTAATGGGAATGTGAGGCCATTATTGCGATGTGGTGAAATGGAGTGAATGAAATGACATGTGTAAAGAATGTAGGTGAGGTTTTTATGAGACTCAAACACTCTAGCTGATTTGATCAAAGGTTGTATACTGACTATGCAAGACTTTTTGACAAGGTATGAATCTGCTAGGATGACCAAGGTACTTCATATCCCTATGTGTGCAAGTGAGTTCATTCCTGTGAGATGCATAAGGATACCACCAATGCCAAGTAGGCTCTCAACCAAACCTGTACTGAGGATCACCCAATGAATGCCACCATCCTAGGTTTCGTACTAAGTATGACTAGACCACTAGGCAATCTAGGTTACCAAAGCTAGCTCATCCACATGCAAACATTGGTCTACACACATGCCCAAAAGCTAATGTGGTAGACATATCATCATGCGGGAGGCTACCGCCATTGACAAATAGGCTATCCACCAAACCCGTAATGAGGATCACCTTATGGTTTTCCAAATGCTGAGAGTTCCAGGGATTCAAGTTCGACTCCCTACTTTCTTCAATTTTATTGGGATACTTGCTCTCATATAGAGTGATAAGAATCACTATTTATTTTTCTCTTTTAGTGACAATAATCACTGTTTATTTTGAGTTTTTATTTTTCTCTTGAGCAAGGGATTTGAATTTTGAGTGATGGGGATCACTGTTTCTTGTGCTTTTTGATGTGTGCACTTTTTGATTTTGTACTTTGGAATTTGTAATTTGAATTTTTGCTTTGTGGGGGTTTGCAAATTTAGACTATTGCAAACATGTGACAATGTGGGATTTTGATGACAAAAAAGGGGGAAAACCACTTATTGTTGTGGGGGGAATTGGGTAGGGGAGAACTTGTCCTTTTGCCAACTCTCAACATTCTTGAACCATTCGCATAGGGGGATGAGCAGGATGACCTTTTCACTTAAGGTAACCTAGACCACTTCATGGATTTCATCTATCTTTGTGCAAAACTTGGATTGTTAATGATTAAATGTGTTTGGGATATGATGTACACAAGGCATAATCTAAGCAAGATTCTACCTCCTAAAAATCAAGCTAGCTTTCTACCAAACCCGAAGAGAAGCTAGAAATGGTTGAGTGACCAAAACCTCTAATGACATTCTAAAACAAATGATTAGGTGAAGGAGTGGACACAAATATGGAATGTGAGAATGTGGGTGAAAATGATAAGTGGAACATTGAACTATGATTACTTTCACAACATTGATTTTGAGCGATAAGTGATGTACCATCTTGGTGCTAGACATGTATGAGCAACTCTAAAATGTAAAGTGCAAATGATGAGTATGTCTAAATGCAAGCAATGATAGAATGCAATGGGATGCAATGTGATGAAATGCAATATTTTTGTATTTTTGATATTTTGATGATTATTTTTTTTTTTTTTTTTTTTTTTTTTTTTTTTTTTTGAAATTTTGATTGATATATATGTATGTACATGTGACCAACGGGCTTATTGGGGGCCATTGGGGCATTTGGGGGACCAAAGGGCTTATGGATGCCTTTGGGGCTTTTTGGGTGACCTAGATGGTTATAGACCGCCTAGGAGCATTTTAGGTTGACCAAGTGGTTGCCGTAAGGCACCCTTGGAGCATTTTGGGGTGACCTAGATGGTTCTAGACTGCCTAGGAGCATTTTAGGTTGACCAAGTGGGTTAAGGCACCCTTGGAGCATTTTGGGGTGACCTAGATGGTTCTAGACCGCCTAGGAGCATTTTTAGGTTGACCAAGCGGGTTAAGGCACCCTTGGAGCATTTTGGGACACTATGGTGCTCTAAGCATGGAAAAACCTCAAATGGATGATGTTCAAGGGCTCAGGATCTTCGACTCCTTCGAGAGAGGCCAGTCGATATGTTCCAGGTCCTATCTGACTGGTGATGACAAAAGGACCTAACCAGTTTGCCACAAACTTATCCCTTAGATGGGATGGCAAATTAGAATTTTGTTGGTTCTCTTTCAGGATGAGGTCACCAACCTAAAAGTCCCTGAGGTGGACTTTCATATTGTAGGCTCTCTTTAGTCACTCCTGATAAATGTGTAAATGCTCTAGGGCATGAACATGTCGCTCATCAAGCAACGTAAGTTGGTCTAGTCGAGCCTGTCATGTAGTATCATCATCAATGAATTCTTGCATGGATATGCATAGTGAGGGGATTTATAGCTCTAGAGGCATGACTACCTCTACACCATACACTAGTGAGAATGGGGTTGCCCCAGTGGGCATCCGAATACTAGTGCGGTAAGCCCATAGGGCAAGAGGGATTTGTGTGTGCCAATCCTTATGGTTACCATTAACTATCTTTTTAAGGATGGCAATTAATGTCTTGTTTGAGGCCTCTGCTTGCCCATTTTCTTGGGGATAATATGGTGTCAAAAAACTATGTTTGATTTTGTACTTATTCATTAAAGCATGCACAACCTTGTTTTTGAATGACGTTCCATTATCCGAAATGATTTTGGATGGAATACCAAAATGATAAATGATATGATTCGTTATGAACTCCACTATGTGGGGTCCTGTCATCGAGGTAAGGGGAACTGCTTCCACCCACTTGGTGAAGTACTCGGTTGTCATGATGATGAACGTGTGATGGCTCGAGGATGCGGGGCGATCTTCTCGATTAAATCGAGTCCCCACTATGAAAATGGCCAAACCGATTGAATCGGTTGCAAGGCCTAGGAAGGTACGTGTGTCAAATTAGCATGGTGTTGACACTTCATGCACTTCCTAACATATGCACAACAATCTCACTCTAAGGATGGCCAATAATAGCCCATGCGAAGAATGCACTTTGCGATGGCCATGCCGCTAAAGTGGCCACCACATGTACCATCGTGTGCTTGGGCAATTGCCCAAGTAGCTTCCTGTTGTTCTAAGAAATGAAGGAGAATTCCTTCATAGCTTCGATGATACAAAATGTCTCCTAACAAGACATGCTTTGCCACTTTCTGCTTGAGTGTTCTTTTGGTGGCATGCGACAATCCAGGTGGGAGGCTACCAAGCTTGAGGTAGTCTCGAATGGGAGTATACCAGTCCTACTGCATAGAAGCTTCGATGGTGTGAATGACCTAGCCCTTTAAAATTTCATCCCTAGCGAATGTTGATTGTGGGAGAACTTGTAAGAATAGCATGGTGCTGCTATCAAAAGGGGTTTGGGGGAATAAGGACCCCCAATCAGCATGATTCAGGTGATCATGAATTTGTGAGAACCTATCATGAGATGGTTCAATTTGAATCATGTGGATGCCTGGCATGGCTTTAGAGCTCTCACGCTTCATCGTAGGTTGTGATAGCATTTTAACATGAATGGTGGTGATGTCATCTGAAGGGTTCTGTGGGATGAGTGACCCCAAGGAGGCCATAGTATCCGCAAAATGATTCGATGATCGAGGGATTGCCTCGATATCGTACCATTCAAACTTTGCCAGGAATTCATCCACAAGGGCCTTATAAGCTTGTAGCACTGGACATTTGCACTAAAAAATCCCTTTGACCTGGTTAACAATTAGCAGGGAGTCACCAAAAATGTTAAGCTTTTTTATTTTCATGGCGACGACTGCTTGAAGACCTATGAGCAAGGCTTCGTATTCTGCATTGTTGTTAGTGCATAGGAAATCAAGTTTAAATGATAGAGGCAATGGAGCCCCTTGTGGCATAAAGAACATGACTCCCATGCCACCCCCTCACTCGCATTTGGAGCCATCAAAGAACAGGGTCATATCGGCCTGGATCTCAGGCTCATCAAAATCTGGCGATTCTGAGATATGGAAGACCCCGTCATCGGGAAACTCCATGCTAAGAGGTTGATCATCCTCAAGAGGAGCCTCCGCAAGCTGATCGATGATGACCTGACCTTTGATAGATTTTTTTTCGATGAATTCTAGGTCAAACTCCATCAACAACATGATCCATTTCATCGTGCGACTACTATGATAAGTGCGACTCATCATGTATCGCAATGGATTCTCTTTCGACACAACATGTGTGGTATGCCCTAGCATATAATGGCATAGCTTCCTAGTGGTGAAAACCACTGCTAAGCACAACTTCTCGACATATGCATATCAAACTTCGTAACTGACCAGGGTGTGGCTAAGATAGTAAGTAGCCTGCTCTTTGAAAAACTCATTCTTCTAGGCTAGCATGGTCCCTAGTGCGATCTCAATGGCTGAGATGTATAAGTAGAATGGTATTCCTAGTCGAGGAGGTGCCAAGACTGGTGGCAAAACTAGGTATTGCTTTATTTCATCAAAGGCTTCTTGGCACTCGTTATCCCAGTGGAATGCAACTCCCTTATGCAATAGTCTATTCATTGGCCGACATTTATCTCAAACTATGCTATGAAGCACTTGATAGATACGATTTTGCCTTGTAGGCTTCTCACTTGCTTGATGGTAGTCGAGGGAGGCATTTCTAGGATAGCCTTGACTTTGTTAGGGTCCACCTCGATGCCTCACTTGGAGACTATAAAACCCAAGAGTTTTCTAGATGTGACATCGAAGATGCACTTCTTGGGGTTCAGCCTGACATTGTGCTCAATGAGGCGATCGAGGACTTTGCGTAAGACATCGGGATGCTCATGACGTAATAGAGACTTAGCCAATAAGTCATCCATGTAATCTTCTAGAATCTTGTGCATGTAATCATGGAAGATGTATGTCATGGCCCGCTGATAGGTGGCACCAGCATTCTTGAGGCCAAAGGGCATGACCCTATAACAAAATGTTCCCCAAGGCATTGTAAATGCCATTTTGATCTGGTCTTCTAGGTTGATACGAATATGATTGTACCTAGAGAAACCATCCATGAGGGAAAGCATTTCATGGCCTATTGTGGCATCTACCAGTGCATCGATGCTAGGCAAAGGGAAATCATCCTTAGGACTCACCTTGTTTAGATCTCTGAAGTCTGTGCATATGTGAATCCTCCCGTCAGGCTTCTTGATGGGAACCATGTTGGACAACCATGGTGGATAGTCTATGGGGATAATAAATTGGGCATCCAAAAGCTTTTGTATCTCATATTTCACCATCAAGGCTACTGTTGGATGCATCTTTCATAACTTTTGCTTTATCAGCTTGACTGTCGGGTTGAGTGTCAAATTATGCATGACCAGATTTGGGTCTAGTCCCGACATATCCTTATAGGACCATGCAAAAGCTTACTTTCTCTCCGTGAGAATCTGAATGTACATGACTTGCTCTTTGGGGGATAAGCCTTCCCCTAGCTTGATAAACTATGGATTATTTGGATCTGAGCCTATGTCTCGATCAATCATTGGCTCGACTGACATATGTGATCCATCCTCCAACTGATGTGGAGTCGAGATCAGGTGGATGTCATCTACTGAGTTAAGATCATCAATAGGAATGTCAGGTTCCTCTTCAGCATGAAAGACATCCTGAGTAGGCCTTGGGGTGAAATGAAACATCTCACCGCATGGCCAGTACTCAGAAGGTGATGGGGGTGAATCAACGTGGTCCCAATCGATAGCATCTAGGTCGAGATGCAATGGCTTGGAAGGATCGATTGGATTACGGAGTGGTGTGGTCAAATCAATGGAGATCATGTTGATGGAATGGATTTGTTCTCTAGGACCATAGGTGAAATACTTCTCATTAATATCACTTCCTACCCCCAAGTGTGGTGGTGGGGGAATAGGGATCATCGGATCCTATCTATGAATAGACTGTAGGATGGGATCATTGGGCTCAAGGAGCTCCATATATGTCGGTGGGTCAGGAAAGACCGCATGATAAATCTAGTCCCGATTGATTGGTCTTGCCCTTAAGCGTGGGCCAACGTGCAGTTGATGATACACCTCATCTATGTCGATGGGCTCGTGATGATGACACAAATAAGGAGGACCAAGATAGGCCCTCTCCGTCTCATCTTCATCATCACTATCGTATATGAATCCTTCACCTCTACCCATAGGAATTAGGTGATCAGGCTGATGAGGTCCCATATATGCTCATTCCTCATAATCATCATCATGGATGAGGACTTCTTCACTCTCATCTTGTGGTGCCATTGGCACGTGAGGATCGAGTAGTTCGAGCAAATGGATGGTGCCCTCACTAGGTGGTCTAACTTCTTGAGGGTGGACCGGCTCTTCAGGAGGCCAGAGCTACTTCCAGATAGGGTCATCTATGGGGAACATGCACATGAAGTCCTCCTACTCATCATCAATGGGGATGACCTATGAATGATCATTGTCTGACTCAAAGGGGTCATATGGTGCTACCTCATAATCGGACTCATCTCTCGAGGTCCATTCATAAGAGGGGCCATCATCACAAATGTGAGGACATGCTTGTGAGCTCTCACCTCTCTCAGAATGTGGGAGGATGTCACTAAAGATCATAGGGCTCCCATTCGATATCGAGAAATAGTCCCCTAATGAGTAGATGGTATGCGGGTTGGCGTACGGGTCTCAAGCCAACTCATCTCTCTATCCTATGCATAGGTGATCCATGCCATCCAAGAGGACATCTAGGGGCAAGGGGTTGTTATGCCCTAATATTGACTTGTCGTATGACATCTGATATTGTGGTTGAAATGGGGCATGCATGCCTTGCTCATATCAGCCTAACTCGTAACCATGCCAATTGCATAGGTCAAAATACTTCAGCATGAAGTTCGAGTTAGACAAATAATCAATCCATTCCCCGAAAGGCTCCTCATCCTCCTCTTCCTATTGGTAGGGCTCTATGCCATAGTCAAGGCCCCCATATACGAAATTTGTCTGATTAGGAGGGAGACCTAAAGGAATAATGGTGCCCCTCAGAAGGAGTGGTCTGCCCATGTCCTGTACTGACTCAACTGCAGGTGTAGCCATGACATTCCGGACTATGTACTCCCCCAGACCTATGTTAGCCATCTCAACTATGATCGATGACCGAGGTGATGGGGGAAATGGGAGTGCCTCTTGGGCCCATTCCATGATGGGCTCATCGATCGACCATTCCTCCATCACGCTAGGCATCTCTTCAGAGGAGATGGTGGAAACTATTGGGGGGATCTCTTCCATGAGTCTCTTCCCTGTGTCCTTCGACAACGGGGCCGTGGATGATGGTGGTGCCTATGAAGGAGCTGACGATGAAGATGGGATGGACTACGATGAAGATGGCTCTATCAGAAGGGGTGATGCCAGAATTGGACCCAAATGGGACTTATTCAACTGAAAGTCCAGATGAGGCGATGGTAGGGTCGATTCAGGCAACTACTGCACCAGGTTGTAGTATTTGAAGGGTTCTAGGTCTACCAAGATGACGTGAACCTATCCTTCATACGTGTATTTTAGGCACTGGTGCATGATTGAAGGGACACACTTCATGTTTCTAATCCAGGGTCTGCCCAGCAGGATGTTATATGCCATCTCACCCTCTAGTATGTGACACAATGTCGGAATCATCTTTTTCCCGACTTGAATGGGCAGGACAATTGTGCCAACTATCGAGCATATAGCATCGTTGAATGCTCGGAGGGTGTACGTGGATGCAACAATGTGCGATGTTGGTAGTTTAAGATGCTCTAGTGCCATTGTGGTAATGATATTACTGGATGAACCAGTGTCTATCATAACCCTCTTAAATGGGGTCCCATTCACACATGCGATGATGTGCAAAGGTGGGTCCACTATGTCAGTGGGGATGGGCCTTAGTTCATCTTCCCTAAATGTAATGACTGGCTCAGTGCATTGGCGTACATGCCCCACGAAATTGTTGAATGAATTCGCTTCCTAGGGTTGCAGCTCAATGGCTTTTAGAATCTCCATCAGGGCCTCCCTATGAGGCTGCGATTGCTGAATTAGCTCATAGATGGAGAGCCTAGCCGATGTGGTCCTCAAAATCTGAGTGAGTTTGGTCTAGATCATGGCCACAGGCCTAGGTGAGGGAGTCTATACTGGAGGTGGTGTAGCTCATGAAGTCGATGGAACGTCACTTGGAGCTGCAGGAGCTACGGCTGGACTTGGGTACTTCTTGTTCCGTGTCACAATGCTCACCATGCCCACAAATCCTTGCTTGGGATAGGCCTGATGGACCTCATTTACTTGTGTTGTGGGCTTGGCCTACCCTCCATGGGCTGGCAAGGGGTCTTTGTAGACCTCCATCTATTGGTTGTTTGGTGCCATGGGGTTGTCTACCATGAGAGCTTTGTTGTCGATTAGGTCCTGCACCAAGTTCTTGAACTTGTAACATCCGAAGATGTCATGACCCTTTTGTCGGTGGTACTTGCAATACAAGTCTTCCCGGTATCCTTTAGGTTTTGGTGCATTAGGATCCATAGGTCTACTCTCAGGTAGGTGGACCAAATTGGCCGCATAAATGTGGTCAAACAAGGAATCCATAGATTTCATTATGGGCGTAAACTATCGCTTGGGGTAGCATTGTTGATTCTGCCCTTGTCTCTTATTTTCCTTCTCATAGTTCCCAGGGGGTATGACATGATATTCTACCTTTTGAGGTTGTTGTGCTTGTGCCGGCCCTAGGACACTAATGGCAACCTGATTGACCATGGTGGGTTTTGGTTGCACTGTGTTGGTCTTAGTGGTCTTGGTCCACTCCTTGTGAGGTTTTGCAATCTCGCCCTCTTGGATCTTGATTTCTTCGATGGTCCTGGCCTGTGCCAGGGCATCCTCAAGAGTCACATACTACTGAAGTTGCAGTAGCAAGGATATGGGTTTTAGGTAGCTCTTAGTAAACATCTGGGTCAACTCCAATGCAGGGAGTAGATAGGGCACCTTTGAAAGCATGGCCCTCCATCTGTTTCCATAATTGTTGACTGACTCATCGTCATACTGCTTAAGACTAGCTAGGTCAGCAAGTGTCACCTTCCTCTTGGTATTGAAGGCAAAAAATTCTAGGAATGCATCCACGAGCTGATCTAAGTTGTGGATGTTGTGCTTCAGGAGTTGTGTGAACCAATCGAAGGTAGGGCCTACGAGGGTGGTCACAAAAGTCCTTAGAAGTAAGGCATCATTGTCCTGGATACCAAAACATTGGCTCAAGAAATGGGTGACATGCTCCTGCGCATCCTCTTCCCCTTGTATCGCTCCAAATTTTTCACATCCTTACCTTTAGGCTATAGGATCCACGCCCGGAAGGGGGATGCGAGAAGGATGGGACAATACCTCGGACTGAGAGGCCCTTTGAAGGTCCCGCCTCTCGGGGGAGGGGTATAAGGGTGAATTTTCAATGGATGGTGGGTTCACTAGGAAAATTTTGAGTGGCAGTTTCCACGCCTAGGTTGATAGTAGGTTTGATGTGTTCATTTTGTGCTTTGATCATTCAATTCCTAGGTTTGGCCAAGATGAATCTAAGCTATTCTATATGCCAATGTTGATTTATATGGATACAAAAAATATGAATAAATGCTGAAAATAGAGAATATGCTAAATAGGATAGAATATACCTAATTTCGGATGTTTGATGAAGATTCTAAGGTTTGTAGAAGTCCAAATCGTCTCAAATCGTACGTAATCGTCTGGAATTGCACATAATCATCTCAGATCACAGTTGATCATCTGAGAGTAGATGAGATCATCGTCGATCTAACAAATTCGTCAGACAAATTCGTCAGAAACCTACAACCACAAAAACAGATACAAAATACCAAAAATGCAATTGCAAAAGCAAGGGGAAATGATGGAAATAACAGTAAACTTGCCCAAATGATGAATCTAGATAGAGATTAAAAGGAAATGCATCAATTTAACAATTTATTTTGACTTTATCATGCATCTATACTAAATGAGGTGAACTCCAGGATGCATAAATATAATAACTAAGATAATGCATAAAGAAATGCAGAAAAACAATAAGGAAATGCAAACTCTGGGCTCCGATTGCCCCCAATATGGATTACAGTCAAGATCGCCTCCAATCGTATGAGATCATCGTCGATTTGTGATAGGATCATTCAAAATCGTCTGGAATCACCTGCGACGATCCAAGCTTGCTCCAACTGAAGAACAGTAAGATTTCTACAAGAAAACTTGAAATATGCAATGCAAACAAAAGTATGAAGGTGTTCTAAGGCACAAGGAACTAGATTTGTAGGGAAATCCGTCAGCTAGGGGGTTCAGGGGGATAAACTGAGAAATTCCCAGTTTATATAGGATTAGGGAGAGGTTAGGAGGTTAGAGATCATCCCAATTTGGGAGATCTCCAATGGGGGAGACTCTAACTGCGCAGACACGATTTCTACCTAGGTTAGAGAAGCTGTTGAAACAAAAGCTAATTATGAAAATTTGGTTTTGGGACGAAATCGTCTGGACGTTCTGTTCTTGATGAATTCGTCAGATATGGGACGATTTCATCTGATCATCGACGATATCGTCCAACGGTCAAAACAAATCCTAAAAATTGTGCGGAAAACAAGGGAAGCGGGTAATAGGCGGTTAACGGGCGGTTTGGGGTTAAAATTCAAATTTTTATCTTTTTACTAAGGTTTAACTGTGCCAATTTTAGGGTGCTACATTTTGCCCCCTCTTTAGCAAATTTTTCGAAGAAAATGCGTTAAAGACGAGTTTTTCCCGTTTTACGAGAAAGCAAAAATTTACTCCATTTTTTAGATGACAATTCTAGGTCGAATCGTACGACTACTGACTACGGTGCCCCCTCCGTGTTTTTACCCACATTGAACGTTTGAGGTAAAAGCATGGAAAAGCAAAATTAAAAAAAATGTTGTTGATTTTAAATAAAATTAAGAAAATAGGGTAAAACCCTAATTCATTTTTACTTTTCATTTTTATTGTTCTAGAGCTCTGTAGACAAAAATGGTTGAGGCAGCACACCGATCGACAGAGGTCCGACGCGGGCTACGGGTAAGGATCTAATCCTAGTAAATCAGGTTTGAATTTGTTTTATGCAATTTTTTGTTTGAAATTTTAATTGTTTAGGGCATCACGGCCGTTTTTAGACCGTCGACGACGTCGGGACGAAATCATCGCGATTTCATCGAAATCGTCCCTAGATCGTCGATTTCGTCGAGGGGCGAAATCGGTGAACTAGGGGCGATCCCGTCCAAAAATGGGAGATCCCCAAGTTGCGAAATCGAAGACGATTTCATCCTACAAAGGATGATTTTGCCCAATTTGGGACGATATCATCCAATGGTGGATGATATCGTCATGTTTTTAAGAAATTAAGCTTGATTAAAATATTTTTAATTTGATTTTAATGATTGGTTTATTAATGAATTTTATTGTTTTATTGTTTGTTTTGCAGAGGGGTTTACTAAAGAGTCGAGAGTGGAAATACAGTGGGCTGAGAGATGACATAGCCATGCTTGACCAAGCAGAACACGATCGACTAGCACAGGTCAGTTTGTAGCATGTGGTAGAGATGCCATAAGTACCGACAATCATGGGGCTACTAACAGCCCTAACAGAGAGGTGGTATTCGGGGTTGTCCTACTTTCGGTTACCGACAAGGGAGATGGCTCCCACACTAGAGGACGTATGGAGGATCATGAGGATCCCCATATAGGGATGACTAATGATGCTTACGGCCAATTAGGTCCAGGCGATGATGAGGTTGACCAGGGATCTAAGCTTCACCCTGGAGAAGGGTAGAGTGAACATCGAGACGCTGAGGTAGATGCCTGGGGCATCTAGGCTGACTCAGGTTTTGGCAGGGGTGGTAGGTGTCTTACTGCTGTGCCAACAGAGTGGGTGTAGATTGCCTTGGCTCCTCTCATAGGTGGTCTGTGACATGAGAGACCACGAATATAGGTACTCATGGGGCAGTTTTGTGCTATGCCACTTGTATAAGATCCTACATGGGGTCGTATACAAGGGAGGCCGATATCTGGTCTTGAAATCACTACTACAGGTTTGGTGCTGGGAGCACATCGTGATGCGAAGGCCGATAGGGCTCCCACTGATAAGGGTTGACTGAGAGAGACCCCAGGTTTTCTACTAGTGGTTATAGAGGGGGTCACAATGGCAAATAGATCTGTCGATGTCACGAAGGCTGTTGGATGACCTCATCTCAGACCATATCACTTGGAGGTCATGGTGAGATCATTCCAGGTGGGTAGAGGATGGGCAAGATCTTGCTCGCATCAGGCGAGTCTACTGGCTGTGGATGGAGCGGGGAGAGGTAGAGCTCCACCGCTATGACCAAGTTCTACGATAGTTCGATCTTCAGTAGGGGATCCCTTCTCTCAGGGATTACGAGTACTCTCGGACTATCCAAGATAGTACCACACTGAGTGGGGCTCTAGACATGTAGCAGTTATAGAGTTAGGATGCAGATGATATCGCCATTCAGCCAGTGGATGGTGACAATGCTATGGTTACATACGGGTATAATGCCTGGTATGCAGGCATCCACCCTCCTCAGATGATGAGGGTGTAGGGTCCAAGGCACACCATGGTGCGATGGATGGGGAGGAATAACCAAGCTGCTATTGAGGCAACGCGCGGTCGCAGCAGGAGAGAGCAATGACGGTCTCTATGGGAGAGATGCCAGAGGATGGGCCAGGCTCCATAGAGGCCGCAACAGACAAGGAGGAGGGAGGAGATATTCCCTTCTCAGCAGTAGGAGAGACCACCATCACTCGATAAGGGCAAGGGTGTCGAGGTAGGGGAGAGCAACAAGATGATGACTCTCTAGGCTGAGGTTGCCCGCCTCCGGGCTCAGGTGTAGACGCTACAGGACAAGGCTACAAGACTCAGGGCTCAGAGCAGAGGGGCGAGCACTCAGGATCTGGCATGGTCTATTGCTCAGACCACATTCTACTAGGGGTTATACTATCACGTGGTCCCAGAGGGATAGAGGGTACCATTGCCAGCCCCCATTACAAATCCGATCATGATGGGATCGTCGAGGACATCCTCATGATCGACGGTGAGGACCCGAGACATAGCCCGGACCTCTATGGGACCACCTCCTCCATGTCAGGGTGGGGGAGGAGATGAGGCTAAGAGCTCGAGGGCTTCTCGAGGCTAGCTACTGCAGAGTGTAGATTGTATTATTATATATTTTTTTTTGAGGGGATTGAGTATGCCAGGGTTTTGATTGTGGCATACCAATCCAGATGATGTACATAATTGATTGATGATATATATAGATTGTATTTTTGATGATATGACTTGTGTATATGTTGTATGATGCTTTAATTTTGAATTTTGTGATTGATTATTTATGTAATTATATTGTTGGAAAGAAAATATTTATGCCATGCTATAAAATTGTAAATGAAATAATTTGATGTAAATAAATTGGTTGTTTTGTGGTGTGTTTTGATGAAAAATAAAAGGGACTTCTAACAATAATTTCAAAGGACATTGTCACTGGTATATACCATTTCATGGAGTTGCCGCTCACTAGGTCGTCAAGCTAATTCCAGTATAGAAATATTGCTAAAAGTAAAAGAGTGCTTAAGAGACTGTCTTAAGACTTTGTGTTGTGATGATGGAAATGATGATGGTGATGATTTGTTTTCAGATTTTCATAAAAAATATTATGCATGACATATTAAAGAAATATGATTTTTGCTAGGCATAAATTCCTAAGTGTGATAAATTTTTTGAATAAGTCCCTAGGAACTATACCATCTTTGCAAAATTGAATGTTGACATAATGACATGAAATAGAATAAGTGTTCGTTCGTTTTAAAGCTCAATTGTGTAACATAATGATGTAAGTCATATGTTTTTAAAATGAATGGGAAAATAAAATTAGAACAATGGTTTGCGCTAGGCATAGAATTATGGGTATAGACTTATACCATCATTGCGAAATCCAAAAAAAAAAAGAATTTGATATTTTAATTTTATTGCATGATTGATTTTTGATTTTGAGATAAATATAAAATAAACATGACTTTATTTGCAAGGTGTTTGAAAGATGTGAAAGAAAATTTTTGTTTGTTGGAAAAACATATATTTAATTGTTTTTATGCTAAGAAAATGTTCTTAAATGAGAATATGAAATGATTCAAAAAGAATTGCAGAGATATTTTGAATTATTTTAAAGACAAAAATGTAGATTTATAAGGAACCCTCATGTGCAAATGTGAGTTCATTACCGATATTGATTTATCATAATGATACAAAATCTCTCAAATACAAATGTGTGTGCAATTGTATTGTTCATTCACCAATTTTGAGCAAGAAAATTTGATACAAGTAATTTGACTTAACCAAATAAGGGTTCATTGACCATGATTTATATGCATGTAACCATACCAGACTACTATGTAAGTCGGGTTATCAAGAGCTAGCTAATCCATAAGTTGACATAGGTATGTACAAAATAAGGTCGCTAATGTGACAGACATATCACCACGCTAGGAATTACCCAAGGCCAAGCGGGTTGGGCACAAACCACCTGTTATGGGGCTTACCTCACAGTTTTCGAATAATTGAGAATTCCAGGGATTCAAGCTCATTCACCCTTCTTTTCTTTTCAAGGGGTAGGGAAAGGGATTTTATTTGCTGTTTCTTTCTCTCTTCTCTCTTTTTTTTTTTTTTTTGCGTGGGACTGAGATAATGCTGAAATATTGCTGCGATGGTACAAAATAATATTTTTCTTTTTCTCATTTTCTTTGAATTTTCTTTTTCTTCCTATGCTAGGGATACTTGCTCGTATTGGCTGTAGAGCAAGGGATTTTTATTCTAGGTAGGGGTGAGCTTGTACTTTTGTCAATTCTCAAAGATTCTAGACCATGTGCATGATAGGATAGCAGGGGAAAATTTTAGCTCAAGAAACCACTTCTACTATGTAGCATCATATCGAATTTGCAATGAAATCATTTTAATGTGAAGAGATGTACTTGGTTCAAGGAAATAACAAGATCAATTCTTCTATGCTCAAAGCTTTATTTAATTCAACTGTGGACTTTGATATAAGAGAGATTAATAATCATACCAAATAAAATCAATATATTTATGCATGTGAGTGTGAAAGTGTGAGATTCCAAATAAATGCTAATTTATTCAAAATAATTAAAAATATAACTGCAATACTTCAAGAATTGAAAAGTATGAAAATAAAAGATGTTTTTGAAGATTTTGAAGTTTTATATTTTGATTTTAATTGATGAATTGAAAGAATAAATACTGTTACTATTTTTGAAATTTTTATATAAATTACTAAAATGAAACAATATGCAAAATACAATATATACAAATGATGAAATGACCCAATGTTATGCATAATAACACTTAAGATGCATAATTTTCATAGGTTCTTTAAGATCTTTACCATCTAAGGTAGCTAATTGGTATGCTCCCGATCCAAATTTAGCAGTGATGATATACGGTCCAAGCCAATTGGGCTCAAATTTACCTTTAAGGTCTTTAGTTGCATTAGTATTTTTTTGATTTTCTTTTAAGACAAGGTCGCCGATCTCAAAGGATCGATGATGAAATTTCTTGAGGTATGCTCTCTTAAGCTTGTTTTGGTAGGCACGAAGATGCTCCAAAGCATTGATGCACTTTTCATCTAGGAGTTCCAGCTGACTAAATCTGCCAGCACGATATTCATCTCCTACTTCAGTATCTTGAAGTAGTAGATCCAAAGAAGGAACCTCTAATTCAAATGGAAAAACAACTTTAGTGTCATAAACCAAAACAAAAGGTGAAGTACCTATGGCGGTGCGAACGCTAGTTCGATAAGCCCACAAAGCAGGATATAGTTGAATGTGACAATCTCGACTAGATTTATAGACCAGTCTTTTGAGGATTTTAATTAATGTTTTATTAGATGCTTCTGCTTGGCCATTACCCTGAGGATAATAGGGGGTGGACCAACGATGTTGAATTTTATATTTTTGACATAATTTTTTGGCATCTTTATTTTTGAAACAAGTTCCATTATCTGAGATGAGATTTGCAGGAATTCCGAACATACAAATAATTTGATTAAAGATAAATTTGGAAACTTGGGTTCCAATGCAAGAAGCTAAGGGCATAGCTTCAACCCATTTCGTGAAATACTCAGTGGTGGTTATGATGAATTTGTGTCCATTAGATGACACAGGGTTGATTTTTCCAATGATGTCTAAGCCCCATTTTGAAAAGGGCCAAGGAGATGAAATAGCCTGTAGTTCTTGTGCAGGTGCATGGACAAGGTCAACGTGTTTTTGGAACTTGTCGCAATGGTGCACATAATCACGTGCATCATTCTCCATGGTAGGCCAAAAATATCCTATCCTAAGGAGCTTCTTAGCAATGGCGCTACCACTAAAATGCCCCCCAAAAGATCCATTATGGGCTTCACTCAAAGCTGATCTAGATTCTGCTAGATTCAAACATCTTAGTAGGATGCCTTCAAAAGATATCCTATACAAGGTATTACCAATAATTACAAAGTGACTTGCTCATCTACATAATAACCGGTGCTGGTTGCTATTACAACCTTCAGGGAAGGTCCCATTTTGCAAAAAATTACATATATCAGTGTACCATGGTTCAGGAGTAGTTTCGTTGATTAGAAACACATCCAAAGGTTTGAAGCATGATTTGCTTAAAGCGGGTTCCTAGAGTCGATGAATAATGATGGTAGCATATTCATCATCTAACTCCAAGGGCAAAATATATGCAGCTACAGCCATAGCGTCAGCCGCACGGTTGCTAGTTCGAGGAATAGCTTCCAAGGTAACTTGATCAAATAAAGATAATAATTGTAAGACATATATTTTATATGGGCATAATTTATCAGCTCTGGTCTGATAAACATCATTGATTTGATTTATGACAAGTTGAGAATCATCGAAAACCAATAAATTTTTAATTTTCAGTGCCAAGGTAGCTCGTAATCCTAGGATTAGAGCCTCATATTCAGCAGTATTATTAGTGCAAGCAAATTTTAGTTTGAAGGATAGAGGTATAAGATGTTTCTGTAGAGATATTAAAATAATACCTGCACCAGCCCCACTCATGCATCGGGCTCCGTCAAAGTATAGGGACCATTGCTCAAGATGGTCTGCCTCTAATTTAAGGCATTCATCAGGAAACTCAATGATGAGGGGATGGGTAGACTCTAAGGGTGCAACAACTAATTGATCTGCTATGATTTGACCTTTAACAAAATTTTGTCCTATAAACGTGAGTTCAAACTCGCTTAGCGCAAGAACCCACTTGGCTATGCGACCAGATAAGTACGATCGACTCATGAGATACCGCAAAGGATTAAATTTAGCAATAACATACGTTTTCTGACTGAGCATATAATGGCATAGTTTTTGTGTAGAAAATACGACTGTGAGACATAACTTATCTAACACTGTATAGCAAGTTTCATAATTGATTAAAGTTCTGCTAATGTAATAATTAGCACATTCTTTCTTCTCATCGTCAAGTTGAGCTAACATAGCTCCTAAGGTAAAATCTAAAGCAGAAATGTACAAGATAAATGGACGATCAGATCTAGGTGGTGAAAGCACCGATGGTTTAAGGAGATATTGTTTAAGGAGTTCAAATGCTTCTTGGCATTCGTCGTCCCAATGAAAAGAGACATATTTCTTAAGAAGCTTAAGAAAGGGTCCGGTTTTGTCCGCCAACTTATCGATGAAGCGACGAATAGCTTGAAGCTTACCTTGTAGACTTTGTAATTCAGATATATTTGTGGGTGCGGGCATATCAATGATAGCCACGATCTTGAGAGGGTCAATTTCAATGCCACGTAAAGAAACTATAACCCCCAATAATTTATCGAACTTAACTTCGAATATACATTTGGCTAGATTTAGTCGGATAAGATATTCCCTTAACCGATCAAATACTTTTCTCAAGTCATCTAAATGATCATCTTCTTTGATGGAACGAGCTATAATATCATCTACATAATCATGTAGAATATCATGCATCATATTGTGAAAGATATAAGTCATGGCTCATTGATATGTTGCACCTGCATTCTTTAAACCGAATGGCATCACTTTCCAACAAAAGGTGTCCCAAGGGGTAATAAAGGTTGTTTTAGCTTGATCTTCAGGAGCTATCTTGATCTGGTATAACTAGAGAATCCATCCATTAGGGATATCATTCCACTCCCAGCAGTAAAATCAATGATCTGATCCATGTTGGGAAGAGTAAAATTGTCTTTAGGGCATGCAACATTAATATCTCTAAATTCTATGCAAACCCTAACTTTGGTAGCTTCTTTCTTAGTTACTGGAATGACATTCGAGATCCATTCAGCATAATAAATGGCTTGTATAAAAATAACCTTCAAGAGTTTTTCTAATTCTCCTTTGACTAGTAAGGCCACTTTAGGATGCATTTTTCTAAGTTTTTGTTTAACAGGTTTAGCATCCGGATGGACTACTAGGTGATGCATAACTACAGAAGGGTCTGATCCTGGAATATCTTCATATGTCCAAGCAAAAACGTCTTCATATTCTTTAAGGAATGAAATGTATTTATCTTGTTTTTCTTGACTTAATTCTGATCCAATGTTGATTATGTGAGGGTTATCTTCGGTTCCAATGTTAATTTTTATAACATTTTCAACTTCCATATGTAGATCTCTCTCAAAATTGGATGGGGTCGGTGAAATGCCTAATTCTTGTAATTCTTCCAAGGTTAGCTTGGATAATTTGTCTTGAGGAGTCATGGCCTCAAGTTGGGCTATACTAGGTATAGAGCCATCGAAATAAAATTCATTATGTAAAAATTCCTCAACGGAGACATCATGGAAGATATCCCCCTCCAACTCATTGTCGGATTCAACAATCATCTCAGGGTAAGCTATGGATAGCATATTTTATGTAAATGGATTATCCCTTAAACGCAAAGCATCACGTTTATCCAAATAATCTTGGTAACATATAAGATGGCCATCATCCTCAAATGGGAAGGGCTAACCTTTACTAGGAAATAGGCCCACACCACATCGAGCAGGCCACGGTTCTACCTCAAAAGGTTCTTTCATACCATTTTGGGAAGGTACCAAACCTTTCCCTTTATATCCCAATTTAAGCATTATAGGCTTAGATTTAACATACTCATTAGCAAAATAACATCGAGCATACCCATCATAATGAGTCTTGATGTTTCTAGATATTCTTCCCCAGTCATATCCCTTATAAATAAAAGCACAACTCCCGACTTGGTAGATACTTCCCATAGGCTGTGGAAGGCCCAAGGTACGAGGAGAGGGTGGCAATTTATTTAAAATATGGGAATCTTTCATAGCAACGTTTATTTTCTCTGATACAAGAATTTTAGATAAATCAGGTAAGAGCTCATCAGTAAGAGTGTAAGAGGTAGAAGGATCATTTCCTATGTTTTTGGATGCGAAAAACATACCTTTGATAGGCATAGACGTTGTAGAGATGTCTATGGATGATTCTAAAGGTATGGAAGTTATAGGAGTAAAACAAGAAGCATTGGTTGTGGGTTTAGGATCTTTTTGAGGTCCTAATGTGGTTTGTTCGAAATATGGTTGAACTATATGTAGAGGTGTGGTTGGTGGGGAAAAAGTAGATGATGTTATGAGTGTGTGTTTCACACGTTTAGGTGGATGGTTAGAATTAGGATGTGTGGATGACAGAGCAGGGAAAAATTGAACTCCAACAGGTTCTGCCAAAGCACACATATAAAAGGGTCTAGGATCACCATGAATGGTAACCAACTAATTTTTAAATTCGAATTTAACACACTGATGTAAAGTTGAGGGAACAACTCGCATCGCGTTGATCCAAGGGTGACCCAAGAGTATATTGTATGATGCAGGGCAATGTACAATAAACATGATCGTGTCTAAGGTTCTTGGACCAACTTGCAATGGGATAGTAATAACTCCACACGTTTCTTGTGTTTCATCATTGAATGCTTTTATAATCATATCAGTTCTTTTCATTTCGTCACTTCTAAACCCAAATCTTTGATAGAAGTCAAAAGTGCATATGTTTAAAGATGAATCATTATCAATCAAGACTCGTTTAACTGCTACGTCTCCAATTAGGGCAGTAATATATAAGGGGTTATCCTTATGTAAGCTATGTTGTGGTATATCTCTATCCCAAAATTCAATACAATCGACTTCTCGAGTTATGATAGTATTGGACATGGCTTCAGGTTGAATATTTTGTGGTACCATCATTTGGATTAATCTGAACATTAAATCATCCCTATGGGTAGGAGAAGATCTTAAAAGGTCCAAAAGGGAAATTCTAGCTGTAGTATTTGGTAATTGTTCATTAATATTATAAGGAGGTTTAGGTTGAAAATTAGGCGCATGATTCCCTTTATTGGGATTTTTCAAAACAAATGGAGCTGATCCATCATTCTGAGTTTGATCTTGTTGAGAATTTTGAGCCTGTTGTCGAGTAACAACTTCGATGGTACCTACAATATTATTTTACGGATGATGAATGGGTCTTGGTCTAGCGTTTATGGCTTGTTCATTAGAAAGTAATTGGTGAGAAGATGGTCTAGTAGTGACTCTTCTAGGAAATGGTTCTTCTGGAATCATAGAACTTGTGATAGGTTGAATAGGATCTGATTCATATTTAGAGCTATTCGATTGATTTCATGTGATTTCCATGTCACTTTTAGTATCGTATTCTGTATCACTAAGATCAGGTGTCCAAATATTATGTAGAGGTCTGGCCGTAACCATGGATAAAGTTGTGTCAAAGATTTGTGGATCACAAGCAGGTAAATGTCCACTAATAGTTCCTACATATCGAGTAGGAGGGGGAAAATTATGATGCTCAATTTTATTAGCCACCTCTTTACCATGCTTTGGTAAAGGATGTTGAAATATGTCCAATGATTGATTGGCATTTTGATTCTGATTTTGAGGGATGTTATTTTGAGCATTATTAGAAGGATTTTGTTTAGGTTGAAAGGCTTGCACCTCCATATCATTGTTATCAATCAGGTCTTGTATTTTATGTTTTAATATTTTACAAGAGTTGGTAGCGTGTCCAGGTCCTCTATGGAAATCACAATGTAAATCAGCTCTGTATTCGGGTATAGTTGGATCAGGTTCTCGGATATTTGGTAATTGGATCAATCCTCGTGCTAGTAATTGCGGGAGAATGGTTGATAAAGGTTGATTTAACCTAGTAAATTCTCGGGGTGGTTTATCAAGAGGTTTTAGTATAAATTTCTTTGTTGTTTTCGCAACATTAATAGTAGTGATATTTCTACTATCAGTGACTCCATCGCCCACAACTTGTTTATTTTTATATTGATTTCTAGATGTTTTCTCATCATATTTCCTTTTAAGTTGACCTCTCCTAACAAGAGCATCTTCCACTCTTTGAACTAAATCTATAGCTTGATCGAAGGTGTTCAAGGTAGCAGTTGATAACTCATAGGATAGTTGTTCTTGTAAATTATTGATAAAGATATCAAGTAGTTCCCGATAAGGTAACACAAAGTGCAATTTTCCTATCAACTGTCTCCATCGAGCTAGTAAATCAGCAAAACATTCATCTTTGTCTTATTTTAGGTTGTACAAATCTTTAATGGTTACATGCCTTTCAATGTAGGCACTAAATTGATGCACAAAAGACTCGGCGGTTTCTTCAAAATTCCTCAAAGAATGAGTGGGTAGTTGATAATACCATTCCAATGCCATTCCTCCTAAACCTTTTGGGAACATTTTTAGTAATAACAAATCATCATTAGATATATCATGACACGCTATCCTAAACATACGAAGATGCTCTATGGGATCTTCGGTTCCTTTGTATATAGGTAGGACAGACATAGGAAAGTGTTTAGGGTATGGTTGTGCTACAACTATAGGATCTAGAGGCTAACTACACATCTCTCAATAATTGTACGAGGGACGGTAGGGATCTATCTGGTCCATGCGGGAGATTAACTATTTCACCATGGCTTCCAGATTGTTTGTCCACCATATTGGTTTGGTGGTACATGAGTATAGGATTTGTGAGCGTAGGATGGCGTGACATAAGTATTAGATGCTATATTGTTGTTATGCAAATGGTTGGTAGGAAGAGTATTGTGAAGAAGATTTGTTGTAGCATTATGTTGTATCCCAGATTGTTGGAAATTGATGTTTGGTTTAGTTTTAGGCTTTTGTTGATTTGAGGTATGTTGATAAATAACTTGGAAAAATAGAGCAGTGAATGATGGTTTATTTTGTGTGGGAATAACCCTAGGATTGGTAACAGGCACTCTAGATGGTTGGGTACCTATTGTTGTTGCATGTTCTGGATTATAGCGGCCATATCCAAATTGGATGGTCTAGCTTGATCACTTTCTTGATCAACGAAGGACAAGGGATTAGTGCATGTGTGATATATGTCTTCTATGGTTGCTTGAGTGTCACTAATTTGATCCTTGTCCATATGGACTGCTCTATTAAGAGTGCCAATATTAGTATTGAGGAACTTCCGGAAATGTTCCATGTTCTCAAAAGTAATCACTCCTTCCGAAGATATTTTAGGAGATGAGGATACTTCCTCTCTAACAGTTTCTCTTTGTTCATTTGCGTCAACAAACTCTTCTTATTGTTGGTCTAGGGTTCCTTCTTCCTGAATTGGGTCTTCAGGAAGGACACCAGGTTTATTTACTGGTTTTCCTAACCAATCTTCCTCTACTTCAGTCTATTTTCCATTCCTGAGTCTAGTCATTATGCTTAAATTTAGATTTTAGCAAATATATATTTATATACATATATTTGCAACCAATTTGGGAGGTATATATTTTAATTATATACCTAATATAATACTTAAAAGAAAATGTTTTGATTTTTTGTTATGTTTTTGTTGTGTTTTTGTTTTTATGATTATAAAGACAAAAAACAACACACTAAATGCAAGAAATAATAATAATAAAATAATGGCTTATTTTTCTATAAATAGTTTATAGATGTCATTGATAGGATCAAGTTCATTAGGAGTCATGAAATGCTCCTCTTCAAATTGAAAATGATTTTTCAAGACCTTAACAAAGTGTGCTATGGTAATGTTATCTGCTTCTGACTCTGACTTGTAAAAATAGAGCTCATGGTAATACTCTCGATATAACACAGCTCTAGGAACTCTATTCCATCTCTTTCTATCCGTAAGGACGACCTCTTGATCCTCTATACGAGATAGAAATTTATCTACTACAACTGCATTATCGAGGTATTCCTCAAAGGTGTACAATTCAAAAGACACAAGGGCTCTTTTATCTGCTAACCACCTATGGCAAGCTATCTGAAGCTCATGATACAAGGTCACTTGATCAAGATCCAGGATTCTATCTAGGACAAACCTCTTGATTTGCCTAAGTTCGGTTGATCTAGACTCAATGATATTCAATCTCCTATTAATTTTGTCCCATAAAGGTTGAACCCTATTTATTTGAGGTACTCTAAGTACATAAGTAATCTCTATAGCTGCTAATTGATTCTCAACATTAATGGTGACAACTCATCTTTTATTATAATCTACCATCTAAATATGATATGCAATCTTTGATTCTAAATGCATTTATGTTTTGTTTTTTTTTTTGGATTGTTTTCAAAAGGTTTTTAGTTTTTCACGTCGGGTTCACCAAAATGTATCGCTCCAAATTTTTTGCATCCTTACCTTCAGGCTATAGGATCCGTGCCCGAAATGGGGATGCAAGAAGGATGGGACAATACCTCGGACTGAGAGGCCCTTTGAAGGTCCCGCATATCGAGGGAGGGGTATAAGGGTGAATTTTTGATGGATGGTGGGTTCACCAGGAAACTTTTGAGTGGTAGTTTCCACGCCTATGTTGATAGTAGGTTTGATGTGTTCATTTTGTGCTTTGATCATTCAATTCCTAGGTTTGGCCAAGATGAATCTAAGCTATTCTATATGTCAATGTTGATTTATATGGATACAAAAAATATGAATAAATACTGAACACAAAGAATATGCTAAATAGGATAGAATATACCTAATTTCGGATGTCTAATGAAGATTCTAAGGTTTGTAGAAGTCCAAATCGTCTCAAATCATACGTAATCTTCTGGAATTGCACATAATCATATCAAATCATAGTTGATCATCTGAGATTAGACGAGATCGTCATCGATTTGATGAATTTATCAGATGAATTCATTAGAAACTTGCAACCACATAAATAAATACAAAATACCAAAAATGCAATTGCAAAAGCAAGGGGAAATGATGGAAATAACAGTAAACTTGCCCAAATGATGAATCCAGATAGCGATTAAAAGGAAATGCATCAATTTGACAATTTATTTTGACTTTATCATGCATCTATACTAAATGAGGTGAACTCTAGGATGCATAAATATAATAACTAAGATAATGCATAAAGAAATGTAGAAAGACAATAATGAAATGCAAAATCTAGGCTCTGATTGCCCCCAATATGGATTACAGTCGAGATCGCCTCCAATCGTACGATATCATCGTCGATCTGCTACAGGATCGTCTAAAATCATCTGGAATCGCCTGCAACAATCCAAGCTTGCTCTAGCTGAAGAACAGTAAGATTCCTACAAGAAAACTTGAAATATGCAATGCAAACAAACGTATGAAGGTGTTCTAAGGCACAAGGAACTAGATTTGCAGGGAAATCCGTCAGCTAGGGGGTTCAGGGGGATAAACTAAGAAAGTCCTAGTTTATTTAGGATTAGAAAGAGGTTAGGAGGTTGGAGATCATCCCAATTTGGGAGATCTCCAATGGGGGAGACTCTAACTACGTAGACACGCTTTCTGCCCAGGTTAGAGAAGCTGTTGAAACATAAGCTAATTATGAAAATTTGGTTTTGGGATGAAATCGTCTGGATGTTCTGTTCCAAAAGAATTCATCAGATCTGGGATGATTTTGTCTGATCATCGACGATATCGTCCAACGGTCAAAAAAAATCCTAAAAATGGCGTGGAAAACAAGGGAAGCGGGTAATAGGCGGTTAACGAGCGGTTTGGGGTTAAAATTCAAATTTTTATCTTTTTACTAAGGTTTAATTGTGCCAATTTTAGGGTGCTACACCCCTTAAATGTGGCCAACTGAGGCATCTTTAATTTTTTAGGGTAGAGAGGCATAGGAACCGATGAATGCACAGGGTGACTACAGAGCTGATGTAACATAGGCTTTTGGGACCCAGAGTTTCTATTCTCGATTGACTCGAGATGCTCTAGCAATACCTTGTAAGCATTGGAGGACTTGATCTCCTCTTCTTTATCCTATTCCTATGGTGGGTTGCAAGGAATGTGAGGCCTATTATGGGGTGGTTATGGAACAACCCCCCTACCTTGGTATGGTGTCTCTATGCATTCTTCTTCCAGCTCATATCCATCATACTCCTCGTAAGGCATCTCTAGAGCTGGTCTATAAACTTGTGTGGCCACCCGTGAAGGGCACCCCATATCAGTACTGGGAGTCAAATCCTAATCGAATCTAGGAGGTCTAGGAGGTAATCCTCTATAAGGTTTAGGTGACGTCTCTTGGACTGGGAGCTGTTGCCTTTGATAGGTCTCTGTCCTATGAGTGCTTGAGGTTGGAACCCGCTCATGTAGGATATTTTGGAATAGCTCATTGGTTTGATGTTGGATACATTCCTTTTTGAGTTGATGCATATGGTCTAGTTGCTCCTTATCATGCCAAAACTATTTAAATTGAGCTTGGTTTTATGCGTATTTGGCAACCGTCTATTGAATTTGTTCCACTGTGCGGGGTCTAGGTGGCCTAGATGGTTCCCCTCGATCTCTCTCTTAGTCATGATGATTCAAGACCTCTATAATGCACTTCCATCTGTCGAGGTTGGCTGTGTTCACTTGTGGATCTAGATGAGGTAGGTGTTCCCTATACTCAGTAGGTGCAGAGGTACAATGCCCCCACACAGTGAATTTCTCTTGAGGAATATCATGGTCTTCCTCATATATTCCCTCATGAACGAGGAAAGGTAGGGTTGAATTGGCCTGCCCTGCACAATGAGCCTCATACTCATTCTGGTATTTGGGCTTCCTAGTCCTAATCGAGTAGCGTAGAGGTAATATGTGATCATCATGCACTACACAATGATAATTGTGGAGATTCGGCCCTTGAGTGGGTGCTTTCACTCTGGCAGGCATGCGAATATGTGGTACTTCCCTATCTCCATGTGCCTCTTCATGCACTAGCCAGTCATCATTAAGATGAGTGTTTGATGTGTCCATATAACAGGAGCATTCTCCCTGAGTTGGCTCTCGATGCATGGGGGCATCCCATCTGGGGTTCTATTGGAGACCCTGCTCTGTCCTAGATGTCCTAGCGATCTACAGACTGGGATAAGTGTCTACCCTCCAAGGCAATATAACCAAATCTCGAGGGCTATAACAGAGGTGACTTGTGTCTCCATGTACACTCTCTGCAGCATCCACCCTTGATTGGGATTGGCTATGGGTGAAAACCATTGCAAGAATGTTCTATCAAATGTTTAATGTTTATCTTATTTACAAATTTTATGAAATAATATACCAAAAATAGAAACACATAGTCAAATAGATGTTTATCTTTGTTAATGTATTAGATGTGTATCCTAAAACTGGTTTTAGTGTGTTTCAAATTTGTTGTAAAGAGACCTTGTGTCACGTGTTTGATAATTGTTGGATGATATTCTCAAGTTTAATGGATTTCACCTGTATACTCATAGCTTGACAACCTGTCTATGAACTCTAGGTTGCATTATCCCACCTATAATGTGTGTTAATGAAGCCCACACACGATCAGGGAGCACAGGTCCTACCAGTTCCTTGCCCAGTTCACCCATAGTCTACGATACATCTCCCCGAAGGGTGATGCATGCTATAAACCATGGGCTATGATGATTCTTGGAACCGGCCTTGGCATGATGGATCAGGTTCATGGGATTTGAGCCAAGTGGATGGAGATGAAACCCACCATCACTTGCGCTCTACCAATGGTTGGGGATGAAGTCCAACTCATTAGCGTTTAAGCGGATCATGGTGTGTGTGATTCCTTTTAACCCAAAATAAAGTGAGCAATAGAGAATTCAATGATTTTTCACTAAATGCAAGCTTTAAAGCAATGTTTTACTTTTAGAAGATTAAATATGGAATATGGAAGTCACTACACTAAGCTAGGAAAGCAACCCTAAATGAAAACTCACCGATGGGCGAGCGTCAAGCAAGCAGGCCAAAGAAGATGCAATCCTAATTAAGATTTTCTACTTTATGTATGTTTTTGTAATTTTGCATTTTTCAGAAAATAAATTGCGACAGTTTTTAATTTTCCTACTTAAGCACACAAAGCAAAAATCAACAGAAAATAGGGTTTTATAAATGAAAAACAAGAAGAAAATAGGTCAGACCCTATCTCTTCTCTGTCATTGTCTACTGATTCTAAAATATATCTTAGAAGACCTAATGTTTTATATTCATCCCAGGGTGGGATGAACTGTAGGTTTGCATTTGTCCTAGGGAGGAACGGATTTGAATCCATCCCAGGGCGACACGAATAGCAGTCTAGAGTTCGCCTGGGTTTGGAGCGACTAAAACCTGCAACAAAAAAAGGTGAAAAATCAAGTTAGAAGATCACCTAAAGAAAAAGGGACTAGGTCCCACCATGATCACCACTGTAGCAATGGAAAAATGGTGCACCTCAACCAAAGCAACATAATGTAAATGCATTATAAGTCCTACGAAAGTGTGAATCAAAGCATGTAAGCAAGAGGCAATGTATAACAAGTAATAAAACAAATGGGGTGTTATCCTTATTAAAAATATTCAAACTGAATTAAAATACCTCCCTTTGAGGACTTGAATCAACTTGATACAATCTATTACAATAAAGGGGTGCCAAGAGATATAAATCTCTCAAAGAACGTGGTGCACATCCACTATTCTCCTGCATGCCCACACTCAAGGTGGGTGGGATCAATGTTGTATCTGCTTACATAAATGTTATCCTTGTCCTTTGATGTTTCCTATCACATTTTGGCACATGAATCTACACACAGGAAAGCAAAAGAGAATCAAAATCATAGGTGTATGATATTAAAGCATGTAATCCCCACATTCTGAGAAGGCACATGTGAGGTATAGATATCAAATGAATCCCAAACGATGCAAAACTCAAGAGTGA
Organism: Wollemia nobilis; assembly: GCA_028583015.1. NCBI lineage: Eukaryota > Viridiplantae > Streptophyta > Pinopsida > Araucariales > Araucariaceae > Wollemia > Wollemia nobilis. Next base: position 566,713 of record JAQPPZ010002410.1, on the reverse strand, counting down.
TGTAAAAGAGATAGTTTTGGTATGATATCACATATTTTTGTGAAATATTTATGCCCGATCGCTGCATTTAGTCCCACCGCCCGTGGTGAACCTACAAAAGGCAAACGAGCGATTCTCCTACCAAAACATGCCAAAAACCTACAAAATTTTGTGAGCAAGCATAAAATGACATTTTGAGAGAACCCATGTGTTTAGATTCTAGATATCCTACCCAAATCCTCCTGCATGCAAAAGTGGGACCCGTATACATACAAATCGTAAAATAGCAATATCTCAGTCAATATACGTCAAAAAATAGTGAAATTTGAACTAAAGCATCTTATAGACATTAAAAATGATAAAATAAAAAAATTCCAAAAATTATGTATGAAATTCTATTCATCTGGGGGTGGGACGAATTCGACTATCACAAATTGGGGGGCGCCCGGGGGCGGGACGCTCGCAAAAATATCCTAAATTTTCACACAAATCCAATGGATATTAATACAAAACTATAGGGGAAGTGTTTTAGGTAAATTTGGTGTGGGTATTCAAACAATGAATTTGGTTTTGGAGTCAAATTGCACCTTCTTGTACCACCCGATAACCTCTCTCGCTAAGGAGAAATTATGGATGAAAAAGGAGCAATAGGGGTGAGGTGATAACTCGGTAGCACTTCATCACAAATCCTAGCAATAACCTTCCACATTTTGGATGAGAATGTCATCCATTTTATATGCCTAGGAGGTCAAATGTGCAAAAGGCATGCAAGGGCATGTAAGGCCCAAGGGGCCACTTGTCCATCAGGGCGACATGCATAGGCGGGGGAAGAGAATCTCCCCAAAATGGCCTCATTGATGAGGGATGTAATAGGCCTGCCCTAGGTTATGACATGCATGCTTCGAAGAGTATGGAAATTGGCATTTGTGGTGGACACTTGTCCAAATTTGACTTTTTTCCAATCAAACCTGCTATTCGCTCCACTCCGGGATGAATGCTGCTATTCACTCCGGGGTGGGATGAATAGAAACTGCTATTTGTCCCAGGGTGGGACGAATAGAAACTGCTATTTGTCCCAGGGTGGGACGAATAGGAACTGGGCCTCAAAAAGTCCCCAATTGACCTGGGAACCTTCCAAAATTGCTTTGGGAGTGGTTAGAACCACTGCTTGACCTCTGAGGGCTGCCCTAAGGGCTTTGTGCGTCAACTTTGTCAATGCCTTGGTAGCATAATCGGATTCACACTTTTTTGGTGTCTACACTAACCAAATAAAAAAAATTAAAATTATTATATTTAGATATTAATTAAAAATAATTTATTATATTGAAAATAAATATATTAATTTAAGGGTTATTATATTTAAATATTAATTAAAAATAAATTATTTTTCATTAAATTTAAATATAATAATTTTTTTTTATTTGGTTAGTGTGAGAAACCCTACGACCAACGCACAGGGCTGAGCAGTCTCCTCCCAACCATGACCCCTCATAAAGCTAAGAGCTATGCTTATAAATAGGGAATTTAACACACAACCACCAACACAAACCTCCTCGCACATTAACCCACACCGTAGTTTGAACCTTGGACCTTTTGAAGAAGAGCCAATTATTTTTAATTAATATTTAAATAATAATAATTTTAATTTTTTTATTTGGTTAGTGTGAGAAACCCTTATGACCAACACATAGGGCTTAGCAATCTCCTCCCAACCATAGTTAAGAGCTATGCTTATCAATAGGGAATTTAAAACAATCACCATACACCAACCCCCTCACACACTCACCCACATCGTAGTTTGAACCTTGGACCTTCCAAAGAAGAGCCAATTATTTTTAATTAATATTTAAATATAATAATTTTAATTTTTTTTATCTCGGTTAGTGTGAGAAACCCCTATGACCAATGCACAAGGTTGAGCAGTCTCCTCCCAACCATGACCCCTCATAAAGCCGAGAGCTATGCTTATCAATAGGGAATTTAACACAACCACCACACACCAACCCCCTCACACACTCATCGATGCCACAATTTGAACCTTGGACCTTTCGAAGAAGATCCAATGTCTGAAACATTGCGCTGTGCCCCCTGGGACTATAATAATTTTAATTTAATTATAACAATAAATTATAAAATTAAATTAAAATCATTTTAATTTAACACCAAAATTACATTTAAAAATAAGATTGTATTCATGCTAGGACCAAACTGCTATCTTTTCTATTGAAACTTGACAATTATTTGTTCATTTAAAACCCCTAAAACTTCATCAAATTTATTCTATTAAACTTATCAACATTTTTTTTGTTAATTAAATTTTGAATGGGTCTTCAAACTTGTTATAATATTCTTATATTGGATTTCACTAGTTATATCTCACTTATATTTGACTAGTTATATCAAACTATACAACTCTTTTGGTATTGTATCATCCATTTGTCTCAACCATTGAACCAATTCCTAATTTGCTTATTCAACATTTATTTATTTATTTCCTCGAAACCATTTGGAGACACTCGAGGCCTTCATCAGGGAGATCCTTGTGCCCCTTATATTTTTCTCATATTGGTTGAAGGCTTGGGTAGACTCACTTTGAGGATAAGACATCAGGGTTTGCTAACATATATTAAGGTGGATGAGGAGGTTTTAACTCACCTATAGTTTGTGGATAATATAATATTGGTGGGAGTAGCCAACTTCAAAGAAGCAAGAATGATTAGAGATACTCTTAATGTTTACCTTAGGGCCACAAACCAAGTCATCAATGATAATAAATCTAAATTTTTCTTATTCAATCTTGATTGAAGGCTTTAGGATAGAATTTTAGAGAGCTTAGGATTCAAGGGAGGAGTTCTCTCCTAGTGGTATATTTGGGGTTCCTTTGCATTTAAAAAAATTGAAGATAGTTATTTGGAGGAATCTTTTGGATCGTATCAAGGAAAGCATTAACCATTGGTCCCATAAATGGTTAACCTTTGGTGGTAGATTAAATTTTTTACAGTAAGTCATTCAGGCCATGCTAATTTATAAATTTTCTATCCTTGTTACCCCACATACCATATGTAAAGAGTTGGACAAGATGGCTATAAAATTTTTATGGGGAGGAGTAAAAGGAGAGAGGAAATGGGCCTTAGTAGGTTGGGAGAAAGTAAGCCAACCCAAGGTAAAGGGAGGTTTGGGACTAAGGAGATCAGAGTTAAATAATAAAGCTTTGGTTGGAAAGCCTTACTGAAGGTGGATCTCTCAACCAACTTATTTATTCAATAGAGTTTTAACTAGTAAATATTTAGAACGGGTGAACCTGAATGAGGTGAGTCATTTTCCTTTGGATGGTAACATGTCCTTAGTGTAGTAGGATCTAAAGTTAGGATCTCAAGTAGTGAAATATGGATTATTTTGGAAATTGGGGAGAGGGAAGAAGGCACAATGTTGGACAGATTCGTGGGATCAATACCCATATATCATTATTGAATTTTTAGAATTATAACTAGTAAAAACAACCATGGAAAATAGGATTTGGATCTAGATTGAAAGTTATTTCAACACTAGTCAGTTGGAAAATTATAGGTTTAATCAGTTTAAGAATTTAGATGAGTGGCCATTTCCAATCCTCTAAAATTGACACCCATCATGACTAAAATATTGGTAGAAATATTTATCACGAGTAGAGATGAGGAGGATGAATTAGCTAGGGGTTGTGGGAGCCTTGGAGTCTACACAAGGAAGGGTGGATATAATAATATCCTTCCAAAACCTCCTCATGCATATAAAGTTGAGGATTGGAGGAATATTTGGTAATATAAGGGTTGGCCAAAAGTAAACTTCTTTGCCTGGCAGTTCATGCACAATGGAATTCTTACATTTGATAACTTGAGATGTAGGAAAATCTTTGGTCCATCCCAATCTATTTTATGCTACAAAAATGAGGAAAAATCTGACCACTTGATGTTTGAGTGTCTGTTTACACGTCAAATATGGCATCAATGGTTTTTAGCTTATAAAATTTGAGTCAATGGGGATTTGAATCAGATTAGTATTTGGGAAACATGGAAGAGGAGTAGATTTAAATTTGAAGCTTTTCGTATCGAATGGAAGATTTGATTAAAATTTATTTGGTGGCAAGTGTGGTTGGAGAGAAATGGTAAAATTTTTAGATAAACATTTTCATCCTTGGATGACATCTAGCAGGTCATTTGGAACAATATCACGAAAACTATGGTAATTTATGCTAAGGAGGAAACTCGGGTTGATATAGGAACAATGGAGAAGGAAGCCGAAGTGCAAAAGGGGTAGGATAAAGCTAGTTGGAAACCACTTCTAGAAGGTTGGATTAAAATTAATACTAATGGAGCTGCAAAAGGTAATCTAGGTAGAGCTAGAATTGGAGTGGTTTGTAGAAATCATATTGGGATGGTGCTCTAATGGGAGCCATAGGGCTTAGGTAGGGCCACAAAAAATGAAGTAGAAGCCTTAGCTATCAAATATGCTTCTATCTAGGCGGTAAGATAAGGTTGTAAGAGGATAATCATAGAATAAGATTCTCAAATATTGGTAGGAGCTTTGGATTTCATGAGGAACTTTGTTTTGGAGACATGAAGGTTGAGGATTCTTGCCATCCAAATTATGGAATTATGGAGAGAATTATATGGTGTGATTTTGATTTATATGGATAAATATTTGAATAAAGTGGTAAGCTTCCTAGCTAAGATGGGTACTCAGAAGGAGGTAGGGTTTCAATGGCATAGTGGCATGGATATTGAGGATGAGAGGATTAGGTTGGACAGCAAATCCAACATTTAGATAATTTTGCAATCGTTACAAACATATGTTTTAGAATATTTTGCTCCAATGTAGATCTCCTTTTACTATTGTAAATATGTGTTCTTGCTAGTTAAGGTTGGGAGGAGTCTCATTCCAACTTATAAATAATCTTGTTTTAATATAATATTTTCAAATTCTTAAAAAATATATATTTATTTATATACAACATAAAAAGATTTAAATCTACGCTAAGATTTAATTATATTTAATTAATTAAAGTATTTGATATTATTTTAAATAATACTTTAAATGCTACTTCTTTTTTATATAATAATTAAAAAATACTAATAACATTTTTGTTTGACGCATTGTGGCATGAACTACAATGATGTATTCAATACAAGTACAACAATTTCAACCATTTATAACCAATTAAAATATTAATAATATCTTGGTGTAAACAATAATTTGTTCTTTATCTAAAATTTGACCTCTATAAATTGGTAGATTGTTTCAAGTGATCAAATTTTGTTTTAATTTTTCAATTTATTATTATTATTATTTTTACATGGTGAAATCGGTAGCCACCATAATGATCCGAACATGTTGTCCATATTTTATAATCGTCACAGTCCACATAGTATTCATGGATGTTCGTCTTGAAAGTTGTACTCACGGATGCCCTTCTTGGAATCCGTTACATAGTACTTTTGTAGTGCACCCCTATAACTACCATACCACAACCATTTTAAACATTTTATGCCACTGAAAGCACTAGGAAAGGGACAAGCATTCAATTCAATGAGGCCCAGGATTTGAAACCTAGATGTTCGTCCCCTTACGAGGTTTGACCGAACCAATTGGTCTATACCTCGAACCTTAAAAGGGTTTATGGTAAACCAGTGTGATTTGAACCAAAATTGTGTGGATCCGCATCGTACATATCATGTTCCTCAATTGGTCATCTCACACCAACTCGGATACGCCCTCACCCTTAAAAAGGTTTATGGTAAACCAATGTGATTTGAACTGAAGTTGTGTGGATCTGCACCGTATGGATCACATTCCTCAACTGACCGCCTCACACCAACTCTGCTATGCACTCACTATTAAAAGGGTTTATGGTAAACCAATGTGATTTGAACCATATTTGCATGGATCCACACCGTACGAATCATGTTCCCCAACTAATCCTCTCACACCAACTCTACGCACCCACCCTTTATAAATAATAGTAACAAAATTTTACATATAAAGTATTATTCATAAATTTTAATGTCGAATTTGAATTGGACAACTAAATATCATCAAATGAATTAGAGAAAACATATCAATTAATGAAAAAAGAGTCTTTCTATATTTATAAATGTTTTAAATTAATTATATTTTTAATATTTAAATTTATTTATAGAAGTCCATCAACAAATTCATTCATTTTTCAACTAAGCCAATTAAAAAAACACTTCTTCACTTCTATACAAATGATTACATTTTAGAACATGAAACTTTGAACCTCTCATTATTTTAGAAAACTCTCAAATTAAAATTAATTTAACATGTTTCAAATACATAAATATTTCATAGTTGAATATTTCAACTGATAATATTCATATGTAAGACTTGACCAATGAAGAACTACATCTAGTTTTTAGTTTGTTGAAGCCAATCACAAGTAGGGATGAGACTTGATCACCCTACCTTCCACAATAACATGAGACTTTATGTTACTCATTCTTGAACTTGCATAATCTAGAAAATGAAAATTTGACCCTCTAGTTAGTTTAGACAATTCCCAAATTAAAATCAATTTGACATTTTTTAAATACATCAATATTTCCTACTTGAATATTTTAATCAACCAAATTCATATATAAGATGTGATCAATAAAGAAGTCAATCACATGTGGAATGAGACTTGGCCACTCTACCTTCCCCAAGCCCTATAGATAATCTAAACAAAGCAACAACATGACACTTTCTGTTACTCATTTTCAAAGTTGAACAATCACAAGTAAAATTCACCAAATAATAGATGATGTACAGCCCACATTACACACCTTGGACATATCATACTATTCCTTCGCTCTATTCCCATTTTTAAAATATATTGATAAAAAAATATGAAACCCCATTCAATATTCACACAACTATATAAGGTACTTTTCTCTGTACAAGACTAGCAATTTGATCTATATGACCAAGAGTATTTCATCCAACAAGAAGAAAGCTTAAGACATTAAATAGGTGGAAAGGATACTGATATAAATAGTGGTTGCATCCATCAAAATAATACAAAATATGATATAAGATACACCATGGTAGTCAGTTGACATTTTGAAGGGTGCAATTTAATATCTTAAATTATAAAATCAAATGTAGTATCAAGGTTACTTATCATATATAGTAGTTCTAGCTAGATGATCTGTGTTGATTCTTATTAGGTTTGTATAGATTTATTTTTATTTTCTCTACCCACATAGCTCAAGGTGGTAAGGTTTAATTCTAATGGTCTTCGTTGCCAACCTTCCTCATATAAGTGTTGTAATAAGATTTCATTTCTTCCTTTATTATATTGCTTATGAAATTCCTTCACACATCCATAGGTTCCCATTATATTCTTCACCTTTAATTTTGTTAAAACTCATAACACTTTATTTATATATTTTTCCCTATCTGGATATCTTTGCTCGTGTGTCATACAACACAATAATGTTACTATACACCTTCATGGAATATTTTTTTTACGTAATTTACCATTTTTTTTGCTTCAAATTTCTCTTGTTCTTGATACCTCATCCTTATTGCTATATTCTATGTAAGATCCAAGTAGTTAAGGGGTGATTATTATTTTCTTGTCTTTATTAGCTTATCTAAATTCTAATTAAATCAAATTATGCAAGGTAGCAATGCTAAGTTATGTGTATGCAGTTGAAAGCAAGTGTAAGCATAGTTAGGAGTGAGCACAACTAGGAGTGAGTGCAACTGGGAGTGAATGTAGTTGAAAGTGAGTGCAAGCACAAGATGAAGTGAGTGTAGCTAGAAGCGAATACGAGCATAATCCAGTAGTAAGTGCAACTGAATGTGAGTGTGACCACAAGGTGAGAGTGAGTGTAGTCAGAAGAAAGAGTGTGAGCATGAGCTGGGAGTGAGTGCAGTCAGAAGCAAGAGTGTGAGTGTGAGCCGAGAGTGAGTGTGAGCATAATTTGGGAGTGAGGAGGAAGTGTGAGCAAGAAAGAAAAAGTAGAAAGAAAAGTGTGATCAAGGAACAAGTACCACTTCTTGTTCCAAATATTAGAATAATTTAAAGGATTCATTTGAAGAAAATCTAGGTAACATGGAAAGAAAGTCATTTGTGATATTCCTTATTGAAAGTATGAATGGCCAAGTTGGAATTTTGGATGCCCTAGATAGCAATAAGAGGAAGAGAGAATATATGGCAAACCCAGTCTAGGTAGCAGATTATACACCATAAGTGATTAGGTAGCATATTGTACACCATAAGTGATTATCAAGGATGAGACGATTGAGCATTATATAATGATTCTTAAAATGAGAGGGTTAATATGTAAGTTACATGGATATTGGCTAGTTTTTTTAGATTCAAAATTGTATTAAGTGGAAGTGGGGATTGAATTCAAATTACTCCATGAATTTTCTTCCAAAAGGATTTTTACTCATTACTTTCTCCAATTTAAAAATAAGGGATAAAATAATGGATGGAGGCTTGTGGTTTAGGTGTAAAGATGCATTATATTTAAGACCTTGGAGTGAGAATTTATTTGTGGACAAAAAAACTACTAAAAGCATTTCGGTATGGATTAGGATTTTTGGACTTCCTTATCAACTCATCAATAAGGAGGTTTTGAAGAATATTGGTAACACTCTAGGTGAATTCATCCAATAGGGACAACAAGTGGATTATGAAATATTGTATTTTGTTGTCAAAAATATCATGAAACTAGGCACATGGCAAGAGACTAAAAGGTGAAAATAGAGGAAGAGAGAATTTTTTGGGCATTAGGGTAGCTTCAATTTGAAAGAAGGAGACCATGTCACAGGAGAAACTAGGTCAAATAAAGGATTTTCCAATCCTAAGAATGTGTCTAGAAATATCCCTCTACATCATCAAATAACAAAGGCCATTACAGTTCACTTGCGCCAATAGAAGAAAAAATGATATGGGGGATGAGGAAGTACAATGCACAAGTTCAAATATAAAATGAGCTAAAGGTGCAAAGGAAGAGGAGAAGGCAAATTTTAAAATAAAATATGGGAGATTAATTTTAAAGCAAATGAGGTGAAGGAGGTCAAGCTTAATCCAGGTAAATCACCTTTTTTTTTTTAAAGAGAAAAATCCCTTGCGGGGCCGCCTTGGTCTGAGAGACCACGAACAGGGGGTTCTACATCGTCAAAGTCACCCGGGAGTCGCACCCGACCCTTCTCGCACCAACATTATCAATTGGATTTTGGATACCCAATTCAACTTTTTGGTAGGGTGGATATTTGAACCTGGGACCTCTCTTGGAGGATTTCCCTCTCCTCTCCAACTCACCTACAACACCTGGGTAAACTAATTTATAGTGGAAAACACCCCTTTTGAGGTGCCACTTTCAATAGGTTGGGCATAGGAGGAATGGAGCCTTGTCGGACTCTACCAGCACATAGGACATTCCTAACTATACCATATATCTGTAGGATGGAGACAATGGGAATGGAACCTGGGTCGGCCTCTACCAGCACCCAGGGAATTTACCACTGCACCACAACAAGCAGTGAGGTAAATCACCTTTATTATCCTCAAGTAGTTTAAAATATTTTTTTTACAAAAAAATGAAAGTAGTATGGAGTGTATCCCTTGCACTTTAGAATTTCAAGAGTAGTATAGTAAATAAAATCTTATGGAGGATATCCAAGGAAATTCAAGGTTTTTAGGTCAACATAATAAAGTGATGACTATGGAGGATCATCTATGCAATTTAGAGTTTTCAAGGTAACATAAAGAAGAAAATGCTAATGAGGCTATTCCTTACATTTTTTAATTTTTAGGGCAACATAAATCTTTCAAAGATAAGTCTCATTTTGAAAAATATGAAAAAATGGAAGAGATTGATGAAGATGAGAGTGTTGGTAGGAATGGAAGGATTCATAAAATAAGGAAAAAATATAAAAAGAAACTCAAAAGGATATTGATCTAGGAAGCCAAATAAAAATATCACAAGTGTTAACAAGAAGTGGGGCTAAGCCCACTAATAAAAAAAAAGTGATGATGATGAAATGATTTCATGGAATATTAGGGGTATGAATAAAACCTCTAAAAAAGAGTTACTAGGGAATTAATAGGTTGTTATAGCCCTAAGTTTATTTTAATACTGGAATAAAATTAATAAGTTAGGAATGTAAGGATGCTTTTAGGAATATTTGGAAGATAGGTGATTGTTTAGCAATTTCTTCTACATGAGCTTCAGGCGGTATTGTAATAATATGGGATAAATGCAAATGGGATGAACAACTATTAGAAGCAAAAACTAATTGGGTTGTTGGATTATTTTGTAGGAAAGAGAAAAATATCAAAGTAAGGGTTATAAATGTATCTACTCCAACTATACTTACTCCTCGTGGAAGATGTTTGATAGGCCTTAGTATATTTTGTCAAATACAATGATGATTCATTGTGATCTATGGATTCTTGAGGGTGATTTTAATATTGTTCTATCTCCTTTGGAAAATAAGGGTGGCATTCTAGGATGGTCTAAAAAAATGCAAGATTTTGTTTCATTTGTTAACTCAAATGAACTTTGGGATGTTAGTCTCTCAAGCTTTCAATATACATGGGATAATAGGCGCATTGGTAAAAATAATATAGCATAAAGACTGGATAGATTCTTGTTATCCAATAAATGGTTGCAAACAAAGTATACAATATCTTCAGATATTTTATTGCAAGTAGGATCAAATCACAAACCCATTTTTTTGACTTGTGAGTTACCTAATAATGGTCATCCAAAGCCATTTTGCTTCTAGTCTATGTGGCTCCAAGATCCTGATTTTTTCTAGATGGTTATTTTATGATGGAATGAATCAAAATTTGAAGGATCGTGTATGTACATGTTTGTTCAAAAGTTGAAATATATAAAGCAGAAAATGAAGATATGGAATGCCAAATATTTTGATAATATTTTTAAAGGAAAAAAAGAAATTGAATCCAAGCTCAAAAATTTACAAGAGAGTAGAAATTAATGGAATGGATCAAGATTTTTATGTGAACAAAAAATAATTACTTTCTGATTATCATAATGCATTAAAAATAAGTCATGTTGGTTCCAAAAATCTAGAGATAAATGGATCAAGGAAGGATATAGAAATACAAAATAAATTCATGCTACAACAAAAACACATTTTTTTATTTGCCATATAAAAATATTATAACTCTAGATGGAAGAAATATTGTGGACGAAGAAGATATAAGGAAGGAAGCAATTAATTATTTCAATTTTTTTTGTTAGATTCTATGCAAGATAAGGAGCCACAAGAAAACCTTTTGTAAAATATTCCATCAATTATCACTCAGGGATAAAATGAAATATTGATGAAGAAGATATCTATGGAGGAGCCCCATGAAGCAGTTTTCTCTTTCCATCATAACAAGGTACTTGGCCCCAACGCATTTCTTGCATTTTTCTTTCAAATTTTTTAGGATTTATTGAAGAGGGATATGTTAGATGTGGTTTAAGAGAAAGTAAGGTTATAATAAGTAATATCAATGCTACTTTTATTACCTTGGTTTCCAAGAAAGGCGAAACAAAATATTTTGATAATTTTCATCCAATAAGCCTTTGTAATATGATTTATAATATCATTTCATAAAATTATGGCAAACAAGTTGAAGGGTGTTCTAGGGTGTCTTATATTAGAGGAATAAGGTGGCTTTCTTCATGGTAAAAATATTCTTTATGGTATAATTATTGCACAAGAGGCCATACATTATCTTCATTCCATGAAAATACCAAGTATGCTTTTAAAATTAGATATGAACAAAGCATATGATAGGGTTTCCTAAAATTTTCTACATGCTATTCTCATAAAGTTTAGCTTTGATTATAGTTAGTGTGAGTGGATTAAATGTTGTTATAGGACTGTAAAATTTTCTATTTTAATCAATGGTGCTCCTGCTGGTACTTCAATTCATCTTGTGGACTTCGTCAATGTGATCCTATTTATTCTTATCTATTCATTATTCTGGCAGAAGCATTAGGGAGAGCCTTTTCAAAGGCAAAAATGGAAGGAAAAATCAAGGGTATTCAAATTGCAAAAATGATCCATTTGAATCTCATATCCACTTTGTTGATGATACTATTCTTTTGAGCCATCCCTTAGTCAATAAGGCCATGAAGTTTAAATCAATTATCATGCTATGAAAATAATACTGGATAGTTGGTAAATACTTCAAAATCTAGGATTTTTTATTAGTACTGTCGTAGATTTACAACAAATTATTGTGAATATTTTAGAGTTTAAAATTGGAAAATTTCCATCAACCTACTTGGGTATTCCTTTGTTTGAAAAAGAAAATAAAAAGGAGCTTTGGATCTCTTTTTTGGATAGAATGAAAGCTTGTTTGAAAATTTGGAAAGATAAGTTCTTAACCATGGCAAGAACGCTACAATTCATAAAGACTACTTTGTAATTAATTTCTATTTATATGATATCTCTTTCAAGAATACCAACAGGTATTGCATAAAAATTTGATAAAATTCAAAGAGACTTTCTATGGAAAGGTTGCGAGGAAAAATTTAGATTTCCTCTTTATAAGTGGGATAGGGTTTGCAAAGGAAAGAATATTGGAGGAGCAGGCTTGAGGAATTGTAGACTTATAAATTTGGAATTAGGAGCAAGGCTTGGGTGGATATTATTCATATATCAAGGAAAGAATTGGGTAAAAATATTACTTAAAAAATATAGAGGTTCTCTTGATGCAATGAAATTGTTTAGGCTAAGAACTCTACCCAAAGCATCGTCAACATGGATCTTCATATCTGAGATTTTACAATTGATAAAGAAATATATTAGATGGTTAGTCAATAAGGGGAGTTATGCAAATTTTTGATCTGATACCTGGTTGAAGCATTATCCTCTTATTTTTGACTCAAAATGGAAATCATTGGCTCAAGCGTGCCTAGCATGTGTTGGGATCCAAATTGACATCAGGTTAACTTGATACCACAACTGTCTATCTTCTATATTTCTTATTATGCTTGCACACACTAGTCATAACTTAGAACTCAACATTGGATGGACTAAATATTGCTCTAGCCCAACCTCTAGAGTAGGCTGGTTCCTTGTCAACTGACAGAGTGTTGACTCAATTAAGCTCAGTAATGGTTTTAAGATATAGGGTTAGAAAAGGTTTTAGGGTTAAGAAGTTATGATTAAACAAAAGTTTGGATAGAGCTAACAACATAGGCATCCATAGGGAAAACCTTTCACCAAATTATTTTTAGTGTCCCACACTCAAGATTAGCAACACCCAAAACAGGGTAATCTTTATACAATAAACACAAAGCAGAGATATGCTCCAAGAAGTAATTTCAACATCCACAATACTAACAATCCAATTTAGCAAAAATAGATTAATATCTATATTTAATAAAAATAAACCTCATGTAAGCACATATCTAATTAAAAAAATATTTCAATTGCTTTACAATTAGTAATTCAATATTAGTGGAATGAGAAAACCATAATAGTGTAGCACCCTAAAATTGGTGCAGTAAAACCTTAGTAATTACATTTACTCTAGTAAATAATTCAAATTCAAATTTTAACCTCCAAAACCGCTCCCAAACCATCGCTTAATCCGTTTCCTCCTTTCTCACGCCATTTTTAGAGTTTGTTTTGACCGTTTGACGATATCGTCGTCGATCAGACGATATCGCCTCATATTGGACGATTTCGTCTGGGCTAGGACGTCCAGACGATCTTGTCCCAAAACTAATTTTTCACAATTAGTCTCTGTTCCAACGGTGTCTCTAATCCAGGCATAAGCGTGTCTGCACCGTTAGAGACCCTCCCCGTTGGAGATCTCCCAAATAGGGATGATCTCCAACCTCCTAACCTCCCTCCTAAGCCTATTTAATCCTAAGCCCTCCCCTTAGCATCCCCCTGGCTGATATTTCCTATAAATTGACTTCACACACATTAAGACATCCTAAATTGCTATTTGCATTAGTTCTATCCAAATTTTGTTGCAGGTACCTTAGTATTTTTTAGCCGGAGCAAGCTTACATCGTCGCAGACGATCCTGTTCATATCGGAGGCGATCCTGTCCAATTCGAGATGATTTCGTACCAATGCAAGATGATTTTGACTGCAGTCAACATTGGGGCAATCAGTGCCGGAGTTTGCATTTCTTCATCCTTTTATTTTATGCATTGTTCTGTATTTAGTTAAATCTAAGTTTATTTCTTATTATTTTGCATCTTGGAGTTCACCCATTTAGATCAAATGCATAATTAAGTTATAATTGTCATTAAATTAGTATAATGCATTCATGTTTCTATTTATAATTTTTAGTTTGATATTGTTATTGTCATTTTACATTGTTTCCCTATGTTAGCATTGTTGTATTTTCTGTGTTTTGCACCTATTTCTCTGTTTGTAGGTCTCTGATGAATTCGTCAGATCTCAGACGATCTTGTCTGATATCAGATGATCCTGTCAAATCAGAGGCGATCCTGACTGCTTCAAAAATTAGAATCTTCATCAGACATCCGGATCAGGTATTGATCTTTAATCCATATTATTCTCTCTATTTTTTGTCTAATTTTGTTCTTCTGTATTCATTTAATCTGCATCTTCATATAGAATAGCTTAGATGCATTTTGGCCAAACCTAGGACTTGGATGTTTAAGGATAAAACTGAACACATAAAACACATTCCCAACCTAGGCGTGGAAACCGCCATTAAACGTTTCCCGGTGAACCCACCATCCATCGAAAAATCACCATAATACACCTCCCTCGAGAGGCGGGACCTTCGCAAGGCCTCTCAGTCCGAGGTACCGCGCCATCCTTTTCCCATCCTCCTTCCGGGCACGGATCCTATAGCCTGAAGGTAGGGATGCAAAAAATTTGGAGCGATACATTTTGGTGAACCCGATGTGAATACATTTTAAACCTTTTGAAAACAAACAAAAAATAAAAAATAAAAAAATATAAAACAACCAAAACATAGATGCATTTCAAATCATTTAAAACTAATAAGTTGCATATCATGTTTAGATGGTAGCTCCTAAGAAAATATTAGCAGTTACTATAAATGTTGAAAACCAATTAGTAGCCATAGAAATCAATTATGTGCTTAGTGTGCCTGAAACAGATAGAAATCAACTTTTGTGGGACGAACTTGATAGAAGACTTAGTGTCATTTCATCTAGGTCAACAAAACTTAAACAAATCAAGAGGCTAGTCCTAGATAGAATCCTCGGATCCTCATCAACTCGTCTTTTATCATGAACTTCGGAGAGCCTCGCCATAGATGGTTAGCTTATAGGAGAGCTCTTGTGTCTTCAAAATTGTTCACCTTCGAGGAATACCTCGAGAACGTAGCCATTATACACCAGTTCCTAGGTCGTGTAGAAGACCAAGAGGTTGTTCTTACGGATAGGGAAATATGGAATAGAGTTCCTTGAGCTGTGTTATATCGAGAGTATTGCCACGAGCTTTACTTCTATCAACCAGGATCTGAGACAGATAATATCACTATAGCTCTTTTCATTAAATTTTTGAAGGAAAATTTTCAATTTGAAGAAGAACACTTCATGACTCCTGAAGAACTCGAGCCCATTAATGATATTTATAAATTGTTTATAGAAAACTAGATCATTACTTTCAGTATTATTTCTTGCATTTATTGTGTTGTTGTTTATCTTTACAATATTAGTACAAAAACAAGAAAAAAACTAAAAAACATAACAAAAACCAAAGCATTTCATTTTAAATATTGTAGTAGGTATATAATTAATATATACCTCTTAAACTTGTTGCATATATATATATATATATATAAATATATAATAAATATATATATATTTTTATATATATATATATATATATATATATATATATATATATATATATATATATATATATATATATATATATATATATATATATATATATATGCTGAAATCCAAATTAAGCACAATGCCTAAACTTAGGAATGGTAAACAAACTGAAGGAGAAGAAGAAGATTGGTTAGAAGATAAAACTAGAAACCCAAATGACCTTCCCGAAGATCCAATTCCGGAAGGAGAAACTCTAGATCAACCGGAAGATGACCTAGGTGAAGACAATGAACAAGAAGAAAATGTTAAAGAGGATGGATCCTCATCCCCTAGAGTAGCTCCGGATGGAACTATTGCTTTTGACAACGTAGATCATTTCTAGAAATTTTTCAATAATAACATTGGTGTTCTTAATATGGCAGTTCGTATTGATAAAGGGCAAATTAGTGACACTCAAGCAGCCATGGAACATATGTTTGATGTGCACACTAATCCCTTGTCTTTCATTGATCAAGAAAGTGACAAGGCTGGACCATCCAATAGAGATATGGTCACTATGATTCAAAACATGCCAAAACAACAGGTTACCCAACCTCCTAAGGAACCTTTTATTGAGCCTAAAATCATTCCCACACAAAAGAAAACTTCCTTCACTGCTTTACTTCGCCAAACTATTGATCAATATGCTTCAAGTAAACAAAAACCTAAAATGAAGCCAAACACCAATTTTCAACAATCTGGAATACAACATAATACAACTTCAAAATTCCTTCATAACACCTTTCCTACCAACAATTTACACAATAGCAACATAGCATCTAATCTTCATGTCCCTCCATCATATGCTCACAAATCCCATATCAATGCCCTACCGAACCAATATGGTGGGCAAACTAGTAATCTGGAAGCCATGGTGAAACAGCTTAGCTTCGCGTATGGACCGGATAGATCCTTATCGTCCCTCGTACAATTATCGAGAGATATGTAGTCAACCTTTGGATCCCATAGTTGTAGCACAACCTTACCCTAAGCATTTTCCCATGCCCATCTCGCCTATATATAAAGGAACCGAAGATCCCATAGAGCATCTTCGCATGTTTAGGATAGCATGTCATGATATATCACATGATGACTTGCTATTACTAAAAATGTTCCCAAAAAGTTTAGGTGGAATGGCATTAGAGTGGTACTATCAATTGCCCACTCATTCTTTGAGAAACTTTGAAGAAACAGACTGAATCTTTTGTCCATCAATTTAGTGCCTACATCGAGAGGCATGTAACCATTAAAGATTTATACAACTTAAAACAAGACAAGGATGAATGTTTTGCCGATTTCTTAGCTCGATGGAGGCAGTTGATAGGAAAATTGCACTTTGTGCTACCTTATAGGGAAATGTTGGACATTTTTATCAATAATTTACAAGAACAAATATCTTATGAGTTATCAACTGCTACTTTAACTACCTTCGATCAGGCTATAGATTTAGCTCGAAGAGTAGAAGATGCCCTCATTAGGAGAGGCCAACTTAGGAAGAAGGATGATGAGAAAACATCCAAAAATTAGTATAAAAACAAACAAGTTGTAGGTGACGGAGTCACTGACAGCAAAAATGTTGCTAATATCAATGCAATGAAAACAACAAAAAAATTTATATTGAAACCTCCTGATAAGCCTCCTCGAGAATTTACTAGATTGAATCAACCATTATCAACTATTTTACCTCAATTACTCGAAAGAGGTTTGATCCAATTACCAACTATCCGGGAACCTGATCCAACTATACCCGGATACAGAGCTGACTTACACTATGATTTTCATAGAGGACCTGGACACTCTACCAATGCTTGTAAAAGGTTGAAACATAAAATACAGGATCTGATTGATAATAATGAAATGGAGGTGCAAGCCTTCCAACCTAAACAAAATGCTCCTAATAATCCTCAAAAGAACATTCCTCAAAATCAAAATCAAAATGCTAATCAAATCATTAGACATATTTCAACACCCTTTACCAAGACATGGTAAAGAGGTGGCAAATCAAATCGAACATCATAATGTTCCTCCTCCTACCCGATATGTAGGAACTATTAGCGGACATTTACTTAATCATGATCCTCAAATATTTGACACAACCTTATCCCTGGTCACAACCAGGCCCCTACATAATTCTCAAACCCCAGATTCTAGTGATGTAGAATCAGATACTGAAAGTGAAATAGACATCACTTCAAACCAATCGAATAGTTCTAAAAATGAATCAGATCCTATTCAACCTATCACAGATGCTATGGTTCCGTAAGAACCATTTCCTAGAAGAGTTACTACTCGACCCTCTTCTAATCAATTCCTCCTTGATGAACAAGCCATAAATGCTCGACCGAGACCAGTTCAACGTCTTCAATATAACATTGTAGGTACCATTGGAGTCGTTACCCGACAACAGGCTCAAAATTCTCAACAAGAACCAAACCAAAATGATGGATCAGCTCCACTTGTTTTGAAAAATCCCAATAAAGGGAATCATACTTCTAATGTTCAACCTAAACCCCCTTACAATATTAATGAGCAATTATCCAATACTACAGCCAAAATTTCCCTTTTGGATTTATTAAGATCTTCTCCTACCCATAGGGATGAGTTGATGCTTACATTAAGCCAAATGATGGTACCTCAAAACATTCAACCTGAAGCCATGGCCAATACTATCATCACTCGAGAAGTTGATTGTATTGACTTATGGGATAAAGATATCCCACAACATAGTTTACATAAGGATAATCCCTTATATATTACTGCTCTAATTGGAGATGTAGCTATTAAAAGAGTCCTGATTGATAATGGTTCATCTCTAAACATTTGCACTTTTGACTTCTACCAACGATTTGGCTTTAGAAGTGATGAAATGAAGAAAACTGACATGATTATCAAAGCTTTTAATGACGAAACACAAGAAACGTGTGGAGTTATTACCATCCCATTGCAAGTTGGTCCTCAAACTCTAGATATGACCGTGTTTATTGTACATTGCCCCGCATCGTACAATATACTCTTGGGTCGTCCTTGGATCAATGCAATGCGGGTTGTCCCATCAACTTTACACCAATGTGTTAAATTCGAATTTAAAAATCAGTTGGTCACTATCCATGGTGACCCTAGACCCTTTGATATGTGTGCTTTGGCAGAACCCGTTGGAGTGCAATTTTGCCCCGCTCTGTCATCCACACATCCTAATTCTTATTTTTCATCTAAAATCGTGAAACACACACCCATAACTTCACCTATTTCCCTCCATTAATTTCATCCTCATATATAGATCAACAATCTTCTAAACAAACCACTCTAGAACCTCAAAAAGATCTTCAATCTACAACCAATCCTTCATGTTCTATCCCTATAATTTCAAAACCTATAGACCCATCTCTTAACACTTCCACATTTTCAACATCTATCATACCTTCCACATCTAAAGATATAGGGAATGATCCTTCTACATCTTATGCTCTTTCTGATGAACTTTTACCAGATCTATCCACAATCCTAATATCAGAAAAAACAAATGCTTTCATGCAAAATTCAATTCTTTTAAATAACTTGTCGCCATCTCCTCGTACTTTGGGCCTCCCACAACCTATGGGAAGTATTTACCAAGTCGGGAGTTGTGCCTTCATTTATAAAGGATATGACTGGGGAAGAATCCCTCGAAATATCAAAACTCATCATGAGGGATATGCTCGGTGTTATTTTACCAATGAATATATTAAAGCTAAACCCATAATGCTTAAAATGGGATATAAAGGGAAAGGCTTGGGACCTTTCCAAAATGGCATGAAAGAACCTTTCGAGGTAGAACCATGGCCTGCCCGCTGTGGTGTGGGCCTATTTCCTAGTAAGGGTCAACCCTTTCCTTTTGAAGATGATGATCAACTCATATGTTATCAAGATTATTTGGATAGGTGTGATGATTTGCCTCTAAAAAATCAGCCATTTACATGTAACATGCTATCCATAGCTTACCCCGAAATGATTGTCGACTCCGATGAGGAGTTGGAAGGAGATATCTTCCACGATGTCTCCGTTGAAGAGATGTTACACAATGGATTTTATTTTGATGGTTCTATACCAACTATAGCCCAACTTGAGGCCACTAATCCTCAAGATGAATTATCCAAATTAACCTTACAAGAATTATAAGAATTGGGCGTTTCACCCGCCCCTCCTAATTTTGAAAGAGATCTACACATGGAGGTAGAAAACGTCATTAAAATTAATATTGGAACTGAGGATAGTCCTCACATAATCAATATTGGATCAGAATTAAGTCAAGAAAAACAAGAACAATACATTGCATTCCTTAAAGAATATGAAGATGTCTTCGCTTGGACATATGAAGATATGCCAGGTCTAGACCCTTCTGTAGTCATGCATCACCTAGTGGTCCATCCGGATGCTAAACCCGTTAAACAAAAACTTAGAAAAATGCATCCCAAAGTGGCTCTGCTAGTCAAAGGGGAGTTAGAAAAACTCCTGAATGTTGTTTTTATACAAGCTATTGATTATGCTGAATGGATCTCAAATGTAGTTCCAGTCACCAAAAAAGAAGCTACCAAAGTTAGGGTTTGCACAGATTTTAGAGATATTAACGTCGCATGCCCTAAAGATGACTTTCCTCTTCCAAACATGGATCAAATCATTGACTTTACCGTCGGGAGTGGGATGATGTCCTTAATGGATGGATTCTCCGGTTATAATCAGATCGAGATAGCTCCTAAAGATCAAGCTAAAATAGCCTTTATTACCCCCTGGGGTACCTTTTGTTGGAAAGTGATGCCATTTGGCTTAAAGAACGCAGGTGCAACATATCAACGAGCTATGACTTATATTTTTCATGATATGATGCATGATATCCTACATGATTATGTAGATGATATTATAGCTCGCTCTATTAATGAAGATAATCATTTAGATGATTTGAGAAAAGTTTTTAATCGATTACGAGAATATCTTATTTGATTAAATCCAACTAAATGCATATTCGTAGTTAAGTCCGATAAACTATTAGGGGTTTTAGTTTCTTTACGTGGTATCGAAATCGACCCTCTCAAGATTGCGGCTATCACTGATATGCCCGCACCTACTAATATATCTAAGTTATGAAGTTTACAAGGTAAGCTTCAAGCCATCCGTCGCTTCATCGATAAGCTGGCGGACAAAACCGGTCCCTTTCTTAAACTTCTTAAGAAGGATGTCCCTTTTAATTGGGATGACGAATGTAGAGAAGCTTTTAAACTTCTCAAACAATACCTCCTTAATCCACCTGTGCTTTCATCGCCTAGACCTGATCGCCCATTTCTCCTATATATTTCAGCTTCAAATTCTGCCTTAGGAGCTATGTTAGCTCAGCTTGATGATGAAAAGAGAGAACGTGCTAATTATTACATTAGCCGAACCTTCGTCAGTTATGAAACCCGCTACACAACATTAGAAAAATTATGTCTAGCAGTCGTGTTTGCTATGCAAAAATTACGCCATTATATGCTTAGTCAGAAAACTTATGTCATTGCTAAATATGATCCCTTAAGGTATCTCATGAGTCGACCTTATTTATCGGGTCGCACAACCAAGTGGGTTCTTGCTCTAAGCGAGTTTGATCTCACATTCATAGGATAGAAGTCTATTAAGGGTCAAATCATAGCAGATCAATTAGCTGCTGCACCCTTAGAGTCTACCCATCCCCTCATCATTGAGTTTCCTGATGAATGCCTTCAATTAGAGGCAGACCATATTGAACAATGGTCCTTATACTTTGATGGAGCCCGATGCATGAGTGGGGCTGGTGTGGGTATTATCTTAATATCCTCACAAAAACATCTTATTCCTCTGTCCTTCAAATTAACATTTGCTTGCACTAACAATACTACTGAATATGAAGCTCTAATCCTTGGATTACGAGCTACCTTGGCACTAAAAATTAAACATCTATTAGTTTTTGGTGATTCTCAACTTGTCATAAACCAAATTAATGAAGTTTATTAGACCAGAGATGATAAACTATGCCCATATAAAGCCTATGTTTTACAATTAATGTCTCTATTTGATCAAGTTACCTTGGAAGCTATTCCTCGAACTTGCAACCGTGTAGTTGATGCTATGGCCGCAGCTGCATCTCTCCTGCCCTTGGAGTTAGATGATGAATATGCCACTATCATTATTCATCGACTCTAGGAACCCGCTTCAAATAAGTCATGCTTAGAACCTTTGGATGTGTTTCTAATCAATGAAATTACTCCTGAACCTTGGTATATGGACATATTTGATTTTCTCCAAAATGGGACTTTTCCTGCCAATTTTAATAGAAACCAGCGTCGGTTATTACGTAGACGAGCAAGTCGATTTGTAATAATTGGCAATACTTTATATAGGAGATCTTTTGAAGGTATCCTATTAAGATGTTTGAATTTAGAAGAATCCAAATCAGCCTTGAGTGAAGCCCACGATGGATCTTGTGGAGGACACTTCAGTGGTAGTGTCATTGCTAAAAAGCTCCTTAGGATAGGATACTTTTGGCCTACCATGGAGAATGATGCACATGATTATGTGCGCCATTGCGACAAGTGCCAAAAACATGTTGACCTTGTCCACGCGCCTGCATAAGAACTGCAGGTTATTTCATCTCCTTGGCCCTTTTCAAAATGGGGTTTAGATATTATTGGAAAAATCAATCCTGTGCCATCTGATGGACACAAATTCATCATAACCACCACTGAGTATTTCACAAAGTGGGTTGAAGCTATGCCTTTAGCTTCCTACACTGGCACACAAGTCTCTAAATTTATTTTTAATCAAATCATTTGTAGGTTCGGAATTCCTGCAAATCTCATCTCTGACAATGGAACTTGTTTCAAAAATAAATATGTTAAAAAATTATGCCAAAAATATAAGATTCAACATCGCTGGTCCACTCCCTATTATCCTCATGGTAATGGTCAAGCAGAAGCATCTAACAAAACCTTAATCAAAATTCTCAAAATATTGGTTAATAAAATTGGCCATGACTGGCACATTCAGTTATATCCAGCCTTGTGGGCCTATCGAACTAGTGTTCGAACCCCCACTGGAACTTCACCTTTTGTTTTGGTTTATGGTGCTGAAGCCATTTTTCCCTTTGAATTAGAAGTTCTTTCTTTGGCTCTACTACTTCAAGATACCAAAGTAGGAGATGAATATCGAGCTGGTAGACTCAGTCAGCTGGAACTCCTAGATGAAAAATGCATTAATGCTTTGGAGCATCTTCGTGCCTACCAAAACAAGCTTAAAAGATCATATGCTAAAAAAGTTCGTCATCGATCCTTTGAGATCGGCAACCTTGTTTTAAAAGAAAATAAAAAAAATACTAATGCATCTAAGGACCTTAAAGGTAAATTTGAGACTAACTGGCTTGGACCATACATTATCACTGCTAAATTTGAATTAGGAGCATACAAATTATCTACCTTAGATGGTAAAGAACTTAAAGAACCCATGAACATTTTGCATCTTAAACGTTACTATGTATAAATTTGGTCATTTCATCCTTGTATATATTTGTTTAAAATATTTCAAAATCACTATTTTGTATTTCTTTCAATTTATAAATTCAAAAACACCAAAAAAAAACACCAAAAACATTCATAATCATCAAAATCTTCAAAACTATTTGTTACATTTATTTATGGCACTTGTTAAATCTTTCAAAAACAAAAAAATAATAATAAAAATAAAAAAATAGCAATATTCTTGACTCTTTCGAAACCAAAACAAAATAAAGAAGAAAGAGAGAGTCAACATTCTCAAAACTTCTCAAAAAGTATTTATATATATTTCTTCTTACAAATGTTGCAGTTATATGTTTCAAATTATTTTGGATAAATTAGCATTTATTTGGAATCCCTCACTTTCACAAACACAAAATAAATATCCTGGATTTTATCTGGCATGATTACTAATCTCTCTTATATCAAAGTTCACAAAATTCAATTAAATAAAGTTTGAGCACAGAGAATTGATCTTGTTATTTACTTAAACCAAGCACATCTTTTCACAATAAAATGATTATATTTGTAATTTCCATGCTTTGCTACATAGTAGAAGTGGTTTCTTGAGCGAAAAGTTTCCCCCGCTATCCTATCATGCACATGGTCTAGAATCTTTGAGAATTGGCAAAAGGACAAGCTCACCCCTACCCAGAATAAAAATCCCTTGCTCTACAGCTAATCCGAGCAAGTATCCTTAGCATAGAACAAAAAGAAAAAGCAAAGTTCAAGAAAAAGAGAAAAAAATAAATATATTATTTTTATCATTACAACATTATCAAGCAAAAAAATACAAAAGAAAGCAAAAGAAAACAAAAGCAAAAGCAATAAAATCCCTTTCCCTACCCTTTGAAAAGAAAAGAAGGGTTGATGAGCTTGAATCCCTGGAATTCTCAATTATTCGAAAATTGTGAGGTAAGCCCCATAACAGGTGGTTTGTGCCCAACCCGCTTGGCCTTGGGTAACTCCTAGCGTGGCGATATGTCTGTCACATTAGCAACCTTATTTTGTACGGACCTATGTCTGCTTATGGATTAGCTAGCTCTTGATAATCCGACTTACATAGTAGTCTAGTATGGTTATATGCATGTACATCATGGTTAATGAACACTTATTTGGTTCATTCAAATCACTTGTATCATATTATCTTGCTCAAACTGGTAAATGAATAATGCAATTGCACACACATTTTTTATTTGAGATATTTTGTGTATCATTATGATAAATCAAGATCGGAAATGAATTCACATATGCACATGGGATTCCTTATAAATCTAACTTTTGTCTTTAAGATACTTTGAAATATTTTTTTTGCAAATTGTTTGGAATAAATTTATTTTCTTCTTTAAAAATACAGTTGTTTAATCTAAAGACAACTACATGCATAATAGAAAAATCAAAATTCCTTTCAAAACCATACAATCAAAACATATATATATATATATATATATATATATATTGTCGACTTTCGCGACGATGGTATAGTTCCAAAACCAAAATTGGAATTTTATGCCTAGCGTAAGTCCTTATCTTCATATTTTCTGTTTATCAAAAATCAATCATGCAATAAAACTATCTCTTTTTGGATTTCACGATGATGGTATAAGTCTATACCTACATATTCTATGCCTAGCACAAACCATTGTACCAATTTTTATTACCCATTCATTTAAAAATCAATCCATGAAAACCATATGACTTAAATCATTATGTTATACAATTATGCTTTAAAACAAACAAACATTATCACTATTTCATGTCATTATGTCAACCTTCAATTTTGCAATGATGGTATAATTCCTAGGGAATTATCCAAAAATTTTATCACACTTAGGAATTTATGCCTAGCAAAAATCATTTTAACATTATTTCATGCATACTATTTTTATGAAAATCTGAAAACAAACCATCATCATCATCATTTGCACCATTGCACCAAAGTCTTAAGACAGTCTCTTAAGCACTCTTTTTTTTTTAACAATATTTCTATACTGGGATTAGCTTGACGACCGAGTGAGCGACGACTCCATGAAATGGTCTTGAATAGCGACAATGTCCTTTGAAATTATTGTTAAAAGTCCTCTTTTATTTTTTATCATCACATCATCAACAACCAATTTGTTTTATCAGATTCTTTCATTTAAAATCTTACAACATGACATTCAAACCATAATATTTCAAAACGACATAATTACATGAATCATCAAATCAATCAATCAAACATAAGAGCATCATAAAAATACATAAGACAAGTCATATGATCAAAAATATCTCATATATATATATATATATATATATCTCAACAATATATGTACATCATCTCAAAACCGGATCGATATGCCACAATCTATACCTCGGCATACTCAATCCTCTCTCAAAAATAATAAAAACTATATCTCAATCTATACAGTGTAGTGCAGTAGTCTAGCCTCGAGAACCCCTCGAGCTCTTAGCCTCATCTCCTCCCTCGCCCTGAGGTGGACGAGGTGGCCCCATCGCAGTCTGTGTGGTACTACGAGTCCTAGTCATGGATCGGGATGAAGTCCTTGATGACACCATCCTGATCGGATCTACGATGGTAGCCGAAAATGGTAATCTCTCCTCATGTAGCACCATCTGGTGGTATAGTGTCTGATAGAAAGTGATTTTGGCAATAGCCCATGCTAGCTCCCGAGTGCTCGCCCCTCCGCCCCATGCTCTGAGGCATGCAATCTCGTCTCTGAGCTGTGTCACCTTAGCTCAGTGTCATGCAACCTCCTCTTGCAGGGTCTGCACCTGTGCCTGGAGACGGACTGTCTCTACTCGGAGAGTCACTGTCTCACTGCTCTCCCCAGTGTCGACACCCTTGCCCTTATCGGGCGATGGTGGCCTCTCTCTCTATGGAGAAGGGGGTCTCTCCTCCCTCCTCTCTCACTGCCATGACCTTTGCTGAGCCTATGGTCTCCTCAGATCTCTCCCTCTGCAACCCTGGGCCGCCTCCATAGCCACTTGGCATCACCTCCCCATCTGACACACAATTGCATGAATAGGACCCTAAGCCCTCATCATCCGAGGAGGGCGGATGCCTATGTACTAGGCATCGTTGCCGTCTGCAACCCCTACATCATCACCATCCACTAGCTGTATGGGGGCATTGTCTACGTCCTGACTCTAGAAGTGCTACATATCTAGAGCCTCGCTGATCGTAGTGTTATCTCGGACAGTCCAAAAAAACTCGTAATCCCTGAGAGATGGGATCCCCTGCTGTAGACCGAACTATCACAAAACTCGGTCGTAGCAATGGAGCTCCACCTCTCCCCTCTCCATCCTCAACCAACAAACTTGCTTGATGCGAGCTAGCTCTTGTCCGTCCTCGGTCCACCCTGGATAGCCCCTCCAAGGCCTCCAGGTGATCTAGTCTGGGACAAGGTCATCCAGTAGTCTCCAAGACATCGACAGATCAATCCGCTGTTGTGCCCCTCTCCAGAGCCACCAGTAGAAAACTTGAGGCCTCTCCCCATCAACCCCTATCAAAGGAAGCCCTACTGGCCTCCTCAATGCAATGTGCTCCCAGCACCAAACCTGTAGAAGCGATGTCATAACTAGACATCGATCGCCTTTGTACACAACCCCGTGTAGGATCCTGTACAGCCGGCATAGAACAAAATTGCCCCAAGAAAATTTGTAACCATGGTATCGCATGTCGCAGATCACATCTGCTAGCACCCATGGTACCCTACACCCGCTCTGGTGGCACAACAAAAGTCCACCCACCACTCCAACCAAAACCCGTGTGAGTCTGGATGCCCCAGGCATCTGACGCAATGCCTCGATGTTCACTCTGCCCTTCTCTAGGGTGAAGCTCGGATCGCCACACAACCACATCATAGCATGGCCCTGATTGGCCGTAGGTGTGATCAACCGTCCTTGTATGGGGATCCTCAAGATCCTCCATACATCCTCCAATGTGGGAGTCATCTCCCCTGTGGGTAACTAGAAATAGGAAGAACCCGGATACCACCTCTCTGCCAGGGCTGTCAGTAGCCCCATTTCTATAGAAACTTGTGGCATTTCTGCCACATGCTGTAAGCCGACCTGAGCCAGCTGATCCCGCTCTGCCTATGATAGAGCGGCCAAGTCATCTCTCAACCCACCGTATTTCCATTCTTTGCTCTTTAGTAAACCTCTTTGCAACATAAACAACACAACAAAAATCATTAATAAAAACTCAAGTGATTAATAATGCAAGTTAAAATAAGTTCAATTTTACAAATGATGATATCGTCCACTATTGGACGATATCGTCCCAAATTTGAGCAAAATCGTCTCCGATTTTGCAAGCCAAAATCGTCCCTAATTTGATGAAATCGTCCCCCTTTCGTCGATTTTGGCCTTCGATGAAATTGGCGAACTTGAGATGATTTCGTCTCGATGATGTCGACGGCCCAAAAATGGCCGCGATGCTCAAAATTTATTTAAAATCAACCTAAAAAGTATGTAAATTCAAATTAAAGCATTCTCAGCTAAGTTTAGACTCTTACCCATAGCCCGCGTCGGACCTCTATCGATCTGTGCGCTGTCTCCACCATTTTTGCTTGTAGAGCTCCAGAAACCAGAAACATGAACAGTAAAAATGAATTAGGGTTTTACCCTATTTTTCTTAATTTTATTCAAAACACAATTAAAAACAATTAAAATTTTTGCTTTTTCGCATTTTTACCTCAAACGTTCGATTTGGGTGAAAACATGGAGGGGGCACCATGGTTAGCTGTCGTACGATTTGACTAAGAATCGTCGCCTAAAAATAGGAATAATTTTTGCTTTCTCGTAGATCGAGAAGAACTCATCTTTAACGCATTTTCTTCAAAAAATTCACTAAAGAGGGGGCAAAATGTAGCACCCTAAAATTGGAGCAGTAAAACCTTAATAATTACATTTACTCTAGTAAATAATTCAAATTCAAATTTTAACCTCCAAAATAACTCCCAAACTGTCGCTTAATCCGTTTCCTCCTTTCTCATGTCATTTTTAGAGTTTGTTTTGACCGTTTGACGATATCGTTGCCGATCAAACGATATCGCCTCATATTGGATGATTTCATTTGGGCTAGGACGTCCAGACGATATTGTCCCAAAACTAATTTTTCACAATTAGTCTCTGTTCCAACGACATCTCTAATCTGGGCAGAAGCGTGTTTGCACCGTTAGAGACCCTCCTCGTTGGAGATCTCCCAAATAGGGATGATCTCCAACCTCCTAACTTCCCTCCTAAGCCTATTTAATCCTAAGCCCTCCCCTTAGCATCCCCTTGGCTGATATTTCCTGTAAATTGACTTCACACACATTCAGACATCCTAAATTGCTATTTGCATTAGTTCTATCAAAATTTTGTTGCAGGTACCTTAGTATTTTTCAACCGGAGCAAGCTTACATCGTCGCAGATGATCTTGTTCAGATTGGAGGCGATCTTGTCCAATTCGAGACGATTTCGTACCAATGTGAGACAATTTCGACTATAGTCAACATTGGGGCAATCAGTGCCCGGAGTTTGCATTTCTTCATCCTTTTATTTTATGCATTGTTCTGTATTTAGTTAAATCTAAGTTTATTTCTTATTATTTTGCATCTTGGAGTTCACCCATTTAGATCAAATGCATAATTTAGTTATAATTGTCATTAAATCAGTATAATGCATTCATGTTTCTGTTTATAATTTTTAGTTTGATATTGTTATTGTCATTTTACATTGTTTCCCTATGTTAGCATTGCTATATTTGTTGTGTTTTGCACCTATTTCTCTGTTTGCAGGTCTTTGACGAATTCGTCTGACAAATTCGTCAGATCTCAGACGATCTTGTCTGATATCAGACAATCCTGTCAAATCAAAGGCGATCCTGACTGCTTCAAAAATTAGAATCTTCATCAGACATCTGGATCAGGTATTGATCTTTAATCCATATTATTCTCTCTATTTTCGGTCTAATTTTGTTCTTCTGTATTCATTTAATCTACATATTCATATAGAATAGCTTAGACGCATTTTGGCCAAACCTAGGACTTGGATGTTTAAGGATAAAACTGAACACATAAAACACATTCCCAACCTAGGCGTGGAAACTGTCATTAAACGTTTCCTGGTGAACCCACCATCCATCGAAAAATCACCATAATACACCTCCCTCAAGAGGCGGGACCTTCGCAAGGCCTCTCAGTTCGAGGTACCGTGCCATCCTTTTCCCATCCTCCTTCCGGGCATGGATCTTATAGCCTAAAGGTAGGGATGCAAAAAATTTGGAGCGATACAAATAGCATTAGCAAAAATATGATTTACAGCTCAAACTCTCAATACATATATCAAATATGACAGTTCTTGAGTCAAAAATCTGAGTAACGCTCCTTCCATTAATTTGCAAAATATGTTACACAATAAGGCAAGCAAACACTCTAGAGCCAACCCTAAAAATTAAGGGTTCAACATCTATATATAGTTTTTACATTAAAATAAAAAGGTGAAGCATTACAAGTATTAGACCATTCCAGATTAGCAAAATGCTATGGTGGCATCATTTCATTCACCTTCAAGGTTCTAAAAATTTTCTCAATATCGCATGCTATGGCAGCTCGGTTCTGCAAGTTGTTGGTTATGTAATGGTAGTTAGCATCCAATCAATTAAAAACAAGATCTAAGCTGTTCATATTTCTTGAGGACTTCATACTATCATAGATCTGCAATTTCTCAGTTTCTTGGTTCTTGGCTCCATGGATGCTTCGTCTACTCACTCAAATCAGTTGGGTCTCGTTTGCCAAGAATCCTCTTTTTTATACTCAAGAAAATATCAGCATGATATCAATCATTGATGCACTTGTGAAAGACTACGATTAAACCTTAGTAAATATTTGTAGACGAGCAACATAGAACATGTCGTCGAGCCATAATTTGAAGAACGCTGACATTAGCCTTGACTGTGTTGGCCAGTGGCGTGGAGTATATATGAAAATACACTAAGTATTGAGTGGAATGGAGCATGTCACCAAACCGCTCGCGTAGTTATTCAAACTCTTTAACTTCACTTTCACATCCATGGCATAGAGCATACATCGTAATTCACTCCTCGATATCCGCTCCTCAAGTTTTGATCCAAGTTGACCGTGAAATGGAGCATGTCACCAAGCCACTCAAGAAATAATTAAAAATGTTGCTTTGCACTGTGCCATTCCTTTGCACTTATTTTGGGTGTTTTAACCCTTTTGACTAGCAAAAATGGAGCATCTGTTTTGATCCACTTCAAAATAAACATGGAGCTCAGTGGCGTGGAACATATTCGACACTTTGTCACTTTAGTGCACAGGATGGGGTAATGTGCGCTAATCCAATCTTTGGAGGATGTTGATGTCAACTTTTTCTTGGTTTGACAATGGTGTGGAACATTTGTACTAAGCCATTGTAAAATGCACTAAGTACTAAGCGGCATGGAACACCTTGCTTATGTTGTTGCAAAAAAATACTAAGTGTTGGGTAGATGGGAGCATCTTGCGCTGGGCCACTCTAAAATACACAATATCCTGAGCAGTTGGGAGCATCTTCGTGCCTTAGAAAATATTTTCACAAATTTTACTAAGGATGTGGTCATTTTGGGCCTACATTCTAGCACCTCCCGGGTGGATTTGCTTACAAAGCCAACGAACTCAGAGTCTTATCCATTGGGCATCAGGAGTAAAAAAATACAAATATTCGAGCAATGCTTGATAGAATAATTTCTATATGACCATTACCCTTTGAAAACTTTATGAAGCCATCCATAGGATAATTTTTTATATGGAGATTATACTGGAAATAATGATATTCATCGCTCCTTCAAAACTGCTCTATGTCAAGCAAAACATAACACTATTATCCCTTATAAGCCTTATAAAAATGACCAAAATATCTTTATGAAACTTTCATTCTCTACTCTTTTACCTCATTCTTTTTGTAGGTCTAAAATTCACACACTCCTTTCCTTCAGGTTGATGGATCCGCACCTCAAAGGGGAATATGGGAATGATAGGTCTACACCTTGAAAGAGAGGTACTTGATCATACCTTCTTATGGTGATTTTTTGATGAATTAGGTGGGGTTCACCAAGAAATATTTTATGGCAGTTTCCATGCCTAGGTTTTGGAATTTGTTTTGATGTGTTTCTTTTATCAAATCTCACATACACCTAGTTTGGCCAATATGCAACTATATTAACCTATATGTAATTTTGATTTATATGAAGACATCAAATAGTAGAAAAGTAAATTTAGATGAACTATGCAGTGCTTAAAATAATTTTAAACTCTGACCTATATCCGAAAGTCTGATGTAGTTTTTGATTCTTTGTTGCAGGTAAAATCGATCAAAATCCAGCAAGATTGGGTGATCCGATTCTGCTAATCGAATGGTCCGATTATGCAGAAATCTACCCGATTAGGGCAGAAAGTTGTAGTTTGACAACTTTGATACAAAAAATAGTAGATTTATAGAATAATATGCATCTACTAAACTAAATTGTAGAGAATAATGAATTTGAAGGATCAACAAATGAATTATCGAATATGACTCTATGCTAAATACATAAATACTTATGGAAAAACAACAAAATGTGAATGTAAAAGCTAAAGTATCAATAACAATGAACTTAAAATGATCTAATGAACATTACATATGATTTTAAACAGAAGAACAGAGAATAGAGAATGCAAACACTAAGGTTTGGATGCCCCCAAGCAACTAAACAACATGGATGTGTGATGCAGACAAAATCGTGTAGCTTTGTCAAAATCAAGCGAAATGATATTGAAATTAGGTGGAACGATATCAAAATTGAGCGATACGATATCACACAAATTTGACCGATGCACAACTTGAACCTACAAAAACACAACAAAATAGCAAAAATAACAGATGAAATTATGCGGATGTTCCAGGGGGAATCCGAGGTGAGGAGCCTAGATTAAATAGGAAGAGATCAGCTGAGGGGTTGGACTAAAATTGAAGGGGGGTTACAACCTCCTCTATTTTGGATGAAATCAGTTGAACCAATCCCGCAACCGCTGTGTAGTTGCCCAGGTAGAGACAAAGAGGTTACAACCATATTTTTTCACCTTGCTAAGGCAGATATTTTTTAGTTTTGGACAAAATCGGGTGACCCGATTTTGTGCAAAATCTATCGATTTTGCACGAGGGCTAAAACAAACTAGTACCGAGAATGAAAATTGAGGCGGTAATTTGAGGATAGTTAAATTTTATTTTTCAAATGTTTATTAACTTAGGTTTGATTAATGTGAGTCATTTTTAGGGTGCTACATTTTGCCCCCTCTTTAGCGCATTTTCAAAAGAAAGTGCGTTAAAGAAAAGTATGACATGCTTTATGAGAAAGCAAAAATTTATTGCACATTTTGTTGATGATTTCAAGTTTTATTGTTAAATTGTTTTAGGTATGATACCCCCTTCAAGTTTTTGCATCAAATTCTATATTTGGTGGAAAACTCAAAATTTTTGAATTTTAGGGTAAAAGTGAATAAAATGAAGAATTAGGGTAAAACCTAACTTATTTTCATTTTACTACTTCATTTTAGGTAATACCCCCTAGTGATTGAGTATACCGATTTTGGAGATTGTGGACCAGTTTAACTTTGTCTTGTACATGGACTTTTGATATATCTTTATATATATATAAATATATATATATATATATATATATATATATATAAACCTTCTTGTCTTATGATTTGATTATATTTGATTGAATTTTTATGATGTTTAAATTTCTCATAATCATGCTTTTAATTTAAGTGTTTTGATCATGCTTAAAATAAAAATTGACTTGAGTTTTTGTAAATGTGTTTTTGAAAGATGTTTTTGAAAAATAATGAAATAAATGGATTAGCAATGTTCCTCAGAGGATGTTGTGCTATTATATGACTGTTGGTGGAGATCAATGCTCATTGAATCATGAAGTGAATCCTGCTGTGAAGAATTTTGTATTGCTAATAATAGAAATGTTTTTGTGGTGCTCAAGTATAATCTTGAGGCTTATGGTGATAAAAGAAGATGTTTGATTTTTTATTTTGAGATAATTTGACTTGTAAGAAATATTTTGATAAGTTTATTAGTTGTGATTTAAGCATGAAAATTTGGGAAGGATGACTTGCGCTAGGCATGAACTTCCTAGTGTGAAATTTGAGTAGAATAATTCCTAGGAATTATACCATCATCGCGAAGTCAAAATGCAGTGCATGATAGTGTGAAACTATTTATTTTGAAGACATAAGTTGATATAAAAAAAATTATTTGTATCACATATTTAAGAAGATTAATTAAATATGGCGGTTTAGACTTTAAAATTGAGAAAAATGACTTGCCCTAGGCATAGAATTCCTAGTGTGAAATTTTAGAAGAATAATTCCTAGGAATTATACCATCATCGCGAAGTCAAAGAAAAATGCGATGCATGATAAATAATTTTGGACTACAAGTTCTTTTGGAGTGAGCTATTTTTGAGATTTTGAAGAAATGAATGATGATAAAATGTTGTCTAACAAATTTCAAAGAAATATTTTAACTTATTTCTAAGACAAATTCAAATTTATCAAGAACCAGTGTGTGATAAGTGAATTCATTATCCATATTGATTTGACACAATGATACAAAATATCTCAGGGATCAAATATGTGTGCTTGTGAAATTTATTTACCTATTTTGAGTAAGGTAGTGATACAAGCAAACTTTTATGAACCAATGTGTGTGCAAGTGAAATATTCATTAACAATGATTTGTGCATGCCATTGTACCAACTACTATGTAAGTCAAGTTACCAAAAGTCAGCTAATCCACAAGCGAACATTGGTCTGTACAAAATAAGATTGCTAATGTGACATACATGTCACCATGTGAAAGGTATTACCTTATGGATTTCAAATAACTAAGGAATTCCAGGGATTCAAGCTCACTACCCCCTTATTTTCTTCAAATTGTTGGAATAGGGATTTCTTGTTCATTTTTGAACAAGGGGATTTTATTAATTCTCTTTTTCTTTCTCTTTCTTTCTTTTTCTTTTTATTTTTATTTTTTTTTCTTTTTCTTTTTTTTTGTCTTTTTATTTTTTTTTCAGGATACTTGCCCAAATTAGACGTGGGGCAAGGGATTTTATTCGGGTAGGGGGGGAAGCTTGTCCTTTTGCCAATTCCCAATATTCTAGACCATGCATAATAGGATAGCAAGGGAAACTTTTAGCTTAAGGAACTAAGACTACTATGTAGTATCCTTTTCGAATTTGCAACAAATCATTTTTAATATGTGAAAGTGTGTTCTTGGTTCAAGAAGTAGCAAGATCATTTCCCAAAACTCAAAATTTATTTAGTGAAATAATAGTGATTTTTGATACAAGAGAGATTTATAATCAAATCAACAAAATAAAAATTATGAAAGATGTAAATTAAGTGCATGGTTCAAGATAACTTTTGAATTTATCTAAAATAAAATAAAATATAACTTGGGTTTTTGGAAGATAACACACACTGATGCAAAATGAATAACTTAAGAATTTTGAGATTATCAAAGCAGTGTAGGGAAATGAAGCCTAGAAAATTATGCTCTAGAACTATATTTCTTTAGGCATCCTATATGAAATAAAATACTAGAAAGAACTTGGGATACCCTCACTTTTGGTTATGAAAGTTTATATTCAAATTCAATACCCTTTGTCACAAAAATCGCATAGAAATCCTAGGAGAAATTTAAGCCTTGGCTTCAATGGAATGGTAATGGACTATGTAATGAGTTATCTCTAAGCCTTTAGTCACTCTGGTGGTCCCCCATTGTCATGCACTAAGACCAATCTCTAGAAAAATCCCATAGGTTAAGGCTCTATATTTTTTTCACATAGGTGTTAAGGTAGTGTTTGATCTTTTTCCGATTGCATTACAAATTGGTTGTCTTGGCTTGAAGCCAAACCCTAGTTCAATTTACACAAGCAATATAGAGAGACATTTCAAATATTTCAAGAGGTAGTCCCTTATGATATTATCTATAAAATGGGGGTCATATGCATTCAACCTTGGTGGAAATATTAGAAGGGATATACATATATGCCTTTCTAAAATTATAAACCTATAAATGGGTATTATTGGCTTTCCCCTCGTTTGTGTATGATACCCATGATAAATGCTTGGTGGGGTATTTAGTCCTCTAATAAGTATAGGTAGTACAAATTTTCTTCTATATGGTATACAACACCAGAGCCCAAATTGGATCACTTTTCATGGTGTGATTTCTTCTAGGAATTGTCGATTGATGAATGATTGATTCATTTAGGGTGAAAAACCCTAAATGCCCTTTTTGTCAATGAAGGAAGTCCATAACACAACTAATTTGGTTTTTCTCGAGAGCCCAAGTAGCTTGTACAAGTATTAATAAATTATTTAAGCCCTTTAAGCCTAGGTGATTCTCTTAGTACATGATTCTTCTAGGGGATAGGATTGGCATGCCTACAAGCATTGAATAAATATGGAACTTTTTTAGATCAAATATTTTGGAAAGTCAATAATATTGTTTTTACTAACCTAAATATCTCCACATACCTCTCTACTTATGCCAAAGCTATGATTTGCTCTAATATGGTCATAGATTTAGACCCAAGCCAATAAGGTGGCCCTCGAGGTAGAGCATTTGTAGACTCTACTTGATCATTGGAAAAGACCCTTTATTTTGTAGCTAGAGTGTCATTCTCCCCTCACAACTATCAAAACCAACCTTCCCTGAGAGGCCAAAAGAGGGGTCATAGTTGATAAGCTTGAGGCTCTCATAGCCCTAGGCCCAATAGAAGTACAAGAAATCCTCTGTGATCACACCACTCCTATGAACCCCTTGGTAAACTTTGGTGGGGAATCGGGGCATTTTGTTGCTTGGTATGGAGAACTTACCTATCTTTATTATTTCTACCTAGTATATCTAGTGTTCTCAACCTTTTCCATTATGGATATTGCACTCTTCCTATTCTCCCATGTCCACACCTAAGGATCCACTCGACACAAGCTAATTGTACTTTTGTCCTTTCTTGGGTCTTCCATATCCCCCATTCCTAAGGCTTATTCGATGTCAATTTTGACCTTTAGGTCACCCTATTATTTTATTATGATGCTCCCTTTTGTTAAGGAACACTTGCCAAAACTTGATGTTGACTTGTTGTAATCAATTTTGTTTTTAGTGTCATAGCTTTATATGACTAATTATACAACTACCCTATTATGCTAATTGCTTTTCATGGTGGTATCCACTAGACTGGTCGTGACTCAATTAGTCTTCACTTGACCACTCTTATCCTTATGGATTTTGAGAACCATAGGTAGAATATTTATTGGTGAATATTAGAATTGTTCCTTGGATAGCTAAAACAACTATTGGACATCGGATCTAACTCTAGCCCATTCTCTAACATATTGGGCACTTACAGTTTTTAGGTGCATTCGGTGCCTACGCCTCATATAAAGTGTACAGTCTAGGAAGTCCAAGGATTGTGGGACATGGCTTTGAGAAAAACCTCCAAGATATTTTACCAAGGTTGTATCCTTGTATGGGTGTCTTCTTTGGGCACTCTTTCTACTCTAGCCTAGCCTTTCGAGTTTGTGCTAGAAAAGGGTTAGAAGGAAAGCAATAAAGAAAGTAGATAAAACCTATCTTTCCTAGAATAAGGGGTGGCAATGCACCAAGAGTAATATCCTTTGTACAACATTGGGATTAATGAACACATGATATACCCATGATAGGAAATTGAACATGTCTTATTGCAACATGAAAATTATTTATTATGAAGACTACACTAGGAAGGGATAAATACTAGTCACAAGGATCTCATACAAACTTGCATACACACACAAAGAATGGGGCAAAAGGCAAATATCCATAACTATATATAATATGTTGATAACCATAAAATTGCATGTGCTACAATGAAAGTGCTCGAAGGGGCCTATACATAGAATAGCTCAAGTTTCGAGTCCAGATTACTACACAAGAGAAAGTGAGAAAAAGAAAACTAATTGGACCAAATCTTAGATATAAGGAACTAACACTATCGTTCTCTACCTGATAATTATATAAAATGATTATTTATAGCATGTTCTAAAATTCAAAATTCAAATTCCTCCTCCTATTGTGTGTAGGATTTTAGGTTCTTTCCTTGATTATCATGCCCAAGGCATAGTGTTGTTATATTTGGAGTTGGTGATGGATCTAACCACTATAAATGTCATGCAGGCTAAGATACCTCCTTTTATTGTGTTAGCATTTTGTGTCACCTATCGACTTAAAGGCTACCTTCAATCTTGTGGATCTCATGAACAGATAAGTCAATACGTAACTCATCTTTTTCTAGGCCTATGGCCTCTAGAAATTCATGCATGATATGGAATTTAGAGGGATATTTGTACTATGGTATTCTTTTTATGATAGTCACCTAGTTAGGGTGGTGGTTCTAGGTAAAAAATACCTCTTGTGTGTCTAGCTTTTGTGACACCACACAACCTTAGTACTAGCATCTTCTATCAAGTCACCAGTAGAGCATGCATATAGTGAAAATTCACCATAAAATGTTTCCACGGAGTGGCCTAGGAATTTTGTTGTCTCCCATGGGTTTTTGAGAGATGAGGCCTTCTAGATACCTAAATGCAAGGGGTAGTGCTTTTTCTCAAATGGATCATCGGAGTAGTGTAGGGTAGTGAAGCCTAGAAAATTATGCTCTAGAACTATATTTATTTAGGTATTCCATATGAAATAAAATCCTAGAAAGGGCTTGGGATACCCTCACTTTTGGTTATGAAAGTGCCTATTAAAATTCAAGGCCATTTGTTAGCAAAAGCACCTAGAAAGCTTGGGAGAAAGTTAAGCCTTGGCTTCAGTGGAATGGTAATGGACTATGTAATAAGTTATCTCTATGCCTTTAGTTCCTCTAGTGGTCCCCCATTTCCATGCACCAAGACTACCCTCTAGCCAAATTATTATTTATTATTTATTATTTTAGAAATAAAATTCACTTTTCCACAAAAAAATAACAAAAAAGTTGGATTGAGTATTAAGAGAGGAAATAGAAACCTATTAGTGAGTATTTATCTTGGAGAAAATTTTATAAAACCAATGACTTCTGCATGATCCAAGTCATGCTAGAATTATAACACAAAAACCTTTTTTTATAAACTATTGAAAACACACAAATTTATTCAAGCTACTATCAAATTATGCTACCCTTATGAGACATCATAGAATTTGAATTTCTAAAGACAAATAGTTGAGTAATGGATATTCACACACACTCTAACACCATGTTAGATTTCATAAGTTTCATAAAACAAATTTTACTAACACATTACCTAGATATGTAGAAATAACTCACAAAAAGGAAACACATGATATAGAAGGGCGTTCATAGACACAAAAATATTTCACTAAATAATATAGAATTACACTGCAACTAATAAGAGCATGGTTGGTGTGAAGGGGTACTTATACACAATTATAAGAGAATTTCAGGTCAAGTTAAATAACCAACCTTTAGGTTAAATAATAAAATAGTATAAAATATTATCCTATATAAGGTGTATGAAAGCCCAAAGGGGCTATACAAATACAATATAAAATTTGATCATGGCCTCAAGTGAAGATTATCCACCACATAATTCACAACCTAGCTCTCATAGTAGATGTCTCTCAACATGTAATCTCCATGAAAAAATGTCTAATATTTTTTATAATTAAATTGAATAGATATATTTTAATTTGATATTATCCAATATCCTTAAATTGATATGTATTATAATTAAAACATAAATATTATTATAAAAAATTAACATTTCATGCATTCTTAGTTTGGACAAACATGTATTTGAAAACTAATAA
Organism: Wollemia nobilis; assembly: GCA_028583015.1. Lineage (NCBI taxonomy): Eukaryota > Viridiplantae > Streptophyta > Pinopsida > Araucariales > Araucariaceae > Wollemia > Wollemia nobilis. The sequence goes on along the minus strand of JAQPPZ010002410.1, from coordinate 527,445 downwards.
GGTAGTAAATTAAATATTTAAAAAACAATGGAACTTCCATTGAAATTAAGCTTTCATATTTTTTTTTACAAATACAAATTTAAAATTCAAATATAAATTATTTTACAATAGTTATATATACACCATAAAATGAAATTTATTTATAAAGTAATATATAATAAATTGATTTTTTAGATCAATAAAACTCCATTTTAAATTTTGGAGACAAAACACCTTTTAGTAATTTATGATATTTCATGTCTGATTGATATCTTGGGTATAAAACATGGTCTCTCCAAAGTAGAACAAAGGTTACAAGCACTTGAACTAATTTATGATTTATAGTATAGAGAAAACATTAATTGGTTATATGGGATTGAAACAACCCCACTTGTCTTACATTATGACCATGTAGTAGTATTACAAAAATTTGATAACTATGCATGTATTGTTTGGCAAGATTTGAACATGGGTATCCTTGAAAATTGAGGAATATAACTAGTTAAGCTAATGCCATTTGATGTAAAATTTATAATTATATTTAGCAATATATATTTATATTTATACTATGTAAAATTTGTTTTATATATAAATTATATTGATTGTTTTTTAGTTTATAATATTATAGCTTCTAATATTATAAGGTTGATGGTTCTTCCAAAGGCAACCTTAGTTTAGTTGGAGGAGGGGCGTCGTTCGTGATAATAATGGTAGAATCATCACTGCTTATGCTGAAAACTTAGGAACTTAAACAAACCATGTTGCTAAAGCGAAAGCTCACCTCTGTGGTCTAATTATTGTGAAAAACCTTCGATGTAGAATCATTATCGAGGGTGACTCCCTGAATGTAATCAATTACATTAGAAAATATAAAGCTCCTGCTTGGACGATCAGTAATGTAATATCAGAAGCCAAAATACTTCTTCATCAAATACCCGAGTCCATTTTCCAACATGTTTTTAGATAAGCTAATAGAGCTACTGACACTATGGCCAATATGGGGGACCAATGTGGAATCCTTGACCATTTGGAACAATGAGTTTCCTCATACCTTCATCAATGCTTCTATTTGTGATTGTCGTCATACTGGCCAAAATATATATATTGGTTAATTGGGTTAGGAGACCCACCTTTGGCCTTATATGGTGCTTTCTCCCAAGGATGAATGATCCCAACCTCTTTATCATGAGATTGACCCTAAATTTGACGTGGACTACCATACCAAAAATTTACCCGATAATCTTATCCAAAAGTGCAACCTATATAAGCCTTATCGAATTTTTCCTTCCATAGTGCCTTGTTATTCGTACCATCTACTTTCCCTTCACATGTCCTGCCATCCTCACCATCTCACTGAACCATATCACCTCATTCTCATGCCTCATCAACCCATATTTTTCCACCCTAGCCCTACTAGCACTCCCATATCCGACAACCACTCCAATGCCACATATATCCTAATCACCAAAAATTTCTTTGGTTGAAGCACCTCGTTTGTCATCCTTGACAACTTCTAGTTCCAAGGCATCATTTTCTCCACCACTGCTGATGTGAAGGTTGACTCATGCTATCCCCACCGGTACATTTCCCAATTGAGGACTGTTCATCACACCAGGGATCACAAATTCATGCTCCCCATAAATCAATGCCTACAACAATATTCATATTCTTCTCAATATAGAATCATCCACTCATGTGGCATTTTTAAATTTGATGACTGGGGTGTTTCATTCTACTATTCCTAGCCTATCTTCTGCAACACTACCATGGTCCTCCTTGAGCCAGATTCCCTCCAATTAGACCCTGTAAGTGAAGACATTCTAGAGTTTCATGGATTTTTACCCTTCTTAAAAAACTTTTGTGGAACCAATGAAGAAGTCTCAAATGACATTGTCGATTCTTAGAATAAAGGGAGCATCATTGTTCATGGCTTATAATTCATCAACATTTAAATTTTTGGTGGAGGTCACTGGCTTTCCAGCTAAAGGGTGCACTATCAAAAGGGATAAGCAAAATTTTGCAGTGAAAATAGATTATTTCATGGAAAAAGGTAAAATTTTGGTTTTGGAGAATGACATTGTTAGGACCTCTCTACCCTCACCCTAGGACTAGGTAATGTACCGGACAAATGATAACATCAACCTCCCCTTTGCAGTTTCCATATAGCTTTCCTAAAATATCTTCACAATGTAAAACACATCAATATCCCTGATTACCTGTATCGCTCCATTGAAATTTCCATAGAAAGATTTAGGAAGAAACAATATTCCTACCCAACCCATTAGGGATTGCATTTGATTCTCTACAAGCATGCTCTTTATGAAAACACCAAGAATGTTGTGATTGCCAGGAACCCTCCTGAACCTCCCATGAATAGTCCTAATCATGTCAACCTTGTCACTGATGAGCCTAATGATGAATATGATACTAACTTCATTTCCCCTGAACCTAAGTCTAGAATCCTTGGTTCTGTCAAGTTTGATTCTGACTACTCAAGGCTTGAATTAAGGCATTGATTTTTGAGGAAACTCAAACAAGAGGAGAGTGTGAGTAAGGCTCGGGGTTCTATTAGGTCCAAAAATGTGAAATTTGATGGGAATACTTCAAAATTGACTCTTTCCCACATGTCTAATGATGATAAAATGATGAGGATGAATTTTTTTGTCACTCTCCAAAACTATATTTTGACTTTGGTCTCAAACACCACAGTCAACCTGTCTACTGCCGCTAATGCTGCTAGAGCCACGTGGATTATTTACAATCAAGCAACCAAGACCTTTGAGGATCTGAATATGTAGCTTAAATAACTTTTCAATACTAAATATGGTGACCAGGAAGATCACGTGGAAATTTCTAAAGAGTGATGCCCTTCTCTGCCTAGCTCTTATTGGTTAGTTTGTTTAGGTTTATCTCTTGTTTTTTTCTATACTTGGTGGTTAGGACCACCCTTATGGGACTGTCATTTTGGTTTTTTGTGTTCTTATGGTTTTAACGTTTTATATGCTGCAATTTGAGTTTATGGTTGTAATGTCGTATCCTATGTAATAAGGTTTTGGGGTCCTTTCAAAACCCACTTTTAATTTACCTACCAAAAAAATTATATTATAGATTCTAATATACATTATGCCAAATATCTCCAAATGGCATGAGTTGAACTAATTAAATTCCTCAACTTTCAAGGAGAAGATCCAAGTTCAAATATTGTCAACTAAATGCATAATAAAATCAAAACAAAGCTACATGACTATGACTATGTTGAAATTGCATGTACACACACAAATTTTTGAAGTAGTATTTATATATATACAACTTCAAATGATTATATGAAATAAAAATATTTTTGAACCCCTTTATGAAACTTAAAATACTTGATGATTGATATTAGCATGATTATGATTAATATGTTTTTATGCATTAAAAGTAGATGAATGTGATTTATGAAGAGAATATAATGATTTATGAAGAGAATCTAATGAATAAACAATGCTAAAATTTATTTATTTATTTATTTTTTTAAGTAAAAAACCCCTTGTGGGGCCACCTTGGTCCGAGAGACCACGAACAGGGGGTTATACACCGTTAAAGTCACTTGGGAGTCACACCCGACCCTGCCCGCACCAACATTATAAATTGGATTTTGGATACCCAATTTAGATTTTTGGTAGGGTGGATATTTGAACCTGGGACCTCCCTTGGAGGATTGCCCTCTCCTCTCCAACTCACATACAACACCTGGGTATGCTAAAATTTATTTTATTTTCAAGCAAATGCACCTATTGTATGAAATATTAACTAAATACAAATCATTAGTCGATGGTATGAAATGTATAAGTCTTGATTGAATTTGATATGATCGAATGTATATAATTATGAATTATGATGATTTAATTTTTTGGGCATGCATGATGATATTTAAGTTATATCTACTTTACCCTATGTTAGAAGGTAAAGCAAAATTATCAATACATGTGTAGATGATAAGGAGGGATGAGTAAGACTATCTAAGACCATGAGACTTTGTGTTACCAAGGTAAATGTTGTTAATCGTTACTTGAAAGGTGTTAAAGTGAAGTAAATTGTAATGTGGGTCAAATCCTATTTGTTATAGTATAATACATCATTTGGGTAATGTAAATGTACCACCTTTGGTACAGAACTAGAGTAGGAGTTTAATTTAGAGTAAAGTTAGTTAGTTACTTCAAGTATTGTAATAAATGCACAAGTGTCAAATGTGCAAGTTGTAAATATACAAGGAGTCCACTTGTACATCAGGTAGATAGGTAGAGTAAGAGGTAAGGAATCTATATTCCTATATAAAGGCCTCATAGTGATTTTTTCATAGAGCAACATATGTAGTAGTAAATATAGAGAGTTTGTGGTAGTATGGTACAATGTAGTCCTTTCATATCCTTTTATGGGGTGTTCATGTCCTCCATTATATAGCATTGTACCATTTGCAGATGTTCATCTCATTATTTTCCTACATATTATTATGCCATTAGTTTATAGTTATCTTAGATTAGTTATCTTTCATCTTGTGGGTGTATTCCTTGTACTCCTATCCCATAAAAAGCTAAGAGTGGTATCAGAGCACATGGTAGATCAGTAAAAAATAGGGAGAGCCCTATGAGAGATTGAGAGAAACCCAAAAAAATTATTTACAAAATTTATGAGATTACATTTGGCTAGAGTCTTTCCACAAGGTTGCAAAAAAACTCGTGAAGACTAGGACTCGAGTGTTAGCTTTTGATGCAGTGTGCAATGGGAGATAGCAATCACAAGATGCAAAATAATATGAAAGAAAGTAAATCTATGAGATGACTGAAATATGCTATAAATAGAAATGATAGAAATGAATACAATGTAGCTATGGAGGAAATGGACACTCCATGAATAAAGCTATTGGACTACATTACACCCATCACCAATATATGGTGATCTACACAACACTATGCTACTACCTATGAATATGCTCTGAGCTTGTATATCTTACTTGTTACAATGAGGCCCTTTTTATATAGGAAGATAGATTCCTTGGCCAACACTCTACCTAGTTGTGCAAGGGACACCTTGCACATATACAACTTGCACATTGACACTTGTGCATTTATTACATTGCATGAAGTAACTAGATAACTTTCCCCTAAAGTAATCTAATGTCCTAAGTATGTACCTAGGAAGGTACATTTACATGACCCAAATGATGTAATATAATCTATTTCTAACACCCCCTTGTATTACATTATTTGGGTATTGAAGACTTTAGTCTTCAATGTGGATCTTCTTCCATTGGATAGTGGAATTTGTATTCTCCTTCATTGCTTATTATGTCTTCAAATGATGCAAAGTAAGTTGTAGTTGTAGCTAAAGGTTCTTCTTTCAATTGACTTTGCATTGTATTCCTCCTTTATCTGCTTCGTCTTCTTCTTCATCTTTAGCTTTGCCTTTGATTTCGATTTCTGTGCTCTCATAGGTGGTTGTGCTGCTACTTGGTTCTTGTAAGGAAGATTCTCCTTTCCTATCTTCAATCTGTATAGAAGCTTCTGAACAACCACTTAAGGCATCATGATAAGATCTTGAGTTAGTAGAACCTGAAGTGCCAATGTTGCATGAGGATTGAAAAAGCTTTTCTAGATATGATTCATTAAGTTCTACCTTATTTTTGAGTAGTTCTATCAATCCTTTTTGTTCTACATTTTCATCCTTGTAGTGTTTATATGTGAGCAATGCTATGTATAATATGCTCACAAAGTCTAAGGAAAGTGAAATATCACTTTTTCCATTGTCAATTGCTTCATTGAGATGGGCTTGAAGATAGCATTCCATAGTATCAAAATTATCTTCTAAGGTTTCACTATGGATTACTTTTGAAGTTAGATCTAACATTCCTTCAGATTTCATGAGTAGATTCATGATCCCAAGTTTTATGGCACTGGATTTTTCCTTTCTAAAGCAATTATTCTTATTGGTGTTTGTAGTATTTTGGGAAGTAGACATCCTTATGGCTCCCTAGTTTAGGATATAGAAAGCTATTATCTTATGGCTTCCTAAATATATAAGCTTGATTTTATAAAACCTTTATCAATCCTTAGGTTTAGTAGACTTCCTTATATCTCCCTAGTAATGAGAGTATATACACCTAATGGAATTTTAGGTTTTGTAGAAAGCTTATATCTTCCCAATGGATTTACAACTTGATAATCTTTGATAGATGTTGATATTACCAAGTTTTGTAGAATACCTTATGACTCCCTAGTGATTTTGGAATATGATATAGTATGAATATAGTGCTTTTGTAAATTGTAGTTCAATTTTTGGTTGATTTTGTAAAGTTTTGTAAATATCAAAATCAACTTTTATTATCACCTTATTACTCCTATTGAACTAAGCACTTTTCCAATTTTGAAGAGGTTTTAATGTTGGATTTCTTTTGTCCCTTTTGTGAAATTTTGAGACAAGAATATTATAAAATTCCAACCTTAGAAATACTTTGATAAACCCCTTTTAATATCCCTTTAGGATTTAATTTTAGTGTATCTAATTTCCAATAAATTAATTTGATGTAGTAACCCTTATAACTCCCAAATTTTGGAAAATTAGACCACAATAATATTTGCAAATATTTTAAAATAAATTTCTAGTAGAAACCCTTATTACTCCTAAGTTTAATATTGCAAATATTATATTGATTTGATAAATTATTCCCTTTGAGGTATGGCTTTCAATATGGTTAAATTCTTCTAAGTTTAACCTTGATTTATCAACCTTATAACTCCCAAGAAATGAAAGCACATTTAAAATGGGAATAAATCTTACCTTGTACTATATAAAGACCGTAATAATCAGTGCTAATTTTGGGTGTGCAAGGGCTGCAATATTAATATCTCTACTTTGGTCATTCCCTCCAATAGAATGCTTGGAATCCTCCTTGGATTTAATGCTCCAAATATGGTACCTTTAATCTCTGCCTTTGACCTCCTTTGACCAGAGCATTAAAGGCTCTTCCACCTTGCTTCCACGCTGCAACTCGACCCTATGCGTGAAGACTCCAGAGTGTTGAATGTGGATGCGTGAATGCTTCTGAATGCTTGGTCTTTGATGCCCTTAAAATGGAGGAGAATCTTGTATTAAGTGCCAAGTGGCACATCCATTTTCTTCTTGAGCACTTGAGGAGTAGAAGGTGCTAGAAGACACTTGTATCTTCCTTTGAGTAATGTATGAATGTTACATTCTTTAGTGGAGTGCTTGGTCTCTTTGTGGACAAGTGTCTCTCATATTCTCAATGCACCAACCTGTTGTTAGTAACTCCTTTCTTGGTCAAGATGAGCGCTCGTGTGAGGAGCGTTAGGGTTTTGCCTCAAGTGATAAGTGTCACTCCCTCCTTGTGCATGGATGTCTTCTCTAACACTTCTTCAATGTACCCTTTGGAGGTTCTTTAAACCCTATAAAATTTCTAGCTCCTCCTTCATTCAATGGCACTTGCTTGTGAGTTGTTTCTAGTTGGAATGAGGAGCAATGATTTGGAGGCTTGAGCATCAATTTTGAGCAATGCAAATGTGGAGTTTGAAACACTCCAATGGTGCCTTATTCTTCTTCTTTTCACACCTATTATATGTCCTCCTTTTGTAGATAATGTTTCTCTTGAATATAATGTTGTTTCTCCCTTTGTTTTGTGCCTTGTCTTTTGCAAGTTCGATCGTCCAAGATATGAGGAGTATGAGCCCTTAGAGTGGCTCCTTTTGCTATGCTTGGAGAGTGCTAGTATTCGACCACCTTTGGCTGGTTTACCCTGTGGATATTGTGCCTTTGAGGCACCTTCAAATCTGCCCTCTTTCCTGTATAAACCAGATTATGATAGTGCAATACAATGTAACAAATTTATGTATAAAATAACCTTTATTGCACCCTCTTTTGCACTCCTTTTTTCAGGTCTGAATTTCTGGTTTTGTGGCAGAATTTTTGAATGCAATGTAGGGGTTTTGAGGTTGTCTCTTTGATTAGACACCTTCCCCTTTTTGCTTGGATACTTTGATGACAAATCCAAGCTTAGATAGAAGTAGATAGAAGCTCCTTATTTGATGCAATTTTCTGCACTTTTCTCCTTGCAACTAACCTTGTAATGCTTTGGATTTGAGACTCACCAAGTCTCAATATTTGAAGCTTCTATTTCTGATTTTGGTTAGTTGTCTTCTTCTCCAAGTTTTGGAGGATTCTAACCTATTTTTGTGGCTTCACTTGGCCACTATGTGTTGTAGATTTTTGTGCACTAATAGTGTCTTTAGACACTTTGTCAAATTTTGATTTTGTGCCCTTCTCAAGAACACAAACAATAATATTTTTGAGAGCAATAGAATAGTGCAAATGAATCTAATAATATTTCACTTTTAATGCACTAAAAATTTCACCTTATCACTCCAATCAACTCTCAAAATAATGCACTTAATCAATTTACTGCAACTAATCAAGAATAATCTGAAATGAATCTTCAAGAGTTATTCTGCAATTTCCTTACAAATAAAGTTGTAGGGGCTAGTCTTATTTTTCTTTTCCAAAGTAGATGATAGGTAGTTGATAGATAGTTGTAATTCAGAAATCTAATCAACTCCTAATGTGCAAATGAACCTTAAAAGGAACCTTTCTCTTTTTGCACTTTTGAAGACTGTAATCCAATTTTCCTTCTTGCAACTTTAATCCAAATTAAGGTGCTTTAACAAATCTGATAAGTAATCCAATTAATGAATCTACTTGCACCAATAGTTGCTTACCTTTTTTGAAATATTTTGTAGCTCATTTAGCTTCTATAGAGGATGTAGATCTTGGTGTCTAAGATCACCAAGTTGCTACCTTGAGTAAGATCTTGCAGCTCTTTGTAGGCTATCCTAAACAACTCCTTCACCAAAAGATGGTCTCAAACTTTCTTTCACGAGCCTAGGATTTGGTGGCTTGTTCTCCTCTTGTAGTCTCCTCATTTTTGCTGTAGATTTTTAGAAGTCTTTATCTCAACAAATAATGCCTTCTTGCTGTGAGAGGTAATCTTCAAATCTCTTGGATTTGGCAGGCTTCTCCTATCTTCAAGTCTTCTTGTCGAATTCTGACTTCAAGCAGGATCTTCTTCTCAATATTCTGAATGTCTTGAGGTCTTCTGATATTTGGCACTCCTTGCCAAATTCTTCTTCTTATTTTGGGCTTGTTGTCAGATGGCGATAATTGTCCCAAATATTTCACTATATTTTGTAGTGAATTTCTCCAATGAGTTCTCCTTTGATGATTTCTTCAGTAAGGCTCTCCAAGCCTTTTATTGGATGCTCATTGAGACCTCCCCAAGGTCTTTGATCTTGTAGCTTCTTCTGGTCTTCCTTGAGACCTTTTCTTCAACCTTCTACTCTTGGAAGTGTTGGTGGTGAGATCTTCTTTTGGATCTCTGATTCTACTACTTCTAGATTCGAGCAGGACTCTCCTAGTCCTTCTTCTTCCAAGACTAGAAGTTCTTCAATGAGATCTTCTCCTGATCTCTTTACCTTCAATTTTGCTTCAGGTGCTAGATTGATTCTGAAGAAGATACTCTTCCTAAATTTCTTGTAGGAAGTTTCCCAACTCATTGAATCTCCTTTCCCTACAACAAAGTATTAGTACTAAAATCTTAATCTGCTTCTGAATCAGATACTCTCTTCTGGAGTCTTCTTCAGGATCAAGGCTTCTGTGGCCTTTTTTTAGTATCAAGGCTTCTGTAGCATTTTTTTTTTGGTAGATAAGATACTATAGCATTAATACCGGGTTTTACAGGTTGACCCAAAACCTTTTACAAAAATCAGCCCAGGGTTTTTGATGAACATGTCCTTACTAAGAATCCTATATATGTAAAATCTACATGTCGCCAAAGCCATTACATCCGGTAAGGCACATAGCTTGTTATCAAAAAGAAACTTCCCATACAACATTTTGGGTATACCCCAAGAAAACACACCTACATCATAATTACAAAAAAATAAATAGACACGGATCCCTTCCTTGAAATAGTGGAGAAACAAAAAGTTACAGAAACATAGCAGAGTACTGAAAAAACTCCCACAAGCTCTGTATTGACAGTTACTCTTAATAATTATTTGGTAATTTCTTTCTTCCATATATGACATGCTTTGGGACCACATCCCGTCTTAGCCAATCAACCTTGGATAAGTGAACCTACTGGCTAGATTTATGGCGGTGGCTATCTGGTGGTCCATGTGGCTTTGGTTCAAAGTTTTATATTGTCATTTCTTTCCTGCCCTATGATTATCAACCAACCTCAAATTACTAAGATGACTAGGAGCCATGGTATCTAGCATGTGATTATCCCCATTACTCTTTTTGGTATTTCCAAGTAGCATCCACCAAGACTGACAACTTGGATAATTTTTATTGTGAGTCCATTTCAAAAAAGATACAGGAATACTCATAGCCTTCGAACTTACAGTGCCTTACCTGTTGGTAAATTTGACTATAATTCTTGGTATTCTTGTTGAATAAGCTCCTCTACTTCACTTGAGACACCGTGTTCCCATTTGAAAAGTCTGTCACCATTGACACCCAAATTGGCCAGCTTATTAGAAACTTTGTTAGCTTCCCGAAAGACATGTTGGGCTTTTCTATCTTGTCTTCCCTGGAAAAGGATCCTAGCCTCTTAAACAATTGTTTTAATCCTCCAAGGAGGTGTTTTCCAATTATTGAGGAGATTTATAACATGCATAGAGTCTCCTTCTATGATCAAAGTGCTTTCTAAGTCTTGAGTTGTTTGAAGGACTCTCCACATAGCTCTAGCTTCAGCTTTGTTGTTCATCCTTGTTCCCAAATATTCAGAAAAGACAAGCATCATATTCCCATTATGATCTCACACAATGCCAGCAGTGCCTGCTCTACCAGGATTGTCCTTAATCGCTCCATAAAAATTAAGCTTAAACCAACCCGTAGGAGGTGGGGACCACTTAACATTGGCTCTGGGGTTGACTACCCTAGGCACAGACTCATATAACAAGGTTAAGCTTAAATATTGAGCAATTGTGGTCTCCTACAGATGAGGTTTACGACTATAAAATGGGATAAGGTTCACATTATCTTTAGCAAATGATAGGATCATGCCAATGATAGTTTGATGATCATGATAGACTCATTAAAGACTCTATGGTTCCTTTCTAACCACACTTGCCAAATATAGTGATTGAGACAAATTTTCCACACGTATCTAAGTCTTTGGCTTGAAAAAGGGTAAGGCCACTGGATGAGCAAATCAAGTATGGTGGCTGGTTTAACCTAGGAAATATTGAAGGCCTAAAAAACCCCACTCAGGAAAGTCAAGGAAAAAGGGCACTCAGAGAAATGTGATAAATGGTCTCCGAATTAGTCCTGCATAGATAACAGTGATTAGTGATACAAATACCTTTATGCATCATATTATAAATGGTTAGAATTATTCCTTGGATAACCAGCCATGAAAAGACTGCAATTTTAAGAATTAAATTTTTTATCCAAACTAAGTCCGTTTGGAGGACAAAATCCTCGTCATCAAGCAGAAGCTTGTAAGCTGATTTAACAGTGAACTGCCCATTTTCTGTAGGAGCCCAGGTCACTTAATATTCCTTGGGTCTCATGGGGATAAATTTTGCCCAAGAACGTTACAAAGATCATTTTATTCTACTTGAAATCCTTGAATTCTTATTTTTTTCCACTTCATTCTGCCTTTGTCCTTAACCATATAATCAGAGACTTTTTTGCCAATGAGTTATTCCATGATATTTTTTAATTCGGGCTAAGTTAGGATATTGTGTCAGTGGTTCATCCTTAGCCCACCTATCATTCCAAGAATTTATCCTCTCACCATTGCCTAAAACCCATATTAAACCTTTTTTGATGATTTCCTTACAATTGAGATTTGCTTTCCAAAAAGCAGAACCTCTGATTGGAACTGAGTCACTTAGAAATTCCATACTTTGAAGATACTTGCATTTGATTATAGTTGTCCATTCATTTTATTCACCATAAATGAGGCACCACGCCTACTTATCTAGTAAAGCTAAATTCATATGAGCAATTCTCCTAAGACCTAAGCCCCCATTTTCCCTGGGTCTACACACTTTGGTCCATCCTACAAGGTGTATCCTTTTTTTCTCCTCTGATGCAGTCCATAAAAATTGTTTTTGGATTTTCTCAAATTTTTGGAAAACCTTCATAGGGGTTTTGAAAATGGAGAGGAAATAGATTGGAATGCTCTAAAGATAGGTCTTAGTGAGGGTCAGCTTTCCTGCTTGAGATAGAATATGACCTTTCCATCCAACAAGTTTTTTTTGAATTCTTTCAATAACCTTGTCCCACATTGACTCTCTCGGAGAACCAATGAAAATATGGAGACCAAGATATGAACTGGGGAGGTTTTCTATATCACACCCTAAAATTTTTGCAATCCTTCCTTACCTCTAAATGGGGGTGTTCAAGAAATATAACTTGTTTTTACTGAAATTAACTTTCTAACCAGCAGTGTCCTCGTAGAGTTGCAGGATGTATTTAATTCTATAGCCTTTTCTTCAATATCAAGGCTTTTGTGGTCTTTTCTTCTAGAACAAGGCTTTTTTGGCTTTTTATTTTGTTGTGAAGTTCTCAATATAGCAATTGAGATTTATAGTCTCATATATTCACCATGAATATTCTCTAGAAGTCTTCTTCTGTCGTATTATTTTCTTGCATAAGGAACTAATATCTACACTATGAAGGCACGTTGAACTTCGAGTAAAAAATTTGAAGTCTCCTAGATTTCTATTGTAGAAGGTGTTCCAATAATCTGAGAATTAATTTTATACAAGAAAATAAACTTTGGGTAATAATTAACAAATTCTAGATATCATAAATGATCTTCACTAGTTTATTTGTCAATCTAGTGGATTGAATGTTGAGTCCTAGCCTTCATAAATTTTTCCTACAAATTTGTGGAAAAAATATAGCCAAATGTAATCTCATTATTTCTAGAACTAATATTTCTTTCAGTCCTCACTTGTGTCTCTCCCTAATTCGACCACCTAGGCTCTTCTGAGAGCTTTTTACAGTGGTTGGTCCAACAGTGTGTCAAGTTGACAAAACAACTCAGGCTCAATTGTAATGGTAGTTTTCCTAGTGATCTACTATGGCTAGATCTACCATGGATCTGATACCACTATTAGATTTTGATGTAGTGGTAATGGGAGATATCAATCACAAGATGCAGAATAATATGAAATAAAATAAATCTACGAGATGACTAAAATATACTATAATTGGAAATGATGAAAATGAATACAATGTAGCTATGGAGGAAATATACACTCCATGAATAAAGCTACTAGACTACATTACACCCATCACCAATATATGGTGATCTACACAACACTATGCTACTACCTACGAATATGATCTGAGCTTGTATATCCTACTTGTTACAATGAGGCCTTTTTTATATAGGAAGATAGATTCCTTGGCCAACACTCTACGTAGTTGTGCAAGGGATATCTTACACATATACAACTTGCACATTGGCACTTGTGCATTTATTAAATTGCATGAAGTTACTATATAACTTCCCCATAAAGTAATCTAATGTCCTAAGTATGTCCCTAGGAAGGTACATTTACATGATCTAAATGATGTAATATAATCTAACTCTAACACTCAACATAAATTCCACTAGATTGAAAAATCAATGAGTGAAGTTCATTATCTCCATAATTAGATATTCTTCCATTCTAGTTTCTGACATATTGTTGCAAGAAAATAAGATTCAAAGAAATTTGGGAAGCTTCCTACATAGAGCTAGGAAGATTATCTTCATTAGAATCATTCCAACACTTGCAACAACAATTAGAACACTGAATATTTTAGTGACCTTAGAAAAGATCCCATTACAAGATTTATAAAATTGTAGATTATAGAAGAGATAAAGAAAAGACTCCAGAGATGAGTCCAAGAGGAGATTGGAGATCTCCATAAAAGATGAAAACTTGCAATGCAAAAGAAGAAAAGGCTATAGCAACCTTACTGCTAATTCAAGAGACTCCAAAGGAGAGTCCAAAATAATATTGTAGGTTGGTGATCTCCATCAAAGACTACAGACAATAGATTGAAGAAATCAGTTTGAATAAGTTGAAGAGACCCATAGAAGGTCCCACTAAAGAACTTCTAATTTTGGAAGTAATAAAGAAGGACTAGCAAAAAGTCCCATTCTAGATTCCAATAATAGTAGATTTTAGAGATCCAGGAAGGAGATCTCATTACCAACACTTCCAAAGTAGAAGGTTGAAGGAAAGATCTCATTTGGAAGACCAAATAAGCTACAAGATTGAACTTGGAGAGGTCTCAAGGAGATATAAGGAGAAGTCTTGGAGAGCCTTATTATAGATGCAAAGGCCATTAAAGCAGTTCCTAGGAGAAATCATTTGAGAAATTTACCACCAAGAAGAAGTTCCTGATAAAAAAATATTTTGAGACAATTATTGCCATCTGACAACAAGCCCAAATTGAGATAAATTTGGCAAGAAGCTTGCCAAATATCAAATGATATTGGTGAAGACCTCAAGAATTTTAGATTCTTGAGAAGTTCTAGATTAAAGTTAGAATTCGATAAGGAGACTAAAGGAGAAAGGAGCTAAACTTTACTATCAAACCTAAAAGGTTTGAAGATTGCCTTAAGGCTCATTCAAAGATAGGTTTTTTCTAAATATTTAAAAAAATACTGAAGGGTTCTTGAAGAAAAAATCACCTGCAATTTGGGGGAATTCCCTACCAAATTTTTGAGTTTCAAGGACAACATTTCAGTGCAGAAATTGATTGCAAAAGATGTTGGAAATATGAGCAGGATTTTTTGTCATTGATGTCAAAGGAATACTAAGCAGATGTCAAAGGAATATTTCATGATTGATTTTATAAGAGGTAAAGATATAATATTTAATTCAAATATTATATGGCCAAAGCAACAAAAATAAAAGCAAGAAGGATAGCAATATTATAATATTTAGGAAAAAGAAAAAGGTTGATAGGATATCTCCGTTCCATGGTAGTTGAAAGAAAATAACAAGGTTATTTTGCTAAGGTGAAAATGGCAAAAGGTTTTTCTAATAATCTAAGGAAGATTATATTTAAAAATCCCAAAGGACATTTAAATATTTAATTATAATATTTAAATTCATTCTGAATTTAAAATAATTATAATTAAACTATTATTTTTGAAGTGCAAAGCATTCTCCTTGAAAAGAGCAAGTGAACAAGTTTTAAAAATATTAAAGGAGGCAAATGTAAAATAATTTTAATTAAACTATTTTAACCTTTTAGTTAAAATTTTAATTCAAATTATTATTTCCACCAAAGTTCATTTTGATAGATGGTGTAAAATTGAATAAGGGCCGACGTATCCACATTTACCATATTGCATATAAATAAGGGTAAATTATTTCTCCAAAGGCTAAGGTATTAGTCGATTAAAAATTGAGCACAAGACATATTTCATGCGAGCACTGTGAGGGAGGAATATTTGTGCTGTTTGAAAAAGACAAAGGAGTGTGTATTGAAATAAAAGTGGATATAAAAACCTTACACCATGCGTTGGGTAGCACAGACGGTAGGCAAGGCAGAGTTAATATGTTTGTTGAGGACAGGTCAAGGGTTCAAGTCATGATCATGTTTTTGCAAGGGAGAAAGGAAGGGTCTTTTGCATTCAATGTATTTGGTGTGGAAGACAAGGAATAAAGGGACATCGTGTGCCCTTGGTCCTAATTGGGCACGTAGCCCACGTGGCTAGCCTAGCGTTCACTAGGGTGCATCACTGGAAGTGAGGTTTCAGGTTCAAATTTGTGCAGAGGCAGTTTGTGTGGTGCGCAAACATTTTTGGTGCATGTTATAAGGTATGAAAAATTAATTTAATTTTTGCAAGGCCCATGTTATAATAAAGGGTGTTTTGAGGTATACATAATATTAAGTGGGCAGTGTGTGAAGTAGGGAGATATAAGGATTAAAATATTTTATTTTAATTCTTTGTTGCATTGGAAATAAATTAGAGAGTGGAGTTAAAAGGTGAAAAAGGAATTTATTTTGATCTTGCTTTATAAAAAGAAGAGAAAAATTAATTTGTCAATACTTTGGGATATTTTGAAGTGGTGATTATTATTTTTGTTAATGCATTAAGATCTAGAGGGAGTGATAAGGTGTATTTGTGACATCTAACCTTTGTGCTTGGCAAAGAAAGTGGTTATAATTGAGACAAATTTTTAAGGACAATTCTTCATCAAACAAAAGGTATGGGCACATCTTCCTTATGAGTGATTGTTGGATGTTGTGAATGCTAAGTTGGAGTGAAAAAGATTTTTTGATAAGCATTGTTGAGTTTGGTTTTTCCAGAATAAAATTTGATTCTAAAAATCTTGTTTGATAAAAATTGTTGGAAATATTGAGTAAGCTTTCATATTATTGAACTAGGGTTTGTGAAAGAATATAAGTATCATTGTTATATGAGATTGTTTGATAAGCATTGTTGGAAATAAGTGAGATTGTTTGATAAGCATTGTTGGAAATAAGTAAGTGAGTGTTCATATACTTGGACTAGGATTTATAAGCAAGGAGTGCTTTATTGAGTGAGTTATTGAGTGGAGTTGATTGAGCCTAGTCAAGTGGAAGTGTTGAAGTGATAGTTCTAATTCTGTGAAATAAATTGTTCTACATTCTGAATTGAATTGAGAAAGAGGTTGAGTGTTTGTGAGTGTGAAACATATTGAGTCTATAACAATTCTCTATATTTTTTTGTGGTAAAAAGAGAGATTGAAAGTGATTGAGCATTGTGGTGAGTGTGAAGCATATTGAGTCTCTAACAATTCTCTATATGTTTCTATGATATTGAAAGTGATTGAGCATTGTTGTGAGTGTGAAGCATATTGAGTCTCTAACAATTCTCTATATGTTATGTGAGATTGGACAAGTTCTAGTGAGGACTTGTTGAGCAGATTTGAGGTAAGTCTTGGTGAAGACTTGTTGAGCAGATTGGACAAGTTCTAGTGAGGAATTGTTGAGCAGATTTGAGGTAAGTCTTGGTGAATACTTGTTGAGCATATTGAACAAGTTCTAGATAGGACTTGTGGATAGATTAGTGTGATATTTTGTGGAAGCTTACAATGTAGATTTGAGATAAGTCTTTGAGAAGACTTGAGAGCAGAGTTGATTGAGTGATTTGTTCAAACCTTGAGTTAAGGTTTGGGGCAGATATAGCAGATTTAATTTGTGATTGAGTCAATATTTGTGTTAAGTATTGAGGATAGAGATTGAGTAGATTTATGCTAGACCAAAGGATTGTTTAGTGTATATTTGAGGAAAGAGTTTGGTGCAGATTTAAGGATAGGTTTATGCCAGACCAAAGACAGAGATTGAGTAGATTTGTGCTAGACCTAAGGACTATGTTTAGTGTAGATCAGAGGATAGATATTGAGTAGATTTGTGCTATACCAAAGGACCGTGTTTAGTGCAAATTTGAGATAGAGCTAAGATCTAGCTTTGGAGGTTATAGAGTATAGAGGATGAAAGTATCCAATGGATAGATATCCATTAGCCAGGGCAGTGAGGACATGTATTCTAAGTGAGTACACGAGTCTTCAGTGGATAGAGATCCACAATCCAGTATAGAGGAGGCAACATTTCTTCTAGAAAATCACCATCCAGAGCAGAGTAGAAGGAGTTCTCCTATGGATAGATATCCATGAACTTGATAAGGGGATTGGTGTCTCCTTTGGATAAAGGTCCATAAACATTGTAATAGGGAAAGGTTTCCCAGGAGATTTGTTGAGAAATTTTTAGTGAAATATTTTCTTCGTGGAGTAGCCCACATTGGGTGAACCATGTTAAATTGGTATCTTTATTGTGTATGGTGATTTGTGAATTACTTTGATTACTACTATTGATATTTCTATTGATATATTGCATAATATTTATTGGGAAAGAAAAGTAAAAAGTGATCTTATACTATTCACCCCCCTCTCAAAATAAGCTTGTATTCTTCAAAATAGGTAACAATCAGGACATCATTACTAGCTGTAAAAACTTTAGAAGTTACAAAGTCCATCCTAAATTTTAATCAAGTCACCTACTACAATTTAAGGGTAGCAAGTTAGAGGGTTTTTGGAGCTGCAAAAATATGAGTTAGAGAGTTTTTTCAAATAGCCAAGTAGAGTTGCAAGTTCATTCAGTTAAATGTAACAATAAGGTGAATCTAATCACCTAGCAATCCTTCATATATAGAGATCATTAATGTAAGCAACTTGGGTGCAAATATGTTCATTAGTTGAACTTTAATTTGGGTTATTATCCAATTCCATTAAGCACCATTTTATTTCTTTAAAAGTTGCAAAGAGAAGGTTGCATATTATAGCCTTTAAAGGGAGTGTAGAAGGAAGTTTATTTTAAGGTTTATACCTGCACATTAAAATAGGAGTTATATATATATATATATATATATATATATATATATATTTTCAATAGAAATAAAAAATATCATCTTCCTATTATCTAGTTACAACAAAGAAGACTACAATAAGTTATAGATATTATAGTGCATTTAGGAGCAATTTCAAGTGCATGATTTAAGGTTCATTTGAAGGAGTAATAAGGTAAGATCAATATTGCAATATATTAGTTGTTTTTAAAGAGTTTTAACATGCACTAAGTATTTTAAGTTAGAGTGAAAATTAGTGCATATTTCGAGTTACTTTGATGGTTCATCTACAGGAGTAATAAGGAGAAGAAATTTTACACTATATTAGTTATTCAAAGTTCACTGTGGATTTTTAGTTAAGGTGAATGTTAGTACAAAGTTAAACCTCTAAAATTGGATGCATGGTTAAGAGCTTGGATTCATTGGTGCTAAAATTATCCAAGTGAAGAAGTTATAGGTTAGTGTTATATAATAAGAAAGGCAACAATACATTGCTCTCAAGGATTAGAGCAAGCAATCACCATATCTAAGAAGCAAAGAAAAAGCTTTATAAATATGTCTTCATTTGTCCTCAAGCCATACAATGAGGAGGTACCATATCAAATGAGAAAAGTAGCATAAAAAGGAGACAAATAACTCTCAATACTTTGGTGTAAAATAGAGTATATTATTTACGTTACATTGATGCACCATATCCCTCCTAAGTCTCAAGTAACTAAGGTAGCAAGTATCCTAAATTCACAATCAACTAAATCATTAAAGACAAAAGGTGTAAAATTTGGGTAGAGAAGGTGAGCCGGCCTAGGGAACATAAGCATCATTTTGGGTGTCTAGAGACATCATTTTTAGCACCTTATCCAGTGCCTATGATTGCATCAACCTACAACACAAGCACTTACATAAATATAAAGGTAAAGACAACAAATAGCATGCAGTATAGCAAAGGATAAAATGAAGGTGCAATACCCAGTAAGCAGGCCAAGTGAAAGCACCACATTCTACCATTGGAGCTCCATAGAACCACCACTCCATCACCCTTGGTACCTCATAGCTGGATCCAACCATCATCCTTGAATAGAACAACTTGCAAGAAGGAAATTGTTTGTTGTAAAAAGAGTAAAGCAAGCTTGCAAATGGTTGGAATGAATAGGCATTGAGAAGGTCTTAAGGTTATTTTTTGGTACATTGAAGAGAGAATGCATGCAAAGGAAATATCTACACTTATCCTGAAAGAGGAAGGAATATTATGCCACTTGGCACAAATGGTATTATCACCCTCTTATCTCAAATGCTCAATAAATGTGCTCATTCATGTAACACCTTTCATAATTACCCTAATGTTCAAGGAATTTCAATTCTTAGTAAGGAAAAGCTAATCTAGTATTGTGCAGTTTAATGCTCAACAAGGTCCAAAGAATCTTGAGGAAGAGACTTAAGTAATGCCTACCATCACTTGGTACCTACTTCAAGAAGAAGAAGCTTATATATAACTGCTAAACAAGAAGCGCACAATGATTGGAAGTGAATTTGTAGCAAGCATTTAGTGAGAGTGTATTCAAAGCCTGAAGTCAAGGAGTCAAAGGTACATTTAAGACTATCATAAGAGGATGTCCACCGAGTCTGTCATAAACTAGCAAGAAGATACCAATTCTCACAATAAACACTCAAGTTCAATACCAATCAACACGAGTTCAAAGGTATATTTGCACTTACTACTTGTTTTCATTATAGTTTAAAATGAGGTATAAGAGAACGTATATATCTAAGATTAAAATAATTGGAGTATATATAACCTTAGAGAAAGCAATCAAATCAAAAGTGCATAATATGAAGGGATAATTCAAGGAGCATTATATTTTCAAATAATTAAGTAGGAGAAATAAGGGTTTCTACTTTAGACACTTAGAAATTATATTGTTGTTAGCTTTTGATGTAACATGTAATTGGAGATAGCAAACACAAGATGCAAAATAATATGAAATAAAGTAAATTTACGAGATGAATAAAAATATACTATAAATAGAAATGATGGACATGTTTACAAAAGTAGCTTTGGATGAAATGAATAATCCATGAATACAACTAGAGCTCAAGAATGGGCATTGAACATATTACACCCCATCATACTACATCACACTGATAAATCATGCCACTCTAGTCTAAATGACTATATCTCACAATGTCTAATTTGTTTTATACCTATGCTTCTTTATATAGGAAATAAGTTCCTTGGCCAACACTCTACCTAGATATGCAAGGGATAACTTGCACATGTACAACTTACACTTTGATACTTATTACATTGCATTTAGTAACTAGATAAATTCCTCTTAAGTAATCTAATATCCTAAGTATGTACCAAGAAATGTACATTTACATAATCCAAATGATGTAATAGTCTATTTCTAACAATTGCAAATATTATTAATTTCTAATATTCCAAAATTATGAATTTATAAGGTATACTATATCAAACATAAATAATTGAAATTTATAAATATTGGATATTAAGGGATATAAAAGGAAGTTCATTATTTACTTAAAGGAGTTGGAATTATATACTTGTCTCATACTCTTACTAAAGGAACAAAATAAATCCAACCATAGAACTTCAAATTAAGTGCATAGTTCATTAGGAGAGATGAGATGAAATAGGAGTTGATTATTGTTATTTACAAAACATTACAAAATCAACCCAAAAGGTGAAATATTACTTACTAAGCACTTTATCAAACTTATAGCACATTCCAATCACTAAGGAGACATAAGGAATCCTACAAAACCTAAGTCTAGAGAGGTTTTACCAAATTGGTTCATATACTCTAAACTAAGGAGCTATAAGGATGTCTACTCCAAAGAACACATTAAATAATGTAATTAGAAAAGGAGCAAGAAAAATACCAATATGGCTTAAAAGCATGATTGATGATTCAGAAAACTCAATGGATAATAAAGAAGATGCAAATGGAAGAGAAGAATCAATAGAATTTAAAAACTCACAAACTAATAGTTTTGTGAAAGTAGATTCTTCAGGCATATCTTCTAATGAGGGAGTTGATGATAATACTGAAGATCATATTCAAAAGGTAGAAAAGAACATTATACAGATCTATGAAAAGGGTAAATATAGAATAGCTTCAATTGTACACACATGGTTCAACTATTTCATCAAAGAAATAGATAAACATGATATTCCTAAAACAGATAACAAAGACATTGGGATATCTTTACTATGCACCTACTATAGTAAATTTGGTCATGAGAAGGCTAATTGTTGGAGTTTCCATCCATGTAAATATTGTGGAGGAAAATATCATCCATATTACTATTGTTACAATAAAGAAAAATACTATAAAATACTCAAGTAGAAACTAATATTCATATTTTTTTTTTTGAATTTACATGGTGGAATCGGTAGCCGCCATGAATCCGGGTAGGTTGTCCAAATTTTTATGGCCGCCATAGTATTTTGCATTGTCCACCCTAGAAGCCGCCACATAGATCTTCATGCAGTCCACCCCTATAACCACCATGCCATAATAATTTTAAACCTTTTATGCCACTGAAAGCACCAGGAAAGGGACAAGCATTCAGTCCGACGAGGCCCGAGATTTGAACCTTGGACCTCCGCCACCCTTATGGGGTTTGGATGAAAACTAATATTCATATTATACTATTTCTTCCAAGCTCTTATTTTAGAAACGTACATTAACAATGAACTCAAGCTTGAATTTTGTGAAGATCAAGGAAACAGGTCATATAGGAAACCAATGAGCAAAAAAGAAAGCAGTTATGATTTTCTTGTGACTTGAAAAATTATGAGATCACTGGTCCATCAAGGATACCTAGAAGAATACAAGGTCAAAGATTCTTTCAAACATTTAAAAACAACAAAAGGTAGTGGAATGAAAAATACAAGAAGAAACAACACAAAAATAGAAGTAGAAGAAGAATAAGAACCAGACCAAGTTTAATATTATTCTAAATATGAAGATCCATATTGAAGACTAAAGTATTCAATACCCAAATAATGTAATACATGGGGGTGTTAGAGTATATTACATCATTTGTGTCATGTAAATGTACCACTTTTGGTACATAACTAGAGTAGGATTTTACTTTAGAGTAAAGTTAGTTAGTTACTTCAAGTGTTGTAATAAATGCACACGTTTCAAATGTGCAAGTTGTAAATATACAAGGAGTCCACTTGTACATCAGGTAGATAGGTAGAGTAAGGGGCAAGGAATATATCTTCCTATATAAAGGCCTCATAGTGAGTGTTTTTCATAGAGCAACATATGTAGTAGTAAATATAGAGAGTGTGTGGTAGTATGGTATAATGTAGTCCTTTCATATCATTTCATGGAGTGTTTATATCCTCCATTATATAACATTGTACTATTTTCATCACTTTCATTAATGATATATTTTTGAGTTATTTACAAATGTTCATCTCATTATTTTCCTACATATTATTGTGCCATTAGTTTATAGTTATCTTAGATTAGTTATCTTGCATCTTGTGGTTGTATTCCCTGTACTATTGTCCCATCAAAATCTAACACTATCTTGTGTAAATATCTTATACCATGGTTAAAAAAAAGTTTATAAGTTAAATTATATGAAAACCTTAATATAAATACCATGTTTACAATAATTTAAGCTCCTTATATGTTGGTAAGGTATATATACATACTTACCTCCATGTAAAAAATATTGACCCCCATACCACTTAGGCATATTATAATACATAAACATAACTTACCATTTTTTTTAATAGGTTATGTGTGGCTTCTATTAGGGGCCATTACCATCAAAATACCAAAATATTATATTTGTTGCAGTATTCATTTTTATCCTAGTTTTTTATTTCTTTTTCTCCTAAATATGTTCTTCAACTTTATCGAAGTGCTATGTTTCCACAATCAGCTCCTTGGCATCACTTTGATTAAGAAATAAAATCTCTCTTGATCAGTTACCTTCTAAAATTTTAATTTCACCGAGATGAAGATTAACACCATAATTTGATAATTTATCTACTACTTGATTTCCTTCTCTATAAATATTCTCACACTGATAGGAGATTACCTCTAGTAATAGATGATGAACATTGATAATAATATTATTTTTTATCGAGTCTCCAAAACCATTTTTGTTAATAGCATTTATGATGATTTGTGAGTCCCCCTCAATTGAAATATATTTCCATCCTTTTTATGTTGTAATTTTAATCCTTGTAATAAGTGCCCTAGCCTCTACATAGTTGTTAGTTGAAGTTCCATATGATTTTGAATAAGTGAGGAGAATTTTGCCTTCACTATTTCTAAAAATACCACCTCCACTAGCTTTTCTTGGATTTCCTTTAGAAGCACCGTCAAAATTAATTTTTATAAACCCAATATCTAGACATTTCCATTTTACCATAGATTGAAGTTAATCCTTTGTTGTAGTTCTGTTTTCGTGGATGACTCTTCCATGTGTGTTCAAATCCTATAGCCAAGTTCTTAGCACCTCTTTTTTTGCAATTGAGACTTCCCATGATGAGAACCATATTTGTATACATTCTACAAGAGAGGCACTAATACAATTTCAAACTTGGGCATGATTTTGATATTTATTTTAAAAAAAAATTATATTCCTTTCAAGCCATAAATTCCAACAAATAATGGCAGGGCCAATCCTCCAAAGAATACATAATGCTTTAGCTATAAAATAATTTATCCAATATTTTATCAACTCTTTCAATGTTGATGGAGCTACTCAATATAATTTTATATTTTTTAAAAAATAGCCCCAAATGGTGTGAGCAAATGGACAATGAAGAAGTAAATGATCTGATGTTTCTAAATACTTCTCACACAAGGCACATCTAAAGGGTCCATAATATCCTCTTCTTTGTAGACTCTCTCCCATAAGAATCTTACTTTGAACTACTAATCAAATAAATATTGAGACCTTAGGGAGAGCCTCTAATGACCAAACGTTCCTCCAAGGAAAATATTTAGCAAAAGGAAGTTTTGATTGTTCTAAATCCTCATATCCAAAATTCTTCGAGTATCCACCATCCTTTTATAAATTCCAAAACAACCCATCCTTTCATGTAAAAATTGACAAATAAAACTCTCAAAGCATATTTTGAAGTTCATTTGCAATTTTTTTGAGTTACTCTCCTTCAACTAGGTTGCTAAAATAAATCCATGATCTAGAGTTTTTTCTAATAATAATATAATATTTGACCTTTGGACCTTTACATGTTGTAGGCCCAAAATAGCCACATCCTTAGTAAAATTTGTGAAAATATTTTCTAAGGCACGAAGAATCAAGATGCTCCCAACCGCTCAGGACATAGTGTATTTTAGAGTGGCCCAGCGCAAGATGCTCCCATCTGCCCAACACTTAGTATTTTTTTGCAGCAACATAAGCAAGGTGTTCCATGTCACTCAGTACATAGTGCATTTTGTAATGACTCAATGCATATGTTCCATGCCACTATCAAACCAAGTCAAAGTTGACGTCAGTGTCCTCCAAAGATCAGATTAATGCATATTTCCCCATCCCACACACTAAAGTGACTAAGTGTTGGAGATGTTCCACACCACTGAGTTCCATGTTTATTTTGAAGTGGATCAGAATAGATGCTCCATTCCACTGGTCAAAAGGTTCAAAAGGCCCAAAAGAAGTGCAAAGGAGTGGCACAACACAAAGCAACATTTTACACTATTTCTTGAGAAGCTTGGTGACATGCTCCATTCTATGGTTAACTTGGGTCAAAACTTGAGGAGTGGATATTGAGGAGAATATTACGGTGTATGCTCTGTGCTATGGATATGAAAGCAAAGTTAAGCAATTTGAAGAACTAAGTAAGTAGCTTGGCAACATGTTCCATTCTGCTCAATACTTAGTGTATTTTTGTATATGCTCCACACCGCTGGCCAGAGCAGTCAAAGTTGATATCAATGTTCTCCAAAGTGTATCCCAGTGACATGTTCTACACCACTCATCTATAGATATTTGCTAAGGTTTAATCATATCCGTTCACAAGTGCATCAATGGTTGAGATCATGCTGATATTTTCTTGAGTATACAAAAGTAGATTCTTGGAAAATGAGAACCAGTCGGTTTGAGTGGGTAGATGAAGCGTCCATGGAGCCAAGAACCAAGAACCTAGGAAGTTGCAGATCTATGACAAGATGAAGTCCTCAAGAAATATGAACATATTAGATCTTGTTTCTAACTACCTGGAGTCTAACTACCATTAGAGAACCAGCAAGTTGCAAATCCGAGCTACCATGGCGTGCGGTATCAAGCAGATTTCTTGGACCTTGCAAGTGAATGAAATGATGCCATCGTAGTTTTTTGCTAATCTAGCATGGTCTAATCCTTGTAATGCTTCACCTTTTTCTTTCAATGTAAAAACTATATAGAGGTCAAACCCTCGATTTTAAAGGTCGAATCTAGAGTGTTTGCTTGCCCTATTGTGTAACATATTTTGCAAATTAATGGAAGGAGCATTACTCAGATTTTTGACTCAAGAACTATCATCTTTGATATCTGTATTGAGAGTTCGAGCTATGAATCACATTTTTGCTAATGCTATTATGGTTAGTTCATTCCACTGATATTGGATTACTAGTTGTAAAGCAATTGAAATCTTTTCATAGTTAGATTTGTGCTTATAGGAGGTTTATTTTTGTTAAATATAGATACTAATCTATTCTGCTAAATTGGATTGTTAGTATTGTGGATGTTGAAATTACTTCTTGGAGCATATCTCTGCTTTGTGTTTATTGTATGAAGATTACTCTATTTTGGGTGTTGCTAATCTTGAGTGTGGGACACTGGAAATAATTTTCTGAAAGGTTTTCCCTATGGATGCCTATGTTGTTAGCTCTATCCTGCCACTATTTTACTCATAACTTCTTAATCCTAAACCCTTTTCTAACCCTATCTCTTAAAACCATTACTGAGATTAATTGAGTCAACACTCTGTCAGTTGACAAGGAACCAACCTACTATGGAGGTTGGGCTAGAGCAATATTTAGTCCATCCAATGTTGAGTTTTGAGCTATGACTAGCGGGTGCAAGCCTAATCAGAAATATGGAAGATAGATAGTTGTAGTATCAAGTTTACTTGATGTCAATTTGGATCCCAATATTTTTGGCATGCCCGATGGGACCTATTTACAAGAAATACTAGAACCCATCTTATTATTTATTGTTTGTATCTTTTCCCGAAGGAATCAAGATTTGGTGAATTTTCTTGACCTTGTTAAGTGGTGAGCATTAAATTCACCTAGTGACTCCCTGGTCTACGAAACCAAAAAATTATCCCTGTAGCTTGTAGTTTTTTCATGAATACTAGGGCATCCACAAGGAATAACCCAGAATCCTTTTTCTACTATGAGCTCCCTTTTAGAGGGTCTACTATCATAAGAGATTTAAATCAAGATTTTCATTTAGATGAAACTCCTCCTGAGGTACATCTTGTAGTACCCCCAAGGCCACCTCCAATAGGAAATACACTTGGAAACATGGCCCAAAACCAAAATCAAAATACAATTCCAAATCAGCCCTTACAGAAGTATCCTAGTTGGAATACAGTTGGTCCCCTTAGACAATCCCATATGCATGACATCCCTCAGGTTGTGTCTAAGTCCATTCCCACCTATGATGGATCTGGTAAAACTGCATATGAACATTTCCAAGATATTCTAAATCTAGCAACGATCCACAACATAAAAAATGAGGATGTTATTGTCAGAATCCTAGCCCTGTCCTTTAGAGGAAATATTCTACATTGGTTTAGGAACCTAGAGGAAAATACCATTACCTCATGGGTAGCATTAGAAGAACCCTTTGTGGAAGAGTTCAATGAGTCTACTGATCCTTTTTCCCTCCTTAATCAATTCACATCCATACAAAAGCATCAGCAAGAAACCATTTCAGACTTCAACTTGAGGTTCAGTAGGACTTGGAAGAGGATTCCTCCTGAAGCTAGACCTACTTCAACCCTCACTTTCATGTATTATATCAGAGCCCTTGGATCAGATTTAGGTATACAAAACCAACAAGCTAGAGTATATACCTTTCCATAGGTCTACAATGCATCTATCCATGCTAAAAATTTCCTCATCAATATGGGAAGACTTCCCCCTAAAGTTGTGTTGCCCTACAATTTAGAAACTCCCAATGTCCAAGGTCAGACAACTACATCATCTTATATGGACCCTCCTCCTTTGTCATCTCCATTTTCATAGATGACCCCCATTCCTCACTCAAAAGTATCACCTGCTATAGTTCCTTTCCCTCCACTTCCTTCTCAGATACCCCAAGAATCCTCTATGCTCCTTGATATTTAGAATACTTTGAAAACTCTCAGCAACAAGATGAACTCAATGGAGAAAAGAGAGATAGAGAGATATCAACAAAGGATATTTCCTTATGTCAACAAGGATCAAAGACCTAGTCCTAGCAATAGCACCGAGGTCAGAGTAAATGTGATGCAAGAAGATCCAGAATGTTCTTCAAAAACAAGTCTGGTGAATGTATGGTGTCTGGTGTGCAATGATCCCCATGACTCAGAATCTTGTATTATGTACCAACACCATGTATAGTAGGCTATGGAGAAAGTAGAAAGAAATCATAAAGGAAGAGTGAATATGCTCTAGAAACCAGATCATATCATGGTTGGAAAATATCTTGATGAGGATGGACCCATTTTGTCATGACAAGGTCAGGCAAGAAAACACTGTAGGTTGATCCACAAAAGATGGGTCAATTTTAGGTCCCCTCTCAAAAGAATAAGGATCCACCTTCCCAAAGCAGTGATACATTCCCTATCCCCTAGGCCAATGAAAAGAGAGACATGGTCCCTAAAGGCCAAGAAAAGGAGGTCAATTTTCCCAAGAGGTTTGACAAATAAAATGAGGGAGATAGAATGAGATCCAAGAATGAAGCTCAAGAGAGGCTTAGATTTCCCTCCATAACCAAGAGGTAGAGAATTGAGGCCACACAATAGTATAAGAGAAAGTATGGTGAGCCAGAAAGAAGGTCTAAGAGACCCACCTCTGCCAAGTCAGAATATAACATTATGGAGGAAATGAAGAGAATACCCTCCAAGGCTAGCTTATATGATACCCTCTTCATTCTTGGCCAAATAGACCTACTAAAAGCTTCTCTAAAAAATATCCGTAAGAAAAGCAGGCCACCACAATCCTCAACATGCCCTCTAGGAAAGACAAGATGTCTCTTGCTACTTTAAAGAACAAGCCCCCTCCCTTTTACATTTCTTTGAGGATGGAGGGGTGGATTATCCACAACTGCATGATCGATTCAAGGGCTTCCACCATAGTTATGCCCAAAGCAGTCTACGAAGATATGGGAATGGAATATACTAGATCCTGCCCTAGAGTTCTATAGTTAGATGGGACACTAGTGAAGATGGTTGGAGTAATAAAATATGTTCTTATGAGGCTACATAGAGCTCTAGAGGTAACCATCATGCAAGAAATAGTGGTGGTGGATCTAGAGCCTTCTTTTGACTTGTGTCTATCAAGAGAATTCATTACCAATTTGGGAGGATGCATGTACATGGATTATTCTAGCATGGTGATTCCCTTCAAAGGAAAGAGGATAAGAATAACACCAGAGAAGCTTGTGTCTTATCATATTGAAAAAATTGAAGAAGACATGTGTAATCTCACTCCTCTAGATGAATTTGAACTAGTGGATAGTTTTGAAGAGCTAGAGATTGAAGATGAGCTACCTTTCAGAGAGGATTATAGTCAATTTGGGATAGGTATGGGCACATATAGCATTTCCACAAAGACATAGAAAATAATCCTTGCTATATCTAATTAGTACTTAAGAGAAATAAAAACCTGTACCATGCACTTTGATGGTGCAAGATGCAAAAATGGTGTTGGTGCTGGTGTACTATTATAGTCCCAATCAGAAGGGACAAAGAGTTTCGCGTATAGGCTAACATGGTCATGCACTAATAATGCTATAGAATATGAGGCTTTATACCTTGGGCTAATGCAGGCTGAAAGCATGGGCATCAAGATATTGAATATATATGGTGACTCTAAATTGATTTTCAATCAGGTAAGAGAGAGGTGCAACAGTAAGCATCATTACCTAAAGGTATATAGGAATAGGGTATGGGATTTGATGGAATTCTTTGATGCCCTAAATATTAATTTTATTCCCAGAAGATAGAACACCTTGGATGATTCCTTAGTAGTGAGGGGAGCTAATTTCAACCCTTCTGCAGATATAGGAGTTACAAAAGACAAAGGGGTCAAAATGATTTTCAGGCCTGCAATACCAGACAAGCAGATTTTTTGGTAGGTTTTTGAAAGTGATGAATATATCATTGATTTTTTGGTAAGAGAAGCCTATCTATCTACTATTCAAGAGGAAAATCTAGAAGAAATAGACCAACAAGATGTCATCCAGATTAAGAATAATCATATACCTAGAGGGTTGGTTACTCTAGAAAGCTTGTTTGACAATGAAGATAGGAAAAGGATCAAATCCATGGAAATCAATGAAAATATCTACAAAGAAATTGAAATTGAAAAGGAAAAGAAGCTCAAAGTTGGAGTCCAATGTTCTCTAGAAGAAGAGAAGGATATCAAGGCTCTATGCCTAAAATACCAAGACATTGTAGCTTGGTCATATGAGGATCTTAAAGTATATGACAAGAAGGTCATCCAACATACAATTGAGCTAGAGCCAAATGCAAAACCCTTCAGGAAAAAATAGAGGCCTATGAATCCCAGAATCGAAGCCATAATGAGGGAAGAACTATTGAAGTTTTTGAAGGCTAAGATCATCTATCCAATCAAGCATTCAACTTGGGTAGCTAACTTAGTCCCAATAAGGAAGAAGAATGGTGACATATGCTTGTGTGTAGATTTTAGAAACCTCAATCAAGTATCATTAAAGGACCACTATCCCCTCCCATAGATCGATCAAATATTATAGATTATGGTGGGAGCATAGAGGTTCTCACTATTAGACAACTTCTCTAGCTACAACCAAATTTGGGTGAAAGATGAAGATCAGTTTAAAACAACATTCACCACCAAATGGGGCACTTTTGCCTATCAGAGAATGCCTTTTGGTCTATCCAATGCAGGAGCCACATTCCAAAGAGCAATGGATTATGCCTTTGGAGAGA
This sequence comes from Wollemia nobilis, assembly GCA_028583015.1. NCBI lineage: Eukaryota > Viridiplantae > Streptophyta > Pinopsida > Araucariales > Araucariaceae > Wollemia > Wollemia nobilis. The sequence continues at coordinate 496,816 of JAQPPZ010002410.1, read as the reverse complement.
TGATCAAAAAAGTCATTCTAATCTACTTAGATGACATGACTGTATTATCCCATGATAAGAAAAACCACCTAGCACATCTAGAGCAAGTATTTTAGAAGTGCAGGGAATTTGGCATCTCTCTTAATCCTAAGAAGTCATTTTTTGCAGTTCATGAGGGAAATTTGTTAGGCCATGTGGTCTCCAAAGAAGGTATGGCCATTGATCTAGATAGAATCAAATCCATCCTTGCTCTTCCACTACCCATGAATAAGAAATATTTACAGTCCTTCTTTGGTCAGATAAACTTTGTTAGAAAATTCATCTCTGATTTTGCTCAGAAGGTGAAACCTATCTTAGAATTGCTAAAGAAGAATGCAGATTTCAAATGGACTAAAGTGAGAAAGCAATCTTTTGAAATCATCAAGCAATCCATTGCCACAGCTCTAGTTCTAGTAAATCCTGACTTCAACAAATATTTCATTCTGTATGCTTATGGAGCTGAAGAGAGTTATGCATCAATGCTCACCCAAAAGAATTATGAAGGAGAAGAACACCCCATATTATTTTGGAGCCAGACTCTCCATGAATATTAGGTCAAGTATAATTTTATTGAGAAACAAGTATTTGGAGTGATGAAGTCATTGAAAAAATTTAGGCAATACTTGGTTCAAAGTAAAACCCTGGTCTATGTGGTTCACCCAGATGTTAGAAGTTTCATTTTACAAGGTGAACTAGGAGATAAAAGAGCTAGTTGGATTACTAAAATCCAAGAATATGATGTGGAAATTCATCCTACCAAGTTGGTCAGAGGTAGAGCATTATGCCAAGGTTTGAAAGAAGCAATAGTTATAGTAGAAATGATAGCCTGTCAATTAACAATAGAAGATCATACTGAAGAACTACAGTCAAGATAATCAGACTAGGTGGATCAGATGACCAAGTACTTCTAGATTGGAGTGTGTCCTTCTAATATTAATCCATCATAGAGAAGAAGATATAGGCTTCAAGCTTTGAAGTATGTCCTATTACCAGAAGGTCTATATAAGAGAAACCTTGATGGAGTCCTCTTAAGATGCTTAAAATATGATAAAAAACAAAAGGTCATAGAGGAGTTCCATGGAGGATTATCTGGAGGACACTTCTCAAGAAGAGTCATAACTTTGAAGATCATTAGGATAGGCTATTATTGGCCTACCATATTTGCTGACACCTTCAAAGTTACAAGATCTTGTGATGAATGCCAATAGTATGTGGGAAGAACAAGGAATGCATCATTCCCCCTCAAGCCAATTCAAGTTGAAGAACATTTTCAGCAATGGGGGTTGGACTTCATAGGGGTTATCAATCCAAATTCCTCACATAGGACACAAGTACATTCTGACTACCACAGACTACCTCACCAGATGGGTAGAGGCCATCCCCACAAAGAAATCAGACCAGGAGGTGGTAATAGACTTCATGGAAAGCTTAATCACAAGGTTTGGTATCCCAGAAGCTTTAGTGAGCAATAATGGACCAACATTCATAGGGGCTAAATACATTGAGTTTTCCAACAAGTATGACATCACTATAAAAAATACCTCTAACTACTACCCCCAAGGGAATGGATTAGTAGAATCAACTAACAAAAATCTACTAATAATCTTGAGAAGATCATTGGAGGGTAACAAGAGAAGCTAGCATCTATTGTTAGAACAAGCTCTATGGGTAGATAGGATCACCATCAAAAAATCCATTAAGACCTCTCCTTATGCCTTGGTATATGGTAAAGAAGTAGTATTACCTATTCACTTGGAAATTCTAGCCCTCAAGTTGGTAGACATAGAAGATGACTCTGAGAAAAATCTAGTTGAAACCAGGTTGACACATTTGTTGCAACTAGAAGAGAAAAGAACTCAGGCATATGAGGATTTCCAAAAGTACTCATTTGATATCAAGGTATGGTTTGAAAAGAAAGATAGGTTCAGAGAATTCAAAGTTGGAGATTATGTCCCTAGGTGGAATGTAGAAAGAGCCAAACCAAGGCACCATCAGAAGTTTGATTCCTTCTGGGATGGTCCTTTCAAAATAGCAGAGGTTAAGGAGACCAATGTTTTCCAGCTTGAAGATCTTGAAGGAAACATGCAACCGATCCCAGTCAATGGTTTTCATATTAAAATCTATTTTGATTGAGATATAAGTTCATTGTAACATATGTACATATTTTGTATCATATCTTCTTTTCCTTTGTGAAAAGTTTTCATTTTTGTAAGGTGCTATAAAAATAAATAAAATGAGAAATTGTACTTCAAAATTATAAGTTGTAAAATAAACTAAGGGTGGCAGTGGAATACAACATGTGTTCCATGTCACTCTCCAATAAGCTAAGATAGAAATAGAATACAACATGTGTTCCATGCCACTCTTAAGTAAGCTAAGGTGGTAGCAAATCTCAGCATGTGTTCCATACCGCTCAAGTTCACGACCATTCTAGAGTGAAAATCGAACACTCGCGCTACGCCACTCTTCGATGAATGAAGGACCCGCGAGTTGTGACAAGAGTTTCCCGTGCCGCTCCAAGGGAAAGAAAGATGATGAAAAGATCTGCAAGTTCAGTAAAGTGCTTCGCACCATAACCAATCACTGATCGACATAATGTCTCCAGCCACCAAGATGCGTAGGTTTGAATTGAAAAGCGTGCAAATGGATAATTTCTCATACCTGTCGCATTAATGGTGGAAGGTATACATGCGATGACATTTAAAAATGGTTTGGAGTGTGAAGCTCATTCATTTAGAAAAAGTGACATCGACCTAGCAAAAAGAGCAAGGGAGTAGTAAAGCATTGTTTGCAAATACCAAAGAAAGAATGCTCTATGAAGCTTCACTAAAAATGGCTCCCAAAAAGGCCCCAAAATATTCTCGACAAGGAAATATAGAGCTGGAAAGCTATGTAAAATAGATGAGAGGATTAGCAGATACAATAATGATGCAAGTAAGGAGAACCTTCTTAAGGAGGAATTTTGAGTTCAGGTACTTTGAAGGAAGGCCAATTCAACCTCAAGGTATCATTGTTGTAGAATCTCTCTTATTTTCTTACATCTATGATTCTGTTCATCACTGCCCAAAGTTGATTTCTACAATCATTAAGTTTTATGATCCTAAGGCAAGGGCAGTAAGAACAGTTGATGGCATAACATTATTTACCATTACTACAAAATCTTGTCATGATTTGTTTGTCGTAGGGGTAGACCCACCTCTAGAACCCAAACCATTTGATATAGCAGAGCAAGCTAGGGCTTATTCTTTGCTAATGGCCTCTGATGAAAAGGAAGTTGTTGAAAAATGGCTTCATTTCCAATTTAGGCATATAAAAAATGAATATGAGATGCCCAATACCCCAATTCCAATTGACCAGTTTGCCAACCCAGAGCTTTTCTCCATGTTAGCTTGTTTAGAGGGTTTGGATTCTGACCAATTTGTAAGGGATTGGAAAATAGCTACTACATACTACATTTCAAATGAGAGAATGTATAAACCTAGGGTAGAGAAGGAGGGTATCAAGGTCATTTACTTTGATTGGCCAACTTTTCTTGCCAAACGAATGCATGAGCAGTTGGTAAGGATGAAAAGGGATTCAAAAGCACCCTCTTTCCGGCATTGTTCAAACTTGGTCTAGATGTTCTATGCCATTGTAAGGCACATGATGCCTTGGATCCTAGTGAAAGAGAAAAATGACAAGGGAGACCCTATCCCTATGTATTATTGGACCGCTCACTTGAGGAGCACAAAGTCTTTTTATAGGTTTAATTTGGAATTCCTAGGGCTAGATTTGAAAATTATGTACGAGAAATGCCCTAGGTTACCATATCTGACCAAAGAATTATTAAGAGTACCAGGCACCAAAGAAGGAGACTGGTATATTCTCACAGAGGGCACAATTATCAAACTCTATGGCTTCATTGGTAAGCCTTTTCTACTACCTCATTTCATCACGAATAGATTGTTGGCCCTAGAATATTTGAGGCAAGTATATTTCATTAACATGAATTATGGCTCTGGTAAGAAGAGAAAATGTTTGTTGACTTACTCCCATAATGTTGATGATATAACTATTGTCAAAAAGGGTCAAGGTGAACAAATCACTCAATATTTGGATAGGCTGGGCCTGTTTTACATCCCATAGAGGTGGAGATATGACCCCAATGACAAATTCCTAAAGAGGAACATTGCCCTTAATGGAGAGAAAGCCCACAAGTTTGAAAAGACTTCAAGGCCTCATTTTGAATAGGGGAGGAATAACAAATAAAATGCCCCATTGGATTGGAATGTTGCCAAAATGGAACAACTTCCCCCGTGGCTAGACTTCTATGAGCAAATAGTTGATTTTGATCCAAATAGTAATGAAAGCCACCAGTTGAAGGAGTCTAAGATCAAGGAGCTTGAAAATAAGAAGAAGTGGGATGAAGGCAAAATCATAGATTGGTGGAGAATGAGAGTAGAAACTAGCATAGATAAATCCAGATTTGGGCGAGTAATAGATGATGAGTTTTCTGAGAGATATGACAAGAATATTAAAACATGGAAAGCTAAAGACCCTAAGAATTTGGTACTGATTTATAAGAAGACACAAGTAGGGATAGATTCTCCTTCCCCACCTTCACAAGAGGAACCTCAGGAGGTAGATACTAACACTCAATTAGCTACTACTGAAGCTCCTAAAACATTTGAGCCCTCAATAGAACAACTAGAGAAATACCCTGTAGGAGCCCAGCTAATGAGTAAAATGCATTATTATGATGATAGGGCAATAAACACAAAATTCATTCAAACAGTTAGTAGGCCCAAGCACCTAGCCTTGGGTGGAGAGCCCCCTGAGGCTGATATAGATTGGAATAAAAAGGATGAAGACTTTGTGTTCACACCTATGAGTTTCACTACCGTAGCCACAACTACACCGAACCCTACTACCAAAGATGTATTGCAAGAGGGGTCATCCTAGGAGGATACAAAGAGTGATAAGCCGACAGTATTTCAAGTTTTTAAGAGAAAATCCAAAGATGCACTGGAAGAGACCCAAAAGGAGGTTTGCAAGAAATTAAAAGTGGATAAGGGGAAGAGTGTTGAAAATACCCCTTGTTTTAGTTGTAGAGAAGTTGGTACAACAAATGCAACACCAAAGTGCAGAGGTGGTTCTAGAACATCCTACATCTGTAGGTGAAGGTATGATTACTATCCCTTCTTCTCCTTCTCCTCCTCTTTCCCCAGAGAAATCTCCTTCCCCTTCTCAAGAAAATATTGAAATAAAGGTGCCCTCTCCCCCTCATAATTCACCACCTATCTCAATAGCTAATACATAGGGCCAGACCAATCCATCTCCTCCACATTCATCCAAAGTCCTAATCACATCATCCCCAGTCATTCCACCTTTGCCATCACAACCCCCAACATCATCTAAAACATAAATTGTTTCATCCACACCTACTCATCCTTCCTTGAGTTTCATTTTAGTTCCCATGTCTTTCCCCATTGCAACCACAACAATAGCCACAGACTCAACTATGGTCACTACCACTCCACTACCATCAACTATTGAGTCTACCCTTCCATATCTCATAGCTTCTCCTCCTCCTACAAGCTATCCCATGTTGGCTTCCTTATGGAAGGAAAATGATGTTTCTCAAAAAATTTAGGATTTTTGGGCAGAAAAGTTGTCCAAGCCTTCAAAAAGAATAGCTATGAAGAGGAGCACAATGTTTGTTGATCCAGTCACAAGGCAGAGAGCATCCAGATCTATTATTCCTTTGGTGAGTAATCCTGAAGCAGATATGACTATGCAATATTATCATCTAGAGGAGTATACTAAAGACATTGAGCAACTACTTGTCGAAGATGATATGGTCATAGAAAAATCTCACCTAAAGACTTTTTATGTTAAGATTGATATCTATAGGGAGAAAGTTGGAAAGCTGGAGCAGAAAACATAGAAGTTGGAGAAGAATATCAACAACAAAAAATAGGTAGAAAAGGCTATCAAGAATGAAGTTAAAAGCTAGTAGAGAAAATATCAAGAGGCCATTAAGCTCAAAGACCAAGTTGAGGAGTAAAAAAATAAAAATGAAGAACAGGCTAAGGAAATACAAGACTTGAAGCATCAGCTTCAGATTGAGAAGGCCAAGTCCTCAGGCTTCTCAAAAGTAGGAGTGAAGAAGGTAAGAAAAGAGTTGTGGTCCTAAGTTTTAGAGAAATGCTCTAAACTACAGCCCATAATAGATTATATGGATGATGCCAACCATTTTCTCCAAAATACTCAAGAAGACCTGGACAAGTTCACTCAAGAGTTGCAACCCATGGTTATTCCAGCAGAACAAATCTATAAATTGTCATATAGTAGGCTTGGTGAGACTGCTAAATCGATCCCCAATAAGGAATGGAATATTTCTATATTGGCTACCAGAGTTGTTGTGAAGAATAATAGATTGCTTCAGAAGGTTTGGTTATTATATGACAAAGTGGAAAACACAATTCAAGATGTGGTGGACATTAACCAAGAAATGACTTAGTATTGCTTTAAAGGACTCTGGATTAAAAATAATGCTCTATTATTAGAATATGAGATCAAGAAGAGTGTATCTTCAAGCATACAAGATGAATCTGAGGTAGATGTCCTGAAGGATCCAATTGATCAAGAACAAGTCTCCAAGATGATAATTGATTTAACCAGACTCAGAGATTTTATGGAGGACCTGGTGAACAAGGGAAGCTCTACAAATTATGAAGATAATACCAAATTGGAGTTTTTTAACAAGCAACTTAAGGAGACTTCTAACCCTTCTGAAGCAGTTTGGAGCCAAGCCTTGTAGACTCTTAAACTAATGATCCAATTGTTTGGGATAGAACCTGAGAAAAAGGATAAGGAGTAAGATTCACCAGAAGAAGAGAAGGCTGACCAGGACCAAGAAGGCAATGGTGAAGAAGAAGATCATAATGAAGGGGAGGAACCAGATAGGGTTTTTGAAGACCCTCAAGAGGCACAAGTGTAAATTTTTTCTTTATTTAATCTTTTTGTAGTCATGTAAAAGTGTTGTATTTTTTGTTTTTGATCCTGACATGGTCAGAGGACAACAATAAAAGTGTAGCACCCTAAAAATGACTCACATTAATTAAACCCAAGTTAATAAATATTTTAAAAATAAAATTTACCTATCCTCAACTTGGTACCTCAATTGTTGTTCCCATTACCAGTTTGTTTTAGCCCTCGTGCAAAATTGGGTCACCCGATTTTATCCAAAACCAAAAAATGTATGCCTTAGCAAGGTGAAAAAATTTGGTTGTAACCTCTTTGTCTCTACCTGGGAAAATACATGGCGGTTGTGGGATCGGTTCGACCGATTTCATCCATAATAGAGGAGGTTGTAACCCCCCTTCAATTTTAGCCCAACCCCTCAGTTGATCTCTTCCTATTTAATCCAGGCTCCTCGCCTCGGATTATCCCTAGAACATCTGCATAATTTCATCTGTTCCTTTTACTATTTTGATGTGTTTTTGCAGGTTCAAAGTTGCAAATCGGTCATATTTGTGCAATATCGTATCACCTAATTTCAATATTGTTCCACATGATTTCGATATCGTTCCACTTGATTTTGATATCGTTTCGCCCGATTTTGACAAAACTACCCGATTTTGTTTGCATCATACATTTGTGTTGTTTAGCTGCTTGGGGGTATCTATACCTCAATGTTTGTATTATCTATTCTTTTTTATTCTATTTAAAATCATATGTAATGTTATTTAGATCATTTTAAGTTCATTTCTATTGATACTTTAGCTTTTACATTCACGTTTTGTTGCTTTTCCATAAGTATTTATGTATTTAGCATAGAGTCATATTCGATAATTCATTTTTTGATCCTTAAAATTCATTATCCTCTACAATTTAGTTTAGTATATGCATATCATTCTGTAAATCTACTATTTTCTATATCAAAGTTGACAAAATACAGCTTTCTACCCTAATTGGGTAGATTTTTGCATGATCGGACCATCCGATTAGCAAAATCAGATCACTCGATCTGGCTGGATCTTGACCGATTTTACCTGCAACAAAGAATCAGAAACTACATTAGACTTTCGGATACAGGTCAGAGTTTAAAATTCTTTTAAGCATTGCATAGTTCATCTAAATTTACTTTTCTACTATTTTTTGTCTTCATATAAATCAAAATTACATATAGGTTAATATAGTTGCATATTGGCCAAACTAGGTGTATGCGAGATTTGATAAAAGGAACACATCAAAACAAATCCCAAAACCTAGGCATGGAAACTGCCATAAAATGTTTCCTGGTGAACCCACCTAATTCGTCAAAAAATCACCATAAGAAGGTACAATCAAGTACCTCTCTTTCGAGGTGTAGACCTATCATTCCCACATTCCCCTTTGAGGCATAGATCCATCAGCCTAAAGGAAAGGAGTGTGTGAATTTTAGACCTACATTCTTTGGTGAACCCGACGTGAAAACATTAGGCATATTTCTGATTTATAAAACATAAAAAATACAAAATATAGAACAAAACAAAAATTCGATAAGATCATTAGTTTAAATCACATAATCTTGCTTTTCATAGATGGTAGATTACAACATAAGAAGAATTGTCTGAATTGATGTAAGTACAATATTTTCAACCCAAAAAATTTCTTTATTAGGTAGTGTGCCATACCCTGAGATTTGGAGAAGATTAGAAATTATAAGGATTAAAGAACCTAAACTTAAGAAAATCATAAAGTTTTACTTGTCTATAATCCTGGATCCCAATAGTGCACCTTTCTACTTTGACCTTCAAAGAGCTGTCATTTTCCCAAGTCTTTACTCCTTTGAAGATTATCTTGAGAATGCAATAACGGTACATAAGTTTTTATCACACATGGAAAATCAAGAATTTGTCTTAAATGATAAGAGAAGATTTAATAAAGTTCCTAGGGTTGTGCTTTATCGATAAAATTGCCATGAATCGTACTTTTATATGTCAAACTGTGAAGTTGATTGCATCACTATAGCTCATTTCATAAAATTATTTAAAGTCAAATTTTAGTTTTGAAGAAGAACACTATATGACCCCTTGGAACTTGTTAATGATATCTATAGACTTTTCCAAGAAAATTAAAGTATAATATCTATAATATTATAGTTTCTATTCTATTTGCCTTTTGTTTGCAATCCAAAAATTACAAAAACCCAAAAAACATAATATAATATATTAGTTAGGTATATATATAACATATATACCCCAAGCATTAAGCACACATATAAATTATATATATCTGCAAGATAAAATATTTTAAGAGAAATGCCTAAATTAAGAAGTGGAAAAAAAGTAGAACATGAGCATATAGGAGAACAAGATCAATAAAATCTTGAAGATGAAGTTCAAATTGAATATTATGTATCATCAGAGTCAGATGAGGAAAACCATAATAAATAAGAGGATTTTTTCTAGCATAGGCCATAAGTAGATGAAGAAGGCAATCTCCACAACATTTCATTGAGTTTCTAAAAGACAATATAGATGTCATTAATCACATGATACAGACATAATCTCAACTCCCTATGTGAGATTATTCAATGGAGGCTTCCATAGAGGCTTCTCTCCGATTGAATAGAAATCCATTAACATACATGAACAAAAATCAAGTTGGCACATCTCAAAATATAAATCAGAATGTGAATTAGAATATAGCACAACCACCACCAGTAATAAATTCAAACTCTAAACAAAAACAACCATCTTCTACCTCATAAAAAGTAGCACAAGGAATTAAGAAGATGCACAATATTAGTCAGAATTAACAAAGGGTTCAACAAAACAAAATTCCCTATCAACTTCATAATAATCCTCCTAGTAACACTCTACATAATAGTGTTTTAGTTGGAAATCATTATACAACAACACCAACTTATTATCAAAGACACAACAACATGGTACAACAAAATTAGTATGGTGTACAACAACAAGGACTTTAAGCCATGTTTAAACAGTTAGCTTCAAGACTAGATCATATAGATCCCTACCATCCCTATTATAGTTATAGAGAGATGTGTAGCCAACCCTTGGATCCTATTGTGGTTGCTCAACCATATCCTAAGCATTTCCCTATGTCGGTCCTGGCGATATATAAGGGAACCAAATATCCTATTGAGCATTTTCGCATGTTTAGGATATCATGTCATGATATTTCTCATGATGACTTGTTAAATATATTCCCTAAAAGTCTCGGAGGTATGGCTTTAGAGTGGTATTATTAGTTACCTACAAACTCTTTAAGGAATATTGAAGAAATAGCATATATGTTTATCCACCAATTCAGTGCTTACATAGAGAGGCATGTGACTATTAAATATTTGTATAATTTGAAGCAAGGAAAATATGAGAGTTTTTCTAAATTCTTGACTAAGTGGAGACAACTCTTAGGCAAATTACATTTTTCTTTACCTCACCGTGAAATTTTGGATATATTCATTGGTAATTTACAAGAGAAATTATCTTATGAGCTTTCTACTGCTACAGTAACATCCTTTGATAAAGCCATTGGTTTAGAAATAAGGGTAGAATAAGCCCTTATTATAAGAGGTCAATTTAAGAAGAAAGATGAAGATAAGACTCTTAAAAATCAATATAAAAATAAACAAATAGTGGGTGATGGAGTTACTGATAGCAGGAATACTCCAATTATCAATGCTACAAAAACATTTAAGAAGTTTTTATTAAAAGTTTTTGATAAGCGACCGAGAGAATTTACAAGATTAAATCAACCCTTAACAATGATTTTACCTCAATTATTGGAGCAAGGCTTGATACGGTTGCCGGAAATAAGACAACCAGACACTACTACAGTTGGATATAGGGTTGATTTACATTGTAATTTCCATCAAGTAGATGGATATTATACAAATTCTTGTAAAATGTTAAAGCATGTGATACAAGATTTGATTGACAAAGGAAAAATGAAAGTTAAAAATTTTCTTGTAAACAATAATACTCAAAATAATACCCAAAAACAAGCAAATCAAAATGCAAATAAAAACCTAGATATTTTTCAACATCCTTTACCCAACCATGGTAAAGAAGCAATAAACCAAGTAGATCATCACAATGTTCCTCATCCAACTCGATATATGGGAACCATTAGTAGATTTTTACCACAACAAGATTTGCAAACATCTTTATCTGTGGTCACAACTAGACCAATACAATATTTTCAATCATCTTTAAAAGATACTAAAAGTAATACAGAAAGTGACATAGAAAGTGAAAATGGGAGTGAAGTAGAGATTGATTCAAAAAGTTCTGAGTATGAATCAGATCAAGTAAATCCTATTACAGATTTATCAGTTCCAAAAGAACCATTTCCAAGAATAATAACTACTAGACCATCATCTCAACAAAGGCTTTCAAATAAACAAGCAAAAAATGCTAGACCTCATTTTGGTAATCCTCGACATAGCAACATTGTGGGTACCATTGGGGTTGTCACAAGACAACAAGCACAAGTTCAAAATTCTCAACCACAAATTCAAAATGAAAAATCAGCTCCTTTTGTATTGAGAACTCCCACTAAGGGAAATAATACATTAAGTTCACAACAAATATCTCCATATGATATTAATGAACAATTAGCTACCATCACAATGAGAAATTCTCTTTTGGACCTCTTAAGAATTTTCTCCATACATAGGGAAGAATTAATGAGAACTTTAAGCAATATGATGGTACCCAAAGATACTGAACCTAATGTTGTGGTGAATGCTGTGACTTTGGATGAAACAAATTTCATATATTTTTGTGACAAAGATATTCCTCATCAAAGTTTGTATAGATATAATCCTTTATACATTACAACATTGATCGAATATGTAGGATTCAAAAGAGTTCTAATTGATAATGGATCATCTTTAAACATTTGCACATATGTTTTTTTTCAAATATTTGGGTTTAAAAAAGAAGATATGAAAAGTATTGAAATTATTATTAAAGCATTTAATGATGAAACTCAAGAAACATGTGGAGTAATGATAGTCCCATTGCAAGTTGGCCCAAGAATTTTGGATACGACTATGTTTGTTGTACCTTGTTTTGCATCGTACAACATTATTCTAGGTCGACCTTGGATCAATGAAATGAGATAAATACCTTCAAAATTACATAAATGTGTCAAATTTGAGTTCAAAAATCAATTAGTCACCATCCATGGTGATCCCAGACCATTTGATATGTGTGTTGTGGCAGAGCCTATAGGGGTTCCATTATGTCCTGCTATGTCTTCTACTCATCCCAGTCCACCCTCATCATCAAGACCATCTAAATCTAAATCATCATCAACTTCTAAACCCATATCATCAAAAGCATGTTATAAATCACCAACATCAACAAATTCTAAGTCATTATCATCATCATCTTCTGAGCCCATATCCAATCCATTTCCTAAATCCACATTATCAGATCCACCTCCTGAGTCTAGTGTTTAAATTCACAACATCTAAAGAATCAGTTAAGGAAGATATTCCATCTACTTCATATGCTCTTTTGGATAAAGTATTACTGGAATTATCTTTAGTCCTTGCAAATATAGAAGTTAATTTTTCTACCCAATATTCCTTAGTGTTATCTAAGTTACCTCCATCTCCCCGAACCTTGGGATTGCCAAATAAGGGAAGCATCTGCCATATTGGGAGTTATGCCTTTGTGTATGCAGGGTGTGATTGGGGTAAAATTACGGTTGTGAAAGTTACAATTGATCAGGATGGATTTGCTAAGTGTTATTTTTATTATGGATATATAAAATCAAAACCAATGATGTATAATATGGGTTATAGAGGTAAAGGTTTAGGACCTCATGAATATGGTATGAAAGAACCTTTAGAAGATGAAGATTGACCTGTCTTATGTGGTCTTGGCTATATTCCCATAAAAATAGAACCATTCCCATATGAATATGATGATCACCTCATAACATATCAAGAATATATGGAACAAAAAGAGCTCTTTAAAAGGATACATACGTGCAATATGTTAACCGTAGCTTATCCAAAAATGATTGCTTCTCCGGATGAATTTTTAGAAGGTGATATCTTTCATGATATATCTCTTGATAAATTTTTAAGGAATAAATTATTCTTTGATGGATCTATGCCATGTATAGCTCATGTTGAAGCAACTAATCCTCAAGAAGAACTAGCCAAATGCACATTAGAAGAGTTACAAGAAATGGGTGTATCACCCGCACCACCCAACTTTGAAAGAGACTTAAATATTGTTGTTGGAGATACTTTAAAAGTTAATATTGGAACAGAAGAAAACCCTTGCCTAGTCAAAATTGGATCAGAATTAAGTGAAGAAAAACAAAAGTTATATATTAAATTTCTCACAGAATATGCTGATGTTTTTGCTTGGACATATGCAGATATGCCAGGCCTAGATTCTTCTATAGTTATGCACCATCTAGTAGTGTGCCCTGATGCTAAACCCGTAAAGCAAAAACTTAGAAAAATACATCCTAAAGTAGCACTACTAGTCAAAAGTGAATTAGAAAATCTTTTGAATGTAATTTTTATACAAGCTATTGACTATGCTAAATGGATATCAAACATTATTCTAGTAACTAAGAAAGAAGCTACTAATATTAGGGTTTGCACTGATTTTAGAGACATAAATGTTGCATGCCCTAAAGATGATTTTCCCCTCCCTAATATGGATCAGATCATAGATTTTATAGTCGGGAGTGGGATGCTCTCCCTCATGGATGGTTTTTTAGGATACAACCAAATCAAAATAGCTCCTGAAGACCAATCTAAGACAACCTTTATTACTCCTTGGGGAACATTTTGTTGGAAAGTAATACCATTTGGATTAAAAATGTAGGTGCAACATATCAAAGAGCTATGACATACATATTTTATGATATGATGTATGATATTATACATGATTATGTGGATGATATTATAGCTCGTTCAGCAAAAGAAGATGATCACATTAATGATTTAAGAAAAGTGTTTGATAGACTAAGAGAATATCTAATATGATTAAATCTTGACAAGTGTGTATTTGGAGTTAAATCAAGAAAATTATTGGGGGTTATTGTTTCTATGCGAGGTATAGAAGTAGATACTCTCAAAATTAAGGCTATCCTTTGTTGGAAATTTTGAAATTTGAGATCCTAGCTTCTTGTCTATGAGTTGTCATTGATGTCAAAAGGAAATGGCATTAATGTTAAGAGGATGTGTTGGCTTCAAAGGTGGAAGATTCCAAGAGAATATTTTTAAGAGAATCCGGAGAGATTCCATTGGCAAGGGTTTTTCATTAAAACCAAACCGGTTTTTCATTAAAACCAAACCGGTTTTTATTAAAACCAAGTTGGATAGGGTTTTTATTAAAACCAACTTAAATGGTTTTATTAAAACCAATGGAGGTTCTCTTTATTATTTAATTTCAAAATAATAGTTTTTATTAAAACTTTTGATTAATTTCGAAATGGTCTTTATTTCCACCGCCATCAAGGTGTCTTCGAAGAGACTATTTATTCTCCAACTCCTAAGGTTGGAAGGCTAATTAATTCAAAATTCCCTAAATGCAATTTGTGGTGTTTATGCTCTGTATTCACTGTGATCGAAGGAAGACTTAGAAGCAAGTGCGGTTGAAAAGTCTTCAGGAGTTTTTTTGAAGGTGAAGTGGAGGGAAGTTCACTTGTGAACTTCGTAGCCTGCGTGGGCTAGTGGCAGCGAAGGCTACTGTTGGGCGATGCATTGGCGGAGGTCGCCATTTTGAGTCTCGTGAGGGTGCTTTGCTAGAGTAACACACGTTTTTATTAAAATGTCTTTATGCCACAAAATTCGTAGTTTCTTGGACAACGATTTATAAGGTGTGATTAAATTTTATGAGTTTTGGCTTTTGTGATTAGCATTGAATAAAATCTTAGGAAAAATAAGGGCATATTTCTTTGGATGTATTTTTAAGATTATTCTTTGCTATGCTAAAATTAAAAATGGAGGTATAAGGTGTGAGTCTTGTGATTGTTGATTTATTGGCATGTTATGGTGGTTGTGTTTAAATAAGTGGAGCTAAAAGGTGTAATAAAGGAAGTTTATATTATTGCTCATTTCTTTTTATTCTAACCCTAACTTGGTTGGAAGTTTGAGAGTTGTGTGTGGTGACAGCTTGAAGGTTCAATTATCTTCTACTCCAATAAGGTATGGGCACATTCTTCTTATGAGTATGATTGGTGTATGTTTTCTAAAATAAGGTTGGAGTGAAAAGGTATTCTACTAGGTATCCTTTGGCTAGGTGTAAATCCTATTTTCTGGTTTGTTGAAGACTACTTATGCATTGTTATCCTTAAGGAGAGTTTTTGGTGAATGCATAATTTTTGGTTTGAGATAGTGGAAGCTTTGTGCACTAGGGTTTATAATTGTGAGTCTAGCTACTTGCATTGAGTTGGTGGAACCCTTGGTTGGCTGTTTTGAGTTTGATGGTTGAGTTGCTTCCATAGAGGTTGTTTGATCAAGTTATTGCTTTACTTGATTCATGATATTGGGCTTACTCCATTGATTTGATTTGAGCAAGTTATTCTTTGCATTTGGTGATATTGTGTTGGTAGTTGTTTTGTTCAAATATTTTTGGAGGGAAAAGGATTTCTACTTGTTTCCTTTTCTTGTGATGATTGGTTGAATGCTTCAAGGTTGATGTTGAGTTGAATGGTGTTAGTTGACTAAACCTTGTTTGATGAGCATTGTTGTTGAAACCCTAATTGATGGTGAAAAGAACATGAGTATCATTGTTATGTGATTCTTTGCATAGTTGGCAATTGTTGGGGTTTCATGTTCTTGAAAGAAAGCATTCTATCCTATCCATTTTAGATATTGAGTTGAGTTTTTAGATTTGAGATTGAGATTGAGCTGAGTTGATTTGAGTTGAGTTTTGAGATTGGAATTTGAGTATAGAACATATTGAGTCTCTAACAATTCTCTTTATGCTTCTATGAGTTTGACAAATCACATTGGGTCTCTAACAATTCACTTTGTGATTTCCTGCTACGAAAGTTTTTCTTGGTGATATTGCTGACGTTTTGGACAGGTTTCGATGGGGACTTGTGAGCAGTTTTGGACAGGTTTCGATGGGGACTTGTGAGAATTTTTGGACAGGTTCCGATGGGGACTTGTGAGCAGATTTGGATAGGTCCTAGCAGAGGACTTGTGAGATGAGTTTGATAGTTCTATCAGAGAACTTGAGGACAGAGGTGCATTGGTTCTATGAGAAGAACCTAAGGACAGATTTGGCAAGTCTTTGAGAAGGCTTGTATGCAGAGGATTGATTTGTTCAAGAGTTGGACATATCCGACGGATAGAGGAAGACTTGTACTAGACCGACCGATCGTGTTTGGTACAGGTTGCTGAGCTATTGTGGATGTGATCATAGAAGGCAGAGGTCTCTTAGGCTAAGCATTGAGGATATGAGGTCTTCGGTGGAAAGGAGTTCCACATGCTGGTAATAGGTAGAGGCAGTTGATCTTCTGAGGGATCATTTCCCGAGTAGAGGGGAAGGTATCTCCTTTGAGCAGAGGCTCATAAATTTTGATTGGGGGAAGGTATCTCCTTTGGGCCGAGGCTCATAAACATTGTAATTGGGAAGGATTCCCAAATAACTTTGAGATAACTTTTAGAGAAAATATTTGTGGACGTAGCCCAACCATTCTGGATGAACCACGTTAAAATTGGTGTAACTTTGTGGATGATATTGTGCATTGCTTTGATATTGCTTTGGGTATATTGCTTTACTGTTTTGAAGTATAAAGGAAAAAGTAAAAAGAGGTCTTATACTTGTTCACCCCCCCTCTCAGTATAAGCTTGTGTTCTTCATCCTTGATATGCCACTTCCTAAAAACATATCAAAGTTAAGAATTTTACAAGGAAAACTTCAATCTATCCATTGCTTCATCAACAAGTTGGCAGATAAAATAGGACCTTTTATTAAATTACTTAAGAAGAATATTCTCTTCAATTGGGATAAAGAATGTCAAGAATATTTTGAAAGTATTAAACAATATCTTCTTACTCCTCTAGTGTGTGTTCCTCATAGACCAGATCATCTATTTATTTTATATATTTTTGCTTTAGAACTTGCACTAGGAGCTATGTTGGCTCAAATTGATGATGAAAAGAAAGAACGAAACACATACTATATAAGTAGAACTTTAACAAGTTATGAAACCCGATATACCCTATTGGAAAAATGTTGTTTAGAGGTTGTGTTTTCTACACAAAATTTGTGTCATTATATTCTTAGTCCAAAAATATATTGTAGACACCAAAATCCAGCCACTTGCAAGTCATCTATACCTTCCTGTTAGCCACGTGTCGGTCATCCACCTTCCCGCCATTATTTGGCCCAAATCCACACCTTCCCGCCATTATTTGGCCCAATTTCACCTTTCCCGCCATTTTTCATCCCCAAATTTATTTAAATTAATATTTATATATATATATTTTAATATTTTAATATATATATTTAAATAATAGTTTAAGTGATTTAATCTGAGCCGTCCATCCTTCATTTAATCTCATCCGTCCATCCATCTTAATCCGTTTCACAACCTAGATTTATTCTCTACCCTTGGATCCACTTTAATCTTAGCCACACGTTCAAAGTGTCGTTAAAACCCTAAAGTGTGCCCTAAGAGTAGATTATAAATTGAGTCACCTTGATGGCTCAAACCCTATCTTCTATCTTCTATCTTTGCTATCTTTGCTATCTTTTGGACCTATCTCTTCTATTTCATCTATCTCTTCAGCCATCCATCGTCGCCCCTTTCCGCCGCATCCATCGCCGCATCCGTCGCCAACTTCGCCGCCATCCCTTCTGCAAGATTCTGCAGAATCCCCCATTCTTGTCGCAAGTGCCCATGGGCGTTTACCCGCAGCCACAGACTCAGACCGATGTCTGAAACCTTGATCCAGAAGCACGCGGCGTTCAATGAGTGCACCAGGGCGCCTTCCGTAGCCGATTTGATAGCCACATTACTTCCAGGTGTCGCCTGGTCTAGCTGCGTTAACAGAGAATAGGTATAAATTAGTTTAAAGCAAGTAACTTCTTTTCTTTTATTAATCTGTTATTGAATTCTTGCATTCTATTTTTCTAGGGTTTTAGATTGTTTTTGAGGGCTCACACAGTGGAGCCCTCTTATTAATTTCTAACTCCTTGATAGTGTTAATGTGTGCAGGATTTTAATGGCAGATCTGGTTTATTGATAGCAGCTGTTTAAGCTGGAGTGGTCCGAGCTAAAGGATACAACAAAGCCCACTCACTCTGTTGAGATTGAAGATACCTTCTTCGAAAATGCCACCATTTTGTGCCAGCTAGGGTTTCGGAGAACCCTAGCATAAATTGTAATTTTTGTATCACAAAAAAGGGTTACAGGCCCTGTTGTACTCAAAAAGGAGTTTTTAAACTCCATCGATTAATAAAAATCGTTTGTTTTGTGCAACTTTCCTGTATTCCATTATTGTGGTTTTATTTTTGTTTGGCGTTGTATTTTTAATCTACAAATGGCGATCACGGTGGGACCCCCTAGGGTTTCATATTTTTAATACTTGCTTTACTAATCTATTCCTGTTTTCTGTTTTATTTTGCAGGTTCCAGAAATCATGAAATTCGCTGTTCCAACGAACTAGGGTTTCTGAGGAGTTTGCAAAAAACGCAGCAGACGCAGAGCGGCGTCTGGAAGTCCAATACGAAACGCAGAGGTGCGTTTCAGCCTGTGCAGACTCTCGTGGGCGTTTGAAGGCAGTTTTACAAAAAAGCGTAGGCTTCCGAGTAAGTGCGTTTTTTTTTTTGTTATACTTTTTACGTTTTTGGTTTTTTTCGTCATATTTTGTTTCTTTTTCAGATCATTACTTTAAAATGAACAAAAACTAAGTAATCTGGAAAAGAATAGTTATTTTTAATTACATTTTTCTTTGCATTGCATTATTGATTGTTGCTTGCATTAAAAAAAAAATTTGCATACCTAGCTGCATATTAGAATAGCTACGAATTATTTGTTTTAATTATCTAAGTAGGACTATTGATTGGATGTCAATAGTACTCCTGCCATTGGGTGATTCCAGGCAGAGAAGTGGACGAACCTTCCGGTTGCTCCTTTGATATCTGATATCATTGGTAGGCAGGGGGTTTTAAACGGTGTACTCCACTTCTTCAGAGGAAATGGCATGTTTTCAGTAGCCTCTTGCTTAGATCATTAGAACTTTTGATTTATAGCTTTGTATGTATACATTAGATAACTAAAACATTTAAAAAAAAAATTCATTGCATTTTCATATTGCATTTAAAACAGTGATATCTGGATTTCATCACCGGGTATTGCTTGAAGTTTAGTGACGGTGGAATTCATCTCCATCCATTAAACTTCCGCCTTAGACACCATAGGTCACCCCCGAGCAAACTTGTTGGATTTCATCACCAGTAAGAATCTCGTTGTCCTTTCCTAGCCATAGTTTTTACCTTTTTTGTGAATAATTCAAGATTAGATCACATGCAAAACTCATAAACCGGACACTTAAAATTTACTACAGATTAAGATCAGAAAATAATTAATTAACCGCATGTAAGACACATTGGTTGAAACCTAGGTTGTGACTGTTTTCTGATAATTTCTTTAGTGTAAATTTATCATTCCAGTTTTGCATTCTTCTTTTCTAAATTTGTTTAGATTTATTGCTTTATGGTCTTAACAAGGAATCAATCTAAAATGTTAAATCTAAATAATCAAATGGGTAATTCACAAAACATCCCCACCACCAACATGGCCACTTATCCTAGTGAATTTCAGGCAGGTTCGCCTGCAGGTCTTTCACGTCCTTCTACCATCTATCACATGGCCATGCCCATGGAGGAAGACAATTCCTCTCATATTACCCACATTGATATGGCCCAAGTGCAAACTCACTTAAGAGATGGCACTGGTTATGTCCTTGAGCCAATCCAAGATTCCCCTATGCAAGATTCTATTTTTCAGCAGGATATTGCATCAACCATACCCGCTGGTTTCACTCAGGTCTACACTAACCCTTTTTTTGAGGCTAATGTTGTATCTGTTCAGCCGACTTCATCTCCAACATCTTCCCAGATGCTCAATTGTCCTCCTTTGGAGACAAATGTAGTGTCTTCCCGACCACTTTCTCCTCCATTTACCCGGGTGTACACCAATTCTCTCTATGAAGTTGGTGGAACCTCCTCTAGCCATGACCAATTTCAACCCTCTTCTTCCCAAACCATTTATGGTTTCACCCTACCTGGGGCACAGTCTACTATTTCTTCCCAGGTACCGCCTACTTCACCCACCTTCATTGCCCCTGCTATGCAGTCTCCTATGACTACCATGGCAGCCCGCCCTCCACCTTCATCCAATCATCCCACCTCCCTTGGGTTAGAGATTAATAAGGTTAGGGAGTACCTCGACAAGTTGCTTCAGCAACAACAAGCAACAAAATGCTCAACCACCCGTCGTAGTAAATCCTACACCCCAACCAATTTCTACCCAACCTAGCTTTTCTTAGCTCGAGCCCCACCGGGTACTCCCAATCTTCGGTGGTGTCCATTCCTACCCCACCTTTCTCCCAACCTAGTCCAGTTCATCATTCACCCCAATCACCTTCTTTCCGGTATCATCCATACCAACAACCTGTCCATTCCACACCGCCTAATCCAGGCAATTTCATCCCATCTCATCATTTTTCCACTCCTCCATTGCATCATCATAATCATCAAACGAATCAAAATTTTCATGAAGATTCTCGACTCCATGCTATGCAACAACAGATTGACAACCTTATGCTCAACATGCCTGGCTCATCTAGTCAGAAACCTACGCTAAGGTCATTGATCAATCAACCAATTCATCCTTCGGTACCTTCACCACCATATCCGACTGATTTCACATTACCGAAGTTTGACAAATTTTGAGGAACTGAGGATCCTCATGAACATGTGAGCTCATTCATGCATGCCTGCTTTAGAATCCAAAATAATGATGCTCTTATGCTCAGAACTTTTCCTCAGACATTAGGGGGAGATGTTGTACAATGGTACAATCATTTAGCTCACCATAGCATTTATGCTTACGAGCAATTGATTAATCTATTTTTAGAACGATTCTCCCTAAATGTACAAAGGAGAGTCTCATTGTCCGACTTATACAAGCTCAAGCAACATGACGATGAGACTGTTTATGACTTTGGAAACCGTTGGAGGGCTATCATTAATAAACCGCCATTCTCCCTACCAATGGAGGAGTTAACCAAAATGTTCACCCACAGTTGTCTAAAACCTATCTCTTGGTTACTCCAATTACAACAATACAGGACTTTTGAAGAGGCTTTGGCCCAAGCAAGTATCATAGAAGACATTAAAGTCCAAGAGGGTGTTTTAAAACCCCGTAGAAAAGAATGGCAACAAAAGGGCCAACAACGAAATAATAATTATGGCCAAAACAAACAAGCACAAGCTAGTACAACCTCAAATGTTAACCAAGTTAATCAAGTGGTGGCGAGTCAGCCCGTAATGGCTCAACAACAACAAGTAATGCAAAGTCAACCGCAACCAATTGCTTATCATGCGGTACCCGCCCCTCCTCAACCAGCTCACAATACTGAGCCAACCATGGAAACTCGACCTTGGCAAAACAATCGTCCCAAGCGATAGTTCACACCTTTAGATGAACCATATGCGGTCATATTCAACAAGTTATATAGCACAAATCGCTTAACTTTACCTGAGTTTAAACCTTTAGAACCATCTAGAAGGGGGAAGTATTACAAGGAGTACCTATTTTGTCCTTATCATAGGCAAAATGGGCACGATATCAATAATTGTACAGCTTTCAAACATGTGATCCAAGATCTTATTGAGATTGGAGCCATTAAATTGGATAGCCCCTTAGCCCAACAAAATCAAAATCTTGGTATATTTCAAACACCCCTTCCACATCGGGAGGAAGCTCCAACAACTTCAGGGGGAGTAACTCAGGTAACTCCTCCTAATCAAGTCAACCATGTACAACAATACCAAGGTTTTGTGGGTACTATTAACGTAGTAACCCGGGGTCAAAGGGCGAACCAACCAAATCAGGCTGAACCACAACCACCTGTACAAACCCCCAGTCCACCTCAGGTAAAAGTGACCCAACGACGTGCTAGTACTTCTCAACAACCGCTAAATCATTCTACTCAACGCCAACGACCCATCATGTCATTGAGTAGCCGGTTAACTACCAGCTTTAAAAATGGCTTCTGCCAAGTTATCGATCTATGACCTCATTCAACAATCTCCCCCGCATAGAGAGGCATTAATGGAAATATTAAAGTCAATCGAGCTTCAAACTCAAGATACTAATGCCTTCAACAACTTTGTGGGGAGTATTCAAACATGCATGGAGCCCTCCATCACTTTCTATGATTTTGAAATCAAACCTATGTCAACAGAAAGTATAGATCCTCCACTACATATCATGGCCAAGATCGATAACAAGCCATTCAAGAGAGTCTTAATTGACACCGGTTCCTCAATCAATATCATTACAACATCGGCGTTGAGTCATCTAAAGTTGTCGCCATCCCTTATCACAAAGTCGACTTTTACTCTTAAAGCATTCAATGATGCTTTATCTTCCACGGTTGGCACGGTTATCTTGCCCATTGAGGTAGGGGCCCGAACTTTGCATACCTTGTTTCACATCTTGGAAGGGACCATGGCATACAATGTATTGCTTGGACGGCCTTGGCTTAGGGAGATGAGATGTGTCCCTTCTATACCGCATCAATGTCTCGAAGTATGTATATGAGGGACAAGTTCATTGTGTACCTGCTGACACTGAACCCTTCAAACATTGCAACTATGTCTCAAATCCTTATGAGATTGTGTTGCCATCCACTCATCTTTTCTTGACCCCATCTACTTCTTCTATACCATCTTCTTCTAAAGCTCCCATTCCTGAGGAGCTACCCATCATATCGCAACCATCTTCCTCTTCCGCTATTCCATCTCATTCACCACTTTCTTCATCTACTAATCTTCCTTCTTCTTCATCAGTGACCACATGCACATGTGGCCATGACCAATCATCTCTTTCCACGTCATTACCCCCTTCTTCTACACCTTCTTCAACATCACCTATTATTCCTCCATCTTCCCAACCATCACCAGCCGATGTTTCACAAGTTAGTGAAGCATCAACCCAACCAAATCCTTCCAATTCTTCTATCCCACATTCTTCTATTCCATCATCTAGTCCATCTCCCTCCCAAGTCAAGGTCCATCTCACTGATGCAGGTATTGGTGAGTATGCCATCCAAGATGTCCACATCACACCGTTCAATGTGCAAACAGCTAAAGATTTTGGTCGTCCACATGACCAACATTTATCCATTGGATCGGTTTATAACATGGGTTCTATGCCAAATTCCATTAATTTTGTATATGGGGGAATAGAGTCATCTTCTAGTACTACCACCATACTAGAACCCAAGCATCCAGTCCCCGCCAATATCGAAAGGATGGAGGGTTTTCCCTCTCGCTATTTCCACAGACATAATTGGCAGCAATTTGGCCTAGGTCGATACGAGCAAGGGGTAACTGAACGCATCGATATGCCATACCATAGACCCACTGAGCGTTTTGGTCTGGGCTACCAACCACTTCCATCCCTTTCTTCTTTTGAACGAGCTTTTCAAAGCATTAATCTTAATTCGGAAGAAGAAATCCTCCACCCCGACGAATCCGAAGATGAAGCCTATGAAGAATTTGACGTCATGTCAAATGGTGATGAATCCGAAGAAGAGTCGGCGCCCATTGTTCCCCTCACTAAACAAGACGAGTTTTATCTCCAATTGTTCCCTCTCCAAGAGGCCATCTTTCGCTTGCTTCTTCCACAAGAACGAGGTGAACCACCCCCTCCGCCACATCCATAAGCCATAATCCAAACCTGTATTATATGTATATACTAAAATAGTGGTTTTCACCACTACCAAAAAAAAAAAAAAATCAGAAAATTCCAAAAAAAAAAAAAAAAAATCAAAATATATAAAAATACTTTATTGCTTTATGTATGTGTGTAATAGTGGTTTTCACCACTACAAAAAAAAAAAAAAAACTCAAAAAAAAAAAAAACTGAAAAACTATGTTGTTTTGCATCTCAGGTCTTCCGAGGTCTTCACCGGTTTTCCCTTCCATTCCGCCCATCCTTTCTTCCATAAGTCGACAATGAATTTTGAAGACTTATTCACCCCGCTCCATAATCCATATGATCCGGATAAGCCAATCCCGATCAACCCAAGCTCGATTGACATGGATCGGATTTCATCCCCTCCATCTATTTCATAGTTCATCCTTTCCGAGGAATTGTTAAGGGCTTCCGCCAACTACATTCCTCCTTCACCTCCACATTCACCTTCATCTTCTAAGCCGGAGGTCTTCCAGCAGACATAGACGAGAGCAAGGCACAGGAGCTTGATGACATTTTAGATGACATAAATCCGATCCCTACTCCCCATCGCCTTGAGGAAGGTTCCCACATGTCTATTGAAGAAACTATCGATGTAGACCTTAGTACGGACCAAGATGGCACCCAAATTGTGAAACCGGCTAAAAGTCTATCATCGGAGGAACAAGAGCAAATGATTGCTCTACTCAAGCGGAAGAAGGAGATATTTGCATGGTCTTACAAAGACATGCCAGGCCTAGACCCTAATTTGGTTGTCCATAACCTCACCTTACAAAAAGATGCTAAACCTATCAAACAAAAACTTAGGAAAATGCATCCTACCGTGGCCCTCATAGTTAAATCGAAGATTCAAAACTTCTGGATGTTAAATTTGTCGTCCCGATTGATTATCCTGAGTGGCTTTCTAACATGGTACCCGTTCGCAAGCCTAACGGGGGAATACGTGTTTGCACCGATTTTCGAGATCTAAATAAAGCGTGTCCTAAGGATGACTTTCCTCTTCCAAACATTGATACTCTTGTCGACACTTGTGCTGGTCATGAAATGCTTTCGTTCATGGATGGATTTTCAGGATACAACCAGATTCGAATAAACCCTGAAGATCAACACAAAACAACATTTACCACACCTTGGGGAACTTTTTGTTACAGGGTGATGCCCTTTGGCCTTAAGAACGCAGGTGCAACCTATCAACGAGCCATGACTTATATTTTCCATGATTATATGCATAAGATTATCGAAGATTATGTGGATGATTTATTGGCAAAATCTAAAACTCGACAAGAGCATTTTGATGTATTGGAAAAAGTTTTTGATAGACTTCTAGAGCATAAAGTAAGGTTGAACCCTAAGAAATGTGTCTTTGGTGTTACCTCAGGCAAACTCCTAGGTTTTATTATCTCTAAACGAGGTATTGAGGTGGACCCAAACAAGGTCAAAGCCATTATGGAAATGTGTCCCCCAACTAATTTGAAGGAGTTGCGTAGTTTACAAGGAAAGATTAATTCAATCCGTCGCTTTATTGCACAACTTTCTGATAAATGTAGGCCATTTTGCCACCTACTACAAAAGGGGGTACAATTTTCATGGACAGATGAGTGTCAGAAAGCCTTTGATGACATCAAGAAGTACTTAGCGTCTCCGCCAGTCTTAGCTCCGCCTCGTCGAGATCCCTTCCTTGCGAATTTCTTTGCAGGAATTTATCGATGATGATACCGCTAGACAAGCACGTCTTGATCAACTCACACTCATAGATGAAAAACGAATCAATGCTTTAGAGCATTTGCGAGTTTATCAAGACCGATTGAAACGTGCTTACAATGCCAAAGTTCATCTAAGAGAATTTCAAGTAGGGGATCTTGTCCTTAAAGAGAATCAACAAAACACCAATGCATTGCCGCATCTTCGAGATAAATTCACGGCTAATTGGTTAGGTCCATATATGGTCACCGAAAGAGTGGGTAATGGAACTTATAGACTTGCCAGCTTTAGAGGGAGAGGAAGAACCCGAACCACTTAATGTTATACACTTGAGGGCATTCTACGCATAGTTTGAATTTTATATGTACATATATACATGGCTTGTACAACAAAAAAAAAAAAACAAATAAAATAAAAAGAATTTGCATTTCATTGTTAGTTGCATACATCTCATTCAAAAACATTGCATTTCATGTGCATACATCTCATTGAAAACCATAACATTTCATTTTCAGCCATAGTTGCATATCATGTTAGAGACCATTCTATCTTTTGGATATAAAATTTGGTCAAGCAAAAGTCATGTTGCCTTAATCATGGGCACCTTCATAAAATCCATCAAACCGAATTGTCATTCGTACACCCATTTTCCATTTGCACATATTTACATTGCCAAAATGTTTTCAATCACTCAGCCATTCCTAGTGTTTTAAGCAAACTTTGAAATGCATGTCAAAGTTCTCTAGGGCCATATCACAAATTACACTAAATAAAATCTTGAGTATTGGGAAATGATTTCAAAAGCGGTCTTGAACCTATCACATTTTCACATCTTAAAAACATCTTGTGTCAAAGAGAGATAACACCATCCTTGGGTTGTGCCTTGAAGTGAAAAGGGTAATCCTCGTTTGTCCTATCATGCAAACATAGTCCATAAAACAGTGGTTCTTACCACTATCACAAGCAATCACAAAATATAAATATAAACAGAGTAGTAAGGATAGGGTAAAATTCTCATCATACTTCGGTTGAGAATCCGATTCCCCAAAGCTCTAAGGAAATGAACATTTTTCACACACCACCGATCCCAAATAAGTTGTAAGGATCGTACTACTTGTCCAAATGTAATGGATAGGTAGTCATCCCCAAGGCTTACAAAGGTCAAAAACAACATGGACTATGGAGTTAACCTTCACCGGGGCTATAGACGCTTGACTGGAAGTGGAGTATACTCATTGCGTGGCGACATGTCTCTCCTCAAAAAGAGACCTCTGAATGCTCATACGGACAAACTAGCTTCGGGGTCTTCTCCATAACAGAGGTTACCTAATTTATGCAAGATGAGGTTAATGAACACACTTGCACACACACAGGTTTTTGATTGCCTAGAGTCACTACCATGCTTCTGATTTGGTTAATGAACTCGCATGCACACACATTTGGTCCTAGTTGAATTAGGCGGTATTAGTAAGTTTGTTTGATACCACTAGCATGTTTGAGTCTTTGTAAAATAGTCTTCCATATCAACCTCCATATCACCCTCCATATCTTCTTCCATATTCATGTCATTCCATACGTCATCCATTCACAAGCCACCAAGTTCGGTGCCCCTGATTAAACAATTATGATAACAATTCGCTAAATCTAACTATCTAAAAGTATGAGTGCTTCTTAGTGCATATTTCATTTACTTAGTCTCGCATTAATCATCTATAAGTTTGCATTCCATTCCATCACATATGCATCAAAAACATTAAAACATATAAAAACATGCATCACAAAAACATAGGCATTCACACAAAAGAGAGTAAAACACCAAATAAATAAAAGCCATGTATATATATATGTATAAAGGTCAAACCGTACAATGAATGCCAAAAGGCTACAATATACAATAGAGCACCAAGGCTCATAAAGAGTGCATCTAAGCACTAAGCTAACCATCAAAAGAGGACCCCTCATCCACCCGAACTACCTCCAACCGGGCTGCCTCCGCTAGTCCCACTGCCTCCAATATCTCCCATCTCTGGGACAATGACCTCCTCATCCCCGGAATGATAGGGGAGAATCGGTGTCGTGCCTCTAACACCCTAAGTTGCAAAACAACAAAACAAAAATTTGTTACAAATTTTTCCAAAAAAAAAAAAAAAAAAAAAAAACACATAATAAGTACTTGCTTAAATGAACAAATACCTCAGCTGGCTGCACTGGCGCGTCCGCTCCCATCTCCGCCATAGCTCCCGCGTGCTTCACTCTCCCACCAACTTCTCACTCCACTTCACTCCACTCCCTCAGACGCACTTCTCTCAAGCTCGAACGCACAAATGAGCGAAATTCTCGCTGAAACTGTTTAAATAGCTGGTTTTGGCACCCTGAAACGTAGTGGGGCATTTCATGGCGCATTCAGATGCAGTGCTGCATTTGCATAGCACCTAAACACCGGTGGGCATCTCTGCCAACCACAAATGCATACCGACGTTTGGTGTCGTATTGAATAAAGGAACAAAACTTACAAAATTGAAGCTTACCTCCTCCAAATTTCATCAAATTGCATCCATCCATTCTTCTTATCATAATAAAACATTTTGTGAAGGTTACAACAACTTTGGACACAAATTTTGTCATTTCGCTCAAAAAGCGCATCATTCATCATTGTTTTACAAATTGGGTTAAAAATATTCAAAACCTTCACAAAATTAACCACATTCATCAATTCTTCTGATCTATCGTCAATTTCATTCATTCTTCTTTCATCATGCATATTTTTGCCAAATCAAATTAAAGTAAACCTCGTATCTAGTGGTATATTCTATCACCTTGGCGATTGCAACGATTTGCATCCATGCAATTCGGTAAGAGGATTAAACCACCATAAGGACACTTACCATTTATCATCATCAATTATTTCACTGTTTGAAAATTGGAAATCAATTTTGGGTATCCTACTTTTCAAGTGACCTCATACCAAGATTAATTTGCTCAACAGCTTGTCATTGATGGCCTAGTTCATGGGGCCTTAAACATGGACAATCTTCAATATCATCATTATTTTGAGTCTTGCTAGAGATTAAGGCTACCTAGGTTGATTGGTTCCGACCCGAGGAATTATCCATACAGTCACTAGGAGCATCTCTGAGTTCTGGACTCTTTCATGCATCTTTCATCTCTCGCATATCAATGGCGCCAACAAGGCAATTTCATCAACAGTATGGATTCACACACAGGAGTTGGGGCATCCGTTATCAATTTCTAACTTTCCTAATAGTGGAATTCATCTTACATGATCATGGAATTTAAAATTTGGCAAAAATCCCTTTATAACCGTTGGGGCAGTAAAACGGTCCATCTTTCACATCACTCATATCGTCTTCAATCATATTCTTTTCTCGGTTTGTACACCAACCCCTTTCCTCGTTGGGACATAAACAGATGGTTCATACACCAACCCCTTTTTTCACCGTTGGGGCAAAAACGGTTCATTTTCTTCCAATTGGCTTGTGAGAACCATTCTCGCTCGCCAATTGAGGGGGTAAGCTGATAAAATTTTAAATATTCTTTTATTCTTTGGTCTTCAAAGTTGTGCTTTAGTCTTGAGAGAGAGTTGCGTCTGATCCAACTTTTCAGGTGTCTTAAGTTTTTGTGCTGCATTGTGTCTTCACACAAAGCAGCTCAAAAAGGGGCATCCGTAGACACCAAAATCCAGCCACTTGTAAGTCATCTATACCTTCCTGTTAGCCACGTGTCAGTCATCCACCTTCCCGCCATTATTTGGCCCAAATCCACACCTTCCCGCCATTATTTGGCCCAATTTCACCTTTCCCGCCATTTTTCATCCCCAAATTTATTTAAATTAATATTTATATATATATTTTAATATTTTAATATATTTTAATATATATATTTAAATAATAGTTTAAGTGATTTAATCTGAGCCATCCATCCTTCATTTAATCTCATCCGTCCATCCATCTTAATCCATTTCACAACCTAGATTTATTCTCTACCCTTGGATCCACTTTAATCTTAGCCACACGTTCAAAGTGTCGTTAAAACCCTAAAGTGTGCCCTAAGAGTAGATTATAAATTGAGTCACCTTGATGGCTCAAACCCTATTTCTTCTTGCTATCTTTCTATCTTTGCTATCTTTTGACCTATCTCTTCTATTTCATCTATCTCTTCAGCCATCCATCGCCGCCCTTTCGCCGCATCCATCGCCGCATCCGTCGCCAACTTCGCCGCCATCTCTTCTGCAACATTCTGTAGAATCCCCCATTCTTGTCGCAAGTGCCCGCGGGCGTTTACCCACAGCCACAGACTCAGACCGGCGTCTGAAACCTTGATCCAGAAGCACGCGGGCGTTCAACGAGTGCACCAGGGCGCCTTCCGCAGCCGATTTGACAGCCACATTACTTCCAGGTGTCGCCTGGTCTAGCCGCGTTAACAGAGAACAGGTATAAATTAGTTTAAAGCAAGTAACTTCTTTTCTTTTATTAATCTGTTGTTGAACTCCTGCATTCTATTTTTCTAGGGTTTTAAATTGTTTCTGAGGGCTCACACAGTGGAGCCCTCTTATTAATTTCTAACTCCTTGATAGTGTTAATGTGTGCAGGATTTTAATGGCAGATCCGGTGTGTTGATAGCACTGCTTAAGCCGGAGTGGTCCGAGCCAAAGGATACAACAAAGCCCACTCACTCTGTTGGGATTGAGGATACGTTCTTCGAAAACGCCACCACTTTGTGCCGCCTAGGGTTTCGGAGAACCCTAGCACAAACTGTAATTTGTGTATCACAAATAAGGGTTACAGTGCCCCGTTGTACTCAAAAGGAGTTTTTAAACTCCACTGATTAATAAAAATTGTTTGTTTTGTGCAACTTTCCTGTATTCCATTATTGTGGTTTTATTTTTGTTTGGCGTTGTATTTTTAATCTACATATATGTTATTGCTAAATCTGATCCATTAAGATACTTGATGAGTAGAACTTACTTATCAGGGTGCACAACTAAGTGGGTTCTTGCTGTTAGTGAATTTTAACTCATATTTATCAACCAAAAATCTATTAAAGGCCAAGTTATAGTTGATCAATTAGCTGCTGCACCTTTAGAATCTACTCATACTATGAAATTTGAACTTCCTGATGAGTGCCTTAATCTAGAAGAAGATCATTCCGATACATGGTCTTTGAATTTTGATGGAGCTAGATATATGAGTGGTGCAGGTGCTGGTATCATATTGAAATATTCCTAAAAGCATCTTATACCTTTATATTTTAAGTTACAATTTGCTTGTACCAATAATACTGTAGAGTATGAGGCTCTAATCCTTGGGTTACGAGCTACTTTAGCTTTAAAAATAAAAGGTTTATTAGTTTTTGAATATTCTAAGCTTGTGATAAATCAAATCAATGAAGTTTATCAAGCACGATATGAGAAAATTCATCCTTGTAAAGAATATTTTCTTAAGCTTATATCATTGTTTAAAAAACTAACTTTGGAAGCTATTCCTAGAACTAGCAATTGTGTTGTCGATGCTATGGCCATGGCTGCTTCTTTGTTACCTTTGGAGTTGGATGATGAGTATGATACTATCATCATTCACTAAATACAAGAACCCACTTCTTCTAAGTCATGTTTAGAACCATTAGATGTGTTTTTGATTGATGAAATTACCCCATAGCCTTGGTATGCATATATTTTTAATTTTCTCCAGAAAGGGATTTTTCCTGAAGGACTAGATAGAAACAAATGTAGGCTAATACGTAAGCAAGTTGTTCGCTTCATAATTGTTGGTAATACCTTATATATAATATCTTTTTAAGGTATTCTATTAATATGTCTCAACCTAGAAGAGTCTAATAAAGCCTTGAGTGAATACCAAGATGGATCCTGTGGGGGACACTTTAGTGGAAGTGCCATTTCCAAAAAGCTCCTTAGAATGGGATATTTTTGGCCTTCCATGGAAAAAGATGATAATGATTATGTGCATCATTGTGATAAGTTTCAAAATCATGTTGAACTTATCCATGCTCCTGCTCAGGAACTTCAAGCCATATCCTCTCCTTGGCCCTTCTCTAAATGGGGCTAGATATTATTGGTAAAAGCAATCCTATTTCATCTGATGGTCATAAATTTATAATAACAAGAATAAAATATTTTACAAAGTGGGTTGAAGCTATGCCTTTAGCTTCTTGCATAGAAGTTCAAGTTTCTAAATTCATTTTCAATCAAATCATCTGTAGATTTGGAATTCCATCTAATCTCATCTCTGATAATGGAACATGTTTTAAGAACAAAGATGTTAAGAAATTATGTCAAAAATATAAAATCCAACATATATGGTCCACTTCTTATTATCCACAAGGTAATGGCCAAGTCGAAGCATCAAATAAAACCTTAATAAAAATCCTAATAATATTAGTTAATAAATATGGTTGTGACTGACATATACAATTATATCCTGCCTTATGAGCTTATCGAACTAGTTTTGGTACTCCTACAGGCGCTTCACCTTTTATCTTGGTTTATGGTGTCGAATCAGTTTTTCCATTTGAATTAGAAGTTCCTTATTTAGCTCTTCTGCTTCAAGATACTGAAGTAGGATATGAATATCGCGCTGACATATTTAGTTAGCTAGAACTTCTAGATGAAAAGCGCATCCATGATTTAGAGCATCTTTGTGCCTACTAAGACCAACTTAAGAGATCATAGGCAAAGAAATTTCATAATCGATCCTTTGAAGTTGGATATTTAGTCTTAAAAGAAAATTAAAAAAAAAAACACTAATGCAAGAAAAGATCTAAAAGTAAAATTTCAACCTAATTGGCTTGGGCCATATGTCATCACTGCTAAATTTGGATCAAGTGCATATATATTAGCTTCCTTAGATAGGAAAGATCTTAAGGAACCCATGAATATCATGCATTTAAAGAGATATTATGCATAAAATCAAAAAGTTCCATCTCTGTACATAATTGTAAATAAATTCCTTCATCATTTGCAACCCTCATATTATAAAAAAAATTAAAAAATATGAAAATTTCCAAAATATCATTGACACAAAAGGCTACCCCTTGCCTTTGGGTATCTAGAAGGCCTCATATATTATACACCCTTGGGAGATAACAAAATTCCTAGGCCACTTTGTCGAAACCTTTTATAGTAAAATTTCACTACATGCATGCTCTACTGGTGAGTTGATAGAAGATGCTAGTACCAAGGTCATGTGGCATCACAATAACTAGACACACAAGAGGTATTTTACACCTATAACCACCATCCTAACTAGGTGACCAGATTATAAAAATAACGCCTGAGTACAAATATCCCTCTAAATGCCACACCATGCATGAAGTTCTAGAGGCCATAGACCTAGAACATGATGAGGCAAGTATTGACCTATTTGATGATGAAATCCATAGGATCAAAGGTAGACTTTGAGTTTATGAGTGACACAAAATGCTAAAAGAATTATAGGATGCATCTTAGCCTACATGATATTTATAGTGGTTAAACCCATCACCAACTCTAGATATAACAACACTATACCTTGGGCATGACAATCAAGGAAAGCACCTGAACTCTTCCACACAATAGGAGGGGGGGAATTTTGAATTTTAGAACATGCCATAAACAACTATTTTATAGCATTATCAGGTAGAGCAAGATAGTGTTAGTCCCTTCTATCTAGTATTTGGTCTAATTAATTTTTTTTATCTTATTTTTGCTTGTGTAGTGGTCTAGATTCGAACCTTGAATTATTATATTTATAGGCCCCTTCAAGCCCTTTCATTTTAGCACATGCAATTCATTGGTTATCAACATATTATATGTATATAGTTGTGGATAAATGATTTTTTCCCCATTCTTTGTGTGTGTATGCAATTTTATATGAGAACCTTTTGACTAATATTTGTCCCTTCCTAGTGTAAGCTTCATAATAAATAGTTTTCATGTTGCAATGAGATGTGTTCACTTTCCTAGCATGGGTAGATCATGTGTTCATTGATCCCAATGTTGTAAAAAGGACATTACTCTTGGTGCATTGCCACCCCTTAGTCTAGGCAAGATAGTTTTTATCTACTTTCTTTATTGCTTTCCTTCTAACCCTTTTCTAGCACAAAATCGAAATGCTAGGCTAGAGTAGAAAGAGTGCCCAAAGGAGACACCCATACAAGGATCCAACCTTTGTAAAATATCCTAGAGGTTGTCCATAAATCCATGTCCCATATTCCTTGGATTTCCTAGACTGTACACTTTATGTGAGGTGTAGGCACTGAATGCACCTAACAACTGCAATAGGTAGCCACTATATTAGATAATGGGCTAGAGTTAGATTTGATCCCCAACAATTATTTTAGCTCTTCAAGGAAAAATTCTAATAGTCACCAATAAATATCCTACCTATGGTTCTCCAAATACATAAGGAGGCAAGTCCTGACCAGTCTAGTAGAAACCACCATGAAAAGCAATTAGCATAACATGGTAGTTGTAGAATTAGTCATACAAGGCTATGAAACTAAAAATAAAATTGATGGCAACAAGTCAACATCAAGTTTTGGAAAGTATTACTTAACAAAGGGAAGCATATTAATAAAATAAGAGGTGAACTAAAGGTCAAAATTGACACCGAACAAGCCTTAGTAATAAGGAATATGGAAGACCCAAGAAAGGACCAAAGTACAATTAGCCTTTTTCAAAGGGATTATTGGGTGTGGATATGGAAGAATAGGAAGAGTGTAATAGGTATAATATAAAATGTCGAGAATATTTACTAGGTAGAAAAAATAAAGATAGGTGAGTTCTTCATGCCAAGCAATAAAATGTCCTGATTTCCCATCAAATTTTACCAAGGGGTTCCTCCTTTTTTCTCCCCTATAAATATTCACTTTCAAAAAATAAAGAGAATAAGCGGTAAAGAGAATACCCCCCAAAGCATAAATCACTTACTCAATGCAAGGGAGAGAAATAGAAAGACGTCACACCAATAGCCTAAACAAGGCCCTAGGAGATTAACACCAAGTCTTAGGCTATAAACAAAATAAACAACTGTAAAGAAGTGGGATTATCTAAACCATAGAAGGAGAGAGCACCAAAATATAAGGGAGGATACTTGCCATATGGGTTCTGCCATCTATATTGAGGGTCTAATTCATTAGGCATCAACTCCGATCTAGAGTGTGCATTAGGGTAGCTAAACTAGATCATCTTCCATCACCAAATATTATCTTGAAAAGGTGGGTCAATCCTAAGAGTCCCAACCTCGTATTTTAGTGGAAGGGTTACCCCATCCTTACCCTTAATGAGAAGGGGGTAGAGCATAGATCTAACATCTAGTTTAATCTAGAGAGTGGTGCGATCATAGAGGATTGCTTGTCTTTCTATTGGACCTAAGGCTATGAGAGCCTCGAGCTTATCAACTATGACCCCTCTTTTGGCCTCTCAGGGAAGGTTGGTTCTGATAGTTGGGTGAGGAGGATGACACTCTAGCTACAAAATAAGGGGTATTTTTCCAATGGTCAAGTAGAGTCTGTAAATGCTCTACCTCGAGGACCACCTTATTGGCTTGGGCTTCAATCTATGACAACACATTATAGTAAATCATAGCTTTGGCATAAGTAAAGAGGTATGTGGATATATTAAGGTTAGTAAAAATAATATTACTGAATTTCCAAATATCATATAGAATATTTGATTTAAAAAAGTGCCAATTTTATTCAATGCTTGTAGGTATGCCAATATTATCCCTAAGAAGAATCATATACCAAGAGAATCACCTGGGCTTGAAGGGCTTAAATAATTCATTAATCCATGTACAAGCTACTTGGGATCTGGGGCAAAACCAAATTAATTATTTTATGGATTTTTTCATTTACAAAAAGGTCATTTAGGATTTTTCACCCTAAATGAATCAATAATTCATCAATCAACAATTCCTAGAAGATTTCACACCATAAAAAGGGAGCCAATATGGGCTCTAGTGTTGTATCCCAAATAGAAGAAAATGTGCACTACCTATCCTTATTAGAGGACTAAAGACCCCACCAAGGATTTATCATGGGTATCATAGGTAAATGAGGGGAAAGACAATAATACCCATTTATAGGTTTATAGTTTTAAAAATTCATATATGGATATCACTCCCAATATTTCCACCAAGGTTGAGTGCATTTGACCCTTATTTTATGGATAATATCATAAGGGACTACCTCTTGAACTATCTGAAAGGTCTCTCTATCTTGCTTGTGAAAATTGAACTAGGATTTGGCTTCAAGCCAAGAGAGCCAATTTGTAGTGCAATTGGAAAAATATCAAACACTACCTTAGCACCTATGTGAAAAATACAGAGTCTTAACCTAGGGTATTTGCCTAGAGGTTGGTCTTGGTGCATGACAATGGGGGACCACTAGAGTGAATAAAGGCTTAGAGATAACTCATTACACAGTCCATTACCATTCCACTAAAGCCAAGGCTTAACTTTTCCCCAGGCTTTCTCAGTAATTTTGGTGACAAAGGGCCTTGAATTTGAATAGGCACTTTCATAACCAAAAGTGAGGGTATCCCAAGTTCTTTCTAGGATTTTCTTTCGTATGGGATGCTTAAAGAAATATAGTTCTAGAGCATAATTTTCTAGACTTCATTTCTCTACACTGCTCTATTGATCCATTTTAGGATCTCTGGGAGAATGTGGGACATGGCTATGAGGATAACCTCGCAAAGATCCTCAAGTGAAGACAAGGCCAGTCCCAACAAGTCTAGTGTAAACCACCATGAAAAGCAATTAGCAAAACAAGGTAGTTGTAGAATTAGTCATACAAGGCTATGACACTAAAAATAAAATTGATGGCAACGAGTTAACATCAAGTTTTGGTAAGCATTCCTAAACAAATGGCAGCATCATAATAAAACAAGAGGGTGACCTGAAGGTCAAACTTGACACTGAACAAGACTTAAGAACAAGAGATATAGAATATCTAAGAAAGGACTGATGTACAATTAGCCTATGTTAGATGGATCCTTGGGTGTGGAAATGAGAGAATAGGAATATTGAAATAGGCATAATAGAAAATGTCAAGAACACCATATATACTAGGTAGAAACAAGAAATATAGGTGATTTTTCCATGCCAAGCAATAAAATGCCTTAATTTCCCATAAAATTTTACCAAGGGGTTCCCGCTTTTGTCTTCCCTATAAAGATTCACTTTAAAAAATAAAGATATAAGAAGGGGTAAAGAGAAGGCCCCCCAAAGAAAAAATCACCTACTCAGTTGTAAGGGAGAGAAATAGAAAGAAGTCACACTAGTAGCCTAAACAAGGCCCTAGGAGATTAACACCAAGTCTTAGGATATAAACAAAATAAACAACTATAAAGAAGTGGAATTATCTAAACCCTATAAGGAGAGAGCACCAAACGATGGAGGAGGATACTTGCCAGATGGGTTCCCTCATCTAGCTTGAGGGTCTAATTCTTTAGGCATCAATTCCTATCTAGATTGTGCATTAGGGGGTGCTAAACTAGAGCATATTCCATTGCCAAAGTAATCACCAAATCCCATATTGAAAAGGTAGGTCAATATTGAGAGCCCCAACCTCGTATTTGAGTGGAAGGGCTACCCCATCCTTACCTTTAATGTAACTATCCAATAGTCATGTTGGTTCATAAATTGGTCATGTCTAATTATCTATCCTTTCATCTATTTATAGGTATCTTGATTCATTTTATCAAGAACATAAAATTTAAACTTTTCTATTGCTTCATATAAAGAGAATCTACCCTCTCTAAGTGGCTACAATATTCCACCCTCTCTAAGTGGATTATAATACTATGCCCTCCTTAAGTGGTTGTAATCTTCTGTGCATTATTTATTTAGAATTCATTGTTAATTTGATTAAATTGTTCATCAAGTAAGAAGTTCTCTTTCAAGTGGTATCAAAGCTAATGATCAGGAAGAGTGCATTTTTTCTTAAATTCAACATGTCAACATAGCAATATTACTAGCATATCATGTTAGGTATGAAGATAGTATATAGCAAGCAGGTCAGCTAGATGTCTGACCTGCTAGACGTTTGGGTCAAATGTCTAGGTAATAGGCTAGACATATGACCTGCTAGACATTTGGACTACAAGAAGTCTAGGCTGGCAGACATCTGGGCCTAATGTATGGGCTACCAGGCGTCTAGGTTGGTAGACATCTAGACCTGACATCTAGATTGCTAGACATTTGGGCCTGACATCTAGGTTTCCAGACGTCTAGGCTGGTAAACGTTTGGGAAGCCAAACATCTAGGTTGATAGACATCCAGCCTGACGTCAATCCAAGTAGACATTATAGGAGCAGACTTCTAGGTAGACGATAGGAATGTGGAAGACAAAAAGTCTTTTGGAGGTTTCCATTGGAAGAGGAAACAAATAGTTTGGAGTCTTCCTTCTGTTCTATAAAAGGGATGTGATCCCTTGCATGTTAAATGGAATTTTGTTGAAAACGTTGAAATACATGGATATAAATTTTGCTGAAAAATAATAAAAGATAAGTTGCCATTACCCCGTGGATTTTCCTACACATTACAGGTTTCCACATAAATATCTATGTCACTTGTGTTACTATTTCTGTGTTCTATATTTTTGTTATTGTTCTTCCTCTTGCAGGTGATAAATCTTAAAGTTTTTCCTAACATCTAGTATCAGAGCTAAGGTTTTGTGCGAGTGGGAGATACAACAATGAAAAATGGTGTAACCAAGTTTGAGATTGAGAAATTTCATGGCAGGAACTTCGCTCTATGGAAGATGATGGTGGAGGATTTACTAGTTTAGAATGACCAAGCTCAAGCCTTGGAAGGGATCACGAGTAAACTGAGCAGCATGAAATATGAGGAGTGGGTAACGCTTTACATGAAGGTGATTTCTACAATTTGTCTCTTCCTAGTGGATTTCGTCTTGTTCAATGTAGCTGAAGAGAAGACCGCGAAAGCACTTTGGCAAAAGCTTGAAAAGTTATATGAAACAAAATCAACAAATAACAAGGTTTTTCTAAAAAAGTAGCTTTATATCTTGAGGATGAAGGAATGTTCATTGACGATAGATCATTTGAATGAGTTTAATACTCTGATCATTAAACCAGTTTAAGTTAATGTGAAGATGGAGGATGAAGATAGGGCTATCACCCTACTTTGTTCCCTCCCAGACACTTGGGATCATATGGTGATGACCATCAGTAATTCATCATCAGTAACTCTCAAATTTGATGATGTGGTAATTGCTTTTTTGGTATAAGAGTTGAGGAAAAAAACATCTTTAGAACCCTCAACCAATGAAGCCCTATCTGTGAGAGGTCGATCGTTCGAAGGGAGTAAATAAGGTAGAAAGCAGTACAGATCTAAGTCTAAAGGACATAAACATAAAGGGAAGTTTTGGCATTATGGGAAGCCATGACACTCCAAGAAGGACTGTTGGCAATAAAAGAATGGTGAAAAGAAAAATCAACCATTAGTTGAAGCCAGTGTAGCAGATTTAGGAGAGACTTATGCATGATAAAGGTATGCTTTCTGGGATTAAGTCTTGCCATTTAGACTTATGTGAGCACTATATTTTTGGTAAACAGAAGAGGGTTTGGTTTACTACAAGTCTTGGTAAGAGTTTTTATTTTCTGCAACTTATACATTTGAATATATTTTGACCTATACCCACTCAATCCTTGAATGGTGCCATCTATTTTCTAACTTTTATAGATGATTATTATAGGAGAGTGTGGGTTTATTTTTTGAAGAAGTTGAAAGCTTTGCAAAAATTTAAGGAGTTCAAAGCACAGGTAGAAAAGAGTTTGGGCAAGTCAATTTTGTGTCTCAGGTCAGATAATGAGGGTGAATATTTCTCCAAGGAATTTGATAAATTTTGTATGCAAGAAGATATTAAGCTCTAGAATACTGTACCATACACTCCATAGCAAAATGG
The DNA here is from genome assembly GCA_028583015.1 of Wollemia nobilis. Classification (NCBI taxonomy): domain Eukaryota; kingdom Viridiplantae; phylum Streptophyta; class Pinopsida; order Araucariales; family Araucariaceae; genus Wollemia; species Wollemia nobilis. The sequence continues at coordinate 457,171 of JAQPPZ010002410.1, read as the reverse complement.
TGTGGTTGAGCAGATAAATCGCACAATCATGGAACGTGCAAGAAGCATGCTTAGAACAACCATGTTGGAGAAAAAATTTTGTGCAGAGGTTGTTAATACAGTTGTTTATCTTATTAACATGTCACCTACAACTACGTTGGATGGTCATATTCTGGAGGTTTGGTGTTGTAAGCCAGTTGATTACTATCAATTGTGCACCTTTGGCTATGATGTGTTTGCCCATGTACCCAAAGAAAAAATATCCAAGCTTGACCCAAAGTCAATCAAATGTGTTTTTCTTGGCTATGGAGATATAGTGAAGGGGTATAGACTGTGGGATCCTACTGCCCACAAGGTAATTATTAGCCAGGATGTCATTGTTGATGAAAAAACCATGCAAAGGAAGGAGGTATAGCAAAATCCTAATGTTGTACCTGTTGAAATAGAATTGAGTGAAGATGAATATGAAAATCAGCATGTTGAACTTTTTGATCAGCATGTAGAATAGCAAGTAGAGAAGCCACAACGGTCACAAGACCAAGAGCAAAAACCAACAGATCATTGGGTTAGAAGACCTACACGTCCACAAAAGTGTCCAAAAATGCATTCTCATGTGTATCAGTCCTCTTTTGCTTTGTTAACTGATGATGATGAACCTAGTTCATTTCAGGAAGCTAGAGAGTTTGAGAATATAGAAAAGTGGAGGAAATCCATGGAGGAGAAAATTGAGGCACTTCACAAGAATAAAACTTGGGAACTTGTGGATCTCCCACCTGGAAGAAATACTATTGGAAACAAGTGGGTGTACAAAGTGAAGAAGAACAACGATGGATTTTTGGAATACTATAAATCTCGATTGGTGGTAAAGGGCTATGTGCAAAATTCAGGTGTTAAATTCAATGAAATTTTCTATCCAGTTGTGAAGATGACTACTATTAGAGTTCTACTTGCACTTATAGCTGCATAGGATTTGGAACTGGAGCAAATTGATGTATACTACTTTCTTGCATGATGATCTCAAGGAAGAGATATATATGTATCAGCCTAAGGGATATGAAGAAAGAGGCAAAGAACATTTTGTTTGCAGATTGAAGAAATCAATGTACAGGTTGAAACAGGCACCAAGGATGTGGTACAAGAAATTTGACACCTTCATGAAGAGCCAAGGTTTAAACAAGAGTGAAGCTGACCATTGTGCATACTATAAGAGGTTTTACGATGACAATTTTATTATTTTGTTATTCTATGTTGATGATATGTTGGTTGTAGGCCCCAACATGAAGAAAATCATTGATCTTAATGCTTAGTTGGCTAGGACATTTTAAATGAAGTATTTAGGAGTATCAAACCAAATTTTAGGGATGAAGATACATAGTGATAGAAAAGGAAGAAATTTTTGGTTAATTCAAAAGTTATATGTGGAAAAGATTCTGCAGCGCTTTAATATGTAGAATGCTAAACCAGTTAGTACCCCACTTCTTCCACACTTAAATTTGTCTTCCAATAAGTATCCTAGAATAGAAATAGATAAGACAAGCATGTCTCATGTACCATATTCATTAGCAGTAGGAAGCCTCATGTATGCCATGGTGAGCACCAAACTGGATATTGTCCAAGCAGTGGGAGTATTCAGCCAATACATTGCAAATCCTGGTAAGGAGAATTGGAATGCGGTGAAGTGGATATTCATATATTTAAGATCCACTTTAGATGTTGCCATTTACTTTGAATCGATAGATTTGCAAGTTACAAGTTTTGTGGATTCTGATTATGGTGGAGATAGAGATGGGAGAAAATCCACTATAGGATATGCCTTCACTCTTGTTGGTGGAGCAGTGAGTTGGGCTTCTAAGTTGCAATCTATTGTGGCTTTATCAACCACTAAAGTAGAATACATTGCAGCAACTCATGCCAATAAAGATGCAATTTGGCTAGAGCAATTGTTGGGTGACTTCAAGGTAATGCAGGAGAAAATTATACTGCATTGTGATAGCCAAAGTGCTATTCAGCTAGTGAAGAATCCAACATTCCATAATCGCACAAAACACATTTATGTCAAGTATATCAAAAATATGGGGGAAGAAGGTAGGATCCTGTTGTCAAAAATTGACATTGAAGTGAATCCTACAGATATGCTTACAAATCCGGTCAAGGTAGAGAAGTTTGAATGGTGTAAAACTTCTCTAGGCTTGTTGAAAAACTAACAAGGGCAGCATTGGGCAATTAGCACTGAATGCAATTTTTTTAGCAGAATAATTCTTGAATATTGACTTCAAGTGGGAGAATGTTAGGTATGAATACAATATAAAACAAGTAGGTCAACTAGACGTCTGGGTCATACATCTAGGCAACAAGCCAGGCGTCTGACCTGCTAGACGTCTGGGCTACCAGACGTCTAGACTGGAAGATGTATGGGCCTGACATCTGGGCTGCTAGACGTCTAGGCTAGTAAACATCTGGGCCTGACATCTGGGCTGCCAGACGTCTGGGCCTAATGTCTGGGCTGCCAGTTGTCTAGGATGGCAGACGTCTAGGCGGCCAGACATCTAGATTGGTATACATCCAGTCTAGTGTTAAGCCAAGTAGATGTCATAGGATCAGACGTTTAGGTAGACGACAAGAATGCAGAAGACGAACAGTCTTGGGAGTGAAAATGAACAGTCTTTTGGAGGTTTCCATTGGAAGAGGAAACTAACATTTTGGAGTCTTCCTTCTGCCCTATAAAAGGGATGTGATCCCTTGCATGTTAAATGGAATGTTGTTGAAAACGTTGAAAGAAGTGGATGTAAATTTTTCTAAAAATAATAAAAGAGAAGTTGCCATTACCCCGTGGTTTTTCCTGCACATTGTAGGTTTCCACGTAAATCTTTGTGTCACTTGTGTTACTGTTTCCATGTTCTATATTTTTTTTATTGTGCTTCCTCTTACACGTGATAAATCTTGAAGTTTTTCCTAACATATCACACACTACATTGCATCATCGTAGTGTCTAACAAGAGGAGAATTGAAGTTAGTCAAGTGTAACATGTTACACATCCTCATAGTATTGTTCAGTCTCTCCTAGTAAGGCCTATGGAGACAAATATCTAAGTTCTAAAAGTATCAGTTTTCTATATTCGACATGAGGACTAGAGTATTCACCTTATGAAGGTACCAAGAACTGAAGGTTTGATTATCACAGGAAATATAAAATCAGATAACGCTGCATTCACAGCAAGCACTGGTCAAATGTAGTCGATGAAAACAATCATAAAATCATGGAATTCCTTGCACACAAGCTAATTTACGTAGGATATCATCTTCTAGAGGTGCTAAAAACAAGAATTATCATCAGGTTTCATTCTCACTGCAAGGAAGAACATGCATCAGGTGGTGTTCTCGCTGTAATTTTACATAACCAACAATTATCCAAATGCAGGAAGAAACAAATAAATATTTTTTGTAATCCTAAAGTTACATCCAATCAAAATGCAGCAGATATAAAATTATAATTCATTGGGAAGGTGATGGGTGTCATTCACGAAGGTGTTAATTTTATAATTGATATATACGTAGACCAAGAACATATATGTCTATGCCATTTGTGAAGGTTTATTTAGATTGATAATGAGCAACGAAGCCAGGATAAGGGAGGAAAGTTGTGCATGAAATAGGTTCCAAGTAACGTATAAATAGTGGATGCAATGAATACCTGGTTAGTTATTAACGTCAATCAATCACAGAAAAAAATATTTAATTCCCAAGGTTAATTCAGGCCATCAAACCCTAAATCAATCCCCAAACAAGATCGCACCACATGGACTCAATAACTGCTATTTTAACGAGTTTAGTTGGCAGACAGTGTGCTTAATTTTATTCTAAACACTAAGGTTATCCCCCAATCAAAATGTAAATTTATTCAAAAACTTGATAGTAGGTTATAGTTTCTGTTGGCAGTTTTTTGGCTAAATAGCTTTCGCTCTGAGGATAGATTTTTCAGCTAATAACATCGTGTTTCATGCGGCGTCCGACCATTGCACAACAAGAAAATAAAAAAAATCCAGTTGCTGTGTTGCTGGATAGCAAGTGAGGTCCTTTATTTTTGTGTTACTTTACATTTCTACGAACGGATTACCTTGCCTTTCGTTACATATTTTCCAAACTCATTCTCTACGAAGAAATAATTGACATGCGATAAGTAATCAGGAAATCCTACGATAAGCAATTGTATACAATTTTACACATTCCTACAGACTCGACGATCCCGCATTCACTGCCAAATAAATTAGTTTTTTATTTTTTAAAGTTAACATAATCAACGATTTTTTTCCAATGAGGGACGAGCTTCCGATGAAAATTAGACATACAACGATAAAGAAGAAATTATCTATATCCACCTACTACAATATACAAGGTAGATATTATTGTTTATTCAGAGACACCCATACACTAAAATCTTGGATTAATTATGAAGATCAGAGATGCATTGCCCTTTTCATCCAGGAATTATTCAATCTCAGGAAAGAACTACTTAGTAACAATTTGTAGAAGATAACAAGATCCCGACTTATCACTTCATTCTTCCAGCCTCTAGAGGCCACGACCAAGAAACACCACGTTGATCACAAAGATACAACAAGATCAACTCGTCGTTGACTCCAACAAAGAACATCTACAATGACATCCAACTCTTATATCACTCACTTCTCTTCAGCCTTGAATTTTGGGAGTAATCCCTGATCCACAGGTCTTGTATATCATATGTTATTCTGTTTACTGTTTTTCTTACTTTATTTTCTCTGGAGCTGCATTTAGGCACTCTCGTTGCTTTGTATATGTCTTCCTTTATAGTCCTATTGACCTTTTTTATTCATCGATGGACATTAATACAAATTCAAATTCTACTCCAATTCAATTAAGTTAATTTTCCTAAAGTTATACGGAGTCAATCACGTCGTCTCCTTCTAAACCCTAAATTCAACATCCAACCATTTGGGCGTAGGCATCTTCGTCAGTTGAAAATGTTTCGCTCGATCATGGAAAATTATTTAGCTTGACCATTGGAATTTTTGTGGAAATTAAATTTTTAACTGTTGGATTAATTACTAACATTGAAACCACCATTCAATTATCACTGAAGTAACCATTGGAAAATTTCAAAAGTGATCATTGGAAAATTTACTGCCATTGAAGCCCACATTTTTAACCTGCTACAAGTCTAATTTACGTCGTGACCATTGAAACATTTTCTATAAGTGTGATCATTGGCAAATTTCAAACGTGATTGTTGAAAATTTGATTTCGAACCTATGAATTCTAAGAAATTTTACGACGACTTTTACAGCAATTTTGGTGATAAATTTTTGTTTATTGCTACTCTAGTGACTGTTGTAATTTCAAATATTTTAACCAAGCATGGAGAAGATATCGAATAAAGGTCAAAAATCTCCAACAATATTGCCATCTAGAGTACCCCCTCTTGGCGCTCGCCCAATTCAATAGTTTCTCACTAAGTGGTAGGGCCTTCCAGTATTTTCTAGCATTGAGGACAAAGCTTTCTGAGGGGGGGAGCCATGTAACAATCCAATAGTCATGTTGGTTCATCGGTTGCTCATGTCTAATTATTTATCCTTTCATCTATTTATAGGTAGCTTGATTCATTTTATCAGGAATGTCGAATATAAACTTTCCTATTGCTTCATAGCAAGAGACTCCACCCTCTCTAAGTGGCTATAAGACTCCACCCTCTCTAAGTGGCTTATAGGATTGTGTCTTCCTTAAGTGTTTGTAATATTCTATGCATTATTTATTCAAAATTCATTGTTAATTTGATTAAATTGTTCATCGAGTAAGAAGTTCTCTTGCACTTAAGTATAAGGGGTAGATCATAGATCCAACCTCTAGTTTAATCTAGAGAGTGGTGTGATTACAAAGGATTACTTGTCCTTCTATTGGGCCTAGGGCTATGAGAGCCTAAAGCTTATCGACTATGACCCCTCTTTTGGCCTCTCAAAAAAGGTTGGTTCTGACAGTTGGGAGGGGAGGATGACACACTAGCTACAAAATAAGGGGTGTTTTTCCAATGGTCAAGTAGAGTCTGCAAATGCTCTACCTCGAGGGCTACGTTATTGGCTTGGGCCTGAATCTATGACAACACATTAGAGAAAATCATAGCTTTGGCATAAGTAGAGAGGTATGTGGATATATTTAGGTTAGTAAAAACAATACTTTTTACTTTCCAAATATCATATAGAATCTTTGATCTAAAAAAGTGCCAGATTTATTCAATGTCTATAGGTATGCCAATCATATCCCTAAGAAGAATCATATACCAAGAGAATCACCTAGGCTTGAAGGGCTTAAATAATTTATTAATCCATGCACAAGCTACTTGGGCTCTGGGGAAAAACTAAATTAGTTATTTTATGGACTTTCTTCATTGAGAAAAAGGGAATTTAGGATTTTTCACTCCAAATGAATCAATTATTTCTCAATCAACAATTCCTAGAAGAGCTCACACCATGAAAAGTGAACCAATATGGGCTCTAGTGTTGTATTCCAAATAGAAGAAAATTTTTATTACCTATCCTTATTAGAGGACTAAAGACCCCACCAATCATTTATCATGGGTATCATAGGCAAATGAGGGGAAATCCAATAATACCCATTTATAGGTTTATAGTTTTAGAAATGCATATATGGATATCACTCCCAATATTTCCACCAAGGTTGAGTGCATCTAACCCATATATTATGGATAATATCATAAGGGACTATCTCTTAAACTATTTTAAAGGTATCTATATCTTGCTTGTGTAAATTGAACTAGGATTCGACTTTAAGCCATGACAACCAATTTGTAGTGCAATTGGAAAACGATCAGACACTACCTTAATACCTATGTGAAAAAATACAAAGCCTTAATCTAGGGTATTTAGATAGAGGTTGGTCTTGGTGTGTGATAATGGGGGACCACCGGAGTGACTAAAGGATTAGAGATAACTCATTACACAGTCCATTACCATTCCACTAAAGCCAAGGATTAACTTTCTCCTAGGCTTTCTAGGTGCTTTTGGTGACAATGGACCTTGAATTTGAATAGGCACTTTCATAACCAAAAGCGAGGGTACCCAAATTCTTTCTAGGATTTTCTTTCATATGGGATGCCTAAAGAAATATATTTCTACAACATAATTTTCTAGACTTCATTGCCCTAAACTACTCTGATGATCCATTTTACACAAAGGGCTAGCCCTTTCCTTTGGGTATCTAGAAGACCTCATCTCTCAAACACCATTTGGAGATAACAAAATTCCTAGGCCACTCTGTGGAAACCTTTTATAGTGAATTTTCACTACATGCATGCTCTGCTAGTGAGTTGACAGAAGGTTCTAGTACCAATGTCATGTGGCATCACAAAAACTAGACACACAAGAGGGATTTTACACCTAGAACCACTGTCCTAACTAGGTCATCAAAACATCAAAATAACACCAAAGTATAAATATCCCTCTAAATGCCACATAAGGTATAAAGTTCTAGAGGCCATAGACCTAGAATATTGATATGTTCGATGATGAGATCCACAATATTGAAGGTAGCATTTAAGTTGATGAGTGACACAAATTGCTAAAATAATTGGAGGAGGCAACTTAGTCTGTGTAACATTTATAGTGGTTAGACCAATCACTAACTCTAGATATAACAACACTATACCTTGTGCATGAAAATAAAGGAAAGCATATGAACTCCTACACATAACAAGAGGGGGAATTTTGAATTTTTAAATTTAGAACATGATATAAACAACCATTTTATAGAAATATCAAGTAGATAAAGATAGTGTTAGTCCCTTATACCTAGTATTTGGTCCAATTAGTTTTCTTTATCTCATTTTCTCTTGTGTCATGATCTGGACTCGAATCTTGAATCATTCTATGTATAGGCCCCTTCAAGGCTTTTCATTATAGCACATGCATTTCATTGGTTATCAAAAAATTATATAATAAATCTAGCTATGGTTATTTTATTTTTACCCATTCTTTGTGTGTGTATGCAATTTTGTATAAGAACATTGTGACTAGTATTTTTCCCTTCCAAGCGTAGGCTTCATAATAAATAATTTTCATGTTGCAGTAAGACATATTTTCTTTCCTAGCATGGTTACATCATGTGTTTATTAATCCCAGTGTTTTACAAAGGATATTACTCTTGGTGCATTGCCACCCCTTAGTCTAGGCAAGATTGGTTTTTTCTACCTTATTTATTGATTTCCTTCTAACCCTTTTCTAGCATAAAATCGAAAGGCTAGGCTAGAGCAGAAAGAGTGCCAAAGGAGACACCCATACAAGGATCCAACCTTGGTAAAAAATCTTGGAGGTTATCCTCATAGCCATATCCCACATTCTTTGGACTTCCTAGACTATACACTTTATGTGAGGTGTAGGCATCGAGTGTACCTAACAACTGCAATAGGTGACCACTAGGTTACAGAATGGGCTAGAGTTAGATCCAATTTCTAACAATTTTTTTAACTCTCCAAGGAATAAATATAATATTCACTAATCAATCTCCTACTTATGGTTCTCAAAATCCATAAGGAGAAGAGTGGTCGAGTGAATACTAGGTAAGTATCGACCAGTCTAGCGAAAACCACCATGAAAATAATAACATAATAGGGCAGTTGTAGAATTAGTCATACAAGGCTATGACATTAAAAACAAAATTTATGGCAAAAATTCAATATTATATTTTGGTAAGTGTTCCTTAACAAAAGGAAGTATGATAATAAAACAAGAGGGTGACCTGAAGGTCAAAATTGATACCAAATAAGCCTTAGGAATGAGGGATATGGAAGACCCAAGAAAGAACCAAAATTAGCTTGTATGAGAGGAATCCTTGGGTTTGGACATGGGATAATAGGAAGAGTGTAATAGGTATAATGGAAAATGTTGAGAACACTAGATATACCAGGTAAAAACAAGAAAGATATGTGAGTTCTCCATGCCAAGCAACAAAATGCCTTGATTCCCCACTAGATTTTACTAAGGGGTTCCCCCTTTTGTCTCCCCTATAAAGATTCAATTTCAAAAATAAATATATAAGGGGTAAATAGAAGACCTTCCAAAGCAAAAATTACCTACTCAGTTGCAAGGGAGAGAAATATAAATAAGTCACACCAGTAGCCTAAACAAGGGCCTAGGATATTAACACCAAGTCTAAGGATATAGACAAAAAAAACAACCATAAAAAGAGGGGATTATCTAAACCCTAGAAGGAGAGATCACCAAAATATGGGAAAGGATACTTGCCATATGGATTCCCCCATCTTGCTTGAGAGTCTAGTTCTTTAGGCATCAACACCCATCTAGAGTGTGCATTGTTAGAAATAGAGTCTATTACATCATTTGGATCATGTAAATGTACCTTTCCTTGGTACATACTTAGGACATTAGATTACTTTAGGGGGAAGTTATCTAGTTACTTCATGCAATGTAATAACTGCACAAGTGTCAAAGTGCAAGTTGTATATGTGCAAGTTATCCCTTGCACATCTAGGTAGAGTGTTGGCCAAGGAACCTATTTCCTATATAAAGGGCCATAGGTATAGAACATAGATATGAGTGTAGAGAGTGAGTACTACATCAGTAGGAAGTAGTATTGACTAGAGTGGTGTGATGTAGCAGTGTGATGTAATATGGTGGAGTGTAATATGCTCAATGCCCATTCTTGAGTAGTAGCTCTATTCATGGAGTGTTCATTTCCTCTAGAGCTATTTTGTAAACATCTCCATCATTTCTATATATATTATTTTTAGTCATCTCGTAGATTTACTTTATGTCATATTATTCTGCATCTTGTGTTTGCTATCTCCCATTACATGTTGCATCAAAATCTAATAGTGGTATCAGAGCTATGGTAGGTCAATAGGAAAACCACCATTATCATTGACCCTAAGTTTTTGTCAACCTGATGCGCCATTGGACCAATCACTATCAAAAATACTTAGGAGAGTCTAGGTGGTAGAATTAAGGAGAGCCACAAGTTAGGACTGAAAGAAATCTCAATTTTTGGAATACTAAGATTGCATATGGCTAGAGTATTTCCATAGAGTTTCAAGGGAAAACTTGTGAAGACTAGGACTCAACATTTGATCCACTAGTTTGATGAATCAACTAGTGAAGCTCATCTAAGAGATCTGGAGAAATTGACCTGAAGTTTCTTTTATTGTAGGGAATTAATTCTCAGATGATTGGGACACCTCCTACAATAGAAATCTAGGAGATTTCAACTTCGTTGCTCAAAGGTCGAAGTGCTTTCATAGTGCATAGATTAGTTACTACAAGAGAAGAATACTATAAAAGAGACTTCTAGAGTATAATTATGGTGAAGTTGGGAGATAGGAGATCTCCATTGCTATATTGGAAACTTCACAAGAAGAAAAGGCCATAGAAGCCTTGATCAATAAGAAAATGCCATAGAAGCCTTGATCCAGAATAAAAGGCCATAGAAGCCTTGATCTAGAAGGAAAGGCCATAGAAGCCTTGAAGAAAAGGCCATAAAAGCCTTGGTACTAAAAAAGGCCATATAAGCCTTGATACTAAAAAAGGCCATAGTAGCCTTGATCCTGAAGAAGACTTTAGAAGAGAGTATCTAATTCAGAAGCAGATTTTAGTACTAATATTTTGTTGTAGGAATAAGAAGATTCAGTGAGTTGGGAAAGCTTCCTACAAAAATGTTAGGAGGAGTATCTTCTTCAGAATCAATCCAACACCTAAAGCAAAGATATCAAGAGAAGATCTCATTGATGAAGAAGGACTAGGAGAGTCCTACTCGAATATAGAGGTAGCAAAATCAGAGATCTAGGAGAAGATCTCACCACCAACACTTCCAGAAGTAGAAGGTTGAAGATAAGGTCTCAAGGAAGACCAGAAGGAGCTGCAGGATCAAAGGCCTTGGAGAGGTCTCTACGAGCATCCAGTAAAAGGCTTGGAGAGCCTTGCTGAAGAATTCATCAAAGGAGTTCCAAGGAGAACTCATTGGAGAAATTCACTATTGGAGATAGTGAAATATTTGGGACAATTGTCACCATCCGACAACAAGCCCAAGAAGAAGAATTTGGCAAGGAGTGCCAAATCTCAGAAGACCTCAAGACATACAAAATCTTGAGAAGAAGATCCTATTTGAAGTCAAAATTTGACAAGAATCTTGAAGGAAGATTCAGATAGAAGAAGCCTACCAAATCTAGGAGACTTGGAGATTACCTCTCACAGCAAGAAGGCACCACTTCAGAATCAAATATCTCTTCACATAGCAAAAAGGAGGAGACTACAAGAGGAGAACAAGCCACCAAAAATTCTAGGCTCATGAAAGGGAGACCATATTTTGGTGAAGATAAAGTTGTTCAAGGCAGCCTATAGAGAGCTGCAAGATCTTATCTAAGGCAACAACTTGGTGATCATAGACACCAAGATCTACATCCTCTACAGAAGTGGTGAAAAGGGCTTTCAGAAAAAGGTAAGCAACTATTGGTGCAAGTAGATTCATTAAGTGGATTACTTATCAGATTTGTTTAAGCACCTTAACTGGATTGAAGTTGCAAAAAGGAGAGTTGAATTAGAGTCTTCAAAAAGGTGCAAAAATAAAGGATTCTTTAAGGTTCATTTGCACTTTAGGAGTTGATTAGATTTCAGAATCTCAAACTATCTATCAACTACCTATTATCTACTTTGAAAAAGAAAATGAAGACTAGCTCCTATTACCTTGCTTTTAAAGAAATTTTAGAATAATTCTTGAAGATTCATTTTAGATTATTCTTGATTAGTTGTAGTAGATTGATTAAGTGCATTAGTTTTTGAGAGTTAATTGGAGTAATAAGGTGATATTATTAGTGCATTAAAATATTATTAGATTTGCACTATTAGATTGCTCTCAAAAATATTATTGCTTGTGTTCATAAGAAGGGCACAAAAATAGAATTTGTCAAAGTGTCTAAAGACACTATTAGTGCACAAAGATCTACAACTTTGGGTGGCCTGAGGAAGCCACAAAATAAGCTCAATCCTCCAAGTATTGGAGAAGAAGGTAACCACCTAAAAAGAGCATCAAAGGAAGCATCGAACGAGACTTGGTGAGTCTCAAGTTCAAGGCACAAAAATAGTGCAGAAAAATACAACAAAATAAAGCTTCCATCATGTGGTTACAAGCTTGGATCCATTCATAAAACATCCAAGCTAAAATGGGAAGGTGTCTATTCAAAAATATAACCTCAAAACCCCTATATTGCACTCAAATATTCTGCCTCAAAACCATAAATTTAGATGTAAAAAGAGGAGTGCAAAAGAAGGTGCAATAAGAATATTTTATGTAAAAACTATTTTACATTATATTGCACAAATCCTAATCTGGTTATACAGGGAGAAAATGCAGATTTAAAGGTGCTCTAAAGGCACTACACTTGCTAGAAAAACCAGCCAAAAGTGGTCGTATGCTAGCATCAATCAAAGCTTAGCTCAAGGAGCCAATCAATGGGCTCATACTCCTCGCATCCAAGATGGTCGAACCTGCAAGATACAATGAGCAAAACAAAGGGAGAAAACAACGTTAATCAAGAGCAATAGCATCTACGGAAGGAGGACGTAAGCAAGCAAGGAAGAAAGGAAAATGAAGCACCATTGGAGTGTCACTTACTCCACATCCGCTGGCAGAAATCGGTGCTCAAAGCCTCCATATTGTTGCTCCATATCCCAGCTGAAAGCAAGTGCAGGTGAATGAAAGAGGAGTTGGGGATTTTTGAAGCTAAAAGGATCTCCAAAAAGGTCTGTTTGAACCAGCGAAAGGGAGGATGTCCATGCAGAGAAGAATGTGACACTTGTCACCAAAAGAGAACCCTAACGCTCAAGTCAAGAGAGCGCTCATCTTCAAGAAAGGAGTTACACAAATAGGTTGGTGCATTGAGTGTATGGGATACACTTGTCCCTTGGAAGATCAAACATTTTGCTAAAGAGTGTAATGCTCATACGTTACAAGAAGGAAGATGAACGTATCTTTTGCACCAAACTCTCCTCAAGCGCTCAATGAGAAATGGACGTGCCACTTGGCACCTTAGACAAGAAGCTTCTCCATATTAAGGACATCAATGATCGAGGTCAAAGGAGAAGGCAAGTAAATTCTCATCTCGACATTTACACTTCATCATCTGTACACAGTGCAGAATTATAGCATGGAAAGAAGGTGTTAGAGCCTTCAATGCTCAATCCAAGCGAGGTCAAAGCAAGAGTCCAAGCAGTGCCAATTTTGGAATGCGTATAGCTCCAAGCGATTCCATTGGAGGGTGTAGTCACAACGTCAAGATGTCTACGTAAACAATGTGCAGCCCTAGCTTCTCAGTAGAACAACATCGTATATTGCTTGGTGAAAGGTAAAGTTTAATTCCCATTATTATATGCTTTCTTTCCTTGGGAGTCATAAGGTTGTAATTAAAGGAATTTAATTAATTGAAAGCAATTTATCAAAGGGAATACTTTATCAAATAAATACAATATTTGCAATATAAATCCTAGGAGCAATAAGGGTTTCTACTGGAATAAATAATAATTATTTGCAAATATTATTGTGATCTAATTTATCCAAATATTAGGGAGTCATAAGGGCTACTACATCAAATTAATTAATTGGAAAATTAGATACACTAAACCTAATTCCCAAAAGGTTATTCATAAAGAGAGGTTTATCATAGCTTTTTCAAAGGTTGGATATTCATAATATTATTGTCTCAAACTTATCAAAAGGAGACAAAAGATCCAACATTATTACCTCTTTAAAATTTGGGAACAATGCTTAGTTCAATAGGAGCAATAAGGGATAATAGGAATTGATTTTGGCATTTACAAAACCTTTACAAAATCAATCAAATATTGAACTATAATTTACAAAAGCACTATATCTTATCCATAGCATACTAGGGAGTCATAAGGCATTCTACAAAATATAAGGATTGATATTAGGGAATTTAAATGGCTTCAAACAAATTCTTCCTAGCCGAATCACAATTACTCAAGGGTCCTAATTATTTTTCCTGGAAGAATAAGGTGAAAGCTATCTTGGTATATGAAAAATTATGGGATATTGTCAAAGGGAAAACACAAATACCTACCACAGATGATATTGAAATCCAAAAGTTCATAGAAAATGATTCAAAGGCTCTAATGATAATAACCTTTGCTATCACTAATGAAATACAACCCTATATCGAGTCCAACAAAAACATCTTCAGATGCATGGACAAGCCTAGAGAAAATATTTGAAGGAAAGAATAAGGTAACTATTCTCCATCTTCAGACTCAACTTCATTCATTAAAAATGAATAATGGAGAAAGCATAGAACTATTCCTAAGGAAGGTAGCAGATATCAAAGGAAAATTATTTACCTTAGGGGAAATAGTCAAAGATGAACTTCTTACTCAAATAACTATGAGAGCACTTCCAGACAGCTATAAGTAGTTGGTAACATCTTTACAAGTTCTAAGTAAAGATACTTCTTTTGATGAATTAGTCAATATTCTATAGGAATATGAAGTGGAAAATATAGGTAAAGATGAAATGTCTAACAATGCACTGGCATCTAAAGAAAATCCACAGGGAAACATTGCTACTTCATCAAAAGGATGGAAAGCATGGTACAATAGGTATTGTCAGATATGCAAGAAAAATGGCCATAGCACCTACTATAGGTTCAATCCCAAAAATTAGAATCAAGGAAATCAGATGAACAATGGGAACCAATTTCAGACACGACAATATCAAAATCCTCATCAACAACAATTTTAGCGTCCAACCAATTATCCTCAATTGGAGTATCGAAAAAGAAATAAAAAAGGACATCTAGCTCAGAGGATAGAAGAAATTGAAGAACTAGAAGAATCGATAGATGATTATGAAATCAAAGCTCTCTCAACAAGAATGACAGACTATGAAGACACCAATCACTTGCTTGAACAGGTTGCAGAAGATAGAGAAGAAGATTCAGAATCTCAAGGACTCTATGAAGATCCACATTGAAGACTAAAGTCTTCAATATCCAAATAATGTAATACAAGGGGGTGTTAGAAATAGAGTCTATTACATCATTTGGATCATGTAAATGTACCTTTCCTTGGTACATACTTAGGACATTAGATTACTTTAGGGGGAAGTTATCTAGTTACTTCATGCAATGTAATAACTGCACAAGTGTCAAAGTGCAAGTTGTATATGTGCAAGTTATCCCTTGCACATCTAGGTAGAGTGTTGGCCAAGGAACCTATTTCCTATATAAAGGGCCATAGGTATAGAACATAGAATATAGAGGAGTGTAGAGAGTGAGTACTACATGAGTAGGAAGTAGTATTGACCAGAGTGGTGTGATGTAGAACTGTGATGTAATATGGTGGAGTGTAATATGCTCAATGCCCATTCTTGAGAAGTAGCTCTATTCATGGAGTGTTCATTTCCTCCAGAGCTATTTTGTAAACATCTCCATCATTTATATATATATTTATTTTCAGTCATCTCGTAGATTTACTTTATGTCATATTATTCTGCATCTTGTGTTTGCTATCTCCCATTACATGTTGCATCAAAAGCTAACATGCATTAGGGGGTGATAAACTAGAGCATCTTCCATCACCAAAGTAATCACCAATTTCCATATTGAAAAGGTGGGTAAATCCTAAGAGCCCCAACCTCATATTTGAGTGGAAGGGATACCCCATACTTACCCTTAAGGATAATGGGACAGATCATAGATCTAACCTCTAGTTTAATCTAGAGAGTGGTGCAATCACAAAGGATTACTTGTCCTTCTATTGGGCCTAGGTCTATGAGAGCCTTAAGCTTATCGAATATTATCCCTATTTTGGCCTCTTAGGGAAGGTTGGTTATGATAGTTGGGAGGGGAGGATGACACTCTAGCTATAAAATAAAGTGTATTTTCTAATGGTCAAGCAAATTCTACAAATGCTCTACCTCAAGTGCCACCTTATTGGCTTAGGCCTGAATCTATGACAACACATTAGATAAAATCATAACTTTGGCATAAGTAGAGAGGTATGCAGATATATTTAGGTAAGTAAAAAATATTATTGACTTTCCAAATATCATATAGAATATTTGATCTAAAAAATTTTCAGATTTTTTCAATGCTTGTATGTATGCCAATCCTATCCCTTAGAAGAATCATATACCAAGAGAATCACCTAGGCTTAAAGGGATAAAATAATTTATTAATCCATGTAAAAGCTACTTGGACTCTGGGGCAAAACAAAATTAGTTATTTTATGGACTTCCTTCATTGACAAAAAGGGCATTTAGGATTTTTCACCCTACATGAATCAATCATTCTTCAATCGACAATTCCTAGAAGAGCTCACACCATGAAAACGGAGCCAATATGGGCTCTAGTGTTGTATCCCAAATAGAAAAAAAATTATACTACCTATCCTTATTAGAGGACTAAATACCTCACCAAGCATTTATCATGGGTATCATAGGCAAATGAGGGGAAATACAATAATACCCATTTATAGGTTTATAGTTTTAGAAAGGCACATATATATATATATATATATATATATATATATATATATATCACTTTCAATATTTCCACCAAGGTTGAGTGCATCTGACCTCTATTTTATGGAGAATATCATAAGGGACTACCTCTTGAAAAAACTAAAATGTCTCTCTATATTGCTTGTGTAAATTGAACTAGGATTTGGCTTCAAGCCAAGAGATCCAATTTGTAGTGCAACTGGAAAAATATCAAACACTACCTTAACACCTATGTGAAAATAATATATAGCCTTAACCTAGGGGATTTGGCTAGAGGTTGGTCTTCGAGTGTGACAATGGAGGACCACCAGAGTAACTAAAGGCTTAAAGATAACTCATTACACAGTCCATTACCATTCCATTGAAGCCAAGGCTTAACTTTATCCCAGTATTTCTAGGTGCTTTTGGTGATAAAGGGCCTTGAATTTTGAATAGGAACTTTCATAACCAAAAGTGAGGGTATCCCAAGTTCTTTCTAGTATTTTATTCCATATGGGATGCCTAAAGAACTATATTTCTAGAGCATAATTTTCTAGCGTTCATTGCCCTACATTGATTTTATGATCCATTGACACAAATGGCTACCCTTTACCTTTGGGTATCTAGAAGGCATCATCTCTTAGACACCCTTGGGAGACAACAATATTCCTAGGCCACTCTATTGAAACCTTTTATAGTGAATTTTCACTACATGCATGCTCTGCTGGTGAGTTGACAAAAGATGCTAGTACCAAGGTTGTGTGGCATCACAACAACTAGACACACAAGAGGGATTTTGCACCTAGAACCACCATCCTAACTAGGTTATTAGATCATAAAAATAACACCAAAGTAAAAATATCCCTTTGAATGCCACATCATGCGTGAAGTTCTAGAGGCCATAGACCTAGAAAAAGATAAGGCAAGTATTGACCTATCCGATGATGAAACCCAAAAGACCGGAGGTAGCCTTTAAGTTGATGAGTGACACAAAATGCTAAAACAATCAAAGAAGGCAACTTAGCCTGCATGACATTTATAGTTGTTAGACCCATAACCAACTCTAGATATAAAAACACTATGCCTTGGGCATGCCAATTAAGGAAAGCACCTAAACTCCTACACATAACAGGAGGGGGAATTTTAAATTTTGAATTTTATAGCATGCTACAAACAACCATTTTATATCATTATTAGGTAGAGAAAGATAGTGTTAGTCCCTTATGCCTAGTATTTGGTCCAATTAGTTTTCTTTATCTCATTTTCTCTTTTGTAGTGATCTAGACTCGAACCTTGAGTCATTCTATGTATAGGCCCCTTCAAGCCCTTTCATTGTAGCACATGTAATTCATTGGTTATCAACATATTATATATATATATATATATATATATATATATATATATATATATATATATATATATTGCAAGTTTGTATGAGAATCTTGTGACATGTAATTCATGTGTGTGTATGCAAGTTTGTATGAGAAGCTTGTGACTAGTATTTGTCCCTTTCTAGTGTAGGCTTCATAATAAATAATTTTCATGTTGCAATGAGACATGTTCACTTTCCTAGCATGGGTACATCATAATTTAATTGATCCCAATGTTGTACAAAGTACATTACTCTTGGTTCATTGCCACCCCTTACTCTAGGTAAGATAGGTTTTATCTACTTTATTTATTGCTTTCCTTCTAACCCTTTTCTAGCACAAAATCAAAAGGCTAGGCTAGAGTAGAAAGAGTGCCCAAAGGAGACACCCATACAAGGATCCAAACTTGGTAAAAAATATTGGAGGTTGTCCTCAAAGTCATGTCCCACATTCCTTAGAATTCTTAGGCATCAAATGCACCTAACAACTGCAATAGGTGGCCACTATATTAGAGAATTGATTAGAGTTAGATATGATCCCCAATAATTGTTTTATCTCTCCAAGGAATAATTCTAATATTCACCAATAAATATCCTACCTATGGTTCTCCAAATCCATAAGGAGAAGAGTGGTCAAGTCAATACTATGCGAGTCTGACCAGTCTAGTGTAAGCCACCATGAAAATAAATTAGCATAATAGAGTAGTTGTAGAATTAGTCATACCCAGGTGTTGTAGGTGAATTGGAGAGGAGAGGGTAATCCTCCAAGGGAGGTCCTAGGTTCAAATCTCCACCCTACCAAAAAGTTGAATTGGGTACCTAAAATCCAATTGATAATGTTGGTGCGGATAGGTTCGGGTGTGACTCTTGGGTGACTTTGACGGTGTAGAACACCTTTTTCATGGTCTCTCAGACCAAGGCAACCCTGCAAGGGGATTTCGCTAAAAAAAAAAAAAAATTGATGGCAACAAGTCAACATCAAGTTTTGGCAAGTTTTTCTTAACAAAATGGAGCATCATAATAAAACAAGAGGGTGACCTAAAGGTCAAACTTGACACCGAATAAGCCTTAGGAATAAGGTATATGGAAGACCCAAGAAAGTATCAAAGTACAATTAACTTGTGTCATAAGGATCCCTAGGTGTGTACATGGGAGAATAGGAAGAGTGCAATAGGCACAATGGAAAATTTTGAGAACACCAGATATACTAGGTAGAAACAAGAAAGATAGGTGAGTTCTCTATGCTAAGCAACAAAATGCCCTGATTCCCAACTTGATTTTACAAAGGGGTTTTCCCTTTTGTCTCTTCTATAAATATTCACTTTCAAAAAATAAAGAGAGAATAAGGGGTAAATATAAGTCCCCCAAAGAAAAAATCACCTATTCAGTTGCAAGGGAGAGAAATAGAAAGAAGTCACTAGGGTGCTTGAATAGGTATTGGAAGGAGCACTTTGAAAAGACACCTAACACTCTACATGGTTGAGCAAAATTTTATAGTTGATGCTCTTGAGAAGCTAGAAGAAATTCCCAATAGATCTACTTAACAATGTTTGACAATGATGGCACATGTGCAAACCAATAAATTCCAAAAATATAGATTATAAAAAAATATGAATCTTGTCCTTGGCCATCTTAATATACCATTGTACCTAAAACTATGCAATATTGACAGCACAAGAAATTCTAGCTATTGTGCGGTGTTTAGAGTGACATCCATGGAAACCAAGAAGAAGAATTCATCCACCCAAGAAATGTGCTCTTAGAAAAAGAAACACACCAATACTAAATGGTAAAATATCGAGATCACATACCCAATAATTGATGTGATTGATAAGGTGACAGACCCTAAATTTTCTAAAAGCACCAAAGGGTTAAAGGAGGCTACATACCAGAGAACTATAGTCAAGGAGCCCAAACACCTAGATATAAAAACTTGGAGTCATTTGGTGACTACATGGTACCCTAAGTGCATGAGTGCTATGAGTTAGTAGTGGCCTATGTTGACCATTATAATCCCTAGATCTAGGAGGTTAGAGGGCATATGAATGTTTCAAAATTATTGTCTCTACCCAAGCAATGTGGGATATGTTTATGGCACCAAAAGGGATTGAAATAAACCTAAAATTAGCCAATGATTTCTACTTGAAGCTCCTGGACCCCTTGAAGTTTTTGAACTTTGAGATTTTAGAAGATAAGAAAATGACCACTATGCCTGAGTTCCCCTTGAGTCTCTCCCTCTTCAAAAGAAATCCTTGGGATGTCTTAAGCATGATGCCTTTCATCTTTGGCATAAAATATGGCAAATCCATAATCCAAGAGGAGGTAGATATACTATAAATGCTAAGGTACACCCCCAATGAATGACCCCTAATTTCTTATTTCTATAGTTTCATTGCCAAATAGATTCACTAAGGATTGAATTTTTTTTATAGAACTTCCAACTTTTGACATTGTTTTTTTTTCCACATCTATATGGACACCTAAACCGTAATATGAAGTATACAATAGGACACCATTAGCCCACCTCTAAATGGACAAGAATCCTTTGTTGGACCTCCTATTATGAATTTATGGATAGTTTTTTGATGCCCACTATACATGCCATCAAAGGGACTAAGCCCCACCATACCCTAGAAAGGAGCACAAAATTTTTGCATAGCAAAAACTGAGCAGATTGGTTCTTCTTGGATACTATTACATTCATCCACATGCATACTTCTTCAAGTCAGTTTACTTGTTTCCAAAGTATGATACCAAAAGGGTTGTTTCCATTTAGATATTAAGATAGTTGAAATTGATTGATGTTGCCTTCAAAATCTAACAAGGGAAAGCAAGCTATTACAAGCCATTGATGTACTTGCCTATGGTGTGCCAAATTAATACAAAGGTGGTTTCTCTTTTGGAGGAGAAAATTAAAGGTTTGGCCCTTGAAAAATTGTAGGATTCATGGCCTTACAACCCAGATGATGTATTCAAGAAATATCTATTCAAAATATTTAATACTAAGAAATTCCAGCATCAACCTTGGTCATATATTGAGGCCCATAAAAATCCATAGAAGGAACTCTTCCCCTACTCTAGGAGGTTGATTTCATAACATCTAAACAACACCAAGAGCAATACTTAACCTTTTATATGACCATCGGTGTATTCAATGCTAATGTCAAAATCTATAGGAATAAGAAGGATAGATTACTACAACTAGAATATAGTGAGGAAAATATCGAGTCTTGATGGTTCTTTCGGCAATGATTCTATGATATAATATTTATGCCTAGAGAAAATAAACATGATGAAGATTTTAAAATGTATTACTATGAAGTGTATGTGCTTGAGCCTAGTGATGGGTGGGAGGAAATCTAAGGAAGAATCGTAAATGAGTAGTCCTCATGGCTAGAGGAAATAACCTGAAAGAAATCCAAATGCTCCTTGAGAGTTCTCCAAAACTAGAAATATCAACCAAGGAAACCCTAACATTAGAACCTTCAACTGTAGTTATCTTGATTTAGCCTAATGTCTCACTAAAGTAGAAATCCAAGGAAGAGAGGGGTAGGAGAAAATACTCTAATAAAATACTAATATTATATCTAGACTTCAAAGCACATTCCAAAAGAAAAAATAGAAAAGAAAAATTCAAATAAATTCCATTTCCCTTCCTTGAAAGGTTATTCAAAAAGACCCAGTAAAAAACCAAGATGAAACCTACTCTAAAAGTTGTTCCATTAAACACCGATTCACCTTCTTCATATCTTTCAACACCCCAAACTACTTCACTATCAATAGTGACCCTCAAACCTACCCATATCACAATGACATTTGTCCTAGTCCTTAGCACTAAGCATATCCTGATCACTTTCACGTCATCCAATAAATTGGCTTCATTCCCTATCCTGAATTAATCGACCCCCAAATCCATCACCTCTTTTCTATAATTAATCCCTCATATCCAAAAGGACCATAAATACAAGCAATTGTAGATGCAATAAGAGTTGAAGTGTAAAACAACTCAACTAGCTACCTTAGAGACTCGGATCACCTTTCTACCTCAAAAGTATGGGTTGAGTGTGTTCTGCCTTGAACCTACCACCCCAAGTTATAATGATAAATATTGGTTAATACTATCGTATATTTACCTTTAAAATTAGACTTAAGGACATGCAACTTGAAGGAAGAATTGAGCTCTTCAAACAAGTAGTTAGAGCACTGACACATGATTATAGAAGAGTCTCAAGGAAGTTGGCTAGGAAAGAGCAATAGTTGGAGAAGGTTAAAAGCATGCTCAAAACCTCCCAAGACAAAAACAAAGAAACAAGGACCCAGATAGACTATTTCATGACCCAAATAGAAGAGACTAATGTAATGATCAAAAAACAAAAGAGGAGGATACTGGAACTAGATTGGAAAATTATTAGTTCCAAAAGGATTACAAAAGTTAATTAGGTGGTTTAAAAAGGAGTTATCTAGGTTTTTGATGGATTTTTCCAAGTGCTCAAGTACATCCATAATTTTTCTTCCCTTAATACCAAGGTCAATGGAGATTTTGATCAATTTGAAGGGACAACTAGAGTCCAATTCTATGAGGCATAAAATTTCTAGTCATTATGGACCATATCAAACCAAAACAATGGGTTACAACAAGAACTGATGATAAATATACCATAGACCATAGGATCCTACAAGTCCTTATGGGCCAATGGGTCATGCATGGATGTGATAAGTAGTTTAGGCACATAGATTAGAGGACAAAATATTGGAGTGAATATATAGTTCAAATGGTGACAACCGATCTACCTTCCCCTTGGGTCCATAATAGGGAACCTCTCCCCAAGTATGAATACCAACAATTGTTAACTCAAGAGGTAAACATCTTGGTACTGCCAAGTTTGTCCTTCAAATAAGGGGTTGATAGGGCTACAAGGCCCATAGTGAGGTTGGAATCCCTCTAGAATATGAAGAGTGAATTCATTCCCTACTTAATTGAATAACTAAATGATCTCATGGGGGTTAGTCTATCTTTTGAGCAAGAATGGTTGTAGGTATTTGAAACTATGAAGGAACTTTAGTCTTCACCCCACGCCCAATTATAAGGTTACCATGCTTAGGTCCTTCACCTACAATAGGTTAGAGGTCCTTTGGGAGTTGCCATAACTATAGTGAATTTTTACTAC
Source organism: Wollemia nobilis (assembly GCA_028583015.1). NCBI lineage: Eukaryota > Viridiplantae > Streptophyta > Pinopsida > Araucariales > Araucariaceae > Wollemia > Wollemia nobilis. Next base: position 434,107 of record JAQPPZ010002410.1, on the reverse strand, counting down.
ATGCATGTTTTGATGGTAAGTTTGTAAAAGACACTATTACTAGGGCAATGTGGCGTCACAACAACTAGACACATGAGATGGATTCTATGCTTGAAACCACCACCCTAAAAAAGTTACTAGATCATCAAAAGAACACTAAAAAATAAATAGACCTGTCAACATCATATAATGCATGAAGTTTTTGAGTCCATAGGCCCAAGACAATATGAGGTGAGTATTGACCTATCCGATGATGAAATCCATGTGGCTAGAGCTAACCTTGAAGTCGATAGGAGGGTCCACCTTGGGGGGTGGCATAAAAATATTAGAAATAGATCATATTACATTATTTGGGTCATGTAAATGTATCTACCAAGATACATACTTAGGACATTAGATTACTTTAGGGGGAAGTTACTTAGTTTCTTCATGCAATGTAATAAATGCACAAGTGTCAATGTGCAAGTTGTACATGTGCAAGTTATCCCTTGCATATCTAGATAGAGTGTTGGCCAAGGAACCTATCTTCCTATATAATGGCCTTATTGTCATATTCATAGATATAGAGTGTAGACATAGAGAACACATACAATATAGTATCATAGGGCTTAGATAAAGTCACCCATAGAGATATGGGTGCAATGTAGTCCAATAAGCATTATTCATGGAGTGTTCATTTCCTCCATAGCTACATTGTATTCATTTCCATCATTTCTATTTATAGTATATTTTTAGTCATCTCGTAGATTTACTTTCTTTCATATTATTATTTTTGCATCTTGTGATTGCTATCTCCCATTGCATATAGCATCAAAAGCTAATAGTGGTATCAGAGCTACGGTAGATCTAGCCATAGGAAAGCCACCATTATCAATGAGCCTGAGTTTGTTTGTCAACCTGACATGCCTTTGGACCAATCACTATCAAAAACTCTCAGAAGAGTCTAGGTGGTAGAAACAGGGAGAGCCACAAGTGAGGACTGAAAGAAATCTCAGTTTCAGAAGTATTGAGATTATTTTTGGCTAGAGTCTTTCCACAGAGTTGCAGAAAAACTCGTGAAGACTAGGACTCAACATTCAATCCACTAGATTGACAAATCAACTAGTGAAGTCAGGATATCTGGAATCTCTTAACTATTGACCCATAGTTTCTTTTTGTTGTAGAAATCTAATTCTCAGAAGATTGGGATTCCTCCTACAACAAAAAGCTAGGAGACTTCAACTTCATTGCTCGAAGGTCGACGTATCTTCATAGTGTAGAGGTTAGTTTCTTGTCCAAGAAAAGATACTATGGAAGAAGACTTCTGGAAAAGAGTTGTGGTGAAGTTAGGAGACAAGAGATATCCATTACTAAATTGAAAACTTCACACAAGAAGAAAAGGCTATAGGAGCCTTGATCCAGAAGAAAAGGCCATAGAAGCCTAAATCTAGAAGAAAAAGGCCACATGAGCCTTGATATTGAAATTAGGCCATAGTAGCCTTGATCCTGAAGAAGACTCCAGAAGAGAGTATCTGATTTAGAAGGAGATTAAGATTTTAGTACTAATACTTTGTTGTAGGAAAGGAGATTTAGTGAGTCGGGAAAACTTCCTACAAGAAAGCTAGGAAGAGTATCTTCTTCAGAATCAATCCAACACCTACAGGCAAAGAAATCAAGAGAAGAACTTCTAGTCTTGGAAGAAGAAGGACTAGGAGAGTCCTGCTCGAATCTAGAAGTAGCAGAAGCAAAGATCTAGAGGAAGATCTCACCACCAACACTTCCAGGAGTAGAAGGTTGAAGAAAATGTCTCAAGGAAGACCAGAAGGAGCTACGAGATCAAAGACCTTGGAGAGGTCTCAATGAGCATCCAGTAAAAGGCTTGGAGAGCCTTACTGAAGAAATCATCAAAGAAGAACTCATTGGAGAAATCCACTACCAAGGAGAAGCCCCTGATAGTGAAGGACTTGGGACAATTATCGCCATCCGACAACAAGCCCAAGAGGAGAAGAATTTGGCAAGGAGTGCCAAATCCCAGAAGAAGAATCCAGTGAAGACCTCAAGACACTCATAATCTTGAGAAGAAGATCTTGTTTGAAGTCAGAATTTGACAAGAAGCTTGAAGGAAGATTCAGATAGAAGAAGCTTACCAAATCTAGGAGATTTGGAGATTACCTCTCACAGCAAAAGGCACCACTTCAGAAAAGAAGATCTCTTCAAATCTACAGCAAAAGGAGGAGACTACAAGAGGAGAACAAGCCACCAAAAATCCTAGGCTCGTGAAAGAAAGTTTGAGACCATATTTTGGTGAAGACGAAGTTGTTCAAGGTAGCCTACAAAGAGCTGCAACATCCTACACAAGGCAACAACTTGGTGATCCTAAACACCAAGATCTACATCCTCTACAAAAGTGGCAAAAGAGCTTTCAAAAAAAGGTATGCAACTATTGGTGCAAGTAGATTCATTAATTGGATTACTTATCAGATTTATTTAAGCACCTTAATTTGAATTGAAGTTGCAAATAGGAGAATAGAATTAAAGTCTTCAAAAGTGCAAAAATAGAAAGGTTCCTTTTAGGTTCATTTGCACTTTAGGAGTTGATTAGATTTAGAATTCCAACTATCTATCAACTACCTATCATCTACTTTGGAAAGAAAAAAGAAGACTAGCTCCTACTACCTTTTCTTATAACAAAATTGTAGAATAAGTCTTGAAGATTCATTCTAGATTATTCTTGATTAGTTGTAGTAAATTGATTAAGTGCATTCTTGAGAGTAAATTGGAGTGATAAGGTGTAATTTGTTAGTGCATTGAAAAGTGAAATTTGTTAAAATTCATTTGCACTATTATTACTCTCAAAAGAAATTAGTTTTTGTACTTTGAAAAAGGTTACAAAATCTAGTTTATATCAAGTGTCTAAAGACACTCTTGAAAGCACAAAACCTGCAACTCAAAGTGGCCAATAGAAGCCACCAAAATTGGTTAGTACATGCAAAAAGGAAACTAACCAAAAAGAAGCTTCAAAGGTTGAGATTTGGTGAATCTCAAATCCAGAGCACTCAGGGGTTAGTGCAATTAAAAGAAAGCTTCATTTTACAGCATTTACAAGGCTTGGATTCATCATCAATCATCCAAGAAAAAAGGGTAAGGAGTCTAGCCAAAGAGACATCCTCAAAACCCTCATTTTGCACTCACTAATCTACTACAAAAATCAAAAACTCAGACCTGCAAAAGAGTGCAAGAAAAGGTGCAATAAAAGGATTCTATATACATGTAAAGGTTACATGGTATTGCACTTCTACAATACATCAAACGTAGGGAAAGGAGTAGATTTAAAGGTGCCACAATAGGCACAATAGGTACAGGAAAAAGGTAGCCAAAATAAGGGCCAAAGGATCGAGCGTTCTCCAACAATGAAAGGGCATTCTCTCCAAGAATGGATCTACAAGACAAAGGAAGCTTTTACGTAAATTACAACAAGCATACCAAGGTTATTTACGTAAGCCAAAGGAAGTCTATCAAAATAATTTACGTAAATCATAGCAAGTTCATCATCGACATTTGCAAAGACAAGGAAGAAGCTATTTACGTAAAAAAAGGGATAGAGCACATCCAACGAATAGGTGACTCAAAGCTTCACTTCTATCAATGTGAATAGGGAGCACATTGAAGGCATAAGCACAAAGAGAAGGATAGATGCTACGTTGGGAATAGCATCAACAAAGGAAAGCAAAAGAGCTATCCCATCCTCGTTCGAAGCTCCAAGATGGCTCATGAATTGCTTGCAGAGAAAACATATTGCTTGCTACCCAAGAAAGCATAGCAAGCTAAGGAGAAGAATAATGAAGGAGTTACAATCTCCTTCTTGAAGGTGTTACATCAAAAGTTGCATGCATGAAGTCCATATGCCACTTGGCATAATATTCCCTAATGCCTATCATATTTCATAATGCTCAAGAGACCAACGTTGAGGAGTTACAAAGCGCTCAAAGCAAGCTTACATACGTTACAAAGGAGTAACGTTCGGTGCAACAATGTTACAAGAAAGAAGTGGCAGTGCTCTCAAGAAACGTAGGTGCCACTTGTCCATCATTGACCATCATTAAATGCAGCGAAGAGAGAGCGAAAGGAAGAGCAACATTTACATCTGAAGTCTGCAATCACAGGGCGCAGTGGTAGCGTGGAAGCAAGGCGTGGAAGAGCCTTCAATGCTCTAAAGACGGAAGGTCAAGAGCAGACGTAAGTGGCGGCACATTTGGAACGTCCAAGGTTCCAAGCAAATCATTGATGGAAGGGCCACATTTGGAACGTATATTTGCCACCAAGGTTCCAAGCAAATCATTGATGGAAGGGCCACATTTGGAACGTATATTTGCCACCAAGGTTCCAATCATATCATTGCAAGGAAAGCCATAGAATCAAATGTCCATAGCGCATGCACAACAAATACAACATCGAATATTGAATGATATAAGGTAAGCTTCATTCCACCATAATATGCTTTCTTTTATTTGGGAGTTATAAGGTTGAAATTAAAATAATTCAACTACATTGAAAGCAATATCCAAAAAGAGGAATAATATATCATATCAATAAAATATTTGCAATATTAACATAGGAGCAATAAGGACTTCTACTGGAATTTATTTAAAATATTTGCAAATATTATTGTGATCTAATTTTCCAACATTTGGGAGTTATAAGGGTTACTACTTCAAATTAACTTATTGGAAATTAGATACACTTCAATCAAAACATAAGGGATATTTAAAAAGAGGTTATCAAAAGCTTTAGGCTAAGGTTGGAAAATTATATATATATATATATACTTGTCTCAAACACATCAAAAAGGGACAAAAGAAATCCAACATTAAAACCTCTACATATTGAGAAAAAGTGCTTAGTTCAATAGGAGCAATAAGGAATAGATAAAAGTTGATTTTTGATATTTTCAAAGCCTTACAAAATCAACCAAAAATTGAACTATCTTTTCAAAAGCACTATATTATATCCCTAGGGAGTCATAAGGAATTCCACAAAACTTGGTAATATCAGCATTGATCATAAATTATCAAGTTGCAAATCCATTGGGAAAATATAAGCTTTTACAAAACCTAAAATTCCATTAGGTGTATAAACTCTCATAACTAGGGAGACATAAGGAAGCCTACAAACCTAAGGAATAATAAAGGTTTCATCAAAATCAAGCTTATATACTTCAATTAGGAGAGTCATAAGGATTCAGGTAATACAAATGACTATTGGTATGTTAAACAACACTCTTAGGAGTGGAATAAAGAAAATACCAATATGGATTAAAAACCTGATGGATTACAATGATGAAAAGGGGAAAGAAAAGGAAGAATCAATACAATGTGAAATAAGTTCTAAAATCAACAACTTTGAAAAGGAAGATTCATCTAATGAGTCTGATGACTACTGTACCAAAGGATATCCTAAATAGGAAAAATTTGATCAACAAAACCTTATACAAAAAGGGAAATATGGAATAGCTTCAATTGTGCACATATGGCTAGAAGGTTTTATCAAGGAGATAGACAAGCATGATATTCCTAAAATAAACTTCAAAATTGTTAGATCATCTCTATTGTGCACCTATTGCAATCAATATGGTCATGAAAAATCCAATTGTTGGAGTTTCCATCCATGCAGATATTGTAATGGGATAAATCACTCATCTTTTTCTTGTCATTCCAAATATAGGTACTATAAAAGCTATGAAAGAATATTGCTACAAAGAATAAACTGCTATCTACAGGAACTTATTTCAGATGGTTCAACTAACATTGAGCTCAAGGTTGACACTTATGAAGGATAGAGAAATAGGTCTTACATAGGTACAAAAGAAAGAAGAAGAACCTATTCAGATCCACTCATGACATGCAAGACCATGAGAACCATTGTTCATCAAAGGTACCTGACATCAAGAAACAAAGAGCTGGAAAAGATCAAAAGCCATGACTTGAAAATTGAAGCAGCTGAAGAAGAAGAACCTGAACAAGTGAAAGATCATTCATTGGAGGAAGATCCACATTGAAGACTAAAAGTCTTCAATACCCAAATATTGTAATACAGGGGGTGTTAGAAATAGATCATATTACATTATTTGGGTCATGTAAATGTATCTACCAAGATACATACTTAGGACATTAGATTACTTTAGGGGGAAGTTACTTAGTTTCTTCATGCAATGTAATAAATGCACAAGTGTCAATGTGCAAGTTGTACATGTGCAAGTTATCCCTTGCACAACTAGATAGAGTGTTGGCCAAGGAACCTATCTTCCTATATAATGGCCTTATTGTCATAGTCATAGATATAGAGTGTAGACATAGAGAACACATACAATATAGTGTCATAGGGCTTAGATAAAGTCACCCATAGAGAGATGGGTGCAATGTAGTCCAGTAAGCATTATTCATGGAGTGTTCATTTCCTCCACAACTACATTGTATTCATTTTCATCATTTCTATTTATAGTATATTTTCAATCATCTCGCAGATTTACTTTCTTTCATATTATTATTTCTGCATCTTGTGATTGCTATCTCCCATTGCATATAGCATCAAAAGCTAACAAAAATTCCTAAAAAATCATATAATATAGCCTAGTTTACGTGATATTTATAACAGTTAGACCCATCACCAACTCTAGATATTACTAAAACCATACCCTGGGCATTGCAATAAAAGGAAAGTGCTTGAACTTCCACCTATGGAAAGAGGGGGCAATTTTGAATTTGTATTTTGGAACAGGATATAAACAGTCATTTTGTAACATTATAAAGTAGATAAAGATAGTGCTAGTTCCTCATGCCTAGTATCTAGCCCAATTAGTATTATTTTTCTCATTTTCTCTTGTGTAATGATCTAGACTTAAACCCTAAGTTATTCTATGTATAGGCTCTTTGAGCCCTTTCATTATAGCATATGCAATTTTATAGTTATCAAAACACACACACACACATATGAGATTTATGGCTATTTAATTTCTACCATGTTCTTTGTGTGTGTAGGCAAGTTTGTATGGGAACCTCATGACTAGTATTTTTCCCTTCCTAGTGAAGGCTTCATAAGAAATAATTTTTGTGTTGCAATGAGACGCGTTCAATTTCCTAGAATGGGTGGCTCATGTGTTAATTACTCTCACCACTGTCTATAGGATCTTACTCTTGTCTCATTTCCATCCCTTAATATAGGCTAGATAGGTTTTATTTGCTCTTTTACTACTTTCCTTCTATCCCTTTTCCCACACAAACTTGATAGACTAAGCTAGAGTAGGAAAGGTGCACCAAGGAGACACCCAAAAATGAGCCAATCATGGTAAAACATCTTGGAGGTTATCCCTATAGTCACATCCCATGCTCCCTAGACTTCTTAGATTGTACTCTCTATGTGAGGCATAGGCACCAGATCCATCTAAAAATCGTAATGAGTGGTCATTGTGCTAGAGTGTGGGTTGGAATCAAATTCAATTTCTAATACCTTTCATGTCTATTGAAGAAGCTCATAAAATTTCTTGAATGAGCTTCTCCAATTTTTAGTAAGAGGCTTTGTAATGGGATCAACATGAAGAGTAGTGGACATGGATGGTGGTCAGAATCTTAGAACAAACTTGGAATTTCCTAGCTAGTGAGAGAGGCTTGGAAAACCACTTGTGAATTTTATATTCCACTTTATCTAGGACATATTTCCATAGCTCTAAAGAGTTTTGAAAGGTTAAATGACTGCCCAAGACACACAATATTTATCCATATTGGACCTACTTCCAAGTATACCTACTAAACCAAGTAGTCTTTGGTAGAAAGGATTTCCTATAACATTAAGTTTTTCCATTTGAATGTTAGATCCCAAAGCCTCATAGAAAGTGTGTAGGCATTGCAAGGAATTCTCAATGTTATCTTCCTCTTTGGAGAGTATCAAAAAATAATCATCTACAAAATATATTTTAACCAATTGTTGTTATGTATCTAGAAGGATAATCCCTTTCACTCTCCTCTTGGAGACATCTACGAGTAGAAGCAAGAGGAAATCCTTGGAGGATGGATATATGGAGTCTAAAGAGTGAGGATTTATGCCCATTAATAGAGAGATAAGCAAACACATATGTAAAGAGCATTTGAATAGGGCATAGAAAGGTAGGACCAAATATTAGGACCTACAACATAGCTAGGATGAAGGGCCATAAAATTATATCATAGTATTTAGCAAAGTCTACTTTAATAAAAATGGCCTTCTATTGGGACTACCTCACCCATTCCATCCCTTCCTAGATAATAATAATATTGTCTAGGATGTATCTTCTCTTAATAAAACTAGTTTGCTCTGGCTAGATAATCAAGGGAAGAAGATTCTAGATCCTAAGAGCAATGGCCTTGGCTATAATATTATGGGAGACATTAAGCAAGGTAATGGATATACAATTACAAATTTCTTTAGGGTCACTTGATTTGAGGATAAGCTTAATGTTACTCATATTTATCAAATGGCCTAGAGTATTGGTCCTAAGGACTTCTAGATATTACTGATGAAGGTGTGGCCCCACTATATACTATGTAGCTTTATAGAATTTATAGGGAAACCCATCATAGCCTCGGGACTTATCATTGTCCATGGAAAAGGCTAAAACCTTGAGCTCATCTTATGATAAGAAACTATCACAAAGGGCTTGTTGGGAAGAAGTGTTGGAGTATATTACATTATTTGGTGCATGTCTTCGATTAGGTATTTACTTTATGTAAAGTAATAAATTTACAAAGTGATACTAATGATAAATACAAGCTCGAGGAGAAAGAGTCTAATCAAGAAGACATACAGTGCAAAGTGAGTTAAAGAATGAAGACCCATATTGAAGACTAAAGTCTTCAATAACCAAATAATGTAATATAGGGGGGTGTTGGAGTATATTACATTATTTGGTACATGTCTTATATTAGGTATTTACTTTATGCAATGTAATAAATGCACAAGTGTGCATAATATTCAATAATGTAAATGTGCACATTAGTCCATGTGTACATGAGTCCATAGAATAGGGAGATGAAGAGTCTAGAAGTGTGAAGGCCAAGAGTGCTTCATATGAAGAGTCACATTACATTATATATACAAAGTAATGTGAATATGTAAGATGACACGACTTGTAATAACATTACTTGGTACTTACAAAGCTATGGCACCATTTTTGTGAGCATTTGTTTATGGCATATTTATGAGTAGTTATTAGAGTTATTTTTGTATACTTGCAGAATATTGCCATTATTATAGTCATTGGTTGGTTACTTTATTTGATATATTATAGTTAATTTATCTTAAGTATTCACCTTCAAAAGCTAACAAGAAGAGATATGGAAAGGAACCACACTGACACATTACTAAGGGGTATGAGCTTGAGCCAGGGAGGGTTATTGAGCTTAGAAGATATTTTGATAATGGAGGACAAACACCAATAAATTATTAACTTTGTAAAGATTTGTTGTCCATCATAAATCTGCTTGATTTTTTGGACTATGTTTCTCCCTTAAATAGGCTAAAAAAATTATTTTGAAACTCGATCCCCAACTTTAAGCCAATGATATCTATCTTTAATTTGGGCCCCTTAGATTGCATGGGCATCCACTATCTATTGTTGCTACCAAATATTGACCATATTAAGTTGTGTTGGCTTTTTAAGCCTTACTACCACAAAATATCATAGGTCCCTCAATATAAAAGCCACAATATTAAAGGTCAAAATATCAATAATGAAGAGTAGAATAATATATGAGAAATTTAATATGTATATCAAGGCCTATATAATACTCAAATAAATATTCACTTATATAATAAAATATTAATGTAAATGGCCTAAATCATTCATGTACTATGTATGAAGAAAACTTACAATATTAAATGCTCAAATTTTGTATATAAACTTTATTCCTTTTCTTCCTATTGCAACTCTATAATCTAATATTCGGATTACATTCTAATGGAGTATTATCTCGTTAATATAGTCATAGTAATATGACTCTTCACATACTTGACTAATGCTCTCCATATGACAAGTTCCATGACCTTTGGATTATCATCTTGCTACTTGCATACTCTTCAGTTTCTTCTTACATGGATACTTGACTATAAGACACTTGCACACATATACATGACTCTTACACTTATACATGCACTCCTAATATAAGACACTTGTGCACATCCTTACATTACATATTTGCACTATTACATACAAGATACTTGTGCACATTCTCTAAATATACACTTGCACTCTAACTTACATGATACTTGTGCATTTCCTGCAAAATTGCACTCTTACATGACACTAGTGCATTTCATGCACATTGACACTTACATAAAGGAAAATATAAATCACTCTTTTAAACTAGACTCAACCCTAATCTATTACATATTTATAATTATACCACAAAGGTACCATGCATGTACCAAATAATATAATATTCCTCAACAAGTTGTAGAGATTATGAGAATGACTGAGCTTCAAGCTCTAGGATGGCACATTGGAGGTCCAAGATGGTGGCCTTATATTAGATATGGTAGAAAAGGTCTAGCTAGAAGCCATAAGTGCAAAGAAAATGGGTGGTGCATTCAATTACATCATTCCATCAATCAATCCACCTGTTGGAAGTGAGTGGTTGTGGCTCTAAGTTCTAAATGTGTTGGATGTGGGACACCAAGGGCTGGTGATTGAGAAATAACATGATAGGTGGAATCTGTTGGGGATAGGGATCCCCCTTTTCATGATATTGTCAATGGTAAGAACCTTGTTTTGAATGGTTTTCCAGGAAAAAAAACCAATTTTCGGGACAAGTCGCTTGATGTAGGCTAGCTTGAACGGAATAGTGGGAACTCGAGAGTTGACTAGCATGGAATGGGTAGATTTGATTGAGAAATCCCCACTGTATGTTCCTGCCCACACAGGGTAGTCAAGGGAGACTATGATAGGGATGATGGTGGTTCTAAGCATCTCGAAAAGGATCTTATCGACCAATGTGAGGTGTTCGTTGTCTTTTGGGGGAATATTCCATTTGCCCCTATCCATGTAGTTCTCCACTTTGCTGCCCCATCTCCTTTCGAGACTTGGTCTAAGTCTAGACACCTCAGGAAGATCCTTGAGGGGTTTGTCTTTCAACCACGTGTCTTCCCAAAAATTAATATATGCACCTGTACTTAGCTGTCATCGGGTACCTTTCATGATAAGAGGTTTCACTTGGATTATGCCCTGCCAAAAGGCTAATCCGTTAGAAGGGATGTTTTTTTCCTCTAGGGTCAAGTTCTTGAGATATTTTCTTTGGACGATTGTGACCCAGTCCACTTTTTAGTTGGTGAACAACTTCCAAGATTTTTTTTCCAAAAGGGTAATGTTCATGTTGGCCTATCTTCTCATACCAAGGCCCCCTGGTCCCTGGGTTGACAAACTTTGTCCCAGCTAACAAGGTGGAACTTTCTTGTGTTTTCTGGGCCTACCCAAAGGAATATTTTTTGAATTTGCTCAATTTTGGAGTGAACAGAGGCAGGCACTTTGAATACTGGCATAAAATAGACCAGGATGCTTTGGAGGACTACCATGGTGAAGGTTGCTTTGGTTGCTTGGGATAAGAGGGAGCCTTTCCAAGCATCAATATTACGATTGATCCTATCGGTAACATTATCCCACATAGATTCCTTCGGGTTTTTTGTGAATATGGGAAGACCCAAGTAGGAATTGGAGAGGGCAGCAATGCAACAATGAAGGATACGAATGATTTTCCATTGTCTGGTGCCTGGGGTGTTGATAAAATAACACTTACTCTTGATATAGTTGATTTATTGGCCTGCAACAGATGCATAGGTATCAAGGATACCTTTGATGGATTTAGCTTGGACAACGGAAGTTGATGTCGCAACGATAGTATCATCGACAAACTGCTGGTGGTATAGGGGGGAGAATAAGAAGAAGCTTTGATACCTATCATACATCCTAAAACCATTGCTTGTTTGAAAGCTCTGCCCAGGGACTTGGCCAAAATGATGAATAAAAAGGGGGACAAGGGATCTCCTTGTATGATCCCTCTAAGGCTAGGGAAATAACCCGTAACATACCTGTTGACTAGAACTGAGAACCACAGAGAGGTGATGTAGCATTTGATGAGATGAACCCAATCTGCATGGAAGCCAAAGCGGGATAGAAATTTTAGGATAAAACCCTTGTCCACCCTATCGAAAGCTTTGCTAATATCCAGTTTTAGAAACATGGTTGCTTTTTTGTTACACTGGGAAGAGTGGAGGGTTTCATGAAGATATATGATGCTATCAGTGATTGATCTTCCTTCCATAGAGCTTCCCTGACATAGATCAATAATGGAGGGGAGGAGTTTCTTCAGCATAAGGGCTAGGGATTTGGTTAGGATCTTGTAAAGGATGTTGCACAGGATTATTGTTGAGCAAAGTGCAGCAAACAGTATTGTCATTGTTGTCAACACATTCAGACAAATTTATTGATGCAATGGACAAGAGTTTATTGAACAGCAAGGTGCAGCCAAAGTACAATGGATAGGAGTTCGGTGTTGAGCAAGGTGTTGCGGGGAGGATTGTCATTGTTGTCAATACGGTCGGTTAGATCTAATGATGCAATGGACGGGAAGTTCGAAGTCACTCGGATGCGAGAGGATAAAGTTCAAAAGTTAGTCGGATCATGAGTCCTTAAATGATAGATGCACGAGAAATAGAAAACATAATTCGGAATGAGAAGAAGAAGTCTTGAACATGAGATGTCAAGAAGCGAAAAGGTTTTTTGTGAAAACCAAGGCAGTCAAAATAAAAAGTTTTATTTAAAATCATGGATAATAGATTTGAAATGGGTTTTTCTTAAAACCCAAGTTGGCTCTTCGTTTCGTTGAAAAAGATGCCCCGGTGATGAAGATATTTAATTTTAAATATTTATTTTAAATTTTAAAGGTTTTTTGTGAAAACCAAGGCAGTCAAAATAAAAAGTTTTATTTAAAACCATGGATAACATATTTGAAATGGGTTTTTCTTAAAACCCAAGTTGGCTCTTCGTTTCGTTGAAAAAGATGCCCCGGTGATGAAGATATTTAATTTTAAATATTTAGTTTAAATTTTATTTAAAATTTAAATTAAAATATTAAATTAAATTAAAAGGGCCGATGTGTTACTATTTCGCGGCAATAAGCTACAGGAAAGTGACGAAGGTGGAAGAAGAGTTTGAGGCCGACAAAGTTAAATATGGGCCGACGGATTTTAGGGTTTGGCAGCTGACAAATTCTAGGGTTTCTCAACCGACATTCTTTTAGGGTTTGTTCCTAAAACTTCTTCTATAAAAGCAAGGGTACTTCGAGTTTGAAGTGTGGGGTGTGAAGATAAAGTGCGAATGCGAGCATAGTGTTTGTGAAAGTGAAGTTCGTGTTGAGCAGAGAGCAGAATGTGAAACGACACAGAGTGTGCGAAGCGTGTGCGCGAGAGAAAGCGAGTGTGCGAGAGAAGCGCGAAGGGCAAAGTTGATTGCAAAGTCGTTTGTAGCGATGCAGCAAAGCTGTGTGAAGTGATTGTGCAAGAGAGAGCGAGTGCACGAGATATTGCAAAGGTGATGTAGACCGGTTAGAGTCTTGCAATAACAAAGGTATATGTCAAACATTTTTTTATTCAATATTGAAGTCCGAGTTGGTCTTTGGCAAATTAAGGGGTTGGTGCCTCTTTCCGGTTGGTCTTTGGTAAACAATTTGTCCAGTTGGTGCTTTGGAAAATTAAGGGGTTGGTGCCTCTTTCCGAGTAGGTCTTGGTAAAATAGGAGTTGGTGCTCCATTCTGTTGAAGCGAGATAAAGTTAAGGGGTTGGTGCTCCTTCCAGGTTGGTCCTTGGTAAAGGATTATGTAAAGTTGTAGCTTTGCATTGATTGGATTTGGATGGTAGTCCAAGCAGTATTTTTGAGGAGTAGCCACATTGGTGAACCTCGTTAAAATGCTGTGTTATGTGTGATGCTTTCTTGATGCATTTAGTATCTCTTTTATCTGCTTTAAACTGCTGCTGGTTTTAAAATCTAATTGTTTTAGAAGTTTTTAAAGAACACACTGATTCACCCCCCCTCTCAGTGTCATTGTGATTACAACAATTGGTATCAGAGCCAGGTTCCCAATTTTGGCTAAATCAGTCGGGGTTGATCTTGGATTAGTACACAATGGCTAAGAAGAATAGATCCTCATCCAAAAAGGCATCCCGGTCGGTTTCGGTTCTGTAGAAGAGAAATTTGAACCGAAAAAGGTAGAAGAAGTGAATCCTGAAGTTTGTGATGAAAATCTTGAGTCTGAAGTAGATTTTGAAGGAGAGTTGATATCTGCTCTTGATGAGTGGAGAATAGAAAAGAAAAAGAACAAAATATCTGTCCAAGAAATTAGAAGAATATGAGGATGAGATTGAAGATCTCTTCCTACAAGTTCAAAAGGCCAAGAAATCGGGAAGAAGCCTTGAAGACACGAGTTGGATAATAAGAATGATGTATACAACACAAGTGAAGAGGAATATAAACGAGGTTATTGTTGATCTAAAGCTGCAAGTAGAACAGAACAAAAGGATTGAAGATATTCTTAGGTCTCGGATCAATGAGAAAGAGACGCGATGTCTTGCCAACAAGAAGAAGAGATTGTTTCATTGAAGAAACAACTAAAAGAGGCCAATATAAATCTCAAATTTGAGAAGAGCACAGAGTTGCTAGATACAATGATAAATCAACAAAGAAGCTCCACGACTAAGTTTGGTCTTGGATATGAAGGTGAACAACCTTCATCCTCCAAATATGCGAGAGAAGAAGAAGTCATCGGTTGAAGGATTGAAACAAGAAAATTCTGAAGTTGAATCCTCAAAAGGAAGAAAATATCAAAGAAGATCTACGGCAAAGCAACCACAGCAAAAGAGGTTATCTCACTCTCACTCTTTTAATAATAATGCTTTTTATGGCTATTGTTCTAAATGCAACCACTTTGGTCACAAGGCAATTTATTGTGGAGTGAACAATAGATCAAAGAGTTATCGCTGATAAAAATACTTCTATTTTTTTGAGTGAACACCCTGTGCAATGTTTTAAATGTAATGGCCATGGGCACATAGCAAGGTTTTGTTCAAGCACTTATGTATCCAATCTAAGGCAATACCATAGATTTCATCATACACATAGAATGCAATACAGACAGGGAATAAAACATGTGCAATGTTTTAAATGCAACGGTCAAGGGCACATAGCAAGGTTCTGTCCAAGCACTTCTATATCTAATCTAAGGCAAAACCCTAGATTTCATCGGACACAAAGAGGACAACACCGACAAGGAACATATCATGTGCATAAAAGAAAAGAAAATAATCATCCATCAAGAATGCACAAGAGACAACCCCACAAGAGAAATGTTCAAGTTCACGAACAGGGAGCAAAATAGGGATGTTGTTGAAAAACCCAAGCCCAAGTTCGGGAAAGTCTAGAGAAAGACGAGAAGAAAGGAAATTGTGTCTCCTTGGGTGAAGGAGGCTACTACTGCCATTGCTCTAAGCAACTCCGGGTGGCACATCCTCGGGAGGAGCAATATTAAAGTTTTTATTTTAATGCTCCTATGTATTTGTCTAGGTATATGAGGATGAAAGGTAAGCGATCGGGTTAATGTTGTATAGTTGTTAAAGTGTGTTTTGCGGTTTATATAGTGGTTTGTGGAAATGCTGTGAAGTGTGGTGTTTAATTTGAGAGTTGTCACCATTGGTAGTTTTGAGATATGTCACTGTTGTACTGTTGATGATTCTTAATACCACTTGTTCAAAATTATGAATCATAATAGTCCGGATAATTTGCTCAACGAAAGAATGCTTGCCCTAGTTGTGTATTTGTGTTTCGAGCGGCATGTATTTGTTTTTACTCTTTGATGTGAAGATTGCCGGATCTTTCATGACACCTTGGTGAATATATTTAATTCACAGAGACAGTTTTGTTTTAACTATTGATTTAATGCCGGTCCAAGGATAAGAAGCTTGAGGCTGAGTAAGGTGCACTACGGTTGGCCATAAAGTGTTTGACAAAATGTCTTCTTTCGACATGCATAGTTGAAAGTAAGAGTTGGCGATAAAATTGCGGTCTTTGGACAAAAATTGAGTACGAGATGTGAGTCACTTGTCAATTACGTTGACAAAAGTGAAATCAGCATGTTGAATGGGAAGATTGAAGAAAAAAGTTTTTTAATGAGCGACCAGATGATTTCCAGCCTGGTGATGAATAGTTGAGTTGCTTTCATAGTGGTTGTTTTGATCAAGTTAATGCTTTTCTTGATACATGATTTGGGCTTACTCCATTGAGTTTGATTTGAGCAAGTTATTCTTTGCCTTGGTGATTTATGTTGGTGGTTGTCTTGTTCAAATACCTTTGGAAGGAAAAGGATGTCTACTAGTTTCCTTTTCATGTAGTGATTGGTTGAATGCTTCAAGGTTAATCTTGAGTTGAATGATGTTGGTTAAACCTTGTCTATAAGCATTGTTGCTAAAGCCCTAATTGGTTGAGAAAAGATGTTGGTTGTCTTTGTGGTACGAGTGTTTGGTACTTGCACGAGTTGAAAGTGGATTGAGGTAGCTTCTTGGATTCTCACTTGTAGAGAGAGACAAACAAGCTGTCATTGGGTTCAAGCTTGTTGAGAATATATCCAAGATGCATGGTGAAGTTGTATGCGAGATGTTGCTGGCATTGCGAGAACAAAAAGTTGGCTATATAAGATTATTGTATGCCTTCACTAAGAGTGGACAAGTTTGAGTTTGCAAAGCAACGAGAGGGTAGTTGCACGAGAAGACAGTGGTTCGGTCATGTTCTTACACATGTTATATTGGTGAAGTTGACGGTGATGGTGTCATTCATTGGTTATTGTTGCTATTCACATTGTTGATTTTATTGATGCCTATTATGCTTATCATGATGTTGTCAATCAGTGAAATGAAGTGGTCTTGGACTCAGGGGGAGCATTTGTGTATTTGTTTTTCTTCTTGTTCATGCTTGGAATATTTGCTAATTGTAATAATTTGTGTCTAAGAATGTTGTGCATAGACTCGGGGGAGTCTACGGTGGCCCTTTGGTATTATTGTCAAAGGGGGAGAAGATTTACGAGGAAAATTGCACATGTGTTGCCAACAATTCCAAAGGGGGAGATTGTTGAGCAAAGTGCAGCAAACGGTATTGTCATTGTTGTCAACACAGTCAGACAAATTTATTGATGCAATGGACAAGAGTTTATTGAACAGACAAGGTGCGGCCAAAGTACAATGGATAGGAGTTCGGTGTTGAGCAAGGTGTTGCGGGAGGATTGTCATTGTTGTCAATACGGTCGAGTTAGATCTAATGATGCAATGGACGGGCGGTTCGGAAGTCACTCGGATGCGAGAGGATAAAGTTCAAAAGTTAGTCGGATCATGAGTCCTTAAATGATAGATGCACGAAAACAGAAAACATAATTCAGAATGAGAAGAAGTCTTCAGAACCTGAGATGTCAAGAAGCGGAAAGGTTTTTTGTGAAAACCAAGGCGGTCAAAATAAAAAGTTTTATTTAAAATCATGGATAATAGATTTGAAATGGGTTTTTCTTAAAACCCAAGTTGGCTCTTCGTTTCGTTGAAAAAGATGCCCCGGTGATGAAGATATTTAATTTTAAATATTTATTTTAAATTTTAAAGGTTTTTTGTGAAAACCAAGGCAGTCAAAATAAAAAGTTTTATTTAAAACCATGGATAACAGATTTGAAATGGGTTTTTCTTAAAACCCAAGTTGGCTCTTCGTTTCGTTGAAAAATATGCCCCGGTGATGAAGATATTTAATTTTAAATATTTAGTTTAAATTTTATTTAAAATTTAAATTAAAATATTAAATTAAATTAAAAGGGCCGATGTGTTACTATTTCGCGGCAATAAGCTACAGGAAAGTGACGAAGGTGGAAGAAGAGTTTGAGGCCGACAAAGTTAAATGCGGGCCGATGGATTTTAGGGTTTGGCGGTGACAAATTCTAGGGTTTCTCAACCGAGCATTCTTTTAGGGTTTGTTCCTAAAACTTCTTCTATAAAAGCAAGGGTACTTCGAGTTTGAAGTGTGGGGTGTGAAGATAAAGTGCGAATGCGAGCATAGTGTTTGTGAAAGTGAAGTTCGTGTTGAGCGAGAGCGAGAATGTGAAACGACACGAGTGTGCGAAGCGTGTGCGTAGAGAAAGCGAGTGTGCGAGAGAAGCGCGAAGGGCAAAGTTGATTGCAAAGTCTGGTCTGTAGCGAGTGCAAAGCTGTGTGAAGTGATTGTGCAAGAGAGAGCGAGTGCACGAGAGATTGCAAAGGTGATGTAGACCGGTTAGAGTCTTGCAATAACAAAGGTATATGTCAAACATTTTTTATTCAATATTGAAGTCCGAGTTGGTCTTTGGCAAATTAAGGGGTTGGTGCCTCTTTCCAGTTGGTCTTGGTAAACAATTTGTCCGGTTGGTGCTTTGGCAAATTAAGGGGTTGGTGCCTCTTTCCGGTAGGTGCTTGGTAAAATAGGAGTTGGTGCTCCATTCTATTGAAGCGAGATAAAGTTAAGGGGTTGGTGCTCCTTCCGGTTGGTGTTGGTAAAGGATTATGTAAAGTTGTAGCTTTGCATTGGTTGGATTTGGATGGTAGTCCAAGCGAGTCTTTTTGAGGAGTAGCCACATTGGTGAACCTCGTTAAAATGTTGTGTTATGTGTGATGCTTTCTTGATGCATTTAGTATCTCTTTTATCTGCTTTAAACTGCTGCTGGTTTTATAATCTAATTGTTTTAGAAGTTTTTAAAGAACACACTGATTCACCCCCCCTCTCAGTGTCATTGTGATTACAACACTTATGGGTCTGAAGTCATTCATGGATTTGTATTGGGGGTTTTTGGGAACCAAGGCAATGAAAGTGGAGTTAGTCCCCCGAGGGATGGTGTTGGTTCTTTAGAGTTCCATGATGGCTTCACCCACATCTTTCCCCATAATGTACCAGAAAGTCTGAAAAAACCTAGGGGAAACCCATTGGGTCCAGGGGCCTTATCAGCTTTCATGGAGAACAAAACACTTTTGATTTCTTTCTCAGAGAGGGGTTGGATCAGGGATTGATTCATCTCAGGGGTTACTAGATTGGGAATTTTTTCTAGTAAGGCTTCCTGGGCTGCAAGGTTGGAGGGAGTTTCAATGCCCATCATGTTGCTGAAAAAAGTGGAGGCCTCTTCCCGGATCTTGAAGATGTCCTGAGTGACAGAGCCATCCCTCAAGGTGAGCTCTCTAATTTTTTTTGTGCTTCTATTTCATAGGGTAGATGCATGGAAGAATATAGTATTGGCATCCCCATCCTTGAGCCAAAGGGCCCAAGATTTTTGGTGCCAAAAAATATCTTCCCTGGCTAGAATGTTATGATATTCGGCTAGCAATAGCCTCTCTTCTTCCTTGAGTTGGGGGGTCCACTGATCATGCTGAATCTGCTGCTCTAAAGTCTTGAGTCTGCTTAAAGTTTTTTCTTTGAGATCAAAAATATCCCCAAATACTTCCCTATTCCAAGTTTTAAGGTTTTCTTTGATGATCTTGAGCTTTTGGGATACTTTGAAGATAGTTGAACTAGGGACAAGGGTCTTCCACTAGTCTTCAATCCTTTGTTTCAACTCCGGGTGATGGATCCACATGCTTTCGAACCTGAAAGGGGTTGAGAAATATGGGGCCTTATTTGATTCCATGAGGAGGGGGGAGTGATCAGAGCCGATTATAGGAAGGGGGATTAGGGATGTGTCTCCAAACAGGGGGATGGCCTACTAGGAGAGAAAAAATCAGTCCAACTTCACCTGAACATGCTCAAAGCCCGCCCTCCTATTGCTCCACATGAATTGGTGGCCTCGAATTTGAATATCCATGAGTTCATTTTTGATGACGAACGCCTGGAAGTCCAGAATGCTTTTGGAGGGGATGGAGACTCCCCCTTTCTTATCAGAATGAAAGAGGGGGGAATTGAAATCCCCTGCTAAAATCCAAAGGGGGTGGAAAAAGGTATCCTTCAGGAGGGACAAGGATTTCCACATGTTGAATCTTTCCATAGGATTATTTGGGGCATAGATGTTGGACAACACCCATGTGAATTTGTTTTCCTTGTAGTAGAACACTATGTTTAAGGTCCTGCTAGAGCTAGAAATGACTTTGCCTTCCACCTTATCCGGGTCCCAAAGACATAGGAGACCTCCTGTAGATCCCTCAACTGGGGATAAGGCCCATTGTCCAGTATTCTAGATTTTTTGCACTATGTTGTGAGTTCTGTCAGCATCAGTTTTTGTTTCTTGAAGGATGAGTATAGAGGATTTGTACTCTTTCTGACGGAGCACCGGAACAACCAACAGGTTACAAATTCCAAATTTTCATTAAAAGCTTCGGGAAAATAATTACATTTCACAAAAGCAAAATGCCCGCAGGCTTACAAGACCAGAGATGCTCTGGTATTTTCTTTCTCTACTCTGTTCTTTCCCTGGCCCTGGTTCCCCCCTCCTCTCCAAAACAAAATTTCGGGTCCTTTTTTCATGAGGCCCCCCGGTCCTCCCGACAATCAATGCCCCCACCAAACAAGATTTCCCAGTTCAAATTTTCCCTCCTTCCCGGTTTTCAAAATTCTATCATAAATGCCATCTGCCCGATCTCCTACAGAGCTTGCATTGATGGCCTCCCTACATCGGCCGCTTTGTTCTGACCGTCCTTCGTACTGACGTCTTCTCCATAACTTCGTTCCTGCAGATGCTGTGTTTGCCAAAAATAATATCGTAAAATACGTGGCCTACACCTTCCTTGATTGATATCTTTGTTTTCTTTCCATCTGGCCATGTCTCTTCCTTGTTGCAACTCAGTTGATGCACGTGTCTCCCACACTGTCCACATGTCGAGTTGGTCTCGCCACGCTGTCCCTTTGTTTACCTTCGACTGCTTCATACTTCTCCCCCTCCTTTCTTTTCTGCGCCTTCACTTTAATGATACCTTGCCATGCCTTTCGCTTGCCACGTGTTGGCTATTTACTGGCCGCAATATCGCGACAGGTCACGAAATCGTGACCTGTCGTGATATCGCGACAGGACCTTCCTCTCTTGCCAAACTTCGAAAAGAGCCACGATATCGTGACGTCGCGATATCGCGATGTCGCGATATCGCGACAACTGAGGCTCCCCACCTTTGCAAAGTAGAACGGTCACAATATCGTGACGTTCGAAACTCCTTCCCTTTGCCTTGCATTACCGTCGTGATATCGCGACGATTGAAGACCCTCTCTTCTGCTGTGCAAACCGGTCATGATATCGCGACGTCGCGATATCGCAACATCGCGATATCGTGACGACTTACGCTCTCTTCCTCTGCTTTGGACTACGGTCGTGATATCGCGATGTCACGATATCGCAACAAAACTGGCTCAAGCCCCGCCAAGCCTTTTGAGGTCGCGATTTTGTGACCCCAACTCAATTTACGCACAAACTTTACAAACTTCCCCCTTCTGCTTTGCACAACTTCCCCTCCCGAGAATGAATTAATGTAATTCAAAATACAAGTACTTGAAGAAAATTTTGAAGGATGCAAGGTTGCCCACACTGTCACCGGATGCTCCTGCATCAGATTCCCGGGGTAACAAGAGAAGTGACCTTCACTTCTAAGCCATTCGGTCTGCATCCCTTGTAATATCTTCGAACACTCAACAACCTTTACAATTCGCTCAAATCCCGCTTCTGGGCAAGATTTTCTGCCCTCTACCAGACAAATTCTGGCATTGCTACACACCTTTTCATCTTCCGTCTGCAACGGCTTCAACTTGTGCCGCACTCCATCTTTCACCAAGGAGTAAGTATTAGCACGACCATCATGCACTGCACTCCGATCAAACTGCCATGGCCTGCCCAACAGCAAATGACAAGCATCCATGGGGAATACATCACATAGGACTTCATCCTGGTACCTCCCAATATTGAACGTGACTAAGCACTATTCCCGGACCCAAGCTCTGTGGTCCTTTCGCAACCACGCAATTCGGTATGGATGCGGGTGCCTCCTTCTTTCCAACTACAACTTAGAAACCATTTCCTCAGAAACTAAATTGTCTGTACTTCCATTATCGATGATAACATTGCAAACTTTGCCTGCACTCTTGCACCGGGTGCGAAACAGGCTTCTCCTTTGCTCTGACTTGTCTTCATCCACTAGCATGGTCCTTCTCACAATCATGGCTTCCCCTTTTTCAGCTTCTTCAGAATGTTCTGAGTCAGCATCCTCAACTGCCACAACTGCTCTGGCAGGACCCACTGGCCTCTTGTTTGTCCTTTCTCGGTGTTGTGGGCACTCAAATTCCCGGTGTCCTTCTTCTCCACAATGGAAACATGTTCCACGAAATATTCCTCTTCCATACCCGCATCCAGATCTACCTCTTCCTCTCGGGTAGTTATCATTCTGAACTTGCGGTTTTGGGTCTTCATCTTCTTCTTTCTGATCCCGGCTGCTGCTCTCCTCTTCTTTATTTTCTTCCTTTCCTTCTTTCTTTCCACCATTCTTTCCTCCCGACCCTTTTACTTTCTGCTTGTTGTCAAACCTCCGGTTCAATTTTCCTTCAACCTTTAAAGCAAACTGGTAAGCGTCTTCGATGGTGCTTACCCGAACCAAGCTCAACTCCTCCTGCACACTCGGTCTCAACCCATTGATGTAACGGACCACTTTTTCCTTGCTAGCTTCCAAATGCCCGGTTCTGATGGAGATTTTATAGAATTCCTCCGTGTATTCTTGAACTGTCCTGTTCATCTGCCTCAATCTTTGCATTTTTCATAGTAGATCTAGTTCATAGTCAACGGGGATAAACTGTCTTTTTAACTTCTCCACCATTCTGTCCCACCTCATTATTCTCTCCTTTCCTCTTCGGTTTCTCTCTAGCTGCACCCCATTCCACCAGATGCTAGCATGACCCTTCAGTCGGGTCTTAGCAAATCTGACCCGGTTAGGGTCTTCAACTTCTTCGTATTCAAAGTATTCTTCTAATTCATTCACCCAGTCTATCAATTCCTCTGGGTTCAAGTTCCCAAAATACGTGGGAACCTCTAACTTCGGCCTCTTCTCGATCTGGGATATGGCCTTGTATAGTCGGGCCTGTGCCGGGTCTACATCTTCCTCCTCTTCTTCAAACTCATTCCCCTCTTCCACCTCATCCTCACTGTCTGCATCCCTTCTCGGTTCACGTCCTCTGCGTAGCTCTTCTTGCAGGGCCTGGACTTGCCACTGCAAAGCCCAGAAATCTTTCGCTGCCATGCCTCTGCCACCCACCGGGTTTCTTCTCGGAGGCATCTTCTCTGAACTCAAGCCCTCCCACACGTCCTGGTACAACTGCCTCTCTCTTTCGGCGGTCTGTTGTACGCTCAGGAGCTACGGGCTCTGATACCACTGACGGGGCACCGGAACAACCAACAACTTACAAATTCCAAATTTTCATTAAAAGCTTCGGGAAAATAATTACATTTCACAAAAGCAAAATGCCCGCAGGCTTACAAGACCAGAGATGCTCTGGTATTTTCTTTCTCTACTCTGTTCTTTCCCTGGCTCCGGTTCCCCCCTCCTCTCCAAAACAAAATTTTGGGTCTTTTTTCACGAGGCCCCCCGATCCTCCCGGTAATCAATGCCCCCACCAAACAAGATTTCCCAGTTCAAATTTTCCCTCCTTCCCGGTTTTCAAAATTCTGTCATAAATTCCATCTGCCCGATCTCCTACAGAGCTTGCATTGATGGCCTCCCTGCATCGGCCGCTTTGTTCTGACCGTCCTTCATACTGACGTCTTCTCCATAACTCCGTTCCTGCAGATGCTGCGTTTGCCATAAATAATATCGTAAAATACGTGGCCTACACCTTCCTTGATTGATATCTTTGTTTTCTTTCCATCTGGTCGTGTCTCTTCCTTGTTGCAACTCAGTTGATGCACGTGTCTCCCACACTATCCACGTGTCGAGTTGGTCTCGCCACGCTGTCCCTTTGTTTACCTTCGGCTGCTTCATACTTCTCCCCCTCCTTTCTTTTTTGCGCCTTCACTTTAATGATACCTTGCCATGCCTTTCGCTTGCCACGTGTCGACTGTTTACTGGTCGCGAAATCGTGACAGGTCACGAAATCGTGACCTGTCGCGATATCGCGACAAGACCTTCCTCTCTTGCCAAACTTTGAAAAGAGCTGCGATATCGCGACGTCGCGATATCGCGACAACTGAGGCTCCCCACCTTTGCAAAGTAGAACGGTCGCGATATCGCGACGTTCGAAACTCCTTCCCTTCGCCTTGCATTACCATCGCGATATCGCGACGATTGAAGACCCTCTCTTCTACCGTGCAAACCGGTCGCGATATCGCGACGATTGAAGACCCTCTCTTCTACCGTGCAAACCGGTCGCGATATCGCGACGTCGCGATATCGCGACGTCGCGATATCGCGATGACTTACGCTCTCTTCCTCTGCTTTGGACTATGGTCGCGATATCGCGACAAAACTGGCTCAAGCCCCGCCAAGCCTTTTGAGGTCGCGATTTCGCGACATGTCACGATTTCGCGACCCCAACTCAATTTACGCACAAACTTTACAAACTTCCCCCTTCTGCTTCGCACAACTTCCCCTCCCGGGAATGAATTAATGTAATTCAAAATACAAGTACTTGAAGAAAATTTTGAAGGATGCGAGGTTGCCCACACTATCACCGAATGCTCCTGCATCACTTTCCTAGTGGTTCGAGCTAACCTTTGTTTGCTCATGCTATTAAGCCCTCTAATATTCTAGGAGAGGATCTTCATTTAGATATTTTAGCAGGTTTCTTACCTCCCTTACTTGAGATAGGGGGAGGTTTGGGATTTTTTGTCTCATCCTTTGCCTGAGCGAACAAGGTTGGACTGAGGGTTAACTACACTCCATTGGCAACCTGGTCATCGATGTCTTTCTTACTTTGTTCATAGGAGGTGGGTCGACCTATTTTACTTTCACCCTTGTATCAATGGGGCCCCTTCTGCTTCTGGTGATGATGGAGCTAATGTCCATTCTGGAGTGAGTGGTACTGAAGGCATCCTCCTAGGATTCGGGATTGGATTCAGTTGGGGATAGAGGTTATTCCAAAGGGCAAGTGAGAGCAGCTCCGATGAGGGGAAGAGGGTTCACCTCTAGCAAGGGATCAAACTGGGGAAAGAGGGGTGGGGGGAGACAACAGGGGTGGGGATGGAGGGTCCAAATTTGGAGGGGGAGGGAAGGGGGTGGGGAAGGGTGGAGGGGTGATGCACGGGGATGGATTCAGGGAAGAGAACCTCGTCATTGGAACAATTTAAGGGCTCAAATTTATTGGAAAAAGCAAACATAGAGCATACCTGATCTGAGAATGAAGAAGGGTTGTTGGACGGAGGGTTCAAGATAGTGGTCTGCTTTCCTTTTGTTATGTCCGATCTGTGGATCCCGAGTCCTCTAGATTGGTCAATGCGCTCTCCCACCTGGTTGAGCTGGTGTCAAGGATGGGGGAGCCTTGGAGCTTGGTGCCTCTTGTTGGGGCTTGAGGGAAGGACAATGGGCTTAGAGGTGTCCTTGGGATTTGCATTTGATGCAGAATGCTAGTTTATTTTCATACTCAATAGCTTGACACCAATGGAAATCCCCATAAATGAGGTTTAGGCAGGTTGGGAGTTGGGATGCAAGGTTGGCATTGACACAAATCCGAGCATAGGCCATGTGGGATCGGGCTTTAGTAGCAGGGTCGAAAGCGGCGAGGTCCCCAATGTATGTTCCAATCCACACTAGGATATCTTCGTGGAAGAACTGGATGGGGAGATCAGGAAGACAAATCAAGATCGGAGCAAAATTTATATCCTGTGTCTGGGGGTTGAAGTCTTCCTTCCATTTTGTCACAAACAAACTTTTCCTTCCGAAGAACTAGGGCCCCCTAGTGAGGATGCAGGAAAATCATTCTGGTTGTTTAAACTGATCAGGAAAAAACCCCTTGAAAGGGCCATAATCTGGAGGCTTCCTGTTGTGCGCCATTTGAATCTGGCCCATCTTCTTATGGATTCCATATCAAGTCTCCCCCCACAAACTTGCCAACAAGGGAGAGGGATTCAGTAGAGAGTTTGTCTACCATAAGCGAGACGGGAAGGACCAAGTTTTTCCTAGAAGCGATCACGGGGGGTTGATCAGGGTTACCAGAGGGGCTGGGTTTTGGCGTCCCCGTTACCTTCTCAAGGTAAGTCATCCCGTCGGGGTCCGGATTGGGGTTCATGGGAGCATCCTCCGAGGGGGGATCTCCCCTTGCTCCAGATACCCAGAGGGGGCCTGGGGAATCCTGCCCGCAAAACCCATAGTTGCAAAGGGAGCTGAGGATGACATTTTTTTTTTAGTCTTGATAAATCTTAGGTCTTTAAGAAGAAATAATCAAAAAATCAAAACATCAATAATTTAAAAGGCATTGGTTGACAAATTAAAAAGGTGTCAAGGATAGAACTTAATCTCATAGAAATACCTAGCTATGATGTATAGGCAACCTAATTAAAACTCGATAAATATATATATATATATATATATATATATATATATATATATTAAATACAATTCCATATTTGTTTAATATAAAATTACTATTTTTATTCAAAGAAAATTTTTAATAAACTAATATTTAATCAACTCATTTAAAAAAATAAAAATAAAAATCAATAAAATTTCAATTATAATTCAAAACAGACAAACAAGTATTAACGTGGAACAAAAATTCCAATCATAAAATATATCAAAAATAAAATAAATAATATATATCGTCTCTAAACATACCTCAAAAAGGACCTACAAACCCTGGCATATCAAACCCTTAGGGTTTTTAGAATTCCCTTTGTGGTAAGGTGGATTGGTAAGTGCGTTTTTTTGCCAGGCATTTACTAAGAAAACACTGAGGTTCAAACCTTAGGGGTAACTTGTTTGTAAAGGTAGTAGTCTGATTTGAATCCTCTGAGTAGTGTGCGTCAAACCAACGATGACAGTACTAAACCCGATACCAAAGGTCCCTTCACTCTTGCCAAGAATAACTAAATATAATAAGTTTGATGGAAGCATAAATTTGGTGAAAGCAACCACTATAATTTAAATCATGTAATTATCATTTACTTTAATATATATATATATATATATATATATATATTTTTTTTTTTTTTGAAATTTGCCAATAATAACTAAACAGAATAAGTTTGATGGAAGCATAAATTTGGTGAAAGCAACCACTATAATTTAAATCCTGTAATTATCATTTACTTTAAAAAAAAAAATATATATATATATATATATATATATATATATATATATATATATATATATTTTTTTTTTTTTTTGAAATTTCACGTAAGAAAATCTTCGAGCTTCAAAGTGACCTTGGATTAAATAATAATCCCCGCTACAAGTTTCTAAACATCTAAAATAATAATCTAGAAAATAAAATATATTTTTAAATAATTATTAAATAAAAGTATTGAAAAAAATAATTAAAAAGTAAAAGACGTGGTCAACCCTGTAATCATATGACAAACATATTTTTAATTGTTGAAATACTATAGGTAAAACATCAACTTGGTAAAAGAGAAACTATTAATATAAAAATGATCATTAATGAAAAATTAAAAATTACAGAATTGAAAAATAAATCAAATAACGCATTTAAAAAAAATTAAAAGTTGTAAACATGAAAATCATATAAAAAAACAAATATCATAATCAAATCTAAAACAACTTCTTCACATATTTTGAATTACGTATCCTTTCTTTTTTTCTATTTATGATTACAATTTTTATTAACGGTCAGTGTAGTTGGCAGGGTTCAAACTATCAGCAAGACTTATAATAATAACTCGGTGTGAGATGGGAACCGCTGGATGCACAAAGTTTACACCGTCTTCGTCAATTTAATTTGATTTAACACGTGGTTTAAAGGGACCGCCCATAGAGGCTCTTAATACTCACTCCTACGTCCTACTAACAAAACAAAACTGAAAGGAGGTAATAGCATTAATATTTGTTGTCGTTATTTGCATAGCTTTCACAAACAAAACTGAAAGGAGGTAATAGCATTAATATTTGTTGTCGTTATTTGCATAGCTTTCACAAAACAAAGCTGAAAGGAGGTATGCAAGGACTGATATTTGAGGGCCCATCCCACTTTTCAATCAAAAACCATAAATCTGGCTATTGTTATTATTTTTGTACCAGTGAGTTAATCAAAAACCATAAATCTGGCTATTGTTATTATTTTTGTACCAGTGAGTATAATCAAATAACTTTAATGAGATGGTTTGTGATAGTAGATCTGGCTATTGTTATTATTTGCATAGGCGTTTGGTTTTACAATTTTGATTTTTTTTTACATAAAGTTAGTAGATTGGTAAGTGCTTGTAGGCATTTATCAAGAAGATATATAGGTTCAAACTTCGGGGTCAGCGTCTTTTTGCAAAGGTAGTAGTCTAATCTGAATATTTTGGGTACACGTCAAACCGACGATGATGGTACGAACCTCGAGCGATTGGTGGTCCCCTTCACGTCGGGTCAACAATAAAGAAGCGGAATAGGTTTGGTGGAAGCACTCCATGTGGTTTGAATCCTACATTTGTCAATTACTAAAAATAATGTGGATGATGGTACGAATCCCGAGCGACCAATGGTCCCCTTCACACCGAGTCAACAATAATGAAGCAGAATAGGTTCAGTGGAAGCAACCCATGTGGTTTAAACCCTACACTTGTCAGTTACTAAAAATAGTGTGGTTGTAACCAACTCTCTCCTATGTAATAAAAAAAAAAAAAGAGTTTTGGCTTCTGTTTGAAAGGTTTAAGGTTTCAACCTTAATCCCTATAGGGATAGGGATTTCTTATAAAAACTCATGTTTTACCCTAACATTATAAAGTTCCCGCAAAAATTGACACTTTCAAATAAATAGTGTGCGACAAACTCCTAACCCACTAATTATTAAAAATGTTTTTTATTTTCTTTTAATAGGTTGAAAAGTTAGGGGCATATTGGGATCACCTTTTATGTGAATTGAACTTGGGTCTTCGTTAAGAAAACCCAATGCCTTTAGACATTGTGGTGTTATGTCGATACTAATTATTGAAAATGTTATTTTTGAGGTTTAAAATAAATGATGGGGTGCTTTGACTTTAAACTTTATAAATAAATTTTATAAATTTAAATGATATTAATTTAAAATTTTAAAGAAAAAATTGAAGTTATCTTGTCAAACATTTTTTACTTAACTATCAGGTTATTATAATAATACTATTTGACGATTATATAGTTATTAGGTTATGTAATACAAGTGAAATTTGTTTTAATGTCATTACAAAAATATTTATAATAAAAATAAAATTTTAACCTTACATTTAACAATGCATATATAATACAGTATTTGCTAAAGGGGTGTACACACTAAGTGCAGATGGAACAAAGTGATACATTTAGCTACAGACTTCGCGAAAGGGATGTAAACACTAAGTGCAAATGGAACAAAGTGACACATTTAGCTACAGTCTTCGCAAAAGGGATGCAAACCCTAGGTGTAGTCAAGCGTTGAAGGAAGAGGATTTTTTGGGTTCGTGGGTGAAGCTTCTTGATGAACCCTTACCCTCTATTAGGATTTCGAAGGATGATTTTGGGTTGAATTTGATTGATCACGAAGCCCAAAAAATTATTTGCAAACTTAAGGGCAAAAGATCAAGCATGGAGGAGCTCACAGGATACATTAAAGATTGGTGGACCAATACAAAATTCCAAGTAACTCTGCTACCCAATTTTTTTGTTTCCTTTTCTGATTTAACAAATAGAGATAGGGTAATGGATTATAAATATAATTGGTTTTTCGGACAAAGGGGTGTCTATATAAGACCTTGGACTCCTAGTTTCAACCCCTTTATAGAAGAAGTTAATGGCTTCCCAGTTTGGGTGAATCTTTATGCTCTCCCTGTGGAGTTTTGGGGAGAGAAAATATTCACCAAAATTGGTAATGCCATTGATGCATTGCAGTAAATGGATGCCCAAACAAAGGAAAAATTGTCTATTAAAATTAATATGAGTAAAACAAGATTGGCTATTTGGATGGATGTTTCAGTTCTCGGACTTCAATCCATTATTATCTCCTCAAGCAAACGAGAATGGATCCAAAATATTGAATATGAAAACTTCTACCTAAGATATGGTTGTCAACAATATGGCCACCCGAAGAAGAGATGCTCGATCATCTAATCATACTTTGATTCCTCCTTGTTGGAGGAGAAGGCCTTGCACATGAATGATTTGAAACCTTCAAATGTTCTAGTTCAAAAGAAAGAAGCTCATCCTCCAGATGCATCAATTATCTAACAAGAATCATGCAAGCAACATAAGACTCAACCCCAAAAGGAGAATTTGAATCAAATCTTTGATAAAAACCATATTGTTACTAAAGACCATCGAGACGATTCCATTGAAAAGATTAGCACCTCAGATGGTATTCTTGAAGTTAATTATGAAACAATCAGTGACAATCAATTTTTTGAAAATGAAGATCCTACAAAATGTGTTATAACTAGATATTACCTGAGGAGCTTGAAGTGATAAAATGAATTCTCAAATCTTACCACTCTAAAGGAGGAAGAACCTCTGCTATAGAAAAAAATAATCAAACTGATTTCTATTTTATGGATGACTATTATGTTTATTTCCCTTTTGTTTGTTGGAGTTATATGCCATGTAAGGGTTGTTTTGTTGTTAGTTCCTTAAAAAAAAAAGTTGATTATGGAAACTTAGCAGTTTGAGGAAGATGGAGAATATCTTTGATAGAAAGGCAAATGAAGAATATCTTTGATAAAAAGGTAAATATGGGTATGCTTTAATTAACTTGTTAGAAATGTAACGAGAGCAATATAATGATTTCTTTTCGTAATGGGAGTAGCCCCCAATAGAAGCCACACATGGTTTATTAAAAAAAAACTATGCATATTCCTATTACATTTGCTAATCACATAATTACATAATGATATTACAACTTAAAATCTTATCTATTATCTATGTCTCGTATGTTTATATATATATATATTTCCTTGAAAGAATATGTAGTTTTCATTTTTGAGTTTGAAAAAAATTACAATGCTACAAGTATGAAGTACCCTCAAGAATCATCAAACTCAAAGGAGTATTGACTTCCTTGTTGTCAACTTATAATCTAGAAAAAAATTCTAATCACAGGACTGATATATGAAAAGCATGAATAACTTCATCAATCACAGTTCTCAAATGACTCTTACTTGACTACTAAAGTGCGGATGAACCAGGTTTCAAATATGAAGACAAACACTATTGTAAAGCCTGTCTTTCTAAAAAATAAAGGCAAGGGTCCCTTTTAAAACTTTTTTTTTGCTAATAACAGATCTTTAATATGATCCTTAATAAGAGGAGGACAACGAGGAAACCTTAAGTCCTCTAACCACTTATTTTCTCTACCAAGTACTTGTGAAAGATTCAAACCATCTTTTGAAATACCATTTCCTTCTACATTTAGTTCCCTATAGATGTACTTATATGAAAATTTTGTTATAGAAGGTTTTAATAATTTCACTTGCTTATAGAAAGGACTAAGGAGTAGTTTTTTCATCTCATAATGATCTGCAACCCAACTTATCACTAATTTTGAATCTTCATAAATCTGTAAAGTTGTAATTTCTTGCTCCACTACTATTCTCATCAAGAGGATCAATGCTTTCCATTCTACCATATTATTTGTTCCTTCACCTAAACCTGCCTTGAAAGTGATCTTATAATTTTTGTTTAAATCAAGTGCTCCCTATGCCACACCCACACACCTACCTAGGTTGCCCTAGCAAGCTTTGTCAAAGAAGGCCTATGACTTCATAGGATCCACTACTAGTGTTCTTATATGCCTGCTCAATTTTGGTTTTGAGAAGATTTTGAGACTTTCAAAAATGGATTTAATGTGCATTTGTAAATGAATCACTAAAATTTCCTTACCTTCAAACAATGTGTATATATATTGAATATAAAATTTTAATCAATTAATTTTTTTAAAGTAGGGTTTTGAAAGGGTTGTCCTTTCCCTTTCACGTAGACTTAATCACATTGAACTATTTGATGCCACCAAGATTTGAACTTTGGTGTGGGCTACATCAACTATTTGTTCCAATAGTTAAACCAAAAACTTGTTGATATTAATTAAACTAATAATATTTCATTCATTTGATCACATTTATATTTGAAAAAATACATTTTTAATTAATATTTAAACATTATAATTTAATTATAACATTAAATTATAAAATGAAAAAAAAATTCACATCAAACTCTTTTCTACTAAGACCTTACCATTACCAATTCTATTAAAACTTTTCTATTTGTTCATTTTAAACCCCTTTATATTTTATGTTAAAACTTCACCATTATTTCTTCTATTAAATATCATAGTGTTATATATTGATTTTTTTTTTTTTGAAGAAATTGAAAAAAACTTGTATTAAAACAAATAACAGTTACAAGTGGGAGAAAAAACATGCCAGCCGAACCTAACCACGACCGCGCCATGGCAACAAGTCACGAAATCGTGACATGTCGCGAAATCGCGGCAGACAGACGTCGAGGCCGCAAAGCACAAAAGGTGTCGTGAAATCGCGACGGCACAACACCAAAGCACCCAGTCACCAAAGGCGTCGTGAAATCGCGACGAGAAAGCCAGAAGGCGCCTGATCACCAGAAGTGTCGCGATATCGCGACGAGTTCTCCCCTTGGCGCCAAAACTGCAAAAGTGTCACGAAATCGCGACGTCTTTTCCTCATGGCGCCAGTTGTCAAAAAGTGTCACGATTTCGCGACGAGATTTCCCCTGGGCGGCCCTTCAGCAAAAGTGTCGCGAAATCGCGACGTGTTCTCCCCATGGCGCCCTTTCCTCAAACGTGTCGCGATATCGCGACGATTTTCCCCCATGAAGCTTGTTCTCCAAAACTGTCGCGAAATCGCGACGAGTTTTCCCCTTAGCACCCTTTCCTCAAAAATGTCGCGAAATCGCGACGAGTTATCTCCTTGGTGCCCGATCTTCAGAAGTGTCGCGATATCGCGACGACTTTTCCTCTTGGTGCCATTGCTGCAAAAATGTCGCGAAATCACGACGATTTTCCCCCGGGAGCCCAATCTGCAGAAGTGTCGCGAAATCGCGACGATTTTTCCCTTGGGCAGCTATTGACCAAAAATGTCGCGATATCACGACGATTTTTCCACTTAGCGCACTTTTTCCAAAAGTGTCGCGATATCGCGACAGCTTCCAACCAACGGCTGCGATGGCGAAACAGGTCGCGAAATCGTGACAACTTCCCACCAAAGGCCGCGACGGCGCAACAGGTCACGAAATCGCGACAGGTTCCCTCCAAAGGCCGCGACAGCGAAATAGGTAGCGAAATCATGACAACTTTCCAGCAAAGGCCGCGACGGCGCAACATGTCGCGAAATCGCGACAGCTTTCCAGCAAAGGCCGCGACGGCGCAACAGGTAGCGAAATCGCTACACCTTCTCATCAAAGACCGCGACAACGCAGCAAGTAGCGAAATCGCTACAACTTCTCTCCAAAGGCCACGACAGCGCAACATGTCGCGAAATCGCGACAGCTTTCCAGCAAAGTCCGCGACGGCGCAACAGGTCGCGAAATCACGACAAAAACCATCCTTAGCAGTTTTTTTACTCATTGTCGCAGAGATCATTCCAGACCTTGCCGAATCACTTCATCTATCATAGGCATGTCACTATGCAGCTGCACCCCTAACTCTTTCTCAGCACCCATCTTCGCAAGGAAGTCGGCCACCTTATTCAAATTTTGACTCACATAAACAGGGATCACGTCATCTAACTCCCTCCATAAGTCCTTGATTTGGGAGATCAAAATCCGTAGCCTCCAAGCTTTCGAAGAGAAGTTTCGCATGCAATCAAGAGCGCCAACCAGGACTTGAGAATCGGATTCGA
The DNA here is from genome assembly GCA_028583015.1 of Wollemia nobilis. Classification (NCBI taxonomy): domain Eukaryota; kingdom Viridiplantae; phylum Streptophyta; class Pinopsida; order Araucariales; family Araucariaceae; genus Wollemia; species Wollemia nobilis. The sequence goes on along the minus strand of JAQPPZ010002410.1, from coordinate 400,106 downwards.
GAATTATCCTCCTGTAACCCTGCTTAACAGCCCAGATAGAAGCGGATTTGATAGCAATGGCTTCGGCTTCATTGTTTGTGGCTCTGCCCAAGCCCTACAGTTCCCAGTAAAGCACCGAACCAGCATGATCCCGGCAGACAACACCAATACCCGCACTGCCCGGATTGCCTTTTGCAGCTCCATCAGTATTGATTTTGATCCAACCTTCTAGGGGAGGTTTCCAGCTAACTCTGTCTTGTCTCTCTTGCCCCTCAACCCCCTCTTCAAGATGCCCAAGACCAACCTGATTTTCCTCTTCAGCATTGATGGCAACAGTTTCTGTGACTTTGCTCCAGATGACCTGCCAAACGCCATCTATCGAGGAGAAAGTTTCTCTAAAGATCCGGGCATTTCTCTCCAGCCAAACTTGCCACCAAATGAAAAGGAAGCCGAGCTCCCAGCCAATACGGAGAGCTGTAGATTTAAATCTGCCCCTTTTCCATTTTTCCCAAATATTGGCACGATTTAGATCACCAATAGCCTGAAGTTTATAGTGAGAGAACCACCGCTTCCAAATCTAGTGCGTAAAAGGGCACTCGAACATCAGGTGATCAGTTGTTTCCTCATGCTTATGGCACAAAGCACATTGAGAAGGACCGATGATTCCTCTACTTCTGAGATTGTCAAAGGTGAGAATTCCATTGTGCATAAGCTTCCAGGCAAAGAAATTTACTTTCGACCAGCCCTTGGAATGCCAAATCCTTCTCCAATCCTGAACCAAAAATGAGTGCGGGGGAGGCTCAGGGAGGATCTTTTCGTAACCGTCCTTTACTGAATAAACCCCAAGGCTCCCATAGCCCCAAGCTAATTCATCCTCCTCATCCCTCCCTGTGAGGAACCTTTCTATCAAGATTTTGTTCAAGATGGGCGCCAGCTCCGGAGGGATAGTAATTGGCCACTCCTCCCACCTTTTAAACTTTTTAAATTTATACTCCCCCAATTGGCTGGTGTTAAAATAGCTTTCAATTTGAATCCAGCCCTAGGCTTCTATGGCGGACTTGATTGGTTGTAATTCAGGAAACGTAGCAATGATGGGTGGAAACTGGTCCCAAGAATCGGTCCAGAAACGTGCCTTATCCCCTCTCCCCACTTTCCAAAATAATTGGTCTTTGATAACCTGAGATCCAAGCTTGAGAGTCTGCCACACTAAGGATCCAGTACCATCCAAGGGGAAGCGGCCCACCTCATTGGGGTGGACATGACCCAAATATTTACTGGATAGGATTCTGCTGAATAGGGAGGTTGGTTGGGAAATCCACCTCCAATACAGTTTTCCAGCCAAGGCTTTGTTATTAAGCTTGGAGCTTCTCAGGCCCAGCCCTCCTTTATCCTTAGGCTGGGTTACTTTATCCCACCCAACCAAAGCCCATTTTTTCTCCCCTTTTGCACCTTCCCATAAAAATCTTCTTGCCATTTTGTCCAGCTCTTTCCAGATGGAATTGGGGGCAACCAGGATAGAGAATTTATAGATTGGCATAGCCTGAATAACTGACTGCAAGAAGGTTAATCTACCCCCATAGCTTAACCATTTATGGGACCAGTGATTCATTCTATCTTTGATACCTTCCAATAGATCCTTCCAGATATCAATTTTTAATTTTTTGAAATGCAGGGGAACGCCCAAGTAAACTATTGGAAGAGAAGTCCTTGAGAATCCCAGGATCTCAATAACTCTATCCTGCAGCCTTTGATCAAGATTGAAAAAGACCACTTTGGACTTCCTGTCATTGAGGGCCTGGTTTGAAGCCCTAAGGTAGACATTAAGAGTATCTCTGATTCCTCTAGCTTCCCTGAGACTGGCCACCCCAACCAATCCAGTATCGTCCACAAACTACAAGTGAGTCAAAGTTTCCTCCCCTACCTTGATACCTGTTAGCAGGCCTTGTTGCCTTCTCCTCAAGAAAAGTCTGCCTAATCCTTCTGCCAAAATGAGGAAAAGATAGGGAGAGCAAGGGTCTCCTTGGCGAAGACCACGAGTGGCTCCAAAAGGATGCGAGGGAAGACCCTTGATAAGTACAGAATAAGAGGGCGTAGAAACACAGCTCATGACCCAATCAATCCAATCCTGGGAGAAGCCAAAGGCTGCCATCATTTTAGACAAGAAGCTCCACTCCACCCGGTCATAAGCCTTGGACATATCCAGTTTAATGAACATTCCTTTATTACCCAATTTTTGCATTGTATGGATAGCCTCCTGAGCAAGAACCACTCCATCCAAGATTTGTCTTCCCTCAACGAAACCCCCTTGTTCTGAAGAAATGATGTTATGAAGGAGGGGTTTAAGCCGCTCAGCCATTATCTTAGTGATTATTTTGTAAATCACGTTGCATAAAGCAATAGGTCTGAAATCAGAGATATGAGTCCCCTCCTCCCCTTTTGGAATTAAAGAGATGAAGGTGTGATTAATTGCCCTGAGCATTCTTTTATTGGTTCTGGATTCCTCTGTGACAGCCAAAACATCCTCCTCCAAAGTGTCCCAAAAGGCCTAAAAAAACTCAATAGGAAAGCCATCTGGACCAGGAGATTTGCCAGTATTCATACCAAAGACCACATTTTTCAATTCATCTCTCTCAATGGGTCTAAGCAGGGCCTGATTTTCTTCTTCAGAGATAATAGAAGGAATGACATTAAGAACTTCGTTCTGAGCCTCAGCATCCTGCTCCATGCTTTCCTTAAAAAGTTTAGAAAAGTAATCAATTGAGTGGTAGTGCATACCAGGAAGAGTATCGAAGGAATGTCCATTCTCATCTTTAAGGGCTTCCATGTTGTTCATCTGTCTCCTAGCACAAGCTGACCGATGAAAAAATTTGGTATTTCTGTCCCCTTCTAATAACCAAGTATTTCTTGCCCTCTGTTTCCAGTATATCTCCTCTTGGTTATCAATGGCCTCAACCGCTTTGCGCAAGGCATCATCCTCGGATTTGAGTTGCTCAGTAATTGTTCCTTCCCTAAAGAGTTTCTGAACCTCCTCCCATCTGGCTACTAAGGGGGCCCTTTGGAGCTGGAAATTTGACTTATTTTCTTTCCTCCATTGTTTCAATTGAAGTTTGACAAAGTGAAGCTGTTTATGAAATTTGAACATTGCTGTCCCAAAAGGTGGACGGCCTTCTTCCCACCATTGTGGAATTTTCTGTCGAAGGTCCTCCTTTTGTAACCAAAAGTTCTCAAATTTAAAAGGCCTGTAATGCTGCCCTATCAAAGTCCCTCCCTCCAGCAAAATGGGAAAGTGATCTGAAACAGGGCCCTCCAAAATCTGGAACTTAGTATTCCACTTTACAAAAGCCTCCTCCGAGACCAGAAAATGATCTAACTTGACCTTCCTGCTGTGTGGCTCCTTCCTCTTATTAGTCCAAGTGAAGTAGGTTCCAGGGCCTTGAACATCCACTAATTGAAAGGCCTGGACTTGGGCAATCAGAAGCCGATCCCCTGGATCCAAAAAAGGGGTGCCACCCTCCTGGTCACGAGCAGATAATTTTGCATTAAAATCCCCTGCAATAATCCAGTCTAAGTATTCCCTGGAGGACCTCATGTTGTGAACAGCTTTCCATTGGAGCCTCTGGCCATCAAGGTCTTGGGCCCCATAAAAATTAGTGATTAAGACATGTTCTGTTGTGAAATTATTCCTAAAATGAGATGTGAGAACACCCCTCCAAGCTATATGTTCTAATGCAGTCCAATCCAGAGGGTTCCAGAGAGTAACAATCCCCCCTGAAGCACCTTGGGCAGCCACATCCATATGACCAGCGCCCCGCCAGATTCTATTAATTGTTTTACTCATAAGATCTAAAGACATTTTTGTCTCCTGAATAAGCAAAAAGTCTGTTTTACATTTTCCTAAGAGTCTTTGAACAGCAGATTGATGGGTTCTATTGTTTAAACCCCTAACATTCCAAGATTGAATAATCATTGAAAACCTTGAGAGCAGTAAGAATCAATAGTCCTCACCGATCCTCCATTGATCAGCTTATCACCTTGAGCTGCAATCAGGTCCTTGTTTGACTTTATGCCCGCTCCTTGAGTGTTGCTATTTTTGGATCTCTTTTCTACCTGAGATATACCCAGGGCTGGCCTTTCTCTATTTTTCTCTACAATTCCCATGCTAACATCTTTAATTACTGGCGACGCTTGGGAGTGCACTATCAGTGCCCCTGCATTGTCTGGCGATAAGACCTCAATGGACTCAAGCACCTGTTCTAAGACAGGAGGAGATGAAGGAGTAACATGAGTTTGGGAGTTATGGGCCTCCATATTCCCATCCACACCTTCCATATCCTGGTCCTCCTGGTCCACTAATGTCTTAAAAATTTCATATCTGTTGGCTGGCTTGGATTGTAATTGCTCCTTACCGTTTTTCTTCTGCTTTCTCCTTCTTTTGGCCTGTTCAAAGCCATCTTTCTGACCCTCATTACCCTGAGGAGTATTGGATGTTTCTTTGGCAGAAAAAGACTTACCCTCTCTGGGGCGATTTGGCATACCATGCTGGGCTTCTGTTTTGGTGTTCAGAAGATTTGGGCAAAATCGGGCCAAATGCCCATGTTTATGGCAGACTCTGCACCTGAAAGGCAGAGCCTCATAGTCTAACTGTTGGATCCAGGATACTCCTGCCAGTTCCAGTTCCACCTCTGCTGGTAGAGGCTGGCTAATATCCATTTCCACACAGATTCTAGCATAGACACCAGAGTTACCTTCTATGGTGTCCTTGGAGACGCCCAGGTATCTACCCAGGGAGTTACCGATCATTTCCAGGACCTGCTCCCCCCAAAACTCCATTGGAAGAGCGTACAGCCGAATCCAGACCGGGACAGCTGTGGGTTCGATGCGAGGATCGAATCCCACTCTCCAGGGTTGAACAAATAACCCTAGCGGACCGTGGTTTCTCTTCTCTGACTCAAACGCTCTGTTTCTATCAGCTAAAGAAGAAAAGCTAACGATGAAATACCCATTGCTAATAAACCACGGGGAGTACTCACCATGGGGCTCCCAGTTCTGTCTGACCCAAGTGTGCAAGAAATTCAGGGTAGGTCGGATACCCATGAATTTGCAAATCAAATCATGATTGGCTTTGTACAGGATTGTGTCTTCGACCAGCTTTGGTTCAATTACAATCTTAGGTCTTGAAGCGGATTGTGGGAGACATCCGTTGACACGATGCGCTGCAGAACCCTTGCCAGCATTCTTGAGCATCATATTCAGAGTATTTCTCTGAGCTTCGCCGTTAGAAGACGAAGGATTGTCTTTGAGCATTTCAGCGTAAGAGCTCTTTCTCCCAGAGAGAGGGTCTGGAGGAGACCCCATTGGGCCCTCCTGAAGCTGCAAGCGATCCTTCAGATCCACAAAAACAAAACAAAATGGGAAACCACCTGATGTCCTGGATTATCCTACGCTCCACAAACCCAAGAACATCGCCTATCGCCTGCACAGAGAGTTTCCCGCCAAAACGCCAAATCGCCAGAGCTCCCTCCTTATATATTGAATTTTTTATTTATATATAAATTAGAAATTTTTTGATTTATGTTAAGATTTAATTATATTTAATTAATTATATTATTTAATATATATTTTTATTTGGTGGATGAAGGGGTTTTGAAAGGATTCCCAAACCTTTTACATAAGGGGTTTTGAAAGGGTTCCTGAATCTTTTTATAAAAAACCTAATATTTTCAACAATGATCCCAAAAAGAACACAATATAGGATGAATCCATAGACCAAAGGTGAATGAAAATGCAATTCAGATGCAAAAGTGGCATGGATGTGGCCTGTGTACAAAAAGTGGTTTGGATGCGGGCTAGATGTAGAAAGCGATCTGCATGCAAAATTGGTTTGCATGCGACCCGATTGTAAAAATTAGTCCGAATGCAGGTCAGGTGCAGAAATTGGTCAAGATGCAGAACGAGTGTAGAATTTGATTCAGATGCGGACTAGGTGCAGAAACTGGTCTGTATGTGGGACAAGTGCAGAAACTGGACTAGATGTGAGTCGGTGCAAAAACTGGTCCGAATGGAGGATGGGTGCACAAACTGGTTCGGGTGAGGGACGGGTGCAAACATTGGCCCGGGTGGGGGACGAGTGCAAAAATTGGCCTGGGTGGGGGACAGGTGCAAAATTTGGTCCAAGAAAGCTGGAAAAATGAAGCAGGGGAAAAATAGAATTTTAAGGTTTACAAGGTAAGCAACAAAAAAAAGACCCTTTGATTTTTTTTTTAGACCTCCTCACAACCACAACCAAAAATTCAAAAAAACAAGATGACTTGATGTTTTTCAACCCATCAAAAACTCCACAGTTAAGCATGCTTGACTAGAGTAGTACTCAAATGGGTGACCTCTTGGGAAGTCCCAGTTTTGCACCCTCTAAACTGAAATTTTTCTTAGGTTATAACCCAAGTTCTTTCGAACCCTGTTTTGCATCTGATCTGCATGCTGGCTCTTTTTTGCACCTGGTTTATGATCGAGCCTAATTTTACACCCGATCTGATCAAAACTGTCAAATTCATCAATGTTTTATAATTTTTGGTGAAAAAATAAGGTAATTCGCCATGTCCTCCTACATGAAGTTGGTCAAGATTCACCACGGTTTCAAAAAAAATTCACCATTTTTTACAAGTACATTTTGGGTCCGACCCCTTATGCATAATATTGCTTTATTTGCATACTTAAAATCTATTAATAAGCTGAAATGACCAGAAGTTGACATTTGATCTAACAACAAGTAATAACACAAGTCATTCAGAAACATATGCTTTATTCATTATCAATTTTGTATAGGTTACAAATAGGGAGAGTTTCCCCTTTTCTTTCTTTTCATGAATAAGCAATATAGGCCTGATGCCTCCTTCTGATGTCCCTCAGTGTAGGTGGGCTTCGTTGTATGCGGGCCACCACTGGGTTGTTGTTTGTTGGTGTTCCTTTCCTTCAAATCTACTGAATAACCTGAAAGAAACTTGCAAGAAAGGGTCAATACGTTGGGGGGCTTGCCTTAGTCAGGCCCCATATTTAGGAAGATGAAATGACTATAAAACTATAACATAAATCACAATAAAATATGCAAAAGGTAATAATATGCTAAAATAGAGCTTACCTCCCAAATTTGGGGTGATTTGGGGCTTGCAGATGCAATTCACGACCCGGGTCGCTAATTGGGGCCGGATTCATAGGGCAGGCTACGAATTGAGCTGTGATGCTCTTCTGGTAAAATATCTTTGGTAGATCGATCCTAAGGCAGCTGGGGTGCCTCTGTATGCTATCAGAATCCATCTGTATGCATCGGGAATGGACTGTGTGCTATTGGCTTTCCATTTCTGTAGAGTAACTATACTTTGTTGAATATGGGAATCAGACTTAATTAGGGGTTTGGGACCCATTATTTATAGGCAAATGCAAGGTGCAGGGGGGTTAGATAGACTAAACCTAGGTTTGATTCTGACTAGGGTTAGGTTAAGAAATGCTATGTGGCAACATCTCATTCTAAGTAGGAAATATCCTATCCTCACACATGTGTGAGGAAGGATTAGTGCTAATCCTAATTAGGCCTTAAGCATGTTTAGGGGAGGATTAAAAGAAAACCCTAGGAAACCCTAAATTGGCACATGTGGGAGGATTTGATTAACACTAATTATGAATTAAGAGTTAATTAATCCAATTTTGCCCTAAAAAGGGGCTTAAGTGAAGTCAACATTAAATTAGAATTTGATAATTGACTTTTAATTGATTTTGCCAATTAATACCCCGTGGGGGTGTCAATTGAGTGTAAATGGGCTATGCATCACCTCGGGTTGTCGTCTGAAGGTATCTCGATGCATAAGATGTAGTTTTGAGGGCTTATTAGGGTTTTGGACCTGAAAGCCATTTGTGGAAGTCTACACGTTACTATGGTGAACTTATGGAAGTCTACGCATGTCTACGCATGTCTACGCATGTCTACGCATGTCTACACATGTCTACGCATGACTACAATAGTCTACAATAGCCTAGGGATGTCTGGAATCACCTATAGATATGCAAAAATAGCAATGTGTGACTTTTGGGTGTCTACATTTTGCCCCTTTTTGTACTATATTGTGTAGAACACAGTTTAATACAAAAATATGAAGGGTTTGTGCAGAAGGAAAAGGGATAGAAGGGGAATGGAATCCAATCAAAGGGTATGTAGCCGCTCGAAGCGTGACCATACAAATCAATCGGGTATCCAGGGAAAAGAAGAGAAAGAATGGAATCTAATCGAAGGTATGTAGCCGCTCGAAGCGTGACCATACAACATCAATTGGATGTCCACAGGGGAAGAAGAGAGGAAGGAAAGAAGGAAAAGAGGAAAGAGATAAAAACAATGCTAGTAAGGGAAAATGAATGATTATGAATGCAATGATGTGATTTTTTTGAGTCCGTATGACATTTACGATGCCATACTAGTTGCTTGAGAATGACAACTTTTGACTGCTTTGCTTTTGCGACCAGATCAGCATGGTCCAAAAGTATGATTAGGACAAAATCCTAACTAAATATTTGTTGTTGATTGATTGATGAGAACATGGCGACAAGTGTCAAACCATTTGAGCTAGTTTAACATTTGGATCATCAACTCGTGACCATATCAGCATGGTCATGAAGTCCATTTCCAAATGTTGTGCTAGGATTGATCAAATGTATCATCCATTGTGTACTCGATGTACATGAATGCTAGATTGACTTCTCCATAGTAACGCGTAACTCTCCTGATGTAACCCATGTCTGTTTGGGATTGAGATTATAATCGTATGATAATATTTAGCAAAAAATTTGTAGACAAATGCGCTAACCATGCTTTTGGATTTTTGATGTTGTGGTTGCATGCAAAGCTGAATTTGGATATGAATACCCCCTCAAACGAGGAATCAACAATGAGGTGAATGGAATGTGGTGAATTGATGATGCAACGATTGATAAAGATACCAATGCATGATGAATATGATTGCTAGTAAGAAGAGAAAATAATGGGATCTAATCAAAGGTATGTAGTCGCTCGAAGCGTGACCATACAACATTGATTGGATAGCCAAGAAGGAGAAGGAAAAAGAATGGGATCTAATCAAAGGTATGTAGCCGCTCGAAGCGTGACCATACAACATTGATTGGATAGCCAAGAAGGAGAAGGGAAAATAATGGGATCTAATCAAAGGTATGTAGTCGCTCGAAGCGTGACCATACAACATTGACTAGATAGCCAAGAAGGAGAAGAGAAAGAAGGAAAGAAGAAGAAGAGGAAAGAAATAAAAAGCAATGCTGGTAAAATGAAATGGATGATTGTGAATGCAATGCTATGATTTTGTTGAGTCTGTATGACATTTACGATGCCATACTAGTTGCTTGAGAATGACAACGTTTGTCTGTTGTGCTTTTGCGACCAGATCAACGTGGTCCAAAAGTATGAATGTGACAAGTTTATCGGTAAAATGCAATGTGTGTTTGCAAGTGGTGTTAAAAGGTAAGTTTTTGAGGCTCCTAGGGTTTTAGAGGGCATTTCCTTACTTTCCTAGGGTTTTGGGGATGTTTTGGGTGTTCTGATTGAATTCATGACTTGGGTCATGATTTTGACCCCATTCATGACCTGGGTCACGATTTTGACCTAACTCATGACTCGGGTCATGAAACGGTAGCTAAGTGGTATTTAAGCCCAAATATGCATGGTGGGGGCTCATTTGGATGATGCACGTGTGTGGAAAGTGACTTGGGAGAGCATTTGATGGCACGCAAGGAGCGCGATTAGCGATTGTGAGAGCCAGGATGATGAAGGGACGTAGACCAGCTGGCATCAGGCGTGGGATCCCACCGGTAAGTGATCTTTGACTTTGTTTTGTTTGTATTTTATTTTTTTGGGAAAATATGAATGAGGGGGGAGGTTTTCATCCCGATTTAAAAAAATTGTAACTTTTAAGTAAAATTTGAATACATAGTGATAAACGGGCCAAATGGGTACCCAAAAGTGCGGTCGGTTTTTCAATTGGATTTGTTTTGTCACCAATTTGACCGGGTAATGGGTAGAGTAGGTGTGAAGTTTGACTGTCAATTTGTGAGGTAACGGTGTACTGACATCGATATGTTTTTGCACTTTGTCTGCTAAAGTAGGAAATGGGTATCCCGTTATGTGACTATTTTATTTTTATGACTTCGTTTGATGTGATTTCGGTATTCGATGGTTTGAGGTGTAATGTGTGAACTCTAGGGCGTTAGATCTGCCATGTTAGAGGTAGAATATCTAAAAACTAATGACACTTTCACCATAGAAGGGCAAAATGGGTGTCCAAAAATGTTGGTTGTTTTGGTAGTTGACTTCATTTGACATGCCTTTGATTTGCGTGCCATGGTGTAGATAGTATTAAACTAAAAATGAGCTATAGGGAGCCCGATGTAGATTGTACTTGATGTCAGTTTGAACTTCCACCACTAAATGGGCAAATGGGTATCTAAAAATGTGACTGTTATTTTTAGATTGCGTGCCTGGATATGTGTTCGATTTTGGTGTTTTTAGGACAGATTTGATTGTTAGATCTGTGTTGATTGGTGCTTTGTTTTTGAATTTTGTCGACACATTTACCATTAAGTGGGCAAATGGGTATCTAGAAATGTGATTTGTTTTTGTATGCCATATTAATTGATCAAGTTTTGGATTGCATGCCATAGTAGTTGTATAGTTGAGTTTGTTATTGGTTGTTGGGTGACCAATGTGTATTGTATGTCGTATGTGTTTGGATTTTTGCCATAAAATGACAAAATGGGTATCCAAATATGTGATTGTGTTGTTGATGTGTTTTGTCATTTTATTTGTATATTAATTTGTCTCGAGATGCGTGCCAAATTAAATGTTTTCAATTTGTAAATTTTGAGTGATGATGTTGGATGTGATTGATTTGTTATGTGGGTTACTGATGTGTGTTGTGTATGTGTTGAATAGGTGAAGGCGCTTGAACCCCGTCATCGGGTGAGAAAGTTTAAGCAAGGTTTTGAAAAGTTGATGAAGACTGAGGAGGAATTGCAGTGGTTAGATGACATACACTTTCGTGGTGTGTGGGAGTGTAAGAGCATCTTCACTAATAGGGCATTTGTGTCTGCCTTATGTGAGTGGTGGGATGCAGACTGGAACACTTTTCATTTTCCTATGGGGAAATGACCGTGACATTGGAGGACGTGTATCACATCTATCGACTATCGATTGAGGGTGTTCCTATGAGGGCAGCCGAAGATGGGAGGAAGGATGCAGTTTTGGAGAGATTCTTTGGGGTTGGGTGGAGAGAGATCGATGCTGCCAAGATGGACTATGAGTGGTTGTGGTGTCAGAAGAAGATATCTGATAGGTAGTGTGTGGCTATGATGATGATCTCTACCTATGCCCTGCCTGATAGTTCTAGGTTTCTGTTTACCTGGAACATGTTGGACATAGTTAGTGACCTGGTGGAGCACAAGGTTGTGTTTGCCTGGGTGCCTATACTTTTGGCCCAAGTGTATCATGAGTTATATGAGGTGGTTCGGGGTAGACGGATGGGATTGAGTGTGATTCCCTTGCTGTAGGTATGGGCATGGGAACACATAGCCATTGAGAGGCCCTCTTTGTTACCTCAACCTGTACATGTGGAGGATAAGGAGATTCCTTACGCCTTGAGGTGGAGTACGGAGGTGAGCAGGGTATGAAGAGGCCTCATGAGGGTGATCCAATTTTGTGGAGGATTAAGTTTAGCAAGTTGATGATAGATGACATTACATGGAGACCATGGATGGGTGGAGTGAGTTGGAGAGAGGATGATGAGCAGTTGTAGGCTATACGATGGGGTAGATGGTTGGTTGGGAGATATACTCGATAGACTGAGTATTTTTAGTTTGATCGAGTATAGCGCTAGTTTGGTTTATGATAGGATGTTCTAGGGACTCTTGTTATTTATTTTAGGTGATAGGGAGATAGAGGAGAGTGCCCTATTGTACCACCTTGGGTTGGGGAGATGGACCCTCCTATGGATATCCTAGATGTAGGGGATGTAGGGATGACATCAAAGTTTGATGCCTGGTGGGTGCTATAGTCTTGGGAGCTTGGGAGAGGTGTGGTGGATCGGTGGGTGGCACATGCTGTTGGGGCATCTTCGCTAGAGAGGAGGACGAGTAGGAGGACTCGAGCTAGGGTAGCGAGTATGACTACTATTGAGGAGGATGTTCCTCTATGATGGTCATGATGTCGCGTAGGTGCTTCGATGAGTACCTAGGATGTGAGGGTAGAGGAGGTGGATGTGGGTGTAGAGGTTGGGATAGAGCAGACTGTTGGAGCTCAGGCTGAGGGAGGCGGGTGGCTGGTATGGGTGGTATCGATGATACCATTGATATTGGGGTATTTTTTGATATAGCACAGTAGATTCCTAATGATATTTTGGAGAGGCTAATTGTAGAGGATGTATAGGGATTGCATGATCGGATTCAGTAGTTGGAGGTAGACATGGTGGAGATGAGGGCTGCTATGTCTAGGTAGGATTAGGCGATCGATACTCTGACTAGTCAGTTGGTGGTCGAGGCCGCTAAGAAGATGATGTGCGAGACTACTTTGTTGGTGCATGGGATTCCTCTACCCGATTATGGTAGGATTGTGGTGCAGTCTGGATCATAGTCATAGGTGCGGGTGCCATCACATCAGAGTTAGCGTAGTGCTACTACTGGTGGGATAGAGAGGTGCTAGGGCTGAGGTTTAGGATCAGCCTACTATGGATCTAGTTTCAGAGTTTAGGGTAGAGTCGAGCTGGGCTATAGGGATGCGAGTGAGCCATGAGGGTCATGGGGAGACTCCTAGTGGGAGTTAGGATATTTGTTGCTGATTGTAGCCTACGGGCATTTTGTATTGATGATATATGATGATGGGCATGATCCTAGGTTGTAGCCTTTGAGCATTTTGTATGGATGATATATATATACTTTGTTGATTTTGGCTATTATATATACATGTGTTATTTTGATGGTTTGAAATGTGTTCTTGTTTATGTTTGCATGGATTAGCGTAACATAATTTGTAGATATGTCTGATGAATAGATATACATGTATGACATGGTTTAGATCTATTATCGTGTTGTGGTATAAATGGATTGTAGAGTAGTGTTATGATTGTATTTCCAATGCGATATGATGTGATATCAAATATGATTTTGTAATGAATGTATGTATAGTAATTGTGATACTATGACTTGATTTTGAAATGCATATGGGATGAATGCAATAAATGTAATTTGATATGAAATGCATGTAGGATGAATGCAATACTATAATGTGTATCAAATGTATCTGACATAGATGCATGTATGCATGTATGGACTTACTGAAATGCGCCAAGGAAGCACTTGTATCATTGCATTTACCTGTATGGATGCTATCCATTCCATGATTTTAGGGTCGGTGGATAATGTAAGGCATGTGTAATGGTTTTGACTAACATAGTTATGACAATCAAATCTCAAACCCTTAGCTATGCAAGTTTTGTGGCAACTTATAACATGATCGGGCTGGTTCAAAGTCTGTCTTGGACCTATGTGTGTGAATGTGTAATGTTCATTTATCCATTTTGAGGGAGGTAGGATTAACCCATTGTAGATGCTACCATACTAGCTAGCTCATCCATCCACAATAGTGATTTCTACAAAAGCGAGATGCTAATGTAAGAGATGTGTTGTCACCTGTAAGATTATTCCACTGGTAGGTAGGTTTTTGGAATTATCCCATAGTGTTATGTTGAACCTAAGGACCAAAGGCGATAAGCATAACATGTGTGATATCAAGAGGTATTTCCTTTTGTTTTCTGCCCTTGTTCTAGTGTTGACCTATCTGATTGTGGTAGTGCTCTTTTCATTTCATTTTTTTTTTTTTTTTTTTTTTGTATGGGCGATGAAGTTTGTTTTCTACCCAGTTATTTAATTTTGCTTATGCTTGATCCCTTTGTTTATCCCTAGGTCGTATGTTGACCATGCAGGTGATAGGACGAGCAGGGGATACCATTCACTAGATGGTGATATCTACTCAAGATGTCCTCTTTCCTAGGCTCAAAATTGTTAATGTGTAACCTGTTGTGAGCGATTCATGAGAGAAGTTGAACCAGCCTAAAAGACCATAAGAAGAATGTACAAGACTCAGTAGCTATGGGTGACACTTGATTGCCTAAACTACAGAGTAGTCAAAATTAAACATGACACCTATGTATACCCTGATCCTAAAAAGGGGGAATGGACATCCAGGTGGTGATGCTAACAAGTGCATGTATTATTCCTACTGAGGCACATTTTGGGGAGAATGTACAAACATGAATTAAAATTTTAACTATAAAGCATATGAATATGTGCAATGAATGTAACTGTAAGTGATGCAAGTGGATGAATGCGATATTTACAAGAAGAAAGTTATGTTGTTTAGAAGGAGAATTTTAGAAGAACCTATTTATAGATGAGTAAAGTGTGTAATGATGACAAAAAGTGTGATGCTATGATCATGGTTGCCCCAACATGTGGGGTGTGTGTGTAGTAGATGTATAAGTTGTGAGCTGTATAAGTGTATGTAATAGTCACCAAGAAGAAGGAAGATGTAAGAGTGGAATGTACAAGTGGAAGAAGTGAGAAGAAATAGGCTTTGGTGACCAATCAAGATAAGGGGATCACCAACAGTTGACAATGATAGAAGAGAAGAAATGAATCAATGTATGTAAGAAGTAGAAGAATGAGATAGAAGAAGATGAGTAACTAACACTACTATCGGGAAAATGGTGTAGATCTGGGTGGGAGTGGGATGGTGAAGTGATGACATGGCTAGAGTTGTGGCTAGAGCCATAGTTGGAAATATTATGAATATAGTGGGTGGGCATTGTTAGGGTACTACGGGGTGGTAAAGTCCTGGGAGTGATGTGGCACGGAGGACTGACAAGTCGGCTAAATGGAAAAGAATGCTCTGGTGATGGGGTACGCTCATCATGCAACATGTTGTGCACCAGGGTTTTGAATGATCTACACTCTTTGATATCATGACCTGGCTGGCGATGGTAGATGTAAAATTGATTCTCATTATAATTGCATGGTTTAGGATGTGAGGGGTCAGTAGGTCGAATCTCGGGTAGGTCAATAAGACCCTGGTGCATGAGATGATGGAACATTTTGGAAAGGGGTGTATGTGGAATAGGCATAGGATAGACGTATGGCTCTGCTGGAGGTGAGCGAGGTCTGGGTGAAAGATGATCTAGTAATGGAGGCATGGGTCTGGGTTTCGGCATGGGTCGAGTCTAGGGTCGGGGAAGGGATCTACATGGTGGTGAGGATGGACGGGTCATGGAAGACTATCGTGGGTGAACGTGGCAATGATAGTGGCTCATCTGCAACTCTAGAGCTTCGATACGGGAGATGAGATGTTGTATCTCATGGTGTGGTGGTGATGGTATTGGGGAAGGGGGGATCGAGATTCCAAGGTGAATGGAATGGCTCGATGCATGGTAGAAAAAGGATAGGGTTATGATGAGGAAGCAACGGAGTGAAATGACTATGGTGATCATAAGATTGGTTGGGGTGGTAAGCCTCGTAGTGGTGAAGGTGGTGTCTTGAGGACCGATGGCATAGGCGATGGCCCTAGGCGGTGACACGAATGAGAAAGAGGGATGTTTGCATGACCAACTTGAGTAGCTTGGGCCATGCAGGCTTGCAAAGCCTGGGCATAGGTAGACTCACCATTGGGAAGGGGAGCGGGTAGAAATGTAGGGCGAGGTTGATGAGGTGTGTATTCCCTATTAGGTGGGTGGTAAGATCCTATGGGATGTTGTGGATGACTTGGAGGTGAATAGTGATGTCTGAGATCATCAGACGGATGGGAGGATGATCCTTGTGCTTGCGGTTGGGTGGATTCCTCTTTATCATCGAAAGAGGACATGGTGATCTGGTTGTCACTAGAGTGTGGTGAATAGGATGAGCCTCATTGGTGAGGGGAATGGTGTCGAGGTGAAGTGTGGTGACCTGAATGGGATGAGTGTGAGGAGCACCTGGTATGAAGGGTGGTTGGTGGTCGGGCGAGATCGGCCGATGTAATGGGTTTTTGCTATGGTTGTAGATGGTCTTGCATGGTGGTAGGTGAGGCCACTGTAGAGCTCTCCTGCTGATGACATGAGTCCTGCAAAAGGAAAAATAAATACCCCGAGCATAAAAATGGTAGAAAGGTGAAATGTACATGTATAGAGAAATAATAAAGTAGAAATAATAGATTCACACGGTGATGTGCTTGATGATTTATTTCTAATACTATGTGACACTCGTGATGGTGATTGTGTTTATGAATCATGCATTGAAAGCATGAAGATGCAAGATGTTGATGGGTTCAGGATCATTAAGGCCTTCAATATTTGCCAAATGATATGCTCCTGAACCATATTTGTGTGTGATAATAAATGGACCCAACCAGTTTGGGGTGAATTTATCACGTTGTTGGTGAGGTTGACTTGTGATTTGTTGGTTCTCCTTGAGAACCAAGTCACCAATATGATATTCATATTGATGTACCTTACTATTGTAGGCATGATGAAGGTGATCTTGATATACTCATGTGTGCTCGATGGCATGGATGCGACGTTCATCGAGGAGTGTTAGTTGATCTAGACGAGCTTGGCGAGCAGTGTCATCATCAATGAAATATTTCATGGATATCCGTAAAGAGGGTATCTCCAGCTCAAGGGGCATGATAGCTTCTACCCCGTAGACAAGTGAAAAAGGTGTTGCCCTAGTGGGAGTATGAATGCTCATATGATAGGCCCACAAGGCTAGGGGTATTTGATTATGCCAGTCTCGGTGAGATTCCGCTATAGTTTTATGGAGAATAGAATAGATGGTTTTGTTAGTGGCTTCTGCCTGGCCATTTCCTTGAGGGTAATATGGGGTCAAAAAGCTATGATGTATGTGAAATCTATTGCACAGGGCTCAGATAGTTTTGTTTTTGAAATATTTCCCATTATCTAAAATAATTTGGGAGGGAATTCCAAAGCGGCATATGATATGCTCCATGATGAATGTTGCAATTTTGGCTCCTGTAGTTTGGACCAGTGGGATGGCTTCGACCCACTTTGTAAAATATTCTGTTGTTGTAATGATAAATTTATGATTGCTAGAGGATGCAGGTGTAATTTTTCCAATTAGATCTAGGCCCCATTGGGAGAAGGGCCACATGGACTGGATTGGTTGAAGTGCTTGGGATGGTAAATGTGTTAAGTTGGCATGTTGTTGGCATTTGATGCAATGTTTGACATACTCATAGTAGTCTTGCTCCATTTTAGGCTAGTAGTAGCCCATACGGAGAATGCGTTTAGTAATCGCCATGCCACTAAAATGGCCACCACAAGTGCCATCATGGGTTTCTTGTACAACCCGTTGTGATTCTTGTGGTTCTAGGCAATGCAAGAGTATACCATCATAGTTATGGTGGTAAAGGATGTCCCCCAACAAGGTGTAGTGGATCACTCTTTGTTTAAAGGTTTGGCATTGGGTGTGAGGGTAAATCACATGGTAGGAAACCTAGTTTGATGTATTCCTTGATCTATGAGAACCATGGGTCATGAGGTTCGATGTTTACCACATATACACCACCATCATCTATGGGAGGTGTGGGTGATATAGCAGATTGTGTAAGTGTATGAATGGATACAGATGTTGTGTTGGACATTGGATTTTGTGGGATAAGGGACCCTAAGGAGGCCATGGTGTCTACAAAATGGTTTGATGAGCACGATGCGGCTTCGAGGTAATACCATTCAAATTGGGATAGGAGTTGTTGGGTGATCTTCTTGTATTGTTGGAGAACTGGGCAATTGCATAGCCAAAGTTCTTGCACTTGATTGACAATCAAAAGTGAATCACCTATGATGTGGAGGCATTTGATGTGCATAGTGTGTGCTTGTTTTAGTCCTAGGATTAGGGCTTCGTACTCTGCATTGTTATTGGTACAAGGAAAATCAAGTTTGAATGAAAATGGGAGTGGTTCTCCTTCAGGTGTAAAGAAAACAATGCCTGCACCCCCAGCGTGGAGACACCTGGACCCATCAAAGAACATGGTGAGGTCAGCCACGAATTTTGGTTCGACGTACTCCTCATCTTCGGTTATGTGAAAGATAGAGTCATCGAGGAGTTGGATGAGTAGGGGTTGATTGTCAGTTATAGGGGCTTCAGCTAGTTGGTCAGCAATGACTTACCCTTTGATAGACTTTTGAGATATGAATTCTAGGTCGAACTCGGTTAGGAGCATAATCCATTTAGCTGTGTGGGAGTTGTGATAACTTTTGTTCATCATATACCGTAGGGGATTGTCTCGGGCTATGACAAAAGTTGTGTGGTTTAACATATAGTGTCTTAGCTTCTGGGTGGCGAATACTACTACTAGGCATAGCTTCTCCATGTACCCGTATCTCATTTCGTAACTAACTAGTGTGTGACTGATGTAGTAGATAGCTTGCTCTTTGTCGAGAGCATTCTTTTGAGCTAGGAGTGTACCTAGCGCAAGCTCTATGGCTGAGATGTATAGAGTCAGTGGTAATTGTGGGTGTGGTGGTGACATGACCGATGGTGATGTGAGGTAAGTTTTGATAGCATCGAATGCGGCTTGATAGTTTTCATCCCATTTAAAGTGTACTCCTTTTTGTAGGAGATGATTGAATGGTTGGCATTTGTCTGATAATTGCGCTATAAATCTATGAATAGAGGTAATCTTGCCCTGTAGGCTGCGTAATTGCTTTAAGGTGGTAGGAGGAGGCATCTCGATGATGGCTTTCACTTTACTAGGATCTACTTCAATGCCTCATTGGGAGACAATGAATCCTAGTATCTTTCTAGATGTAACACCGAACACACACTTTTTTGGATTGAGGCGCACGTTGTGTTCTAGTAGTCGATCAAAAATCTGATGAAGATCTTCGAGATGATCAACACATTTCTTTGATTTGGCTATGAGGTCATCTACATAGTCTTCCACATTTTTGTGCATTAGGTCATGAAAGATGTAGGTCATGGCTCGTTGATAGGTTGCCCCAACATTTTTAAGGCCAAAGGGCATGACCTTGTAGCAAAAAGTCCCCTAGGGTGTTGTGAAGGAAGTTTTGTGTTGATCAGCTGGGTTGATCCTAATTTGATTATATCCAAAAAATCCATCCATGAGGGAAATCATCTCGTGACCTATGATGGAGTCAATGAGGGAATCAATGTTGGGTAAAGGGAAGTTGTCTTTGGGACAAGCTTTGTTTAGGTCATGAAAGTCTATGCAAATGTGAACATCACCGGATGGTTTAGGGATAGGGACCATGTTGGATACCCATTCGGGATAGTCGATGGGTATTATGAAATCAACGTCTAGGAGCTTTTGAAGCTCAGATTTTACTATCAATGTGATAGTTGGATGCATGCATCACAACTTTTGTCTTACTGGTTTGGCATTGGGATCTAGTATAATATTATGCACTACTACGATAGGGTCAAGTCCCAGCATGTCTTTGTAAGACCATGCAAACACTTTTATATACTTGCATAGGAAGTTTGTGAAGGTGATGCGCTCCTCGGGTGAGAGGCTAGCGGCTAATTTGAGGATGTGTGGATTTTTTGGATCATCATCGATGTCTACATCGATCGTGTCCTCGATGAGCATGCGAGATCCATCGTGCAACTATTTAGGGATAGGAATGAGATTGAAGTCATCGATGGCCTCACTGAACTCGAATTCATCATCTATGTAAATGCCCGTGTGATGGACTTGAGGGATTTGGGAAGACGTGGATGAGGAAGGGGTATTTGCTACCCGTAAGATGTGAGGAGAGAGAAGAAAGTCTCCAGGTGTTGGTATGTGTGAGATGTGTGCGAGATCAATAAAGTTTGGGTTTGGGGTATCATCTCGAATCTGCTGGTGGTTGTAATGGAGGGGAGAATGTAAATCTACCTCAACCATGTTAATCGATGTTGTAGGTGAAGTAGGTGGGGTAGAATCCGGTGATGGAGGTTGGATAGGTTGTGCACATCCTAAGAGGCTCAAGGGAGGCCATAGGATGACTGGTGGTGAATGAGGATGAGAGGCTGCTCTCTGTAACTATCTATGTATAGGTAGGAATATAGGCAGGCATATCGGTGGTGGGTCAGGCGGCACCGGGTCTGGCTCTATAGGTGGTGGATCATGTGGGAGTGCATCCGACTCTATTGGTGGTGTAGCCAGAGATAAGGTAGCAAAGTGTTCTGCCAATCTCTGAACATCATAGAACAAGGAGGTATCGAGTGTAGAAGATTCTTGGAAGAAATCATAGGGGATGGTGACGGTTGATGTGGGTGAAGGCGTGTCTTCTAGCATGTCCATGTCAATGTACTCTTCCAAGGTGTGTGTTGGGCATGGAGGAGGATGTAAGGATAGATCTTGGATCTCATATTCTAATGTATAGATGATGGTTGGGTGATAACCTAGACCAGTTTTGTCGGTAGGTGAGCGGACACGAGGGTTAATGGGTGTACGTAGCCCTTGCTCATAATGACCTAACCCAAACCCATGCCAATGAAAGCATTGTAGGTAGCGCAAGGCAAATTGAGGGTTGGCTAGGTGTGTAATTGCATCACCAGAGCTAGATTGTGGTGGTGAAGAAGTTGGTGAGGGGATTGAAGAGTCTACTCCCGCATACACAAAGTTGGTGTGGTTTTCGGGACTTCCTAACTGTATGATGGTTCCAATAGTCAATACCGAGGCTGAGGGATGACCAAAATCTTGGGTAGATTGGATAGGGGTGTCACATACGTGGGCATCATGTACGTTATAGTCTCCTAGGCCATTGTTTGTCATGAATATGGATATGCATGGTGTGGCATGCTCTAGTGATTGGGGTGGCATATCCGAGTCAGATGAGGAAGGAGAAAGTTGGGATTCTCTGATGGTGGTAGTTGAAGGGTGTGAAGGTTCATCCGAGTTGGGTGTTGGTTGTTTGGGTTCATGATGTTTGGTTGTTGTGGCTTGAATAGGTTATTTGTTCTATGTAGGGGATGGCATCGGTGCAGGTGCAGGGATGCATGGAGATGTGAATGTCTTAGGTTTTGGTTGGAAGGGAAGAGGCGGTGTCTATGGTGTAGGAAGGATAGGGGCTTCCATATGCGAGGGTGAAGGAGGTAATGTAGTCGGTTGTGTGATGGGTGGCAATGGTGGTTGCGACACCATGGGTGGAAATTGGAATGGTAGAGGTTGAGAGGATTGTGGAGGCCATGAGAATGGTGGTGGAGAAGGCATAGTATCAGTTTTGGGTCCCCCAGCATATGATGCTAATGGTGCAGATATCGAGGCTTGTGTTGTTGATGAACACTGGGGTGTTGGGGTGGAAATTGGAGAGGATACCGATGCTCCTACTGACTGGTGAGAAGATACAAGGAATAGTTGGGAAGATGAGAATGAAGGCATAGGGGGAAGGTCTACGATGTTACAAAACTTAAAGGGGTCTCCATCGGCTGGGACACAATGAACAAGTCCATTGTGGACATACTTGAGGCAATGATGCAATGTGGATGGGACACACTGCATGTCTCTGATCCAAGGGTGACCAAGGAGAATATTGTATTGCATTTCTCCTTGAATGATGTGGAAGAGGATGGGGATCGTACGGATGCCTACATGAATGGGCAGAACTACGGATCCTACGGTAGGTCTCATGGAACCATCAAAAGCATGTAGGTCTAGGGAAGGTGTGGTGAAATGCATTGGAGGGAGGTGTAGGTGATGTAGGGCTATTATTGATATGATACTGATGGATGAGCCCATGTCAATGAGTACCCACTTGTAGGTAATATCATTGATATTAGCTTGTATGTGGAGGGGAGGGTCGTCTCCTTCACCAATGAGTTCCGTTATCTCATGGTCATGAAAGCTAATTGAAGGTTGAAGGCATCATGGGATGTTCCCTATGAAATTGACAAAAGCATTTGTGTCATGTGTCTCTAAGTCAATGGAATGTAGGATGTCATTCAATGCCTCATGATGGGGTTGAGATTGTTGTAGGAGGTCGAATATGGATAGCCATGTGGGGGCATTGCGTAGTTGATGGGTTAGACTACCATGGATGGTAATCACATTTTGAGGTGGTGGTGGTATGATGTTAGGCCTTTGGGGTGTTTGTGGGGATGTAAACTAGATAGGGGAGAAACAATAGGTGTTGTCTAGGGTGACGGGTACCATTGGTTTCTCGTAGTAAGGTTGATCATGCCTACTACTCCATGTGATGGAGGATCATGCTGGACATTGTTGACTTGGTGAGGGGGCATTGGAGGATTGTTTGGAGGTCTAGGGGGATTGGGTCCTCTGTGATCTGGTAGAGGGTTTTGGAAAATTCCTAGGTTTTGGTTCTACGGGGCTAAAGGGTTTGCTACCTGAATAATGCCCCTATCGATTAGGTCTTGAACTTGCCCCTGAAAGGAGTGACATGAATCGATATTATGGCCATGCTGCCTATGAAAGGGATAAAAGAACTGCTCATTGTAGTCATGATATTTAGGTGCATTTGGATCCAATGGGTGGATGTCGGGTAGAACAAGATGGTTACCCTCGTACAATCTATGGAATAGGGTTGGTAATGGTTCAGATAAGGGTGTAAAGTTGTATGGTGGACCCTATGGGTGCATGCCATGGTATTGTTGTGGTCGAGGTGGGGCAGGCGCATTAGCTTGGAGTGCTTGTGGTTATGGTGTATAGGGAGTCGGTACTAGTGCTAGGGTAGCAGTTGCGACTTGGTTGGTTTGTTGTGGTCATGGGTAAGGTTGATTCGGTGTGGGTCTATTGAAGCGAAAGTTGGAGTTATAGTTGGTTTTAGCTCTCAACTTAATCTTCCTAGATTGCACCTTAATATCTTTGATCACTTTTGCTTGTGATATAGCATCTTCAAAAGTATGACTTTGGTGAAGTTGGAGGGATGTGGAAATGTGTTTGTGGTAGCTCTTGGAAAAGAGTGTCACAAGCTCCGAGGTGGGGAGGCTATGGGTAAGATCATGAATAATCACTCTCCATATGGCAACAAACTCAGTGATGGGTTCATCGTCCACCTGTCGTAAGGCGTAGACATCAAAAAATGTGGTCTTTTTCTTGATGTTGATGGAAAAGTGCTCTAAGAAGGAATTGGCTAGTTGTTCAAAGGTGTACAGGCTATGGCATGGTAACATGTTGTACCAATCCAATGCTGGCCCAGTGAGGGATAGGGAGAAGGTACGCAACATAAGAGGGTTACTACTATGAAGTTGGTAATAGGACGAGCGGTAGTTGCTCACATGTTCTCTGGGATCTTCCTTACCTCTATACTTGTCAAATTTTGGTATTTCGAAGTGATAGGGATAAGGAGGGATAGGGACTGATGGATGTACTAGCTCATTGCATAGTTCATCATAGCAAGGCTTTTGTGGCCCATAGCTAGAGGTGCATAGGTTCAACATTTTGACTTCATCTCACAAGAGTTGAAGTTTGGGTGTCATAGGAGTTGAAGGTTGGGCTATGATAGGCTGACCTTGTGGATGTGGTGGGTATTGGTATTGTTGTTCTTCATAATACTATGGGGAATATTGTTGTGCCTGATCATGATAAGGTGGGTACTGGGCGACATGTGTTGTCATGTCTATAGGCACACTAGGTTGTGGGGTAGGCATCTATTGAGGATAATAATACTGTGATTGAGCAACATGCGGTTGTGGCATGGGTACTTGTTGGTTTGGAGCCTATTGTACTGGTTGGACCATGGGTGGTGATGACCAAACTAGAGGAGGCGTAAAGAAGCTAGGTGTAGCTGGTGGTGGTGTAGGTGTCGGTGCTACTGGTGCTAGGGGTGGTCGAGATGAGGTATCAAAATATGGGATCTATCTCTGCCCTGGAGGGTAGGAAGTAGGGAAGCTAAACTATGTGGAATAATTTGGTTGAGTAGGTGCATAAGTTGCTGGTGTCGGTCCATAGGTAGGATGGATATGGGTAGTGGGAGCCTAAAAAGGCATAGGTGGTGGTATCCTAAAGGTCATCGTAGGCAAAGGTGGCTCCAAGGGTTGGGCATCATGCACTCTGGATACCTAGGAGATAGGCGAGAATGCTGCTAAAAAGGTGGGATAAGCTACCGAGGTAGGAGCTTGGGTTGAGGGGAAAGTGTAAGTGTATACTCCCACTTGGGTTTGCATCTCTTGCTCCTGAAGAGGCTGTTGGGAGGTACCCTCAGATATGGTGAAGAATGGCTCTTGGGAAGAGGATGGTTGGTACTCTTGTGAGGAGTACGGGTGTGAGGTTTGAGGGAATGCTTGTGGTTCCTACTGGGTAGGGATCTATTGTGCAGTTTGGAAGGATGGATTCTGGCTTCCTATAGTGGATGAGGATGGGTCCGACACCATTCCTATGGTAGGGGCGAATGATGCGACCTCAGGATGGGTACGGTTTAGAAGGGAGGAATCATTCTCAAATAGGGATTGAGATAGATTCTAGAAAAAGGGGTGTGCAAAGGTGGGTGATGTAGGCATGACCTCCTCATCTATGGTGAAGGCTGGAGGAGATTGTCCTAGTGCTGTGTAGATTACATGGTCATAGAATGTGGTCGAGGGATTAGGTGAGGATGGGGCTGCAAAGAGCGGGTAATCCTCTATGAGTGAAGTAGCAAGAATTTCACTCAAAGTTGACATCTTCTCATGAGGCATCATGTGTGTGAATTGTGCATCGGATTCTATGCATGAATCAGATGTGTCTATAATCCTCTCCTTCATGATCGAAGGAGTAAGAGTGGACTGACTAGAGGAAGGGGGAGGCCATTCCTCCATAGAGCATGATTTCTCATGCGCTCTACTATGGGTGACCACAGGCATAGTAGCATGTGTCAAAGGGGTTTTTAAGAATAAACCCTGTGTGATGTAGACTCAACTGTGTCTACTGTGAGTGTGAAGTAAGTGACATGTTGTGTGTAGCAAAACAATATATAGTGTGGTGTGTTGAGACCGGTCTGTGATCATGCAAACAATGGTAGACCGGAATCAATTCTAAATGCTAAGAAAATAAAAGTGTTATGTTCATTTTGTGTGTTATAATGTTGATACTCCCTATGTAGAATCATGGGTAATGGAGTGAATACTCTAGAAAATTAGGAATGTCATCAATAACAAACCTCCTGCAACACCCAAAGATGCACAGGATAGAATGGTACCACAACGTGCGAATGGTGACCTGTATGGAAGGTGCAGTAAAATGGTATCCTAAAGGGGTGGAACTCACTATGCTAAAGTGAGTCCACTAATATCCTCTCATGAGAAGAGGTGGCACTGTCTGAGACCTGCTACCGGCATACCCATGCTTTCGCTTCACCCTCGGGTGGGCTTAGTCAAGAATGACAGTTACCAATTCCACAAATTATACAAGCCTTGTGGATGAAGGCGCTAATCCTATCCCACTCTACAGGTAACCACTGGTGATGAAATCCAGGGCCCAATCACAAAAGTGGGGGATTTTCCGGTGATGAAATCTAGAAAACCACTCCTGTGGGGCTACTAGGTGTCTAGGGGGTGAGCTGATGGAGAGTGAAACTCGATCCACACCAGTCTCGAGCGATGGATTGGGGATGAAGTCCAATCTCACCACTTGTTTAAGGTACCACGTGAGTGTGTGTGGGTTTGTGTTTTGCTAATGATGTTTACAAGATAAGAAACTAACTAGTTGCCTTTTCAAAAGAAAACTAATCCTAATGCCTTTTCGAAAGCAAATGATTAGATAGCTTACAATATTTGTAAAGAAATGATCTAGCCTAAATGCCTTTGTGAAGCAAACTAATCTACTTTGCAAAACATAGAAACATGCAATCCAAATGTGTGTGGAGTAAAGGGGATTATGAAACCCTAACTTGAACTTTCAGAATGTAAAATTCTTTCAGAAATGTAAGAGGGGATTAGAAACCCTGATTTCACTTTGGAATGTAAAGTTCCTTTTAGCAATGGAAGCTATGAACGAAGGAAGAACAACTTAGGCTTATGCCATATGTAAAAACAAAAGACAAATGCAAATTTATTTGAGAAATAAATTTTATACACTTGTTGGAAAGTTGCAGGTCCTAAAAATTTTAGAAACCCTAATTCTTTAACTACTTTGTAATGAACCCAAAACTAGGCCTAGTAATGGTCATTCAACTAATCAATGCATTTATACTTCCAAAAATTTGCAACAGAGGTAGAAAAAATGAAAATACCTACATTCTGATGCTAAGGGGGGTTTTCTTGGCCCCTGAAAATATCACCCCAACTGATTTGGGGGTTTTTGAGGTGTCTGTGCTCAAATCATGACCCGGGTCATGAATTTGACCTAAATCATAGGGTGGGTCATGAATCAGGTTCAGAGGCTTCAAATCAGAGATCTGATGGCCTAGGATGATTCCTAGGGCTTTGGAGGCTTCAGTGAAACATATTTTTGGTACCTACAAGACACAAAAATAGAGGATAATGTCAGATTTATAAGAAAAATGAATCTAGCACTATCCGTTGTGGGGGTCCCACCGGGCGTGCTAGAATGAAATGACCAGAAGTTGACATTTGATCTAACAACAAGTAATAACACAAGTCATTCAGAAACATATGCTTTATTCATTATCAATTTTGTATAGGTTACAAATAGGGAGAGTTTCCCCTTTTCTTTTCATGAATAAGCAATATAGGCCTGATGCCTCCTTCTGATGTCCCTCAGTGTAGGTGGGCTTCTTTGTATGCGGGCCACCACTGGGTTGCTATTTTTTGGTGTTCCTTTCCTTCAAATCTATTGAATAACCTAAAAGAAACTTGCAAGAAAGGGTCAATACGTTGGGGGGCTTGCCTTAGTCAGGCCCCATATTTAGGAAGATGAAATGACTATAAAATTGTAACATAAATCACAATAAAATATGTAGAAGGTAATAATATGCTAAAATAGAGCTTACCTCCCAAATTTGGGGTGATTTGGGGCTTGCAGATGCACTTCATGACCCGGGTCACTAATTGGGGCTGGATTCGTAGGGCAGGCTACGAATTGAGTTGTGATGCTCTTCTGGTAAAATCTCTTCGGTAGATCGATCCTAAGGTAGTTGGGGTGCCTCTGTATGCTATCAGAATCCATCTGTATGCATCGGTAATGGACTGTGTGCTATTGGCTTTCCATTTCTGTAGAGTAACTGTACTTTGTTGAATATGGGAATCAGACTTAATTAGGGGTTTGGGACCCATTATTTATAGGCAAATGCAAGGTGCAGGGGGGTTAGATAGACTAAACCTAGGTTTGATTCTGACTAGGGTTAGGTTAAGAAATGCTATGTGGCAACATCTCATTCTAAGTAGGAAATATCCTATCCTCACACATGTGTGAGGAAGGATTAGTGCTAATCCTAATTAGGCCTTAAGCATGTTTAGGGGAGGATTAAAAGAAAACCCTAGGAAACCCTAAATTGGCACATGTGGGAGGATTTGATTAACACTAATTATGAATTAAGAGTTAATTAATCCAATTTTGCCCTAAAAAGGGGCTTAAGTGAAGTCAACATTAAATTAGAATTTGATAATTGACTTTTAATTGATTTTGCCAATTAATACCCTATGGGGGTGTCAATTGAGTGTAAATGGGCTATGCATCACCTCGGGTTGTCGTATGAAGGTATCTCGATGCATAAGATGTGGTTTTGAGGGCTTATTAGGGTTTTGGACCTGAAAGCCATTTGTGGAAGTCTACACGTTACTATGGTGAACTTATGGAAGTCTACGCATGTCTACGCATGTCTACACATGTCTACGCATGACTACAATAGTCTACAATAGCCTAGGGATGTCTGGAATCACCTATAGATATGCAAAAATAGCAATGTGTGACTTTTGGGTGTCTACAATAACAAAATAAGAAACCTCATTCAAGATTCATACAACTATATAAGGTACTCTTCATTGTACAAGACTAGCACTTGGACCTTCTTATTTCGTGTCATCCACCACAACCATGCTACTATGCACCTTCTTCATGGAAATTTTCCTTCATCTTCTTTACCATTTTTTCACTTCAACTTCCAATCACTCTTTACACCTCATCCCATGCCACAACCCTCAAAGCCATCTTCTAGGTAAGGGTCAGGTAGTTAAGCGGTATTTTTTTTCCTTCTTTATTAGCTTATCCAACTTCTAACTAAATAAAAGTATGTAATCTAAAAAAAGTTATATTATGTATTATAAGAAGCCTAAGTGACTAGGTCAATCTTCCTTACACAAAGGTAAGTATATATATTTGTATAGGGGAATTATCCCCTTCCCCACCTCTTTAAATGTTTACTCCAAATTAGGGAAACTTGGAAGGTCTTGGGATTGGAACCGTCAACCTCAAGTTGGCAAACACTCAGGCAAAAAATATGTATGTATATACCTTACCAAGATATAAGGATCTTCAATTATTGTAAATTTGGTTTTTACATAAATATTTTCATATAATTTTAATTTATAAGCTTCTTATTTTACCATGGTATAAGACTTCCATAAGACATGACTTGACCTACATTATATTTTATTTTAACACCTTTCAAGTAACAACTAATAATATTTACCTTGATAACACAAAGTCTCATGGTATTAGATAGTCTTACTCTTCCCTCCTTGTGATCCACACTTGTAATTACATTTTTTATTTGGCTTCTAACATTAGGTAAAATATATATCATTTTTATATAATCATTTATGCCCAAAACATTAAATCATCATAATTCATAATTATATACATCGAGTCATATCAAATTCAATCAAGACTTTTAATTTTTATAACATCATTTAATGATTCATATTTAATCTATTTAATCAAGATTTAATACAATAGATGTATTTGCTTGAAAAGGAAATAAATTTTAGCATTGTTTAGTCGTTAGGTTCTCTTCATAAATCACATTCATTTAATAGATGTATCTCTTCAAAAGGAAATAAATTTTAGCATAGTTTAGTCATTAGGTCCTCTTCATAAATCACATTTATTTATTTTTAATGCATCAAAACATCTTAATCATAATCATGCTAATATTAATCATCGACTATTTTAAGTTTCATGAAGAGGTTTTGAATTGAAAATCATTAACTTATATTAATAATGACCAGAGTTTACAAAGACAAGCCCGAGGGCGAGAAACAAATACAACTACAAAATACTAAAAGATACAATTGCCACTAAGGACAAAACGTGGCCATAAGACAACAACAAATATAGAATACAAAATATTACAGCCTTTTTCTACATGATATGTGATAACATCTGATAAAGAAGATTGTGCCATGATAAAAAGATCCCCAAAATCTACAACATCTACCATCAATAGAGAGAAGCATCTGCAAAACATAGTATTAGGCATGTGATATAATCATATTATACATGTATATAAATTGATTTAAATAGTATTGGAGCATAAGCACCTGCTGGTAACCATCCATATTGTGGTGACGTTCTTGCAACCGAGGAAAGAAGACATCGTCTTTGGCTCTGAATTTGGATTTGAAACCAATAAGCACACGAGCCACCTGAAGCAACACCTTAAATTTTGTGAGTCTCCTCAGAGACTCAGTAAGGACCCTCTGAACCTTCTGAAATAATTCCTCATTTCTAGCTAACCATATAAACCATAAAATCTCCATAGAAATGAGCAGCCAAAACATGTTATAACAGTGATGCATTTGAGGAATAAAACCAGAAATAATAAGTTGTTTAAAGCATGCATTTTTATCATTCCACCCATGCATATCATATAAGAAAAGACCCCATATTTCCTTAGCATATAAGCAGTCAAAAAAGACATGATCAAAGGTGTCAGGAACTCGACATAGAGAGCAAGTAATAAATGTTTTAGGATCCTTGTTAAGAGATAATTTCTGCAACAAAAACAACCAACGAAAATAGGCCTTCTTAGGCTCTAAAGGGCTGGACCAAATGTGCTGAAAGATAAGTTGTCCCTGCTTATCAGAAAGATCCAACTACCAACAACCATTAACATGTTTTACTATATCAGAAGTATCACAAAGAAGATTATATAATATTTTGGGTTTAATGTCTCTAAAATTAGAACCATCTGTCCATTTGCATGAATCATAAAACTGATTATCATCATCAATAAGAATATGATTTTGAAATGCCATGAACGAATTTCTCAATAAGGAATACGTCCGCCAGTGTGACTGAGGAAGATCGTATTTCATACGGAGAAACTCCCATGACACCAAAGAATCATTATCCATAATATTTTCAAAAGTATTTATGCCTTTAGAAGCCCACTTTTTAGCAGAACAACCTTGAATAAGAGCCAAAGGCTTCCCATTATGCATAAGGTTCCACCAAACAAAACCTTTAAGAGAAAGTAAATTAGTAACATTACCAACAACTTTACCAATTATTACTTTACCTCTAACCAATTCCCAGGCTTTCCATATACTACCGAAAATTGCATTAAGTTATGCATTACATATATCCATTTGAAATGATACTTGTCTGTATGTGTAAACACGTTTAAAAAGAACGATTTCAACATAGTTATATAGATTTGTTGGATATATATATATATATATATATATAACATGGGTTTCCTCCTTGAAAGTTGAGGAATTTAACTAGCTGAGCTCATGCATTTTGATTTTTGTTATAATGTATGTTAGAAAATATAATATTATAAATTTAAAAACAATAAATGACATATATAAATAAAATTTTACATCAAATATAATTAGCTCAACTATTTATATTCCTCAAATTTCAAGGAGGAGACCTAGGTTTGAATCTTGCCAAGTGATACATGCATAATTGTCAAATTGTTGTAATACCAATACATAGTCATGATGTAATAAGGGTGGGGGCATTTCAATCTCATATAACAAATTTATAAAATAATTATAAATTTTACTATAAATCATAAATTATTTTGAGTGCTTATGACCTTTGTTTTACTTTTGAGAGACCATGTTCCATACTCGAGATATCAACCATACATGAAATATAGTAAAATGTTAATAGGTGTTTTGTCTTCAAAATTCAAAATGGGTTTTCCTGATCTAAAAAATCAATTTATTATATCTTATAAATATATTTTAATATACACATATAATTTTTTATTTTTAAATTTGTAATTTAGAAACAAAATATAAAAGCTTAATTTGAATGGAAGTCTTCCATAATTCTTAAAATATATAATTTACTACATTGTTAGTTTTCAAATACATGTTTTTCCAAACTTAGAATGCATGAAACATCATTTTTTTATAAAAATATTTGTTTTAATTATAAGCCATATCAATTTAAGGATATTGGATAATATCAAATTTACATACTATTTAATTTAAATAAAATATTTTAAACATCATGTCATGGAGATTACATGTTGAAGGACATCTACTAATGGGAGCTACGTGTTGACGTATGTGGTGGTTAATATTCACTTGAGGGTATGATCAATTTTTGTATTATATTCTTTGTATAAGCCCTTTGGGCCCTTATACATTTTGGATAGGTTAATATTTTTTACTATTTTATTATTTAACCTAAAGGTTGATTCTTTATCTTGATTTGAAAGTCTCTAGTACTTAGGTATAAATACCCCTTCACACAAGCCATGTTCTTATCAGTTGAAGTGTAATTCTATTTTCTTTAGTAAAATATTTTGGTGTCCATGGACACCCTTTTATATCATGTGTTCCTTTTTATGAGTTATTTCTACATATCTAGGTAATATGTTGATACCATTCATTTATGAAAACTTATAAAATCTAACATGGTATTAAAGTGTGTGTAAATATACATTACTCAAGTACTTGTCCTTGGCAATTCAAATTCTATGACATTCATAAGGGTAGAATTATTTAGGGGTAGCTCGAAGAAATTTATGTTTTCAATAGTTTATAAAAAAAGGTTTTTGTGTTACTGGATAATGAGGAAGTCATTAGTTTTATAAATTTGCTCCAAGAGAAATACTCACTAATAGGTTCCTATGTCCTCTCTCAATACTCAACCCAATTTTTTATTGTGTTTTGACCAAATAGATGCCCTAGTTTTAGGATTGCATTTTTTGAGGTTTCTTGAAAACATCATTTGTCTTCTATAGATTTTTTGAAAATTTTTATTTCTTTTTCTCTTTTGAAATTTTTATATAGTAGCAACATAGATGAGAGGAATTCTACATGACCATATAAGAAGAAGAAAAGAAGAGGCTTAACACTTTTTGATAACCCATGCCTCCAAAGTCATTGTATGGAAAAATCCTCCAAGCCACTTGAAAACATTGCTAAAATGGTCCAGTAAGTTTTTGCCAAATTGACATGAGAGAATACATTAATTAGTTGCATTTGACAATAATGTTCCATAGGGTAAACTATAATAAATACAAACAAATAATTAGTATTTTTATATTCTTTGTGAAATTTTTGAGGGATCCTAGTTCAACACCTTTCCCATTTTGTCTCTAGTTATTTGTTTTCTTGCATAAAAAATTCTCTCCTTCCATTCAATTTTTAAAATTTTGAATTTCAAAATTTGAAATATTCTAACATATATTGCAAAGAGAAAAAGAGGGTACACACATGCATTATGATGATGCAATGTTGATTCCATAGGCATGTAAAATATGGAGGTTTGATCGAGTGTTTAACATGCAAAGTAGCATGGTGAAGGGGAAGGCCCTCTTTAAGTAGGAGAATTGATGTCATTATGTTTTATTGGCACCCAAGGCAAAGTGGCTAGAGGAGCCTCCCCTAGTCCTTGGCACCTTGGAGGTCTAAGGTTTGAATATCATACCCCCAAACTATTTGGTGAGAATAATGATTCACCTCTTTGATTGATGATGCAACAACTATTATGTAGCATTCTGTGATAATATAGCACCCTTTGATGATATAGAATTATATGATGATATGTCACCTATTGATGATATCACCCCTTTTAGCACCACACTTGTTGATTGGCATCCTGTGATTACATGATACCTTAAAACAATAAGATAATTCATGATGCTATGACATTGGATGATGTTGTATCAACTAAAAATAACATGATAGTTGGTGATGTGGCACATAGAGTGGGTTACATGATTATGTCACACCTAATGACATAGCAGATGATGTGGTAATCACTAACATGACATGCAATGATGTGGTAGATGTTGATATGATAAGGACCAACATGATAAAGGTAAATGTGGTAGGTAGGGCATCACATGATAAGCATAAATACAAGTTTGAGCAAATATATATTAACAAATTGTCAAACTAGTACTCACACAATTAGCAAGAAAATTGGCAAGTTAATTACAGCATG
Organism: Wollemia nobilis; assembly: GCA_028583015.1. NCBI lineage: Eukaryota > Viridiplantae > Streptophyta > Pinopsida > Araucariales > Araucariaceae > Wollemia > Wollemia nobilis. The sequence continues at coordinate 366,790 of JAQPPZ010002410.1, read as the reverse complement.
ATAAGTGTCATAAACCCAGGTGTTGTAGGTGAGTTGGAGAGGAGAGGGCAATCCTCCAAGGGAGGTCCCAGGTTCGAATCTCCACCCTACCAAAAAGCTGAATTGGGTACCCAAAATCCAATTGATAATGTTGGTACGGGTAGGGTCGGGTGTGACCCCCGGGTGACTTTGACGGTGTAGAATCCCCTATTCGTGGTCTCTTAGACCAAGGCGGCACTGCAAGGGGTTTTTTGCTTTAAAAAAAAAATAAAGTGTCATAACCTAGTTAATAGGTTTTAGGGTGAATCAATGCACAACAAGTGGCATGATCTACTTTGTTAGTATATTATCTAGTGGCTTGCATAGTTAGCATACAATTGGCACCCCTTTGCATAAAACAATAACACATGGTGTCTTATTATTTATTGTTTCTCTATCTAGTAAGAGTCTAGTTGGAACCCTTTACCCATTACCATAGTGACATGTTGCAAACTCCCATTCACTATAGAACTGAATTAATTTTGAAATATTTCAAGGGTTTTAGAGGTATTTTGTGTTATTTTAGGGATAAACTTTTGGGAGCCATATATTTTCTATATGGAAGCATTTTGATCCCTTTTTTTCAAATCATATATATTTTTAGATATCTACATTGATATGTCATTCTAGTCACAACTACATGTGAAATTTTGTATTTGCATAGGAAAGTTATGAATCAACGTGTGCCCTTGTTGAATGGTCTAAATTATACTTGGAAAGTCAATATTTAAGCTTTGCTTTGAAGCAACGGGTTGCTCAAATATATGAATGAGAAACCTCTAGAGACTAATTCTAAAGAAATAAAGTAGGTGTTTAGGAAAATACGAGTCTCTTCTTTTAATTGTTCTTCATGTTAGAAAAATCTATGACACTCATGTTAGTAAAATTACAGATCCCAAGGAGTTACTTGAAAAAATTTAGGGGCTATATGATCACATTGATTCCACACAAATCAATAGATTAGTGGAAGAGCTTGGTACCTTAACTATGGATTATTTTAATACCATTGATGACTATATTAGTCAATTCAAGTAGTTGGAAGATGAATTATGCATTGCTATAGGAATTCCAAAGGAGAAGGAAAAGTAATTTTATGATGGAAATAAAAACATTAAGTTTTTCAACATTATGTTTAATGAGGCAATTGTTGTATTTGATATGATATGTGTCTATTTTGTATATTATTTTCCTCCTTTGATTTATGAAGTATTCAAGTACCTTCTTCACCATCAAGCTCAAATTCAACAATACAAATTTTTTCCTCTCACCATCTAGGCTCATGTAAAAGAAGTGATCAATATTGAGACTTGAAATAAACCAAAGGTGAGAAGAAAACTAAGAATACCTTAAAAAATCCAACTTATACGTTTTGCAAGGAAGAATAAAAATGATAATTTTGTTAGGTATGGATCAAGAAGCTTGGGAAAGTAACCAAAAAGGGGAGTATTAATGCTACTCTCTTATATGCTTAGTGAAATTATGATCATAATGGTGAAACCTCACAAGAACATGTAGCTATTCATTCAACATATTGGACATCCACTTTTTTTATTACTAGATTATTGATTCATAGGGCTACTAGACACATGATCAAACATAAAGATATTTCGCATATTATCGTACATAATATTCTAGAGTGTGTTGAGTTGTAAGCTTACTATAGTGGTAAGGGCTTTGGCTTCTATTTGAGAGGTCCAAGGTTCAAACCCCACTCAGTATGAGGGAACCACGACCCCTCATAAAAACATATGTAAACTCAATGAAAAAATATTTTAGAGCGTGTCATAATTAGGGATTATTCCTCATTATAAGTAGATAGATATAGCAAACTTTGTATTGGTTCTTCCTCATTTGATGATGTTCTTCATGTTCCTAGTATAGGACCCAATATTTTATCTATATATTACATCATCCATATGAACAAGAAGGTGGAATTTTGGCCCAATCAATGGATGATCATGGATATATTGCATCATCCATAGTTACCTCCAAGTATTATAATGAGTCAGATCAAATATATAAGTTGGTCAAGATATTAAATCCTAATTCCTCCTCTAAAAAGATATTTGGAGGCTATGGTGGCATAGGTAGATGATGTTAATCAGTTATGGCATTATATACTTGGTCATCTTGGCTACACATTAGTTAATTATTGGGTATTCTCTTATTAGTGGTGTGTGTGAGAGGTGTGTAGGGGAAGCATCATAAATATTTTTTTCTAAAAGGGACAACTACACATGCCACATGATCCTTGGATCTCATTTATAGTGATAATTATGGACCCCTAGGTACACCCTCTCTCTCCAAGGAAAAATACTTTTGATTTTTCATTATTGATTTATCCCAATATGTTTGGTTGTATACTATTTGTACCAAAGATGAGGATTTTAGAAAGTTCAAGAAATTTCCAGCATAAGTGGACAATTAGTTTGAGCAAAATATTAAGCATCTAATAATATATGGATGAGGTGAGTATGTCATCAATGCTTTTTTAAATTTCTTGTCTCTCCATATAATCACCTTTTATAGGACTATTCATTATACTCTAGAGTAGAATAGGGTGGATGAGTTAAGGAATGTAATAGACACCCCTGTTTGCTGCTCTGAAATAATTGAGGGTTTTTTCTTTGTTTCCGTTTTTGTAATGTCTGATTTTTTTTTTGTGTTTTTTCTGATGTTTTGCTGATAGGTATTATATGCAATTGTTTTGGGGTTTTTGTGCTTTATAATGTGTGAACATATGCATAAAGAAAAACTCTAAATTGCATAAACATAAACTGGAATGAAACAAACTGAAACCCAACACCAAACAACATTATTTTATTCAAATTTCTGACCTGGAAATGCAAGTACAGGTCTGATACAAAATTCTGGAAATAAACCATACACAGCTGAACACACCAAAATGCTCATAACTTCATCAAACGGGCTCCGAATGACATGCCGTAAAATGCAACAATCTTGTACAAGCTAGGCGCCAATGTCTGGACAGCAAACACACCCGAAAGTTGACTGAATTTATTGCACACTTCCCAAGGTAATGGTATAGCCTGTTGGAAAGGGTACGACCAGCAAAATAAATTCACTCCAGCTCCAAACCCTCATCAAAATGCCTCCATTCTCATCGCCCAAACTTGGAAAACATATGCTAGGAAACCCAAAATGAGAAACTTCCCGGATTAAGAGATAAATGCTTTACACGTTCTCCAATGCACTCCTAAATGGTATGGCCAGCTCCAAGAACCCTCAAATCACACCACAAAACACTAAACTGAAGCACACCCAGATGAAAATGACCAAAAACTAGAAGACCCAGAAGATCTCCTCAAACACCCACTGAAGTTGCCGAAATCACAAACCCTACCGCTGCAAATCAAGCTCAAATCTGTGTCCCCTGAAGTAGAAACACCCAGAACTGACTAGGGAGGACCTTTAACCCCCGAAACCAGTGATACCAATGGAGGTTTTCGTCTCCAAAAGCCAAAGTCTGCAATTGCTGAAGCAAATTTGACAGAGTTATGTTATGTTGCCGCAGAAAGAAGATGATGCAAATGAGCTCCAAAACTCCAATATAAACCCCATGCCTCATTTTTAGGTTTTTTGGCTCCAAACACATTTCAAAATAATATTATTTTATTGCCTTAAGAACTCCTACGTCCCCCCTTGGGATGTGCATCCACCCCCTTGGCCTAGTAGGACAACGTTGTTTTAAAAAAAACATAAAGTTACTTTTTTTATTTATATCATTTGGCCCTTTTTAATTAAAAAGTAACTTTAATAACTTCCAAATATTTCGCCCAACCTTAGCAACTGAATAAATTCATCAAATAAGGCAACCTGAACACTGCAAATGTGGAATGAAGCAGACCAAAGCTGACACTGCCAAAATTAGCAGTTACTATAAATAGTAACTCCATCAGAATCACCCAACAGAGCCCTCGGAAGGACTCAGAACTCCTTAGCACTACTCTGAACAAAAACCCATAAAATTCATCACCACTGAACGTCTCAGCTCCGACTTACTAAAAATAGTAAGTGGTGGAAGAAAGCTCCGAATCGCCTCTAGAAAGAGGCAGAGGAGAGCTGGTGAAGCACTGATCGCCAGGGAACAACCCACTTAGGGTTCCCAAACATCCCTATTTAGCCTATGGGAACCCAGGAATAGGCTAAATCACCACTGAACTGACTGACTACTCTGGAAAGGGGACATTACAATCCGCCCTTCCCAAAGATTGCTTGTCCTCAAGCAATACTCAAATATACCCCAGTCAACTGTCTGCTCCTGGCTGAGGTCACATAAAATACCTGGATCCCATAACAGCCTCAGAAAGAAACCATCACGCTGACGTTGCGCCACTCTGATCACAACAGTAAATCCACTGTGCTCAGACTGCACATACTGCTCCTGCAACTCAGTAATAAGCTCATCCTCAAAATCTGAACTGGTATGCCTATAAGAACTAAGCTCTGTGTCATGAGACAACTCATGCAGAAGTAACTCAGCATGGTCTACTCCTGCACTCTCACTGATCAAAATGAAACTGAGCACCTGAGAAAACATTACACTCAACAAAGAAGCAGGATACCCAGTAAATCTCACCATAGAGGCCCAACCAAAATGCAGACCAATCTCTATCAAGTAACTGGCAAGGTTGTGGACAACAAAGGTAGATCTGTAAATAATCATCCTGGGAATGCATCTGCCATCAGAATCGGAAAAATCCACACTGATACTCCATCTCCATGAGTCAAAATGATCATCCCAAGAGTACCAGTACTCCCACTCAGCAATAATCATGAGAGTATCATCAAGAAATACATCAATCATCAGCATGAAATGATAGCCAACACCTACTCGGGATGCCCATAAATCCATCCAATAATGGATCATATTAGTTGCAATTCTTGTTGACCTCATGTTATACCAAAAATTAACCCCTCCAATAAGCTGAATGGTCTGAAAATGAAGTAATATACCGCTGTCCATGACTGAAATCATCATCTCATAAACTGATTTTTGATAAATCAGCATACCACAAAGAGTACATTTACCAAAAATCTGAAGCATGACAGCCAAAATACAAATACTAAACACATCCCAAGCTGAAATTACCTCCCAATTAATCAACAAATCTGCAATTCTCCAGTCTTGGCTCAGGATCTCTCTCCAATCCACTTGTATGAACACAAATAGATTCATAACATGGCTGCTCAAGGAGTGAACAGCAGCATACCTTTCATTCTTTTGGTCAACCAACTCCCAAGGCATGCACCAACCATCGTCCTCGATGCCCAGAAACACAAACATGCGATCCTGGGTGTGGAAACTCAACTCCCATGTGGCTCTATCATGCTGAGGTAGCTTTGTACTAATCATCAAAGGGACCTCACCAAAAGCGGATCTAGTGATAACCAAAGACCCAACGCTAGGTTCCTCCACCTCAACAACTCCCATAGAACCATAGAACTCCTCTACTTGAGGTGTACCACCAATACCAAACTCCATGCCAAAGAGCTCTGCAGGATCATAAACTGACATAGAAGGTGAATCAACACAAGGGTTGTCATCAATCATCTCAAAAGGAATGTTATGATATGAAAGCTCTGCATCCATGCTATGAAGCTCACTGCCTACACATCCATCCTCAAGCTCATGCGGATGTGGGCAACTTGGCTCCAAATGAAAATCCTTATGGAGCTCCTCAATGCCTTCAATCAATTGCTTGATCTCCATGTATCTTGCATCTGATTCTTGTTTCTTATTCATGGCTGCCATAGTTGATTGATTTTCAGCTTGCAAAAGAGAGTGGTGAGTTAGGCTAAGCTCAAGGCATAGCTCATCAATTTCTTTCTCCTTCTCTTGGTATGTGTTCAAGGTGTCTTCTGCAAACTTAACAGCCATATCTCTATCAGCAAGCAAGAGTAAAAAATCTGATTTGATTACCTGTAGAGCCTCTCTGATGGTGTGCAGATCGGAAAGAGTGACACCTCCTCCTTGTTTCCTCTTCCCTTTCTTTGAACCTTCCAGTAAAGATCCTCAATGTAACTGTGTGTGCTATCAAGACGCGATAAGGCTGCCACAACTTGGTCTTCAGTGACTCTCATCTGGCTCTGCAAATGGTGTAGCTCACTATGCCTGTAATCATAATCAACCTCATGCAAAAATAAATCTGATTTATTTTCGAGATTCGCCTTCTCGAAATCAGCTACCTCATTGCCATCCTTTTTGCACGAATCCTGATAAGAAGTTGGAACATTATTGCAGTCAAAAAGAAATTCATACCGCACAGGTTCTTCTTTGTATTCAGGTGTCAACACACCCGGATCCCATGGTACTAAGAGCTGATCACTTAATTTTGTCCCAACGTGCTCTTTTGGCTCCTCATGCGTGACTGTCTTTGTACGTAATTCACTCTGCAAGTCACCAAAGAAAATGAAACTATTCGGCATATTCACCTTAATAGGTTCAGTTTGGCAACTAAACCCACAACCGCCAACATGCACTAAATCTGAAAATGCATCATAATCAGCAATAAACCCATCATACACTGAATCATCATGGCTGTCCAAATCTTTGTCATGCTCCGAAATATCATGAGTGTACTCATCGGAAAGGGCTGCTATGAAACCTGTAACTTTGTCATCATGTCCTTTCTTTGCAATGGCGTTAGTAAACTCAACTAATTTGTCATCATATGCATCGGCTTCTTTGGTCTCATCTAAGCAACTGGCAGACTTAGAAATTTCATTTGGTAGGTTCAAATCTGAAACCATGTCTGCTATTTGGTCTTTTTCCTCGTGCACAATTTCATCATCAAAAGTTGCATGCATGACTAAGGACTCATTTTGGCATTCGGTCATACATACCTCATGTGAAATGTCACTTCCTTCATCACATATTTCTGATCTGATTTTTTCTTCTGCAAATACCTTTGTTTTTTCAGCTTCATTATCATGGTGTCCTGATACTACGTTCAACCTTTCAGACTCTTCCCTTGCAAACTTCGGAAACAAATACCTTTTGAAGTCTGGATCCTTCATAATGTCAAAGATCTTTTGCATATCATGCTGAACTTCACCCCAAAACTTATAATCAACTGACGATGCCATCATGAGTTCAAACTTAACCACAGGCTGGCAAGAAATGACTGCGCTCTGATACCACTGTAATAGACACCCCTGTTTGCTGCTCTGAAATAACTGAGGGTTTTTTCTTTGTTTCCGTTTTTGTAATGTCTGATTTTTTTTTTTTTTCTGATGTTTTGCTGATAGGTATTATATGCAATTGTTTTGGGGTTTTTGTGCTTTATAATGTGTGAACATATGCATAAAGAAAAACTCTAAATTGCATAAACATAAACTGGAATGAAACAAACTGAAACCCAACACCAAACAACATTATTTTATTCAAATTTCTGACCTGGAAATGCAAGTACAGGTCTGATACAAAATTCTGGAAATAAACCATACACAGCTGAACACACCAAAATGCTCATAACTTCATCAAACGGGCTCCGAATGACATGCCGTAAAATGCAACAATCTTGTACAAGCTAGGCGCCAATGTCTGGACAACAAACACACCCGAAAATTGACTGAATTTATTGCACACTTCCCAAGGTAATGGTACAGCCTGCTGGAAAGGGTACGACCAGCAAAATAAATTCACTCCAGCTCCAAACCCTCATCAAAATGCCTCCATTCTCATCGCCCAAACTTGGAAAACATATGCTAGGAAACCCAAAATGAGAAACTTCCCGGATTAAGAGATAAATGCTTTACACGTTCTCCAATGCACTCCTAAATGGTATGGCCAGCTCCAAGAACCCTCAAATCACACCACAAAACACTAAACTGAAGCACACCCAGATGAAAATGACCAAAAACTAGAAGACCTAGAAGATCTCCTCAAACACCCACTAAAGTTGCCGAAATCACAAACCCTACCGCTGCAAATCAAGCTCAAATCTGTGTCCCCTGAAGTAGAAACACCCAGAACTGACTAGGGAGGACCTTTAACCCCCGAAACCAGTGATACCAATGGAGGTTTTCGTCTCCAAAAGCCAAAGTCTGCAATTGCTGAAGCAAATTTGACAGAGTTCTGTTATGTTGCCAGAAAGAAGATGATGCAAATGAGCTCCAAAACTCCAATATAAACCCCATGCCTCATTTTTAGGTTTTTTGGGCTCCAAACACATTTCAAAATAATATTATTTTATTGCCTTAAGAACTCCTACGTCCCCCCTTGGGATGTGCATCCACCCCCTTGGCCTAGTAGGACAACGTTGTTTTAAAAAAAAACATAAAGTTACTTTTTTTATTTTTTATATCATTTGGCCCTTTTTAATTAAAAAGTAACTTTAATAACTTCCAAATATTTCGCCCAACCTTAGCAACTGAATAAATTCATCAAATAAGGCAACCCGGAACACTGCAAATGTGGAATGAAGCAGACCAAAGCTGACACTGCCAAAATTAGCAGTTACTATAAATAGTAACTCCATCAGAATCACCCAACAGAGCCCTCGGAAGGACTCAGAACTCCTTAGCACTACTCTGAACAAAAACCCATAAAATTCATCACCACTGAACGTCTCAGCTCCGACTTACTAAAAATAGTAAGTTTCTAAAAATAGTAAGTGGTGGAAGAAAGCTCCGAATCGCCTCTAGAAAGAGGCAGAGGAGAGTTGGTGAAGCACTGATCGCTAGGGAACAACCCACTTAGGGTTCCCAAACATCCCTATTTAGCCTATGGGAACCCAAGAATAGGCTAAATCACCACAACAGGCTTACTACTCAAAAAGGGGACATTACAAGGAACATGGTAATTGTAGAGATGACTTGATGTGTATTATATGATAAAGGTATGAAGCCTAAATTTTGGTGTGAAGTAGTCATTTATGCAGCATATATCATCAAGTGAGTTCAAACCCAAGTTGTTCAAGGAGTGACTCCTCTTGAGAGATTAATATATGATGAGCCTAATGTATCCCACTTCCATATGTCTGAATACACAACATGGGACCAAATACCCAAAGGTATTTGGAAGAAAGAGGTATCAAAGAGTCATATATAAATTTTTTATGGGGTATTTAGATATCTTCAAGCCCTATTATTTATATGATCCCAAGATATTAGAAGTTCTTATTTGGTGAGATGTTATTTTTTATGAGGTTATTCTAGTAGCTCCTTTAGGTCCTCTTTTTACTCTCTTTGTAGAAGATCTAATCTCTCCAACTATTATAGAGACCCCATCAAAGGTTCTTGTTGGTATAATTCTAGTTGTTCATACATCTTCACCCTCTAGTGTAGATTCTATAGTTGAACCTAAATATTTGTCTCCTCTTTAAGAAATACCCTATCCAACACTATTAGTTTTTGGCTCTAGAAGTGATTAGATATATCATCCTAATCCATGTGCAAATATACTAGATGTTGAGGTATATGATGAGTATGATTTGGATATTTTAATATTGCTTTTCATATTGCTTCTTCTCATGATGTGTATGGAACAGTTTGTCCAACACCCAAGAGGGTTTAGAATATCCTTTAGGCTGCTCAACCAATTCTTTCTATAGAATGATATTAAAAGGACCATTATTGGGCCCTACTCTTAAATGTTGATAGTTTTAAATATCCTTTCACCTAATCCTAGTCCAAGGGCTGATTGAAATGGGAAGATGTGATGCTTGTCAAATATGAATCTTTGATGCATAATTATACATATCAACGTTTTCCTCTTTTATAAGGGAAGAATATTGTTGGGTGCAAATGGGTTTATATGACTAAGTACACTTTAGATGTTAGGTGGAGAAGCACAAGGTATTCCTTGTTGCTAAAGGTTTCTCTCAAGAGGAGGGAATTGACTACTTAGAAACATTTTTCCTAATTGCTCAAATGGATTTTGTTTGGAGGATTATATCCATAGATACTTCCTGTCATTATAAGGTACATCATATGGATGTGGAAAATTTATTCCTTCATGGAAAGATTCACAAGGATATCTACATGTAGTAGCATATTGGTTTTGAGCTTGAGGGTTCAACCCCCTTAGTGTGTTGTTTGACCAAGTCCTTTTATGGGGTTAAGTAGGATCCATGTACTTGGTATGAGAATATTCATTCATTCATTCTCAACTATAGTGATAGGGATCAATAATATAATAAATGATTCTAGATAAGGCATATTATGCAACATGTGCACAATATGCCTTAGATATTAGTTTCTGTATCATTTTGGTATCAAAGCACTCGATCCTTTGTGGTTTTTGCTCGTATCTTCGCTTTCACGTTTGACACCATGCTGTCGAGTCTGAATATTTCACTAGATGAGATCTCTCATTGATGTAGAGATATCTATGTTGAAATCTAGTAGATCTGAGATACCATGCTAGAATAAATGGTAGCTCCCACGAAAAATATTTTTGATGATGAACTTCTTCTAGTTGAGGAAGAAACGCTTGCTGATAATCATGAAGCAACACCTAGACTAGAACCAGGATCTATGGGTGATCTTGCCTTTACATACCTGATAATGTTGCAATTTTATCTGTTGTAGATATTGAAGATGATGAAAATGATATTCCATTTGAACCATGTAATTGTAGAGATGACTTGATGTGTATTATATGATAAAGGTATGAAGCCTAAATTTTGGTGTGAATTAGTCATTTATGCAGCATATATCATCAAGAGAGTCCAAACCCAAGTTTTTCAAGGAGTGACTCCTCTTGAGAGATTAATAGGTGACAAGCCTAATGTATCCCACTTCCATATGTCTGAATCCATAACATGGGACCAAATACCAAAGGTACTTGGAAGAAAGAGGTATCAAAGAGTCATATATACATTTTTTATGGGGTATTCAGATATCTTCAAGTCCTATTCCCTCTATGATCCCAAGAGATTAGAAGTTCTTATTTGGTGAGATGTGATTTATTATGAGGTTAGATGTTGAGGTATATGATGAGTATGATTTGGATATTTCAATATTGCTTTTCATATTTCTCCTTCTCATAATGTGTATGGAATAGTTTGTCCAACACCCAAGAGGGTTTAGAATCACCTTTAGGATGCTCAACCAATTATTTCTATGGAATGATATTAACAGGACCATTATTGGGCCCTACTCTTAAATCTTGATAATTTTAAATATCCTTTCACATGCTCCTAGTCCAAGGGCTTATTGAAATGGGAAGATGTGATGCTTTTCAAGTATGAATATTTGATGCATAATTAGACATATCAACATTTTTCTCTTTTATAAGGGAAGAATATTGTTGGGTGCAAATGGGTTTATATGACTAAGTACACTTTATATGTTAGGTGGAGAAGAACAAGGTATTCCTTGTTGCTAAAGGTTTCTCTCAAGAGGAGGGAATTGACTACTTAGAAACATTTTTCCTAATTTCTCAAATGGATTTTTTTTGGAGGATTCTATCCATAGATACTTCCTACCATTATAAGGTACATCATATGGATGTGAAAATTTTATTCCTTCATGGAAAGCTTCAAAAGGATATCTACATGTAGTAGCATATTGGTTTTGATCTTGAGGGTTCAACCCCCTTAGTGTTTTGTTTAACCAAGTCCTTTTATGGGGTTAAGTAGGATCCATGTACTTGGTATGAGAAGATTCATTCATTCATTCTCAACTATAGTGATAGAGATCAATAATATAATAAATGATTCTAGATAAGGCATATTATGCAACATGTGCACAATATGCCTTAGATCTTAGTTTTCGTATCAATTTGGTATCAGAGCACTCGATCCTCCGTGGGTTTTGCTCTTATCTTTGCTTTCATGTTTGACACCATGCTATCGAGTTCGAATCTTTCAATAGATGATATATCTCATTGATGTAGAGATATCTATGTTGAAATCTATTAGATCTGAGCTACCATGCTAGAAGAAATGGTAGCTCCCACAGAAAATCTTGTTGATGATGAACTTCCAGTTGAGGAAGAAACGCTTGCTGATAATCATGAAACAACACCTAGACTCGAACCAGGATCTATGGGTGATCTTGCCTTTAGACGATGTTGCTAATATTGTTATACCTGATAATGTTGTAATTTTATCTATTGTAGATATTGAAGATGATGAAAATGATATTCCATTTGAACCACGTTTCCTCAAATATGTTGATAACAAAGTTGATGTTGTTCTACCAAGTTTGATTACTGAAGATTTTGAAGTAATGGAGGATTCATAACTTCCTCCATTATATTGTTTTGATATTGTTCGGGCTGATGTTGTTTCATCCAACCCATGGGGTTCTTCGAACCTATTCCCTACTAAACTCCATCTGTGCTTGAGTTTACGTATATTGGCACATCTTCCTTTGGTGGTTTATGTTACACTACAACAATGTGTCTTATTCCTACCACCATATGTCCATGTTTTTATTGGACCTGTGAAACCCTCTTCATCATTACCCCCAACTCTCATATTACTATTGGTACTCCATTAGCCACACCATCTCTGGATCTCCACTATAACCCTTTGGTTATTTGGCCTCTGCCATAGCCTCCCTACTTCCACTCCTATTTATCGTCATCCCCTACTCTGACCACCCACAACACCATCACTATTTGTTTTGACGTTGCATTGTGGGCCCTTTAACCCTCACTATCATCATTTCTCGCATCACAATTCCACACTTGCATCTCCCTCTTGGTTATCCAATACCCTCTACTTTTCCTATGGAATGCACAAAAAAAAAATTCCCATGAGCCTTCCTCACACCCCTCGCCATGGCCACTACTTGTATTTAAAATAAATTACTTGTATTTTATTAAATCAAATCAAAGGTGTGTATTTTATCAAATACAATACTTGCGTGTATTTTATTAAATACAATAATTGTGCATTAAATTAAATAAATCAATTTAAAATAAACCAAAAATAAAATTAATTTAAATTTAATTTAATTTAAATTGGAATTCCGAGGAATCTTTTACGAAAATATTCTAAGAAATATTTTGTGGGCATATTTCCTGTGACCACATCCAATATTGCATTCTTATCATACCGAATCATGGGACTGTCCAACCGTTCACATGCATAACAGTATTTACAGTCATTGAAAACCTTTTTTCGAGCCCAACTCAATGCCAACATTAGTTTTATGTTTTATAAAGTCCTACTCTAGTTCCTTATTTGGTCTTCCTCTTTTTTATTGGAGTGCATTTTCGATCATACCCGACACTCTACCTTCTCATATTTCTCCTCCACGTTTGTATGCATTGGAGTCCAATGCTTCTTTAGTGGGGAGGAATGATAGGGATCAATAATATAATAAATACTTCTAGATAAGGCATATTGTACACATGTTGCACATGTCATTAAATATTGTAAGGCATATTAAATACCTTCTTATCATTGTACACCAATGGTATTCGTTAATACCATGGTATTATAAAGGCACTTGGTGCCTATAAATATGCATGTTTATCAATGGAAATATCAATTTGGATTCTTGGCTCTTAGATTTTGTATCATATAGCTTCTAGAATTATGAGGTAAAGCATGATGTTTACTTCAAGCATCAATATGGTCAAACATTGGTGATTGTGTTATATGCTAATCTTCTCATCATAGATAGCTCACTCTCCTTGATTTAGGAGATGAAGTCACAACTTCATGATACCTTTGAGATAATAGACTTGGGAATTTTGCATTATTTCTTGGTTGTTTAGATTTATCATACACCTTTAGGGTTAACCATATCATAATCAAATTATACCTTGGATATCTTACAATATTTTAGAAAGTACAATTGCAAGTCTAGTTGGACTCCCTTTACCTCTGGATTGAAGCTTTGAGCATGTTATACTAATATTTGGTAGATGCTATTATACTAGTCTCAGTGGGAGGTTGCTATTCTACTTGATGAAAAAACATTAAGAATATTGGAAAAATAAATAGAAGCATACAACTTATTGAGGGCATCTATACCCCCATATGGATTGCATATACAATTCTACTCAATGGTAAAGAAACCTAGAAACGGTCTTCATTCTTTTGTAGAAAATATTCAATACATAACACCTAAATGTAAATATCTCTCTAATACATAACATGTATGGAGGAAACCCTAGCCAAAAATAGAATGTAACAAAACCCTAAAATTTATGACTTATAAAGAAAATACTAAAATAATTAGACATATTAATATTATATCACACCCTTTCATTCTATAGCGATATCGCGACCTTTTTTCTCTCCAACGACGGTCTTCCATTTTTGTCACGATTCGCGACACCTTTTATTTCTCCATCAGCGGCCTTCCATTATGTAGCGATATCGCGACCTTTTTTCTCTCCAACGACGGTCTTCCATTTTTGTCGCGATATCGCGACACTTTTTCTCTCTCCAATTGCGGCCTCCCATTCTGTTGCGATATCGCGACCTTTTTTCTCTCCAACGGCGGTCTTCCATTTTTGTCGCGATATCGCGACCTTTTTTCTCTCCAACGGTGGCCTTCCTTTTTGTCGCGATATCGTGACATTTTTTCTCTCCAACGGTGGTCTTCCTTTTTTGTCGCGTTATCGTGACATATTTTCTCTCCAACGGTGGTCTTCCTTCTTGTCGCAATTTCGCGACACTTTTCCTCCTAGGCTGTGGATATTCAGATTGTCATGATTTTGTTGCACTTTTTGTCCTCGGCTACGGTCCTCCAGATTGTCACAATTTCGTGACACTTTTTTGTCTTGGCAGCGGTCTCCTAATTTGTCACGATATCGCGATAATTTTCCTCTTCGGCAGTGGTCTTCATTCTTGTCGCGATTTCACAACACTTTCTCTTCTCGGCAGTAGGCTTCCACTTTCGTCGCGATTTCACGACTCATTTTCCATTTTGGCTGTGATATTCATTCTTGTCGTGTTTTCACGACTCTTCTCCTCGTTCGGATCCAACCTAGCAACTTGTCGTGATATCGCGACACCTTTCAACATGTCACGATATCGCGACATCACCATTTTGGTCACGATTTCACGACACCTTCCCTAGTGCGAAGGTTTGCCAACTCTCTTTTACTTTCTTCTTGGACCACCTCGATCGTTATGGATTTCTTGTAATCTCTCTTGTATAAGGTTCGGGGACCTTTCAACACCCTTTCTACCAATCAAAAAAAATATTATATCACACCCCTAGACTAATTAATCCTAGTACACCAAAATAAAATATGTTGGGTCTAGGTACACAACATCTCCTTCCCTTAGAAGCTTTGTCCTCAAAGCTAAAAAAAATATTTACAAATAAGCACATTTGTCTTAGAGTAATACTAGGATGGGTGACCTCTTGAAAAGTCTTGGTTTTACACCTTTTTAATAGCCTCATACATCCTATAAACCAAAATAAATATGCCATAACCAACAAGCCAACCATCAACTAATGAAAAAAATTAACACAATTGTTTCTCCTTAGTTTCTTTTTTACTCTATTTTTTAACTCCAAGGTTAAGCAGTCCAACCTTGGAGTAGATCTAAGATGAGTGACCTATAGGTTCCATGTTGCATTATCCTCATCCACAATTTCTACTAGAAACGTATAACCTTTATTGTGTATAGGTTTGAACCTAAGACGTCCTAAATCCTATGAACCAAAATAAACATGCCATAAGCAACATGTCAATGATCAAATTATATAATTTTTTTAACTCGGTTTTTTTCTCATTTTTGTTTATAATCTATTTTTTTAACTCTTTTTTTTAAACTCCATTGTTAAACAAGTCAAATTTAAAGTAGATCTAATATGAGTGACCTACAGGTTGTATCCTCATATGGATACTCCTTCCATTTAATATTGTACCTATGCATTATCCTCATCCTATATTGCTACTAGAAATGTATAGACTATAAAAATAGATTGTTCACATGCTTCTATAATGGGGCACACAAGTATGTTTGGTGGAGATAAAATTGATAAGAAGGTTGTAGGGGTTGTTTAAACTGCTACACTTGTTGAGGCAGTTGATGGATATGCTATTATTGTAGTGGATTGTATGGTGGAACAATTTTATCAAGTGTACTTCTTGATTCCTTCATCCTTATGGGTTTTGATTGGATCTTTTTCATCATCTCTTCTATGCGACCACCTCCATAGAGCTCTACCAAACCACTACTAATCTAGAAGCTCAAGATCTCTTTCCTACTTTACAACTTTGTATATACAAACTTAGACAATAAATGTAGATAGTATATATACATGTTGGCTTGAAGAGCTCAAGGCTAGACTCCACTAGCTTAGGATTGGGGACTAGGTTTCTAAGGAATTCTTTCAATCCCTTAGATGGAGATACACAAGATATAAAATAAAAAGTATTAGAGAGGAACAAATGCTCACAAAGCTCTTAGATATCCTGTAAGTCTTTGTTAAGCACTATTAACAAGTCTTCAAGGTACATGAACCTTCTCTTGCATAAGACCACACTTTATAGCAATGTGTTAGCATGGTCCTTTGTCAGCTCTCTGCTTTGCTATAAGCCTTGTATGATAGTTTTCTCTCCATGAATGAGCTAAAAGATATCTTTTCCATGGCTACTACGAAATCTCTAGACTATGATGGATTTCCTTATGAATTGTATAAATCCCTCTCAAATATCATGGGATATGAATTACACCAAGTTTATCTTAAGGCCCTTAAAACCAAATCCTTAGGGCACTTGATTAATAAGGGAAACATCAAATATATCCCCAAATTTGGTGACCTAGAGGATATTTGCAATATAGCTTTTCTAAATATCTTCTATAATATTATAGCCAAAGCTCTTGCTCTCAAGTTAAGAAATATTTTTCCTTTAATCATACGCCCAAAGCAAACTAGATTTATTAAACATAAATATATCATGGACAACATTATTGTTTTCTAGGAAGGTATGGATTGGGAAAGACATACTCAACAAAAGGTCAATTTATCAATATTGATTTTGCAAAGGCCTATGATAGGATTGAATGACCATTCATTTTGGTTATGTTGTGAGCATTAGGGTTTGGATCCAATTTTTTGTGTATATTTAAAGTGCTTTTCATTGATGTCTCTACCTACCTTACCATCAATTGTAAGCAGTGCATATCTTTTAGCTTATACAAATCAAGATGGCTACTCACCCCAAATTTATATATTATGGCAATGAAAGGCTTTGGTTACCTTCTAGTAGATACAATATCCAAGGATCTGATGAAATGGATTTCTATCCTAGATGAGAACATTGTAGATGTTTTTTTTCTCACTCTCCTCAAGGAGGAATCCACCATCAAGAACACCTTACAGTGTTTGGACACATTTTTCTTGGCCTTAGGTTCCAATATCCAATGGAAAAAAGACTCAATTCTATAGAAAATCCTTCCTTTTGAAGTCCTTGTGGCTCAATAAGTATGGTTAGAAGTGGATATAACTTAAAGAAATCTTCATATTCTTGGGAATACCTTCTGCTTTCCAATCCTCCTTCTTTGTACTTTGGAAATATGTCATTTATAGTAAAGTTGCATAAGTGACTTACCAAGCCTCTTTCATTAGCTAGGAAATTCTAAATCTTCTTCAAGATCTTGGCAGCCACTCATGTCTATTGCACATCATGTTGGGTCCCCTCAAAAAAATCATATTAAAATTGGAGAAACTTCTCAAGGACTTCTTGTGGGCCTCGTTGGAGAAGAGAAAATGTTTCCATAAAGTTTCTTGGGAATTTTGTTGTCTCCTAAGAGAATCTGGAGGGATGGGTCTTTTGGACACCCAACTACAAGAGATTTCTCTCTATGCTAAATGGGTCATAAAATTCCAACAAGGTAATGATGCCTAGAAAATATTGCTTCACAACTACATTGTCTCTAGAACACCCTATGGGAGAAAAGCTTTAAAAGAACTTGAGTTGCACTCAATTTTTATTATGAAAGTTCCAATGCATGTTCAAAGCACTTTTATGTCCAAAAGCATATGGAAGGCCTAAGAGGATATCATACATTAGCTTCTATGGAATGGTAACACTCTGAATAATAGATTTTCCATCAACCAAAAATCAATTTGGTGGTCTCTCATTTTTACTTTCCAAGACCAATCACTAGCTAAAGTACCATGGATACATACCTTGTGATTATTCCACAAAGGCATAAAGGTTATTTTCAATATTTTTTCCAAGCATACCAAAATTTACCTTCCATGGATAAAAGCTAAGATTAAATTTAACCTAATAGATTATGACAAGAAAAACTTTTAGATGGTAATAGATTCAGTTTACCATGACATGCGACATAAAATTGGGATTAGGAGAACTCGTCCATGGTGGAAAGACTAGAAATAGTTTATAGACACCCCATTTATGAGTTATAAACCCTACATAGGGGAACTCTTGGCTATCACCCAACCTGCCCATGCTATCAATGCTTAATGCAAGCTAGGGACTTCAGTATTTTAGCATAGTTTAGCAGCATAGGTTTCACACAGTATGGGATGTAGTTTTGGAGCAAAAGGTAGCTCAATTTTATTGGTGTCTTCTATACTAGGGTCTACCCATTTGGGAGAACTTGTTCCACTTGGGGTGACTAACCCTAGATGTAATTTCTATCATTATCAAGAATCCATTAAGCACCTATTTTGATTCTATACTAGAGCCTAGACAACATGGATATGGATTCATGACCTATTTAGACCTTTCAAGCCTAGGTCATTTTCTAGGCAAATGATTATTCTAGGGAATAATAATGGCTTACCTACAACCATTGGTTATATTTGACATATTTTTTGAGTAGAAATTTTATCTAATATATGGAAAAATTGAATTAATGTTATTTTTCTAATGTAAATGCATCTACAAAATTTTCTATATATATTAAGGCTATAATATGATAAAATGTATGAATATAGATCCAAGCTCAGGCTAATAAGGTGGCTCTCAAAATTCAACATTTAAAATCTTTTTTGGATCATTAGGCAAACATCCCATGCACTATGGCCTAAATCCAACCCTCCCCTCTCTCATAGAGGAGCCAACCTTCTCCAAGGGGTCAAAAATAGGATGATAACCATGCATCTATGGAAATAGGAAGTCCAAGACCCCAAGACTAAGGAACCAAAGGAGGAATATGAATTTCTAGCAAGTTCCTACTCTCATTTACTATTTTCTATTTTCTATTTTCTATTTTCAATTTGTAGTTCCTCGAACTCAGTTTTTTCTTGGGTTGGGTTCCTTCTCTTTACTATTTTCTATTTTCAATTTGAAATTCTTTGAATTTAGTTTGTTCTTGGGTTCCCACTCTTTATTGTTTTTTGTTTTCAGTTTGTAGTTTCCTAAAATCAGTTTGTTCAATTTGAAATTCTTTGAATTTAGTTTGTTCTTGGGTTCCCACTCTTTATTTTTTTTGTTTTCAGTTTGTAGTTTCCTAAAATCAGTTTGTTATGGGCCTAGGTTCTCATTATTTACTATTTTTTGTTTACAGCTTGTAGTTTCCTGGACTCAATTTATTCTTGGGTTGGGCCCATAGCATAGGATTTTTGGGGTGTGATACCATATCACCCATTTTTTTTTAATAGTGTACTCTTAATTTTATTTTAAAGTAATATAAAATCGCTTTTCAATAAAATAAATATGATAGCTAGATTTAAGTTCCTATTCTCATTTACTATTTTCTATTTTTAATTTATAGTTCCTCGAACTTAGTTTGTTCTTGGGTTGGGTTCCTTCTCTTTACTATTTTCTGTTTTCAATTTGAAGTTATTTGAATTTAGTTTATTCTTGGGTTCCCACTCTTTATTGCTTTTTGTTTTCAATTTGTAGTTTCCTAAAATCAGTTTGTTATGGGCCTAGGTTCTCACTCTTTACTATTTTTTGTTTCCATCTTGTAGTTTCTTGAACTCAATTTATTCTTGGGTTGGGCCCATAGCATAGGATTTTTGGGGTGTGATACCATATCACCATTTTTTTTTAATATTGTACTCTTCATTTTATTTTAAAGTAATATAAAGTCGCTTTTCAACAAAATAAATATGATAGCTAGATTTAGGTTTTGAATAAAAATTAGCTTAGTTAAAAAACTAAGGCTAATTCTAAATTATGATATATGTTCACCTTCTATCAATGCTAAATTATGCCAGATATGTGTTTACCTTATTAAGAGTAATGACACCTATCTAATTCTAGTTGTATGTGTTTTCATTATAGTTCCCTTGGTTTGATTAACTAGAGTTTGTCCATTTATAGCTTAGGTGAGATGATGAAAATTAGTAGTGTCTAAATTGTGAAAGAGATAAGGAGGCCAAATGTTACCTCAGCTAAATTTTACATGTAATTGATTTATTAGTTAGCTTTTATGTTTTAAACAATAAGTTACCAAGACTAGATTACCATGGATAATGTTAGTAGTTAGTGGATAGTGATGGTTGTTCACTTTAGAAATTAGAATATTGTCATGTTAAAAATATTTAAACCTTATAAAAAGTTGTGATACATATCCAATTTTATTGTACATATTTATACCTTGGGTGAGATGATAAATGTTAGTAGGTATTATTTTTGGTGTCCAAAGTCTAAAGAGACAAGGAAGCTAAAATTCACTCTATCTAAATTCTATCTGTAACAAGCACATTAATTAGCTTTAGGTTTTGAGTACTGACACATATCTAAATTTTCAAAAGTAGAAACCAAAATCCATAAAAATGTCAAGATGTCCAAACTACCCATTGGCTAACTGATTCTTTTAAATGACATTCTAGCTAGCTTTAGATTCTCAATTATTTTGTGGAAAACATTCCCAAAAATGGAAAGGTTATCTAAAGCTTGTTTTATCCCTTAGAAGACCAAAAACCAATTTTATGTAATGTTAACCAAAATTTTTTGCTTACTTTAAGACTTTATCACTTATATATATGTATATTAGAATCTATGGTGATGTCATTGTTATAGTCAAATATGGTTGTGTAACTACTTTGTTTGTATATATTGATTCTTTGTAAGTCATTTTACTATGTTTAATAGTTTTTAGACTAAAAGTATACAAAAATAATTTGATTTTTGTTTATGGATATAACCAAAAAAGCATTTTGTGTTTATTAATTGATAATTATATTCTAAATTGATATTTATATAATCATAGACCTATAAAAAATAAGTGCATATGAGGATAATGAATCACTGAGAATAGGAAATTCCATTTAGCTTACTATAGATGTAATGTTCTAGAAGAGAAAACACATAATGAAAATATAGACTTAGCTTACATAAATATAAACATGTGAAAATAAGTGTACATAAACTTAATGAATCCTTTAGAAGAGAAAGCACTTCTTGTATCTTTACATTAGCACTATTGATAATACTACTAGTTGTAGCACTATCCAAATAGGTAGGAAAGTTGAAACGATAGAAAAAGAAATAGAAACCATTAGGAAAGAAGTAGCAACAACATGATGCCCCCTTTATACATACAAATAGAATGTTAGGCATTAAGACTATTTTCCTCTCCCTTCTTATAATTTCCCTTTGCTTCTAGAGAGTGTCCTTCTCACATTATTGTAGAATAAAATGTTTACTACAATATATGAAGTATATCTTACAATGAAGAATATGATCATATGATAAGGCATCATTATTTCAAAACAACCATCCATTACCATACATAAGAGAAGACAAATTCCTCTACATTGCTTTTTCTAATACCCTCCATACTTGATAGAAATACAAAACCTCTAGTAATATCTTAGAAAACCCAATTCATTGATATCCACCATAATTACTTAAAAAATATAAACACAATAAAATTTAATAATTTGGACACTAAATATGAAACTATGTGCAATAACACCACAAAAATATTTTAATTAGCAAACATTGTAATTGATATGAATGATTATGTTGAATTTCTAGATGAATATTCACACTCTTTGAATGTGATACACACACTAAATGGTATGCTCCAATTGTTTGAGATTCTATCTACATACACACATTGAATGGGATGCTTCAATTTTTGGAGATTCCATCTACATTTAAAGAGTGTGAGTATACAATATAACACTATTGAGAGCATTAATAATAGACTGTTTATCTCTCAAGATACTTATATCAATCAAAGTATACATTTTGTTTATATGAAAAACATGCATTGAAAACACCATATTTGAAGGCACAAAGGGAATGTCTCCAACAATTTTTATATCATTTGGAGCAACATAGATCCTAGCGCATCCCTATGTGTGAATGATATTTTTGGCAAGCGGTTGTGTGAGGGTTTCATCTGGGTTGAGTGCAAGCAGCTCCATAGGTTGATTTTTGGGGCCTTCGGGCCCTAGTGGCCAATATTTTTGTGGTTTCTACTCAAGATTTTAGCAGAATATGTTACAGGGGATCCAAGATGGGTTAGAAATCTATCTTTCAATAGATCATGTTGTGAACTTGAATGACAATGGCTTCCAATTTTATGCACAAAATAAAAGTTAAAACCATACCTTTCCACAATGTCTAGGGCAAATATTAAAGAGATAACAAAATAAGTTTCAAGCAACTGATCAAAAAATGGCTTAGATCTCAAGTTATTCTGGTTCTAAGGTGCACCCACAAAATAAATCTATTGTGGAAACCCTTATTAAGAGTAAGAATTTCAAAGACTCAGACCCAAAAATGAATTTTAGAGATGCACTCCATGGTGGACAACCTTAGCCCAATTCTAATATTAATATTAGGGATTCCCATAAACCTCTAAGAATACCTAAGATAGATCCCAGGAAAATGGAGTTAGGATGTCTTAAAGTAGTTGATGGAACTCCTATTGTTAAGCTTGATATGGGTAACATTCAGATTGGCATTGAAGATCTGGAAAAAATATGACTAATTTATCAGTTTGTGGGTTTTAGTCCGAGCCTATCTGCTTTCAAATTCTGGGCTACAAAAAGCTAGAAAACTAAAGGTGAGTTAAAAATCTCTATTTATCCAAATGGTTATTTTCTTGTTTTATTTTCTAATAATGAAGATAGAGAGAAAAATTTTCAAGGGGGTCCCTGGTTCTTTGGAAGGGTAGGGCTTTTCATGAAGTCCTGACATACTAAATTTAAAGCCAAAAAAGAGATGCCTTCTACAACTCCTGTGTGGGTTAGACTTTTTGGCCTCCCTATTGAATTTTGGAATCCTACTATTTTTTCTTCAATTGGAAACTCTTTAGGAACTTTATGATGACTGCTGATTGTACTCAAATTTTTGAACATATTATTTATGCTCAGATTTGTGTTTTAATAGATTTTGACAAACCCTTACCTAAAAAAATCATATTACAATTTGGGGAAGACACTTGGGAGCAAGTAGTGGACTATGAGAACATTCCTTTTTGTTGTAGAATTTGCCATGAATATGGTCATTTTACTAGTGCTTGCCCAAATAAAATTCCTGATCAAAAGAAAGAAGATATAAACTTAGCAGGTTTTCATATGCCTAAGAAGAAGAACACTAAAAAAAACCAGGTATGAAGGATCAATCAAAATTATTTGCTAATATGTTTGAAATCCTTTCCACGAATGATGTCCCAAATGAGGAAGAGGAAATAATAGAAACAAAAATCTTAGAAACACAATTTAAATATGAAGGAAAAAACTCAGAGACAAACCAAAAAATAAAAGGTTTTCAACAGAAACAAAGGGATAAAATTTACACAAGAAAAACAATCTTTTAAATGTCAAAATTTCAAATAATACGGGTCCCAATATAGACTCTATTGAACCCTCTAGTAACACTTTGGTTGTGTACGAGCATTATTCAAGGTTAAAAGCCATATCAGATTCAATTGGAGTAAGTCAAGGGAAAAAAATTGAAGATGGATTCTAATCAAAAGGTAGGTCGCAAGACCAATCAATATCATGTGGTAAAAGAAGGTGAAAAGCTTGTAGAGGAACGTAATATTAATGCCCTTCCTAACTTTTGTATCCCTAGTATTAATGAAGATCATCACTTGGAATATTAGAGGACTCAAAGGGAGTCTTTCAAAACAAAATGAAATTAGAAGAATGATTTAGATAAATCATCCTCATATTGTTTTCCTTCAATAAAAAAAGATGTCAATAGAGGATATGGACTCTATTGCTAGTAAAATTTGTCCAGCTGGAAGTGGTTTCCCTCAGTTTCCAGGGGACTTCTGGTGGCATTGCTTGTCTTTGGGACCCAAAATAGGTAGTTATTCATAATATGGTTGGAAGTTGGGGTCTTTTTGCTATAGCTATTCAAAGTAAACATTCCAACCAAATTATGCTTTGCATTACTGTTTATGATAAGACTGCTTTGGAGAAAAAATAAGACATTGGAAGGATATAAATTATATTATATGTCATTTTCCTGAAGCTTGGATCTTGATCGAAGGAGATTTCAATACCATCCTCTCTCTGGATGAGAAAATGGGGGAAATGGAAATTTAGATAGAAGCACTGACCTCATGAATGAATATATTGCAAACCTCCATCTTGTGGACATCCAACCAGATAATGGCCTTATGACTTGGTCTAGCATAATTCAAGGCTTAGCTTGTATAATGGAGATATTGGATAGGTTTTTGCTCTTTGAAAATTTCTTAATCCATGGTCACATTCCTAAAGTGAAGACACTTAACATTGCTGGTTCGGATCACTGGCCAATCATAATGGAAATGTGGAAAACCAATGTGAGTTCCTCTCCTTTTCATTTTCAATTAATGTGGCTTAGAGACAGTTCCTTTAGATCTCGTGTGCAACTATGGTGGAAGGAAGGTAAGCCTAGGTATGGGACTAAGATGTTCTATTATATTGCAATACATTAAATCCAAAATCAAGACTTGGAACTGGAAGGAGTTTGGAGATGTTCAATATAAAAAAATATGAATTTATTGATAAAATTGAAAATTTGAATAAGAAAATCCATTTAGATGGCCTCATAGAGAGTAGAAGTGTGATGAAATTAAACTCACAACTCAGTTAGAGGAATGGGAAAAAAGATAAGAACTCTTATGGAAGCAAAAATCTAAAATTCAATGGCTCAAAGAAGGAGATCGAAACACAAATTTCTTCCACAAATATATTCTAGATCAAAGATCTCACAACTTTATTTCTTCCATAAAATTTGATTCTGGAGATGTTTTCTACACTTGGGATGGCATGAAATCTATTGTTTCCGATTACTTTTCCAATATTTTTACTGCTACTCCTCTTGGCTCAGCTTCTCAACAAAATGTTCTTCAAGAAATCCCTTCTTTTATCACTTTTTATAACCCTATTTTGACTACTCCTATTACTATCAATGAGCTTCAACAGATAGTTTTTAAAATGTAAAAATGGAAAACCCCAGGTCTTAACGGTTTTTCCATTGATTTTTACCAAGAGTTTTGGGATATCCTTCATGCTAATTTATTAGAGGTGGTGGAAGAATCCAGGAAAGCCAAAGAAATTTTGAAGGTTATCAATAAAACTTATATTACTCTTGTTCCAAAAGCTCAATAGGTTGATCATATCTCAGCTTTTAGACCTATTTATTTATGTAATGTTCTTCTCAAAATCATTACTAAGATCATGGCATAAAGGTTGAAGCCTCTTTAACATAAGATTATTTTTCCTGAACAAGGGGGCTATGTGGAAGGGCATCAAATAGTAGATGAGATAGTTCTTTCTTAGGAAGCCATCCATTCCATGGATATGCAAAAATCTCCTTCCATGTTCATTCGGTTAGAATTATCCAAAGCTTATGATAGAGTGGATTAGCACTTCCTTATCAAAGTTTTGAGGCAATTTTGTTTCTCTCTAGATTGAATGGATTGGATTATGGGATGTATCTCTTTAGTTTCCTACTTAGTTCTTTTCAATGGCAGACCTTATTAGTCATTCCCAACTTCAAGAGGTATTATGCAAGGTGACTTGCTATCCCCTTATTTATTCATCATTCTTGTTGAATGCTTGGGTAGGACTATAACCAAAAAGAGAGAAAACAAAACCCTTTATGGAGTTACCATTTCTCATGGAGCTAGAACTATCTTCCATATTCAATTTTTGATGACTCTACTCTTTTAGGTAAAGCTACAGTTAAGGAAGCTTCTAATATTAAGAAAATCATTAGCTGTTTTTCTAAGGCTCCTAGGCAATTGATCAATTAAGAAAAATCTAAAGTTATTTTCTTTCACTGCTCTATTAGAGAGGAATCCATGGTCTTGGATAAATTAAGATATAAGAAGACCTCCCTTATGATCACTTTTTTAGGTATGCCCATCAATATTCAAAGGCAAAAAAAAATGATTGGAATTGGTTATTGGACAAAGTCAAGAAGAAAATTGGAAAGTGGACCAACAGGTGGATATCTTCTAGGGGTAGAATCACCTTGGTAAAATCATTCCTTCAAGCTATTCATATTTATGTTTCTTTCATTATGAATATCCCAAAGGTTGTTCTTCGAGAACTGGATCAAATCAGTCATCGGTTCCTTTGGAGTGGTACTAAGGAGAAAAGAAAATGGTCCTTGGTGAAATGGGATACTTTGTCTTCCTAAGAATGAAACGGGGTTAGGATTATGGTCTTCTATTAATAACAATAAACCTTTAGCTACTAAATTATATTGGAAGATGTTGCATAACCCCAATGCTCTTTAGGCCAATAATCTTCGTGCTAAATATGCTGAGAACAAAAGTCCTGAATACCTTGTTCGCTATCAATTGCCTACCAAAGGTTCTCCCATTTTAGCAGTTCTTAATATTGGTGAGGATTTGATAAAGAAAAATTTATTTTGGATCATTAATAATGTTCAATAGGTAAATTTTTGGACAGATTCTTGGGATGGTCAGACACCTTTGATAACTCAGTTTCTCGATTGGAGGCCTTGGATGGAGGAGCTTCATCGAGCTAACTGGATAAAGGTGGCTAATTATTGTCGATACCATACTGGTAATTCAAGGGTTGGTAGGCATTGTATCCCTATTGAGGACTGGCCTATTCAAATCCTAGAAAGGCAAAGATAAGATATCCAAGGCATCCTTCATATGATATCTCTCTCTTGGTCCCATGATAAAGATTTTTTTGGATGGAAAAACCCTACTAAGGGTGAGTATTCAGTTGCTCAAGGTTATTTGACCTTAAGCCATAATAATACCAACCATTCATCTGACATATTTTCTCATTTGTGGGCTCAAAAGCTCTAGCCTAAGGTGAGGTTCTTTACTTGGCTTTTATTGCATTGTAGGGTGCTTACTGGTGAGCAACTTATGAAGCATGGTTTTCATGGCCCTTTTAGATGTGAAATGTGTGGAAAGAATGTAGAAAATATCAACCATATTTTTATTGAGTGTACTCTAGCCTCTGAGCTATGGAGGAGAATGGCCACTTTACTCAGCTTATAGTGGTCCAACTTTTTTACTTTTGAACAACTTTGGAGGGATTGGCCTAAACAAGAGGGTGTCGATCATTTTATTAGGCAATTAGTTTGGATGGATTCTACTATTCTTCTTTGGAATATCTAGAATGAAAGGAACAATTAAATTTTTAATCAAGATAGGAAGGATATTCACTATATTTGGCAAAAGACCATTGCCAAATTAGTTGAATCAATCCATCAACTCCTTAATCACCCCCAAAACTCCCACCAAATATGGGATCAAGTGATGCAAATATTGAAGATTAACTCCTCTAAGGGAAACCATCTTAAAGGGAATGTGATAAATTGCAATATGGATAGAACAAGGAATTGGCAACCTCCTCCTAAGGATTTTAGAAAATTCAATACTGATGGAGCCTCTAGAGAGAACCCTGGAAAAGCTAGTGTGGGAGGAATTGGTAGACTTTCAGATGGCTCCCTGGTTTTTACTTTTGTTGAGAATTTGCGTATTCTTTCCAATAAACTTTATAAGGGGTATGGGATCCTTAGAGGCCTTCAAGATGCTACTAAGGTTGGATGGGAAAATGTGCTAGTTGAGTCTGACTCTCAACTCATGATTAATATTTTGAAGACTCCTTCTAAGAATTGTAAGGTTGATTGGAGAATAAAAATAATTATTGAGAAGATTCAGTTAATCCAGATGGGATTTTTGAAAGTTGATTACAATCATGTGGTCAGATATCAAAACAATAGTGCTAATGCTTTAGCTAATTGGGCTTTGGATAAAGGTGATATTACTTGCTATGGCCATCCTCCTAGATGGTGGGCTTCACAAATAAGGGAAGCTCTTTTGTCTATAATTTCTTTGGATGGCTCCAATTCTGGAGGTACCTAGTTTCTTCTTGCTTTATTTTTGCTTCTCTTTGGTTCTGTCAGGGTAGTTTAGTTTTTTGAGGTGTGTGTGTTTTTTGTTTTGTTTTGTTTTTGTGTTTTTATTATTTTGTGTTTTTTTTGTTATTGTTCTTGTGTTTTTTTCTTGTTCTTGTGTTTCTGTATGTTTGTGTTTATTGGTGTTTTTTTGTTTTGGTGTATGAGTATTTTCTATGTTTTTGTTTATTGTCTATTGTTGGTTGTTTTTTGTTTTATTTTATTTTATTATTTTTTAAAGGTTTTGGTTGTTTTTGTTGGTTGGCTTTGTTTCTTTCTATTATTTTTGTCATGTTTATTTTTTTTATGTTGTTCTTGTGTTTTTTCTATGTGGTTTATATTGTGTTATTTTTATCTTATTGTGTGTGTGTTTGGTTGTGCTTTATCTTTTCGAAACACTCAAGGAGTAAGTTTTTTTTTTAAATCTTCTTATGTATTTGTGTTTGTGTGTTCTTATTTTTTATTGTATTAGGTTTTCTCCTTCAGTATGTCAAAGGTGGTAGGCCAGGTGTGAGCCCTGGGCAATTTTTGTGGAATAGATACCCCTGCATCCTTGGGTCTTACCTTAAAGTGGCATCCCTTCTGGGATGTTTTCCACACAAAAAAAGGTACAAATAAGTCTACTTCTAGATAGATTATAATCAACATTGAGATATAGATTTTAACATAATATTGTTCCATAACTTAAACATGTTCATATGTCTAAAGTTTGATAAAATCATGATGGTAAATCATTAAAATAACTTTAATGATATAATTACTTTAGATGAAGTTGCATGTGACTTTCAACATCCAAATGTGACTACCAATTACTAATAGATATGTGATCCACATGTTTGTAATTAAAAATAAATATTCATCATATGTGTGCCATAAATATTTATTATGAAGACAATAAATCCTAATAAAAATAAATTTGAATAATGTATCCACTTTAGGTGAAGCATATGTGACTTTCAAAGTTCAAATATGACGACCAATTACTAACAAATACTCTTGATAAGTCATTATCTTTCTTATTTCTATTTTTGGAATCCTTTGCAACACATGTTTTCCTTACACTATTTGTTTTTTCTAAATTCGGTGCTATAGAAATAGGATATCCTTCGATTTCTTGAAGATCAATATGAACAACTTCAACCATATTTATTTTCTCTTTGTTTTTTGTTTCATGCAAAGGCTCTTTGGTCACATTTTTTAGACATGTAGAAGTATAATTATCATGAGGCTTTCCTTTGAATCAATGCAATTCCATGAAATCCTCCTCAAAAAATTCACTCATAGGTCTTGATATTTTCAACATCTTACTATCCTAGTATTACACCAAATGCAACAAAGAGATTTAGCTTTTATAAAAACAACTTGTATAGAAATCATCTATCTTATTTATGCTATTTATAAAGTATTTCAAACTTACAAAAAATAAAATGCAAACTATTATAGAGTACGAATAGACTTACAAATTTGACCAATATCTAGACCATTTTAGCTGTTCAACACATATTATATCCCAAATTATACATAATATCTTCACTTATCTAGGAGAAGTATCTTTAACCCTACATGCTACTTTATTTACAACATCCATACTTATATGAAAGAAGTCTATATTTATTTTCAATTGACTTTTTATATGCAAGGGGATGACATTTTATTTCTTGGTAATCATGTGTGTACCATCTATACTCATGACAAATTATAATACTGATTTTTCATCTCATTAAGAAGACATGTTTTATCATGTTCAATACCCCTTTCTTCTCATTGGTTTGTATTTCACTCCATGACTTCATTTCTTAGATGTACTAATTTGTGAGGCTAGCAAGACTGGGTAATTTGAAGTGAGTGTATGCTCCTTGGACATGCATGTAAGGAGTTATTTCATCTCTAAAACAATATGAACATAGCCAAAGTTATTTAGATTCTAAATGACCAATTTTAAAGACATAAAAATTATCTACATGAGTACCAAAGAATTATTTTTATGTTAATAATTATATAATGTTAATTTCAATAATAATACCTTTCAATATATGCATCAACATATTTGACATGATTTTAAAGTAAATATCATGGAAATATTTATAGAAATACCACATCCTAAAAATATTTTCATATTGCTTTGTCAACAAGATTCAGGACATGGTTAACAAGCAGATGGATATGGCAATCCTGAACTAGCTCTACTATGATGTTATTTTTGTTGGCAATTTGAGTTATTTTATGTTGTCATTGATGTCACATGGATCATTGATGTCACATGGATCACATTGAGTTTTGGTGGCCAAAGCATTTCATAAATAAGCATTTATGATATTTTGGAGAGCATGGATATATACAGGGTTTTTGTGAAAACCAAGGCAGGCAAAATAAAAGGTTTTATTTAAAACCATGGATGGCAGATTTGAAATGGGTTTTTCTTAAAACCCAGATTGGATTTTCGTTTCATCGAAAAAGGTGCCCCAGTGATGGAGATATTTATTTTTAAATATTTAGTTTAAATTTTAAATTATTTAAAATTTAAATTTAAATTTTAAAATTAAATATATTAATTTTAGCACCGACTAAAGAAAGGAGGAAAGGCTATATTAATTTATAGTGCCGACGTCTAAAGAAATAGGAAAGGCATATATATATGCCAACAAAATCTTAGACTTCATGACTCCCAACGCTTATTTTTCGAATGCCTTCGATTGGGGAACGAATTGCGAAAAGAGAGAGAAGTGTGACTTTGGTCTATTGAAAAATCATTCATGGAGTTTAATAAGATGCATAGGCATCTTTGGCCTAGCGGTTCATGCATTGTGTGTTATGCAGGAGGTCCTGCGATCGAGTCCCACCATGGTTATTTGCTTTGTTGAAGCGCTCGAAGCGTTGTTAAGTTTTTCGAAGGGTGCAGAAGTTTATGATATAAGTTTTTGTTCGTGTCCCTTTGGACACGTGAGGGCGTGTGGCCCAATGGTAGGCTGGCTGTGGTTAAAGCATTGAGCAAGGAGACGTCACGAGATCGAATCCCGTCAGGGACAAAGGCAAGTTAATAATTTTTTAATATATTTTATTTTTTCTAAAGTTGCCCTAGGAGGAATAAGGGTTGTGATGCATGTTTAGAAAAAGAGAGATTTCTGGTGTTTCTCCTTTTGAAAGTATATCATATTATATATCGTTGGAAAGCTTATTTCGAGGGCTATTTGATTAACTTGCTTAGAGGGAGAAATAAGGTGTATGTAAAGAGATATTTCTATTTTTGTAAAGGGTTTCAAAAGTGAAGGTTGTTTTGTTCTTTTTCAAAGGTGATTAATTCTTTCATGAGGGGACATGTTGTATCTTATTGAGTAGGAGTGATAAGGTGTTATTTGGATATTATTGTTGTGATATTAATCATGATCTCTAACCCTTGTTAAAATTTGAAAAAGAAGTTTGTTGAGTGTGGCAGATTTAGTGGACATCCAATAAGGCATCAAAAGGTATGAGCAATATTCTCCATTGACTTTGTTTATGGTGGTTGATTTCTGAAATATCATTGGAGAGAAAAGGATTGATTGTGGTTTCCTTTTCAAAAGTGGTTGGTTGAATGCTTCAAGGTTTTCTGGTTTGAGAGTTGTGTTTAAACCTTGTTTTATAAGCATAGTTGTTGAAGCCCATTGGTTATGCAAAGAACTTGAGTTAGAAAAGAACATGAGTATCATTGTTATGTGAGATTTGTGGTTGAGCATTGTTGGAAACATTTGAGTTGGTTGATACATGCTTGGACTAGGGTTTTGTGAGAAAGAGTTGTCCCTTGTGGTGATTGGTTGAGTTGAGTTGATTGAGCCTAGTCAAGTGATTGTGTGAGGTGATTGTTCAAGTCCCATGAAATAAACAATTCTATAATTCTGATTTGGGTTGAGATTGAGCTTTGAGATTAGAACATATTGAGTCTCTAACAATTCTCTTTATGCTTCTATAATATTTGAGTTGAGTTAAGATTGACTTGAGTTGAGTTGAGATTGATTTGAGTTGAGATCATTGTGGATCATTGTTGTCATCCATTGTAGAGTGCATTGCCATTCATTGTTGAATTCATCATTGAGCCTTGCCTTCATAGATTTGTGGATGAGATTTGAGTGCTACTTGAGCATGATTGGTTGAGCCTTTGAGAAGGCTTTTGGGACAGATTTGTGGATAGATTTGTGGTAGTTTTTGTGTATGATTGATTGAGCCTTTGAGAAGGCTTTTGGGATAGATTTGTGGATAGATTTGGGATAACATTTTGAGCAAGTTCTTGGTGAGCTTGTTGAGTAGATTTTGAGCAAGTTCTTGGTGAGCTTGTTGAGCATATTTTGAGCAAGTTCTTGGTGAGCTTGTTGAGTATATTTTGAGCAAGTTCTTAGTGAGCTTGTTGAGCATATTTTGAGCAAGTTCTTGGTGAGCTTGTTGAGAATATTTTGAGCAAGTTCTTGGTGAGCTTGTTGAGCATATTTTGAGCAAGTTCTTGGTGAGCTTGTTGAGCATATTTTGAGCAAGTTCTTGGTGAGCTTGTTGAGCATATTTTGGGCAAGTTCTTGGTGAGCTTGCTAGAGCATATTTTGGGCAAGTTCTTAGTGAGCTTGCTAGAGCAGATTTTGGGCAAGTTCTTGGTGAGCTTGCTGAAGCAGTTTTGGGCAAGTTCTTAGTGAGCTTGCTAGAGCAATTTTGGGCAAGTTCTTAGTGAGCTTGCTAGAGCAGTTTTGGGCAAGTTCTTGGTGAGCTTGCTGAAGCAGATCAGTGGATTGCCTACCTGAGTAGATCAGTGTATTGCCTAGCTTTGAGCAGATCAAAGTAATCATTTGTATTGGGATAAGGATCCTTATTTCTGTGTGAAATATTATAAGGATATTATCTTGTGGAGTACCCCACATTGGGGGAACCACGTTAAATCTTGTGTCTCAATTGTGTGTGGTGATTTGTGCACTTGTTTACTATTGCTATCTATGTCATTAATGCACACTGCTATATTTGGTTATTGCAATTAAGGACACTAATTGATATTGGTTTGGAAAGAAAGTAAAAAGTGGGTGCTATACTGTTCACCCCCCTCTCAGTATAAGCTTGTGTTCTTCAATTGGTATCATAGCGGGTTCCTTCGAAAAGGCTAACAACTTGAAGGCAGATTCTACTGGGTTATAGGATGGACAAATGGTATATTGATAGTGGGTGCTCTAGCCATATGATTGGGTATAAGAATAAGTTCATTTCTTTAAAAGGGAACAACAATGGATCTATGAGATTTGGTGATAATGCTTCAGCTAAAATCAAAGGGAGAGGAACTTTAAGTTTGGATGATGGAAAGACTACTACACAGGGTGTACTCTATGTTGAGGGTCTAAAACACAATCTACTGAGTGTAAGTCAGCTTTGTGATCGAGGGTACACAATTACTTTTTCCTCTACAAGATGCAAAATCAGGGAAACAAAAATAGGGAAGCTTGTTGCAAATGCAGAAAGAACCAATAACAATCTCTACATGCTCAGTGAAATAAAAAGGGAAAAATGTCTTCTATCTCAAGAAGAAGAAATTTGGTTATGGCATAAAAGGTTGTGTCACTTGAACTTCGATAACATAGTAAGGATAAGCAACAAACAAATTTTCAGAGATCTACCAAAGATAAAAAGACCTTCAAATACAATTTGTGCACAGTGTCAGTATGGAAAGCAGACAAGATCAAGTTTCAAGGCAAAAGAATATTCCTCTTCCAAGGTATTAGAATTGATTCATACTGATTTATGTGGTCCTATGAGAACCAAAATCCTGCAAGGTGAAAGCTACTTTATGTTGTTCATAGATGATTATTCTAGAATGACCTGGGTTGTTTTTTTGAAAGAGAAATCAGAGGCATTTGAGCATTTCAAAGTATTCAAAGAAATGGTAGAAAATGAAATAGGAAAGAAGATCAAGTGTTTGCGATCAGATAGAGGAGGGGAATTCATCTCTATAGAATTCATTGAGTTTTGTGTAGAACATGGAATCAGAAAAGAATACTCAACAGCCAGGACTCCTCAACAAAATGGAGTAGTAGAAAGAAAGAATAGAACTCTTGAGAATATGGCCAGAGCAATGCTAAATGAATCAAGAATCTCAGATGGGTTTTGGAAGGAAGCAATCAGTACAACAGTCTATGTTATGAATAGAGCTCAAGTTAGAACAAAGCAACATAAGACTCCATATGAGTTTTGGAAAGGAAGACCTCCCACGGTAAACTACTTCAGAATTTTTGGAAGTAAGTGTTATATCAAAAGAGAGGATAAGGACTTGGGCAAGTTTGATCCTAGATGCGATGAAGGTATTTTTCTTGGATACTCTACAAAGAGTAAGGCCTACAGATGCTACAATAAAAGAACACATACCATGGTGGAAAGTATAAATGTCAGAGTTGATGAAAGAACAGGAATAAATGAGCCATCTCAGGAAGATATTCTTGAAGAAGAAGAAAGTTGTCAGGAAGAAATGGGTGAAGATTCAGATGAAGAAGATTTGCAGAATATACCCTCCAAAACTTCATCAAGATATATTCAGAAAAATCATCCAAAGGACTTGATCATTGGCAACCCTGATGTAAGACGGACAAGAAGAGGAATCATAGGCTCAACAGAACAAGCAAATGTTTCACTACTATCCAAGCTAGAACCAAAGGATTTCAGAGAGGCAGAAAGTGATGAATGTTGGATTAAAGCAATGAAGGAAGAACTAGATCAGATTGAAAAAAGTAAGACTTGGGAATTAGTTCCAAGACCAAAAGGAAAAAATGTAATTGGTACTAAATGGGTCTACAGGAACAAACTGAATGAAGATGGTCAAGTCATCAGGAACAAGGCAAGATTGGTGTGTAAAGGATATGCACAAGTAGAAGGAATTGATTTTGATGAGACCTTTGCACCAGTTGCAATATTGGAAGCTATACGAATGTTTTTGGCACTTTCAAGCTATAAGAATTTCAAAGTATATCATATGGATGTCAAATCAGCATTTTTGAATGGTCATTTAGAAGAAGAAGTTTACATTGAACAACCAGATGGGTTTAATCAAGCAGATAAGCCAGATTATGTATGCATATTGAAGAAGGCTCTTTATGGCTTAAAGCAAGCTCCTAGAGCATGGTATTCAAGACTGGATAAATATCTTCGAGAGCAAGGTTTCAGAAAGGGAACAATTGATAGCAATATGTATATTAAAAATAAGGGAAATGATTTGATGATTGTGGAAGTTTATGTGGATGATATTATTTTTGGGGGTAGCAATGATAGAATGTGTCAAGAATTTGCAAGAAACATGACTAATGAGTTTGAAATGTCTATGCTTGGTGAATTAACCTTTTTCCTCGGATTACATATTTCACAATTAGAAAAAGGGATATTTCTTTCACAAACAAAGTATATAAAGGAGATGTTGAAGAAATTCAAAATGGAAGATAGTAAGCCAGTTAGTACTCCAATGGTTACAGGGTGCAAATTAAGCAAAGATGATGAATCACCTGATGCAAATCAAACTCTATACGAGATCTATGATTGGTAGCCTGTTATATGTTACAGCCACAAGACCAGATATAATACAGAGCAGTTGGTTTAGTGGGAAGATTTCAAGCAGCTCCAAAAGAATCACATGTGACAATAGTGAAAAGAATACTCAGATATCTCAAAGGAACAATGGAGTATGGTCTATGGTATCCTAGAAGCAATAAGTTCACTCTCACAGCATACATAGATGCAGATTGGGCAGGAAATATTGATGATAGAAAAAGCACAAGCGGAGGAGCATTCTTTCTTGGTGATTGCCTAGTTTCTTGGTTGAGCAAGAAACAACCATCAGTGTCACTTTCCACAATAGAGGCAGAATATATTGCAGCAACAACATGTTGTTCATAGGTATTATGGATGAAATAGACTCTCAAATATTTTAGTATAGAACATGATCATCCCATTCCTATTCTATGTGATAATACTAGTGCTATAAGTATCTCAAAGAATCCAGTAATGCATGCTAGAACAAAGCACATTCCAATCAAGTATCACTTTTTAAGAGAGCAGGTTACAGAGCAACAAGTAAGATTGGAATATGTTCCTACAAAATATCAGATTGTAGACATATTTACAAAACCATTACCGAGAGAAATGTTTGAGCATTTGAGAGAACATCTGGGAGTAAAAGTACTCCCACCCCAAAATTAATCACCTCAAGAGAGAAGGTGGTGAGGGGGCTAAGCTTAAGAGTCATATATTTTAGCCCCATAGGTGTCCCTTTTGCCATTGATGTCAAAGGGGGAGATATTTGAGTAAGGGGGAGAGCATTGAGTTAGGGGGAGCAGCCTCCAAAGAGAGCATTGAGTTAGGGGAGCAACCTCCATAGAGAGTATTGAGTCGGGGGAGCAACTTTGATTCTCAGAGATGGTTTTTGCAGTGATTGTGGTTTTTGCATTAGAGGTGTTGCCATCAATGACAAAGGGGGAGATTGTTGGAAATTTGAGTTATTTTATGTTGTCATTGATGTCACATGGATCATTGATGTCACATGGATCACATTGAGTTTTGGTGGCCAAAGCATTTCATAAATAAGCATTTATGATATTTTGGAGAGCATGGATATATACAAGGTTTTTGTGAAAACCAAGGCAGGCAAAATAAAAGGTTTTATTTAAAACCATGGATGGCATATTTGAAATGGGTTTTTCTTAAAACCCAGATTGGCTTTTCATTTCATCAAAAAAGGTGCCCCGGTGATGGAGATATTTATTTTTAAATATTTAGTTTAAATTTTAAATTATTTAAAATTTAAATTTTAATTTTAAAATTAAATATATTAATTTTAGCGCCGACTAAAGAAAGGAGGAAAGGCTATATTAATTTATAGCGCCGACGTCTAAAGAAAGAGGAAAGGCATATATATATGCCAACAAAATCTTAGACTTCATGACTCCCAACGCTTATTTTTTGAATGCCTTCGATTGGGGAACGAATTGCGAAAAGAGAGAGAAGTGTGACTTTGGTCTATTGAAAAATCATTCACGGAGTTTAATAAGATGCATAGGCATCTTTGGCCTAGCGGTTCGTGCATTGTGTGTTACGCAGGAGGTCCTGCGATCGAGTCCCACCATGGTTATTTGCTTTGTTGAAGCGCTCGAAGCGTTGTTAAGTTTTTCAAAGGGTGCAAAAGTTTATGGTATAAGTTTTTGTTCGTGTCCCTTTGGACACGTGAGGGCGTGTGGCCCAATGATAGGTTGGCTGTGGTTAAAGCGCTGAGCAAGGAGACGTCACGAGATCGAATCCCGTCAGGGACAGAGGCAAGTTAATAATTTTTTAATATATTTTATTTTTTCTAAAGTTGCCCTAGGAGGAATAAGGGTTGTGATGCATGTTTAGAAAAAGAGATATTTCTGGTGTTTCTCCTTTTGAAAGTATATCATATTATATATCGTTGGAAAGCTTATTTCGAGGGCTATTTGATTAACTTGCTTAGAGGGAGAAATAAGGTGTATGTAAAGAGATATTTCTATTTTTGTAAAGGGTTTCAAAAGTGAAGGTTGTTTTGTTCTTTTTCAAAGGTGATTAATTCTTTCATGAGGGGACATGTTGTATCTTATTGAGTAGGAGTGATAAGGTGTTATTTGGATATTATTGTTGTGATATTAATCATGATATCTAACCCTTGTTGAAAGTTGAAAAAGAAGTTTGTTGAGTGTGGCAGATTTAGTGGACATCCAATAAGGCATCAAAAGGTATGAGCAATATTCTCCATTGACTTTGTTTATGGTGGTTGATTTCTGAAATATCATTGGAGAGAAAAGGATTGATTGTGGTTTCCTTTTCAAAAGTGGTTGGTTGAATGCTTCAAGGTTTTCTGGTTTGAGAGTTGTGTTTAAACCTTGTTTTATAAGCATAGTTGTTGAAGCCCATTGGTTATGCAAAGAACTTGAGTTAGAAAAGAACATGAGTATCATTGTTATGTGAGATTTGTGGTTGAGCATTGTTGGAAACATTTGAGTTGGTTGATACATGCTTGGACTAGGGTTTTGTGAGAAAGAGTTGTCCCTTGTGGTGATTGGTTGAGTTGAGTTGATTGAGCCTAGTCAAGTGATTGTGTGAGGTGATTGTTCAAGTCCCATGAAACAAACAATTCTATAATTCTGATTTGGGTTGAGATTGAGCTTTGAGATTAGAACATATTGAGTCTCTAACAATTCTCTTTATGCTTCTATAAGATTTGAGTTGAGTTAAGATTGACTTGAGTTGAGTTGAGATCATTGTGGATCATTGTTGTCATCCATTGTAGAGTGCATTGCCATTCATTGTTGAATTCATCATTGAGCCTTGCCTTCATAGATTTGTGGATGAGATTTGAGTGCTACTTGAGCATGATTGGTTGAGCCTTTGAGAAGGCTTTTGGGATAGATTTGTGGTAGTTTTTGTGTATGATTGATTGAGCCTTTGAGAAGGCTTTTGGGATAGATTTGTGGATAGTTTTGGGATAAATTTTGAGCAAGTTCTTGGTGAGCTTGTTGAGCATATTTTGAGCAAGTTCTTGGTGAGCTTGTTGAGCATATTTTGAGCAAGTTCTTGGTGAGCTTGTTGAGCATATTTTGAGCAAGTTCTTGGTGAGCTTGTTGAGCAGATTTTGAGCAAGTTCTTGGTGAGCTTGTTGAGCAGATTTTGAGCAAGTTCTTGGTGAGCTTGTTGAGCAGATTTGGGCAAGTTCTTGGTGAGCTTGTTGAGCAATTTTGAGCAAGTTCTTGGTGAGCTTGCTAGAGCAGATTTTGGGCAAGTTCTTGGTGAGCTTGCTAGAGCAGATTTTGGGCAAGTTCTTGGTGAGCTTGCTAATTTTTTTTTGGGCAAGTTCTTAGTGAGCTTGCTAGAGCAGTTTGGGCAAGTTCTTGGTGAGCTTGCCGAAGCAGATCAGTGGATTGCCTACCTGAGTAGATCAGTGTATTGCCTAGCTTTGAGCAGATCAAAGTAATCATTTGTATTGGGATAAGGATCCTTATTTCTGTGTGAAATATTATAAGGAGATTATCTTGTGGAGTACCCCACATTGGGGGAACCACGTTAAATCTTGTGTCTCAATTGTGTGTGGTGATTTGTGCACTTGTTTACTATTGCTATCTATGTCATTAATGCACACTGCTATATTTGGTTATTGCAATTAAGGACACTAATTGATATTGGTTTGGAAAGAAAGTAAAAAGTGGGTGCTATACTGTTCACCCCCCTCTCAGTATAAGCTTGTGTTCTTCACTTTTAGCAGTTAATATCAGGTTATATTTTATGTTGGTTGTATGGGGCCCTCTCTATTTTTTTTACTAAGAGAGGCCTGGTTCCTTTATTTGTTGTTACCCAACATTTATGGTATGTTGTTTGTATGGGACCCTCTCTATTTTACCTTGTTGAGGGTGGCATGTTATTCCTGCCCCTTGGCTGGTTTTGATTTAGTGTTGTATTTTAGTGCATTCTCATGCCCTACATCAGCCTATTGTAATAGGTTTGGGGACCTCAAAACCCATTTGTTTACCAAATAAAAATATATATATTTTCATATTATTCTGTCTAACAAGCCTTCAATAACCTTTGAAAAAAAATGTTACAAGGGTGTAAACACCAAAATCCAGCCACTTGCAAGTCATCTATACCTTTCTGTCAGCCACATGTCAGTCATCCACCTTCCTGCCATTATTTGGCCCAAATTCACACTTTCCCGCCATTATTTGGCCCAATTTCACCTTTCCCGCCATTTTTCATCCCCAAATTTATTTAAATAAATATTTATATATATATATATATATTTTAATATATATATTTAAATAATAGTTTAAGTGATTTAATCTGAGCCGTCCATCCTTCATTTAATCTCATCCGTCCATCCATCTTAATCCATTCCACAACCAAGATTTATTCTCTACCCTTGGATCCGCTTTAATCTTAGCCACATGTTCAAAGTGTCGTTAAAACCCTAAAGTGTGCCCTAAGAGTGGATTATAAATCGAGTCACTTTGATGGCTCAAACCCTATCTATGTCTGCTACCTATCTTCTTCGCCGAGGTCTTTTGCTACTTCTATCTCTGATTCTAATTCTTCTACCGTTATCTCCTCTCTTCCGCTACCCTTTCGCCGCATCCATCGCTGCTTTGGATTGAATTAATCTTTCCTTGTAAACTACGCAACTCCTTCAAATTAGTTGGGGGACACATTTCTATAATGGCTTTGACCTTATTTGGGTCCACCTCAATACCTTGTTTAGAGATAATAAAACCTAGGAGTTTGCCTGAGGTAACACCAAAGACACATTTCTTAGGGTTTAACCTTACTTTATGCTCTAGAAGCCTATCAAAAACTTTTTCCAATACATCAAAATGCTCTTGTCGAGTTTTAGATTTTTCCAATAAATCATCCACATAATCTTTGATAATCTTATGCATATAATCGTGGAAAATATAAGTCATGGCTCGTTGATAGGTTGCACCTGCGTTCTTAAGGCCAAAGGGCATCACCCTGTAACAAAAATTTCCCCAAGGTGTGGTAAATGCTATTTTGTGTTGATCTTCGTGGTTTATTCGAATCTGGTTGTATCCTAAAAATCCATCCATGAACGAAAGCATTTCATGACCAGCGCAGTGTCGACAAGAGTATCAATGTTTGGAAGAGGAAAGTCATCCTTAGGACATGCTTTATTTAGATCTCAAAAATCGGTGCAAACACGTATCCCCCCGTTAGGCTTGCGAACGGGTACCATGTTAGAAAGCCACTCAGGATAATCAATCGGGACGACAAATTTAACATCCAGAAGTTTCGAATCTTCGATTTAACTAGGAGGGCCACGATAGGATGTATTTTCCTAAGTTTCGTTTGATGAGTTTAGCATCTTTTTGTAAGGTCAGGTTATGGACAACCAAATTAGGGTCTAGGCCTGGCATGTCTTTGTAAGACCATGCAAATATCTCCTTCCGCTTGAGTAGAGCAATCATTTGCTCTTGTTCCTCTGATGATAGACTTTTAGCCAGTTTCACAATTTGGGTATTATCTTGGTCTGTACTAAGGTCTACATCGATAGTTTCTTCAATAGACATGTGGGAACCTTCCTCAAGTTGATGGGGAGTAGGGATCAGATTTATGTCATCTAAAATGTCATCAAGCTCCTGTGCCTTGCTCTCGTCTATGTCTGCCTGGAAAACCTCTGGCTTAGAAGATGAAGGTGAATGTGGAGGTGAAGGAGGAATGTAGTTGGCGGAAGCCCTTAACAATTCCTCGGAAAGGATGAACTCTAAAATAGATGGAGGGAATGAAATCCGATCCATGTCAATCAGGCTTGGGTTGATCGGGATTGGCTTATCCGGATCATATGGATTATGGAGCGAGGAGAATAAGTCTTCAAAATTCATTTTCAACTTATGAAAGAAAGAATGGCGGAATGGAAGGGAAAACCGGTGAAGACCTCGGAAGACCTGAAGTGCAAAACAACATAGTTTTTCAGTTTTTTTGTTTTTTTTTTTTTTTTTTTTGTATTTTGAGTTTTTTTTTTTTGTAGTGGTGAAAACCACTATTACACACATACATAAAGCAATAAAGTATTTTTATATGTTTTGATTTTTTTTTTTTTTTTGAAATTTTCTGATCTTTTTTATTTTTTTTTTGGTTTTTGGTAGTGGTAAAAACCACTATTTTAGTATATACATATGATACAGGTATAGATTATGGCTTATGGATGATGCAGGGGTGGTGGTTCACCTCGTTCTTGTGGAAGAATCAAGCGAAAGATAAAACCACAAGAATGGAGTACAGAATAGTTGCACAAAAACAAACGATTTCTATTAATCGGTGGAGTTTAAAAACTCCTTTTTGAATACAACTGGGCCTGTAACCCTTTTTGTGATACAAAAATTACAAGTTATGCTAGGTTTCTCCAAAACCCTAGCTGGCACGAACGGTGGCACTTCCGAATAACGTATCTTCAATCCCAACAAAGTGAGTGGGCTTTGTCATATCCCTTGCTTGGACCACTCCAGCTTAATCAGCTGCCATCAATAAATTGGATCTGTCATCAAAAACCTGTTCTCTATTAACGTAGCTAGACCAAGCGACACCTGGAAGTAATGTTGTTGTCATAATAGGCTATGGAAGGCGCCCTGGTGCACTCGTCGAATTCCCCCGCGCTTTTGGATCTGGATTACAGACGTCGGTCTGAGTCTGTGGCTGAAGGTAAACACCCGTGGGCACTTGTTAAACGCCCGTGGGCACTTGGTAAATGCCCGTGGGCACTTGGTGAAGGGGAAAATGCCCGCGGGCACTTGCGATAGGAATGGGAGATTCTGCAGAATGCTGCAGAAGGAATGGCGGTGAAAGCGGCGACGGAAGCGGCGATGGATGCGACGAAAGGGTAGCGAAAGAGAGGAGATAACGGTAGAAGAATTAGAATCAGAGATAGAAGTAGCAAAAGACCTAGGCGAAGAAGATAGGTAGCAGACATAGATAGGGTTTGAGCCATCAAAGTGACTCGATTTATATCCACTCTTAGGGCACACTTTAGGGTTTTAATGACACTTTGAACGTGTGGCTAAGATTAAAGCGGATCCAAGGGTAGAGAATAAATCTTGGTTGTGGAATGGATTAAGATGGATGGATGGATGAGATTAAATGAAGGATGGACGGCTCAGATTAAATCACTTAAACTATTATTTAAATATATATATTAAAATATTAAAATATATATATATAAATATTAATTTAAATAAATTTGGGGATGAAAAATGGCGGGAAAGGTGAAATTGGGCCAAATAATGGCGGGAAAGTGTGAATTTGGGCCAAATAATGGCGGGAAGGTGGATGACCGACATGTGGCTGATAGGAAGGTATAGATGACTTGCAAGTGGCTGGATTTTGGTGTCTACAGATGCCCCTTTTTGAGCTGCTTTGTGTGAAGACACAATGCAGACACAAAAACTTAGGACACCTGAAAAGTTGGATCAGACGCAACTCTCTCTCAAGACTAAAGCACAACTTTGAAGACCAAAGAATAAAAGAATGTTTAAAATTTATCAGCTTACCCCCTCAATTGGCGAGCGAGAATGGTTCTCACAAGCCAATTGGAAGAAATTCGAAAGAAAATGAACCGTTTTTGCCCCAACGGTGAAAAAGGGGTTGGTGTATGAACCATCTGTTTATGTCCCAACAGAAAAGGGGTTGGTGTACAAACCAGAAAAGAATATGATTGAAGATGATATGAGTGATGTGAAAGGTGAACCG
This sequence comes from Wollemia nobilis, assembly GCA_028583015.1. NCBI lineage: Eukaryota > Viridiplantae > Streptophyta > Pinopsida > Araucariales > Araucariaceae > Wollemia > Wollemia nobilis. The sequence continues at coordinate 323,310 of JAQPPZ010002410.1, read as the reverse complement.
TTTTCTACCCCAACGGTTAGAAAGGGATTTTTGCCAAATTATAAATTCCATGATCATGTAAGATGAATTCCACTATAGGGAAGTTAAAAATTGATAACGGATGCCCCAACTCCTGTGGGTGAATCCATACTGTTGATGAAATTGCCTTGTTGGCGCCATTGATATGCAGAGATGCAATATGAAAGAGTCCGAACTTCAGAGATGCTCCTAGTGATCGTATGGATAATTCCTCGGTCGAAACCAATCAACCTAGGTAGCCTTAATCTCTAGCAAGACTCAAAATAATGATGATATTGAAGATTTGTCCACGTTTAAGGCCCCATGAACTAGGCCATCAATGACAACTGTTGAGCAAATTGATCTTGGTATGAGGTCACTTAAAAAGTAGGATACCCAGAATTGATTTCCAATTTTCAAACGGTGAAATAATTGATGATGATAAATGGTAAGTGTCCTTATGGTGGTTTAATCCTCTTACCGAATTGCATGGATGCAAATCGCTGCAATCGCCAAGGTGATAGAATATACCACTAGATACGAGGTTTACTTTAATTTAATTTGGCAAAAATATGCATGATGAAAGAAGAATGAATGAAATTAATGATAGATCAGAATAATTGATGAATGTGGTTAATTTTGTAAAGGTTTTGAACATTTTTAACCCAATTTGTAAATCAATGATGAATGATGCACTTTTTGAGCAAAATGACAAAATTTGTTTCCAAAACTATTGTAACCTTCACAAAATGTTTTATTATGATAAGAAGAATGGATGGATGCAATTTGATAAAATTTAGAGGAGGTAAGCTTCAATTTTGTAAGTTTTGTTATTTTATTCCATACTGACATCAAACGTCGGTATGCATTTGGAGGTGGCAGAAACGCCCGTCGGTGTTTGAATGCATCATGAAACACCCCACTGCATCTGAATGCGCCATGAAATGCCCCACTGTGTTTCATGGTGCCAAAACCAGCTATTTAAACAGTTTTAGCGAGAATTTCGCTCATTTGTGCGTTCAAGCTTGAGAGAAGTGCGTCTGAGGGAGTGAAATGAAGTGAAGTGAAGTGAAAGGTTGTGTAGGAGAGTGAAGCATGCGGGAGCTATGGCGGAGATGGGAGCGGACGCGCCAGTGCAGTCAGCTGAGGTATTTGTTTATTTAAGCAAGTGCTTTTATTTTTTTTTTTTTTGTGCAATTTTTTTTTTTTTTTTGAAACAAATTTGTAACCAATTTTTTGTTTTGTTGTTTTGCAGCTTAGGGTGTTAGAGGCACGACACCGATTCTCCCCTATCATTCCGGGGATGAGGAGGTCATTGTCCCAGGAAGACTGGGAGACATTGGAAGCAGTAGGGCTAGCGGAGGTAGCCCGGTTGGAGGTAGTTCGGGCAGATGAGGGGTACCTCTCGGCTTTGGCCGAGAGGTGGGATCCAGATCGGGGGACGTTCCAGCTCCCAACTGGAGAGATGACGGTGACGCTTGAGGATGTATATCGCATCCTCAAGGTGCCCATGGAGGGGGTGCGGGTGGAGGTTGGACGAGATAGGGCCACAAAGATGGCCAAGTTGTTTGGGGATGACTGGAGGGAGATCCGGACGGAGAGCGGGGGGATTCCTTACTTGGCCATGTATACGGCCAAGGAGTTGGTAGCGGTGGAGGCTCTGATGATGTTCGTATTGGCCAACATTATGGCCCTGAACAGCATCGGGTGTAGGTTTCCATGGAACCTGATGGGTGTAGTGAGCGAGATGCTCACTAATAGGGTAGTGTATGCCTGGGCACCCGTTTTATTGGTGCAAGTGTACCGGGAGTTGTATGAGGTTCGGAGGCGAGGCCGGAAAGGCCTAGGCTGTAGTTTGGTTCTCTAGTGTTGGGGCTGGGAGCACTTCAGAGTGGCTCGACCGGAGGGGTTGCCATGTGCTTATTGGGACATGAGCCAGGCTTATGGTAGGAGATGGCTAGTGGCGGAGGAGAGACAGTCGAGTCACCCCGTGAGATCGGGGCAATGGTATAGGAGTTTATGGGTGGACTTGACAGATGCCCAAGTCATTTGGAGGCCCTGGCGGGAGGCACAGTGGATCGGTGATGGAGAGCATCTGAGGCGGGTGCGACAGGCTAGATGGGTAGTGGGTCGGGGCCACAATGAGGCGGAGTACATACAGATGTCTCGAGTGCTCCACCAGGTCGGATTGAGATAGGATGTCCCCGGTGAGCCAGTGCGCTACCGAAGGCATAGATCAGAGGGAGATTTGTCGTGTGCCGAGCCATGGAGAGAGGTGACAGAGGACGATGAGGACATGGAGATCCCTGACGTGGATGACGTCGGGGTAACAGCTGAGTATGCAGCATGGATGGCCGCAGAGCCAAGGTGGGAGCCACCATTAGTGGCTGTTGGAGCTAGAGAGGATGAGGGAACCGCAGAGGTTCCCAAGCGCAGGGAGGGTCCCCGCCTTCGAGCTGATAGTCGAAGGCGAAAGGGGAATATGGTACGGCAGGCATCGAGGAGCAGAGATGATAAGGAGGATGATGGTGAGGGCCTAGGAGAGGCCGCTGGAGAGACTAGAGAGGTACCCTCTAGCGGGCACGAGGATGATCTGGCGCAGCTGCAGCAGCAGATAGCAGAGCGCGATGCTATGCTAGCTGTCCGGGATGAGAGGATAGCTCAGCTGGAGCAACAGGTTGCAGAGCGGGATGCCTTGATAGCTATTCAGGAGGAGAGGATGGCCCAGATGTAGGCGGACTTGGAAGGAGCGACTAGGGTGCCCCAAGATGACAGGGTGACAAGACTCCAGGCAAAGCTAGCGGAGTGAGAGCGACGACATGGGATAGACATATCTAGACTTAGGTCTAGGACTCGTTACATTAAGGCTCTGGAGGACACATTATTTAGGCATCACATTGTGTTGCCTGATCCTCCATCCTCTTTTGTCTCTAGGCGTAGTGAGTCTAGGCACACCACTAGGTCTAGGGCTCCTACTAGGTCACAGGGGTCCTCTTTTGATGGTTAGCTTAGTGCTTAGATGCACTCTTTATGAGCCTTGGTGCTCTATTGTATATTGTAGCCTTTTGGCATTCACTGTACGTTTTGATATTTATACATATATATACATGGCTTTTATTTTTAGTGTTTTACTTTTTTTTTTTGTATGAATGCCTATGTTTTTGTGATGCATGTTTTTATATGTTTTAATGCATATGTGATGGAATGGAATGAAAAGTTATAGATTATTAATGCGAGACTAAGTAAATAAAATATGCACTAAGAAGCACTCATACTTTTAGATAGTTAGATTTAGCCAACTGTTGTCATAATTGTTTAAACAGGGGCACCGAACTTGGTAGCTTGTGAATGAATGACGTATGGAATGACATGAATATGGAAGAAGATATGGAGGTTGATATGGAAGAAAATATGGAGGAAGACTGTTTTACAAAGACTCAAACATGCTAGTGGTATCAAAAAAACTTATTAATACTGCCTAATTCAACTAGGACCAAATGCGTGTGCATGTGAGTTCATTAACCAAATCAGAAGCATGGTAGTGACTCTAGGCAATCAAAAACCTGTGTGTGTGCAAGTGTGTTCATTAACCTCATCTTGCACAAATTAGGTAACCCTGTTATGGAGAAGATCCCAAAGCTAGTTTGTCCGTATGAGCATTCAGAGGTCTCTCTTTGAGGAGAGACATGTCACCATGCAATGAGTATACTCCACTGCCAGTCAAGCGTCTATAGCCCCGGTGAAGGTTAACTCCATAGTCCATGTTGTTTTTGACCTTTGTAAGCCTTGGGGATGACTACCTATCCGTCTGATCGGACAAGTAGTACGATCCTTACAACTTATTTGGGATCAGTGGTGTGTGAAAAATGTTCATTTCCTTAGAGCTTTGGGGAATCGGATTCTCAACCGAAGTTTGATGAGAATTTTTACCCTATCCTTACTACTCTGTTTATATTTATATTTTGTGGTTTCTTGTGATAGTGGTAAGAACCACTATTTTATGGACTATGTTTGCATGATAGGACAAACGAGGATTACCCTTTTTACTTCAAGGCACAACCCAAGGATGGTGTTATCTTTCTTTGACACAAGATGTTTTTAAGATGTGAAAATGTGATAGGTTCAAGACCGCTTTTGAAATCATTTCCCAATACTAAAGATTTTATTTAGTGTAATTTGTGATATGGCCCTAGAGAATTTTGACATGTATTTCGAAGTTTGCTTAAAACACTAGGAATGGCTGAGTGACTAAAAACATTTTGGCAATGTAAATATGTGCAAATGGAAAATGGGTGTACGAATGACAATTCGGTTTGATGGATTTTATGAAGGTGCCCCTGATTAAGGCAACATGACTTTTGCTTGACCAAATTTTATATCCAAAATATAGAATGGTCTCTAACATGATATGCAACTATGGCTGAAAATGAAATTTTATGGTTTTGAATGAGATGTATGCACATGAAATGCAATGTTTTTGAATGAGATGTATGCAACTAACAATGAAATGCAAATTCTTTTTATTTTATTATGTGTTTTTTTTTTTTTTGTACAAGCCATGTATATATGTACATATAAAATTCAAACTATGCATAGAATGCCCTCAAGTGTATAACATTAAGTGGTTCGGGTTCTTCCTCTCCCTCTAAACTGGCAAGTCTATAAGTTCCATTACCCACTCTTTCAGATGACCATATATGGACCTAACCAATTAGCCGCGAATTTATCTCGAAGATGCGGCAATGCATTGGTGTTTTGTTGATTCTCTTTAAGGACAAGATCCCCTACTTGAAATTATCTTAGATGAACTTTGGCATTGTAAGCACGTTTCAATCGGTCTTGATAAACTTGCAAATGCTCTAAAGCATTGATTCGTTTTTCATCTATGAGTGTGAGTTGATCAAGACGTGCTTGTCTAGCAGTATCATCATCGATAAATTCCTACAAATAAATTTGCAAGGAAGGGATCTCGAGCTCAAGAGGCATGATTGCTTCAGCTCCATAGACCAAAGAAAATGGCGTTGCCCCAATGGGAGTTCTGATGCTTGTTCTGTAAGCCCATAATGCCAAGGGGATTTGTGTATGCCAATCTTTATGATTTTCTTTAACAAGTTTCTTAAGAATAGCAATTATGGTCTTATTGGAAGCTTTCGCTTGTCCATTGGCTTGTGGGTAGTAAGGAGTTGAGAAACTATGTTGGATATTATACTTTTCGCAAAGAGCTCGAACATCCTTATTCTTAAAATACTTGTCGTTATCAGAAATGATTTTAGAGGGAATACCAAAACGACAAATGATATGGTGAAGTATAAACTCCACAATTCTAGGACCTATCGTACTGGTTAGAGGAATAGCTTCAACCCACTTTGTGAAGTATTCAGTGGCTGTAATGATGAAAGTATGCTGTCCTGAAGAGGCAGGTGAAATCTTGCCAATTAAATCGAGACCCCATTGTGAGAAGGGCCAAAGGATTTGGATGGGCTGTAAAGCTTGTGATGGTATATGGATTAAATTAGCATGTTCTTGACACTTTTTACATTGTTTAACATATTTGCAACAATCTTGTTCCATAGTGGGCCAATAATACCCCATACGTAAAATATGCTTCGCAATGGCCATTCCACTAAAATGACCACCACAAGTACCATCATGGGCTTCAGCAATAGCTCTATGTGTTTCACCTGCTTCTAGACAATGGAGGAGTACTCCATCATATCCACGTTTATACAACACATCCCCCAAAAGAACAAAACGAGCTGCCTTTTGCTTAAAGCAGCGATGGGCAGTTCGAGACAAATCAGGTGGAAGTGTTCCAAACTTTAGGAAGGCTACTATCTCACTAGACCAAGGCTCATATGGATCCGAATGGATAAAGCAAACATCTTTTTCATCTTTAGACTCAAGCACGGACAATTGCAGACTTAGAGATTGTGGAAATGATTAGGGGCTGTACCTCTCCAAGGGATTCCTTTGGAATCAATGATCCAAGAGAGGCCATGGCATCCGCAAATCTATTAGTCGAACGAGGCAAACTAGTGATCTCATACCAATCAAACTTAGAGAGCAACTTCATTGCTATATCATGATAAATCTTAATGGTAGGTTCTTTGGCTTGGTATTCTCCTATAATTTGTTTAACCACGAGTTGAGAATCCCCAAATATCTGAATACGCTTAATGCTCATAGCTATGGCTGATTGAAGTCCTAAAATTAAGGCTTTATACTCTGCTGTATTATTGGTGCATTGGAAGTCTAGTTTGAATGATAAAGGGATGGTAATCCCTTGAGGTGTATGAAACACAACTCTAGCGCCCTGACCTTTCGCACACTTAGAGCCATCAAAGAATAGCGTGATGTCAACATCTTCCTCCGAAATGATGTCCTCTTCTTGTTCAGTGATAGCAAATACCGAATCATCTGGGAGCTCAATAATCAAAGGATGATCACTAGGTAGTGGAGCTTCCGCAAGTTGATCGGCTATAACTTGACCTTTAACGGATTTTTGGCTAATTAATTCAAGATCGAATTCGATAAGCAACATTATCCATTTAGCGGTACGAGTGTTATTATAAGTGCGATACATCATATAACGCAGAGGTTTTTCTCTAGCTATGACATATTTTGTATGGCTAAGCATATAATGACGAAGTTTCTTAGTGGCAAAAACCACTGCTAAGCACAACTTTTCCACATAAGCATATTGGGTTTCATAGCTTACCAATGTTCGACTAATATAATAGATAGCTTGCTCATGATTTTGTTCATTCTTTTGTGCAAGCATTGTCCCTAAGGCAAAGTCCGTTGCTGAGATATAAAGGTTGAAAGGGACCCCTAGACGAGGCGGAGCTAAGACTGGTGGAGATGCTAAGTATTGCTTGATGTCATCAAAGGCTTTCTGACATTCATCTGTCCATGAAAATTGTACCCCCTTTTGTAGTAGGTGGCAAAATGACCTACACTTATCAGAAAGTTGTGCAATAAAGCGACGGATTGAATTAATCTTTCCTTGTAAACTACGCAACTCCTTCAAATTGGTTGGGGGACACATTTCCATAATGGATTTGACCTTCTTTGGGTCCACCTCAATACCTCGTTTAGAGATAATAAAACCTAGGATTTTGCCTGAGGTAACACCAAAGACACATTTCTTAGGGTTTAACCTTACTTTATGCTCTAGAAGCCTATCAAAAAAAATTTCCAATACATCAAAATGCTCTTGTCGAGTTTTAGATTTTGCCAATAAATCATCCACATAATCTTTGATAATCTTATGCATATAATCGTGGAAAATATAAGTCATGGATTGTTGATAGGTTGCACCTGCGTTCTTAAGGCCAAAAGGTATCACCCTGTAACAAAAAGTTCCCTAAGGTGTAGTAAATGTTGTTTTGTGTTGATCTTCAGGGTTTATTCGAATCTGGTTGTATCCTGAAAATCCATCCATGAACGAAAGCATTTCATGACCAGCGTAGGTATCGACAAGAGTATCAATGTTTGGAAGAGGAAATTCATCCTTAGGACACGCTTTATTTAGATCTCAAAAATCGATGCAAACACGTATCCCCCCGTTAGGCTTGCAAACGGGTACCATGTTAGAAAGCCACTCAAGATAATCAATCGGGATGACAAATTTAACATCCAGAAGTTTTTGAATCTCCGATTTAACTAGGAGGGCCACAGTAGGATGCATTTTCCTAAGTTTATGTTTGACAGGTTTAGCATCTTTTTGTAAGGTCAGGTTATAGACAACCAAATTAGGGTCTAGGCCTGGCATGTCTTTGTAAGACCATGCAAATATCTCCTTATTCCGCTTGAGTAGAGCAATCATTTGCTCTTGTTCCTCTGATGATAGACTTTTAGCCAGTTTCACAATTTGGGTATTATCTTGGTCTGGACTAAGGTCTACATCGATATTTTCTTCAATAGACATGTGGGAACCTTCCTCAAGCTGATGGGGAGTAGGGATCAGATTTATGTCATCTAAAATGTCATCAAGCTCCTGTGCCTTGCTCTCGTCTATGTCTGCCTGGAAAACCTCTGGCTTAGAAGATGAAGGTGAATGTGAAGGTGAAGGAGGAATGTAGTTGGCGAAAGCCCTTAACAATTCCTCAGAAAGGATGAAATGATTTCAAAAGCGATCTTGAACCTATCACATTTTCACATCTTAAAAACATCTTGTGTCAAAGAAAGATAACACCATCTTTGGGTTGTGCCTCGAAGTGATCAGGGTAATCCTCGTATGTCCTATAATGCAAACATAGTCCATAAAACAGTGGTTCTTACCACTATCACAAGCAACCACAAAATATAAATATAAACAGAGTAGTAAGGATAGGGTAAAAATTCTCATCATACTTCGATTGAGAATCTGATTCCCCAAAGCTCTAATGAAATGAACATTTTTTCACACACCACTGATCCCAAATAAGTTGTAAGGATCGTACTACTTGTCTAGTTAGATGGATAGGTAGTCATCCCCAAGGCTTACAAAGGTCAAAAACAACATGGACTATGGAGTTAACCTTCACCGGGGCTATAGACGCTTGATTGGCAGTGGAGTATACTCATTGCGTGGCGACATGTCTCTCCTCAAAGAGAGACCTCTGAATGCTCATACGGACAAACTAGCTTCGGGGTCTTATCCATAACAGGGTTACCTAATTTATGCAAGATGAGGTTAATGAACACACTTGCACACACAAGTTTTTGATTGCCTAGAGTCACTACCATACTTCTGATTTGGATAATGAACTCACATGCACACACATTTGGTCCTAGTTGAATTAGGCAGTATTAGTAAGTTTGTTTGATACCACTAGCATGTTTGAGTCTTTGTAAAATAGTCTTCCTCCATATTTTTTTCCATATCAACCTCCATATCTTCTTCCATATTCATGTCATTCCATACGTCATTCATTCACAAGCCACCAAGTTCGGTGCCCCTGATTAAACAATTATGATAACAGTTGGTTAAATCTAACTATCTAAAAGTATGAGTGCTTCTTAGTGTATATTTCATTTACTTAGTCTCGCATTAATCATCTATATGTTTGCATTCCATTCCATCACATATGCATTAAAACATATAAAAACATGCATCACAAAAACATAGGCATTCACACAAAAGTAAAACACCAAATAAATAAAAGCCATGTATATATATATATATGTATAAAGGACAAACTGTACGAGGAATGCCAAAAGGCTACAATATACAATAGAGCACCAAGGCTCATAAAGAGTGCATCTAAGCACTAAGCTAACCATCAAAAGAGGATCCTTGTGACCTAGTAGGAGCCCTAGACCTAGTGGTGTGCCTAGACTCACTATGCCTAGAGACAGAGGAGGATGGAGGATCAGGCAACACAATGTGATGCCTAAACAATGTGTCCTCTAGAGCCTCAATGTAACGAGTCCTAGACCTAAGTCTAGATATGTCTATCCCGTGTCGTCGCTCTCGCTCCGCTAGCTCTGCCTGGAGTCTCGTCACCCTGTCATCCTGGGGCACCCTAGTCGCTCCATCCAAGTCCGCCTGCATCTGGGCCATCCTCCCCTCCTGAACAGCTATCAAGGCATCCCGCTCTGCAACCTGTTGCTCCAACCGAGCTATCCTCTCATCCCGGACCGCTAGCATAGCATCACGCTCTGCTATCTACTGCTGCAGCTACACCAGATCATCCTCGTGCCCGCTAGGGGGTACCTCTCTAGTCTCTCCAGCGGCCTCTCCTAGGCCCTCACCATCATCATCCTTGTCATCTTTGCTCCTCGGTGCCTGTCGTACCATCTTCCCCTTTCGCCTTCGACTGTCAGCTCGAAGGCGGGGACCCTCCCTACGCTTGGGAACCTCTATGGTTCCCTCATCCTCTCCAGCTCCAACAGCCACTAATGGTGGCTCCCACCTCGGCTCTGCGGCCATCCATGCTGCATACTCAGCTGTTACCCCAATGTCATCCATGTCAGGGATCTCCATGTCCTCATCGTCCTCTGTCGCCTCTCTCCATGGCTCGGCACATGGCAAATCCCCCTCTGATCTGTGCCTCCGATAGCGCACTGGCTCACCGGGGACATCCTGTCTCAATCCGACCTGGTGGAGCACTCGAGACATCTGTATGTACTCTGCCTCACTATGGCCCCGACCCACTACCCATCTAGCCTGTCGCACCCGCCTCATATGCTCTCCATCACCGATCCACCGTGCCTCCCGCCAGGGCCTCCAAATGACTTGGGCATCTGTCAAGTCCGCCCATAAACTCCTATACCATTGCCCCGATCTCACGGGGCGGCTCGACTGTCTCTCCTCCGCCACTAGCCATCTCCTACCATAAGCCTGGCTCATGTCCCAGTAAGCACATGGCAACCCCTCCGATCGAGCCACTCTGAAGTGCTCCCAGCCCCAACACTGGAGAACCAAACTACAGCCTAGGCCCTTCCGGCCCCGCCTTCGAACCACATACAACTCCCGGTACACCTACACCAATAAAACAGGCACCCAGGCATACACTACCCTATTAGTGAGCATCTCGCTCACTACACCCATCAGGTTCCATGGAAACCTACACCTGGTGCTGTTCGGGGCCATAATGTTGGCCAATATGAACATCATCAGAGCCTCCACCGCTACCAACTCCTTGGTCGTATACATGGCCAAGTAAGGAATCCCACCGCTCTCCGTCCGGATCTCCCTCCAGTCGTCCCCAAACAACTTGGCCATCTCCGTGGCCCCATCTCGTCCAACCTCCACCCGCGCCCCCTCCACGGGCACCTTGAGGATGCGGTATACATCCTCAAGCGTCACCTTCATCTCTCCAGTTGGGAGCTGGAACGTCCCCCGATCTGGATCCCACCTCTCGACCAAAGCCGAGAGGTACCCCTCATCTGCCCGAACTACCTCCAACCGGGCTGCCTCCGCTAGCCCTACTGCTTCCAATGTCTCCCAGTATTCCTGGGACAATGACCTCCTCATCCCCGGAATGATAGGGGAGAATCGGTGTCGTGCCTCTAACACCCTAAGCTGCAAAACAACAAAACAAAAATTGGTTACAAGTTTGTTTCAAAAAAAAAAAAAAAAAAAACAAATAAAAGCACTTGCTTAAATAAACAAATACCTCATCTGACTGCACTGGCGCGTCCGCTCCCATCTCCACCATAGCTCCCGCGTGCTTCACTCTCCTACACAACCTTTCACTTCACTTCACTTCATTTCACTCCCTCAGACGCACTTCTCTCAAGCTTGAACGCACAAATGAGCGAAATTCTCGCTGAAACTGTTTAAATAGCTGGTTTTGGCACCCTGAAACGCAGTGGGGCGTTTCATGGCACATTCAGACACAGTAGGGTGTTTCATGATGCATTCAAACACCAACGGGCGTTCCTGCCACCTCCAAATGCATACCGGCGTTTGATGTCAGTATGGAATAAAATAACAAAACTTACAAAATTGAAGCTTACCTCCTCTAAATTTCATCAAATTGCATCCATCCATTCTTCCTATCATAATAAAACATTTTGTGAAGGTTACAAAAGTTTTGGAAACAAATTTTGTCATGTTGCTCAAAAAGCGCATCATTCATCATTGATTTACAAATTGGGTTAAAAATGTTCAAAACCTTTACAAAATTAACCACATTCATCAATTCTTCTGATCTATCGTTAATTTCATTCATTCTTCTTTCATCATGCATATTTTTGCCAAATTAAATTAAAGTAAACCTCGTATCTAGTGGTATATTCTATCACCTTGGCGATTGCAGCGATTTGCATCCATGCAATTCGGTAAGAGGATTAAACCACCATAAGGACACTTACCATTTATCATCATCAATTATTTCACCGTTTGAAAATTGGAAATCAATTCTGGGTATCCTACTTTTTAAGTGACCTCATACCAAGATCAATTTTCTCAACAGTTGTCATTGATGGCCTAGTTCATGGGGCCTTAAACGTGGACAAATCTTCAATATCATCATTATTTTGAGTCTTGCTAGAGATTAAGGCTACCTAGGTTGATTGGTTCCGACCCGAGGAATTATCCATATAGTCACTAGGAGCATCTCTGAAGTTCTGGACTCTTTCATATTGCATCTCTGCATATCAATGGCGCCAACAAGGCAATTTCATCAACAGTATGGATTCACCCACAGGAGTTGGGGCATCCGTTATCAATTTCTAACTTCCCTATAGTGGAATTCATCTTACATGATCATGGAATTTATAATTTGGCAAAAATCCCTTTATAACCGTTGGGGCAGAAAACGGTTCACCTTTCACATCACTCATATCGTCTTCAATCATATTCTTTTCTGGTTTGTACACCAACCCCTTTTCTGTTGGGACATAAACAGATGGTTCATACACCAACCCCTTTTTCACCGTTGGGGCAAAAACGGTTCATTTTCTTTCGAATTTCTTCCAATTGGCTTGTGAGAACCATTCTCGCTCGCCAATTGAGGGGGTAAGCTGATAAATTTTAAACATTCTTTTATTCTTTGGTCTTCAAAGTTGTGCTTTAGTCTTGAGAGAGAGTTGCGTCTGATCCAGCTTTTCAGGTGTCCTAAGTTTTTGTGCTGCATTGTGTCTTCACACAAAGCAGCTCAAAAAGGGGCATCTGTAGACACCAAAATCCAGCCACTTGCAATTCATCTATACCTTCCTGTCAGCCACATGTCGGTCATCCACCTTCCCGCCATTATTTTGCCCAAATTCACACTTTCCCGCCATTATTTGGCCCAATTTCACCTTTCCCGCCATTTTTCATCCCCAAATTTATTTAAATTAATATTTATATATATATTTTTTAATATTTTAATATTTTAATATATATATTTAAATAATAGTTTAAGTGATTTAATCTGAGCCGTCCATCCTTCATTTAATCTCATCCGTCCATCCATCTTAATCCATTCCACAACCAAGATTTATTCTCTACCCTTGGATCCGCTTTAATCTTAGCCACACGTTCAAAGTGTCGTTAAAACCCTAAAGTGTGCCCTAAGAGTGGATTATAAATCGAGTCACTTTGATGGCTCAAACCCTATCTATGTCTGCTACCTATCTTCTTCGCCTAGGTCTTTTGCTACTTCTATCTCTGATTCTAATTCTTCTACCGTTATCTCCTCTCTTCCGCTACCATTTTGCCGCATCCATCACCGCTTTCATCGTCGCTTTCACCGCCATTCCTTCTGCAGCATTCTGCAAAATCTCCCATTCCTGTCGCAAGTGCCCATGGGCATTTTCCCCTTCACCAAGTGCCCACGGGCGTTTACCAAGTGCCCACGGGCGTTTAACAAGTGCCCACGGGCATTTACCTTCAGCCACAGACTCAGACCGACGTCTGTAATCCAGATCCAGAAGCACGCGGGCATTCGGCGAGTGCACCAGGGCGCCTTCCGTAGCCTATTCTGACAACAACATTACTTCCAGGTGTCGCCTGGTCTAGCTACGTTAACAGAGAACAGGTATAAATTAGTTTAAAGCAAGTAGCCGTATTTTATGTTTTAATCTGTTATTGATTTCTTGCATTCCATTTTTATAAGGTTTTAGATTGTTTCTGAGGGCTCACGCAGAGGGAGCCCTCTCATTAATTTCTAACTCCTTGATAGTGTTAATGTGTGCAGGTTTTTGATGACAGATCCAGTTTATTGATGGCAACTGATTAAGCTGGAGTGGTCCAAGCAAGGGATACGACAAAGCCCACTCACTCTGTTGGGATTGAAGATACGATCTTCGAAAGCGCCACCGTTCATGCCAGCTAGGGTTTCGGAGAACCCTAGCATAACTTGTAATTTTTGTATCACAAAAAGGGTTACAGGCCCAGTTGTATTCAAAAAAAGGAGTTTTTAAACTCCATCGATTAATATAAATCGTCTGTTTTGTGCAACTTTCCTGTATTCCATTCTTGTGGTTTTATCTTTCTGTTTGGCGTGTATTTTTAATCTACAAAGGGTCATAACATTGATGTAATAATTAGTGATAGAAAATCTATAACTAAAAATATAACTCTACATTTGGTTGACATACAACATGTCATCATATTGATTAAGGATCTTATCTGAAGTTCTTTGCCATAACCTAATTTTCAACCGCTATTATTTTTTACAATACTATTATTTAAACTTATAGGGTTTCCATATGGAGTACACCAATCTCTACTGCTTACATAAATCATCTTGTGCAAGAGTACTAGGAGTAGAAATAAGTTAAGCTATCATTATCATGGCCATTGAGTCAGCTTATCCCTTTCATTCATTCGAAAGAGTGTGTGATAATCACCACTCCACACTTAAGTACATCTATGTGTGTGTTCTTAGCACACCAAGCGAAGACTATCCATATCATCTACCTGATGAGCTAGTCTCCATCCGTAGGAATTATCTTTACCATATTTCTTCCCTTAATTTATCAGCTAAATCATGATAGTCTCTTTATACTATAAGGGTCTTAGAGAAGGGTAAACCTACAACAATATACAACAATCTTGTTTTTTATTGATAACCATTATCTTATAATCTAGTGATAGGAGTTAGCAACTCTTTTTAGTTAAGATAATGCGACACCACATTTCAAGTGGCTATCCAACACTTTAATATAGATAATATAAGCATAAGCAAATAATCTACCAATTTTTAACCCAAATTCAATAGATAATTCTAATTAAGTTATCATTCTTTAACCCTCTCGAATTCTACCTTTGAAAGAGCTTCCATAAAGAATGAAACCCAAGCTAAAAATTAATACAAACACCCACAAGTAGATAAAGTATGCTATCCACAATGTTAGAATGAACTATCCAAAATAGAATATCGATTGCTCTAAATTCAAACATATAACTTGAAGGATATTATTGCTAAGATAATTTGAACCTTAAAATAATATTCATATTTTAATAACCAAAATAAAACATCCATTCTTAATATTACTGTAACAACTCAAGAAGTGCTAAATAAATACAATGATTATAATACTTCGTATGCCAAATAACCATTTCTTTTTTTGCTTATTTTCTACAAAGTAATTTGATAGGCTTAGCAATATCACAATCATATTTGCTTTCATATTATACTGGGACGTGCTACTACTTGGTCAACATGCATTATTCATCTCCAACAAATACATTTGGTTTTTGGTCCATTAGTTTCATAAGAAATTTCCAATACAATAAACTCTTTTGAGTGCTTTACAATAATACTCTTTAATGCATTAGCATGGACGTTTTCCAAAACGCTTCTTGAAACACAGCCCAATGCTCAACATCCAAGACTGTTACTTCCTTTTGTCAGCCATATATGCATCAATCCACTTTTTGGGTTACTTTTTTAATCACCAAGAAGGGATTGTCTATTCATAGGGATCAGAGAAAGCCTCCAGTAGTAATATCACAAATGCTTTGCATCCATTCAATCTCAATATAGGAAGATCATAACAATATCTCTTATAATATTTCAGCATACATTTTACAATGTAGGTAATTTAAACTTCTCTCTATGGAAAATAACAATACCAGAGAAGGAAATTAAATTCATAAATATATTCCAAAAGCTTTAAAACTTCATTCCTACACTATTCAGAGCTTACACATCCTTTATAATTTAAGAACAATATTTAAGAATACTCCTAGATGTATATCCGTTAATCAAACACCACAATATTACTATCTAATGGGTAAAGTAAATCAAGCAAGCATAATAGAAGTTTCCAAGAAATCCTATTGTATGGAAATCAAATCTATATTCTCATGCTATTATAATATTCTTCAATCTACAAGACAGAGTCTCACATGAACAACCAACAGTTTATCACACACAATCCTCCATACAACATAGTAACTTAGTACTTTGAACCAACGACATTAACCAACTAATCTATATGGTTTGACAGTTCTCTTTGATTTGGGTGACTACATGTGACCACATGCAATCGTTCAACTAAAATATAACTAGAGAAACATATTACCATAATAGCTATTCATCAAAACACATGTCTTATCAAATCTACATGGAAATTTTATTGGCACAGACTCAACTTATCCGATTTCAAAAGGGGTTCACCTAGAGTTGAAGATACACAAATCAGCACTCAAGACAAGTTGAGATTCCATAGCTTCTAACTGATGGTTCATATTAATTAAACCATTGCAAACATTTCCAATCTTCTAATATGGACAATTGTATTTTATAAAATTAATCATTCAAGGTTTTTATAAGAAACAACTAGTGGCGACATAATTTCAACTGCAAGCTAAGTCATTGATATAATAGCTTCTATTCCTCATTCCGACTAATATACAAAATTCATAAACTAACATATCTTTTAAAAAGAAACATATTTTATCAATCTAAACAAATTGTACTCGGTCAAGCAGTCAGTTTTATTTTGAGTCTACCTGGAATCGCCTGACACCTTCCAAGTCTTTTTCTTAGCTACTATTTTTTTCCTTTATCCGGTGCTCTATGATATATTTTCTCTCCCCCTTACTTTTTCTTTCCAACCAACACTTTTCTTTTTTCCTTTCTTACCCACTTTTTAGTGAGCTCTCCAGGATCTGCGTATCTCCCCGACTACTTGGAGCACTCTCCCCACTCATTCGGCACATCAAAAACTTTATCCACCACAAGGAGGCATTAATCCTAAGTTTTTGAACACATGGGTGAAGGTTTCTAACACTTCAACATTTCATTTTAATTGTGTAACCAACAACATGCTTAAGCATAACTACGCACGATGCTAAAGACTTCCAAAACATATTAGTATCGAATTCATTCTCTTGAATTTTCAAACAAACAACATAAAGCTCAATGAAAACTTTAGTAATACAATTCCACATTCATTATTGTCCTTCTAACCTTTATAAAACCATTCCTTACAAGCACTACACTAGTGTTGTTAGTCTAAGATGCATTTCCTAGTATGCTTTCTTTCTTTTTTTGAAAGGAACATCAACAATCAAACATACATTTCCTTTGCAAGGAATAATTTCCATAAAATTTTACCATAATAATCATTATGCAACAAGCATTTTTATCTATGGTTTGATATTTATTTCCATATGCAAATCATGTTATGCATTTTATTATAGTTTGATATTTCTTTCCATATGCAAATCATGTTATGCATCTTCATGAAAGGAGCACACATCCATGTTGCCTCCTAAAATATTCTAACAAATAACCCATCACATCATTTCCCCTAGGCATCCCTTTCTCGGTGGTTAATTCTTTCTACCACCATGAAGAGACCTATTCCTACAAAAGTGCAATTCTATTAGCAGCATCATATTCTTCTTCTATACATATTTCAACATGAAATAATCATATTATTCCATTAGTTAGATATAACCTTTCCATACAATAAATATCATGTGTAAATAAAAATAGGAGACAGTCATTCATTCCATTTTATGAAACAACATAGCAAAACATAAATCCATTCAAATAAAAAGTCTACCAAGGGTGGGTCATGACATCCTCCCCCCTTAGGCTTAACACAGTCCTCTGTGTAACATCAAAGTTAAACACAAAATATTAATTACAATTCATTTTCAAACAAAAATGGAAAATATTTTTGCATATCTGCTACTTTCTCCCAAGTAGCATTTCTTTTAGAATAATGGTCCCACTGGACCTTGCACTGCTCTAAAGTTCCTTTCCTCATCGATTTAGATCAAAACTCAAGGATTCTTACTGGTTGAACCTCTATAGCCTCTGGGTTCACCATATGCAAATTAGAAAAATCCCACACATGCTCAGGATTAGCAACATACTTTTTAAGCAAAGAAATATGAAAAGTGTTGTGAATCTTGGATAGATTGGGTGGTAAGGCAAGTCGATATGCCACAGGACTAATCTTCTCTATGATTTCAAAGGGTCCAACAAAGTGAGGATCTAGCTTTGTGGACTTAATTGCACTCTTTCTTGGCTTTACCCTCAGAAACACTCTATCACCCACAACAAACTCTTTTGGTGATCTCTTAAGATCGACATAGCTTTTCTGATGGTCTACAACTTCCTTCAACCTCTCTCTGATCACCCTCAACTATTGCTCCATTTCTTTGACCATGTCTGGTCCAAGCACAATCTGGTCTTCTGGATTATCCCATGATAATGGTGTTCTGCACTTTCTACCATACAAAGCTTCGAATGGAGCCATGCCTATGGTCGAATGGTGACCATTATTGTAGGTAAATTCTACCAGATGCAAGTAATCCTCCCAATAGGTTTTTTGATCCATACAATACATGCGAAGCATATCTTCTAGCACTTGGTTCACTCTTTCAGTTTGCCCATCAATTTTTGGATGGTAAGCAGAACTGATGTTCAATCTAGTACCAATGGCATGATGCAAGGATTGCCAAAACTCAGATGTGAATTTTGGGTCCCTATCTGATATGATTACCTTTGAAAAACCATGAAGCCAAAATATTTCTTTGGAAAATCTGTTAGCCACAACCACGACATCATCCTTGGTGTTCTCGGGTATAAAGTGCATAACCTTGGTCAGTCTGTCGACCACTACTAGGATTGCATCATGCTAAAACCTATTTTTAGGCAGCCCTACAATGAAATCCATCAAAATCACTTGCCATTTTTGCATAGGCACATCATGCGGATACAACAATCTAGTAGGATGTTTGTGTTCTACTTTTACCTTTTGGCACTTGAGGCATTGAGCGATAAACTCAGTTATGTCTCTCTTCATTCCTAGCCAAAAGTATATCTTTTTCATATTCTCCCTCATCTTTGCTCCTCCTGGATGAGAAAAATATGGAGATCTATGTGCTTCATTCATAATCATCTTTCTCAAATTTCTAGTCTCAGGAATTACTACCCTATTCTTAAAACATAAGAAACCATCCTTGATGCCAAAGTCCTTGTTTTCATCAGGTTTCCTTTCCATCCTTTCCCAAATTTGGTTGTAGTAAGCATCTTGATTTTGCATTTCCTTGACTTGTTCCATCAAGTTGACATGGATGCGAGACAAAATTGCTATATGTCTCCTCCTACTCAATGCATCAATGACTTTATTCTCTTTTCCCTTTATATACTCAATGCCAAAATCATATTCTACGAGAAATTCCATCCACCTTCTCTTCCTAGCATTGAGTAAAGGTTGAGTGAATATATATTGTAGACTCTGATGGTCTATCCTTAGCTCAAAGGGTCTCCTGACCAGATAATGTCACCAACTCTTGAGAGCAAACACTACAACTACCAACTCTAAGTCATGGGTTGCATAATTAACCTCATGTCTTTTCAGTTTTCTAGATCCATAGGCTACCACTACTTCTTCTTGTGAGAGCACTCCTCCCAAACCTTCTAATGATGCATCAATACAAATAGAGAAACTTCCCTGAAGATCAGGTACCTTTAGTATAGGAGGTATGGTAAGCTTTTGCTTAAGCAAAATAAAGGCTTCCTCACATTTATCTATCCACTTGAATTCTTTTCCTTTTCTCTGAAGGTTAGTTATTGGTGAGGTGATCTTGGCATAGTCCCTCACATAACGCCTATAGTATCCAGTTAAGCCCATGAAACTTTGAACTTCTATCACATTTGTAGGTGGTGGCCAATTCAAAATGGCTTCTATTTTCTTAGGATCCACTGTGATCCCTTCAACCGAAACAATGTGTCCTAAATATTGCACTTCTGACACATAAAATTCACACTTGGATAAATTCCCATACAACTGATTTTTCCTTAATAGCTCTAGCACAATCCTGAGGTGCTCATCATGCTCTATCTTGTTTCTAGAATATATCAAAATATCATCCAGAAATACTAAAACAAATCTATCCAAGTACTTCTTGAAGATGTTATTCATCAAATTCATAAATTTCATTGGAGCATTTGTTAAACCAAAAGGTAAGACAACAAACTCATAATGTCCATAATAAGTTTTAAAGGTTGTCTTGTGAGTATCCTCCTCACGGATTCTCAATTGGTGATATCCTGATTTCAAATCAATCTTTGAAAATATTGTGGCATCTTTGAGTTGATCGAAGAGATCTTCAATTCTCGGTAGAGGATATCTGTTCTTGATAGTTGCCTTGTTCAACATTCTATAATCTATGCATAATCTCAAGGAACCATCCTTCTTCTTTACAAATAGTACTGGTGCACCCCAAGGTGATACACTTGGTTTGATCAATCCTTTCTCCAGTAACCCTTGCAATTGCACCTTCAACTCTTGCATTTCTATGGGATTCATTCTATAAGGAGCTCTATGGATGGGTTCTGTTCTAGGTTGAAGCTCAATAGTAAATTCAAATTCCCATTTAGGGGGTAATCCAGGTAAATCCTCTAGAAAGACATCCCTAAATTCCTGAAGAATTGGGTGTTTCTCAAACACCTCTTCCTTCTTCTCTTTATCAATTTCATTTATCTTAACTACATAGACCATTCCTCCTTTCTTTATGGCCTTCTTAAGTTGCATTTTCGATAGGATTTGAGGTTGAAAAGCCCCTTGTAGGCTATACACCCTTCGCACAACACCCCTATCTTCTATATACTCAATCCATCTATCCTAAAAGTTGAGTACTACCTTATGCGCTTGCAACCAATCCATTCCTAGGATTATGTCAAAAGCATGCAGAGGTGCTACATACAAACATCCTATTATTGTTCCACTAGGTAAGGCGATTTCTACCATAGGGTAACATTGATTAATAGAGTAGGTTTATCCTGAACCATACTCGACCTTCCACCCATGAGCCAAGATTCTTGGCCTTTCTAAAATATCTTTAGCTAAACTAGTGGAAATAAAACTATCTGTAGCACCACTATCAATCAAGATTTTAACATTCCTACCAAAAATCTTACCTTTAATCAATAGTGGCGTGGCTTGACCATCAAGATTCTGGTTTCCTGTAGCTGCATAAATCTTGTGCATGGGCTCTTTAGGTGCAGTTTCTTTGTACATTGGTTCTTTTCCTTTTGAACTCATTCCTACTCTTTGTGGGCAATTATTGGCATAATGTGGTCCTCTACAAAGATAACATCCTTCTTTCGGTCCTGGATGTTCTTTCTATTTTTGTCCCTCTTCTACTTTATCTGCATGTGGAGAATTAACCTATCCCTGTGATGGTCTATTGTTTCCTTTGTCATGGTTGTTGGAAGTATGATTCTTTCCTTGGAACCTTCTTCTGAACTTCCCCTATTTTTGGTCATTCCTTCTATCATGCTTAGAGGAATCTTTGTTTGCCTGTTCTTTTTCCACTTAACAAAACCTGTGCTATTCCTTTTCCTTAATGCTTCCCTACCCTGCTCATCTAACCCTTCATAGTCAAAATAGGGTTTGAGATATGTTTCAGCTTTCCTGGCCAAATCATAGGCCTTTTGCAGAGTAGTAGGTTCCCTCATATCTACTTCTTACCCTATTCTAGGATCCGCTCCTAGTATAAACTTGTGAATCTTCATTTTCTCATTATAAGCAGGCACATATTTCAGCAACTTGACAAATATTTGATAGTACTTCTCCACTATTCTAGTTCCCTGTCGAAGCTTAGTGAACTCCTCAAACTTCTAGGAATAGAAGTGTTCCATGAGAAATCTATCTTTGAAGGCTTTTACAAATTCATCCCATTTTAGATCGACTATTGTTGCTAGTTTTCGATCTGCACTAAAAGTTTCCCACCAATCCAAACCATCTCCTTGCAAATGCAATGTGGCATAGGATGTCCGAGTACCCAAGGAAAAATTCTTCATATTGCAATAGGTTTCTATTTCCTTCAACCATACCTCGACCTTATCACCATCTTCCTCTCCATTAAACTTGGAAGATTTCAAATGTTTCATCTCTTTGCCCAACTCGACCTCAAGTCGAATCCTGGCCAGTTGTGCCTCAGTAAGGGGTTCATTTTCCTATCTCCTATTAGAGTTCCTAGCCTGTGTTTCCCGATTCAACATGGCATCCAACAACTATTTTTGTGTTTCTACCTATTCCCAAAGTAGAGCCACTATCTCAGTAAGATTCTCATTACTAGGAATCTCCCTTTCATTACTAGGGTTCTCTAAACCTACATCTGGATTCCTATCCTCCACATTAGTCCATCATGTCTGCCTTGTCGATGGGGCAGCACTTCCTCTTCTTCTCTTTGGTGGCATTGTCCCTGGCCACACATAGAAGAGATAGTAGAAATTTCATTAGCAATTATTTCTTTCAAATTGCTCCTCCTACTAATAATTATTTACCTAGTCAACTCAAATAACCAAATAAGTTTACTCCTACTAGTTTCTCTTTTTGACATTATTTAAATATGACTTCTATCACATATTGTAGCTAGCCTTATGCAGTGAACCTATTCCACTATGAACCATGCTCTGATACCAAATGTCATAACCTAATTTTCAACCACTATTTTTTTTACAATACTATTGTTATACACTTCTAGGGTTTCCATACGGAGTACACCAATCTCTACTGCTTACACAAATCCTTTTGTGCAAGAGTACTAGGTGTAGAAATAAGTTAAGCTATCATTCTCATGGCCATTGAGTCAGCTTATCCCTTTCATTCATTCGAAAGGGTACGTGCTAATCACCACTCCACACATAAGTCCATCTATGTGTGTGTGCTTAGCGCGCCAAGCGAAGACTATCCATCTCATCTACTTGATGAGCTAGTCTCCATCCGTAGGAATTCCCTTTACCATTTTTCTTCCCTTAATTTGTCAGCTAACTCATGATAGCCTCTTTATACTATAAGGGTCTTGGAGAAGGGTAAACCTACAACAATATACAACAGTATTGTTTTTTATTGATAACCAATATCTTATAATCTAGTAATAGGAGTTAGCAACTCTTTTTAGTTAAGCTAATGTGACACCACATTTCAAGTGGCTATCCAACACTTTAATATAGATAATATAAGCATAAGCAAAGGTTCTGCCAAAATTTAACCCAAATTCAGCAGACAATTCTAATTAATTTATCATTCTATAACCCTCTCGAATTCTACCTTTGTAAGAGCTTCCATAAAGAATGAAACCCAAGCTAAAACTTAATACGAACACCCACAAGTAGATAAAGTACGTTATCCATAGTGTTACAATGAACTATCCAAAATAGAATATCGATTGCTCTAAAGTCAAACATCCAACTTGAAGGATATTATTGCTAAGATAATTTGAGCCTTAACATCATATTCACATTTTAATAACCAAAATAAAACATCCATTCTTAATCTTACTATAACAACTCAAGAAGTGCTAAATCAATACAATGATTATAATACTTCGTATGCCAAATAACCATTTCTCTTTTTGTTTATTCGCTATAAAGTAAGCCGATAGGCTTAACAAGATCACTACCAGATTTGCTTTCATATCAGATCGAGACGTGCTACTACCCGATCAACATGCATTATTCATCTCCAGCAAATACAGTTGGTTTCTGGTCCATTAGTTTCATAAGAAATTTCCAATACAATAAACTCTTTTGAGTGCTTTACAAGAACACTCTTTAATGCATTAGCATGGTCGTTTTCCAAAATGTTTATTGAAACACAGCCCAATGCTCAACATCCAAGACTGTTACTTCCTTCCATCGGCCAGATCTACGTCAGTCCACTTTTTGGGTCACTTTCTTTTCGACCACCGAGAAGGGATTGTCTATTCATAGGGATCAGATATGGCCTCCAGTAGTAATATCACAAATGCTTTGCATACATTCAATCTCAATACAGGAAGATCATAACAATATCTCTTTATAATATTTCAGCATACATTTCACAATGTAGGTAATTCAAACTTCTCTCTATGGAAAATAACAATACCAGAGAAGGAAATTACATTCATAAATATATTCCACAAGCTTTAAAAACTCCACTCCTACACTATTCGGAGCTTACACATCCTTTATCATTTAAGAACAACATTTAAGAAAACTCCTAGACGTATATCCATTACTCAAACACCGCAATCTTACTATCTAATAGGCAAAGTAAATCAAGCAAGCATAACAAAAGTTTCCAAGAAATCCTATTGCACAAAAATAAAATCTATATTCTCATGCTATTATAATCTTCTTCAATCTACAAGGCAGAGTCTCACATGTATGGCCAATAATCTATCACACACAATTCTCCATACAACACAACAACTACGTTTCCTTAACTATTTTAGTACTTTGAACCAACGACATTAACCAACTAAGCTATATGGTTTGATAGTTCTCTTTGGTTCGGGTGACTACGTGTGACCACATATGATCATTCAACTAAAAGCTAACTGGAGAAACAGATTACCGCAATAGCTATTCACCAAAATACATGTCTTATCAAATCTACATGGAAAGTTTATTGGCGCAGACTTGACTTATCCGATTTTGAAAGGGGTTCACCTAGAGTCGAAGATACACAAATCAACACTCAAGACAAGTCGAGCTTCCATAGCTTCTAACTAATGGTTCATATTAATTAAACCATTGCAAACGTTTCCAATCTTCTAAGATGGACAGTTGTATTTTATAAAATTAATCATTCAAGGTTTTTCTGAGAAACAACCAGTGGTAACAAAATTTCAACTGCAAGCTAAGTCATTGATATAATAGCTTCTATTCCTCATTTCGACTAATATATGGAATTCATAAACTAACATATCTTTTAAAAAGAAACATATTTTATCAATCTAAACAAATTGTACTCGATCAAGCAATCAGTTTTATTTCGAGTCTACCTGGAATCGCCTGACACCTTCCAAGTCTTTTTCTTAGCTACTATTTTTTTTTTCCTTTATTATGTGCTCTGCGATATCTTTTCTCTACCCTTCCTTTTTCTTTCCAACCAACACTTTTCTTTTTTTTCCTTTCTTCCCCACTTGTCGGTGAGCTCTCCAGGATCTATGTATCTCCCCGACTACTCGGAGCACTCTCCCCACTCGTTCGGCACGTCAAAAACTTTGTCCACCACAAGGAGGTGTTAATCCTAAGTTTTTGAACACGTGGGTGAAGGTTTCTAACACTTCAACATTTCCTTTTAATTGTGTAACCAACAACATGCTTAAGCATAACTACGCACGATTCTAAAGACTTCCAAAACATATTAGTATCAAATTCATTCTCTTGAATTTTCAAACAAACAACATAAAGCTCAATGAAAACTTTAGTAATACAATTCCACATTCATTATTGTCCTTCCAACCTTTATAAAACCATTCCTTACAAGCACTACACTAGTGTTGTTAGTCTAAGATGCATTTCCTAGTATGCTTTCTTTCTTTTTTTGAAAGGAACATCAACAATCAAACATACATTTTCTTTGCAAGGAATAATTTCCATAAAATTTTACCATAATAATCATTATGCAGCAAGCATTTTTATCTATGGTTTGATATTTCTTTCCATATGCAAATCATGTTATGCATTTTCTTATAGTTTGATATTTCTTTCCATATGCAAATCATGTTATGCATCTTCATGAAAGGAGCACACATTCGTGCTACCCCGAATATTCCATCAAATAACCCATCACATCATTTCCCTTAGACATCCCTTTCTCGGTGGTCAATTCTTTCTGCCACAATGAGGAACCTATTCTTGCAAAAGTGCAATTCTATTAGCAGCATCACATTCTTCTTCTATACATATATTGCTAAAAACTTTCAACATGAAACAGTCAGTTATTCCATTAGTTAGATACAACCTTTCCATACAATAAATGTCATGCGTAAATCAAAATAGGAGATAGTCATTCATTCCATTTTATGAAACAACACAACAAAACATAGTTCCATTCAAACAAAAAGTCTGCCAAGGGTGGGTCATGACATTCTTCCATCAAATTTTTCATAATTAGGTTTAGCATAGTTCGTGCTTTTATGACAATAAGAGTTGGCTCCAACCTTGCATTAAAATCTAATTGCCTCTATCTATTCCCAAATTTGATTAAAGTTTGTCAATATTTCATTTGTATGTGACTTGTCATACTTTTGTGTAACGTTTTAACTTCATAGAACATATTTAAAATAGTTCTTACTCTAGCATAGTAGGCACAACATGTAAGGTTTGACATTGATAAAAGAGCTAGTACAAATACATACAAGTCACACACATAACCCATTAAATAATATAAAAAAATATAATACAAATAATATATACAAATAGTATATTATAGCATTTAATGTCTTATATCTTATCCTTGTTCATGTTGTTCATAGGATACTTATTCACTACAATAAATAGTGAGCCACATAAGTTTGTGTCTATATCTACAATTCTTTCATTTATATTATCTTCCTATAGTATGTGAGAATTGATAATTAAAGGATTTAATTCCTATCTATATTGTCTTTTTCGCTCTTTTACATATTGTGTTGGAGTCGTTGATGCTTGGGATTGATAAATCATTTTGTTAGGCGATTGGTTTCAAATTTGATTCTAATAGGGAGATTCAAATTTCATTTTTATTTTGCGCTCAAGGCTAACCGGTGTTCTCGTTGGAGTTTCGAGGTGGGACCCCGATCTCTGGAAATCACATTTGTATAAAAGGATCGGTGTCCCTTTCAAAACACCATATTTTACCTAATCAAAAAAATAATAATCAAGTGCTAAGAATTAAAAAGGTGAAATATTTGCACTCAAAATACATTTTAAAAATGATGTAACTTAATAAAATTAGAGTGGATGTGCTATAGTCATGATACCTTTAGCAAACTTAGAGACGCTAAATATTCAAATGAAATTATGCTTATTGTATCATTTTGAATAATATGGACTATTGTGACTATATGTATCTCTTTCGTTGAATAGGTACACAAAGGCCAATAGTTGTTTTCCTTAGGTGACATTTTCCTCTATAAACTATCTAGTAAATTGCTACAAGATCATGATATCCAACAAAATTTATACATGTACACCTTCCCTTTTATATTTCAATATGAATCTCATAAATATTTTTTAGTTGATTCATCAAGTTATTTTCCTATACTAGATTGGCAACTTGAGCTAACACCTACTTGTGTTCCTCTTTTCCATCTTATTTTCCAATACTAACATAAGAATTCAAGCCATGGTCTTCTAGAAACCTTAGTAATATTTGACATGCATGATCATATTTATCACAATATAACCAAGAATCAATACCAACCTTAAAATATAATTCTTTAAAAGACTTTCATTCACTTTTATCAAGTAATTTAATCATATTGTAACCATATGCCTTCACACATTTCACTTGAATACCAAAAGTATATCCATTTTTTCATTCCCATCTAATATTATTTTTTATTCCTCATCACATTCCGTAATTTCCTTGTATATTCTATGGGAGTTTACAATATTAAAAACACCTTGTGAATCGATTTATTAAAAACACCTTGTAGATGTTTATGAGTCATACTTCAATAAAACTTGAAGCCACTTTATAGGGTGTAAATCCTCATTAATATCCTCTATAACTACAAATAAATTTTATCCATAATCTATTCTAAATGTTCTGTTATCTACTCTATTTTTGGCTCATTGTCATTATAGCTCCTTAAATAGTAACCTATTGTTTAGATTACTTTATTTTCAACAACTTGATCAATATTTCTACCAAACCATAAAGCTCCAAGTTGTTTCCAAGACTATTTTCCATTAGTATAATGTTGTTGATGATATCATGATTCTTAATATCAGCAGAGGGGTATCTTATCAAAATAATTTACTCTTCTACCTTGTGATGTTGTTCATATATAGAAGCAAGAGTTTCTAGAGAAAAAAAGTCTAGGTCTATTGACTTTTCTTCTAGTGCTCTTTCTATATATAGGAACCCTTCGAATGGTTTGAGTATATTTGTATGCTCAATCATTTCAAATGAATTATCAAGTGAATTAATAATTGGTTTCTTAGTCAATGGAGTGTCAAAAAAATATCCTCTATTCAGTTTCTTATTATTTAAAAAGGAAACCATACAATGATCCACTTGAGTATTATTTATATTGTCAACCCTCACAACAAAATTGTCTAATTAACCAATTATCAGGTCCATGATAGGCAAGGGATTTGTCAACAAAGTATTCTCTATTCATTTTCTAATTTAATGTTAAAAAGGACTTATAGAGTGAACCAAACTAAGTATTATTGACATTCTTAACCATTTCAAGGGAAGTATATAGTGAGCCAATTGTTAGGACCATAGCCATTGTAGCATTCTTAGCTAAATATTCTCTAACCTAAGTATGATTTATATTATGAATCCTCACAATGGATTTATCCTTTGAACCAATCATTGGACTATATTGAGTGGAGAGTCAACAAAATATTCTCTATTCCTATTCTCATATGGTCTCAAATGGGATTTATGTGAATAACCAACTTGAGTATTATTTCTATTATCAACCCTCAGAATGAAATTATCCTATGAACCAATCATTAAGCCTAACATTGAATGTGGTGTTAATAAAATATTTAAAGAATGATTCATTTAGTGGACAATCTGACCGTTTATTATTTATATTAAAAAACCTCACAACATAATTATCCCTTGAACCAATCGAGTCGATGGTCAATGCAGTGTCAAAAAATGAATATTATAACAAGGAGCTTTAATGTAAACCCTCAATATTTAGATATAAATCAGCCAATGTACCAATATGATCAAAACATAGAAATGATGTCAATGTTGAATATGAAATCTAGTCCAATACAAATGATTATTTGTAATCATATACTAATAAACATAAAAAACCATTGTTTGTGATTACTTTATTTCTTACTAAATAAATACTAGATTATATAAATCAAATTTTGATTGGTTACCATATTTTTTGTCTTTCTACAGGATCCTACCCTGGGACTCCCTTTTTGGTTTGACTATGTAAAAGGTTTGGGGATCCTTTCAAAACCCCCTTACCATCAATCAAAAAAAAAATGATTGGTGAAAACTTGGGTATTTAAATCCTTCCCCAAAAATAAAAAAACAATTGCATGATTTTGCAAACACCCTTCTAATATTCTATCTATGATGAACAATATCTAACAATGTCAGCTATGTTTGGATTTTCAAAGCTTTGTTAGAACCCATATAACATAAACTCTAGAACTAAAACTTAGTATCTAAGGAATACTTTGGACACATTGTCACTCTTGGATATTGGATGCCACTTAAAGCATAAAGCTGATTTAATCCAATATATTCCTTGTTATCTAAGGTTCTTAAAATATTATCACCATGGGAACCTAAAGCTAGCTAATATATCATTTAAAAGGATATTTTGATAAGGTGAGGTTTCGAAATCCTTGGTAATTTTATATTTTGGATGCATAAAACATAACATTTAGTAAATTCATATGTGTGTCTATGGCAACTTGAAAAGCATACACCTAAGCTAATAATAACTGAAAATCAACATAATGCATGAAAGATAGACGAATTTGCAAATGAACATAAAGAAGGGTTTCCTTTATTAAATTTCCATTGAAACTCGGTTACAAATCCATCCCTCTTAGGGATACCCAATGTGATACAATTATTACAATAATAGGAAAATCCCCACAAAAGGGTAGGTGTAATCCAAAGACTTCCTAGATTGTCATGAACTGCTCCAAGGCAAATGTAGCCTTCTTCTCCATGATTAGAGGCATTTTTTGCATTGAATGGAAAAACCATGTTAATCATGCATTCAAGAAACAACAAGAAACAATTAAACACAAAGGAGGCCTCTTGATGAGGCTTTTGGAGGAAATTATACGAAATATGCCATGAAAGCTTGAAATCAAGAAAGTGCAAGAAACATAGTAAACTACACTAAACATGATAATTGACCATCAAGAAATGTAAAAAAAGCATGGATCAAATCCTCTAATACCCTAATTAACAATTGAGAGCATAAATGCATGAAATAATGACATCTAATCTAGAATTTCCTAACACTTGAAATTGAAAGGAATCTACCTAAGATTAATGATTCTAACAATCTAATGATAATACAAAAAATTAATCTATATTAACTATGCCTAAATGAACAAATACAAATGGAAATCTATTGCTAAAACTGGCTAAATTGAGGATTAAACCTTGATCGCGGGTCTATCGCATGGTTGGCACTGTTATCTGCAGCTGAGGTGTAAATGTCCTTGTTCTCCAAATCAAGGCTTGATTTCTCAATTCACTCCAATGAATTGATGATAAAGGGTCACCTTGATGTACTCTAACATATTTAGCAGTTGAATTGCTCATATCGGTGATGGAATGGGCTTGATTGTGTTTCTTGATTCCTCCTAGCCCTCCATAGCCTTCTTGGTTCCAAGTGCCATGTGATCTCCAATTGGGCAACAAAAGTGTTCCTGTCAATGAATGCAAGTGAGTATGCAATTCGATAGGGCTTCACCGCTTCTCAACTCAATATTTGTCTCCATTTCCCAATTTAGAGGGGGTTATTATGGCATTTTGGAAGGCCATGCCTTAGCTTCATGGAGAAGCCAAGATCAATAAAGGGTAGTTGAGGCAGTCGGAGGGAATTTTTTGGAACTTTCCACTCTCAAACTACTCTGATATGCAACCAATTGGTTGTTGAAATTGATTTTGGGTCAGCCAAGGTCCAACTAATTTTTGAGGCTAGTCACGGTTCTCAGGCGCGGTCAGCTCTGTTAACCATGGGTGTCAGTCATGACCAATACTGATTAGGCCAAACTGCCTAAATGAGTGGTTAGAACCAATGTTATACCTTGGAATCTATCCAAGATCTTCTATATGGTCTTCTAGCATGTCTCATATGAGTAGTCACCTTGACAAGATGCATTTTAGGTGTCTACTTATGCTCCTTTTGAGATGCATTGTGAGATCGAACGACGTTGAGCAAAAATAGACCTCCTAAAATGATGTCGTAGGTTGGATGATGATCATTAGTCTGATCAACATTATATTCCTAAGGTCCTACAAAAGGACGTGCATCCTAGAATCATTTCTTCCAACTGGATGAAAGGCTTAAATTGAAAAATCTTTGGCAAGCTCCAGCGGCGATCGGATAGCTTCAGTGCTACTATAGGCTTTCTCACCATATAGATTCAAAATGAGGAGAGCTACTAACTTAACTATCATAGTTGCTTTTTGCCCCAGCAAAGGGTAAGCTTATGATAGTCATTGATGATTCATAAGATGAATGTAATTTTGACAAGATCAAGGGATCTCCTGTTAACTTTGATTATGATTATGACATGGTGACTACCCCCTCAAGTGACGAGTTGATGAGGTAAATGACAATTAAATGAAGCGACGAGTCGCTTGACCACTATGAATGACTTTGAACAGATTAAGATTTAGCATTTGATACTTTTATTAGGCCTAATAAGCTGTGATTTCAACTATTAATATTAATTTTATATTTTTATCCCATGGATCAATCCAGCCACGAAGGCTTTCTTAGGGAATCGAAATGATAACAATTCCAATTAGGAATGTGTTGAATCATATTATCGATGATCTACAAAAAAGGGCATAGAAGAAGTGATATGAACACTTTGTTCCTGTGGAGCAGTCCGATCGTCAAGGCCTTCTTAGGGATTAAAATGAAACATATCAATTCCATGATAATTAATTTACCCCAAATGTCCTTATGGTAATTTACTCATCTTGTTGGATTTCATGGAATGCAAGTCGATGCAATCGCAAAGTGTATAGGGTAAATGACTAGGTACGAGGCACATTTGATTTTTTATTTATCTGATTTTTTTGGTATTTTTAGTATTTTTACAAATTTGGTCGGATGGGTATTTTCAATTTAGAATTTTGAAACTCCTCATGATAGGATTTTGGAGCATTTATTGTAGGTTGCTAGTCATGCTTGGAAAACACGACCAATTTTGCAAATTTCCTTAGCCGTGGCTCCAACCCACGATTGGAAAATCCTAATTCTGCACCCGCAGGTGTCAGCCACGGTCAGGAGCAAAATAAGAAATATTTAAAAAAAATTGTCATTTTTGACGATATTTTCCAACTGACAGCTTGCAAAACCTGAGTGCTCTGAGAGGTGAGTTACCAAATTTGACATGAAACACTGCTACAAACTCGACCTCACTACCACCTAAACTGATGGTAGACCAACCTGGAGGAGTTGGTGTGACTAAGGTAGAAGCACATGAAACCCTCGACCATTATTTATTTTTACCGATTTAAAAATTAACCTCACTAATTAATGGGTTAAATGAACATCATTAAAATTATCGGTAATTAACCTCACCCTAGTTAGGTTTAGCTTAGGTTAGATTAAGGGGAGGGTTTTTAATTTTTTTCTGGGTGTCTTGGGATAAGAAATGACCTTAAAAAGGTCTATTTTCTTAGCCACGACTAGCAGGCGCGGTCCCAAATTGGCAAATTGGGGGTCACAGCTGGCAGGTACGGTCCCCAATTGGCAAATTGGGGGTTGCGGCTATCAGCTGCAGTGGGAATAAAATTCCAACGATCAGTAAATTTACCACCATCCCGACCATGGGTCTGAACTGTGGTTCGACCACTTTAGGAAAATTTTCAAAAAAATTCAAATTTTTTGAGTTTTAAAAGCAATTAATGAAGGATGATATCTCTGGCGAACTGGCGGGAAAATTTTTGAGCAGGCGATAGGCGATGTTCTAGGGTTTGTGGAGCGAAGGAAAATCCAGGGCATCAGGTGGGTTGCCGTAGTGTTTTTCTGGTTACTGTGGATCTGAAGGAACGTCTGCTGCCCCAGGAGGGCCCAATGGGGTCTCCTCCAGACCCTCTCTCTGGGAGAAAGAGCTCTTACGCTGAATTGCTAAAAGAAAATTCTTCGTCTTCTAATGACGAAGCTCAGAGAAATACTCTTCATACGCTCTTCAAGAACGCCGGCAAGAGCTCAACAAGGACATTGATTTAATGGATGCCTCCCACAATCCGCCTCCAGACCCAAGATTGTCATCGAACCAAAGATGGTCGAAGACACAATCATATACATAGCTAACCATGATCTGATCTGTAAATTCATGGGTATCCGACCTACCCTAAATTTCTTGCATACCTGGGTCAGATAGAACTGGGAGCCTCATGGTGAGTACTCCTTATGGTTTATTAGCAATGGGTATTTCATTGTTAGTTTTTCTTCTCTAGTCGATAGAAACAGGGCGTTTGAATCAAAAAAGAGGAACCACGGTCCGACAGGGTTATTTGTTCAACCCTGGAGAGTGGGTTTCGATCCTCGTATTGAACCCACGGCTGTCCCGGTTTGGATCCGGTTGTACGCTCTTCCAATGGAGTTTTGGGGTGAGCAGGTTCTGGAAATGATCGATAACTCCCTCGGTAGACATCTGGGCATCTCCAAGGACACCATAGAAGGTAACACAGCTGTCTTTGCAAGAATTTGCATGGAAATGGATATTAGCCAGCCTCTACCGACAGAGGTGGAACTTGAACTGGCAGGACTATCTTGGATCCAACAGCTAGATTATGAGGCTCGCCCTTCAGATGCAGAGTTTGCCACAAACATGGGCATTTGGCCCGGTTTTGTCCAAATATTTTGAACACAAAAACGGAGGCCCCGCTTGGAATGCCAAATCGCCCCAAAGAGGGTAAGTCTACTCTTGCCAAAGAACCATCCAATACTCCTCATGGTAATGATGTTCAGAAAGATGGCTTTGAACAGCCCAAAAGAAGGAGAAAGCAAAAGAAAAATGGTAAGGAGCAATCACAACTCAAGCCACCCAATAGATATGAAATTTTTAAGACACTAGTGGATCAAGAGGATCAAGTCATGGAAGGAGTGGATGGGAATATTGAGGACAATAACATCCACACTCATGCTTCTCCTTCATCTCCCCCTGTCTTAGAACAGGTGATTGAGTCCACTGAGTTACCGCAGCCAGAGAATGCAGGGGCATTGATAGTGCACTCCCAAGCGCAGCCAGTAATTAAGGATGTCAGCATGGGAATTGCAGAAAAGAATAGAGAAAGGCCAGCCCTAGGGATAACTCAGGTGGAAAAGAGATCCAAAAATAGCAACTCTCAAGGAGCGGGTAGAAAATCAAATAAGGACCTGCTAGCAGCTCAAGGAGACAAGCTGATCACTGGAGGATCGGTGAGGACAATTGATTCTTACTGCTCTCAAGGTTTTCAATGATTATTCAATCTTGGAATGTTAGGGGTTTAAACAGTAGAACCCATCAATCTGCTGTTCAAAGACTCTTAGGAAAATGTAAAACAGACTTTTTGCTTATCCAGGAGACAAAAATGTCTTTAGATCTTATGTGTAAAACAGTTAATAGAATCTGGAGGGGCGCTGGTCATATGGATGTGGCTGCCCAAGGTGCCTCAGGGGGGATTGTTACTCTTTGGAACCCTCTGGAATGGACTGCAATAGAACATATAGCTTGGAGGGGTGTTCTCACATCTCATTTTAGGAATAATGTCACAGCTGAACATGTCTTAATCACAAATTTTTATGGGGCCCAAAACCTTGATGGCCAGAGGCTCCAATGGAAAGTTGTACATAACATGAGGTCCTCAAGGGAAGATTTAGACTGGATTATTGCAGGGGATTTTAATGCTAAATTATCTGCTCGAGATCAAGAAGGTGGAACCCCAATTTTGGATCCAGGGGATCGGCTTCTGATTGCCCAAGTCCAGGCCTTTCACTTAGTGGATATTAAAGGCCCTGGAACCTACTTTACTTGGACTAACAAGAGGAGGGAGCCACATAGCAGGAAGGTAAAGCTAGACCATTTTCTGGTCTCAGAGGAGGCATTTGTAAAGTGGAATACTAAATTCCAGATTTTGGAGGGCCCAGTTTCAGATCACTTTCCCATTTTGTTGGAGGGAGGGACTATGACAGGGCAACATCACAAACCTTTTAAATTTGAGAATTTTTGGTTACAAAAGGAGGATCTTCGAAAGAAAATTCCGCAGTGGTGGGAAGAAGGCCGTCTACCTTTTGGGACAGCAATGTTTAGATTCCACAAACAACTTCATTTTGTCAAAGTTCAACTGAAACAATGGAGGCAAGCTAATAAGTCAGATTTCCAGCTCCAAAGAGCTCCCTTGGTGGCCAGATGGGATGAGGTTCAAAAACACTTTAGGGAAGGAACAATTACTGAGCAGCTCAAAACCGAGGATGATGCCTTGCGCAAAGCGGTTGAGGACATTGATAACCAAGAGGAGACTTACTGGAAACAGAGAGCAAGAAACACTTGGTTATTAGAAGGTGATAGAAATACCAAATTTTTCCATCGATCAGCTTGTGCTAGGAGACAGATGAATAACATGGAAGCCCTTCAAGATGAGAATGGACACTCCTTTGATACTCTTCCTGGTATGCATTCCCACTCAATGGATTATTTTTCTAAACTTTTTAAGGAAAGTATGGAGCAAGATGTTGAGGCTCAGAATGAAGTTATTGATGTCATACCCTCTGTTATATCTGAAGAAGAAAATCAGACCCTTCTTAGACCCATTTATAGAGATGAACTGGAAGAATGTGGTCTTTGGAATGAGCACTGGCAAATCTCCGTGTCCATATGGCTTTCCTATTGAGTTTTTTCAGGCCTTTTGGGATACTTTGGAGGAGGATGTTTTGGTCGTCACAGAGGAGTCCAGAACTAATAAAAGAATGCTTAAGGCAATAAATCATACCTTCATCACTTTAATTCCAAAAGGGGAGGAGGGGGCTCATATCTCTGATTTCAGACCTATTGCCTTATGCAACGTGATTTATAAAATAATCACAAAGATAATGGCTGAACGGCTAAAACCTCTCCTTCATAACATCATCTCCTCAGAGCAAGGGGGTTTTGTAGAGGGTAGACAGATCTTGGATGGGGTGGTTCTCGCTCAGGAGGCAATCCATACAATGCAAAAATCTGGTAATAAAGGAATGTTCATTAAACTGGATATGTCCAAGGCTTATGATAGGGTGGAGTGGAGTTTCTTGTCAAAGATGATGGCAGCCTTTGGTTTCTCTCAGGACTGGATAGATTGGGTCATGAGTTGTGTTTCTACGCCTTCTTATTCTGTTCTAATCAAGGGTCTTCCCTCGCAACCTTTTGGAGCCACACGTGGTCTTCGTCAAGGGGACCCTTGCTCTCCCTATCTTTTCCTCATTTTGGCTGAAGGATTAGGTAGACTTTTCTTGAGGAGAAGACATCAAGGCCTGCTAACAGGTATCAAGGTGGGTGAGGAAATTTTGACTCACTTACAGCTTGTGGATGATACAGGATTGGTTGGAGTGGCCAGCTTCAGGGAAGCTAGAGGAATCAGAGATACTCTTAATGTCTACCTTAGGGCTTCAAACCAAGTCATCAATGATAAAAAATCCAAAGTGGTCTTTTTCAATCTTGACCAAAGGCTACAGGACAGAGTTATAGAGATATTGGGATTCACAAGGACTTCTCTTCCAATAGTTTACTTGGGGGTTCCTTTGCATTTCAAAAAATTAAAAATAGATATCTGGAAGGATCTTTTGGATGGTATCAAAGATAGAATGAATCATTGGTCTCATAAATGGTTAAGCTATGGGGGTAGATTAACTTTCTTACGATCGATTATTCAGTGCCATGCCAATTTATAAATTCTCTATCCTGGCTGCCCCACATACTATATGGAAAGAGCTGGACAAAATGGCTAGAAGATTTTTATGGGAAGGAGCAAAAGGGGAGAGGAAATGGGCCTTGGTTGGTTGGGATAAAGTTACCCAGCCCAAGGAAAAAGGAGGGCTGGGACTGAGAAGCTCCAAGCTTAATAACAAAGCTTTGGCTGGAAAACTGTACTGGAGGTGGATTTCCCAACCAACCTCCTTATTCAACAGAATCCTAACCAAGAAATATTTGGGTCATGTTCACCCCAATGAGGTGGGCCGTTTCCTCCTGGATGGTACCGGATCCTTAGTGTGGCAGGCTCTCAAGCTTGGATCTCATGTTATTAAAGACCAATTGTTTTGGAAAGTGGGGAGAGGGGAGAAGGCACGTTTCTGGACTGATTCATGGGACCAAGACTCCACCCATCATTGCTGAGTTCCCCGAATTACAACCAATTAAATCCGCCATAGAAGCCAAGGGTTGGGTCCAAATTGAAAGTTATTTCAACACTAGCCAAATGGGGGAGTATAAGTTTAAGAAGTTTAAGAGGTTGGAGGAGTGGCCAATTACAATCCCTCCGGAGTCGGCACCCATCTTGACCAAAATCTTGACAGAAAGGTTTCTCACAGGGAGAGACGAGGAGGATGAATTAGCTTGGGGCTATGGGAACCTTGGTGTATATACAATGAAGGACGGATACGACAAGATCCTCCCAGAGCCTCCCCCACATTCATTTCCGGTTCAGGATTGGAGAAAGATTTGGCATTCCAAGGGCTGGCCGAAAGTAAATTTCTTTGCCCGGCAGTTTATGCACAATGGAATTCTCACTTTTGACAATCTCGAAGTAGAGGAATCATCGGTCCATCTCAAAGTGTGTATTATGCCACAAGAACGAGGAAACAACTGATCACCCGATGTTTGAGTGCCCTTTCACGCGTCGATTTGGAAGCGTTGGTTCTCTCACTATAAACTCCATGCTAATGGTGATCTGAATCGGACCAATATTTGGGAAAGATGGAAGAGGGGTAGATTTAAATCTAAAGCTCTTCGAATTGGTTGGGAGCTTGGCTTACTTTTCATCTGGTGGCAAGTGTGGTTGGAGAGAAATGCCCGTATTTTTAGAGAAACTTTCTCCTCGCTAGATGGAGTTTGGCGAGTCATCCGGAGCAAAGTCACAGAAACTATTGCCATCTATGCTAAAGAGGAAAATCAGGTTGGTCCTGGGCCACTGGAAGAGGGAGCTGAAGAGCAAGAGAGACAGGACAGAGCTAGCTGGAAACCACCCCTAGAAGGTTGGATCAAAATCAATACTGATGGAGCTGCAAAAGGCAATCCGGGTAGTGCCGAAATTGGTGTAGTTTGTCGGGATCATGCTGGTTCAGTGCTCTATTGGGAACTGCAAGGCTTGGGAAGAGCCACAAACAATGAAGCAGAAGCCATTGCTATCAAATCTGCTTCCATCTGGGCAGTTAATCAGGGCCACAGGAGGATAATTCTCGAATCTGATTCTCAAATTATGGTTGGCGCTCTAGACTGCATGAGGAACTTTGCTTCGAAAGCATGGAGGTTGCGGATTCTGGTCTCTCAAATCAAGGAACTATGGAGGGAATTAGATGATGTGATCCCCGTTTATGTGAGTAGAGATTTAAATAAAGCGATCGATTTCCTTGCGAAGATGGGTGCTGAGAAAGAGGTAGGGGTGCAGCTGCACAGTGACATGCCTTTGGAGGATGAAGTGATTAGGCAGGGTCTTGAAAGATCCTTGAGACAATGAGCAAAGAAAATGCTAAGGGTGGTTTTTGTCACGATATCACGACCTGTTGCACCGTCGCGGCCTTTGGAGGGAAGCTGTCGCGATATCGCGACATGTTGCACCGTCGCGGCCTTTGGAGGGAAGCTGTCGCGATATCGCGACATGTTGCACCATCGCGGACTTTGGAGGGAAACTATCACGATATCGTGACATGTTGCGCCGTCGTGACTTTGGAGGGAAGCTGTCACGATATCGTGACATGTTGCACCATCATGGACTTTGGAGGGAAGTTGTCGATATCGTGACATGTTGCACCGTCGCGGCCTTTGGAGGGAAGCTGTCGCGATATCGCGACCTGTTGCGCCGTCGCGGCCTTTGGTTGGAAGCTGTCGCGATATCGCGACATGTTGCGCCGTCGCGGACTTTGGAGGAAAGTTGTCATGATATCACGACATGTTTCGCCATCGCGGCCTTTGGAGGAAAGTTGTCGCGATATCGCGACATGTTGCGCCATCGCGGCTACTGGAGGAAAGCTGTCGCGATTTCGTGACATGTTGCGCCGTCATGGTTTTGGAGGAAAGTTGTCACGATTTTGTGACATGTTGCACCTCCGCTGGGAGTAAAGTTTTTTCATGATATCGCGACGTGTTGCCCGTCGCGGCCAATGGAGGAAAGTTGTCACGATTTCGTGACATGTTGCTCTGTCGCGGTCGAGGAAGGATTATTGTCGCGATATCGCGACATGTTGCTTTGTCGCGGCTAGGGAAGGATAGTTGTCGCGATATCGCGACATGTCGCGATATCGTGACTTGTTGCCTCGTCACGGCCAAGGTTGGTTAGCTGTCGCGAAATCGCGACATGTCGCTTCGTCGCGTCAAGGATGGTTTGTTGCCGCGATATCGCGACCTGTCGCGATTTCGTGACTTGTTGACTTTTTGCGGTCAAAGGTGGTTTGTGTCGCGTTTTCGCGCCTTGTAATCGGTGGGAAGGGTCTTCTCCCTTATGTAACTGATCTTTGTTTTAATACAAGTTTTTTCAATTTTTTCAAAAAAAAATAGCAATTAATTGATTTTTTTTATTTTTAAAGTACTTTGTCCATTTTTTTTTAAATTTTTGAGTGCATTTTTTGATTTTTATGTGCTTTTGTGATTTTATGATTTTGTTTGTCATTTTTAAGTCATTTTTTGATGTTTTTGGTTGATTTTTAATTATTTTTCCCTTATTATTTTGCTTTTGACCAGACTCTACATGTGAGGGTGAGGGAATCAGAGATCCTTCATAACCTGCATGGTGCCCTAACTCAGGTAGAGTAGGATTGGTTCGGGATCGTGGGCTTTGGCTACGTCCTATGCCTGCCCACTATCCGGGCCGATCAGGCCTACATGACTACATTGGCCCGATGCTAGGATGCACGGACCAACACCTTTCACCTACCTATAGGTGAGATGACTGTGACTCTGGAGGATGTATATCACATCTTTTGACTCCCCCTGGATGGTGAGGCCATCACATCTTCATCGATCGAGGTGAAGAAGACAGTCTTCAATCAGATCTTTGACCATCGTAGTGATGAGGCACAACGACACTCGAACCATGGAGGGGTCCATATTGAGCACTGGTACACTCAATAGGTCTTCTCTCAATGAGCGATCGTCTTCATGCACCTGATTATGCAGATCGTGCTCCCTGACACTTCTAGAGTGAGGTTCCCTTGGAACCTCCTAGCTAGGATGCAAGATGTCCTAGTGAGCAGCACTGATCAACCCCTGATCCTATCCTGGGGGAGTGCCCTACTAGCGTAGCTCTATAATGAGTTGTACCAGATCACTCAGAGGAGCAGAGTGGGCATCGGTTGTAGCTTACTTCTTTAGATCTAGGGGTGGCAGCACATCAAGATTGAGTGCCCTATAGGCCTACCACTCAAGATCGTAGACCATTGAGGAGGTGCATCAATGTTATGCAACATGTTGGCCTTGCGAGTAGGAGGGCTTTCGAAGTAGGTCTCATGTAGGGGACCTAGACTATTACATTGGGTAATTTGCATGACTACAGGTAGACCATATTGAGTGGTGCTCCTATCTAGATTACCCTCCATGGATGGAGGTTGATGAGATACCTATGATGGGCATGTAGAGATAGATGGCTCCTCGGATGTAAGTTTGAGGTACATGAGTTCTTCTACTTCTCTCGCATCACCAGATAGTTTGGCATTAGGTAGGACATTCTAGAGCTTCCTACCATCTATCACCACCTCACTTTAGAGAGAGACTTGACATGGCCTAGGGTGACTCCACTGGGTGATGAGGATGATGATTTCTAGGAGTCGAGCCTGACAGATGTAGGGACTACACCTGACTATGACACTTGGTGGACTACCAGGGTATGGTAGGGCATGGAGGGCCCCTTGGGCCGACCAGTAGATGGCACTATAGTAGAGGGTGTAAATGGTGTAGAGGTTGATCCTCATGATCATCGAGTCCATTAGAGGACTAAGGGCGGATGGGGTGAGGTAGCTATAGAGGAGGCACCCCTAGCTAAGGAGGAGGGTGATGCTCTTGAGGAGGGTGAGGCACCACCTGACAGTGAGATCGGGTAGCTCAGGGCCTAGGTTGCTAGCCTATAGACTCAGGTAGGCACACTCTAGATGTAGATGCTAGGGAGAGACACTTCCATAGCTACTTTAGAGGCATGGGTTAAGGACCTCCAGGCACAACTCATAGTAGGGCAGTCTTAGTGGTGTGAGTATGTAGAGGAGAAGGCTACTCTCTAGGCATAGATCACTATGGCACATACTAAGATCCAGAGGGTTACAGGGTAGCGCATCCTTGTATAGTCATAGCTAGATGCTATGACTGTAGAGCGTGACTCACTCAGGGCTGCGAGGGAGGACCCCTCAGCTTCATAGGTTGTACTAGTGGCTCCAGCTACTCCAGTAGCCCCAATAGTACTAGTAGTGCCAATATTATAGGGATTACTAGGATTTGCAGTGATGGACCCGATGGTAGAGATCAGGAGACTATGGGCTCTAGTGCAGCAGCACATCAGTGATAGATCATCAGATGTTGCATACATCTCTACCTTGAGGGGAGAGATTGAGCTACTTAGGGGTGAGGTTCTAGAGAGGACCATAGCTTCAGGATCTCATAGGATGCAGACCAGGGAGATAGGGCAGTCCTCATCTCACTCCAGTCATAGGTCACATAGATCAGAGAGGACCTCAGGTGCCAGCTCTAGACGGACTCACAGGGAGGGTGGAGGCGATGGTGGAGCCTCTCAGACTAGGGGTGTAGGCCCT
Organism: Wollemia nobilis; assembly: GCA_028583015.1. NCBI lineage: Eukaryota > Viridiplantae > Streptophyta > Pinopsida > Araucariales > Araucariaceae > Wollemia > Wollemia nobilis. Next base: position 281,783 of record JAQPPZ010002410.1, on the reverse strand, counting down.
GCTTAGTACAGATCTATGCTAGATGCTTTTGTACCATTTTTGAGTGTAAGGTCGAGGACCTACACAGTTGTAGCCTACGGGCATTTTTGACATATGTCGATGTACTCTCTATTTTTTTGATACACATACATATATATGATCAGACTTTTGAGACTTATTATATGTGCAATTTTTATTTGTTTTATGTTTATGAGATGCATATGGATGCAATGTTGATGTGTTATGTTTATTTTATGCTATATGATGTGATGTATGTATGACATGCACTAGATAGCTATGTGATGTATGATTAGATGCAGTGATATACATGTGTAGATGGACTACTTATGATGAATGTATATGAATGCAATATTTGATGTTAAATGCATGTTTAATTTATAGTACTTGTATGCATTTAATTTATGATGTTATGACATGCTTCATGCCATGTATGTATTGCATAATTTTCATGATGATATTTTACTAGAAATGGACATGTATGCTTTAATCACTTAAAACATAATGTATGAATGCAATATGAGTTTGACAATCTAATGGATGACACCACAGAATGTATAACAATCATGAATTGTAATTGATGTATCTTATCATAAGAATTTATCAATTAAACACCCATGTGTGCTATAAAATGATATATTGTTTCTGTTCATAAGCTTTTGTAAATTAAAATAATATGGATAACATAGTCAGTGGTCATTTAAATATCATTTCTGACATCCATCCGGTATCTAACCTATATTATGAACATTTCTAATAAATAAACTCTCATAAAAGAAATTGATATTTGATGATTGCGATTTGATTGGTTGTTGCTATTTGGGAATTTTTGAGGTTTTCCATGAGACTCAAACACCCTAGTTGACTTATCAAAAGTTGTATACTGACCATACTAGACTTCTAAAAAATAAGGCTTTCACTAGGATAGACCCAACTATTCATTACCCCTGTGTGTGCAAATGAGTATATTAGATAAGGCATAAGCATACCCCAGTGCCAAGCGGGATTCATTCAGCCCATTGCTGTATTGGGGATCCTCAAATGTCTATCCAATCCTAGGTTTGGATTTCAGTTGGATTAGACCACTAGGCGATACAGGACACCTGAAGCTAGCTCTTCCACATTCAAACATTGGTCTACACAAAAGCAAGATGCTAATGTATCAGACATATCATCATGTGTAAGGTGCGGTAGTACTGACAATTCTAGGGATTCAAGTTCACTCCCTTCTTTTCTTCAATTTATCGAGATACTTGCTCATATAAAGTGATAAGAATCACTGTTTATTTTGTATTTTTTTTAGTGATAAAAACCACTGTTTATTTTGTATTCTTTTTTTTCTTTGAGCAAGGGATTTGATACTAATTTGATTTCTGGTAAACTTGAACTTGATTTGACTTGATTTTTGGGATTTCATTCTGGGATTTGATTCAGGAATTTCTTTTTGGGATTTTTCTTCTTTTGACGTAAGCAAGGGATTTATATGGGTAGGGGAAACTTGTCCTTTTGCCAATTTTCAACATTTCCTAGACCGTCCGCATAAGGGGATAAGCAAGATAAAATTTTCACCTCAGGATACCTGGTCTCGCTTCGTAGCTTTCATCTTTCCCTTGTCCTAATTAGGATTGTTTAGTTTATTGATTAGTGATAGGATTCTGATATGCTAAGTGCTATCAAAACTAGACCTCATCTACAAAAGCAAAGCAAGCTTTCTACCAACTCTTGAGAAGACCTCTAGGTATGGTTGAATGATCGAAAAACCTTAGTATATTCTTCATAGCAATAGGAAGGGTTGTGTTGAAAAACACAATTACTCACAAGGGTGATGGATGAAGGTGATAATGCATAGATGCATGATTGAAATACAAATGTGGTGTCATTTGTAAGATTGTAAACACAACTTATTCTAATGCAAGTGCGATGGATGGAAATACCTAATGCAATGCAAAATGAAATGCATGTGCAAAATGAAAATGCAATTGATGCAAATGAAATGCAATGATGCAAATGTTTTTGAATTTTTGATATTTTCAATTTTAGATTTTATTGCTTTTCTAATTTTTATGGATTTTTGAAATTTTGATTTGACCAAAGGGCTTACAGATGCCTTTGGAGCTTTTTACTGGATGACCAAAGGGCTTACAGATGCCTTTGGAGCCTTTTAATGGTTTTTAGGCATAGAACGCTTTAATATGAAGGATGTTGAGAGGTTCAGGCTCTTCAACACCTTCAAGCGATGTTAAGTGATATGTCCTAGGTCCAATCTTCTCAGAGATGATATAAGGACCTAACCAATTAGCCATAAATTTGTCTCATAGTTTCGGTGGTAGATTTGAGTTCTGTTGGTTCTCTTTCAGCACAAGATCACCAACCTCAAAGTCTCTCAGATGGACTTTGTTATTGTAAGCTCATTTTAAGTACTCTTGATAAATGTGGAGATGCTCAAGAGCATTCACATGATGTTCATCAAGTAGCATCAATTGATCTAGGTGAGCTTGTCACGCAGTGTCATCATCGATGAACTCTTTCAATGTGATGCGCAACATTGGAATCTCCAACTCTAGGGGCATAATGGCCTCAGTGCCATATACTAGTGAAAATGGAGTTGCCCTAGTGGGTGTCCGAATGCTAGTCCTATAAGCCCATAATGCAAGGGGCAACTGGATGTGCTAATCTTTATGGTGCTCTTGTACCATATTTTTCAAGATGGATACCACTATCTTGTTTGAAGCCTCAACTTACCCATTTTCCTACGGATAATATGGAGTCACAAAACTATGTTTGATCCTGTACTTGGACGTCAAAGCCCTCACAGTTTTGTTTTTGAATGATGTTCCATTATCCAAAATTATCTTGGATGGTATCCCAAAATGACTTATGATATTGGTGAGTATGAACTCAGCAATATGCGCTCCAGTTGTCATTGTTAATGGGATTGCTTCCACCCACTTAGTAAAATACTCAGTAGCCATAATAATGAATGTATGTCAACCCGATGATGGAGGAGAGATCTTACCGATTAGATCCAAACCCCATTGAGCAAATGGCCAAGCCACTTGAATGGGCTGTAAGGCCTATGATGGCAAGTGCACAAGATTAGCATGATGCTGACATTTAATGCATTTCTTGACATACACATTGCAATCCTTCTCCATAGTAGGCCAATAATAGCCCATGCGAAGGATGCACTTGATGATAGCCATGCCATTGAAATGGCCACCGCACGTACCATCGTGAGCTTGCGAAATTGCCCAAGATGATTCTTGGGGCTCAAGACAATGAAGGAGAACTCCATCGTAGCTTCGATGATACAAAATATCTCCTAACAAGACATACTTTGTCACTTTCTATTTAAATGTGTATTTCATGACACGCGATAATCCTTGAGGGATTACACCAAGCTTTAGGAAGTCATGTATCTGTGACATCTAGTTCTGATAGACCTCAGCCTCAACTGACAAGACAACATGTTCCCCCTATGGTTTAACATTTGCAAATGCAGACTAGGAAAACAACCTTATGGTGAATGGTAGTACCATTCCCCGTAGGACCCTATGAGATCAATGACCCCCAGGGCGCTCTCTTGAGAAAGTCTCTGGCTCTATAGAACCACTCATGGTTTGGTTCTATATGAATCATGTTGATTGACTCTTTGTTATCCAAAGCTTCATGTTGCATAGCAGAGTGTGACAACATTTTTACATGGATGGTAGTAAAATTGATAGATGGATTCTGAGGGATTAAGGATCCCAAAGATGCCATAGTGTCTACGAATCTATTTGATGAATGAGGGATTGCCTCGATGTCATACCACTCCAACTGAGCTAGATAAGTATCAACAAGATCTTTGTAGGCCTTCAGGATAGGACACCTACATTGAAAAAGTCCCTTCACTTGGTTGACAATGAGAAGGGAATCACCAAAGATATTTAACCTTTTGATCTTCATGGTGATAGTTGTTTGGAGGCCCAAGATTAGGGCTTCGTATTCAACATTATTGTTAGTGCAAGGAAAGTCCAACTTGAATGACAAGGGCATGGGAGCACCTTGCGGCATGAACAACACTATTCCTGCACCACCCCTTGCTCACACTTCGAACCATCAAAGAACAAGGTCATATCAACTTTGTTATCTAGTTCTTCAGGTTTAGGTGCTTCTGATAATGCAAAAACCACATCATCAGGTAGCTCTATGGTGAGAGGCCTACTATTCTCTAGAGGCACCTCAGCTAGTTGATCAGCTATGACCTATCCCTTAATGGAATTTTGGCTAATGAATTCCAAATCAAATTCTATCAATAGCATGATCCACTTCGTAGTACGTGTATTATGATATGTCTTGCTCATCATATACTACAAAGGATTTTGTTTTGATATGACATACATCGTATGACTTAACATATAATGCCATAATTTCTTTGTAGCGAACACTACTACTAAACACAACTTTTCCATGTAGGCATATCCTAGCTCGTAACTCACCAAGGTTCGGCTAATGTAATATATGGCTTGCTCTTTGTCTTGCACATTCTTTTGGGCTAACATGGTCCCTAATGCAAATTCAGTTGCTGATATATATAGCAAGAATGGTACATCTGGTCTTGGTGGAGCTAGTACTGGCGATGTTGCCAGGTATTGCTTAATCTCAACAAAGGCTGCTTGACAGTCCTCATCCCAATTGAATGGGACCCCCTTGTGTAGCAATCGATTCATGGGTCGATATTTATCTGATAATTGTGTGATAAATCACTTTATGGATGCTACTTTGCCCTACAAGCTTCTTAATTCCTTGATATTCATGGGAGGATGCATTTCTAAAATAGCCTTGACCTTTGTTGGGTCTACTTCGATCCCTCATTTTGAAATGATGAATCCCAAGAGCTTTCCTAAAGTTATGCCAAATACGCACTTCTTAGGATTCAACCTGACATTATGCTCTATCAGGTGATCGAAGACCTTTCTCAGGACCTCTGCATGCTCTGAATGCAACAATGACTTTGCCAATAAGTCATCGATATAATCTTCCAAGATCTTATGCATGTAGTCATGAAAGATATATGTCATAGCCCATTGATATGTAGCACCAACATTCTTAAGGCCAAATGGCATAACCTTATAGCAAAATGTCCCCCATGGCGTTATGAACGTGGTCTTATGTTGGTCTTCGGGCTTAATCCAAATTTGGTTGTAACCAAAAAAACCATCCATTAGGGAGAGCATTTCATGACCCACAGTTGCATCTACGAGAGCATCTATGTTCGGCAATGGAAATGAATCTTTTGGTGTTGCCTTATTGAGGTCTCTGAAATCCGTATAGATACGGATCCTTCCATCAGGTTTTCCTATAGGCACCATGTTTGATACCCATTCTGGATAGTCGATGGAAATGACAAACTCTACATCCAACAGCTTTTGCAATTCATATTTAACCATTAAGGCTACTGTTGGATGCATCTTCCTGAGTTTCTGCTTGACTGGATTTTTTGAGAGATCTAGCGAAAGGTTATGAGTAACCAATTTTGGATCTAGACCCGACATGTCCTTATAAGTCCAAGAAAAGAGATCAGGTCTCTCTTTCAGTAGAGGGATGAGGTTGGCATGCTCATCAGGAGATAAAATTTCTCCAAATTTAACCTTCCTAGGATTCGTGGGATCATTGTTGATATCCACTTCAAAGGTTTCCTCTACTGACATGTGGGATCCCTCCTCAAGTTGGTGAGGCGTAGGGATCAAGTGGATGTCATCTATTGGGTTTATGGGTTCCACATTGGAAGCATCCTCAGCATGATAAACATCATGTGCACATCCTAGCACAAAATGAAAAGGTTGCAACATTTCTTCATTAGGGAAGAAATCTTCAGGCTCTAGTGGTGAGTCAACGTGATCCCAATCAATAGCATCTACATCAAGATACAATGGTTTGGAGGGGTCGGCTGGGTTGTGAAGTGGAGTGGTCAAATCAATGGAGATCATATTGATGGAATGGATCATGTCTCCAGGACCACGTGCATGTGACTCTAAATTTGTATAACTTCCATCCCCGAGATGTGGTTCTAGGGGTATGGGGATCTCTGGATCCGGTCTATGGACAGACTCAAAAATAGGATCGCTAGGCTCAAGGAGCTCTCTGAATGTCGGTGGATCAGGGAAGACCATATGATAAATCCTATCCAAATTAGGAGCTCTTCCTCTGATGCGTGGGTGGAGATTGATATCTCTGTACATATCCATTGTAGTGTATGGTGCATTACGATGATGCAAGTAGGGAGGCCCTAGATAGGCTCTCTCTATTTCATCTTCATCATCACTATCATAATAGAAACCTTCATCGCTACCTACTAGAACTAGGAGATCAGGAATATGGGGCCCCATGAAAGCCCACTCTCGATAACTGCTATCATCCATGGAGGATTGCTCATCCTCGATGACTGTCTCCAAAGGTAACAGATGACGTAAATTAAGAGGGCCCAAGTAAGCCAACTCAGTCTCATCCTTAGATTGCTCATTGTTTGAGGACTCATCATCATCACTCTCATATATGCAACTCGGTCCACCTATCTCAAATATGGACTCTGCTCTATCCTCATCAGAATGATCTTCTGACTTGAAATCTATCTCTATGCTAGCAATCTGAACTTGTATGCCTGTGTCATCGGCTGCCCCATGGATTTTTTCATCCAAGTTGTCTCTTGGTATGTGCTCTGGACTGGTCTCCACCAAGATGTCTTCGTGATATATCTCGGGTGGTTCTATAGTGACGTAAGACACTAACCGGTTATCCCTTCGAAAGGTGGAGGGATTGGGGTGATAAGGATTGAAGTCGACTTCACCCCCTAGATTGAGGTACAGGTGGTCTAAAGATGTCATGAGGAGTTCATCCTATCCTCCAATATAATATCCTAACCCAAACCTGTCAGTAGGCAACTGATACTATGGTTCATAAGGCCTCCTACGCCCCTACTCGAATAATCCGAGACCGTAACCATGCCAATGGTAATGCTCAAAATATCGTAAGGCATATTCTAGGTTAGAAAGATAATGAACATTCATAGTGAATGGTTCATCATCATCCTCATCCATGGAAGTGTGAGATGCAAGCTGGTCGAGCCCTCCATAGATGAAATTGGTTTGGTTAGGAGGTACCCCTAGTGGTACCACCATCCCTATGGGAAGGTGATGGGCTTGTGGTCGGCCCATATCCTATGCAGTCTCGATGATCGATGTAAATGTCACATTCTACACAATATATTCCCCTAATCTAGGATTAACCAAATGAATGGTCACCTATGGTGCAGATGACCCTGTTGAAGATGCAGGTGAAGTAGGCTGAGGTGCCTCTTCGACTTCTCCTTGAGCATTCTCTACTTCCATGGGAGTAGGGACCTCGATGACAACTGGTTTGGGTGCTTGCTTTATCTCTTTTTCACCCATATTTACCTTTAGCTTCCTATCATCTCGATGCATTATGGATGCAGACGGTCTGGTAGAAGCAGTTGTCGTGTGCTCCGATCATTGAGATGTGGACGTTGTAGGTTTGGCACACACTTCTTTCATTTTACCTCCTGGCTCTTTGATCGACGACGTTGGTCATATGTCTAGGTGCATTGAGGGGAGCATGAAGTCCCCCAGCAAATCTGCTAGATTCACGTATTTGAATGGTTCTTCATCTGAAGGTACCACGTGAACCTGTCCCTCATGCACGTATTTGATACATTGATGGAGAATGGAAGGGACACAATGCATTTCTCTTATCCAAGGCCATCCTAGAAGTATATTGTATTGCATAGCACCTTCAATCACATGACACATCACCAGGATGGTCTTCAGTCCCACCTGAATAGGTAAGACTATAGTGCCGATAGTTGAGCATAATGCATCATTAAAAGCTCTCAACGTGAAGGTAGAAGGTATGATATGCATCTTTGGTAACTTCAGGTATGTCAATGCCTTGGTCATGATTATATTGATTGATGATCCTGTATCAATCAAAACCCACTTGAAAGGTTTGTGGTTTACACATGCAATGATATGAAGTGGCGGGTCCACTATGATAGTGGAAACCATCTTGATTTCATGATCATAAAATTGTATAATCGGTTCTTGACACTGTTGCATGTGTCCCATGAAGTGTGTGAATGCTTCAAGATCCTAGGACTACACTTCTATGGACCTTAGAATATCCATAAGCATCTCCCTATGCTTGGGAGACTACTGAATCAGCTCATAAATAGACAACTTTGCTGGAGTCATCTGTAGGTTTTGAACTAACCTACTCCTGATTGTCACCACCGGTCTAGTTGGTGGGCCTAGCACATTTTGGGCTGGCCTTGGAGGAGGTGCAGCTTGGACTCTAATGGGAGATGGAGGTTGATTTGGTCTTTCATACCTCGCATGTCTTGTGATGATATTGACCATTCTGACGAACCCATGGGTTGGTGGTTCGATGCGTACTTGATTGACTTGGCCAACATTATTCCTTGGTACCTCATGGTTGGGTAGAGGATTTTTGTAAATCCCCATATTCTGATTATCTAGCGCTTGTGGATTGTCTACAAGAAGCGTACCTCTTTCAATCATATTTTGCACTAAATGTTTGAAATACCAACATACCTCTATGTCGTGACCTTTCATTTGATGAAATATGCAATATTGATCATCCTTATACCCCTTAGGCTTGGGTTGATTAGGGTCCACTAATTTGATCTTTGGTAAGTTTATTGCCTTTGCCTCACATAATTGATGGAAAATCAATGTCAATGATTCCGATAATTGAGTGAATATGTGAGGAGGGCATCTTTCTTTATCCTTACCCTTCTGGTTGTTGTTGCACTGCTCATACTACGTAGGAGGAGGTTGGGCTTGATAATTTCATTGTTGTTGCCCCTTATCCCCTTTCTGAAGGTTTAGAACCACCTGATTAACGTGGGTCGGCTTGGCTGGTTGTTTCTCAGTGCTCTTCTTATTCCATTCCTTCTTGTTTCTAAGCTTCAAGTTACCCTCCTGTAACTTGATATCCTCTATCACTTTGGCTTGCACCAAAGCCTCCTCAAAGGTCTGATATTGCTACAACTGTAATAATAATGAAATATGCTTGGCACAACTTTTCATGAACATTCGAGTTAGTTCAAAGGATGGGATGGAGAATGGTAGCTTTGCCATCATCTTTCTCCATCATTTCCCATAATCCATAACTGGCTCATCATCATGTTGCATTAAAGCAGCCAGGTCGGATAGGTTCACCTTTTTCTTGATGTCGAAGGAGAAGCGTTCAAGAAATGCATCAACCAGTTGCTCAAAACTAGTGATGTTGTGCCTCTTGAGTTGATTAAACCACTCCCAGGCTGGGCCTGAGAGGGTTGTAATGAAGGTCCATAGGAGCAAGGCATCATTGCTTTCGATCTGAAAGCACATGTCTAGAAAACCTATCATGTGCTCCTGAGCATCCTCCTCTCCTTTAAACTTTTCCAGCCTAGGCATCTCAAAATGCTCAGGATAGGCCAGAATAGGCACTGATGGGCATAAAGGTTCATTATGAATCTTATTCAAGGTAGGCTTTTGATAAGTCATTCCTTGCTTCTCGATAGCTCTGACCTTTTCTGCCAAGGCCTTATAGGCCTACGAAGATAGGAACTCCTCTTCTCTGGATTACCTTTGAGGCACCTTTGGAGGCATGTTCCTCTTCGGTCGAGGTGGAGGACTAGGCTCATCATCCACTTCGACTTGGGATATTTTAGGATATTCTTGATCTAATTCCTCTCCCACTTCTTCTTCATACTACCTATGCCCATGATGTTCGGATGCAGGGCACCGATCTCTGTGTTGGGTCGTACGGTGAGCATGGGTGTCTATATACTCAGGGTGCAACTCGGGCTGCGAAGTAGCTCATCTGTCAATGCTCTCCCTGTGCTCACTATGGGGAGGTAACCCGACACTGGCCAATCGGTCCTCCCTCTCAACATGCTCCTTCTGATCAAGGATGCATTGTTCATGCATGCATTGCTCGTATAAGCATTGTCTTATGAACCTTTGCCTCTGAGTGTTCTCATTTTTGAGGTATTCCCGCTCTGCACGAACATCCTCCAATTGGTCTTGGAGAATCTGACATCTCTGCTCTAACACCAGCTTGTGAGATCTATCTATGTGATCAGTCGTATGAGGCCTCTGGTGTGTGCGCTCTGTTCGAGCGGCTTTGTGGGTGTGTCCCCCAATGGACTGATTTGCTATGCTCTTGCCCTTGTCTGTGAAGATGGCATTCACATCTAGCTGTTGCCTATACTTTGTGCCCGCATGGGATCCTAGGGCATGCATATCACGAGAACATTTGGAGCACTCTCTAGGTTCTCTGATGGTCCTAATGGTACTACCACTATGCACGCTCGTAGAATGAGAAGGCACAGGAGTAGGCTTATAACCTAGCTATCCTAAGACTCTATCTAGACCATCTAACTATCTACTACGCCATGGCTCATGAGGTGGCATACCATTTTCTCCCACTTTAGACATGTCTATTGTGATCCTACAAGGCTCACTTCTATTGGGAGTTTGCATGGGCCTACGCTCGGAAGTGGCCCTATCTACTTGCCCCTGAATGGGTGGATCTTGAACTCGTCTATACTCAGATGGTGGAGGCCTCAAGCCTCCCCTAGACATAGGTCGAAGGGGTACCAATCTAGATCCCTCTATGACAAACTCTTCAGTAGATCCCATGGATGCACGTGGAGTGCGATCATGGTAAATGTTGCCATGTTCAGGACCCCCATGTTGGGAAGCCCCATGCTCTGATCTATGTCTTGAGGAGTGTCTAGTGGCTCCTCTAATCGGGGTATTCTCAATAGGATCCCTGCACGTAGAATTATCCCCTCTAATACTCATCGAACGATGTTCGGGAGGATTCTGTGGTTGAGGGTTCTGCGCATCTTGTTGTGCATTAGGTGGAGCTTCGGCCTCGATCTCGGGTCTATGCCCGGATCGGCCTCTCCGTGTAACCACCATAATATATATCCTATATCTAGATTTAAATTTTATTAGCACACAAATAATACAATTATGATTATCTCTTTTAAAGTTTTAATGAGCCCTAAACTGTTTGATGATTTTTCAAGTTTGTTGTATCAGAAAGTAACTCTCATCGTGATCGCCTACTGTGGCAACCTAAAAAGCATACGCCTAATATAATAACAATTGAAAATCAACATAATGCATGAAAGATAGATAAATTTGCAAATGAACATAAAGAAGGGTTTCCTTTATTAAATTTACATTGAAAATCAGTTACAACTCCATCCCTCTTAGGGATACCCAATGTGATACAATTATTACAATTAGAGGAAAATCCCCACGAAAGGGTAGGTGTAATCTAAAGACTTCCTATATTGTCACGAACTGCTCCAAGGCAAATGTAACCTTCTTCTCCATGATTAGAGGTATTTATTATGTTGAATGGCAAAACCCTGTTAAACCTGCATTCAAGAAACAATTAAACACAAATGAGACCTCTCTTGATGAGGCTTTTGGAGGAAATTATATGAAATATGCCATGAAATCTTGAAATCAAGAAAGTGCAAGAAACATAGTAAACTACACTAAACATGATAATTGACCATCAAGAAATGTAAAGGAGCATAGATCAAATCCTCTAATACCCTAATTAACAATTGAGAGCATAAATGCATGAAATAATGACATCTAATCTAGAATTGCCTAACACTTGAAATTGAAAGGAATCTACCTAAGATTAATGATTCTAACAATCTAATGATAATACAAAAAAAATAATTTATATTAACTATACCTAAATGAACAAATAAAAATGGAAATATATCGCTAAAATCAGATAAATTTAGGATTAAACCTTGATCGTGGGTCTATCACGCGGTTGGCACTGTTAGCTGCGGCTAAGGCGTAAATGTCCTTGTTCTCCAAATCAAGGCTTGATTCCTCAATTCACTCCAATGAATTGATGATCAAGGGTCATTGTGATGTCCTCTAATATATTTTATGGTTGAATTGCTCAGATCGGTGATGGAATGGGCTCGATTATGTTTCTTGATTCCTCCTAGCCCTCCATAGCCTTCTTGGTTCCAAGTGACATGTGATCTCCAATTGGGCAGCAAAAGTGTTCCTATCAGTGAATGCAAGTGAGTATGTAACTCGACATGGCTTCGTAGCTTCTAAACTCAAGATTCATCTCTCCATTTCCCAATTTAGAGGGGGTTCTTATAGAATTTTGGAAGGCCATGCCTTAGCTTCATGGAGAAGCCAAGATCAAGAAAGGGCAGTTGAGGCAGTTGGAGGGAAGTTTCTGAAACTTTCTGCTCCCAAACCGCTCTGATCTACAACCAATTGGCCATTGAAACCAATTTTGGGTCAACCAAGGTCCAACTGATTTCTGAGGCTAACCGCGGCTCTGAGGCGCGGTCAATTCTGTTAACCGCAGGTATTAGCCGTGGTCAACACTGATTAGGCCAAACTACCTAAATGAGTGGTTAGAACCACTGCTATACCTTGGAATCTGTCCAAGATCTTAAATATGGTCTTCTAGCATGTCCCATATGAGTAGTCACCTCAACATGACGTGTTTTAGGTGTCTACAGTGTCATACCGTTGACTGGTAATGTTGGCCATTGTTATCTCACTTTTTTTTTTAAATTCATAACTATTATTAACATAATGCTTGAGCAAAACTTACCAAATGTGAATTTTGGATTCCTTATTACTTTTAGACTTTGGATTTATAACAATATGGGGAGATGATATTTATTGGTTTTGGTTGGATTATGGTATCCAAGTTTTAGACCCAGGCAACATCTGTACCTAATATAAAATTTAGGTATAGTTAAATTGGTATTCATATCTAATATAAAATTTCAATGCAATTAAATCAATTCAAGAATGGTGCATGTCTAATGATGTGCTATTGAATTTTTGGACTTGGGTAGTGTTAATTTGACATAATATTTTAATATAATTAAACTAGATATTCATACCTGACATAAATTCTAATACATTTGAATTAATTAGCAAATGACACATGCCCAAGGATGTGCTACCCAATTTTTGGACTTTGGTGGGTTCACATTTAGAAAAATATCTAATATAGTTAAATTAATGAGAGAAAGAGACTCTAGGCAACAACATGCTTATTTTAAAAAATTAGTAATATATTTTTATTATAATCAATAATAAATAACATAACACTAAAAGGTTTTACACATTTTTCAAAGTATTAACTTTAAAAATAAAATTAAATATGAAAAAAGAATATATTCAAATAAAATATATTATCATTTTTATCTATAAATTATAAATTTTATTGACTTTCCAATAAAAAATCAACAATTTTACTGCAAATCATTGAGAAAGAATGCTTCTTTGAATTTCATTAAAAATTTAATTAAAAAATCAATAAATTTATCACAAAGGGAAAAAATACTTTTTGCCATGATATCATGGAAACTTGCTAGAAAAAATCATTCAACCCCCTTTAAAAATTATAGGCCTGGGTAAACAGTTAGTATTTTGTTAAATGTTATGAAAAACTATTATTAAAATACTTAGGTATTCCCTTGTTTGATAAAGGAAATGAGCTTTTAGACTCAATTTTAGATAGAATAAGATCTTATTTGGGTAGTTGAAAAGATAATTTCTTAACACAATGAGAAGACTCTAACACATAAAAGGATATATTGCACTCTATCTTTATATATATATGAATACCTTTTGATATTTTTAGTAAATATAGCCTCTCAATTCAAAATAGTTTAAATAACATTATAGTGGTTAGGGTTTTGGGCTCTCTTCTAGGAGACCCAGGTTCAAACCATTACGGGGTGTATGTATACGCATGTGAGTGGCCTTGTTAAAAAACATAGTTTAAATAGCTTTTATTTTAAAAGATAATAAATTAAGGTTTCCTATTTATAAACGATATATGGTTTGTGAAAGAAATAATATAAAAAGGTCTGGATGTCTATAAGTTTTCATAGTAAATGTAAAATTTGGTTGAAGATGATTAAGAGAATAACCAAAAAATTAGATTATATATATATATATATATATGCTTGTTGGAGGCCAAAAATCTTAGATGACTTTGATATTTTTGGTTTGTAAAGGTTTTAAATTCAAAAAGTATATTTAATGTGATTAACAATTCTAGACCTTGAATTTCCATTAGCAATTTCTTAAACAAGAAGTGAAGGAAATTTAAAAGATGCTACTAATATTCTATTTGTCTATTTTTAACAGAATGATGACTTGGTTTGGAATCAATTAAGAAATGGCATGGATAATCAATAGCTATAAGGGTTTAGAGCAATCTAAATTTCCTACTCCCAAGGATTTCTCTTGGAATAATATTTAGTCATCTAAGACCCTCCTTAAGGCTTTGATGATTTTCAATTAGTAATATGGAGTAAACTTTTATGGGCAATAATCTAGAAATAAGGGGTATATGGAACTATTAGGTATGATTGTTGAGAGAAATATATAGAAACATATGATCTACTTTTTTTTGTTGTCCTTTATCCACTATTTGGGGTTGCTTTTTCAAGAAAATAAGAATCTATCAGTTGACATTAGAAAATTGAAGAAATGTTAAATTAGTCATTTTAATGCAAAAAATATTAGGTGTTTTATTAAGGATTGGTTGTTCTTTTACTTGCTAGAATCCTCATCTTGAAAGTGTTAATGGAATATTTGAAAATAAATCTCATTACAATATTCAAATTTGGATTTGTATTATTGCCTCTTATGGAATGTTCATAAACAAGGTATCCATAATGGAAAGTATCGGGTCTAGAAAAAGATGTGTTAGCCTTTAGGTTATAATATTTAGATGCACATGCAAGGATGATATATAAAATTTGATTTAGCATTAAGGATTTCCTTTGAAATGTGGTAAAATGGAAATGAATGAAGATTGGGTTCAACAAAATTAATTTTAATAGTGTTTTAAAGGAAACCTTTGTAAATTTGATGGAGGTAGTTTTTCCAAATGATGAAAGAAAATTTTCCATAACCTGCTTAGAATCTTATGGAACTCCAAATGGTGAAAGAAAATTTTCCATAACCTGAAAAATACAAGGATTAGTATTGGTATTGAAAAGGATTAAGATATATAACAATTGGTGGAGATTTATAAATTATCCTCTTAATGTCGTCAAGAAAATGAAGCCACGTATAAATTAAATGAGACCATACCCTAATAGAAGCCACATATAAATTATTAAAAAATCTATAATATAGCTAATAAAATATTAATAAATTTCATTCGCACCAGGTACCTTAATGACAAGTTCCCTCAATCCTCGGAGGGAGGTTTGGGGTTCAAACCTGGCGGTTTGTGCCGGATACAAAAAAAAACCTCAACTAGCCTGAGGGGTATTCCCGAATAGGATAGGCCCTGTGGAACGAAAAGTCCTGGTCCCTAGAGGATATGGGGAATGATTTTCCTTAATTAAAATTTTGGTCTCAGGGAGGGCAATGCAACGGTTCGAACTTAGACTCTTCTTCGAGAGGTCTAATGTTCAAACCACGACGTGGGCGAGTGTGTGGTGGTCGTGTTAAATTCCCTATTGATAAGCATAGCTCTCAACTTTACGGGGGTCATGGTTGGGAGGAGACTACCCAGCCCTGTGTGTGAGGGGGTGCATGTGTGGTGGTTGTGTGTTAAATTCCCTATTGATAAGCATAGCTCTCAACTTTACAGGGGTCATGGTTGGGAGGAGACTACCCAACCTCAGTGCGTTGGTCGTAGGGGTTTCTCACACTAACCAAATAAAAAAAAAATAACCAATTTTTAGTAGTTTATTTTATATATATATATATATATATATATATATATATATATATATATATATATATATATATATATTGTTTGATAGGAGAATTTGTTACAACCACACTATTTTTAATACGTGGCAAGCGTAGCGCAGGGTTCAAACCACGGGGTTGCCTCCACCAAACCTATTTCACCTTGTTGTTTTATAGTCTAACGTGAAATGGACCATTAGGTACTCGAGATTCGTACCGTTATCATCGATCTAACACGCACTCAAAGGATTCAGATCATACTACTACTTTGCAACATGCTTCCCAAGGTTTAAACGTGGGTCTTTTCTTGGTAAGTGCCCAACCAAACTAGAACTTACCAATATTATTAAACTATAAAATATTAAAAATTTAACCTTTTAAGACCATTTTTAATATTAAAATTATTTTTTAAATATAAAAAAATAAAAATGTCAAATTTTTTATTTAATATAATTATTTTTCTTTCAAAGGTCTATGCTTTTAAAAAAACTCCATTTGCAAAACTTTTTCAAAGTAGATCAAAATTTTAAATTATTAAAAAATATATATTTATAAAACTTCTACAAACTATTCAAATAGTTGTAAATATTATTCTTTAATGTATTTTTAGGACGTCTACCCACCATTCAAATAGTTATAGCATGTAAATATTATTGTTTAATGCATTTATAGGAAGTCTAACGCTAGGAAAATATTGATTTCGAAATAATCAAAATACATCAACAATATTTTGTTAGAATGTCTTAACAAGACATTAACTCAATATTTTAACAACGCCACTCTTGAAAAGGTGTAAACTAAACCTAACCTAAAAGTAAGACTCGTCACTATATATTCATCTTATTTCTATTTTTATTTATTATTAATTAATTTAATATTATTATTATTAAAACATTTCAAAGGCTAACTTTAAGTGATTATAATTTAATATAGATAAGTTTATTTAAATATTTATAACTAAATAATTTTTTTAATTTTTTTGAATTTACATGGTTGAATTGGTAATCGTCACACGAATCTGAGCAGGCTGTCCGGATTTTATGGCCGCCACAGTATTCTACATTGTCTGCCCCGTAAGTTGTCACACAGTTCTTCGCACAATCCACCCTTATAACCACCATGCCATAATCATTTTAAATAACCAAATAAAAAATTAATATTGATATTAATTTTTATTAGTTAAAAATAATTCAAATAAAATTGAGATGTATGTTGGAGGTTGATGCTGATTAAGAAAAAGATAAAATCAAAAGTTCTCATACGAATTTGAAAAAACCCAAAAAGTTTTTATAGACCTCGAAGAGTCACTATGATTGTTGGACTTCCAAAATGTGAAATGAAGGATTGTAACATCATTTTCTCTCTTGTAAATCTATAATAGCGTTAAATAACTGGAGAATATTGTGGAAAAAGTTTTGTAATATTTCTAAGTTCGTTTAGAATGCAAAACAATATTTTATTCCATTCATTTTGTGAAATACATGCTTGCTCTCCTTGTTTTTCATAAACCGACAGTCAACTTTCAGAGCTCATATCTTTTGTTTTATAGCTCTATTTTGTGAATGTCATACACTGTTGAAAAGGTGATTTGTGTAGAATTCACTCACAAAATTTCATTGAATTTTGAGCAGTTTTGGTCCCTCAAATTTATGAAATCTATATGTGGAGAGATTTAAAAAAATAGTAATAAAACAATTCTGATCTATGATAAACTAAACAACAATCGTGCATGGATATCACCCAAAAATGTCTAAGAGTGTTCAGCGATGAAGCCAAACCAATTCTGAATGCCAAATAATGAAGTATTCTTTAACCAAATGCTCCACTTGCAGCAAACTATGTTACTGGTCCAAACCAAAAAAAACTAGATCTAGAATTGACAAAAAAACACACAAAAAACTCCACAATAGTGCACCCGATGTATGCTCTAAAAATTGTTGATTATTATTCTATATTCAAATGATTCCAATTACAATACATATAATGATCGATCAACTTTGATCAATCAAAAAAGCTAAAACAACTCAAGTTACTAAAAAATAGCTTTCTAAAAAAACTAGCTTTTACATGGCCACCTTGCATG
This sequence comes from Wollemia nobilis, assembly GCA_028583015.1. Taxonomy (NCBI): domain Eukaryota; kingdom Viridiplantae; phylum Streptophyta; class Pinopsida; order Araucariales; family Araucariaceae; genus Wollemia; species Wollemia nobilis. The sequence continues at coordinate 263,894 of JAQPPZ010002410.1, read as the reverse complement.
CTATTTTTTTTTTTAGTTCTTAAATTAACTAAACTTCTTAATTGGAATGAATAATAAAACATACAATTTAATACGTTTTTCATGTGTTTTATTTTATTTACAACTCTAATATTAATTTAATAATTATGGGTGACTTTTGACATCACCCCTAACAATCCCCCCTTTGATGTCAAAGGGAAAAATATCCAACATTTCTTTGAGTCTCCCATGATTCACCTTCAATAGCCCCTTTGTGAGTATATTAGCAACTTGATCCTCGCTCTCAACATACTCAATGATAAAAGTTTTGTCATGTACCATGTCTCTAACAAAATGGTGCTTCAAATCTATGTGTTTGGTCTTTGCATGGAAAACTGAATTTTTGGACAATTGTATTGCTCCAATGTTATCACAAAATATTTTGGTAGGCTCATGTTGAGTCTCACCAAAATCCTTCAACACTCTCCTCAACCAAATCCCTTGTGTACAAGCTGAATTAAAGGCTACATATTCAGCTTCAGTGGAAGACAAAGCCAAGTACTTTGCTTCTTGGATGACCAAGAAATCAACCTTCCTAAGGTGAAATAATACCCTGTAGTGGATTTTTGATCATCAATAGAACCTCCCCAATATGAATCAACATATCCAACCAACCTTAAAGATCTTGCTGATCTATAGTGTATACCATGATCAAATGTTCCCTTCACATATCTAAAGATTCGTCTCATCGCTTGCATATACCTTTGAGTTGGCAAGATCATAAATTGAGAAATTAATGAAACTGCATAGGTAATACCGAGTCTTGTCAATGTAAGGTACATCAATCCACCCACCATACTTCCAAAAGTCTTCTCATCAAAGAGGACTCCCATCCTCTTTCATAAGCTTCTCACCACTAGCAATAGGAGTATCAACCACCTTGCAATTTAGAAATGAGAATTTCTTCAACATGTCTTGGGTATACTTGGCTTGACATATGAAGATCTCATCTTCCCTTTGTTGTACTTCCATTCCAAGAAAGTATTTCATTTTTCCAAGATTAGACATCTCAAAATCACTTTTCATGCTCTCCTTGAAGTCTTGCATCATAGCTTTGGAACTGTAAAAATGAGATCATCAACATAAAGATAAACATAAAACATGTTAGTGTCAACCAATTTCATGTAAAGGTTTGGTTCATTTTTGCTCCTTTAAAAGCCATTTTTAGAGAACCATCAATCTATATTTGAGTACCAAGATCTTGGAGCTTGTTTCAGTCCATACAGGGCCTTTTTCAACTTGTATACCCAATGCTCTTTACCCTTTATTTCATAACCTTGTGGCTGCTCCACATATACCTCTTCTTCCATGTCACCATTCAAGAATGCACTCTTGACATCCATTTACTAAACTTCCCATCCTTTTTGAGCAAAAATTGAAAGCATCAATCTAATAGTATCAATGCAAGCCACAGGAGAAAAGGTCTCCTCATAGTCTACTCTATATGTTTGTGCATACCCTTTTGCTACTAGTCTAGCTTTGTGTTTGTCTATTGTTCCATCACTAAAAAACTTGGTCTTGTAGACCCATTTTGTACCAATGGCATCCATGTCACTAGTAGGCTTAGTGAGATTCCATGTCTCATTTCTCTCAGTCCCCTCCATCTCAATATTCATGGCCTCAACCCATTTTTTCCTTTGACTAGCCTCTACATAGTTCCTTGGTTCACTAGAAATCCAAGATAAGATATATTTTATCTTCAACATCTGACTTGTTGTATGTGGAAGCAAGAACCTCTTATTTTTACTTGGGTTGAAGTTGATGGTAAAATAGTCTCTTGGGAAGAACTAGTATTGTTGCCATTGACACTCAGAACTTGTGGAGGATCTTGATTGATCTCCATTTCACCATATAAATTCATCCCCCCTTCACTAATAACCTCTGCACTCTTCTCGTTATGATCAGAAATACATCATTTTCAAAAAATTTACAATCCCTAGAAACAATAGTTTTCTTACTAACAGGATTGAAAAACTTGTAAGCCTTACTACCATCACTAAAACCTATAAAAATTTGAGGCTCACTCTTGGGTTCTATTTTTTTTATTTTACCATCACCAATGTGAATAAATGCTAAACAACCAAATACTCTAAGATGAGTCACCACGGGTTTCTTTTCATACCATTCTTCATAGGGTGTCTTGTTTTTCACCTCCATTGTGGGACTTCTATTCAGGATGTAGGTTGTTGTTTGCACTGCTTCGGTCCAAAACTTACAGTCCAACTTCTTGTTCTCCAACATGGTTCTTGTTGAATCTATTATGGTTATATTCTTCCTCTCTGCAATACCATTTTGTTATGGTGTGTAGGGAGCAATAAAATTCCTATTTATTCCATGCGAAGAGAAAAAATCTAGAAATTCCTATGAACAAAATTCCCCATCTCTATCAGTTCTTAACACCTTGATAGAACAACCTGATTCCTTATCTACCAATACCTTGAATGTCTTGAAGACTGAGAATGCCCCATATTTTATCTTCAAGAATAAAACCCACATTAGCCTTAGCATCATCAATAAAGGAAATAAAATACAAATTTTTGCCTATGCTAGGACAAGACATGGGCCCACACAAATCTGAATGTACCAACTCCAATTTCTTGGTAGCTCTCCATTTTCTGGTTGAAAAGATTTCTCTATGGTGTTTTCCAATTATACATGCCTTGCATACTTCCTTAAATTTGGATTCAATCCTTGGAAGACCATCAACCATATTTTTCTTCAAAAGAACTTGCAAACTTCTGAAATTTAAATGACCATATCTAGAGTGCCACAACATGCTTGATTCTTCAATGGTAGAAAAGCAAAAATTATGATTTAACATGTTTATTCTCAATGGAAACATTCTATTTTTGAAATAATATACTTTCCAATCAATTTTTTACCTTTCTTTTTTTCATATATCAAACATTCTCCATTGTCAAAAAGTAGCTTGAATCCTTTCTCTACTAGTTGTCCAACAATCATGAGATTGTACTTCATGCTTGGAGTCAAATAAATGTTGCTGATATCACCCTTCCCATGCTTTGTGGTGATATTCATACTCCATTTCCCTTCAACATGAATCACCTTCCCATATCCTAATTGAACTTGGCTTTTGAATGAACCATCTAGCTTGTCAAAACAATCCTTAAAATATGACATATGGTTAGAACATCCTGAATCAAGAAACCACATATCCTTTTTATCATCCAAAATTGAATTACATGAAAGAAAACAATTAATTTTATCATCATTATTCTCAGCTTGGTAGGCCTTTTTCTCACCTCCGTCTTGATTTGAATTTGCTTGATTTTTGGTTGCTAGTTTCCTTGTGTCTTCTATCATGTGACCTAGTTTCTTACAATAATGACAAGTGATGACCTTCTTACCCTTCCTCTTTGAATTTGATTTGTTTTTCCCCTTTTGAATTGAACTTTGAGAAAAATCTACATTCTGATTTGAGGATTTTGCATTTGGTTTCAAAACCCATGCTTGGTCTCTAGTGCATGATTCAAATCATTTGAATAAATTTTCATTTTATCCTCATGGGACAACAAAGAACCCACTAACTCTTCAACCTTAATACGGTCCATATATTTGCACTCCTCAAATGTAATAACAATATGGAGCCATTTTGGGGATATGGATATCAAAATATTTCTTACAACTAGTCTATATTCCATGACTTCACCATACACTCTCATTCTATGCACTATGTCATTTACTCTAATACAACAGTCTTCAACATTCTCATCATCATGCATTTTCATATTTTCAAAATTAATTCTTAATGTGGAGAGATTTTCTTCTCTTACCTTTTCTGAACCTTTATATGATGTCTCCAAGGTTGTCCATGCCTCATGGGAATTCTCACAACCAACTATCCTTGGATAAATTCTTGGATCTATTGCACTCTACAAATAGAATAAAGTTTTAGCATCATTCTTTTCTTCTTCTTCCAATGTCTTCTTTTGATCTTGAGGAAGAGCATTCCAATAATCAAGAGGAGTAAATGGATGAACTATATTTTTCCAAACTCCCTTCCATACAAACATCCTCCTCATTTGATATCTTCAATACTCAAAGTTATTTCCTTTGAATGTAGGTATATTGAAGGATGTACTATTGGTTGCCATGATAGCAAACGAATAGCAACAAGTATTTATGATCCGAACTCCTGCAAAGAATGTTTGGAATAAAAAAAATTCACTCTCTCTTGTCATAGCTATACGTATAAATTTTAAAATCACACACACAACCCACTCTGATACCAAATGTGAAATCTATATGTGGAAGATTAAAAAACTACAACAATAAAGCAATTCCGATCTATGATAAATTGAACAACAATCGAGCATGGATATCACCCAAAAAGGTCTAGGAGTGTTCAATGATGAAGATAAACCAATTTTGAATTCCAAACAGTGAAGTATCCTTTAACCAAATGCTCCAATTGTAGTAAACTATGTTGCTGGTCCAAACTAGAAAATAAAATTAGATCTAGAATTGACAAAAAAAACATACAAAAAACTCCATAATAGTGCACCCGATGCATGCTCTAAAAAATTATTGATTCTTCTATATTCAAATGATTCTAATTACAATATGTATAATGATAGATCAGCTTTGATCAATCAAAAAGGCTAAAACAACTCAAGTTACTAAAAAACTAGCTTTCTAAAAAAACTAGCTTTTACATGGCCACCTTGCATGTTGTTTTTTTTTAATTCTTAAATTAACTAAACTTCCTAATTTGAATGAATAATAAAGCACACAATTTAATACATTTTTCATGTGCTTTATTTTATTTACAACTCAAATATTAATTTAATAATTATGGGTGACTTACCATGCATCGGTGATCGGGCTCTGGCGATTTGGCGGGAAAATTTCTGTGAAGGCGTCTGGTGTTGCTCGAGGGATTCTGGCCCGAAGATCTTGCCTAGGGCTTTGGGGGGTTGATTTTGAATTCATCTGAAGGTACATTCGTGGTCCCGGGAGGGCCCGATGGGGTCTCCTCCAGTTTCTCCTGTTGGGAGAAAGACGTCATATGCTGAGAAGTTGAAAGATAACCCCTCGCCTTCCACTGATGGAGCTCAGCGGAATGCTTTTCAAACGATACTCAAGAATGTTGGCAATGGCCCAAATGCTCACCGCGTTAATGGATGCCTCCCGCAATCCACTTCCATGCCTAAGATTGTTATAGAACCAATGCTGGTCGAAGATACAATCGTCTACCGAGCTAATCACGACTTGATCTGCAAATTCATGGGCATCCGGCCCACACTGAATTTTCTGCATACCTGGGTTCGCCAGAACTGGGAGCCACACGGTGAGTACTCTTTATGGCCTATAAGCAATGGGTATTTCATCATTAGTTTCTCTTCTTTAGCAGATAGAAACAGAGCATTTGAATCATAAAAGAGAAACCACGGACCAGCAGGGTTATTTGTCCAACCCTGGAGAGTGGGTTTCGACCCCCGCATCGAACCCACGGCTGTCCCGGTCTGGATTCGGCTGTACGCTCTCCCGATGGAGTTTTGGGGTGAGCAGGTGTTGGAACTAATAGGTAATTCCCTAGGCAGATTTTTGGGAGTCTCCAAAGATACCATAGAGGGAAATACTGTTGTCTTTGCCAGAATATGTGTAGAGATGGACATTAGTCACCTCTCCCACTCGAGGTGGAACTTGAGCTAGCAGGAGTACCCCGGATCCAAGCAGACTAGACTATGAGGCCCTACCTTTCAAGTGCCGAGTATGCCATAAGCATGGACATTTGGCAAGGTTCTGCCCAAACATATTGAGCACAAAAACGGAGGTTTCGAGCGGAATGTCAAACCGCCCTAGAGAGGGTAAGTCCAGTCCTGTCAATGAACCTTCTAGCAATTCTCCAGGTCCTGATGCTCATCAGGATGGCTTTGAACAGGTGAAACGAAAGAGAAACAAAAAGAAAAATGGCAAGGAGCAGGTGCATCTCAAGCCAAACAATCGGTATGAAATTTTTAAGTCATTAGTGGATCAGGAGGACCAAACTATGGAGGGAGTGGATGGGAATGGTGTGAATGACAACACTCCACCTCTTGTTTCTCCTTCCTTTACTCCTGTAGTAGAACAGGTGACTGTGCCATCTGAGAATCTACAGTCAGAGAATCCAGGGGCATTGGTTATACACTCCCCAAAGACAACCGGCTATCAAAGATGTCACCATGGGAAATGCAGATAAAAACAGAGAAAGGCCTGCTTTAGGGATTACCCAGGTGGAGAAGAGATCTAGAAACAATAACTCTCAAGGAGCGGGAAGAAAATCCAATAAGGATCTACTAACAACGCAAGGAGATAAGCTAATCAATGGAGGATTGGTGAGGACCATTGATTCTTACTGCTCTCAAGGTTTTCAATGATTATTCAATCTTGGAATGTAAGGGGTTTAAACAATAGAACCCATCAATCTGTTGTTCAAAGACTCTTAGAAAACCGTAAAACGGACTTTTTGCTTCTTCAGAGACCAAAATGTCTTTAGATATTATGAGTAAAACTCGCTACTAAAATCAGCGGGAGCCGGTCATATGGATGTGGCCGCCCAAGGAGCTTCCGGTGGAATTGTTACCCTTTGGAACCCTCTCGGACCGGACTCGCTTTAGAACATATAGCTTGCATGGGTGTTCTTACTTCTCTCTTCGAAATAACTTCACTTCCGAGCAGTGTCCTAATCACCAACTTTTACGGGGCCCAAGACCTTGATGGCCGGAGGCTCCAATGGGAAGTCGTTCACAACATGAGGGCATACAGGGAGTGTTATGACCGGATTATTGCAGGGGATTTTAATGCAAAATTATCCGTTCGTGACTGGGAAGGTGGCACCCCCGTTTTGGATCCAGGGGACCGGCTTCTGATTGCCCAAGTTCAGGCCTTTCATTTAGTGGACGTTCAAGGCCCTGGTGTTTTTTTCACTTGGACAAACAAGAGAAAGGAGCCACATAGCAGGAAGGTCAAGTTAGATCGCTTTTTGGTCTCGGAGGAGGCTTTTGTTAAATGGACTTTTAAGTTCCAGATTTTGGAGGGCCCTATTTCGGATCATTTTCCCATTTTGCTAGAGGGAGGGACTTCGAGAGGGCAGCACCATAGGCCTTTTAAATTTGAGAATTTTTGGTTACAAAAGGAGGATCTTCGACAGAAAATTACTCAATGGTGGACAGAAGGCCGTCCACCTTTTGGGACAGCAATGTTCAAATTTCATAAACAACTTCAATTTGTCAAAATTCAATTGAAACAATGGAGGAAAGAAAACAAGTCGGATTTCCAGGCCCCAAAGGGCCCCCTTGGTGGCTAGATGGGAGGAGGTTCGTAAACTTTTTAGGGAAGGATCAATTACCGAGCAACTCAAATTTGAAGATGATGAACTCGCGTAAAGCGGTTGAGGACATTGACAACCAAGAGGAGATATACCGGAAACAGAGGGCTAGAAATACTTGGTTATTAGAGGGGGACAGAAATACCAAATTTTTTCATCGGTCACCTTGTGCTAGGAGACAGATGAACAATATGGAAGCTCTTAAAGATGAACATGGAAATGTCTTCGATACTCTTCCCCGGCATGCATTCCCATGCAATCGATTACTTTTCTAAACTTTTTAAGGAAAGTATGGAGCAAGATGTTGAGGCTCATAACGAAGTTCTTAATGTTATTCCTTCTATTATCTCTCGAAGAAGACAATCGTGCCCTCGCTTAGACCCATTGAAAGGGATGAACCGAGAAATGTGGTCTTTGGTATGAGTACTGGAAAATCTCCTGGTCCATATGGCTTTCCTATTGAATTTTTTCAGGCTTTCTGGGACACCTTGGGGGAGGATGTTTTGGCTGTTACTGAGGAATCCAGATCCAATCGAAGAATGCTCATGGCGATCAATCACACCTTCATAGCTTTAATTCCAAAAGGGGAAGCGGGGACTCATATCTCTGATTTCAGGCCTATTGCTTTATGCAATGTGATTTACAAAATCATCACTAAGATAATGGTTGAGAGGCTTAAACCCCTTCTTCACAACATCATTTCTCCTGAACAAGGGGGCTTTGTTGAGGGAAGACAAATCTTGGATGGGGTGGTTTTGGCCCAGGAGGCCATCCATTCAATGCAAACCTCGGGCAACAAAGGAATGTTCATTAAACTGGATATGTCCAAGGCTTATGACCGGGTGGAGTGGTGCTTCTTGGCAAAAATGATGGCTGCCTTTGGCTTTTCTCAGGAATGGATTGATTGGGTTATGAGTTGTGTTTCTTCTCCCTCTTATTCTGTTCTCATCAAGGGCCTTCCCTCGCATCCTTTCGGTGCCACTCGTGGTCTTCGCCAGGGAGACCCTTGTTCTCCCTATCTCTTCCTTCTCTTGGCTGAAGGTTTGGGCAGACTGTTTCTGAGGAGAAGGCAACAAGGTCTGCTATCTGGTATCAAGGTTGGGGAGGAAACTCCGACTCACTTGCAATTTGTGGACGATACTGGCCCGGTTGGTGTGGCCACTCTTCGGGAAGCTAGAGGAATCAGAGATACTCTGAATTTCTACCTAAGGGCTTCAAATCAGGTTCTAAATGACAGGAAGTCCAAAGTGGTCTTTTTCAATCTTGACCAACGGCTACAGGAGCGTGTTATTGAGATCCTGGGCTTCACAAGGACCTCTCTTCCAATTGTTTACCTGGGCGTTCCCCTTCATTTCAAAAAGTTAAAAATTGACATCTGGAAGAATCTGTTGGCAGGCATCAAAGACAGAATGAACCATTGGGCCCATAAATGGCTAAGCTACGGGGGTAGATTAACCTTCCTGAAGTCGGTTATTCATGCTTTGCCGATCTATAAATTCTCAATACTGGCTGCCCCTCATACCATCTGGAAAGAGCTGGACAAAATGGCTAGAAGATTTTTATGGGAAGGCACAAAAGGGAAGAAAACATGGGCCTTGGTTGGGTGGGGACAAAGTTACCCGCACCTAAGGACAAAGGAGGGCCGGGCTTGAGAAGTTCTAAGCTTAATAACAGAGCCTTGGCTGGAAAACTGTATTGGAGGTGGATTTCTCAGCCAACCTCCCTCTTCAGCAGAATTCTTTCCAGTAAATATTTGGGGCATGTTCATCCCAATGAGGTGGGTCGCTTTCCCTTGGAAGGGACTCGGATCCTTAGTGTGGCAGACTCTCAAGCTTGGGTCCCAGATTATCAAAGATCAATTATTCTCGGAAAGTGGGGAGAGGAGACAAGGCTCGTTTCTCGGACCGACTCTTGGGACCAACATCCGCCCATTATTGTCATGTTCCCCGAGCTACAACCAATCATGACCGCCTTAGAAGCCCGTGGCCGGATCCATATTGATAATTATCTACTTACCACCAATTGGGGGGGTATAAATTTAAAAAGTTTAAGCGGTGGGAGGAGTGGCCAATTACCGTCTCTCCGGAGTTGGCGCCCATCCTGCAAAAAAAATCTTGTCAGAAAGGTTCCTCACGGGGAGGGACGAGGAAGATGAATTAGCCTGGGGCTATGGTAGCCTTGGGGTCTACTCAGTTAAAGCTGGATATGAAGAGATCCTCCCGGAGCCTCCCCCACACTCTTTTCCGGTTCAGCATTGGAGAAGGATTTGGCATTCAAAGGGTTGGCCGAAAGTGAATTTCTTTGCTTGGCAACTTATGCATAATGGACTTCTCACCTTTGACAATCTCAGACGTAGGGGTTTCAATGGCCCCTCTCAATGTGCTTTATGCCTCCAACATGAGGAAACTGCAGATCATTTGTTTTTTGAGTGCCCTTTTACTCATCATATTTGGGAACGCTGGTTCTCTCAATTTAAACTCCAGGCTAATGGTGTTTTCAATCGTACCAATATTTGGGAAAAATGGAAAAGGGGCAGGTTCAATTCCATAGCTCTCCGAACTGGCTGGCGCTTAGGCTTTCTCTTCATTTGGTGGCAAGTTTGGTTGGAGAGAAACGCCCGGATCTTTAGAGACACTTTCTCCTCGATTGACGGCGTTTGGCAGGTCATCTGGAGCAAAGTCACAGAAACTGTTGCTATTTATGTTGATGAAGAGAATCAGGCTGCTCTTGGGCATCTTGAAGAGGGGGTTGAGGGACATGAGAGGCAAGGCAGAGCATGCTGGAAACCTCCCCCTGTTGGCTGGATCAAGATCAATACTGATGGGGCTGCAAAAGGCAACCCGGGCAGCGCAGGAATTGGTGTTGTATGTCGGGATCACTCGAGTGCGGTTCTTTACTGGGAATTGCAGGGATTGGGCAGAGCCACGAACAATGAAGCCGAAGCCTTTGCCATTAAGTCAGCGTCTATCTGGGCTATTAAGCAGGGTTATCGGAGGATAATTCTTGAATCAGATTCTCAAGTCCTGATCGGCGCTCTTGATTGCTTGCAGAATTTCTCATTAAAAGCCTGGAGACTACGGATTTTGATATCCCAAATCAAGGAGTTATGGAGGGAGTTAGATGATGTTATCCCTGTGTATGTGAGTAGAAATTTGAACACGGTAGCTGACTTCCTTGCGAAGATGGGTGCTGAGAAAGAGGTAGGTGTTCAGCTACACAGTGATATGCCTATGATAGATGAAGAGATTCGGAGTGGTCTGGAACGATCCCTGCATCCATGAGCTCAAAAATGGCTAAGGTTAGTTTTTGTCGTGATATCGCGACATATTGCGCCGTCGCGACCTTGTTTGGAAAGTTGTCGCGATTTCGCGACATGCTGCTCTGTCGCGACCTTTCCTGGACAACTGTAGCGACTTCGCTACCTTTTTTGTTGCCGCGGCCTTGGGAGGAAAATTGTAGCGATTTCGTGACTTGTTGCGTCGTCGCGGTCTTTGATGAGAAGGTGTCGCGATTTCGTGACCTTTTTTGTTGGTTCTGCTGCTGGAGGAAAGGCGTCGCGATATCGCGACGCTTTGAGAAAAATTGCGTGAAGGGGAAAAACCGTCGCGATATCGCGACATTTTTTGTGAAAAGCTACTCAAAGGAAAATTTGTCGCGATTTCGTGCCATTTTTGAGGAAAGGACGCAAAGGGGCAAACCCGTAGCGATTTCGCGAAAATTCTGGAGAACAAACTTCATGAAGGATAAACGTCGCGATTTCGCGACTAGTTTGAGAAAAGGGCACCATGGGGAGAACATGTCGCGATTTCGCGACCTTTTTTGTCGGTTCCGCTGTTGGAGGAAAGTTGTCGCGATTTCGCGACGCTTTGAGCAAAATTGCGTTAAGTGGAAAAACCGTCGCGATATCGCGACATTTTTTGTGAAAAGCTTCTCAAAGGATAACTTGTCGCGATTTCGCGACATTTTTAAGGAAAGGAAGCAAAGGGGCAAACTTGTAGCGATTTCGCGACAGTTCTGGAGAACAAACTGCATGAAGGATAAACGTCGCGATTTCGCGACTAGTTTAAGAAAAGGGCACCATGGGGGAGAACATGTCGCGATTTCGCGACACTTTTGCGGAAGGGGCGCCCATTGGAATTCTTGTCGCGATTTCGTGACACTTCCGGCCAACTGGGGCTTTAAGGAAAAGCCGTCGCGATATCGCGACACTTTCTCAAGGTTGCTGTTTAAGGGAGAACTCGTCGCGATTTCGCGACAATTTTGGTGAGCAGGTGCCTTCTGGCTTTCTCGTCGCGATTTCGTGACGTTTTTGGCGTTTGGGTGCTTTGGAGCTGTGCTGTCGCGATTTCGCGACATTTTTTGAGTTGTGTGGCCTCGGCGCTATTTTGTCGCGATGTCGCGACATGTCGCGATTTCGCGACATGTCGCGTTTTCACGACCGGTTGTCGTGGCGCGGCGGTTGTTAGGTTTGGTGTCGCGATTTCGCGACTTGTCGCGTTTTCGCGCCCTTTGTTCTTCTGGTCTCTTTGCTCTTGGTTGGGATGCCCTTTCTCCCTCTTGTAACTGTAATTTGTTTTAATGCAAGCTTTTTTCAAATTTTTTCAAAAAAAAATAATAATTATGGGTGACTTTTGACATCACTCCTAACAAAATTTAAACTATCATGCCCTGTTGCAAAAATTGTTGCATTTTTGGATGCTGCAATTATTTCTTGTTGCATTTTTGCTGCACTTTTTTGCTCTTCTATTTTGGGTCAAATAATCCATTTGGTATCATAGCTTGGTTGGTTTTTGGGTTTGATTGAACTTGGGTTCATGGTCAATCTAACATTTGATCAAGTTCTTGGACAAGTTCATTGAAGAAAAACTTCATTTTTTGTTGCTTCAGTCTATTGGCCAACTTTAACAACTCATTACCCATTCCAAAATTTAATGTCCAATATTATGATTATTGGATCTTAAATATGAGAACATTGTTAATTTGGAAATATATTTGGGAGGTAGTTGAGAGTGGTTATGAAGAACCACATGATTGCAACACATTACAAGGAAATGATAGAACAACAAAAAGGAAACAAAGAAGAAGAATTCATTAGTCCTCTACCATATTCAGTCTACTCTTGACAAGAGTTTATTTCCACGTATTTTTGTTGCTACATCAACCAAGGAGGATTGGAAGCCTCTTCAAGAGGCTTACCAAGAAAGTGACCAAGTGAGAATGGTAAAGTTACAAACCATGAAGAAAGAGTTTGAGAATTTGTAGATGAAAGAGGCTGAAAGTGTGGGTGATTATTGTGTTAGAGTGAAAGTTATGGTGAATAAGGTGGTGACCCTTAGAGAGACCTTCAATAAAGACGTAGTTGTGAAGAAGGTATTGAGATATCTTACCCTTAAATGAAATCATGTTAAAATATTTTTTTAGGAGAGTAAATATTGTCAAATTTGGACCAGGAGGTAAAACATTAAATTAACTTAATAATTTAATATTAATAAAAATTGCAGCAGCAATATTACAATGACAATCGACACCCACTAACTTACAAATTATAACAAATATATATGTAGGCGATAGGGAGGAAGTCGGAGAAGGGGATAGGAGAGGAAATGAAGGGAAGTTGGAGGAATAAGGGGAAAGGAAGTTGGAGGGATAAGGAGGAAGAAGGAATAACGGAGGAAATGGAGGGATAAGGATAAAAGAATAGAGGGAATATAGGAGGAGGGTATAAAATAGGAAAAAATTAAAAATTTGATGCCGACAAATCTTGCCGACAAAACCTAGGAGTGTTTACACTTAGGACTAGAAAAAACTGGATTTTTCTAAGTCCTATTCACATTTGCAACAAATATTTATCTAACTTGAATTTGATTGTCTAGTTGGTTCTCTTAAGTCACATGAGGAAAGACTAAGAGAAACTAGTAAAGAAAATGAAGAAAGTACTTTTAATTCTAAATTTAATATTTATGAGAATGTTGAAGTTGGTCCAAGCACAAGTAAACAAGCACATGGAAGAGGAAGAAATCAAAATTACTCAAGAGGTAGAGGAGATGTTATTGGAAGAGGACATGGAAGGGCTAATAAAAAAAGAGTTGAATACTACAATTGTCATAAAATGGGCCACATTGCATGATATTGTAGAGTGAAGACCACAAATTTATATAGAAGAGCTCACTATATATGTGAGGATAAAGCTACATAAGGTAATTTGTTTTTTACTAGTGATATGGCTGAAAAACTAGTCAAGAAGTTTGGTATCTAGATTCTAGTTGTTCTAACCACATGACTAGAAAGAAAGAGTTGTTTGTTGATATGAATGATAATTTCAATACCAAGATCATTCTTGGGAACAATAATTATTTGGATGTGGTTGTAAAATTTACCATGGATGTTGGTACTAAAGAAGGTACCAATAAAATTCATGATATTTACTATGCTCCCAATTTGAAGAATAATTTGTTGAGTGTTGGACAACTTGTAGAAAAAAAGTATAAATTTATGTTTGATAAAAATGAATATATTATTTATGATAAGAATAATAGAAACCATATGGACCCCATTGTTCCTATGACAAAGAACTGGATGTTTCCTTTTAAGGTTGGAGGAAAATGAACTATGAACATGGCACACATGGCACTTGAAGATAAGAATTGGCTTTGGCATCTCAAATTTGGACACTTGAATTTTAAAAGTTTAGAATATTTATCTTCAAAAGATATGGTAAATGGACTACTTAAGGTTGGAGAGCACAAGGGTGTGTGTGAAGCATGTGTGATTGGAAAGCATGCAAGGAAGGAGTTTCCAAAAGGAAAAGCATGACGGGCCTCATACCCCTTCCAAATTGTACATTTTTATATTTGTGGACCTATGAAAACACAAATTTTGGGTAAGTCTTCATATTTTCTTACATTCATTAATGAATTTTCAAGGAAGTGTTGGGTGTATTTTTTGAAACATAAGGATGAAGTTTTTGGCATGTTCAAGATTTTTAAAGCATTTATTAAGAATGAAAGTGGATATAAAATAAAGTGTTTTGGAACTGACTATAGAGGAGAATTTTATTCAAATAAGTTCAATATTTTTTGCAAACAATATGACATCAAGAGACAACTCACTATTGCCTATACACCACAACAAAATGGGGTAGCTGAGAGAAAAATAGAACCAATATAGAAATGACAAGAAGCATGTTGAAGACAAAAGGTTTGAGAAATTCTTATTGGTATTATGTAGTTGATACAATAGTGTACATTTTCAATAGATGCTCCACAAGAGCACTACACATGAAGCATGGTATGGTACAAAATCCACTATAAGTCATTTGAGAATTTTTGGTTGCCTTGCATATGCACATGTGAATGATGAAATGAGAAGGAAGTTGGACCCAAGAGTGATTCATACATTCTTGTGGGATATTCTAAAATAATTAAGGCATATATGTTGTGTAATTCAAAAAATTACAAGTTTGTAGTCTCTAGATATGTAATTTTTGATGAAGGGAAAGTGCACAGTCATAAAAAATCTATAGGAAAAATATATGATGTTGAAGAAGATAATACAATTAGGGGACAACCTTCAAATGTTCCCTCTACTCCTTTAAGCCCACCTACCAACCCATCAACAAGTTCAAAAGAGACTACACTAAGTTCAAGCATTAGCACCTCATCTACAAGTTCCACCAAGAATACAAATAAAGGAAATAGAATACTCAAAGAACATCCATCAAATCAAATAATGGACAATAAATTTCAATATTGGACCAAGTTGTTTCAATATTGGAAAGCTCCAAATGTATGGTGATGATTAAGAAGAACCAAAATGTGAGTTGATGAATAATGCTCTATTTTTTAAGCTGATTTGGAATCTTCATGTTATGAAGATGTTTATACTAATGATGTTTGGGTGCAAGCAATAAAAGAAGAAATTGAGTCGATTGAAAAAAATGACACTTGGAAACTTGTGGAATTGTCCAAGGACAAGAAGATTGTTGGATCCAAGTGGGTCTAAAAAATAAAGTTTAATAGTTATGGAAGCATAGAAAGATACAAATAAAGGCTAGTTTCAAAAGTATTCACTCAAATATATAGTGTAGATTATGATGAAACATTTACCCCTACTGCAAGACAAGAGACAATTCAGATGGCTCTTTCATTGGCAGCCAATAAACCGTGTAAAATTTATCACATAGACGCGAATAGTGCATTCTTGAATGGTTATCTAGATGAGGAGGTTTATGTTCAACAACCTCAAGGTTTTAGAGTGGAAAGAAAGGAAACAATGTTTATAAATTGAAGAAAGCGTTGTATGGACTGAAGTAAGCACCTAGAGCATGGTACTCAATAATTGATGGGTACTTCCAAGATTATAGTTTTAGAAAAAGTAAGAATGATCTCACTCTATTTTAAGAATGAAGGTGATGATATTATTCTTGTGTGCCTATATGTTGATTATTTGATCTACGTGGGAAGTATTTCAAATATGATGAATGGTTTTAATCATACTATGATGAAGGAATTTGATATGAAATATTTAGAACAGATGTAATCCTTTCTTGGTGTGGAAGTACATCAAGGTGATGGTAAAAATTTTACTTTTCAATCAAAATATGTAAAAGATATGTTGAAGAAATATGGCATGGAAAATTGCAAATCATTTTGGATACTTGTGGCACATGAGAAGTGTTGTGTAGAGATTATGGAGAAGATAAAGTTGATGAAAAATTGTTTAGAAGCATTGTTGGGAGCTTAATGTTCCCTTACTACAACAAGGTATGTTATTGCTTTTGCAGTTTCACTTGTATCAAGGTACATGAATGGATCTTAAAAAAACCACATAAGAGCATCCAAGAGAATCTTGAGGTATGTCAAAGGAACATTTAATTTTGGCATACATTATGGTGCTAACGGAAAATGGAGCTTTTTGGATACAATGACTTAGATTGGGAAGGTTGCTTGGATGATAGAAAATCAACTCTTGAAAATTGTTTTTCATTTAGTTCAAAAGTGATAACATGAAGCTCAAAGAAGCAAAGTATTGTTGTTTTATCTTCTATAGAATTAGAATATGTTGCAGCTACTACAACAAGTACACAAGAACTTTGGTTGAGAAAGGTACTTGAAGAGATTGGTGAAGTTCAAAATAGTCCAACAACAATTGTTTGTGATAATACAAGTGCAATCAAGATTACAAAAAATCTAGTCCATCATAGTATAACTGAACATATTGATTTGAATATTCATTTCATAAGATACATGGTGGAAAAGAAGGTTGTAGATTTGAAATATTGCAGCACCAAACAACAACTTGCAAACCTGTTTACCAAAGGTGTCAATAAAGAAAAAAAATTGAGATTGAGAGACAAACTTATATCACTACTCAACATTAAGGGGGAGTATGTTGGATATTGATGTTGACTAATAAAAAGAAAAAACTAAAATTTCTCCCATGAATTTGAAGAAGCCCCAAAGCTTCTATAGGCCTTGAAGATTCACTATGACTGTTGGACTTCCAAAATATGAAATGAAGAGTTGTAACATCATTTTCTCTCTTGTAAAAATACAATAGTGTAAAATAACTGGAGAATATTATGAAAAAAAATTTGTAATACTTTTGAGTTCATTTGGAATGGAAAACAATATTCTATTCCATTCATTTTGTGAAATGCATGCTTGTTGTCCTTATTTTTATGAAACCTACAATCAACTTTTAGAGCTCATAACTTTTGTTTTACAGCTCAGTTTTGTGTGTCATACACCATTGGAAAGGTTATTTTGTATAGAATTTAATCACAAAAATTTACTAAATTTTGAGTAATTTTGGTCCCTCAAATTTATACTATCATACGCTGCTACAAAATTACTTCATTTTTGGGTGTTGTAATTTTTTTCTTGCTATGTTTTTGCTACACATTTTTATTCTTCAATTTTGGGTCAAATACTTCAATGTATTATTAAAAATTATAATTATTAAAATACAATGTAATATGGATTATTGTTGGCCATTTTGTATTCATTGGGAAATTTTTGTTTAAGTCCTAAAATTCAATTTTTGTACGAAGCGATAGTATATATTTTAACTTTCATATGTAATACTTTGAATAAAAAATTTTTTTAGGAATTTTTTTTTTTTTTTTTTTAAAAAAAGAAGAAATTCTTGAAATCGAAAGGAGTGAAGAAAATAAGTTCCGAAGAAAATTTGGCAAAAATCTTCATATATATTTATGTTCGCCCTTGAGGTGGGGCGAACGCCCCATTCGCCCTTTCTTGGGGTGAATCTATTTTTAATGCATAAAGGTAAAATTATCTAAGCATAGAATCGCGTTCGCCCTTTCTTAGGGGCGAACGTGTCATTCACCCTTTTTAGGGGCGAACGCGCCTTGGAAATATTTGATGGCCCATGCGCCCGAACGAACATCACGTTCGCCCCTCCTATGGGTGAACCACCTAGTGACGATGGAAGATCACGTTCGCCCTTCCCTAGGGGCGAACGTGTCGTTCACCCTTTAATTGGGCGAACATGTTTTTATCAAGATCGCGCGCGTTTGCTAAGCTACGAAGGGGCGAAGCTGATGTTAGGACGAAGACAAATTGGGCGAACAGGAATTTGGTCAAGACGTTGAATTTAGCATTTAATGAAGGGCGCCCTTAGTTACTCCATTTTGTGGATCACGAAGAGGAAGGCAAAGAGAAATGGGCTTTCATGATTTCCAATGTATCAGAAGCGATCCAAAGAATTTAATGTTTTCTCCTAACATGCGCACCTCCATCCGAAGTTTAGATTTTCAGGAATTTGTTCCCCAGGCGAATGGATTTTCAAAGAATTCGAGGAGGATTTTGCTAATTATGTCTTTGATCCCGGGACATTCTTCTCTCATATGTATTAAATGAAAGAGGCGAAAACCTCTATAAATACTAGGCAAATTTCATTGTAAAAGGGGAGTTAGACATTTTGCGAGAGATTTCTTTAAGCTCTCTGCATTAATAGAAGGCATCAGACTTCTGAATTCGTGAGTGGTCTTGTGTGTGATTACTTTTTGTACATTGTGCTTCTATTTCCATTCGTCTATCTGGTTTGTTGTTGTATTTAAATTTTGTCATTGGATTTAAAGTTGCTAATGAGAAGGTGAATGTTGGAGTACCATTTTGATAGTTGCTATGGCAAGATTATGAGCCTATTCTATTATGTTTGCTTTCATAAATGCTAATTTGTGCTTGGGTTTTTTCCTGCTAGTTAGTCTAACACCAGTCCTGCACTTCGGCTTATGGCCATATTTCCCATCTCTTTCTATTATTTCCAATTTCTTTCCTGCATCCCTAGTCTTTTACCATTTTAGGATTTAGTTCAGGAACCAACCCTCTCTGGAGATTGGCATGGAGGACATCTCTTTCCTCCGACCTTTCAATGTTGGTCGTATCTAGGGTGCATAAACGTAGTGTTTATTGATTAGGCAGATATTTGACCAATAGTTTTTGGCACGCCCGGTGGGACTTTCAAGGTTCCACTTTCAGCAGTGCTAGGTTTGGTGTTCACCTTCCTGCTTGAGATTAGAACATCTGGCGACTCAATTTTTACCCAGAACTCCATAAGCGTGAGGACGACGAAAGTTGTTTCTCATGAATACAAGATCAAAAGCCAAGAATCCTGATAATCAGATTAGATTTTATGAACTAGACATTCAAAGGCTAGGAGAGCATCCTCAAATAGCCACTTTTCGATGGACATCTTCACTTCCTCATATCCCATCCATACCATCCATTTCATCTTCCCGGTTAGTTGGTGTGTTTTTCACTCTTGTAAGTCCTATAAGTACTACCACCAGTTTTCCTCAGCCTCCGCCTAGTACAACCACTAGCGCCCCATAGCCTACTCCCCATATTCCTATTCACATGGCTCAGAATCCTCCACCACATCAACAACAACTTCCAAGGTAGTTTTCGGCTTGGAATAGCTCAAGAGCACTGAATTTGCAGGCACAAAATCTCGTACCTCAAGCTGCTCTGAAGGCTTTACCCACATATGATGGTACTGGAAAAACTACATATGAGCATATCCAAGATGTGGCCTCTCTTGCAACTATTCATGATATAACTGATGAGGATGTGATGATAAAACTTTTGGTTTTGTCATTAAGAGGGAAATTGTTGTATTGGTACCGATCTTTGCAACCTGGTACCATTACCTCATGGGATCAATTGGCAGAATTGTTGATTAAGAATTTCCATGAGCAAGTTGATCCATATTCTCTGTTGCACCAGTTCACCTCGATTCAAAGACATCCGTAAGAGGAACTTGTAGATTTTAATGTTCGATTTGCGTGAAGCTGGTAGAGGGTTCTAGATGGTTTATGACCAACCCATGAGCAAGCAACATTTTATTATCTTCGAGCGCTCAGTACCGATATTGGTATGGCGGTGCGCTAGGCCAATGTGACCACATTCCTGGATCTCTATACACAAGCTCAAAAGGCCGAATCAGATTTGATTGTTGTAGGTAGGCTTCCTCTGAAGGCAATGATACCTATTCTCCCTGATCTGCCATAATATCTTTACTCTAATGCATTTTTGTAGCCTATGCCATCGATGTATCCTATCCCTTCATGGAATTTGGGCTCCCCTCAAGTAGCTCCTATCCCTGTCCCACAGTCATCTGCTATGAGCTTCCCATAATTTCCCATTCCGTCAGTACCATCATAACCTTCATCCATTTCTTTTCCAACATTGCCAGTACCTCCAACCCCTTTACCCTTACCCACAAGCGCCCTTGCCATTGCCAGTGCCAACTCCATCACCCAATACAGATCCCCTCACGACCTTGTTACAAGAAGTAAAATCCAATAATGCGGCTTTGAGGATGATATCCAATGAGCTTACCACTGTGAGGAAGAAGCAAGCCGAGGTTGAGTTCCGATCAAGAAGGTTTCAGACTCCACCAATCACCCGGGAGCAAGCATCTACCAGTAGGGGACCCGAGAAAAACACCATGATGCAAGTAAATGATGAGGTTAATGTGTCCGAAAGGACATATTGGTGTTCTACATGTAATGATCCTCATGGTGAAGATACATGTATGGTGCATCTGAACTATGTTCAGACATTAGCAAAAAGTTCTTCGGGTGGGCAAGTTAATATGATTCGAGAAGTGGAGCATAATTGTATGGTGTCATCTCCAGAGCAAGTTTCAGTCCTCACTAGGTCTGGAAAGAGGCCAGTGACTATTGATCCTGTAGACTTGCAACCTTTGAAAGTACCTGCGGCTCCAAAAGCGTAGGAAGAGAAGCGGGCATCCCCGATAAATATTCTTGATGCTGACAAGTCAAAAAATCCATCACCTAGGCAAGCACAAGATAAAGCGCAAGCTCAACCTTCGACTTCGCAATGCATCGCCACTGCTCCAGTCCCTAGTGAGACAAAAGAGCAAGCTAAGGAAAGACTCAAGTATCCTTCATTGACAAAAAGGCAAAGAGTAGAGGCTACGCAATAGTATCGAGATAAGTATGAGCGGCCCCTAGAAGAAAAGGTCTCACCTGCTCGTGGCTATAGTATCATGGAAGAAATGAAGAAAATCCCAGCAAGGATTAGCTTGTATGATGCATTGCAATTACCTGGGTAGATTGATTTATTGCAAGAATCTCTGAAGACCACCAAAGACCAAAAGAAAGATCATTTGCAAATAGTCTTGGCTCAAGCGCTCCCCACTTTGGTGATAGGTAAAAATTGGCCTCCCCCATTTTACTTATCTTTGAGAATGGAAGGGTGGATCATGCATAATTGTATGATCGACTCTGGTGCTGCCACTACTATCATGCCAAAGGCAGTATGCGAGGTAATGGGAATGGAGTATACGAGGTAGTCCAAGAGTATTACAGTTGGATGGTACGCCAGTTAAGACTATTGGAGTAATCAAGGACATTCCAATTGTGCTCCATAGCATGCCATAGATTATTGTCATCCAGGAAGTTGTGGTTGTTGATTTAGAGCCCTACTTTAGCATGTGCCTTTCAAGAGAATTCACAGCTAAGCTGGGAGGTTATCTTTCCCTAGATTATTCACATTTGGAGATTTCGTTCAAGGGTAGGCGAATTCACATTCATAATGAGAAGCCCTCCCCTTTTCATATTGAAAAGATAGAGGAGGCAGAACAAGTCCCAGGCGCGGTGAACATGATGACCGAAGAATTGGAAGAGGTTGGTCTGGTTGAAGAAGCACCTGAGGAGCTTCGCTTGGAAGATGAGTTTCTGCTGATAGATTTCAATGCTATGATTGGAATGGATATTGGTTGTTATTCAATTCAGAAGATAGAGAAGTCCCAAGAGCAAGTCCTTGAGCCCCCAGAACCTATTTTGCATCAGTTATGGAAGTTGTTCTTTGATGGCACTCGATGTAAGAATGGTGCGGGAGTAGGTGTTGTGTTGGTCTTCCCTGAAGGCATACAAAAAACTTACTCCTACATATTGACCTGGAGTTGTACAAATAATGTAGCTGAATACGAAGCATTATGCCTTGGCTTGAAAAAGGCCAAAAAGTTGGGAATTGAACAACTGTAGATTTTTGGCGATTTCGAGCTTATAGTCAATCAAGTTACAAATAGATGTGTGTCAAAGCAACATTACTTGAAGGCTTATCGCAATAGAGTGTGGGATATTTTGGAAGCATTTAAAGCTTTGAATATTCAGGCGATTCCTCAGGAACAAAATAGACATGCCGACATTTTAGCTTCCCTGGGTGCTAATTATTCTCCTGCTGAGCAAGTGGTCCGAAAGCCCAAGATGGTGAGGGTGATTTATAGACCTTCCATTCTAGATAAGGGCCTCTATTGGCAGGTGTTTGATAATGATGAGAAAATAGTGAATTTTTTGCTCAAAGAAGCTGCCAGCATAGAAGATAGAATTCTTGTGGAGGAAGAAAAGGAAGGAATGATTCAGTTAAGGAATAATCATATTCCTAGAGGTTTGATTTCACTAGAAAGTTTATTTGATCAAAGTGATAGGGCTGATAAACATAGGATTAAGGTGGATGCCAAGGAATACAGAGAATTGCAGTTGGAGCCAGGAAAGATCATCAAGATTGGTACCGATTGCGAATCAGATGAGATTGAAGGCATTAGAAATATGTGCTATGAATATCTAGATATTGTAGCATGGAGTTATCAGGACTTGAAAGGATATGACAAGAATGTGATTCAGCACACTATTGAGCTACAAGAAGGAGTTAAGCCTTTTCGGTAGAAGCAACGCCCTGTTAATCCCAAGATCGAAGTCCTCATGAAAGTAGAGTTACTGAAGATGCTTGAGGCGAAGATCATTTACCCTATTAAGCATTCCACCTGGGTGGCAAACCTGGTTCCTGTAAGAAAGAAGAATGGGGACATACGTCTGTGCATTGATTTTCAAAATTTAAATCAGGCATCACTCAAGGACCATTATCCTCTACCTCAGATAGACCAGATTCTTCATGTTGTGGTTGGTGCTCAGAGATTTTCCTTGTTGGATGGCTTCTCCGGGTACAATCAAATTTGGGTTAAGGATGAAGATCAATACAAGATGATGTTTACAACTAAGTGGGGCACATTCGCTTACCAACGGATGCCCTTTGGACTTTCAAATGCCGGTGCTACTTTTCAGAGAGCCATGGACGTCGCCTTTGGTGAGTTGCTAAATAAAATCATTGTGATTTATCTTGATGATATGATGGTGTTTTCACATTGCAGAACAGATCATGTTTTCCATCTGAGGCAAATATTCGAGAAGTGTCAAGAATTTGGGATTTCCATAAATCCGAAGAAGTCAATTTTTGCGGTCAAGGAAGGGAAGTTGTTGGGCCATGTGATTTCATAGGAAGGATTGGCCATAGATCCTACATGAGCCGAAGCGCTCATGAAATTGTCGTTACCAGCTAATAAGAAAGACTTGCAGTCCTTCTTTGGATAGATAAACTTCATTCGTAAGTTTATTGCTAATTTTGCCCAAGTCATCAAGCCCATGACTGAGCTCTTGAAGAAGAATGTTGAGTTTAAGTGGATAGAAGCTAGGAAGTGAGCTTTTCAAGAAATCAAAGAGAGGATTACTCAAGCGCCAGTGTTGATCAACCCTGACTACTCCAAAGACTTTATACTTTATGCAGTAGGTGAGCAGGAGAGCTATGTTGTCATGCTAACACAAAAACAAGATGATGGCGAAGAAAAGCCTATCGCTTTTCTAAGCCAGGTTATAGCACCACACCAGGAAAAGTACAACTTTATAGAGAAGCAGGTTTATGCAGTTATGAAAGCATTGAAGAAGTTTCACCACTTTGTTTCTCAGAGTAAGACTGTGGTTTACGTCATTCATCCTGACGTTCAAAATTTTATAATTCAAGGAGAACTGGGTGATAAGAGGGTCGGATGGGTCTCGAAGATCCAGGAGTATGATGTAGAGATCAAGCCGATGAAATTGGTTCGTGGGCACGCTCTGTGTCAAGAGTTGGCCAAAAGCGTTGTTGTTGAGACAAGTCGTGAAGATGTGATTTGTGTGAATAGTGCAGTAGGCGACAAAGAGTGGACCGAGGAACTCATTGAGTATTTTACTTCTGGAAGGTGTCCTAGCCACCTTAACCCTTCACAACATCGAAGGTTCAGATTGCAGGCGCTCAGGTATGTACTGTTGCCCAATGGACTATATTATAAGAATATTGATGGTATACTCCTTAGATGTGTAAAATATTCTGAGAAGGGAAAATTTTTGGAAGAGTTCCATTTCGGGCTATCAGGAGGGCATTATGCAGGCAGACCTATGGCTCTAAAAATTATTCAGGCGGGGTATTATTGGCCCACTC
Organism: Wollemia nobilis; assembly: GCA_028583015.1. Lineage (NCBI taxonomy): Eukaryota > Viridiplantae > Streptophyta > Pinopsida > Araucariales > Araucariaceae > Wollemia > Wollemia nobilis. Next base: position 239,744 of record JAQPPZ010002410.1, on the reverse strand, counting down.
TGTTCATCGATTCACACAAGATAAGCCAACAGTGTGACAATTGTCAAAGATATGTGGGTCGAGTTAGAAAAGGAGCATCACCGCTGCATCCGATCCAGGTGGAAGCACCCTTTCAATAGTGGGGTCTCGATTTTATAGGAGTTATTGATCTGCACTCCTCTACGGAACATAAATATATTTTGACCATGATAGACTACTTCACCAGATGGGCGGAAGCTATACCCACCAAGAAAGCAGATCAGATGACTGTTATTTCTTTTATGGAAAACCTCATCACCCGTTTTGGCATACCATATTCTTTAGTCACTGACAATGGTACTCCCTTCATTGGAGCTAAAATTATAGAATTCTCTAGCAGATATGGTATTTACTTGAAGACATCTTCCAATTATTACCCACAGGGGAATGGATTGGCTGAGTCTACCAACAAAAATTTGCTTCGTATTTTGAAAAGAATAATGGGTGACAATAAGAGAAGTTGGCATTTGTTATTAAATCAGGCACTTTGGGCTGACCGCATTTTAGTGAAGAAGTCTATAAAAACTTCCTCGTATGCTTTGGTTTATGGGAAAGAAGTTGTTCTTCCTACTCACATTGAGCTTCCTGTGCTCCAAACATTGCAGATGTTCCAGGATGAAAATGAAGAAAATAATCCTATGGAGGCAAGACTGGCGCAGTTGTTACAACTAGAAGAAGAGAGAGAGCGAGCTTATCATATTTTCATAGAACATGTTGCAGATATGAAGAAGTGGTTCGAGAAAAGAACAACTGATCGAAGCTTCCAGGTGGGCGATTTGGTATTAAAATGGAACGAAAAGAAATCAAAGCCAGGAAAACATCATAAATTTGATGCAATATGGGAAGGACCTTTTCGAATTTCTGTTGTCACCTCTTCTAATGCATTTCAACTTTGTGACATGGAAGGGTACGAGCTTCCTATTCTAGTGAATGGCCTTCATCTGAAGGCTTATATTTCATAATTTCAAATCAAAGGTAACACCTTGTATATATGTAAATATTTTTGTGTTTTAGACAATTCTGCATAGGTATAAATATGTTTCTGAATTAAAGAAAAAAAAAATGATTGTTAAAATTTTGTTCACCCAAAAAATGGAACTCAATATTGGCAAAGTGGTGATAGAGCTTCGCGTGCGCCTCTTGGAGGAGGCGAACGTCATGTTCGCCTGTCTCTAGAGCGAATGCACTTTGATGATGTCATCAGGAAAAGAAAAAAAAGAGATTGTGCATGGCGCTTTCTAAAAATATATATAAAAAAATGGAAGAAAGATAAGAACAAAAGGGGAAAAAGCATAGGAAAGCTTGCTTTTGTTTTTTTTAGAAAAATGCTTTTAGAAAAGGGAGGTGCGCTATGAAGTTTTAAAACACATGCATCGCATGGAAAGGAGCACTTTTGCATGAAGACAAGAATCGCCCATGGATTTATAAGCGCTCGAAAGGATTTTCCGAAGAAGGTATTGTCAAAGGCATGTTTGGAAAATTAATTCACCCCAGGGTTATGTGGTGATAATCGAAAGTAGTGGGCACCGAATTCAAGTAATGATTTTCAAACGTGGGAGGCATTCGGATTGAGCTTTTCAAGGCAATAGTTAAAATTGATGATTGGGTAATTAACGGCTGGGTTGGTTTCCCTAACAAGCTTCTGGTGCTAGGGCACATTTTTCTATAAGATTGCGTAGCACAGAGGGCATGATTTTTTAGGAGAATCCGGTGGTGAATCAGAGAAGAGGATTTTTGTGCCTTGGAAAGGATGTTTGAGCAGTTTTTTGAAGAATATTTCTCTCCGAAGATGCACCTGCATTTAATTCTGTAATTACTGTAGCAGTTGATAGCGCCTCTATAAATTTTGGGAGGTAAAGGGTAAATTTTGTTTTTCCTTATTTTTAAAATTTTTGCTTCTTTGTATCCTGCGTTTCGAAGTGCAGAGGAGTTTTCGAAAGTCTCGGAGTAGGAAATTGTAGAAGTGTCATAACTTTTTATCTGGCAAGATGGGCAGATGTAGTAAAGAACCAAAAGAGGCATAGGAAGTTGTAGAAGTGAAGCCAACTAAGAAATGAGAAAGGAGTTCGAGGGCTAAGAAAGCTCGATAGAATGATTATGTTGACCTGGATCCCTATGAAGATAAAATGGCCAAAATTGGTGATTGTTTGATCATGCATAAGGGAGTTGACCGGTTGAGGCAAGAGTTCAAAGTTGTAGTGAGTCAGGGGGTTTCCTACAATAGTTGGCTCACAATACCTCACAATTCATAGCTTTCATGGTATCTTTGTTCGCCCGTGCACCCATGCCCCGAGCTTATTCAGTTAATTGCACAATTTTATGACTCCTCTACTAGGGCCGTCCGAAATGCTAGGAAAGAGATTCTATTTACGATTACACTAGATGAGGTTCGAGAGGCTTTTGCCTGTGGGGTGAGCGTGTCGAGTTATGTAGTAAGCAAGAAAATTCATATGGATGAGCAAGAGGATAGGTATGTTTCCATAGTTATTATGAGACAATTCATGGAAACTCAGCTCGTCAAGGAGCCACAGATGGGGCAGCTGCCGAATTTTCCTAAACCTCTTTCAGAGTTCAAGTGCTAGGACATCTATTCCATGCTTGCCTAGATTGTTGGGTTACCCTCAGATGAAATGGTGCATAAATGGCAGGTAGCTATGGCTCAATGTATTTGCAAGGTGGAATTTTATTCTCCCGTTGCTATGAGGTAAGGTGGAAATCTAATTTATTTTGATTGGGCTAAATTTATTTCTCGAAGAATCAATTCTTAGTTGCAGAAATTGCAAGAAGGAAAGTCCAGATCATTTCGGTACACTTCGTTGCTGGTATGGTTCTTCTTCTTCCAGATGCAGCGATATTTTTCTTTTATTGTTGTTACATAGATGGGCGAAAATAATGAGCCCCTACCGGTTTATAAGTGGACTCAGGTGTTAACGAAGAAAGAGTCTGTCTACAACTTTAATAGCTGGTTTTTGGGCCCTGCCATTGAATTGCTTTGTGGCAGTTGTGACCGAGTGTCGCGCGACTTGAGAGATGTTGTTGTTTCAGAGGAGAAGGGTGACGTATTTTTTCTCACTCAGGGTATGGTTGTTCAAATTTTTGGATATACAGGTAAACCATTTTTGTTGCCTTATTTTGCTACTGTGCATGTTTTTGCAATGGAAGTTGTGTGCCAGATGGATTATATCAATGACATATACGGCTCTGGATGAGGAAAAAGGACAACTTGTACTATACCTTTTAAGTTCAGAAGTATAGAAGTGAACCAGGTTGGGAAAAATCACCTTCTGACGGTGGCGCTTCAGGACCTGGGACTAATTGAGTTGCCGCAGCGTTGGCGATATGACCCACTCAAAAATTTTTTGGAATTTATTAAGGCGAAGACCTTTCATTGTTGCCCGCGCCCGGATATTCAGAAGTGATGAAATAATTTTGATGGGCCAGACATGAACTGGCATATAGAGAAGATGTCCTCCCTTCCTCCATGGCATGATTACTATGAGCAGGAAGTGGAGTATAATCCAGAGAAGAATACAACACATATTCCTCCTCCGGGTCTGTTCACAACTATCAAAGAAGCAAATCTTGATTGGAAGGAGGAGAAAATTATGAACTGGTGGGTGATGCGCATTCATCGGAGGAAGTCGTATGCTGCTTATGGGTTGAAGCTTGATACCCAGTTTTCTGAAGTTTACGATAGGTTCATGGAGTCCTATCAACCCGTTGCTTTTGCCACTATTTTATCGTAAAGTTTTTAGCAGTCCAAAAGTGGCGAAAGCGAACCTGAGGAGGAGAGTCCTACGGTTGAGGATGAAGCCAAGGATGAAGAAGAAGAAGAACAACAATATGTCTTCCAAATGTGGTCTCAAAGAATGAAGCACCCTCAGGAGGAGGCTCCCGTGCCCAAGCAGCAGAGACAACCGATGGCACCTCCATTTCCTAAAGTAGCTAAATGGCCTCGCACTGGCACGACCACTACATTCACTATTACAGCGCCCATGTCTTTGGGTACTATGATTACTACTACGTCAAGTTCCATAGTCACCTCTATACCGGTAGCGAACCCTTCACCCAATGTTGAGCTCCCTACTTCAGTAGCGCAAATGTTTTCGATGGCGCAACAAGAGGAGGAGGAGCAACTTTCTAAAAATTCTCATGTTGAGATTTTGAATGAGGAAATAGCCCTCAATGTTGGTGAACATGAGGTAAATCAAGAAGAGGAGGCAGTTGCACAACCTCCCCCATCCATAGAACAAGTGGCACTTGCACCCCAAGGTACATCATATTTTCCCTCTTCTTCCCTTTCTCTCATCGAGCACGCAGTGATTTCTTCTTCGGTCCCATCTGTTACATTTTTGTCCCCTCCACTTTCTATCTCTCCATCCTTTGGTATTCCTTCCATTTCATTTTCCATGGTTCCCTCTTCTGCTTCTACTTCTTCTTTTTATGAAATCACTATTGCTCCTTTGTCCTCTGTTTCTTTTAGTTCGTATGCATCGAGGGCAAATCCTTTTTTTCATCCCCTTCCCTCGGTCGTCACTTCTTCTACCATTACGGTTGTTAGTACGCAAGTTCCATCTAGGATTAGCATAACTGCAGCCGCACCTATGTCTACCACTTCATCCACCCTTTCTCTCCCTTCCACCGTTCTCGTATCCATTCCTCCACTTCAATCCGTGTCATCCGTGTCCACTGGGCCTAGTCGCTCAGAATTTTTTGTCCCATTTACACCATTTTTGGAGCTGCAGACTATTCCAGATGTGCAGGTAGCCCGCAAGCAGCCAGACATTGAAAAATTAAATCGAGCGCACCTGAGCTCTTCCCAATGGTTGAAGAGTATGCGGCGAAAGGAAGCTTTGGCACTAGCACGACCGATCAAGAAGGTGGCTTTCGATCCAATTGCCAAGGAGGCTCATGTGACAACATTCACTCCGCTGGTTCAGAAACCTCAAGGCGAGTTGCAGCTTGAAGATTATGTTTCTGAGACTATCACTGAAGATCTGACGTGGATTGATCCCATTGAAAAAATGGGTAACATGCAAGTAGATATGAGCTCGTTGTATTTGCATGGGGAGCACTATAAAGAAAAATATTTTGAGGTGCAAGATAAAGTGCTGGAGTTTGAGAGCGCACTGGCCAAGAGCAAGGCGACAGAAGAAAAAATGGCCACTAAAAATGAATATTTGCGCAATCAAGTCAAGGTGCACTTGAAGGAGCGTGATGCTGCTCGAATTGAAATGCATAACCTTCAACAACAGGTAGAAGAACTCAAGAAGCAGCTTGAAGCCAAGGCCGCGCCTGTTGTAGGATTTTCGCGCGATAGTGTAAGAGACATTCGCCTTCGCTCCGTCCAAAATTCTATGAAGTTGGCCGCACACGCCGTCAAGGTGTTGCAGTATTTATGGGAAGCGCAGATACAGATCCAGCTTGGGCAACAAATGATTGATTCTATGGAGGAGTTGCTTTCACCCTATATGGAGACAATTGTGAAGATACAAGCTTTGTTGAATACGCCTTTGCATATTCGCCCTCTCAACGAGATGGATTATGCCTGGTCCCGAGCGCGAGTAACCCTACGAAGCTATTTTCAGTGCATGGACCTTGTAAATGAAGGGTGGGCTGTCCTCAATACTATTGAGCGGGAGCATACTATTTTGATGTCTCATTTTGAGACTATTGATCGACTGGGCTTCACTACCTTCCTAGATGAATGGGGTGAGCCTCTTTCGATGGAGCAATTGCAAGAGCTCTGGAGTGCATTCATTGAAGATACTGTAGACATTAACGCCTTGGATGAGCCCCTTACTGAAGTGCAAGTGTTGCCTCTGATGGAGAAGTATACGCGCTTGGAGCTGTCTCTTTATGAATTGGCCCAGCGTTCGAAGCACCTCAGCTTGACGGATGTGCAAAGTCTTCGCTTCGTTTATGAATCTCTTAGTTTTTGTTGCTTATTTACCATCGAAGCTTGGCATGATGTTGTTCACACTTACGAGGCCCTTTCAAAGATTATTGCAGAGCAAGAAGAGAAAGCGATGGCAGATCGTGAAGCAACGGTGAAAGCGATGGAGGAAGTTGAACGTGCTGAAGTGCTCAGAGTCACAACGGAGGTAGAGAGACAAGAGCGCGCACAGGCAGCCACCAAAAAATGAGACGTTTGCAGCCATAATGATCGCATCTACTGTACAGACTCTGCACCCAATGGATAAAGGCCTGGGATCACTTGCATCCATGCGAGCTGGATACCCCGTGAGTCACCAAGAAATGTTGGCCATTTTGTATTCATTGGGAAATTTTTGTTTAAGTCCTAAAATTCAATTTTTGTACGAAGCGATAGTATATATTTTAACTTTCATATGTAATACTTTGAATAATTTCCAGAGAAAATTTGGCAAAAATCTTCATATATATTTATGTTCGCCCTTGAGGTGGGGCGAACGCCCCATTCGCCCTTTCTTGGGGTGAATCTATTTTTAATGCATAAAGGTGAAATTATCTAAGCATAGAATCGTGTTCACCCTTTCTTAGGGGTGAACATGTCATTCACCCTTTTTAGGGGTGAACGTGCCTTGGAAATATTTGATGGCCTACGCGCCCGAACATGACGTTCGCCCCTCCTATGGGTGAACCACCTAGTGACGATGGAAGATCACGTTCGCCCTTCCCTAGGGGTGAACATGTCGTTCACCCTTTAATTGGGTGAACATGTTTTTATCAAGATCGTGCACGTTTGCTAAGCTACGAAGGGGCGAAGCTGATGTTAGGACGAAGACAAATTGGGCGAACAGGAATTTGGTCAAGACGTTGAATTTAGCATTTAATGAAGGGCACCCTCAGTTACTCCATTTTGTGGATCACGAAGAGGAAGGCAAAGAGAAATGAGCTTTCATGATTTCCAATGTATCAGAAGCGATCCAAAGAATTTAATGTTTTCTCCTAACATGCACACCTCCGTCCGAAGTTTAGATTTTTAGGAATTTGTTCCCTAGGTGAATGGATTTTCAAAGAATTCGAGGAGGATTTTGCTAATTATGTCTTTGATCCCGGGACATTCTTCTCTCATATGTATTAAATGAAAGAGGCGAAAACCTCTATAAATACTAGGCAAATTTCATTGTAAAGGGGAGTTAGACATTTTGCGAGAGATTTCTTTAAGCTCTCTACATTAATAGAAGGCATCAGACTTCTGAATTCGTGAGTGGTCTTGTGTGTGATTACTTTCTGTACATTGTGCTTCTATTTCCATTCGTCTATCTGGTTTGTTGTTGTATTTAAATTCTGTCATTGGATTTAAAGTTGCTAATGAGAAGGTGAATGTTGGAGTACCATTTTGATAGTTGCTATGGCAATATTATGAGCCTATTCTATTCTGTTTGCTTTCATAAATGCTAATTTGTGCTTGGGTTTTTTCTTGCTAGTTAGTCTAACACCAGTCTTGCACTTCGGCTTGTGGCCATATTTCCCATCTCTTTCTGTTATTTCCAATTTCTTTCCTGCATCCCTAGTCTTTTACCATTTTAGGATTTAGTTTGGGAACCAACCCTCTCTGGAGATTGGCACGGAGGACATCTCTTTCCTCCGGCCTTTCAATGTTGGTCGTATCTAGGGTGCATAAACGCAGTGTTTATTGATTAGGCAGATATTTGACCAACAATTATATAATCAATTTATAATATATATTAAAAAATATTTATTTTGAAAATTCAATATATCTATAAAAAAACTTTAAATAAATGACCCAAACATAGTATAGATCTCTAGCTTGATTAAGTAATTTATTAAGGGATATTCCATCTCTGAGAATGATAAGAGCTAGCTAAGAAACATCTTAATAGAAAGATAAGCCAAAAACAGTTCACATAGATATTGCTTTAGATATGGGCTACTAAAGGGGTAAACTATCCACAACCATACTCCAATTAGCATGGAGTGGAACCTCTAATCTCTATTATCATAGTTAGGTTACTTGTACTAATAAAAGATTCAATGTTTTGAAATTTTAACATAAAGTGGATCCTAATAGAAACTACATATAACTTATTAAAAAAAAAGTAATGTAACAAATATAATATAAATAATTTATCAATGATTTATTTAGTCAAATGTAAATAATATTTAATATATATACTTATTTATTTGGTTAGTGTGAGAAACCCTTATGACCAATGTATAGGGCTGAGCAGGCTCTCCCCAACCATGATCCCTCTTAAAGCCAAGAGCTATGCTTATCAATAGGGAATTTAACACACAACCACCACACACCCACCTCCTCATACACTCGCCCACGTCGTGGTTTGAACCTTGGACCTCCCAAAGAAGAGCCAAAGCACAAACCATTGCATTTTCCCCATACTATTTAATATTAATTTCATTTATTTATATGAAAATTATTATTTTTATTTATTGTTAATTACTTATCAATTACTTTAATGTTATTGTTAACGACATGGGCTTAAGTGGTTAAATATGTTGACTTAGGGAAACTACCATGGTGACATGGCTACAATATAATATGAATGGGATCCATATAAATCCTATTTAACTAATTAAAAAAATAATATTAATTTTTAATTTGTTAAACAAGATTGAAATAAAATTTGACTATATCATTAAAAAAATAACATTGTTTTTAATTAGTTATATGGGATTGAAATGGAATCAACTAGCATTACATTGCACTTTGATAATTATTCATGCATGGTTTATTAAGATCCTTTTTATCTCCTTTTAGATCATATCATTTGATGGTTAAAATATATATTACCATTATGTATATTTATTAATTTTATCATTATAAAAAAATTTCTTAGAGTTTCGTTTGTAATATTTTTCTTGAAGTCATTGAACTTGTGTAAACTATATGCAAAAAAAAAGGTCACATACCATAATATTTACGTATTGTATTAAGGTTTTTGACTTGATTTTTGTGCTAAATTTCATATTATAAAATAAAAATATATTGATTTATGGTACAATTAATGTATAATTTGGATGTTATACTTGATATTATAATTTACACATTTAGCAATGCATAATATAACAAATGGCTATGGAAACGAGTGTGAGTTGGGTGCAAGTGCAAGCTGAGAGTGAGTGCAAGTGCAAGCTGAGAGTGAGTGCAAGCCAAGAGTAGGCCTAACTAGGTTGCATGGAAGGAAATTCATATGTTAAATCTCTAATGGGAAATTAGGATGTCCTAGCTAGAAGTATGGATACCCAAGTTGGAGATAAGAGGAAGAGCAAATATATGGTAAATTTGTTCAAAGGAGATGTTACACCTTAAGTGATTATCAAGGATGAGATGATTGAGCATGATATAATGGTTTTTAGAAGTAGAGGATTAATGTGTAAGTTCCATGGATATTGGCCAGGGTTTTTGAAGATTCAAACTTGGATCAAGTGGAAGTGGGGATCGAATTCAAATTACTTTATGATTTTTCTTCTTAATTTTTTTCCTCATCATCTTTTCTTGTTCAAAATTAAGGGATAAATTAATGGGTAGTGGTCCATGGTTTAGAGGGAGAGATGACCTTTATTTAATACCTTGAAATGAGAATTTTTATATCGAGACAAAAACTATTAAAAAACTTTCAAGGTAGGTTAGGATTTTTGGACTTTCATATCAACTTATTAATAAGGATATTATGAATGATAATAGAAATATCCTAGGGAAATTCATCAAGGAGGGACCAACTATTAAGGAGCAAAATCATACTATATACCCTTATATGTGTTGATATGGATATTTCAAATATTTTGCCACATTGCATTAATATTAAATTTGAATCAAGAGAATGGGATCAACAAGTGGATTATGAAAACATTGTATTCTAATCTCATATTTGTTATGATATTAAACACATGCAAAGAGATTGCAAAGTGATAACAATGAAGAAAGAGAAAAAAATTGGTCATGTGACAAACTTCAAGATGAAGCAAGGAAATGATATTGTAAGAGAAGCAATTAGATCAAGGATATTCCAATCCAAATGAAGATGTAAAGACAACTTATCTACAACATTATATGGAAAATGCCACCATAGTTCCCTTGAATTAATAGTTAGAAGAAACAAAGAAGGATACAAGAGATGAGAAAGTACAATTTGTAAGTTCAAATTCGAAAGGAATTAAAGGTGCAAAGGAAGATGTGAACAAAAATTATAAATTAAAGACAATAGAAAATTTCAAGTTTATTCTAGGTAAATTATGTTCATTTTTGTTAAGTAGTGTAGAGGTTATCCCTTGTGCTTTAGGGTTTCAAGAGCAGTATAATAAGGAAATGAGAATGGAGGAAATCCATTAAAATTTAGCGTTTTTAGGGAATCATAAGAAGGTAATTGCTATAGAGAAGCATCCTTTAACTTTAGGGTTTCTAGAGAAACATAAGGAAGAAAATGCTTTTGAGTTTTTCCTTGTACTTTGGATCCTTTAGAACAAGAGAAACATATAGATGATAAGTCTCATTATGAATAGTATGAAAAAAACAAAAATATTGATAAAGATAAAAGTGTTGGTGGGAATGAAAAAAAGAGAGGAAGACATAAGAAGCAAAAACAAAGAGAAAAACAAACTCATAGGGATATTGATATAGGAAAAAAATAAAAAATAAAATATAAAAAATGTTAACAAGAAATGAGGCTAAACCCACAAATAAAAAGAGAATGAAAATGATATCTTGGAATATTATGGGCATGAATAAGACTCCTAAAAAAAAGAGGTATTAGGGAATTGACAACTTATTATAGGCAACATGCTTATAAATATGAAAACTAGATAGCAAATACTCTAGCCATGGTGGTGTTGATTTTCATCTTAGCAAAATTTAAATTTTAGAAGGCAATTGGACAAGTGATATTTTATCTCTTAATAAAAATGATACCAAGGAGTTGATTGTGAAAATGTAGCAATTTGAGGAATATGACAAATATATTTGATAGAAAGGCAAATGAAGAATATCTTTGATAAAAAGGCAAGTTGGATATGGTTTAATTAACCTAATAGCAATGTAATGAGAACAATGTAATATTTTGTTATTTTAGCAAAAGTGGTCCTCAATAGAAGTGACACATAGCTTTTACTATATATATATATATATATATATATATATATATATATATATATATATAGAGAGAGAGAGAGAGAGAGAGAATATTTTAGCCATGGTGGTGTTGATTTTCATCTTAGCAAAATTTAAATTTTATAAGGTAACTGGACAAGTGATATATTATCTCTTAATAAAATGATACCAAGGAGTTGATTGTGAAAATGTAGCAATTTGAAGAATATGACAAATATATTTGATAGAAATTCCAATGAAGAATGTCTGTGACAAAAAGGCAAGTTGGATATGGTTTAATTAACCTAATAGCAATGTAATAAGAACAATGTAATGTTTTGTTATTTTAATGAGAGTGGCCCCCAATAGAAACCACACATAGCTTATATATATATATATATATATAGAGAGAGAGAGAGAGAGGGCAAATGACTAAGGATAAAATAATATAATAATATTTGGTAGCTTGTTTAGAAAGAACATGGTGCAATAGCCTATTCAAATCAATTATAAAGTAACAACTTGTTTGAGAAGACAATGGTGCCCTTTAAGGAATGAAAACACTACACTTAAAATGTATGCACAAAAGGAGGATAATTACAATAGAGTCATAAGGATAGATCACAATAAAACTAAAATTAAGTGGCAAAAGTAAAAGTGTGAGCATGATGGTAAAATATATTTCTCACAAGGTCAAATCATCGTAGGATATTCTTTAAATAATTGAATATATGATAATATTTTATAGAATATGTAACATGTATGTATATATTCCAAGGTTCTTTTTGAAGCATCATGTAATTATTAAAATATCATGATGAAATTCTAAGAATAAATCTCTAGAGCCATATGATATTTTGACTTTCTAATGTTATTATAAAATATGATGAAAATATTCTAAGAGGAAAGATATGAAACCATGTGATTTTTTTACTTTCTCATGCAAATCTAAAATCTCATAAAAAATTCCAAGAGGGAATATTTAGAACATTGTGTTATTTGAATATATAGATTTACAAATATATATAATATATAGCTAGACCGTGATCCCATAAAATATTTTCATTCATTTTTATAAGCTTTGTAGTTTCATTTCTTATCATTCTATATTCTCATTTATGCACTTGTATATAGTTTCTAATGTAGGGGCATCTACATAAATTAATAATAATAGTGATAATGGTTTGAAACCATGGGTTGAGGAACATGGTTTTCAAACCATTAGTTTGTGCACATGGTTTGGTTGTACATGATTTTTGTATCTTCTTATTTATCTATAAATAAGTGTAAAATATGAAGAGATAAAGATAAGGTGAAGAGGAATTTAGAATTTAAGAATTTGTGGTGCTCTATGGAGAGAGTTTGTGGTAACTGTGGTTGTTGTGGAACTATGTAATGGTTTATGTTAAAGTTAGTATATAAAACGAGTATTCTATTTTCATTTTTAACTATGTCATTTTTGTTGTTATTTTGTACTCATATCTCACTAGTAAAGGTATGTTTAATTGTGTTATTTTACTATTGTTGCATACACTTATATCGCAGCTTAAATATTATTAATAAACTTTAAAAAAATCCTACTATCAACTTTATTTTACTATGCCAATTGGTATCATAAGCAATTTTATTCCTAGTACTTTGAAATAGAATGAAGGAAGATATCAAGTTGTGCCACCTATGTATAGACGAGTAGGCCCTATGAATACTAGAAATACAAAATTGTTAGAAGCAATTAGAGATTTACAAGCTCAAATGGAAGCTATGGGAAGTACCCAAAGATAAAGGAGGAAGAAACAAGTCACTTTGAAGATATTGAAGAATAAAAACATGAAGAGGAATACAAACCACAAGAACGTGTACTTAAGGCAATCACAAAGATTGAGCACAAGCTAAATATGGATATAGAACTAGATGGTAATCTAGATCCAGAGAAATTAATATATTTGATATCAAAGATGGACTTTTTTATCTCGAATAGTTTAAATACCCTAAAAGGGTTAAGATAGTTATTACATATATAAAGGGGATGCATCCTTACGATCAGATCAACAACAAAAAAAAAACCATTTCAAGAAGGAGAAAATATAATAGCTTGAGATTGAATGGTGAGCAAGTTAAAGAGAGAACTCCTATTGATTTATTATTCAATAATATTATTTATTAATAAACCATTAGGATTGATCCCTCAAAAGAAACCATAGAAATTATTTCAAGATATATCAATGGATTGAAGTTGGCAATCAAAAATGATATTTAGGTTGTATATTTAAATAGTCAAAGAAGCCTATTAATATACCTTGAAGGAAGAAGATGGGAGAGGATATAATTGAACCCATAACACTCAATACTAGAGAACACTTGATGGTTCAAATAATATTGGTAGCTTCATGAGAGCAAAAAGAGGATCCATGGCAAAGCACAAGTATATTTAAGACCAGGTGCAAGTACAAATTGAAGTGTTGTATAATGATAGTTGATAGTGGTAGCACTATTAATTTTATCTCAACTAAGATGGTGGAGAAGTTGGCACTGAAGACTATGGCCCATCCAAAGCCCTAAAATTTTTCATGGTTATAGAAGGGTCATCAAGTAATGGTGATAGAAAAATGTAAAATTAATTTTAAAATTGGTCCTTACTATGAAAAAGTATGGTGTGATGTGATTTGGATAGATGCTTGTCATGTTATTTTAGGAAGACCATGGAAATATACGAATAGAGTGTAATCCATGAAGAAGAAAATAATACCAACACAATATCTATATATGACGAAGAGATAGATGAGACTAGAAGTGGAATAGTAATATGGACTAGTAAGCAATTCTTAAAGGAATCCAAGGAGACTCGGGTATGTTATATCATATTTTTCTCAAGAGGAAAAGAGGGAAGAAAAAATACCAGCTGAAGTAAAAGGTATACTAGATGAGTGTGCAAGCATTGTCAATCAACACATGTTGGAATTACTGACACCTATGAGAAAGATTTATCATCAAATTTATTCGATTCCATGAGCTAGTTTTTCCAACAAGGCACCTCATTGGATGGATCCTAGGATGATAGAAGAGTTGAACTGACAAGTGTAAGAATTGTTGTATAATATTTTATTTGGGAGAGTTTGAGTCCCTATGCAGTACTAATAGTGTTGACACCAAAGAAGGATGGAGAATGGATAATATGGACTGATTCTAGAGCCATCAACAATATTACCATTCAATATAGATTTTACATTCCCTGAATTGATGATTTTTTAGATTGTCTAAGTGGTGCTAAGTACTTCTCCAAAGTAGATTTAAAAAGTGGCTATCACCAAATTAGGATAAGAGAGGGTGATGAGTGGAAGACTACCTTTAGGACTAAGAATGGGCTATATGAGTGGTTGGTTATGCCATTTGGGTTAACCAATTCCCCAAGCACATTCATGAGATTGATGAACAAAGTATTGAAGCCATTCCTAGGTAAATTTTTAGTAGTATATTGGGATGATATACTAATATATAACAAGAGCAAGGAACAGCACTTAAGACATCTAAAACAATTTTTGGAAAAGTTCAAGAAAGGTTGTTGATAAACCTCAAGATATGCTTATTCTTGAAGGAGAAACTAATTTACTTGGGATTTATTATCTCAAGTAATGGGTTGAAGATGAACTCTACAAAGGTAACTACAATTAAGGACTAACCAACTCCAAGAAATGCAATAAAGGTAAGAAGTTTTCACGGGTTAGCAAGCTTCTATAGAAACATTATAACAAATTTTAGTAGTATTTATGCACCATTAACCTCTTTTATGAAGAAAGGGATATTTACATGGATTGTTGAAGAGAAAAGGTGCTTTCAATTACTAAAGAAAAATGTGAGTGAACAACCAATATTGGAAACCCTTGATTTTGAAAAAGTATTTCAAATGGAATGTGATGCTAGTGGAAAGGCAATTGGAGCTATGTTGAGTCAAGAAGGCAAACATGTCTCATTATTCAATGAGAAATTGAGTGAGGCAAAACAAAAGTGTTCAATTGATGATAAAGAATTTTATGCCATTTTCCAAGCATTAAAAAATGGAGGCACTCTATGCTGCCTAAGGAGTTCATCATACACACAAATCATAAGGTATTACAATATATAAATAACCAAGCCAAACTAAATTAAAGGTAGACAAAGTGGGTCAAGTACTTAAAAAGCTCTTCATTTGTTTTGAAGCACAAGTCAATACAATCAAACTAGTTAGTCGATGCATTGAGCCAAAGGATATTATTGTTGAATACCATGGAGGTTGAAGTAATTGGCCTAGATCACATGAACTATTTATAGAATAAAGACACTAATTTTATGAAGATATGGGAAGCATGCCAAGCACCAAGGTGTGGAAAAAATTCTTTATCCATGAAGGATTATTGTTCAAGAATCAACATTTGTGTATACCACAAGGTTCCATGAGAGAAAATATCATAAGAGAGATGCATGGAGGGGGTATTGGTGGACATTTTGGTAGAGATAAAACTATGTGGTAATTGAAGAAAAAATATTATTGGCCAATTTTATATAGGGATATAGAAAAATTTATCTCAAGGTGTAGAACATGTCAGTTAGCAAAATGGACTAGCTGAAATACAAGGTTGTATAAACCATTGTCAGTTTCAAATGGCCTGTGGGAGGATATAAGCATGGATTTTGTGATAGAATTGCGAAGAACACATAGGCAATGATAGTATTTTTGTGGTGGTGGATAGATTATTAAAAATGACACATATCACACCCTACAAGAGGACTAGTGATACCTCAAACATCGTCAAATTATTCTTCCAAGAAGTGGTAAGATTACATGGTTTTCCAAAGAGTATAACATCAGATAGGGACACCAAGTTCATGAATAATTTTTGGAGTATGTGGAAAATTTTGGATACTATATTGTATTTTAGTTCTTCCCACCATACTTAAACAAATGAATAAACTAAGGTGGTAAACAAAAGTCTAGGTAATCTACAAAGAAGCTTAGTAGGAGATCGACCAACTCAGTGGGATACAATACTTGCCCAAACCAAATTTGCTTACAATAATTTTGTGAATATTTCAACATGTGTTTTCCCATTTCATGTAGTATATGGAAGATCTATAAGAGGTATAACATACTTGGTGAAGATAATTGTAGATAGGAAAAATGTAGACATAAAGGATTTCACTGAACATATAAAACAATTACATGAAGATATTAGGAAGTAGATCCAAAAGAGCAATCTGAAGTATAAGGCAAGGATTAAAAAGAAAAGGAGAGCAGAGTCACTCTTAGTTGATAATTTAGTGATATTTTTTCTATGGAAAGAAAATATCCTTCAGGTACCTATAATAAGTGAAAATATAAGAAAATTAGACCCTGCAAAATTTTACAAAAATTCTTCGATAATTCTTATGAGGTTGATCTTCCACTAGGAATTTATATTTCACCAATTTTTTTATTTTATTGATCTATATCATTATGCAAGTGATTGCAGTATTTTTGCAAATGATGATAATGCTACATATGTTGTTGATTGGGTCAAGCAAATTTTAGAACAAATCCAATAGGAGATTGAACAAGTATTGCAAAGACAAGTTGTGAAAAACTAGGAACAAGGAATTTAAGGAATATTTGGTCATATGGAAAGGAAAAGTACTTGAAGAAGATGAGTGGATTTCTAGACCAAAGTTTGCTAAAGCACAATGAGCAGGAGCTCACATTTTTTGTACCCTAAATGTTTTTTGTAGGGGTATTTATATAAATATATAAATTAACAAACAAAAAAATAATAATAGTGATAATGGTTTGAAACCATGGGTTGAGAAACATGGTTTTCAAACCATTAGTTTGTGCATGTGGTTTTGGTTTATACACATGGTTTTGTGTATCTTTGTTTATCTATAAATAAGTGCAAAGGGTAAAGAGTGGAGAAAAGGGGAAGAGGAAGTGAGAAGTTGAGAAGGGAAAAAACAAGAAGTTATAGTGCTCTGTGAAGAGTAGTTGAGAAATCTGTGGCAAGTGTGGCCTTTGTGGAACTATGTATGGGTTATGTTGTAGTTTATAAAACAATATTCGCTTTCTTCATATTTGGTAGTATTCTATTTTTCTATGTAGCTATGTTTCTTTTATTGTTGTTGCATACTTTGATCTCGTAGTTTAAAGTTTGTTCATAGATTTAAAAAAATACCATTGTCAACTTTTATAGACAGTGTCAGTTTCCATGCATATAAGTCTTTTATGTTATTCATCTATCACCATATTAAGTATTTACATTATGATAAAGTATTATAGTAAGAGGAGGGTCTGGAAAGAAATTTTATACGTTATTCTTGGTAAAGCATTAGGGGAGAGATTTCTCAAAGAAAAAATTGAAGGAAAAATCAAAGGTATTCAAGTTGCAAAAAATGGTCCTTCTGGATCCTATCTCCAATTTGTTAATGATAATTTTCTTTTGGGTCATCCCTCAGTTAGTGAGGCCATGGATTTTAAATCGATATTATCATGCTATGAGAAGGCTACTAGATGGTTAATACTACAATATCTAGGATTTTTTTCATTAATACTTAATATAGATTTACAACAAATTATTGTGAATATTTTAGGGTTTGAATTAGAAATTTTTCATCAGCCTTCTTGGGTATTCCTTTGTCTCATAAAGGAAATAAAAAGGATCTTTGGATCTATTTTTTGGATAAAATGAAAACTTGTTTGGTAGGATGGAAAGGTAAGTTCTTAACCATGGCAAGAAGGCTATAACTCATAAATACTACATTTCAATCCTTCCCTATTTATATGATGTCACTTTCAAGATTGCCAACAGGTATAACATTAGAAATTGATAAATTCAAAGAGACTTTAAATGGAAATGCTATGAGGAAAAATTTAGGTTTCCTCTTTGTAAGTGGGATAGGGTTTGCAAAGGAAAGAATATTGGAGAAGCAAGCTTGGGGAATTGTAGATTTATGAATTTGGCATTAGGGGCAAAGCTTGGGTGGAGATTAATCAGAGATCAAGGAAAAATTAGACAAAAAATATTACTTCAAAAATATATGTGTACTCTTGATGCAATGAAATTATTATGAAAAGAACCCTACCCAAAGGATCGCCAACATGGAACTTCATAATTGATAAAGTAACATATTAATATGGTTAGTCAATTAGGGGAGTTATGCAAATTTTTGGTTTGATTCTTGGTTGAAGTCTTATCCTCTTATCTTTGACTCAAAATGGTAACCATTGGCTCAAGCATGCCTAGCATGTGAAGGTCCAAAGGTCAAATACTATATTAATATGAGTAATAACTCCATATCATGGATTTCTTTTAGTAACCTAGTTGAAGAAGAGAAACTCAAACAAATTGCAGATGAACTTCAAAAGATGCTTCAAGAGTTTTATTTGCCAATTTTTACATGAAAGGATGAGTTGGTTCAAAATTTATCAAAGAATGGTGGATAGTTGATCAAGTTGGGATATGAGTATTTAGAGCAATCAAAATTTCCTTCTACCAAAGATTTTCCTTGGAAGAATGTTTGGTTATTAGAGGCTCTCCCTAAGGCCTCAATATTCCTTTGGTTAGAAATTCAAACTAAGATTCTTATAGGAGTGAGTCTATAAAGAAGAGGATACCATGGACCTTTTAGATGTGCCTTGTGTGAGAAGGATTTAAAAACATTAGACTATTTACTTCTTCATTGTCCCTTTGCTCACACCATTTGGGTTTTTTTTTTTTAATATGAAATTAAATTGGGCAGCTCCATCAACATTGAACGAGTTGATGAAATTTTGGATAAATTATTTCAAATCTAAAACATTATGTATTTTGTGGAGGATTTGCCTTACCATTATTTATTGGAATTTATGTCTTGAAAGGAATAATAGAATTTTAAAAAATAAATCTCAAAATCATGCCCAAGTTTAGAACTATATTATTACATCTCTTGCAAAATTTTTACAAATTGGAAGTCTCAAGGGCAGAAAAAGGTGCTAATATGGAACTATAGACACCAAAACCTAGGCATTTGCAAAACCACATTCACATTGCATGTTCCAAGTCTACATAATAAAATGATGTATGCCTAAGTCTAAACTTAGGCATATAATTCTGCACATTATTCATTCACATTGCACATTTCAGTTCTACATAACATTATGTGCCTAAGTTTTTATTTTGAGTGAATGTGCCTAAGTTTTGACTTTAGCATAAAATCATGCACATAATTATATTTCTATATTTTATTAAATATATAAAATATCCTCCTAGGATACCCTCTCTCCTCACTTGACATGTGTCTTGGCCACATCACCATCACCCCTTTGCCACCTCTCACACACCCATTTCACCCTTGTCCCTTCACATGGGACATCCCTCACACCTCACTCCACTTACACCTACCCACTTGCCACATCTCACACCTCACTCCACTTCCACCTACCCACTTGCCACATCTCACACCTCACTCCACACATCACTCCACTTGCACCTACCCACTTGCCACATCTCCCTAGTTAAGTAAGACACTTCTGGTGACTCACTACAACTACCCATGATAGATGGATGCCCAGTCCTTGCCACTTGGCAGCCCTGGCTTGCCACCTATCCTTCCCTCCAAAAACCCTCAAAGGCCTATAAAGGCACCATCACTTGATCAAGAAAAGGGAGGAAGGGAATGCTAATGTTATGTTGCCCAAATCGTGGCTCATGTATGCAAGCAATAATCATCATATTAATTTTATTTTATGTAATACTTGTTTTCTATTTCTATTTTACATTAGTCATTTTATCATATTCATTGTGACAAGTGCTACTAAACCTTTGTCTATTTGCATGTGTGCAGGTTCTATATTCAACAAGTTCAAATCCAGCATGGTGGTCACAACAAACCCACCACCCCAACATTGATTGTAGCATGAAGAAGAGAAAATACACCATTTTTTATTGTAAAAGGGGATCACCCCCTTCGAGCATTTTTATTGTGAAGCACCCTACAAAGGGTCTTATTGTATCACAAAACTCATTTTATGAAATATAATGCAATGTTTCATTTTTAATTCAATGGTGTTATTTTTTTATGTTACAAGAACTATATTTGAAAATACATGGAAGAGTCATCGATGATAATGGAATTAAAAAAAAGGATCTACTTTGATCTAGGGTGAAATATAAATGTTCAAAAATTGAGTTCATCAAAATTAATTTTGATGCATCTTCTAAAGGAAATCCAGGAACAACTAGTGGAGGTGGTATTTTTAGAAATAATTTAAGCATGAAAATTACACCTTACCATATAAATGAAAGGAAAGACAATCTACATATATATCATGAGCAAATAAAAAGTCTTTTAATACAATCAATCCCTGCCAAAGGGGGGGCTTTTAAAACATGATGTCTTTTGAATGAAAACAAAGGGTATGATCCCTTTTACAACAAGTTATGAAGTGCAACTTTTCTTCATGCTACAATCAAAGTATGTGGGTATTGCCTAGACCACCTTGATGCTTTATCGGCTGCTGCCAGACCTGCACACATGCAAACCAAATGGAGTCAGTAGCATCTGAAGGGCCTCCCTTACATGAGGCCCTTGTTAAAGTAAAGATAGTAAAACATTACAAAAACCATGTAGATGCTTACAAAACCACTTTAAAAGCTCACAAAACCAAGAAATATGATACTTTATACTTTCATTTACCTATTTGGTGAGTGGGTGCTCTATTTGTTGTGTCACTACGTAATCGTTAGAGATGGTAACTTCTGTGTAGCCATCAAGGATGGTTGATTCTGGATGGCCATTTGTGATGGTTGAGATAAGATTGCAAGAGGGACAAGATGTCCCTGCTAGGGGGTGCAGGTAGTCTCCAGGGATCCTCTAGTGTAGGTGAGATGGTTGAATGTCAACCAAGTTGAGTATAATTGATGGTCAAAGTCGAGATTGGACTCCTCAATCATCCTCCATAGCCACCATGGTTGGGCTCCTAAAGGATTGCGTTGATGGCAAGTGACTCTTCAAGAGCAACAAGGATGGCTGGCCAAATTTTAGCAGCATAACAACAAGGTGCACTTGAGTTCTTGCAAATGATGGAAATGGAGGGGGGATTTATAGGAATTGAGCAAGGGGAGGGGTAGGTGGCATGTAGGTGAGGTGGAGGCTAGGTGGTAACCATGTGGAGGGTGCAAGGGCCAAGGCAAATATGGAGGATTCCACTTGGTGGAATGTGTAACCTCCAAATTAAATGGCCTTGGGTGGGGTGAACTCTCACCCATCCAATTGCCATAAAGTGGCCTAGGGGAGAGTGGGGATCATGGGGAGGTGTGTGCCTTGGGGGTTGCACTTGGAATTTTAAATTTCTCAAAAATGTGACATGGAGGGAGGAAAGACCAACTATTAATTTAGCCAATTTATTTCCTCTTTGACTTGGGGCTTTTCTCATATTTTTTAATCATCCAATTTTTGGAGGGAGAGTGGATGGGGGACAAAGTGAAATAAATAAGGGCTACAAATGGAGATTTTGGACAGTCCTAGGGATTTGAGGGGGGATTTTTAAATTATTGTGCACATTCCCTAGGGATTTGACCATGACTTAAGATAGGATTAAGAATTAATGAGAGGCTAATGAAAGACTTAGTGGAGGAATTAAGTGAATAAGAAGGGTTATGAGAATTTTGAGGGGGAGGAGAGGAATAAATGAGGGAGATTAGGTGGAAATTAAGAAATTAGGGAGAAGATAAGAATGATTAGGGGAATTAAATGGAGTAGGGGGAAATTAGAGGGAGATTAGAGGAAATTAAAGAATTTAGGAATTTAGGGAAAAAGAGAAATTAGATGAAAATAAAGACCTTAGGAGACTTTTAGAATATTTAAAAGGGGAATTTAGGGGAAAAGAAAGGTTAGAAGGAAATTTGGAGGAATTTTAGGGAAAACAAGATAGGAACAAAATAAAATTAGAAAATCTAGGAAAAAAATAGAAGAAATTAGAGAAATGGGGGAATGAGAGATAAAAAGAAAAAATTAGAAGAATTTAGGAGGAATTGGAACAAATAAAGATGAAATTAGAAGAATTTAGGGAAAATTAGGGAATTAGGAAGAATTTAGGGACAATAGGAGAGAATAAGAAAGATAGGGAGAATTTAAACAAAATTAGGCATCTAGTGGTGTTTTGCGATGATTTGGGGGCTTTTGTGCATTTGCAATGATTTAAGGGGTGTTTTGGTGGTTTTGTGAAAATGTGACTGCAAATGACTAAAATTCGATGTCTACAAATAGTGAAGGCAAAATTCTCCTCACTTACTTAGAATCATATGAAACTTCAACTAAAAACTATGCAAAGGCTAGGGCACTTCTTACAAGAATTTAAAATGCAATAGAAAAAGAAGTATGTTTTGAGGGGAATTCACAAATTATCATCAATGCTATTAACAAAAGTATATGTGGAGACTAGATAAAAAATAATATTATTGTTGATGTTCATCACCTATTACTAGAGGCAATCTCTTGAAAGTGTGAGCATATTTATAAGGAAGGAAATCAGGTTGTAAATAATTTAGATAATTTAGTCAATTGCAATGTTGATCTTCATCTTGGTAAAATTAAATTTTTAGAAGGCAACTTGCCAATTAAGATTTTATCTCTTAATCAAAATGATGTCAAGGAGCTAATTGTGGAAACATAACACTTCGAGGAAGTTGAAGAATATATTTAATAGAAAAAAAGTGTGATAAAAATACATGTTAGATATGGTCTAATTGACATAACAACAAATGTAATAATTTGGTATTTTGATGGGAGTGGCCCCTAATAGAAGCCACATATAACTTTTAACCAAAAAAATATATATTAAAAAAATATTGAGATATAGAAATGAATTTAGAGATTGGAATAGTAAAAATATTATTTGTATGTTGATCAATTATTTACAAATGCAATCAAGCAACATGAGTTCAAAGGGTTAAACTCCTCAACTTTTAAGGTGGAGACGCAAGTCCAAATCTTGTCAACAATACATGCATATTTATCAAAATATTTTAATATCATGATAATAGGGCCATGATGTGATATAACTGGGGCATCTTAAGTGCATATCTTGGAAATTCAATATATCTATAAAAATAAAATAAAATTATCAATAATTGAATCAATCATGGATCAAATGGCATTAGCTCAATTGGTTAGATTCCTTGGCATTCAAGGACGAGATCAAAGTTCAAATCTTGTTAAATGAATTACCAATTTGTTGGGATACTACCATATGGTCATGATGTAATATGGGTGAGGCTTGTTTCAATCCAATATAACCGACTAAAAAAACAATCATAGTGTTGGTCTCTAGCTTGAAAAAATCAAATATACAAGGTAATTAGTTGAGGGATGTTTTTTTTTCAAAGATTTGAAATAGGAAAAATATTTTTGTAATACATAGGGAAATCAATAACACATTGGGTGCTATTACTATAAACCGTACCCTTTCAGGTTAGATGAAGTCAACAGGACCTAGACTCGGACCCAGACCCTCTAGGGAATCAAATTGGACCAGTCAACCAACAAACACTCAGTCACTACCATCTAGCCCATCTCCTTCTCGATACACCATGGTTTGAACCTTAGACCTCCCCAAAGAGAGGCCAAAGTCGTAACCGCTTCGCTACCATCTACCCTATCCCTTTTTGGGTGCACCATGGTTTGAACCTTGGACCTCCCTAAAGCCCTAACCATTAATATGTACTTGTCAAACAAAAGGAAAAATAGTTTCTTGAGGATAAAAAAGGAAACTAATACATATTTTCACATAAGGCAAGCCAAAAATAATTGACATAAATTTTGCTTAGATGTGGGCTACTTGGGCTAATAGGAGATTCAATGTTTTGATATTTCAATGGGACTAGACCCTAATAGAAACAACATATGAATTATTAAAAAATATTTAATGTCACTAACAAAATATTAATAATTTTTTTTGAAAAAGAATTTAAAAAACTTATATTAAAACAAAGATCATTTACAAGTTGGGATGAGACTCCTCCCAACCTTAGCCAACGAGAACACTTGTTTACAACAATAAAAGAAGATCTACATTGGAGCCAAATCTCCTAAACCATATTTTTATAATGGTTGTCCAAATTAGTTAAACACTAAATTTACACACCAACTTGTCTAAACCTCTCATCCTCAATAGCCATACCATTGCGCCACTAAACCCCTACCTCCTTCTTAGTACCCATCTTAGCCTGGAAGTCTGCCACATTATTTAGATCTCTACTCACATAAAATGAAATCATATCATCTAATTTCCTCCACAATTTCTTAATTTGAGTGACAAGAATCCTCAACCTCCATGTCTTCAAGAAAGGTTCTTCATGCAATCTAGAGCTCCTACCAATATTTAAGATTCTGATTCTAGGATTATCCTCCTGTAACCTTGTCTTAACACCCAAATAAAAGCATATTTGATAGCTAAGACTTATGCTCCATTGTTTGTGGCGCTTCCCAAGCCTTGCAATTTCCAATAAAGCAAATTCCATGATTATGTAGACTCCTCCAACTCTAACTTTACTCGAATTACCTTTTGCAATTCCATCAATATTAATTTTAATCCACGATAATTTCCAACTAATTCTAACTTGTATTAATTAATAATTTATTTATTTATCTAACGAAATAAAAATAATATTTAAATATTAATTAATTAATTTAACCATTTTTATTGGTTAAGTGCATGCAAATGAATCCAACTTATGGTGGGTTTTGGCCGCTTATCGATTTAAACTTTTTACCCTTTTTAAAATAAAATGAATCTTTGTCATATAAAATACATTATTTTATATGAGATAAATTAAAATAAAAATACATTTTTATGCTTTTAAATTAAAAAAAATGAAATACATTTCTGTCTTATGGGGCTTTGGGCTCTCTAACTGAATTTCCATAGGTAGTCTTCCACTCATGTTTAAATTGGTAGTGATTTTGTTTTCTTAACAAGTTAAGATTATAACTTATGGGGGGTTTTGGCCGCTTATCGATTTAAACTTTTTACCCTTTTTTAAAAAAAATGAATCTTTGTCATATAAAATGCATTATTTTATATGAGATAAATTAAAATAAAAATACATTTTTATGCTTTTAAATTAAACAAAATGAAATACATTTCTGTCTTATGGGGCTTTGGGCTCTGAATTTCCATAGGTAGTCTTCCACTCAGGTTTAAATTGGTAGTGATTTTGTTTTCTTAACAAGTTAAGATTAGGGTTTATAGTAATACATTTATTTTAATTCAATATCAAACAAAAGTATTATCAATTCTTTTATGTATATAAAAAAAAATACATGAAAATTTGAAAGAGGGTTTATAGTAATACATTTTATTTTAATCCAATATCAAACAAAGATATTACCAATTCTTTTATGTATAAAAAATAAAAAAATACATGAAAATTTAAAATAAAAGTTCACAAAAACATACTTAGAACAACCCATTAATTGAATTTCTATTGTTTCATGAAGGACAAAATATTTTGTAGCATGTGGATCAAAGTCTTCCACATTTTTTTTCGGTTATTAAGGAGAGTTGGTCACAACCACACTATTTTTAGTAACGGACAAATGTAGGGTGTGAAATCTTTTGCAGCATGTGGATCAAATTTTTTCACATTCTTTTTTCGGTTACAGAGTTGTCACAACCACACTATTCTTAGTAATTAACAAGTGCAAGGTCCAAACTACAGGGGTTGCTTCCACCAAACCTATTCCTATTTTTAGTAACTGATAAGTGCAGGGTGTGAAATCTTTTGCAGCATGTGGATCAAATTTTTCCACATTATTTTTTCCGTTACATAAAAGAATTGTCACAACCACACTATTTTTTAGTAATTAACAAGTGCAAGGTTCAAATTACATGGGTTGCTTCCACCAAACCTATTCCTATTTTTAGTAACTGACAAGATTCCTATCAAACTACTACCTTTCCAAACAAGCTGCCTCCGAAGTTTGAACTAAATGTCTTCTTGATAAATATTAGACAAACACTTACCAATCCATCTAACCCACATTTACATCATCTCAAAATAAATAACAGTTCTTTTAAGGCATTGGAACCCCTAACTTGGTTTATTCTTTTAGACAAGACAGATATTAATGCATGTTCCGCGTCCTGCTTTGCCTTGCGACTTCAAACAGAATCCAGTGACAACTGTGTCTGCTAATAATTGCTTTAGAACAAAAATTGTCACCTTGTTTGTCAGGTTGTGTAGCAATCACCTTCTATTCTGTTTGCTTACTTCCATTCCTCACGGCACAGTCCTGTTTGTCCTATACCTCTCTTTAGGCTTTTCTGTATGGCAGTATGTGCTCCAATTAGTCAATACAATACAGACAATCCGCCAAATCAAATTTGCCAGAACACATGTTTGCTCAACGCCGAAAGGTTTGGTGTTCGCTTAAACTAAAGGTAACGTAAAGGTGGGACTCGTCATCTTATTTTTATTTTTATTTGTAATTAATTAATTTAATATATATAAACAAAGATTTGGTTAGACTGAGAAATTTTTTGGACTGACCGTTTAAGGTTGGGTATCTTTATCCCACCATGACTTGTTACAAGGGGGAGAGTGAGCTTATCTATAAAACAATTTAACATAACCCCCACACACTAAGGTTTAAACCTTGGACGTCTCGAAAAAAACCAAAGTTCAAATCTTTGTGTTGTTCCCTTACACTTACCTTCAAAAATTTAAATTCCATCAAGATGAAATTTAATACTGCAAATGGCTAAAATATTTGTTACCCAACTTCTATTTCCAAAAATATCTTGTCAATAACAACCTCACAATTTCTTAATATTTTTTTTTAGGGTTCTTATTCATTTCTCTGATATTCCAAGATATTATTTTCATTGTTATTTTTTATTTTATTTGTGGGTTTAGTCCCACTTCTTGTTAACACTTGTGATATTTGCTTATGTTTTCCCATATCAATATCCCTTTGTGTTTTTTGTTTTTCCTTTGTTTTTGCTTCTTGGGTCTTCCTCTTTTCATTCCCAACAATACTTTCATTTTCATCAATCTCTTGAATCTTCTCACACTGCTCATAGTAAAACTTATCATCTTTAGGTTTGTCTTGTTCTGAAGGATCTAAAGTGCAAGGAATAACCTCAAAAGCATAATCTTCTTTATGTTGCCTTGGAAACCCTAAAGTGCAAGGATGCTCTTTTGTAACAATTACCTTCTTATTCTACCCTAAAAACCCTAAATTGTTATGGGTTTCCTCCAACCTCATTTCTATATTATTCTGCTCTTGAAACCTTAAAGTGTAAGGGATAACATCTTCACGACTTTTACTTTTATTACCTGAAGAGGATTCTATACTACTTGAGAAAATGAAGATGATTTACCTGGAATAAACTTGACCTCTTTTGTTGTTTTTGTTTTGGGTTTTATCTCCACATCTTCTTTTGCATCTTTAATTCCTTTTGAACTTGCCATATGATATTGTAGATAGGCTTTATTTACCTCTTCTTTTGGAGTGGAATATCCTTGATTTGATCTAGCTTCTATTATTGTATGATTTCCTTGCTTTGTCTTGAAATTTATCTCATTACTAGAATTTTTTGTCTCTTTTTTCATAGTTTTTACTTTGCAAACTCTTGCCATATGTCCAATCTCAAAACAATTGTGGCAACGAAATGCAATATTTTCATAATCTACTTGTTGATCCCATTCTCTTGATTTATATTTAATCTTAATAGATTGTGGCAAAGGTTTTAAAATATCCATAGCAACACGTATTCGAGTATATATAGCATGTTTTCGCTCCTTAGTTGGTCCTTCCTTGATGAATTCACCTAAGGTATTTCCAATATTCTTCAAAACATGCTTATTTATAAGTTGATATGGAAGTCCAAAAATCCTAACCCACATTGGAATCTTCTTAAAAGTTTCTATCTCAATAGAAAAATTTTCATTCCATGGCCTCAAATAAAGTCAATCTCTTCTCCTAAACCATGGGCCACCAACCATTATTGTATCCCTGATTTCTAAACTCAAAAATATGATGAGGAAAAAACCTTTAGAAAATAACATAATAATTTCAATTCAATTCCCACTTCCACTTTATCCAATTTTGAATCTCCAAAAATCCTGGCCATTATCTATGGAACTTACATATTAATCCTCTACTTTTAAGAACCATTATATCATGCTCAATCATGTCATCCTTGATACTTACTTCTGATGTAACATATGTTACCTGGATCAGACTTTCCATATATTTGCTCTTCTGCTTATCTCCAACTTGGGCCTTCATACTTCCAACTAAGACATTTTGATTTCTAGCTAGGGCATCCTGACTTCCCATTAGGGCTTTCAAATATGACTTTACTTCCACAATACCTAATGGAGCTCGCTCTTGGATTGCACTCCCTCTTGGTTCACACTCCCTCTCTTCTTGCACTCATAATTGCTCCAGGCTTGCACTCTCTCTATACTTGCTCCTAGCTTGCACTCCCTCCTGGATCATAATTGCTTGTCTCTTCTTTTTTCTTGGTGTTCCTTCACTTCAGTAATTCTTTGGAAACATTGTTCTATGTATTCATGGTAAGGGTTTGAAGCATTGATGCACTTTGGATGAATCTACTACTCTTTTTCCATGACTAAATCTTGGCTCACACTCCCTCTTAGTTTACACTTTCTTTTGGCTCACACTTACTCTTGGCTTGCACTCCCTTTTGCCTCACACTCACTCCCAACTTGCACTCCCTCTTGGCTCACAATTGCCCTTGTCTCTTCTTTTTGCTAGCATTCCTTAAATGAGATCGTAGCCGAAACTAATAAGGACGGAATGCGGTTGCATCAAGACACACTCTTCCTCCATCATCGGTACAAATAAAAATAAACCACCTAACATATTAGTCTACCCTTTTTGTCACTTCTCCTTCGACTCGACACGCAAGGGTGAATTCCAAAACTAGTGGAAAATATGCATGAAATCCAGATAGAAAAATTAGAGCACTCCCACCCGATTGGCTTTAGCATAAATAAACTCTGACATCCAATGGTGAACACGAATTCTAGAACCAACCAATCAAAACCATAAAATCCAGATAGCAGAATTAAGCATATCAACTCAGACGACCATCACAAAAATATGCATTCACACAAAGGCAAAAGAGAATGATAGACAGATTGAGAGATCAAATAGTAGCTCCTTATTATTTATAGGCAACGAAATATTACATATGAATTGTAAAGGTCATAGACTTGCCCTTTTTAATGATGAGCATTCCACTATTTATAGATAAATTTACAATGTAATTCAAATTAAAGCATTAATGGCGTAAGATTTTCTAAAACGGTTGGAACAATCTGCTGGCACTTTGTTCCAGGGAGATGGTGGTCATCTGAAGGGATATCAGGTACTTCTATGAAGATCTGGTCTTTAGATCATTCTAACAGTCTCTTAAATTCTCATCTAATTTACCTCTTCGTGTTGCAAAAAGATCAGGAGTTAGTTGCCTCTGAAGTTGTGCACTTTTAAACCTCCTACTTCGTGCCCATTAGTGACCTGCATTGGGCAGTTGAGATCATTAATGCTCGCTCATGGGCTCCTCAAAGCTTCCACCCTACTGTATAGTAATATTGACTTTGGACGGACTTTTGAGCATGCTTTTCCTACATCAACCTCCCAGTTCTCTATCCATCATATTCTGATATAGACAGAATATTGGGTCTCAAACCTTTAATGCTTTCTTCCCAAAGTTCTATCCAGCTTAGCGGATGGAAACTTGGGTCTTGTGATCTTCTTGTCCTGGTTCAATATTTTGGCCTGGGGAATTTGAGGTTCCAATCCTCCATACAAGGGTGGATGGGATTTCAAGATCTTTTTTTGAGCACTCTCTTGCCTATGTTTTCGTTCGTTCATTTAAATCCACTACAGCCATCGACACCTCAAGATTGATCGATCTCTGTATGAAATCATCCTACAAAGTGGGTGAGAAGAAATAAAATTTCACCCACACTATGGTGCTCTATCTTCCTCTCTATCCAAATATGGTGGCTCTTCTCCAGAATGGTGGCTCCTCCTTTAATATGGTGGTGCTTCCTCTTGATCTTGGTGGTTCTTTTATGCTTAGCTACTAGTCCATTCACCTTCCAATGCTAGGGCGCTTAGCTTCACTTTTGTATCTTTGTTTTTCCCTTCCTTCAAGTGACTCTTTTATGGTTCAAATGCAAACAATTATTTGGATCCCCCAAATGGTGCATAGTTTCTACATTCTCCAAAACTTCTTTGTAGCAATGCTTTCTCTTAACCTTGGTGGATCCTCCTTGAACTCGGTGGATCTTCCTTAAGAAACACTCCTCCTCGTAGCTTCAACCTTTTCTTCAACAATATTTGGTTGCCCTTCTTCATGACTGGTTTGCTATCACTTTGCTACACTTCCTTTCAAAATTTCTTGGCTCTATGCTTGGTGGTTTCTTCTTTTGTGACTCTAAGCTTCAATTTGTATTAAAACCTTTGCCTTTTTGGATAGTATGATACTTCTATTCTTTGTTGTAATATATTGACTTATTTATTTTCTAAGATATATTAAGGAGTTGATATTTCTCCTTTCCTTATATTATGTCTAATGAAAGCTCACAAAAATAGGATTTCATAAAACTAACATTAATGAAAGCTCACAAAAATAGGATCTTCATACAAAATGTGGAGATCTCAAATGCTCCATGCTTCATACAAGTTCTATATTGTATCTAACTTTGTATTCTACTCTACTCTCACTTATGTTTTATTTTCTCTCTCTTATTCTCTTATCTATCAAAGGTCTATATATAATGGGATGTGTCTCTTGGTCTTTCACCTACCTATGACTCTTCATCTTCCTATTCTATGACTTATGTACACAAGTATTGCATGCACATTTACAACATCAAGAACTTTGCACATTCTAACACTTGTGCATTTATTACATTGCATAAAGTAAATACTCAAATCCTAGTCTAAGACAAACTCCTAATTTAAATATGTACCCATGATGGTACATTAGTATGTACCAAATAATGTAATATATTCCAACAATTTTATCATTATAGAGATGACCTTTATTTTGCAATATTTTTGTTGAAGTCATTGAACTTGTGCAAACTCTACAAAAAAAAGTCATATACCATAATATTTACGCATTGTATAAAGGTTTTTGACTTGATTGTTGTACTAATTTTCATATTTATAAAATAAAAATATATTGATTTATGGTATAAATAATGTATAATTTGGATGTTATGCTTGATATTATAATTTACACATTTAGTAGTGCATAATATAACAAATGGCTATAGGAGCGAGTGTGAGTGTAAGTTAAGAGTGAGTGTGAGCCAAGAGCAAGTTTGACTAGGTAGCATGGAGGAAAGTCATATATTTAAATCCCTAATGGGAAGTTAGGATGCCCTAGTTGAAAGTATGGATGCCCAAGTTGGAGATAAGAGGAAAAGCAAATATATGAAAAATTTGATCCAAGGAGAAGATGTTACACCATAAGTGATTATCAAGGATGATATAAACGAGTATGATATAATTATTTTTAAAATTAAAGGATTAATGTGTAAGTTCCATGGATATTGGCTAGGGTTTTCGAAGATTCAAAATTGGATCAAGTGGAAGTGGGGATTGAATTCAAATTACTTTATGACATTTCTTTCTATTTTTTCCTCATCATATTTTCTTGTTAATAATTAAGGGATATATTAATGGGTAGTGGTCCATGGTTTAGGGGGAGAGATACCCTTTATTTAAGACCATGGAGTGAGAATTTTTCTATCGAGAGAAAAACTATTAAAAAGCTTTCAGTGTAGGTTAGGATTTTTGGACTTCCATATCAACTTATTAATAAGGATATTTTGAACAACATTAGAAATAGCCTAGGGGAATTCATCAAGAAGGGAAAAACTACTAAGGAGCAAAAACATGCTATATATACCCGAATATGTTTTGCTATAGATATTTCAAATCTTTTACCAAATTATATTAAGACTAAATCTGAATCAAGAGAATGGGATCAACAAGTGGATTATGAAAACATTGTATTCTAATCTAATAGTTGGTATAATACTAGACACATGGAAAGAGATTGCAAAGTGAAAACAATTAAGAGAGAGAAAAAATTTGGTCATGTGACAAACTTCAATATGAAGTAAGGAAAAAATATTGCAATAGAAGCAATTATATAAAGGATATTCCACTTCAAATGAAGAGGTAAAGAAAGCCTATCTACAACATCATATGGAAAAGCACCATAGTTCACTCGGATCAATAGTTATAAGAAACAAAAAAGGATACAAGGGATGATAAAGTACAATTTGTAAGTTCAAATTGAAAATGAATTAAAGGTGCAAAGGAAGATGTGAACAAAAATTAAAAAGTAAAGATGACAAAAAAAGGTCAAATTTATTCTAGGTAAATTATCTTAATTTTCATCAAATAGTGTAGAAATCATCCCTTGCTCTTTAGGGTTCCAAGAGTAGCATAATAAGGAAATGAGAATGAAGGATATCCATAGAAATTTAGGGTTTTTATGGAAACATAAGGACGTAATTTCTATAGAGGAGCATCCTTGCACTTTAGATTTTCTAGGAAAAAACAAGGAAGAAAATGATTTTGAGTTTAAGTATGTACAATATAATATTTGGTAGCTTGTTTAGAAATATCATGGTGCAATAGCTTGTTCAACACAATTATATAGTAACAACATGCTTGAGAATAAAATGATGCCCTTTAATCAATGACAACATTACAATTAAAATGTATGTACAAAAGTATGATAATTATAATAGATTCATAAGTATAGGTCACAACAAAACTAAAATCTAATGTCAAAATTAGAAGTGTGAGCATGACGGTAAAATATCTTTTTCACAAGGTCAAATTATCTTAGGATATTCTTTAAATAATTGAATATAGGATAATATTTCATATAATATGTAAGATGTGTGTATATACCCAAGGTGATTTTTGAAGCATCATGTAATTATTAAAATATCACAATGAAATTCTACGAATAAATCTCTATAGTCATATGAAATTTTGACTTTATCATGTTATTATAAAATATGATGAGAAAATTCTAAGAGGAAAGATCTAAAACCTTGGAGTTTTTAACTTTCTCATATAATTCTAAAATATTCTAAAATAATTCCAAGAGGATATATTTAGAACCATGTGTTATTTGAATGTCTAGATTTAAATATCTATAAAATATATAGCTAGACCATTAGCCTATAAATAGGGAGATATTCCCCAATGGAAGGCTGTTAGGATCCTCAATCCTAACATTATTAGTTAGTATTAGTTAGTATTATTAATCATTTAATTATTATATTATTAACTTATAAAGTGAACCATCACAACCCTTCATAACGTGAACCATCACGTCTCTTCATACGTGAACCATCATGTCTCTTCACCAATGTAGCTTTAGGGTAGATATATATATATATTAGGTTGGCCATCCATATCAAACCATCCAAGAAGAAGAATAATAAGCATAGATTCTAAGGAGGGAGCCCCCTATAGTGGCAAAGCGGTTACAAGGGAGCCCCCTTTGAGTGGCCTGCGATTACATTTATATTAAATTATTTATTAATTTTGCAGTAAGACCTTGAGGTCTTACCATTTGGTATCAGAGCCATGTGGGACCCAGTCATGTGGGAATTGCTCAAATATCTTCATCAAATCACTTTTGTGCGTGAGTATCAAACTCGGTTTGAGAATATCACCAAACACAACATAAGATTGGATAAATCATATCTCGTCAATGGCTTCATTAGGGGATTAAAAGAGGAAATTAGAATGGAGGTGACAAGGTTCAATCCCTATACCATGATGCAGACCTATGGATTGGCAAAATTAGCTGAAGATAAAATCAATGCACAACAATGATTAGGGAAACCACTTATGGAAAAATCATCGACCACTTACATCGCTCCCAAACCTATGCATAATGGAAGGGCACAAAGCACTTACACAACCCCCAAATCTAACCAAACTTTACGAATTAAACATCTTAGCTTTGAGGATATGAAGGAACGACGAGCAAAAGGACTCTGTGATAATTGTGATGAACAATTTGGACCCCACCATAAATGTGCTACACTAACATTGTATTTATTGAAGGAAGTTGATCCATGTCTCTCCATAGAGCAAGTAGATGAGGTAGTTGTGTTCGAAGTGACCAGTGCATCTACTCACCGTAATGAATACAATGAGGTCGATGTGCAAGAAGTGATTGATGTACCAAGCAAGGGTGAGGTAGACATACCCAAAGTGATCAATGCTAGCCAAACATGCACTCTACAAGACCTACACATACCTTCCTCACCAATAGTGAGTTCTTGCCATATGACCAAACCTATTCGAAACCAACGCAGAGTGACTACACACTCCTCCGTTGGATCTACCAAGGAACCAAAAAAGGATATGAAATCATTACCATCACTTTTGATGCATCATTCTGAAGTATTTGAGGAACCCCAAGGTTTGCCCTCCCATCGTCATCATGATTTTCCTAAGGGAGATTCTACTATTGTTCTTGGCAACCCCCCGCTAATGCTTCATCCTTCTCGATATCCCTGCCTATGAAAGGATGCCATTAAAAGAGTCCAATAACTTACACAAATCCTTCTTGGAAAACAAATGACAAAGCTTCTCACTTTGAGCTTTGAGGACAAAGCTCTTTTTAAGGAGGGTGGCATGTTAGGATCCTCAATCCTAACATTATTAGTTAGTATTAGTTAGTATTATTAATCATTTAATTATTATATTATTAACTTATAAAGTGAACCATCACAACCCTTCATAACGTGAACCATCACGTCTCTTCATACGTGAACCATCATGTCTCTTCACCAACGTAGCTTTAGGGTAGATATATATATATATATATATATATATATATATATATATATATATATATATATATATATATATATATATATTAGGTTGGCCATCCATATCAAATCATCCAAGAAGAAGAATAATAAGCATAGATTCTAAGGAGGGAGCCCCCTATAGTGGCAAAGCGATTACAAGGGAGCCCCCTTTGAGTGGCCTGCGATTACATTTATATTAAATTATTTATTAATTTTGCAGTAAGACCTTGGGGTCTTACCAAAGGCAATTTAAGAACTTGAGAGTTCAAGCAAGCAAGTGAGAATCAAATAAAGGAGTGAAGGCTAGCAAGTCTAGCTAGCTAAAGTAAAAGTGTATCAATGCATGGTGTGTGTCTAAGGTATCATCTAGGGAAAAATATGGGATATGGTTATTGGATGAATTCATAGGAGGTAGAAACTCAACAAGAGGACTAAGTCAAGTTATTGATGACAATATGGTGAGCATATTTGCATACTCTTTTTATATTGCATATATAATAACTTATTTTCATTCTTATTGTATAAGCTTTGTATTTTTATTTCTTGTCATTCTTTGTTCTTGTTTATGCCCTTGTAAATAGTTTACATGCATATAAGTATTTTGTGTTATCCTTCCATCACCATATTAAGCATTACATTATGATAAAGGACTACAATAAGAGGAGGGTTTGGCAAGAAATTTTATACATATAAAGGATCAACATATCTAATGCTTGAAAAGAGGATCTACATATTAATTTTGATGCATAATGATAAAAGGGAGTATTTGTATATTATTTCAAGTCATTGCATCAAGTAATCCAAGGTATTAGGTCAATATTGTGCAAAATAATGTCTAACATGACCTCTTAAATAAATATAATGTGACGCGGGAGCATCTAGGTGTACGGGCGATCTATATCAACCAATTAAATAAATAAATTGTAATAATAATAAAATATTTGTCTTTATGTAAATGATTATTGTTGTTGTTTTTGTTGTGCAAGCGTTATTGTTGTATAAATGCATTGATGTCAATTGTATTATTGTACAAATATATTATTATTGTTGTTATTGCTATCATCATACAATTACTTTACAAGTATTGTTGCTACTATTGTCATTCAAGTGTTGTACAAGTATTGTTGTTGTTGTTATCATCATCTAAGTGTTGTACAAGTGTTGTTGTCATCATACAAGTGTTTTTATTGCCATCATATAAGTATCATGCATATTCTATTGTTGCTACCATCATCCAAGTGTTATACAAGTATTTTTGATGTTGTCATCATACAAGTTCTCTACAAATGATGCTATCATACAAATATGTGGTAGTTGAAAGAAAATAAAAATGAGAAAAATAATAATACAATTCATTGGAGAGGAAGAAGATTAATAAAATATTAGTTTTGCTCTATTTTTTGGTTGAGTTTGCCATGAAAATATTTCTACAAGAAGAGGAAATATTTCATTAGACCCCCTCCCTATACTGCATTATTTCGTATCACAATAGGTTTTTGAAGTTCTATAATACATGTTGGAGAAGAGATGTCACATCGAGGAAGAGGAAGGCCACAAGGTCTTGTACCTTGACCAATAAACATAGCTGAAATATTAAGGAAAATCACAATCATATTAGATACAATTAAGACTAGCCAAAGGATAGGTGTTCATATTGAAGATGTGAGTTCCATTGAAGAGGAAGGGAGTGGTCACCCAAAATCTCAAGTTGAAGAGTGAGGATAAATTAAATAAATGAATGATTCAAGCAAATTTATAGCATGGGAAGTAAGCCAAATATGGGTACTCCCAATTTAAACCCGAAATAGTTGATAAATTGGATAACAAATATGGAGAGATTCTTTGACTGTGAATCTAATATGGACCCAAAGTAGGTCAAATTTGCATGTACATAACTAAAGAGACATGCTTCAATTTGGTGGGATCATGCAGGCAACAAAAGAACAAGGATAAAATTTAAACTTGGGATCGGTTGGTTTTTGAAATTAAAATCTAAATTTTTGCTTGCAAATTATCAAAGTAGGTTGCTTAGAAAACTTTGAAATCTCAATCAAAGGGATTTGGGAGTGAACGAATATATAAAAGAGTTCTATAAATAGACTATAAGAGCAGATCATATTGAAGATGATGAGGAGAAAGTTTTAAGATACAGAATTGGGCTAAGGTTATCCATACAAGAGAAAATAGGTATGGTATGGATTAAAATAGTTGAAAAGGCATATCATTATGCACTCAAGGCAGAAGATAAGTTGGCCTACAAGCAACAAAATAATGCACAAGGAAGAGGATGGTTCTCTAGAGGAAGAGAACAATCAAATAGTGGTAAAGGGAAGCATATGCAAAAGGGAGAAGCTAGTACTTCTCAAAGTAATTTCACCTAGGACACTAGAGAAAGTGGATAGTTCTTAATATGAAGATGTGGTTATGGTAGAGAGAGGGTAGAGGATACCCCAAAAATTACTTTAGATATGGAAAATTTACTCATTAGGCATTTGAATTTCCAAGTGTATAGTAGAGCAATGGAAAAGGAAAGGAAGCCAGAAGTCATATTGCATAAGCAAATGAAGAAATTATTACCTCATTAAAAATCATAGAGGAACTAGAACAAGGATATTATCTCATGATGAAAAAGTGTTGTTGAAACAAACCAAAGAGGAGCATGAACTGGTGCAAAGAAGAATTCTTTTTAGAACCATGTGTAAACCAAGATGCAAGTGTTGCCTTGACCTCAAAATATTATGATATTAAGAATTGGTGTTTCTTCCAATATCCTTAAATATTGATCTCTATTATTTGTTTACTTATATTTGCCTTGACCTATTTTTTGGAAGTTGAAAACCATCCTCATCCATATCCATTTGTAAGTTTCTCTTGCAGTTTTTACATTATTTTTTTCCAGACTCTTCTTAGGGCATGATCTCTCAATATGTCCCACCTCATCACATCTTCTACATCTGAAATATATAGTTTTATAATCTATAGTTTGGATCCACAACTTACCCCATACATAAGAATATTTTATTTTGGTAAAGGTTTATTTATATCAATCATGACCAATATTTGGGCATAAATAGCTAAGACTCCATATTTTGTAGTTTTTGAAATCTCAAGGAATTTTCCCAGAGTGTTGCCTTTTGCCTTGAAGGTATCTATTTCCTAGAATTCAATGGGAAACCCATATATCCTGATCCAAACTAGAACTAAGGATAGATTTATGTTTTCAGATGCAAAACCTTTGTACCAACATATAAGAAAGAGTCCTACTCTTTCCATAAACCAATGACCCCCTTTCAGGATCCCTAGAACATAAAATGACTAGGAATAAACCTTTGGGAAGAAAGGATAGACTCACTTCTAGAGAATTCCATATCTTATTAATCCATTTTCTCAAAGTCAAATCCCTTGACCAAGACCCATTAAATTTACCAATGATTGCCTTATATTTGAGCAACAAGGATAGCTATTCTGTGAGGTCCTCCCTAACCTCTACTACTAGGGATGATTCTAAGGATTTAGTTGTAAATTAATCCATGGTAAGGACACTATAACTCAATATCTACTAAAATTTACTAGTATATCCTATAGCGATTATATTATTTGAAAATAAACCTATAATAATATACATGCAAAACTTTGAAGATAATGAAGGGATAAATGAAACTTAGCTAAAATAATTATATGCCCAAATGAACCTTCATAGCTCCTCCCATCATCCAAACCTTAATTTCCAGATATATGCAATTTTGTTTTTCCATGACTTCAAAAATCATCACTACTCTTGTTTCAGATGGCTGACTTCACAAGATCATATCTCTCTCAATATTGCTCGGATTACTTCATATGACCATTCATTTTAAAGCTCTTCAAATTTCACACAAATTGGTTCAAGAATCATATGAATCAAATAAAACCCTTTTCGGATCGGACGGATGGAGCAGCAAGGAGGAGGAGCGAGAGGTCTAGGGGCATCAAACCCTAGGTGTGGGACTTCAGAGGGCAGATCAGCAGACGCGGCAGGTGGGGGCTCTGGCGAGATAGCAGTGCCCCAGGCGGAGGATGTGGACAAGGAAGTTCTTTTGGAACCGGTCCAAGGGCGTTGGGCGGATGCGGTTGAAGATTTCTCTGAGGGGGACCAGGACTCTATGCGTCAGGATCAAAGGAAGAACCAAGAAGGAGACAAAGAGAAACCTGGCAACTGGAGACCTTCATATCTTAATGCTCTTCGCGGTAAGCAAAAATTATCCGACTCTTGTTTTAATCTAAAATCAGTCAATGGTAGGTTGCACGTCCCAGATTCCTTAGCTCCAGCATGTGGCTATGGAGGGCATAACATCTTTGGTGGCTAAATTTATGGGGGTGAGGCCAGACATGGAAGTCATAAGGAGATGGGCCATCCAAAAATGGCAGCCAAGGGCCGGTATGATGATTAAGGCTTTACCCAAGAGTTTTCTTTTGGTGACATTTCAATGTGAACAGACATGGAAAGGACTCTCCAAGGAGGTCCTTGGTTTTTTGGGAAAAGGGGCTTGTATCTGAAGCGTTGGTCCCCCGATTTCAACCCCTGCACTCAGTGCCGGATTTGGCTCCTATTTGGGTTAAGATGCCAGGATTACCTCTCGCTTTCTGGAACGAACAAATATTGGTCGGGATAGCTACAGTAGATTGGAGAACTAATAGCTATTGATCCCGCAACCTTGAGCAAAACAAGACTCATGTCCGCTCGCATGTGTGTGTTGGCGGACCCGAGTAAAGAGCTCCCTAAATCCATTATTTTGTCGTCTATGTTTGGCCTTCATACTCGTGTATTTGAATATGAAAATATGTCTTTTAAGTGTAGTGTTTGTGGGAAGGTAGGGCACCAGGGTATCCACCGCATTTCCAAGAACCAGCCCCCACTCCAAAATACTGATCCTCAAACCCGTAATAATATCCCTCCCCCGCAGATCTCCATTCCTACCCAACCTGGGCCTCAAGGACGTGGAGCTCGAAATCCGAATATCATAGACCCTGTTCGCCCTATTGTAAGCAAGAGGCAACGTTTTAACCCTCCTCCCAAAAATTCCTATGCCCCAAAACCCTCTCACAGGGAGCTCGGTCCCTTTGATGGGAACCCTCAAGCTCAACTCGCTCCTAAGATGATACAACAAGCCTCGAGAGCCAAATAACAAAGGAAAGAACCCCATAGATCAACGCCCTGGGGAAAGTAAGTTTGATTGGGTGATACGGGAGGCCTATGGAGGCTCGGTGGAAGTGGTCCCATGTACTGCAGAGGAATTTATGGGAAGAAATTCCAAGGAGATCAACATCCCAATGGAGAACAGTTTTGATGCATTAAATCATTTGAAGGGAGATCGATGGACAGACCAAGAAGTGGAATCCGAGGTAGAGGAGACTCAAGAGAAGGATTTAGAGGAGAAAAATCGGAGGAAGGAGCAGGAAACTAATAATACAGCAAGGATACTCGGGAGGAAGAGGTGAACCACCAAGATCACTGTAACCCCAAAGCAGGGAAAAAGAATCTACTAATCAAGAAGCTAAGAGCACGGAATCATCTCCACCGTCAAAAAGACCAGCTTAACCCGGAAAGCCGATTGTTACCCCAAATACCAAGACCGACCTACCCAAGATGGTTACTAGAAGCCAAGTGAATCCTAAGGAACTTCAACCTAGAGCGGATGTATGGGGATATGGTTCTGTAGGGAAGAGGGAAACCTAGCAATGCCGCCTTAAGGCGTAAAGAAGCAGAGCGAGGAGTGGCCGATGGCACTCAAGCAAGATTGCTCTTTGGGGCGAAGGCTCGAGGATCCAAAGCCCATAAATGAAGATTCTTTCATGGAATATTCGTGGGAGTAATCCCGCAAAAATAAGAGCTTTGTATGCTCTTAGACAAGAACACAAACCGGATATGATTTTACCGCAAGAAACTAAAATGGAGGAGAGTAGAGTTATTCCTTTTAAGAATAGGACTTGGCGAGAAGCTCAAGTAGTAGGCCAAGAGGCCACTGGAACAGCAGGAGGGTTACTGGTTATGTGGAACAAAAATGTGATTGATAGTAGAGTGATTCTGATGTCTAGTTGGTTTATTTGTCTCTTATGTGTGGATAAAACCACGCAAGAAGAGTGGATCTTAACGAATGTATATGCTCCAGTTTAGACGAGGACCGAGAAGGGTTCTTTGGAGTCAACTAGCTGAATTGAGGGAGACGGTCCCCAACTACCCTTGGATTGTGGTGGGGATTTCAATTGCTACCTTAATCCTCGTAGATAAATTGGGGGCTCTCAAAGAATAACGGCTGATATCTACGAGTTTAGAGATTTTGTTGAGCAACATGAGCTGATGGATGTGGACCTGCGTAGATTCTCCTATACATGGTCTAACAAAAGATTGAAGGAAAACCAAATTCAGATAAGATTAGATAGGTTTCTTCTTTCTCAAGAATGCCAGGAGAGGTTTGGGGACTCTTCATTAACAGCACTCCCAAGAATCGGGTCCGATCACAACCCAATTCTATGGGAAACAGGGGAGGACTCTAAGAAAAGATACATCGACCCTTTCGATTCGAACTTATGTGGTTCCAACATCGGATCTCAAGGATCTCGGTTGCCCAATGGTGGGACAAAAAGTATAATGGTTCGAAACCGGCCCAAGTGGCATGTAAACTAAGGAATGTGAAGGCTAACATTAGAGAGTGGAACAAAACTTCCTTTGGCAATATTTTTGTTAAAAAGGCAGAACTAAAAGACAAGATCAATGAACTACAGGAGAAGTTGAAGTCAGAGCAACTTACAGAGGATCTGAGAAACCAGGAGAAGGAGCTTTTAGTCGAATACCACACGATGCTAGGATTTGAAGAAACCTTTTGGAGGCAGAAATCCAGATTGCGTTGGTTAAAGGAGGGTGACAGAAATACAAAGTTCTTCCATGTCTCTACTCTTCGCCACAGGAGTACTAACAAAATTAAGGAGATCAAGATGGCCGATGGGTCTAACACCAAAGATATGGAAGACATAAGGAGGGAAGCGGTTGAGTACTTTAAATCGTTGCTAGAAGATGTAAATCCGACTATTGAAGAAGAGGACTCTCTCGCTGGCAGCCATTCCACCCCTCGTAACCGATAATCTTAATGGATTCTTACTTAGTCCTTTCACAAAGGAGGAAATCAAGAAGGTCGTTTTTGACATGGATGGTAATCAGCTCCCCAGACCGGATGGCTTCCCCGCAGCCTTTCTTCCGTAAGTTTTGGGATATCCTAGGCAATGATGTAGTGGAAGCTATAATTGAGGCTCAAAAGGACATGGAAATCCCATAAGGAGTTAATGCTACTTTTTTAGTCCTCATCCCTAAACTAGTGGGAGCAATGGAATTTTCCAGCTTTCGCCCTATCGCTTTATGTAACACTCGATGAAGATTCTCACAAAAACAATCGCCAATAGGTCAAGGTTATCCTTCCTTTCATCATTGATATGAACCAAGGTGGCTTTGTGAAAGGGCGACAAATATTGGATGGTATCATCACAATTCATGAGGTTATTCATTCAATGGTGACTAGTAAGGAAGCATGTATGTTACTAAAGCTTGATATGAATAAAGCCTACGATCGGGTCTCATGGCGGTTCCTCACCAAGATTTTGGGTAACTTTGGTTTCTGTCCTCAAGTGGATTAAGTTGATTTTTAGTTGTATCTCTACTACAAGATTTTCTCGTCATGGTGAATGGGTCACCCTCCGCTTACT
This sequence comes from Wollemia nobilis, assembly GCA_028583015.1. Lineage (NCBI taxonomy): Eukaryota > Viridiplantae > Streptophyta > Pinopsida > Araucariales > Araucariaceae > Wollemia > Wollemia nobilis. The sequence continues at coordinate 197,054 of JAQPPZ010002410.1, read as the reverse complement.
TTAAGAGTGAAAGGGGGTTGCGACAAGGAGATCCTTTGTCTCCATACTTGTTTATTATTTTAGCGGAAGCATTGGGTAGGAACATTTCAGAAACGGTGGCAGATGGTCAATTGGAAGGTTTTAAACCAGCCTCAACAGCAGGGCCAGTGTCTCACCAACAGTTTGTGGATGATACAATCATTGTGTCCAAAGCCTCCGTGCCTCAAGCTAGGAAGTTGAAGAGAATTCTAACCAAGTATGAGACAGAAGGATGATAAGACATAAACTATAAGAAGAGTAGCATCTATTTCTTTAACACGCCCGGTGGGAGGGAGGAAAGAATAGCTAACCTCTTCGGTTGTGGAAAGGAGCTTCTACCAAAAACTTATCTAGGCATGCCTATGTTCGAAGGAAGAATGAAGGCTACTTTGTGGAACTCAGTCATTGACAGGATCTCCAAAAAGTTAGCAGGGTGGAAGGGCAGCCTTCTCAGCTCCGCAGGAAAAGCCTTATTAGTTCAAACTACTTTATAGAGCATTCCAATTTATTGCATGTCTCTATTTAGAATGCCTCAAAGGTCCGAGCTACATTGGAGCTAATTCAACGCAACTTCTTGTGGTCAAGTTCAGAGGAGAGAAAGAGAATTTCATTGGTAGCATGGAATCGGTGTGTGCAAGCAAGGATCGTGGGGCCTCGGGGTTAAAGAGAATGAAAGAATTGAATCAAGCTCCGATTGGCAAACAGTATGGAGATTTATCAATAATGATCAATTGGGATGGGTAAAACTTCTTAAGGCAAAATATATCGTAAATAATCGGGACTTCCCGAAAGTCGATAATCTTCCTAGAGGATCCTATTTTTGGAATTGTTTGCTCGAATGTCTGGAGGTAGTCAGGAAAGGCATCAGATGGAGAATTGGTAATGGAAGACAAGTGGACTTTTGGAAAGACCCGTGGTTGGAAGAGGCCCCTCTGAAAGATAACTTAGACCTTCAAGTCCTCCAACATAAACTTTCGAAGGAAATGGGAGGAAAAGTAGGGGATTTTATTGTCAGTAGCACAGAAACTTCTTCTTGGAAGAAAATCACAGCTCATAATCTGTCGAGCAAGAGAAGGTGGCCCTAACCAAACTCAATGATGCTTTAAGGGTGTTCCCGATCATTCCCGGGGGAGGAAGAGACAAGGCGATTTGGGGCAAAACTACAAGTGGGATCTATTCAATAAAAATCGCCTATAAGTTAATCCACTCGAGATTCAATGGTCGGACTCCGACTTCGTTATTTGGTTAAATAATTTAACCCCAAAAATAGCTTTCTTCTTTTGGTTGGCGCTCAAAATAAGATCCCGACAACAGATAATCTGCAAAGGAGAGGTTTCCAATTCATCAATCGATGTATCTTGTGTGAGAAAGCAATAGAATCTGTAAGTCATATATTTCTAACTTGTGATTTTTCTTGTACGCTCTTCCAAATGATCCTCGTCCAAATTTCATATAGATTGGGTCCGTCCAAATAGCATGTCCGACTTCGCATACAGTGGGCTTCCCCTTCCGGCAAAGCTTTTGACTTGGCTCTGGAAGCTTACCTTACCCCATTTTTTATGGGGGATATGGAATGAGAGAAATAAGAGAGTATTTAAAGGACGTAAGAAAGATCCCATGTTATGTGGCAATAAAATAATCGTAGCTTTGAAAGAAAACTGGAAAACTTTCTTCTTCAAAAATGAGACCATGTCTCTAAGGGAAAGGAGGATTTTGTGGAACTCGGGAGAGGAACTTCCAGACCTAGACATTACAACCAACCCACTGGATGGTGTCAAGTGGATACCCCCCACACAAAAGTGGGTTAAGTTTAATTTTGACAGGGCAACTAAAGGAAATCCGGGGTCGCAGGAGCAGGAGGAGTTTTGAGAAATGAGGAAGGAAAAGTGGTCCTTGCCTTTGCAGAGCCTTTGGGAACTCAAACAAATCATTTTGCAGAAGCCCGAGCTCGCATGCAGCAATGAGAATTGCCGGACTTGAGGGTTATAAGGAAGTTATCTTTGAAGGGGATTCGCTTAATATAATCAAGGCAATTAAGGAGGATAAAGACCCCAACTGGACCATATTGGAGCTTATCCTAGAAGCAAAGATTCATAAATCTCATTTGGTTAATGCCCGAATCCAACACACCTTCGGAGAAGGGAACCAAAGCGACGGATCTAATGGCAAATATTGCAGTTTTCGTTGGGGAGATGCAAATTTGGAAGGATAACTTCCCTCAAGAACTATTGGTGTTGGTCGCTAGAGAAGAGCTAAGATCAAACCCGTTAGAGCATCGGGAGATCGGAGGGGCTGATGATGAGTAATCCGACGTGATGGAATTAGGCGGAAAAGGCATCCCATTTGTTGGGGCCTGGGAGGTGACAAGTGTACAAGACAAGCAACCTAGTGTTAGTAAGTGCTAGGTGTTGTTTGGTTTTTGTTTTATCCTCGAATAGTCAAGCGACAAGTATAGGACCGTGGACTCTAAGTATGGCTTAATGTGAGTCTTAGAAAGATCCATTTTGTATTTTGATTATACGGGCTTGATGCTAGAACCAGCCCATTTTGACTTTGTAAAAGGTTTGTGGACCTTATAACCACCTCTACCTTATACCAAAAAAAAAAAATAAAACCCTTTTCAAAGATATGGCTCCTAAAAGATCAGATTTTTCTATAAACAAATGTCATAATGCTCTCATTGTTTTAGATGGTTGTGTTCACATGGATATCTCTCCCTCAATTCTACTTAGATTCTTTTGTATGAATATCATTTCAAAGCTCTTCAAATTTTGTACAAAATAGTACAAGAATCGTATGAATTAGACAACTCTATGCAAAGATATGACTTCTAAAAAATGAAATATTTTTTCAAAAAAAATTACCTTTGTTATGATATATACATTTTATTTTCTCATATAAACTAAATTATTAAGCTAATTTTTAAAACTTCAAAATTTATCTTTTATTTAAACATATATTAACACTCTATTATATCAATTTAAACTTAAAATATTAAAAACCATTTTAACCATTATTAAAAAATAATACCATTTAATATAGAATAGTTTTGGCTTAGTAAAATATTGGTTCGTTAACCAAACATATAAGAAAAATATTAATTAAAATAAAAATTTCATTTTACCTCTTTAGGAAGTAATCTCATTTTTTTTTTTAACTTTTCAAGGTGGCTGTTTAAAATTTTAATTATTTTTTAAATAAAATAATTTAATTATATAATATTTTATTAAATTATAATATTATTATATAATTTTTTATTATTACTTAAAACAAAGTTAATATTTTATCATAATTTAAAATAAAATTATTTAAAAATATTGAAAAGAAAGTATTCATTAAAAAAAAGTTTGGTGAACTAATGTAAGGTCTTAAAACCTTTAGTTATGCAAAAATTCAATAGAAGTATTCATTACGTCATAGTCATAGTAAGGATTTGCTTAAAAAAAAAAAAAAAACAAGCCATCATCATTTTCCAATAATTGAGTGGGACTGCCTAGAATTGTCCTTGAATCTCGTATCCAAAGAGGAAGTTCTTTGTTCTATGCTTTTTGCAAATTTTTGATCTTAAATTTTGAAGTTGAAAGTTGTGCCATTTGGTAAAAAAAATTAACATAGTGAAAAAAATTAAAAATAATAATAATAATAATAAATGTATTTTAAAATTAAAATATAAATATAAGTGGTAGGATATTTATATTTGAACCATTATATAGTTAAGAAATAATTTTAATTTTAAATAATAATTTTTTTTATGAAAAAATATTATATTAAAATCGTTTAATCATACAAAAAAAGGATGGGTGGAATTAGCACATCCCGGGCACACAACCAACACACTAACTGTGTGCTAAACAGCTAGCAGAGCTATCAAAATAACTTATAGAAGTTCACAAGAAAACCGAACAAAAAACTGCATAAAAAAATAATTAATAAACTATGCATCATTGTTGTGTAGGGGCTGGAGGAACATGATTCACTGCACAAGGAGCATTACCTCAATAATCAATAAGGTCCCGTAAGTGATGAAGCTCTATATTCACTTTTTCTACTTGCACTGAAATCTGCAGCCAACAATCATAAAAAATCTTATACTTATCAGCAAGAGAAAAAGTAGAAGAAGGCTCATGCTGGCTCAAAATCACTCTGTTGCGAGTTTTACACAAATGAAAAAAAAATCCCCACTCTAAAGATATGCCACACATGAACAAGCTTCTCTGAAAACTCAAGTGGATCCCCTAACAAAATATTCACCCAAGCATAGGGACCTATCATATATGATCTGAAAAAAGAGAAAATCCACTGCCAAGCCTCTTGAGCTCTCACACAAGACCAAAACAGATGATGCACATCCTCCTCTGCTCCACAAGATCTGCTGGAAATATCATTCACACCCAAATATCTAAGCCGCTGACCAATAGGAAGCCCTTAAAACAATAAACTCCAAGCAAAAAAGGCTTGCTTAGGTTCAAGATACTTTGCCCAGAGTGCATTAAATCTGAGACTTCATCTGGACTAAAGAGATACTACATCCCACCTAGAATTTAGCTTCTCAATAGGCACAACAGGGGAAAGCCAAGAGTATCCCAAATGAGGTTTATACTTGGTGAGAGAAACATCTTTGGGCCAAGAGCAGTCCACCAAGGTTTCTGATAATATCAAAAAATTTTACCCCAAACAGATAAAGGAGTGGAATCAATAACAACCTCATAAGTAGTCTTATCAGCAGAAAATAAACCAAAAAAATTCCTAAAAAAATCCCAAGGTATCCAGGACCTTGAATGAAAATCCATGAAATCAAATAATCGAGCAATACCTCGTTTATAAAATTTCTAAGCATGTATCCACTAGACTTGAGCAAGGGGAGTCCCCTGCAAAGTGATGGCCGAAGACCACCAGACATTAAGCAAAGGTATTGAAGCCCCCAACTTCCCCTTGTGACCTTTCCAAGAAATCTAGGGTTTAATGGCCTCCCAGACCTTCCAAATGCTTTGCATAACAAAGGACCCATAAATATTTATTGTAATAGGGGTTGTAAGAATGGTTTGCAAATCAAGCCTTTTCCATACCTTCTTACCAAAAGGAAGCCCCGTGGAGAGGCAGTGGTGAATTAAAAGTTTCCAAGCTTCCTCCCCCTGTAAAGCTCTCACAATCCATTTAGCACAGAGGGAAAAGCCTTGTCGCTGGCAATCAAACAATACCATTCCTCCAAAAAAAATTGGAAGACAGCAAATATCCCAAGCCACCCTTTGAAATCCCTTCTTACCAACAACATTGGACCACGGAAAATCTCGAAGCAACTTCTCCAATTTGGCATAACAAGTCTTGGAAGGGACCCAACAAGAAGAGTAGTACACATGAGTAGAGGCCAATACCTTAAAACAAATCTAAAACTTTCCAGCTAATGATAATTTTTTAGTACACCAGTACATAAGCTTCTTCTCAACCTTTTGAACAACATAATCCCACAAACGGGCAGGAGAACCCAAAAAAGTAAAAGGAATACCCAAAAATTTAAAGGGTTCCCCAGGTTGAATCCACTTCCAAGGCTTATCAGCTAACCAGGTAGGCATATCTTTTCCAAACTGTCTATAGAAAAAAAAATTTCTCCATTGAATATTAGAGCCAGAAGCTAAGCAGAATGTATGAAGACAATCTAAAGCATGAGTAACAGAGATCTCATCTTCTGCAATAGTCAAGAAAGAATCATCTACAAAATTACCATTAATCAACTTCTTGGGGGAGTAAGGGAGATAAATTCCCTTGATATATCCTTGATAAGATATATGAGCTAGAAGATAACCAAAGGCCTCAGCAACAAGAATAAACAAAGAATGCATCAATGGACAACCTTGTCTGACAGAACGAGCTAATTGAATATTCTGAGATTATATTTTGTTCAGATTTAACACAACAGAGGCATCTTTGAATAACATAAGTACAGTCCTGATAAAATAAGGGCCAAACCCCAAAGCCTTTAGCATAGAAGTAATAAAGAACCATTCTATTCTATCATAAGCCTTCTCAAAATAAATCTTAAGAAAAAGAACATCTTGACCAGAGGATCTAGCCCATTCCATCCCTTTCCAAACAGCAATAACATTATCCTGGTATATAAAATTTTGAAGATATATAGTTTTTTTTTTGTTGTATAGAGAAACTTCCATATAAATCCTAGTCTATTAGGTAAATATAAAGTTAATGGAACCCCATATTTTAGTCATTATCAACAGGCTTAACCTTTCGGGTTAAAAAGGTTAAGGTAAAACATAGATTTTTTGAAAAGGGTTATGGTTCCATTGGGGTTTGAACTTGGGTCTACTAGATGAAAATCCAAAGACACACAACTACATTATCCTCAAATATATAGTTACTAAAGAATTTATAATAAAATATTTTTTTGTTATAATCAAATGCCATGGGCTGGGTTCAATTCCTCAATTTTCAAGTGTCAAAATATTTGCTAAGTTGTTATAATACTACATTGGAATTTCTTCTAATTTGAGGGTAATAATACCAAATTAAAAAAAGTATGTGAAAGTAGGGTTGATGCTTTGAGGTACAGGTGCATGTTGAGGGAAACTTCTACAAAAGGGTTTATAGTACAGGTGTAGATGAATGTTGAGGAAAATATTTTTAGAAGGGTTTACAATATAGGTACATGCATAGGTGCAGGTTCAAAACCCAAGCGAAATAAGGTATTTATAGATATCCTTGACTAAGGTTGTGATAGATTTTGATCTTCTTCAATAGGAGTGAAGGTTGGGATAATCGTCGTTATCTGACAATAATCCTATTTCTGTTGCATTCAAGTATAGGCAACCATTGCATGGGATGTGAGGTTCCAATGATGGACAAAACTCCATCCCCCAATGTTCTTCAATATCAAGTTTTCCATACTCCCTTTGGAAACCCTACAAGCAGTCCTATGGAGCGCACAAATACTAAGAGCGAGAGGATGGTACCAGAGAGTTTCATTGTTGACTTGCCAATCCTTGATCCAACAAAATCTCAATCAAATGCAGAGCAAGGTGAGTCCCTTTCAGTGACTCTTCTTGATTTCTTTGTTGAAGTAGCCAATGACTTATTAGAACGTACTATTTTTTTATGAGGGATTCCTCCTAAATCTAAACTTCTTAAATGGGTTAGAGGGGTTTGGAAAAATACTAGAGGGTGGATAGTTGAGGCTATTTGAGGATTGGGAAGGGGTACATAGTTGTCTCCTTTGCAAATCTTGAACATGCCCAAAAAGCTCTCCAATACGAAACATGGGTTATCTATGGGTAAACTAGCTATCTTCAAGGCTAGTCTTTGGATTTTCATTCGAAGGGTCCCTCTAGGGAAAAATACCCTCTTTGGATTGAACTTCCCTTTTTATCTCTTTCATGTCACCCCTTTCTTGATAAAATTGCTTCCCTCCTTGGTAGGGTTTTGTGGTCTCACCATGTTTCAAAAAAATTGTCTAATTATAGAATTCACCCTTGTATTTGTGTGGAAATGGACATATCCAAGCCATTGCCCCCCTCCCTCGACCTCAATGGGCCAGGTTTCCATGTTAATCAACATCTCATCTACCTAAACCTTCCAAATGCTTGTTTTTATTGTAGAGAGGTTGGACACTTGATCAGGAATTGCCCAAAAAATTAGCAAAAAAAAACATATGGAAGCCACTTCTAAAAAATAGCTAAAAAAATCCCTGCAAATGGCCCTCATTCAAAAGCCATTGCTTAGAATCTAGCTGAAAAATCCCCTATCAATGGCCCTCAACACCCCCAACTTCCAAAAACCCTTCTCCTCTTCCTCAGGCCATGCCCCCAAATAATCCCCTTGCCTCTTCCTCATCTCAGACTCAATCCTTGGATATTCTTGTTAATCCCCAAGCCTCGTTGGATTCAATTGTGGACCTTGAGTTAGCTATCATTCCTTCACCAGCCCCCATCAAATACAACCCCATCATCGACCCCCCCAAAATCCCTCCTTCCAACAAGAGGAAAAAAACCTTTGTCAAAGATCTTGCTAGATCCTTCTCTCAAGTTGCCCAAAATATGGTTCTAGCTCAACATACCTACAATACATAGTTGTTGCCCTTCAATGAAAATAAATTTTAGTCTTTAATTCATGAGGTCGAGCAACCTCCAAATCAACCCTCATGAAGTTAAATCTTCTTTCTTGGAATGTTAGGGGACTCTCCCTCCCTTATCGTAAGTTTCAAGTTCGAAAGGTTGCAGTAGAGAATCATATTTCTATTCTTTTTCTTCAAGAATTGAAAGTCTCTAGTTAGGCTCTCTCCCATTGTATGGATGTTATTGGTTGGGGATATGCATCTACCTTTACTACATCTCATACCAATGGTAAAGGAGGTGTTTCCCTCTCCATATCTAGGTCTCTTTGTTATGTTATTCTAGACCATGGTGAAGATCTTGCTCATCGTTGTGTCTGGGTTAGATTGGCTCTCAACTCTCTAGTTCTTGGATTTTGCTCTATCTATGCTCCTAATGACCCTCCTAGTCATATAGCCCTCTAGGAATGGTTATTTATTTATCTCCCTCCTGTAGAATAGATCATAGAATATGACTTTAATATGATTGAAAATCCTAGTGATAAAAGTTGGGATGGTAGCAAACCTCTTTCAACAATTTGTCACAATAATTTAGGTGTGCATGACCCTCTCTTTGGTAAATCCTCCTCTCATAGGGATAATTGGTTTACATGGTCCAATTGTCATCAAGGTTCTACCAGGAAGCTTGTTCGTCTGGACAAATTTTATTTTAGCAATTATTTTTTGGATAAATTCTCCATCCATGAGCAAGTTCATGTTCTTTCGCACACAACTTTGTCTAATCACCTCCCTATATTTTCTTCTATCAAAACTTCCTCAATTTCCCTTGATTCCATGCAACTTCCTTTCAAATTAAATGTTTCCCACCTTGAAAACCTTGCATGTTGCCACCTTGTAGAGCATGTTTGGAATAGATTTCCCAGACCAACTGGTAATATTAGCTGGATCAAATGGTTTGAAACAACTATTTCCAATATTGTTTCTTCCCTTAGATGGTATGGGTGCTCTATTGCCAGGAGGAAGAAGATTCAAGAGAGTCACTTTCATAAAGAGATCTCTCATCTTCGTTCCATGCTTATGAAAGATCCCACTAATGTTGTTATTCAATGTGACCTAGCTAATGCTAAAAATCAAGCAAGAGGTTATGAGTCATACCATGCTAGAGGGGCACATATTAGATCTCGCCTCAATTGGATCTCCCAGGGCGACAAGGGAACTAAATTTTTCTTTAACTACCTCAAGCATAAGAATATTTTGGAAAGGATTACTAAGTTGGAGGACCCTTCAGGTCATTCTCTTTTTGACTCCAATGAGATCATGAATCTTTTTGTAACCCACTTCTCTCAACTTTTTACAATAGAGCCAAGGGATGACATCCATCTTCTCTTAATGGAATATGTGCAAGAACATATTCCCTCCCTAGTAGACCCCATTATTCAGGATCAACTTGAATATCCTCTTTCTATGAATGATTTGCATAATGCTCTCTTTTCTATGAAGAATGACAAAGCTCTTGGTATGGACGATCTTCTAGTGGAGTTTTATAAAAAAAATTGGCATATCCTTTCCTCAGATCTTCATCATGTTTACCTGGAAGCTCTCCAGAATAGTTCTCTCAGAGCTTATATCAATGCAGGGTTAATAAAACTTATTTCTAAAGGAACGACTCGTAATCAAATCTCCAATTGGAGACCTATTACCCTCCTCAATGTTTCATACAAGATCATAGCTAAAGCTATAGCTTTAAAAATAAAACTTGTTGCACAAGCTATTGTTTACCTAGAACAATCTAGTTTTCTTAAGGGTCATTATATCTTAGATAATCTTATGATGGCTTGGAAAACAATGCAATGGGCTATCGACTCCAATCAAGATGCCCTCTTGGTTAAGTTAGATTTTGATAAAGCATATGATAGAATCAGATGGGATTTTATTCTTCGTATGCTTTCTTGGCTTGGTTTTGGTCCAAAATTCTATAATCAAATTGGTATGCTCTTTGGTGATGCTTCAACTTGTGTTCAGGTTAATGGAGCTCTATCCCCTTCCTTCCCTCTACAATGGTCTATTAGATAGGGTTTCCCTCTTGCTCCTTTTTTGTATGTTCTGGTTATCGATGCTCTTGGTTATCTTCTTCATAAGGCTCAATCTAATGGCCTCATTCAAGGTATTAAGCTTCCTGGGGATAAACATGCTCTTAACTCACATTTTGTTGATGATTCCCTTCTTTTTCTTCAAAATACCCAACAGGAGGTGGAAATGGTTAAAGAGATTGTACAATTATTTTGTGATGTTTCTGGCTCTCGTATCAACCACTCTAAAACAGAAGTCTTCTATACTTCTTCCAATCCTAATGGTTGCAACTCCTCGATTGAGTGGAAGATCATCCCTCATGGAATGATCGTTTGTTACTTGGGAATCCCCTTTGGGATTAATATTTCTCCTAAAGATATGTGGAACTAGGTTATGGAAAGACTTCAGAAGAAGTTCAATGCATGGCCAGCTTGGTTTCTCTCCTTAGCAAGAAGAATTCAAGTTGTGAATAAAGTTATGGTAACCTCTCATGTTTACTACTCTTGTTGGATGGCCTCAAAGGATGCCTATAACAAATTTACTTAGGTCATTCGTAAATTTTTATGGACCAAATGGGATGGGGAGGTAGGCATGATAACCATCTCGTGGAAACTTTGTACTCAACCAAAGGCTTTAGGAGGTATGGGTATTATTGATCCTCTTACCCAGAGCAAAAGTTTGGCTACAAAATGGGTTGCTAGAGCCATTACTAGAGAGGAAAATTGGAAACACTTGTTTCGATACAAAATCTCCCAAGCTACTCACAAAGGTAAATGGAAAGAAACCCCATGGGAGGATAAGGTCCTTAATGCACCATACTTTACGGTTAAAGGATTTATTCCTCTTACCCGTAACTGGAAAGCTTGGCAATCAATTTCTCATTTATTGGCTTGGAAGTATGACTCCTTATGACATGGTCTAAGCATCGGTCTGAATAGTCTTTGGTGGAGTAAACTTATCCTCCATAATGATAAACCTTTAGCTTTGTGCAATGCTCTTCGAGGACTGGCATTTTTGAAGAAATGTATAAATAGAATAAGGGATATTTGGGATCCGGGCAACTACTCAATTCTCACCTGGACCCAGATCCGCAATTATTGTTTCCTTCCCTCTTCGTTCAAGGAGTCTTATGGCCTTATTATGGCTTCCATTCCATGTGAGGTCCTTATAAAGTTGGGAACAACTACCTACAATATATGGATTGACTAAAGATGGCTTAATGACCATAGAATTTCTATTAGCTTTTAATGCTTAATACTTAAAGCAAAATAACCACAAGATCTAAAATAAAGTTGCTATAAGAAATATAAGTTAATAGCAATATTCTAAACATATAAAACTCATAAATAATTTCTGCAACAACTGATAAAAATAACATTAACAAATGCTCATGAAAATTATCTCTTGATAAAGATCTCCAATACACCATACTTCCACACACTCTCACTCTACATATGTCTTTCACACACACATAGATCCTTTCATAATGGAATGTGACTCTTCATATGGAGTACTCTTGGCCTTCACTCTTTTTGAGACTCTTCACTTTCCTACTCTATAGACTCATGTGCACATGGACTATTATGCACATTTACATTATTAAATACTTTGCATATTCTAATAATACTTATGCATTTATTACATTCATTAAAGTAAATACTCACACTCTAATCTAAGGCACACTCCTAGTCTAAAGATGTACCCAAGGTGATACATTAGCATGTACCAAATAATGTGATATTCTCCAACAATTTCTTCCATTAAATCGAGTTGGATATACAAAATCCTTTTGTGCCCTTTACCATTGCACTTTAAGCTCAATGTCAAGTGGTTAGTCAATTTTACCAATTCCTAGTGGAAGTCTCTTACTACTCAGATTCAGAAAGTTCCTATTGAATAAAAAATTTAGCTTCTTGGATGGCGGGTTTTGCATAAAAAACTTCCAACTTCTTAAATTTTGGCTTCAATTTTACATATTTCCCCTCAATGCAATTTTTGTAATGCTTCAAAAACTATTATTCACTTGTTTTGGTTTTGTGACATGGCTAAATAGTTTTGGGATGTTTTCTACACTTTTTTATTCCCATCCTTCACTAGATCTTGGAAGCTTGCTCTGCTTGGTTTTTCCCAACAAGATCATTGTCCCAAAATTTGGGATGTTTGTAGACTCATTTTTCTCAAACATATTTAGAAGTTCAAATGCAAAAAGGTGTTTATCGGCTCCACTCTTCCATGGGGTATTGTTTTAGCATACTTGTCCTTTGATCTTTTGTTACATTTGGGACACATTCATTCCCATATTATTAGAGCTTCCAATACACTAGATGTTACCGATAAGCTTCATCAAAATTTTCACATGATCTAAGATCTTCAAAAGTTCTAACAAGAAACAAAAAAGAAGGTAGTAAACAATGATGAACTAGTTCAGGAACTCATTACTTCTTTTTCTTCCTTGAAGACTTTAGAAGATATAATGGAAAACATGCTCAGAACTTCTCCACATGACAAGCTCTCCCAAGGATGAGTGATGATATTAGGCATATTGTAGCAAGATACAACTATAGTCTCTTTGTTGCTATTAGCTTCTATTCTTATGTGTACTCAATTATGGATGCTTTACTCTTTATCCACCTAATTTTATTTTTTTGTTGGTGGACAATGCTAGCACCATATTATTATTTTTTGGATCAATACTTCTTATACAGAACCGTCGTGGGGTTGAACTCGGGTCTCATCACCAATAATGCCAGTGGTGTCCTTACCATTAGACCACACCCATGCAGATAACTAGCACCATATTATTATTTTTTTGATTTTTTCGAATTGGTTAGGGACTTGAGATTGGAACCACTGACCTCAAGCTAGCAAACACTCAACAGAAACCACTCATTCTACTACCTCCGCCCAACTAGCACCATATTATTGTAATGTTACGATGACATAATATAATCTAGGTTTTACTCAAAAAAACATAAAATACTACATTGTGGTTACAATTTAATGAAAATGAAACCATTTTAATATTATATAATTATTTTTTAATTGGTTGTATAAAGTTGCAAGAAATCCACCCTTATTATGCTATAATAACTTAACTATTATATAAATATCCTTGAGCAATCATAAATCTTAATCATGAAAGTGTAAATTTTTACTAATTTTTTTTTTATAATTTACATGGTGGAATCAGTAGCCGCCATGAATCCAGGCAGGTTGTCCGGCTTTTATGGTCATCAGCATTGTTCGCCCTCGAAGACGTCACATAAATTTTCGTGCAGTTTGTCCTTATAACCACTATGCCACAATTATTTAAACCTTTTACGCCGTTGAAAGCACCAGGAAAAAGACACGCGTTCAGTCTGATGAGACCCGAGATTTGAACCTTGGACCTCCGTCCCTCTTATAAGATTTGGTCGAACCAATTAGTCTACACCTCGGACCTAAATTTTTTACTAATTAAATTAATATTATTTAATAATTTTATATAACCATATATATATCCTATATATTATTTTAAATTATATATTAATAATAACATTTTATAATAAATAATCTTTAAAGTTATTTTAAACAATGTTAAATCTTTATAATGTTAGTAGTGTAAAAGACCCAAAACAGATCGTATATTTTTTAGAATCTTAATGCTTGCCATTATAATATATGTTCAAGCTTCTATGTAAACAAATGCCCATTCGTTTTTGTAATGCAAGTGGAAAAGGTGAGCCTAGCCCTGTTGCACAGGAGGTTCACGGTTAGAATTTCTACGATGCAAAGGGGAACACAAAGGTTGTGTGTTAAATTCTCTATTGATAAGCATTGCTCTCATTTTTCAAGGGGTCATGGTTGGGAGGAGATTGCTTAGTGTTGGTCTTAGGGGTTTGTCACACTAACCTAAAAATTTTAAAACCTCCAAGGGTTAGGTGGATTGGTAAGTGCAGGTGTGGTTAGGCACTTACCGAGAAGAGACTTAGGTCCAAACCTTAGGGGAAGCCAACCCTTTGCAAAGGTGGTAGTCTGCTTTGAATCCTCTAAGTGCGCGCCAGACCGACAATGACGATACAAACTCTGAACGATCGATGGTCCCCATTTCACACTGGTCAACAATCACGAGACGAATATATTTGTTGGAAGTAGTCCCTCTAGTTTGAACCCTGCGCTGGCCAGTTACTAAAAATAGTAACTGTAACCAACTCTCCTATGTAATAAAAAAAAACCATTATATGGGATTCCTCACTCCTATTAACATTGAGCTTGGGCACGTGTGTGGGGGGCTGGCCCTCTTAATGTGATGATGAAGTCATTCCGCGTTAATACCTATCTATCTTATAATAGTAATTATTTTGGGTCTCAAGATCTTAAAAAATAGTTTATTAAAAACTTATATATTTTTATTAAATATTTTATATTTTATATAATAAAATAAATAAGTTAGTAATTTTAAAGGTTCATTTAATATATTTAATTTTGTACTATGTTTATGATGATAATAAATATAACTTAAGATATATTCTTCAAGGTTTCAAAGTGGAATGGTCAATCTAAACATTTGACCACTACCATTCAACTTATCTCCTTTTGAGTATGCCATAATTTTAAATATATATATATATATATATATATATATATATATATATATATATTTATTTATTTTTGCCTTTCCTTTTTGAATAATTGGTCACATGGTCAAGTTTCATTGCCTCCCATCTTAGTGTCAAATCATGGTGCTACCACTATAACCCCTAAAAGAAAATATTATTATTATACAATAATTTACTTTCAAAATAAATATCTTTCAAATAATTTCCCCTACTAAATATTAAAAAATTTAATTGACTAATATTTAATCAACTGGCCTTAAAATGAAAAAATAAATGTCCCAGGATAAAGGCCTACAAGTTTCTAAATATCTAAAATAATAATCTGCAAAATAAAATATTTTTCCAATAATATTTGATTTTAAAATTATTTTTAAATAAAATTATTGAAGGAAAACGATAATTATTCTAAGAAACGTGATTAACCCTATAATTATATGACACTCTCAAACATATTTTTATTTGTTGAAATATTATAGGTAAAAGAGAACTTATTTTTTTTAAAGCAAAAAACCCCATGTGGGGCCGCCTTGGTCTGAGAGACCAAGGATAGGGGGTTCTACACCGTCAGTCACCCGGGAGTCATACCCAGCCCTTGCCGTACCAACATTATCAATTGGATTTTGGATACCCAATTCAGCTTTTTGGTAAGGTGGAGATTGGAACCTGGGACCTCCCTTGGAGGATTGCCCTCTCCTCTCCAACTCACCTACAACACCTGGTGGGATTATGTTTATGACATTCCACATATTAACATGTTGAGAGCCATAAAAGAGAACCTATTAATATAAATGTTATCATTTAATTAAAAATAAAAAATATTAAAATACACGTAATTAAAAAATAACCATACGTCACCTCATGTCTCCATCACATTTTCAAGTCGATGGAAATCTAATCAATGTCTTCCATACATAATACATGCTACTTGGCCGACATATTTATTTAATACGATTAATTTGAACCGACCAAATAAGATTCCTATGGGAAGTGTCCCATGAAAGCAACCGGGTGAACGTAAATAATATTTAATATTTATAAAATTATAAATTATATAAAATAATTTTTATAAAAAATATTATTTATTTAATATTAGTTTTTTTTTATTACATAGGAGTTATTTGGAGAGCTTTCATCAAGTAATGGCGCTTTCATCAAGGACTGGCATTTGAGGGCCCATCTGTCAACCAAAAATCTTATTATTATCTGTGGGTATAATAAACAAACTTTAAGATGGGATGGTTTTTGAATTTGCTTTATTTAAAAAAATTAATGGTTTTACAAGTTATAAAGGAAAATGAGAGTCTACTTTTTACCTTTTAATTATTAATGTTGCTTTTTAAAGTTTAGAATATATATATATTTTTTCAAGAACGTCTACAAATTATATCAACAACCATTTTCAAGAGGTTTTCGAGGGGTTTGAACACAAGATCAGTTAAGAAACAACCACCATATTTAGCCATTAGGGCAATTAACTATCGGCAAGGTTTAAAATAATTGATAAAGAATGTTTAAATTTTATAGATGAATTTTATAAAATTAATGATATTAATTTAATTTTTTTTTTTAAAGATTGGAATTTTGTCAAACATTGTATATATAGCCCTCGTTGATGTGGTATTATTTTTTTATACATAGAGGAAGCGACAACTACCTTTACTCTTTGAACAATTGGTCACAGGGTCATATCGCATTGCCTCCTATCATAGCATTAAATCATGGTGCTACCACTATAACCCTTATCTCACCTTGGTAAACATGATCCAAAGTGAGGGAGACCTGGCTTGGGGTTGGCACCATCGTCATCAAGTTGGCACACACTTAACAAATTCTGGTCAGACTACTACCTTTGTCCAGATTGGAAATACCCTCGAGGTTTGAACCTAGGTCTCCTCTTGGTAAGTGCCCAACATCTTACCAATCTACTTAGCCCTCACGGACCAACCCCATAGTATTATTTTTTCTAAGAGGTTGAAAAGTGAAGCATATCGGGAGCCACTCTTTATGTGAATTGAACTTGGTCTCCCTTGAAGAGCCCAATGACTTTTTCCTAATTTTTTCCATTACGGTGTTCCTGTCATGACCATATTCAATTATTTTTTTAAATAGTGTCATGTTCTCGTTATGTGCTCTTGTCCAACCTAACATTAACAATAACAATAACAATAGTTATTTATTTGTCCCCAATGGTTAGGTGGATTGGTAAGTTTTGGCACTTACCAAGAAGAGACCTAGGTTCAAACCTATGCATGTTTGCAAATGTAGTAGTTTGACCTGAATCCATTCAGTGCATACCAGTCCAATGTCGGTGGTACCAATCCCGAGCAACTGGTGGTCTCCCTTCACACCGGGTCAACAACATTGAGGTAGAATAGGGGTTATAGGGGCCAACCCCAAGACTTGAACCTTGCTTAGTAGTAGAAAAGCACTATAGATGTCATCGATTCCTCTATGTGTCATAAAAAAATAATATTTTGTTAAAAAGAATTTGAAAAACTTATATTAAAACAAAGATCATTTACAAGTTAGGATGAGACTTCTCATAGCCTTAGCCAAAGAGAACACCTATTTACAACAATAAAAAAATATCTGCATTGGAGCCAAATCCCCTAAACCATATTTCTACAATGGTTGTCCAAACATGTTAGGGTAAAACGTGGGTTTTTATGAGGGTCCTTGGCGCGAGAATGAAAACCCAATAACTTACCACTGCATATCCCTAATGGACACATATTTTATGTGTCCCGTGAGGGATATGTATTGGTAAGTTCTTAGGTTTTCATCTTGGAGACCCAAGCTCAAACCTTGGTAGGGACCCTCATAAAAACCTATGTTTTACCCTAACAATTTTGTCAATTGGTTACCCTAGTTTGATGCCCTAGAGGTTAGGTCCCGTTGACTTTGTTTTACCCAACAGGTTAGGATTATAGCAAAATATGTTATTAATTCTTTTATGTATTAAAAATTATAGTTATTTATTATTGTAAATAAACTAAAATTTATAAGTTTTCACTTCATATATTTTTTTACTTGATAATAAGGGGTTGTACTTAGGTCCCCCACCCTTGAAAAATCATCTCTCTTCTCTAGAGCTTGAGAGTTTACAAATAGATACACTTCTCATCTCAATTGAGATGTAATAGCTAGAAACCTACATCATTTTACATAAAATGTCTGAATTCTTGATTTTCATTTTTTTGATCTTTTCAAATTTATGTGTGAATACAATTACTCCAAAATTTAGCATATTTCTTGACATTTTCCTATAGCAACCTTCACAATCCCAAAACTTCACCTCTACTATCTATGCCTTGCATCTTAGTAGAGTAATATTTCTAAAACATTGCACTATCATAGTCTACTTTACCCAATTTGAATTGCTAGTTTCCTTCCTCGCTGAAGTCATAGCCCTTCATTGCTCTTCCCATCGTTCAAACCCTAGTTGGTAAATATTTACAATTTCATTTTTCGTGACTTGAAAAATTGTCACTGCCCTTGTTTCGAATGGTTGACTTTATAGGATCGTATATCCCTCAATATTGCTCGGATTTTTGCATATGATCACTCATTTTAAAGCTATTCAAATTCTGCACAAGTTGGTCCAAGAATCAACTGAATCGGATAACTCTTCGCAAAGATATGGCTCCTAAAAGATAAGATGTTTTTCAAGAAAAATCCCTAATCCTTCACACTTTGCAATTTCATTTTTCTCATTGTAAGTAGCCTTCCACGCTCCTTCAACCTTCCCAACCTTCCACTCAACATCCTAGCCTTTCGTTGCAGCTCCTTCAACTGGCCTAGCCTTCCACACTCCTTCAGCCTTAGCCTTATCAGCCTTCCACGTTCCTTCAGCCATCCCAGCCTTCTACCCAACATCTTAGCCTTTCGTTGTAGCTCCTTCAACTAGTCTAGCCTTCCACGCTCCTTCAACCAACCCAACCTTCCATACTCCTTTAGCCTTAACACTCCAAAGATCAACTCATCATTCAACCTTCCACGCTCCTTCAACCTTCAAATTTGTTGATTGTTAAAACACGACCATTTACCAAGCCCTTTAGAAGGCAACCCCTAAAAAAGCTAGTTTTCACTTCATATTGCTTATATAAGATAAATATTAATTTATTTCTATTACATCCATGATTATATAATAATATTACAACTTAAACTATTATCCATGTTATATATACTATAATTTAAAATTTCAACATGAAAATTTTAATCAACTAAACTAATATTATTTAGTTCATTTAAACACATTTATATTTTTAAATTAACATTTAAATATAATACTTTTAATTTATTTATAACAATAAATTATAAAATAAGTTTTTTTTACACCGAACTTACATTTTAAAATAAGATTTTTTCCTACTAGAATCTTACCATTACCTTTTCTATTAAACTTCACCGCTATTTATTTATTAAAAATCCTTTTATCTTTTCTCGTAAAACTTCACCATTATTTCTTCTATTAAATCTCACGTGTAAAATGTGTTATATTTTTTATTTATATATAATTTAACAAAAAAATTAATTATATTTAGTTAATTATATTATTTTCAATAATCTTTTAAATATTTTTAATATGATAATAATAAATTTTAATAATCTTTTTGGAAAGTTCAAGGTTCAAACTACGACGTGTGCAATTCCGTGTGGTTCAATTTTTGGTTGTCGTACACATCATAAAAAATTACTTGATTTGAATATATATTAATAATATAGTAGTTTGACTTGAGTCTGTTAAGTGTGCACCAATTTGATGATGGCGGTACCAACTCCGAGCCACTGGGGTCTCCCTCGCTTCGGATCGTGTTTACCGAGGCGAAATAGGGGTTATAGTGGTAACACTATGATTTGACGCTACGATCGAAGGCAATGCGACTTGACCCTGTGACCAGTTAGGAAAGGTAGTTTCATATATATATATATATAGTGGAAAGCTTCATACATGAAATAGGTGGAAAAGATATTGATATAAATAGTGGTAACATATACCATGGCAACGAGTACATTTTGATCCTTGCAATTTAATATCTTAAATTATAAAATAAAATATAGTATCAAGGGTTACAATGTATAAGGATCCTTAGACTTCAGGGGGATTAGAGAGAGATTGAGGAGGGATGTTTTTTGCAGGACTGCCCAAACTGTCGAACTTGTTTCGGCCATATTTCACTTATTTGAATTCGGATTGAGCTGAAATTTTGAGGGTAGTGTTGGCAATTTTGATAATATGCCACATTGGTATTTTTGATGACATTTTGTTGATTGTAAAAGTGACATCTATTAATTTATGAAGCAGTGTTTTGATCGATATAATATATAATATGTTGCAGTTTATCTTTTTATCTGTTTATTTCCTTCTTTGTTTTTCATGCATTTTTTGTTGGAAAATAATGGGCATTATAAGGAAAATGGTTGGGAGAATTGGTCTCTGACATCAGTTGAAATCGTCTAAAGATATTTGCAAATAGCGGTGCCCGAAGATGAATTGCATTAAAATGAAGGGGCCTTCCTAAAGATTAAAATTGCGTTCGCCTCAAAATATGGGCAAAGAGCCCGATCGCTTCACTTTTGGGAAAATGTAGAAGATTGAAAGTGGAAAAATAAATGTTAAGATCGCCAGGCGCTTTCGCCCCAAGAGAGGGGTGAAAGTCCCATTCGCCCTTCTTAAGGGCGAAAACACTTTTAAATGGTTGAATATGAAGTGCACCCAAAGTGAAATGCGATGATGCTATTAAGAAAGGTGTTCACCCCAAAGTTGGGGCAAACGCATCGTTCGCCCAACCTTGGGAAGAACGTCTTCAAAGTTTTTAAAGACAAAGCGCCCAACTAATGCGTTGACCAATCAAAGGCGCTTTCACCCCAAGAGAGGGGCACAAGCTCCATTCACCCCTCCCTAGGGTGAAAGTTCAACAAGTGACGAGTTCGAGCGAACATTGAGGAAAAATGGCAAGCACTTTGGTTGCGTTGAAAGGTCAACGCTCGGTTCACCCTCCTTTCAAGTGAATGTACATATAAAGTAAAGTGTGGATCCCACTTTGGTGCGTGTAAGAAGAATAGAGAGTTGAAAGCACTTTCACCCCAGATGAGGGGTGAAAGTCCCATTCATCCTTCCTTGTGGCGAAGCTATAGGAAAGCGACCCGAAAAGGAGTAAGAAGTTTTATTTTGTTTTTGTACGAATACGAAAGGATTGGCCATAGAAATTCAAAAAGGGTGTTTGCCCAAGGTGGAGGGCGATTGGGCCTTTCACCCGTTGTGAGGACAAACACATATCTTAAGAAGAAAATACGTCTGATGAAAAGCGCTTTCGTTCTGGGGGAGAGGTTAATTGGTGGTACAACAAGGAAGAAAATGCAGTGCATCGAATGTTAGTCCGAGTAAAGTCAGGGGTTGGACGTATTATAAGAGGTGCCCTCTCTATCAGGGAGCGCAAATGAAGATTAAACATTGAAAGTTTAAAAAAGCTCTTTCACTCATTACTCCGTTTCGGGCAAAATTTAGTTGGAGACTTAAGTGAACATTTGTTGAAGGCACCCAAAACAAGAAAAATTTAATGATTGGAGCGGAAGGAAGTTAAGATCGCTTATTCTGTGCTAAAAAGAGCTGTAGTTTTTCAATCACAAGGCGATTGCTATTAGTTCCAAGAAATTCCAAACAGGGGTAAATTTTTGAGGTGCAGCAAACGTACCAAGTCGTCAACCGCCTTTGCAGTTTTCTATGCACCGACACCCAAATGTGTCGATTCCCTGGAGGTTCCTCCTTAAAAGCTGGATCGCTATTTCAAAAAGATAAATTTTCAAGGTTTTCGAGAAGGAATTTCCTCACCTGTGTTCCTGATCTGTAAATATTTTGTCTTCATGTGCATTTAATGAAAGAGGTGAAATCCTCTATAAATACTAATCAATTTCCATTGTAAAAAGGAGGATAGACATTCTGCAGAAAAACTATTCAAGTTTTTTGCATAATAGAAGAGACTTGGCTTCTAATTTTACAAGCAATTTTATGTGTGATTACTTTCTATTTTAAGCATTTATGTTTCATATTCATGTATGTTATTTGTTGCTAAATTTAAATTATGCATCTAGATTTGAATACTATCGGTGAGGGAGTGAGTACTGGAATGCGATCCTGGAGGTTGTCTCCGTAGAACTGTAAGTAAATTCTTTGCCTTCTCTCCATATTATGTTGTTACCATGCTTGGTTGGAATTCTTGTTGCTAGTCTGTCCCCGATCCTACACCTTTGGCCTGTGGCCATATTTCCCATTTCTTTATGTTATTTCAAATTTCTTTCCTGCAACTCTAGTCTCAAACCAGTGTAGGATTAGTAAGGGAGCCAACCCTCTCTAGAGATTGGCATGGAGGACATTTCTTTCCTCTAGCCTTTCAATGTTGGCCATGTCTAGGGCACACAAACATATGTTTGTATAATTAGGCAGATATTTGACCAACAATTTTTGGCACGCTCGATGGGACCTCAAAAGTTCCACTTTTAATAGTATTGAGGTTTGGTGTTCACCTTTGTACTATATAGTTAGGACATCTGGCGACTCAGCTATACCTAGAAGCCTCCGAACGTGAAGGCAATGAAAGTTGTACTTCATGATCACAAGATCGAAGGCCAAAAATCTTGAAGACCCCGTTGAGTTCTATGAACTTGACATCGAAAGATTAGGTGAACATCCCAGGTTAGTTCCTTCACCTTACACATCATCCACAATGTCCTCACAAATAGCTAGTGTGTTCTTCGTTCCTTCAAGTCCAGCTAGTATTGCTACTAGTGTTCCACCTCCTCAACCTCACACACTAGTCCAAATGGCTCAGAACCCACCACCACAACAACCACAACCACCAAGGTAGTTCCCAGCATGGAATAGCTCAGGAGCTTTGAATTTACAAGCACAAAATCTAGTTCCTCAAGCAGCTTTGAAGGCTTTGCCTACCTATGATGGTACTGGTAAGACCACCTATGAGCATATTCAAGATGTGGCTTCTTTGACGATAATCCATGGCATTACTGATGAAGATATTATGGTAAGGTTGTTGGTATTGTCGCTCAGAGGAAAGTTGTTATATTGGTACCGATCTTTGCCGCCCGCCACTATCACCACATGGGATCAGTTGGTAGAATTGCTAATTAAGAAATTTCATGAGCAAGTTGATCCATTCTCCTTGCTGCATCAATTTACAACGATCCAAAGACATCCACAGGAGGAGATAGTAGACTTCAATGTCAGATTTTCTCGAAGCTAGCAGAGAGTTCCTAATGGTCTTCGACCCACACATGAGCAAGCTGCATTTTATTATCTCAGAGCCTTCAATTCCGACATTGGCATGGCCTTCTGATAAGCCAATGTAAATACGTTTCCATAATTATACATGTAGGCACAAAAGGCTAGAGAAAATTTGATCACCATAGGTAAGTTGCCCCCGAAGGTAACCATGCCCATCCTTCCCAATCTTCCACAATATTTGTATTCGAATGCATTTTTGTAGCCCATGCCTTCTATGTACCCAGTTCCCTCATGGATCTCGGGTCCACCTCAAATCGCTCCGATTCTGGTTCCACAACTTCTCACTCCAAGCTTTTCATAGTTACTTGCACCAGTAGCATCGCAGTTGCTAGCACCCATTCCTTTCCCAATGCTACCAGCACCACCTACTCCACTATCGTTGCCTACTCCATCAGTGCCTTTACCTTTACCAACACCTCCTACGCCTTCAAATCCTGATCCTTACATGAAATTGTTACAAGAAATGCAATCTATTAATTCGATCGTAAGGACAATGTCGAACGAGATCATGATGGTAAAGAAGAAATAAGCTGAAGCTAATTTTTAATCAAGAAGGTTTCAAACACCACCGATTACGAGGGAGCAAGCAACCACTAGCAAAGGCCCTGAGAGGAACACAACTGTGTTGGAAAATGAAGAAGCTAGTACATCAGAGAAAGCATATTGGTGCTCCACCTGTAATGATCCCCATGGAGAAGACACGTGCATGGTCCACTTGAACTATGTACAGACATTAGTAGAAAGTTCTGCCAGCAAACATGTTAATATGATAAGGAAAGCTGATTATAACTTGATGGTTCCATCATTGGAGCAAGTTTCAGTTCTTACAAAGGTTGGAAATAAGTCGGTGAATGTTGATCCAGTAGAAATAGAGCCTTTGAAATTTTCTGCTGAGCAGAAGGCACAAAATGAAAAAGTGCAACCGCAAGTGAAAGCACCGAAAGCAACAACGAAGCAACAAGATTCTATCTTATTGAAGGATCTATTGCCCAAGCAAGCTCAAGAGAAGATGAAGGCATCAACTTCACAACCTACAGTCACTCAAGTGCAAATGGAGGTGAAAGAGCAAGCTAAAGAATGCCTCAAGTACCCATCATTGACAAAGAGACAAAGGGTGGAAGCTACTCAACAATATTGGAACAAGTATGAGTCCACTAGAGAAGAAAAGGTTCTTGGTACTTCCAATTATAACATTGTGGAAGAGATGAAGAAGATTCCTGCGAAAGTAAGTCTATATGATGCATTGCAGTTACCTAGGAAGGTTGACTTGCTACAAGAGTCTCTCAAATCAGAAAAGATCAAAATAAAAGTCATTCTCAAATAGTGTTAGCACAGACACTACCTACTTCCACCATTGGAAAGAACAGACCACCTCCGTTCTATTTGTCTCTTAGAATGGAAGGGTGGATCGTGCATAATTGTATGATTGACTCCAGTGCTACAACTACTGTCATGCCAAAGGTAGTATGTGAAGTAATGGGAATGGAATATACAAGAAGTAGTCTAGGCGTATTGCAGTTGGATGGGACCCCTATAAAAATGGTGGGAGTAATCAAGGATATTCCTATCGTTCTACACAACATGCCTCAAATCACTATCATCCAAGAAGTGGTGGTAGTTGACTTGGAACCATACTTCAACATGTGTCTTTCAAGAGAATTCACAGCGAAACTAGGAGGGTACCTTTCCTTGGATTATTCACATTTGGAGATACCATACAAGGGAAGAAGAATCCGCATCTATAATGAAAAGCCCTCCACTTTTCATATAGAGAAATTGGAAGAAGAAGAAAAGCCCACTAGTGCAGTCAACATGATAGAGGAATTGCAAGAAGTAGACTTAATGGAGGAAGCTCTTGGTGAGCTCCATTTGGAGGATGAATTCTCACTCATGGATTTCAATGCGATGGTGGAAACTGACATCGGTTGTTACACTATAACCAAACCTGAGCAGATTGAAGAAGAAGTCTCTGACTCCCCAGACCCTCTTTCTGATCAGTTATGGAAGTTGTATTTTGATGGCATAAGGTGCAAGAATGGCGCAGGGGCTGGTATTGTTCTTGTCTCTCCTACAGGTTTGCAAAAATCTATTCATATCGGCTAACTTGGAGTTGCACGAATAATATCATCGAATATGAAGCGTTGTGCCTTGGTTTGAAGAAAGCTAAGAAATTGGGCATAAAACAACTACAAATCTTTGGATATTCTGAGCTCATCATTAATCAGACTACAAACAAGTGTGTGTCAAAGCAACACTATTTGAAGGCCTACCGTAACAAGGTATGGGATTTGTTTGAGTCATTTACTACATTGAATATTCAGGCGATTTCGTGAGAGCAGAATAAACATGCAGATATATTAGCTTCTCTTGGTGTCTTTTTATCTCCTGTAGAGCAAGTGGTCAGGAAGCCCAAGACTGTGAGGGTTATTTACAGACCCTCAGTCCCCGATAAGAACATCTATTGGCAAGTATTTGACAATGATGAATAGATAATCAATTTTTTGATTAAGGAAGATGCAAGCGCATATGATAGGATACTTGCCAAAGAGGAAATGGAAGGAATGATCCAATTAAAGAACAATCACATTCCTAGGGGACTGATTTCGCTTGAGAGTTTGTTTGACTAGAACGAACGGGAGAAGAAACACAAGATCAAAGTTGATGTAAAGGAGTACAAGAAAATGCAATTGGAGCTTGGGAAGATTATCAAAGTTGGAACAGATTATACGATCGAAGAACTTGAAGATATCAAAAATTTGTGTTATGAATTCCTCGACATTGTTGCATGGAGCTACCATGATTTAAAAGGATATGATAAAAATGTAATCCAGCATACCATTGAACTATAGGAAGGAGTCAAGCCTTTTTGACAAAAATAACGGTCTGTCAATCCAAAAATTGAGGTGCTTATGAAAGTAGAGCTATTAAAAATACTGGAGGCAAAGATAATTTATCCAATTAAGCACTCAACATGGGTAGCAAACTTGGTTCCGGTTCGAAAGAAGAATGGTGATATTTGCTTATGCATGGATTTTCGAAATCTGAACCAGGCATCATTAAAATATCACTACCCCCTACCGTAGATTGATCAAATCCTCCATGTGGTTGGAGGAGCGCAAAGATTTTCATTGTTGGATGGTTTCTCTGGTTATAATCAAATTTGGGTGAAGGATGAAGACCAACACAAGATGACGTTTACTACAAAATGGGGCACTTTCGCCTATCAAAGGATGCCGTTTGGTCTTTCCAATGTCGGCGCTACATTTCAGAGAGCTATGGATATTGCTTTCGATGAGTTATTAAATAGATTTATTGTAATTTACCTTGATGACATGACTATTTTCTCACATCGTAGGGAAGAGCACGTCTCTCATTTGAGGCAAGTGTTCAAAAAATATCGAGAATTTGGAATTTCCATTAACCCAAAGAAGTCCATATTCACTGTTAAAGAAGGTAAACTTTTTGGACACATGATTTTACAAGAAGGATTGGTGATTGATCCTGAAAGGGTTGAGGTAATATTAAAATTACCATTACCAGTTAACAAGAAAGATCTACAATCATTCTTTGGCCATATCAATTTCATTCGGAAGTTCATTGTCGATTTCACTCAAATTGTAAAACCAATGACCAAGCTTCTAAAAAAGAATGCAGATTTCAAATGGACCAAAGTGAGAAGATAGGCTTTTTGGGAAATCAAGGAAAGGATCACTCAAGTGCCTGTATTGATCAATCCAGATTACTCAAAAGACTTCATCCTCTATGCAGTTGGTGAATAAGAGAGTTACGCTACTGTTCTCACCTAGAAGCAAGAAGACGGAGAGGAAAAGTCGATTGCTTTCTTGAGCCAAGTGATTTCACCGCACCAAGAAAAGTATAATTTTATTGAAAAACAGGTGTATGCAGTTATGAAATCCTTAAAGAAATTTTGATACTTTGTTTCACAAAGCAAAACAATCGTCTATGTCATCCATCCAGATGTCATAAATTTCATTCTTCAAGGAGAATTAGGTGACAAGAGAGTAGGTTGGGTCTCAAAAATTCAAGAATATGATGTGGAGATCTGACCGACTAAGTTGGTTCGTGGATGAGCTCTCTGCCAAGAACTGGCCAAAAGCGTAGCTTCAGAATCATTGGCTCCAATACAGAATGAAGAGCTCAACGAAAGCATTTGTGCAAATCGTGCTACCATTGATCGTGACTAGACAGAGGACCTTGTCAAATTATTTACCTCTAGGAGATGTCCACCACATCTCGATGCTTCACAACGATGAAGATTCAGACTGCAAGCACTTAAGTATGTCCTATTTCCAAGTGGATTGTTCCATAAGAATATAGATGGGGTACTCCTCAAGTGTGTGAAGGAGTCAGAGAAGAAGAAAATATTGGAAGAATTCCACTCTGGTTTATCTGGAGGACATTATGCAGGAAGGCCCATGGCCTTGAAGATCATTCGATCCAGGTACTTTTGGCCTACTCTTTTCGCAGATGCACATAAAGTGAGCCAGAGTTGTGATAATTGTCAGCGGTATGTTGGCAGGACTAAGAAAGGATCATTGCCTCTGCATCCGATTCAAGTTGAAGCACCCTTTCAGCAGTGGGGACTGGACTTCATTGGCATTATTGATCCTCATTCTTCTACTGAGCACAAATATATCTTAACAATGACTAATTATTTCACCAGGTGGACGGAGGCCATCCCAACCAAAAAAGTAGATCAGGCTACAATCATCTCTTTCCTGGAGGGACTGATCACCCATTTTGGTGTTCCAGATGCTATTATCACAGATAATGGGACTCCATTCATTGGGGCCAAGATCATTGAATTCACAAGCAAGTATGGGATTTATCTCAAAATATCCTCCAATTATTACCCACAAGGAAACGACTTGGTCGAATCCACAAACAAAAATTTGTTGCAAATCCTAAAAAGGACATTGGGGAACAATAAGAGAAGCTAGCACCTACTGTTAAACCAGGCTCTGTGGGCAGACCGAATATCAATGAAGAAATCTATTAAAGCTTCCCCCTATTCTTTGGTATATGGGAAAGAAGCAGTTCTTCCCACTCACATCGAATTACTAGTCCTCCAAACATTGCAGTTGTTCAAAGACGAAGATGATAAGTTTGATCCAATGAGTGCAAGGCTAGCTCAGTTGCTACAGCTAGAGGAAGAGAGAGAAAAGGCGTATCAAGCTTTCTCTGAACACACTAAAGTGACACAAAAGTGGTTTGGAAGGAAGACAATAGAACGTAAGTTTTAGGTGGGAGATCTAGTCCTCAAGTGGAACGAGAACAAAGCCAAGCCAGGGAAGCACCACAAGTTCGATGCCATCTGGGAAGGTCCATTTCAGATTTCTATAGTGAATTCAGCAAATGCATATTATCTTCGAGATATGGATGGTTGGGATATGTCGATTCCAGTTAATGGTCTTCATCTGAAGGCCTATTTTCAATGAGGTAATCTAGAGGTACCAATTTGTAAATATGTACATATTTCTATTTGCAAGCAATTTTTATTATTTCTCCGATATTGCTCTAAAAAAAAATGGTGGCTTCTAAAAAAAAAAAAGAGAGAAAAAATATATGCTCCATCTCCCTTACAAAATTAATTTTGCCTCAAAGTGGTACTTTGAAGACACATCATCATTTCGGTCAGAATTGATGTTCGCACTAAAAATTTATGACAGGTTAAAAAAGGCTCTATAATTTTAACAAGATTGATTCCATTTGCCAGTATTTAAGTTTAAATGGTTTAGGGAAACAAAATGTAAATGTTTGAAAGCACAAGGAAAATACCTTTGTTGAAAAATCAAAATGTGGGGCCTGATTTCGGAAGAAGAGAGTGCGACGAATTCAAAGTGCTTGCGCCCCAGGTGGGGGGAAAAATTTCCATCCACCTCCTAATGGGCGAACGCGCTCTAAAAAAAGAGAAAGTTACGTAAAAATAATTGTAGTTCATGATCAAAATATTGGAAGTTCCTTCGCCCCAAGCGAAGGACGAAAGCCCTAGTCGCATTCCTAACAAGCGAACACATCATGGGCCCCGAATGCAATACCAAAGTCAAATATGGTCAGCAAAGCTTTCGTCGAATGAAGGGGTGAAAGCGAGGTGAACGTATGTTGTAAAAGAAAAAGTGAAGTACAAAAGTTCCAAGTCAACGTAACAAAATGGTCAAAAGGGCTTTCATCCCAAACGAGGGACGAAAACCCCGTTCACTCCTCATTGGGGCAATAACATTACAACTCATGTCGTTTAATTTAAAAGTTGTGCTAATATTTTGAAGAGAAATCAAAAGGAATCAAAGGCACTTTTACCTTGTGTTTGATATAAGAATACCTGTTCGCCCCTTACCAGAAACAATGTGTAGAAGTTTTAAAATGTGAGAGGCGCGTTCTAGTTTTTTTGGGCGATTGCATATTAAATTTTTTTGTTGAAGTTTTAAGCAAGAATCAAAGGCAAAAATAAAACTTAGAAAAATGCAAAAAGTAAGGATTATCATAGCTTCACTATTATTAAAAAAAAAAAAGAAGAAAAAAGCATCAAAGGCATTTTTTGGGATGTAAATTTTATTTTGGCATGTAAGTGAAAACAAAGAAAAGAGAAAAAACCCTAAAAATGGAGTTTAAAAAAAAAAGAAAACACATGCTTTTCTAAATATGGAGGCACTAATTTTTTTTTTAAAGGGGACGTTCGCCATGGATTCTATCAAACAGGTAAAAGACATTTTCAAAGCGAAATAAAAGAAGAGCAAGTGCGCCTCCATAGTATTTTCGCCCCCATTGCTTTTTCGGAGCGCTATGATTTTTTAAGAGTGCTCGCTCGAAGTGATTTCACCCTCTAGCACGTGGTAAATATTGGGAAATGTGCATGCAAGCTAAAACACATTTTTGAGGTATTTAATTTAAAACTTGAGCTCGAATTTGCATTGGGAGGCGATTTGGTGTTCCCGAGGAGCTAAATCTCACACTGGAAAAAACTAAAGTGCTCATTGGTACCGAGTGGCGAATTTATTTTACCAAGACAGTTTCAATATCCAGAGCACATTTTTCAAAGGCACAACATAGCAAGAAGGGCACGCTTTTTGAAAATGATTTTGTAACAAATTTCATTCAGTTACCGTTTAGCTTCGGGATCAGTGCCAATTGAGGGAAACAAGGTGCGTGCCCTCCCGAATTCACCAAGGAAATTTATTGCATTCACTCCGGTGGTTGGCTCATGTTCTATAAATAGAGCACAAGTAAATTCGCTCAGAAGTTAAAATTTTTAAAGAATTTTTCTACCGGTAAATTTTTGGGTTTGTTGCTTGCAAAAATTGTAGAACGTCTTCAAAGTTGGCAGAATGGGAAAGAAAAGCAAAGAAGCTAAAGAGGCTACAGAGCCCAAGAAGTCTGGAAAGAAAACAAAAGGTGGGTCGAAATCCAAGAAGACCTGCAAAAATGAGAATGTAGATTTGGAATCGTACTCTGACACCATGGCAGAGGTCAAAGACTACTTGATCACAAACAAGGGCGTAGTGAAGCTTCGACAAGATGTGGAATTTGTAGTAAATCAATGAGTGTTGGAAGAGATCCCATTAACTATGTCATTTCATGCGCAATTGTTTTGGTATTTGTATATGTCCATACACCCTTGCCCGAAAATGATAAATTTAATTACCAGATATTATAATCCACTTACCAAGGCCGTTCAGAAAGCCAATGGAGAGGTGTTTTTTTCGATATCCACTGCGAAAGTGAGGGAAGCATTTGCATGTGGGTTAAAAACCCCGTCTGATCTGATTTTCAAGAAGTTGCATATCAACGAGCAAGAAGAAAGATATGTGTTAACAGTGACAATGTGGCAGTTCATGGAAACACAATTGATTAAGGAGCCACAATTAGGGTAACTTCTGAATTTGCTAAAATCTTTGTCAAATTTCAAGAGCCTTGACTTATTTTCGATGCTGGCATGGGTTGCTGGTCTTTCAATGGATTCTACAGTCCACAAGTGGTAAGTGACACTGGTGCAGTGTATATCTTAGAGGGAATTTTATGCTCCAAGGGCCATGAGAAGAGACATAAATCTGATTTATTTTGATTGGGCTGATTTCATTTATCGAAATATGCATATCCAACTAGAAAAAATGCATACAGGAGAGGAGACGTCCTTCAAACATACATCCTTTCTTGTCTGGTATTTCTTCTTTCACTTGCACCAACATTTTTCATTTACAGTCATAAGACAAGTTGATGAGAAGGACAAATTATTACCTGTTTATATGTGGACTCCCACTCTGTCGAGGAGGGAGTCATATTATAATTTTAACCATCTATTTTTGGGGCCCGCAATTGAGTTGATTTACGGCCAAAGTGAGAGAGTTCCACGGGCGATGAAGGAGGCAGTTGTCATAGCAGAGAAAGGTGACATATTTTTGTTAATGCAAGGCATGGTCGTAAGAATTTATGGCTTCACGGGTAAGTCATTCCTGCTTCCATACTTTGCCACCAAACATGTGTTCACCATGGAGGTGGTACACCAAATAGATTACACCAATGATGTGTATGGAGAAGGGTATGGTAAGAGAATGACTTGCAATATGCCTTTCAAGTTTGGTAGTATAGAGGTGAACTAGGTCGGGCAAAACATACTACTCACGGTGGCACTTCAAGACCTAGGGCTGATAGAACTACCGCAATGGTGGAGATACGACCCATTGGGTAAATTTTTAAAAATAATCAAGGCTAAGACTTTCCATTGTTGTCTATGGCCCGATATTCAGGAGAGGTGCAACAATTTTTATGGGCGTGACTTAGAGTGGCATATTGAAGATATGATGTCTCTCCCGCCCTGGCATGATTTCTACGAATATGAGGCTGAGTATAATACAATAGTATACAGAGATCAGATTCCTCCACCTAGACTATTTAGCTAGGTGAAATAAGCTCACCCCCTATGGACCGAAGAGAAAATAATGAACTGGTGGATTATGCGGGTCCATAGGGAAAAAATATGTCCGATTTTGGGTTGAAAATGGATGAGGTATTTTTGGAAGCCTATGATGAGTATGTCAACGCCTATCAACCCATCACTTTCACCAAATTTTTGCCTCAAAGCTTTCAAAAGTTTGATAGCGGTGAAAGCATGGCGAAAGCAGAGTACCCAATAGTCGAGGAAGAGACACATGAGGAAGAAGAACAGCAATATGTGTTTCAACGAAGGTCATAGTGGATAAAGCAAAAAGTTGATGAGGCACATTTATTGGAAAAATATACGGTTAAGGAGGCGCTTTCATTTCCAAAAGCTACGAAGAGGCCAAGGACTGGTTCTACTTCTACCTCTACTATTGCAGTTTCGATTGTTTTAGTTTCTACAGTTGCAATTTCTACAATGACTGATTATTCGCCTTTGTTGGAGCCAACTACTTTGGTTAGCATTGCTTAAATATTTATGTTATTTCATGAGCAACCAATGGACCAACAAGAGGATATCATTAACCTTGAGGAGGAGCCATAGGAGCGAAAAGAAGAATTTATTACGCATCCACCTCCATCACCAGGACACATGGTGCCTATGCTCGAAGGTACATTTTTCCTTCCCTCTTCTTCTAATTCAGAGCATATAGTGGTTTTTAGTTCATTTCTATAAGTTCCTATGTCCGTCGCTCCCCCTTTCGATATGGCCTCTGTGTCAATTTTGCTCCTTTCCCTCGACCTTCAAGCCACTACTGCTCCTTCTTCTATTCCCCTATCTTCAACCTCCCTTTCTTTCAGTTCATTCACATCAGGGCAAAATCCATTTTTACATCCTTCCCCTTCCATTGCCACCATCACTTCCACTGAGGCTGTAAGTATGCAAGCTCCTCCATGAGTGAGTGTAACTGCAACCGAACCTAGATATTCTATCCACTCCACTATTTTGTTCCCCCCTCTTCTTGATATCTCCTCTGCTTCCTTTGAGCTTGACCGTTTGTAGATCTTGATTCCTTTTGTGCCATTTTTGGAGCTGTAAGTATTTATCGAAGCCGAGATGGCACCTAAGCAGCCAGACATAGAAAAAATCCATCGAGCGCACCTTAGTTCATCATAGTGGCTGAATAGCATAGGTGAAAATAGGAACTTGCCCTGACCCAACCTCTTAAGAAAATTTCCTTTGATCTGATTGCCATGGAGGTTCACATGACCAAGATCACTCCCCTGGTCCAAAAGCCACAAGGAGAAAAGATACCAAGTGATTATACTTGTGAAATTGTGATGAAAGACCTGATTAGGATTGACCCCACTGAAAAAATGGGGAATATATAGGTTGACATGAGTTCGATCTACTTGCATGGCAAGTATTATAAGCAAAGATGTTTTGATGCCAAAAATAAAATTGTCGAATTGGAAGATGCCTTGGCCACTAGTAGAGCATAACAAGAGAATATGGTGGTAGAGATTGAATACTTGCATCAACAGGTAGAGGCACATCAAAAGGATAAGGACACGATGGAGCAGTAGGTACAAGCACTAAAAGCGCAACTTGAGTCTATTCAAAATCAACTAGTGGAGAAGGCCACACAAGCTGTAGGTTTTTCCCATAAGACAGTGAAGAAGGCCCGCATTCATTTGGCCTAGAGCTATGAAAAGTTGGTAGCTAGAGCAGTCCAAGTGTTACAGTATCTCTACAAGGCTTAGATTTAGATTCAGTTGAGTCAGCAGACAATAGAAAATATTTAGGAGATGTTGGAGCCTCACCTAGAAATGGTTGTAAAAATCCAAGCATTGGATCAGTCCGACATACGCATTCACCCCATGAGTGACATGGATCGAGCCTGGTCAAATTCCAAGTTCATGTTGCACAACTATTTTCAGTGGTTGGACCTGGTGAGAGAGGGTAGAAAGCTCCTCAATATGATGGAGTGAGAACACATTGTTTTCATGATCCATTTTGATGCTCTCATCGATATAAGCTTTCTATATTTCACCAATGAATGGGGAGAACCTCTTCCAAAGGAACAATTGGAAGTGGTCTGGAAGAACTTCATGAAAGATACATCCAAAGTTGACAAGTGGGAAGATCAGATCACAGAGGAGCAAGTATTGTCGTTGATGAAAAAGTTCACCTGTATGGAGCTGGCCTTGTTTGAGTTGGCCCAATAAGCTAAATGCCTTAGCCTGGAGGATGTTGAAAACTTGTGGTTTATCTAAAAATCACTTAGTACTCCCTCCATGTTTACCACTCATGCATAGGCTGATGCAGTAACAGTTTATGAGGTCATTTGCACAAGTTTGAAGGAGCAGGAAGAACAAGCTGAAGCAAAACGGGTAGTAGCAGAGCAAGCAATAACTGAAGTAGATCGAGTAGAAGTACTGAGGGTAGATGTAGAGGTAGAGGCGACTGAGAAGGAAACATAAGATCAGGAGAAAAAAAAGGCATCCACATTAGGAGCACCAACCAAAGCAGCCAGTAAGAAGACTCAATAATGTACCCAATGGATAAAGGCTTGGGATCACTTGCATCCATGCGAGTTGGATACCCCATGAGCCGCTAGAAATATTGGCAAGTTTGATAATATACCACATTGGTATTTTTGATGAGTGTTGATTGTAAAAGCAGAATATTTATTAATTTATGAAGAAGTGTTTTGATCGATATAATATATAATATGTTGCAGTTTATCTTTTTATCTGTTTATTTCCTTCTTTTTTTTTCATGCATTTTTTGCTAAAAAATAATGGGCATTATAAGAAAAATGGTTGGGAGAATTGGTCTCTGACATCAGTTGAAATAATCTAAAATATATTTGCAACTAGCGGTTCCTGAAGAAGAATTGTGTTAAAATAAAGGGGCCTTCCCAAAAATTAAAATTGTGTTCGCCTCAAAAAATGGGTAAAGATCCTGATCACTTCACTTTTGGGTAAACATTGAAGATTGAAAGTGGAAAAAGAAATGTTAAGATCACCAGGAACTCTCACCCCAAGAGAGGGATGAAAGTCCCATTCGTCCTTCTTAAGAGGGAAAGCATTTTTAAATGGTTGAATATGAAGCGTGCCTAAAGTGAAATGCGACGACGCTATTAAAAAAGGCATTCACTCCAAATCTAGGACGAAAGTATTGTTCGCCCCACCTTGGGGTGAATGTCTTCAAAGTTTTTAAAGATAAAGCACCCGAGTAATGCGTTGACCAGTCAAAGGTACGTTCATCCCAAGAGAGAGGTGCAAGCTCCATTTACCCTTCCCTGGGGTGAAAGTTCAACAAGTGACGATTTTGGGTGAACATTAAGGAAAAATTGCAAGCACTTTGGTTGCATTTAAAGGTCAACGCTCGGTTTTCTCTCCTTTCAGGTGAATGTACATATAAAGTAAAGTGTGGATCCCACTTTAGCACACGTAAGAAGAATAGAGAATCGAAAGCACTTTCATCCCAGATGAGGGGTGAAAGCCCCATTCGCCCTTACTCGGGGTGAAGCTACAGGAAAGCGGCCTTATGAGTAGTAAGAAGTTTCATTTTGTTTTTGGACGAATAGGAAATGATTGGTCATAGAAAGTCAAAAAGGGCATTCACCCAAGGTGGAGGGCGACTGGACCTTTCGCCCATTGTGAGGGTGAACGCATATCTTAAGAATAAAAGACATCTAATGAAAAGTGCTTTTGTTCTAGGGGAGAGGTTAATTGCTGCTACAACAAAGAAGCAAATGCAGTGCACCGAATGTTAATCCAAGTAAAGTCAGGGGCTAGACGTATTATAAGAGGTGCCCTCTCTATCAGGGAGCGTGAATGAAGAATAAACATTGAAAGTTTAAAAAAGCTCTTTCGCTCATTGCTTTGTTTTGGGAAAAATTTAGTTGGAGACTTAAGTGAACATTTGTTGAAGGCACCCAAAATAGGTAGAATTTAATGATTGGGCGGAAGGAAGTTGAGATCACTGGTTTCGCACTAAAAGAGCTATAGTTTTTAAATCATAAGGTGATTGCTATTAGTTCCAAGAAATTTTTAATAGGGGTAAATTTATGAGGCACAAACGTACCAAGTCATCAATCGCCTTTGCAGTTTTCTGTGCACTAACACCCAAATGTGTCGATTCCCTAGGGGTTCCTCCTTAAAAGTTGGATCATTGTTTCAAAAAGATAAATTTTCAAGGTTTTTGAGAAGGAATTTCCTCACCTGTGTTCTTGATCTATAAACATTTTTTCTTCATGTGCATTTAATGAAAGAGGCAAAATCCTCTATAAATACTAATCAATTTCCATTATAAAGAGGAGGATAGACATTCTGTAGAAAAACTATTCAAGTTTTCTGCATAATAGAAGAGACTTGGTTTCTAATTTTGCAAGCAGTTTTATGTGTGATTACTTTCCTTTCTCTTATATATTCATGTTTTTTATCTGCTGCTAAATTCAAATTTTGCATCTGGATTTGAATACTGTTGATGATGGAGTAATGGAATGCGATACTGGAGGTTGTTTCTATAGAACTATAAGTAAATTATTTGCCTTGTATTTGTCTTATGTTGTTACCATTCTTGGTTGGAATTACTGTTGCTAGTCTATCCCTAATCCCACACCTTTGGCCTGTGGCCATATTTCCCATTTCTTTATGTTATTTTAAATTTCTTTTGTACAACTCTAGTCTCAAACCAGTGTAGGATTAGTAAGGGAGCCAACCCTCGTTGGATATTGGCACGAAGGACATCTCTTTCCTCTAGCATTTCAATGTTGGCCATTTCTAGGGTGCAAAATGGATATTTGTATAATTAGGTATATATTTGACCAATAGTCAGATGCCTAAAAAGCCCTAGAACATCTCCACCAGTTTTTAGATCATTTGGAGCAACACAGATCCTAGCACATCCCTATGTGTGAATGAGATTTTTGGAAAATGAATGTGTGAGGGTTTCATCTAGGTCGAGTACAAGCAGCTCCAGAGGTTGGTTTTCGAGGCCTTTGGGCCCTAGTAGCCAATAGTTTTGTGGTGTCTACTCAAGATTTTAGCAAGATATGTTGCAGGGTATCCAAAATGGGTTAGAAATATATCTTTCAACAGATCATGTTGTGAACTTGAGTGACAACGATTTCCAATTTTTTGCACAAAATAAAAGTGAAAACCATACCTTTCCATGATGTCTAGGGCAAGGATTAAAGAGACCAAGAAATAAGTTTCAAGCAGCTAATCAAAAAATAGCTTAGATATCAAGTGAATCTAGTGCTAAGGTGCACCCAAAAAATAAATCTACTGTGAAAACCCTTGTCAAGGGTAAGAATTTTGAAGACTTAGCCCCAAAAATAAATTTTAGGGATGCCCTCCATGGTGGACAACCTCAGACCAATGCTAATATTAATCTTAGGGTTTCCCATAAACCTCTAAAAATTCCTAAGATTGATCCCAGGAAAAGGGAGTCAGGATGTATTAAAGCAGTTGATGGAACTCCTATTGTTAATATTGATATGGGTAACATTTATATTGGCATTGAAGATCAGGAAAAAAGTGGACTAATTTGTTAGCTCATGGGTTTTCGTCCAAGTCTATATACTTTTAAAGTTTGGGCTGCAAAAAGTTGGAAAACTAAAGGTGAGTTACAAATCTCTATTTATCCAAATGGTTATTTTCTTGTTTTATTTTCTAATAATTAAGATAGAGAGAAAATTTTTCAAGGGGGTCCCTGGTTCTTTGGAAGGGCAGGGATTTTCATGAAGCCCTGACATACTAAATTTAAATTTGAATAAGAGATACCTTCTACAGATCCCGTGTGGGTTAGACTCTTTGGCCTCCCTATTGAATTTTGGAATCCTACTATTTTTTCTTCAATTGGAAACTCTTTAGGAACTTTTATGACGATTGTTGATTGTACTCAAAATTTTGAACATATTATTTATGCTCTAATTTGTGTTTTAATGAATTTTGAAAAACCCCTACTTAAAAATATCACATTACAATTTGGGGAAGACACTTGGGAGCAAATAGTGGACTATGAGAAAATTCCTTTTTATTGTAGAATTTGCCATGAATATGGTCATTTGGCTAGTGCTTGCCTAAATAAAATTCCTGATCAAAA
Organism: Wollemia nobilis; assembly: GCA_028583015.1. Taxonomy (NCBI): domain Eukaryota; kingdom Viridiplantae; phylum Streptophyta; class Pinopsida; order Araucariales; family Araucariaceae; genus Wollemia; species Wollemia nobilis. Next base: position 159,000 of record JAQPPZ010002410.1, on the reverse strand, counting down.
GAAAGAATATATAAACTCAATAGGTTTCTAAATGCCTAAGAAGAACACTAAAAAAAAACCAGTTATGAAGGATCAATCAAAGTCATATGCTAATATGTTTGAAATCCTTTCCACAAATGATGTCCCAAGTGAGGAAGAGGAAATAATGGAAATATAAATCTTAGAAACACAATTTAAATATGAAGGGAAGAACTCAGAGACAAACCAACAAACAAAGGTTTTCAATAGAAAAAAAAGGGAGAAAATTTACACAAGAAAAACAATCATTTAAATGTCAAAACTTCAAATAATACAGGTCCCAATATAGACTCTATTGAACCCTCTAGTAACATTTTGGTTGTGTATCAACATTCTTAAAGGTTATAAGACATCTCAGATTCAATTGGAGTAAGTAAAAAAATAGGGAAAAAAAAATCTGAAGATGGATTCTAATCAAAAGGCAGGTCGCCATACTAATCAATATCATATGGTAAAAGAAGGTGAAAATCCTGTAGAGGAAGGTAAGATTAATACCCTTCCCAAATTTTTTAGCCCTGGTATTAATGAAGATCATAACTTGGAATATTAGAGGACTCAAAGGGAGTCTTTCAAAATAAAATAAAATTAGAAGAATGATTCAGATAAATCACCCACATCTTGTTTTTCTTCAAGAAATGAAGATGTCAATAGAGGATATAGACTCAATTTCTAGTAAAAATTTTCAAGCTAGAAAAGTGGTTTCCCTCAGTTCCTAGGGGACTTATGGTGGCATTGCTTGTCTTTGGGACCCAAAAGAGGTAGTTATTCACCATATGGTTGGCAATTGGGGTCTTTTTGCTATAGCTATTCAAAGTAGACATTCCAGCCAAATTATACTCTGCATTATTGTTTATGCTTCGACTACTTTGGAGGAAAAAAGAAGACAATGGAAGGATATAACTTATATTATCTCTCATTTTCTTGAAGCTTGGATCTTGATCAGAGGATATTTCAATACCATCCTCTCTTTGGATGAGAAAATGGGGGGAAATATAAATTTGGATAGAAGCATTGACCTCATGAGTGAATATATAGCAAACCTCTATCTTGTGGACATCCAACCAGATAATGACCTTATGACTTGGTCTAAAAGAAGGCAAGGATTAGCTTGTATAATGGAGAGATTAAATAGGTTTTTGCTCTCTAAAAATTTCTTAATACATGGTCACATTCCTAAAGTGAAGACTCTTAACAATGCTGGTTCAGATCATTGGCCAATCATGGTGGAAATGTGGAAAACCAATGTGAGTTTATCTCCTTTTCATTTTCAATTAATGTGACTCAGAGATAGTTCCTTTAGAAATCGTGTGCAACAATGGTGGAAGGAAGGTAAGCCTAGGTATGGGACTAAGATGTTTTGTTTTGCCAAAATATTGTAATACTTTAAATCCAAAATCAAGACTTGGAACTAGAAGGAGTTTGGGGATGTTCATATAAAAACATGAATTTATTGCTCAACTTGAAAATTTTAATAGGAAAATCCATTTATATGGCCTCACAGAGAGTAGAAGTGCAGAAGAAATTAAACTCACAACTCAGTTAAAGGAATGGGAAAAAAGAGAAGAACTCTTATGACAAAAAAATCTATAATACAATGGCTCAAAGAAGGAGATCGAAACACAAATCTCTTATAGCTCGAAGATCTCACAACTTATTTCTTCCACTGAAATCAGATTCTAGATATGTTGTCTACTCTTGGGATGGAATGAACTCTATTGTCATCGATTACTTTTCCAATATTTTTGCTGCTACTCCTCTTGACTTAGCTTCTCAACAAAATTTTCTCCAAGCAATCCCTTCTCTTATCACTTATGAGGATAACTCTATTTTGACTACTCTTGTTACTATCAATGAGCTTCAATAGGTAGTTTTAAAAATGTAAAAAGGAAAAAACCCAAGTCTTGATGGTTTTCCCATTGAGTTCTACCAAGAGTTTTGGGATATCCTTCATGCTGATTTATTAGAGGTGGTAGAAGAAGCCAGGAAAGCCAATTTTTTTTTGAAGGTTATCAATAAAACTTATATTACTCCTGTTCGAAAAGTTCAAGAGGTTGATCATATCTCAGCTTTTAGACCTATTGATTTATGTAATGTTCTTCTCAAAATAATTACTAAGATTATGGCAAAAAGGTTGAAGCCTCTTGTGCATAAGATTATTTCTCCTGAACAAGGGGGTTTTGTGGAAGGGCGTCAAATAGTAGATGAGATAGTTCTTGCTCAGGAAGCCATCCATTCCATGGATATGTAAAAATCTCCTTCCATGTTCATTCAGTTAGACTTATCCAAAGCTTATGAAAGAGTGGATTGGTACTTCCTTATAAATTTTTTGAGGTAATTTGTTTTCTCTCAGGATTGGATGGATTGGATTATGGGATGTATCTCTTAAATTTCCTACTTAATTCTTATCAATGGCAGGTCTTCTCAGTTGTTCCCAGCTTTCAGATGTATTAGTCAAGGTGAACCGCTATCCCCTTATTTATTCATCATTCTTACTGAATGCTTGGGTAGGACTATAACAAAAAAGAGAGAAAACAAAACCCTTGAGGGAGTTACGATTGCTCATGGAGCTAGACCTATCTCTCATATTCAATTTGTTGATGACTCTACTCTTTTAGGTAAATCTACAGTTAAGGAAGCTTCTAAGCAAATCATTAGCTATTTTTATAAGGCTACTGGGCAATTTATCAATAAGAAAAATCTAAAGTCGTTTTTCTTTCACTGCTCTTCCAGATAGGACCCATGGTCTTGGATAAATTAAGATATAACAAGACCTCCCTTCCGATCGCTTATTTAGGTATTTCCATCAATATTCAAAGGCAAAAAAAATATTGGAATTGGTTGTTGGACAAAGTCAAGAAGAAATTTGGAAAGTGGACCAATAGATGGCTTTCTTCTGGGGGTAGAATCACCTTGGTAAAATCAATCCTTCAAGTTATTCCTATTTATGTTTTTTCTATGTTGAATATCCCAAAGGTTGTTCTTCAAGAAATGGATCGAATCGGTCATTGATTCCTCTGGAGTGGTATTAAGGAGAAAAGAAAATCGGCCTTGGTGAATTGGGACACTTTATCTTCCTAAGAATGAAGGGGGGTTAGGATTCTGGTCTTCTATTAATAACAACAAAGCTTTAGTTTATAAATTATATTAGAGGATGTTGCATAACCCCAATGCTCTTTGGGCCAATAATCTGTGTGCTAAATATGTTGAGAACAAAAGTCCTGAAGACCTTGTTCGCTATCAATTTCCTACCAAAGGTTCTCCCATTTTAGAAGTTCTTAAGACTGGTGAGGACTTGATAAAGAAAAATTTATTTTGGATCATTCATAATGGTCAACAGGCAAAATTTTGGATAGATTCTTGAGATGGTCACAAGCCTTTGATAACTCAATTTCCCGATTGGAGGCCTTGGATGGAGGATCTTCACCGAGCTAACTAGATAAAGGTGGCTAATTACTATCGGTACCATACTGGTAATTCAAAGGTTGGTAGATATTGGATCCCTATTGAGGACTGGCCTATTCAAATCCTAGAAAGGCAAAGACAAGATATCCAAGGCATCCTTCATATGATATCTCTCTCTTGGTCCCATGAAAAAGATTTTTTTGGATTTAACAACACTACTAAGGGTGAGTATTCAGTTGCTCAAGGTTATTTGAACTTATGCCATAATAATCCCAACCAATCATCTGACATATTTTCTCAGTTGTGGGCTCAAAAGCTCTGGCCTAAGGTGAGGTTATTTACTTAGATTTTTTTGCATCGTAGGGTGCTTACTGGTGAGCAACTTATGAAGCGTGGTTTTCATGGCCCTTTTAGATGTGAAATGTGTGGAGAGAATGTAGAAAATATTAGCCATATTTTATTGAGTGAACTTTAGCCTCTAAGCTATGGAGGGGAATGGCCACTTTACTTGGCTTACAGTGGTCCATATTTTTTTAAATTTTGAATAGCTTTGGAGGGATTGGCCTAAACAAGAGTGTGTTGATCATTTTATTAGGTAGTTAGTTTGGATGGATTCTAACACTTTTCTTTGGAATATTTGGAATGAAAGAAACAATCAAATTTTTAATCAAGATAGGAAGGATATTCACTATATTTTGCAAAAGACCATTGCCAACTTAGTTAAATCATTCCAAAAAATCCTTAATCACCCCCAAAACTCCCACCAAATATAGGATCAAGTGATGCAAAGATTGAAGATTAAATCTTCTAAGGGCAACCAACTTAAAGGGAATGTGAGTAATTGTAAGATAGATACGACAAGAAATTGGCAACCTTCTCCTAAGGATTTTGGAAAAGTCAATACTGATGGAGCCTCTAGAGGGAACCTAGGAAAAGCTAGTGTGGGAGGAATTGGTAGACTTTTAGATGGCTCCCTGGTTTTTACTTTTGCTAAGAATTTTGGTATTATTTCCAATAACCTTGCTGAGGGGTATGGTATCCTCAGAGGCCTTCAAGAGGCTACTAAGGTTGGATGGGAAAATGTGTTAGTTGAGTCTGACTCCCAAATCATGATTAATATTTTGAAGACTCCTAAGAATCATAAGGTTGATTGGAGAATAAAAAAAATATTGAGAAGATTCAATTAATCCAGATGGGATTTTTGAAAGTTGATTACAATCATGTGGTCAAAGATCAAAACAAGAGTGCTGATGCTTTAGCTAATTGGGCTTTGGATAAATGTGATCTTACTTGTTATGGCCACCCTCCTAGATGGTGGGCTTTGCAAATAATGGAAGCTCTTATTTCTATCATTTCTTTGGATGGCTCCAGTTCTAGAGATACCTAGTTTCTTCTTGCTTTAATTTTTCTTCTCTTTGGTTCGGTCAGGGTATTTTAGTTCCCTAGCTCAAACTATTCTTTCTTTTGTTTCCTCTGTTGATTCTTAACTTAATCGTATTTTGGTCTAGAAAGATCATTGTTGCGTTCATTTTTTCTTCCTTCTTTTTAGTTTTTTTTTAGTTTTTGTGTTTAGTTTTTTGAGGTGTGTGTGTTTTTTTGTTTTGTTTTGTTTTTGTGTTGTTTTTTGTTGTTCTTGAGTTTTTTTTGTTTTGTGTTTTTTTTTGTGTTTTTTGTTATTGTTCTTGTGTTTTTGTTGTTCTTGTTCTTGTGTTTCTATATTTTTGTTTTAATTCATGTTTTTGTGTGTGAGTTTTTTCTATGTTTTTTGTTTTTGTTTATTTTCTGTTGTTGGTTGTTTTTTTTTTATTTTTATTTTTTAGGTTTTGTTTGTTTTTTTTTTTCATGTTTTTGTTGGTTATGTCTTTGTAGCATTCTATTGTTTTTGTCATGTTTGTGTTTTTTTATGTTGTTCTTGTATTTTTTCTATGTGGTTTGTGTTGTGGTTTTTCTTATCTTATTGTGTGTGTGTTTGTTTGTGCTTTATCTTTTTGACACACCCAAGGAGCATGTTTTTTTATTTTATTTTTATTTATTTTAATCTTATTGTGTGTTTTTTTGCTCCTTGAGTATGTCAAAGGTGGTAGGCCAGGTGCGAGCCTTGGGCAATTTTGGCGAAATAGATACTACTTCCTCCTTGGGTCTTACTCGAAAGTGGCATCCCTTATGGGATGTTTTCCACAAAAAAAAGGGTTACTATGTATAATAGTTCTAGTTATATATTTTTTACTGATCCTTCTTGGGTTCCTATAGATTTCTATAGATATCTTCTCATTTTCTTTGCCCACATAGCTCAAGGTGATAACAAGTGTAATTCTAAGGTGATAACAAGTGTGATTCTAATGGTCTACATTGCCAACCTTACTCATATAAGTGTTGAAATAAGCTTTTATTTCTTCCTTTATCATACTACCTATGCAATTCCTTCACACATACATAGGTTCCCATTGTTTTTTTCACCTTTAATTTTGTAAAAAACTCATAGCACTCTGTATGCAGTTTTTCCCTTTCTAGCTCTCTTTATTCTAATGTCATTCAACACAACCATGCTACTATGCACCTTCTTCATGGAAATTTTCCTTCATATTCTTTACCAAATTTTCACATCAACTTCCACTTACTCTTGACACCTCATCCCATGCCACAACCCTCAATGTCATCTTCTAGGTAAGAGTTAGGTAGTTAAGGGGTAATAATTAATTTCTTGTCTTTATCAGCTTATCCAACTTGTAATTAGATCAAAGTATGTAATCTAGAAAAGGTTAAATTATGTATTATAAAAAGCCTAAGTGACATGGGTTCAACCTTGCTCACATAAATATAAGTATGTATATATATACCTTACCAAAATATAAGGAGCTTTAATTATTGTAAATATGGTTTTTACATTAATGGTTTCATATAATTTAACTTATAAGCTTTTTTTTTTACCATGGCATAAGACTTTTCCATGAGACATGACTTGACCCACATTATAGTTTACCTCATTTTAACACCTTTCAAGTAACGACTAATAACATTTACCTTGATAAACATAAATTATCATGGTCTTATTGAGCAAGGTGCAACAATAATATTGTCATTGTTGTCAACACAGTTAGATAGATCTGTTGATGCAGTGGACAGGAAGTTCAAAAGCTATTCAGATGCAGAAGACAGGAGTTCAAAGGTTATTCAAAGTATATACAGTGATTTTCCAAGAAGACCGAAGTGGCCCATATGCAAAAGATTAAAAAAAAAAGACAAGTAAGAAAAGTGTCGCGATATCACGACATATACAAAGAAGCAAGAAAAACTGTCATGATTTCGCGACATGTTGGAAGAGAGAGAAAAATAGAAAAACTGTCATGATTTCGTGACATGTTGGAAGAGAGAGAAAAAGTAGGAAAAACTGTCACGATTTCGCGACATGTTGGAAGAGAAAAAGGCAAGTGGAAAAACTGTCGCGATTTCGCGACATGTTGGAAGAGAAGGAGAAAGCAGGAAAAAGTGTCGAAATTTCGTGACAAGTTCGAAGAAAGAGAACAAGTAAGAAAAGTGTCGCGATTTCACGACATGTCGCATTTTCGTGACTAAAATAGGAGAGAGAAAGGAAGTTTGAAAATTGCCCGATATCGTGACATGTCACATTTTCATGAAAAAAGAAAGAGAGGAAGCGTACAGAAGCAGGATTGTCGTGATTTCATGACAAAAGCATAAAGCAAGACTTCGGAAGCAGAAGTGTCACGATTTCACGACAAAAGCAAAGAATTAAAGTACGGAAGCAGAAGTGTCATGATTTCACGATAAAAGCAGAGAAGAAGACTTCGAAGGCAGAAGTGTCACGATTTCGCAACAAAAGCAAAGAAGCTAAGTACGAAAGCAAAAGTGTCACGATTTTGTGACAAAATCTAAGTTGAAGACTACGGAGGCAGAAGTGTCGTGATATCACGACAAAAGCAAAGTCGAAGTCTATGGAAGCAGAAGTGTCACGATATCGTGACAAAAGCAAAGACAAAGTATACAGAGGCAAAAATGTCATGATATCACGACAAAAGAAAAGACGAAGTCTACGGAGGTAGAAATGTCACTATATCGTGACAAAAGAATAGAGAAAGCGTACATTGGCGAAAGTGTCATGATATCGCGACATGTATTTTCGTGGCAACAACAACAAAAGAAGCTACAGAGGCAAAAATGTCATGATTTCGTGATAGGTCGTAAATGTGCAAGTCAAGAAGGAGAACCCAACTGAAATGAGAAGTATGACAGTGGACCGACATCACTATGGCGGTTACAAGGTCTGTCCAGAATGAAATCATCAAGCAATGGATAAACCGAACATCTTCTTGAGTTGAAGCCGACGAAGATCGATGACATCCGACTAAAATTAGGGTTTACAGTTGTTATGAAAGCCAACTAAGATTAGGATTTACAACTAACTAAGATTAGGGTTTTCATCATAAAAATATTGTTATAAAAGGAGGGCTATTTGGAGAATTGAGGGAGTGTAATGTGTGTGAAATACGATCATTGTGTGCAAAGAGCAAGTCATGTCGAATCGTGCTAAGTGCAAAATTTGCAAAGAGAGCAGAGTGCGCAAAAGGGAGAAGACGATCGTGAAGTTTGACTATAACAAAGCAGAGTGTGCGAAGTGATTACATAGAGAGAGCAGAGTGCACAGAGAACACAAAGGTGAAGAAGACCAGTCAGGGTCTTGCAAAAGCAAAGGTATCTTACTGTCAAACTTATAGATTCAAATTTGAAGTCCAAGTTGTAGCTTGGCATCAGGGGTTGGTGCTCCTTTCTGTTGGTGCAGATAAATAAGGGGTTGGTGCTCCTTTCTATTGGTGCAGATAAATAAGGGGTTGGTGCTCCTTACAGTGGGTGTTGGTAATTTGATTATAAAGTTGGTGCTTTGCAAAGGCTGGATTTGGATGGTAGTCCAAGCAGTCAATTTTTGAGGAGTAGCCACATTGGTGAACCTCGTTAAATCTTGTGTTGTGTGATGCTCTTTTGTTATACTTGTTGTATCTAGTAATAAGTTTTAATTGCTGTGGTATTAAGAGCTGTAAATTCAATTTTAAAGAGCTACACTGATTCACCCCCCCTCTCAGTGTCATTGTAATAGTAACAATTGGTATCAAAGCTAAGTTCCTATACAAGCTTAATCGGCTAGGGTGATCTTAGAAGTAACACAATGGTAGGTGGTGAAGGCTTCTCATCAAACAAAGCACCATTATTTTATGGATCTAATTACGCATTCTGGAGAATCAGGATGCAGACATATCTCTATGCTTTGGGATACGACATTTGGGATTCAGTAGTTAGTGGATACACAATACCCATCACTCCTCCAAAAGAGGCTGATGAAAATAAACTGTTTGAAAATAACTCAAAAGCAAAGAATGCTATCATGTGTGGATTAGCAGACAGTGAACTAGTAAATATCATGAGTTGTAAAACAGTAAAAGAAATATGGGACAAACTGAGGAGTATTCATGAAGGAGACGATAAGATCAAGGAGGCTAAGTTACGTACACATCGAGCTCAGTTCGAAGCATTAAAGATGAATGACGATGAAAAAATTGAGGCATATATGTTGAGAGTTAATGGAATCATTAATGCGATCAGAGGACTCGACGAGGATATCGAAGACTCTACCGTCGTGAAAAAGGTATTAAGATCTCTTCCTCAAAGGTTTGATTCTAAAGTCTCAGCGATAGAAGAAGCTAAAAATCTAAATTATTTTATTATAGATGAGATGTATGGTTCTTTGATTGCATATGAGATGAGGATAGGAAGATCTAAACCCACAGACAGAGAAGCGGCTTTTAAAGCCCTTAAAAATAAAAATGCAAAACAAGAGTCCGAGGAAGAAGAGACATCAGATGAAATGGAAGCAAAATTTGTTAGAAAACTAAAAGGGGGAAAAGGAAAATACAGAGGAAAGCTACCATTTAAATGTTTCAACTATGGAGGCATTGGGCATTTTGCGACTAAATGTCCACTTAATGAGAAGAACAAAAATGATGAAGGATCGCACCAAGAAAGAAGTGACTGGAAAAAGAAAATGAATTTCAGAAAAGGCAACTTCAAGAAGAAAAGTTTCATCTCCAGGAATGCCAGTTCATCAGAAGACAACTTCGGTGAGGATTCTAAAGAGGAAACAGGTGAAGCTCTTTTCATGGCATTTGAAGAAGTAAAATCAGAAAAGGAAGAAGGAGTGAACTCTGAAGTATGTGGTGAAAACCCTAAGGCTGAAGTAGATCTAGAAGGTGAGTTGATATCTACACTTGAAGAGTGGAAAATAGAGAGGAAAAAGAATAAGAAAATTTAAAAAAAACTTGAGGATGCAAATGAAATCATAACCAGTCTGAAAGTATAGACAAAAGAATACAAGAAAATATCTAAATATCTTGAAGTACAAATTACCATGAAAATAGATTATTGCTGCAAACTAGAAGAAGAGAATATTGGTTTACGGATGCATATAGAAGAGATGAATCACAAAATTAGTTGCTATCACAAACGCAAAGAAATTTCTATGAAGCTGGATAAGATTATAAATGACCAAAGGCCTATAGGCATCAAATTTGGTCTGGGTTTCATCGAAGGAGAATCATCAAATGGATCAAAGGCCAGAAATGTAGAATCCATAAAGAATGAAGATAAGAAACATGTTGATCAAGGAAAAATGTCTCATGCAAAAGAAAGCAATAATGCCAGGCACGAAAGGAGAATTGACAATGATGGATTCACCAATGTCACACATCAAAGAAGAAGAAGACCTATGGCTCCTACGACAACATGGCAAAGACCATCACCCAGGTTCAATTATCCCTTTTCTGGTTTCTGTTTTAAATGCAATGGCTATGGACATAAAATCTCAGATTGTAAATATAATGTAAGACCAAGGAATTTCACCAGTAGAAATGCTTTTTCTCCTTTGATGAATTATATAGTAGAATGTTATAACTATCATAATTTTGGGCACATTGCAAGAAACTGTAGAAGTACATTTGCATCAAATCAATTTCAGGGAAGAAAATTTCAACCAAATAGGATGAGACAAAATAGAAAACTTCCTGAAAAACATGCACAAGCTCTTGATAAGGGAAAGGTAAAACAAGAGCCCAAAACTACTATCAAAACGAAGTGGAAAGAAAAAGAGTGACTTAAGGAAGAAAATGAATCCTTAATCGTACAAACAACATTTAAAGCAAAAAATAAATATGTACCATGGATACTTGATAGTGGATGCTCCAGTCATATGACAGGTGACAAACAAAAATTTGAGAAGTTACAAAAATATGAATGTGGTTCAAGAAAGTTTGGAAATAATGATGGAGCTAAGATAGTTGGCAAAGGTTCAGTTAAAATTAATGACAAAAAAATCAAGTCGGAAGAAGTTCTGTTTGTGGATGGTCTGAAACATAACTTGTTGAGCGTAAGTCGGATTTGTGATAAAGGTCATGAAGTAGTTTTTAAGAAGCGGGGTTGTGAAGTCGAAAAACAAACAAGTGGAAAATTGATAGCAACCGGATCAAGGACATCCGGCAACCTCGTACACGCTCTCAGAGACTTCAGAAGGAGCTTGTTTTATTGGACAAGAAGAAGAAAATTGGTTGTGGCACAAGAGACTCGGTCATATCAGTTTTGATAATCTAGTAAAAATCAACTCAAAAAGGGCAGTGAGAGATATTCCCACCATCAAAAAACTTGCAAACAACATTTGTGCTTCATGCCAAAAGGGGAAGAAAACTAGAGTCACATTCAAAACAAAAGAGTACTACACAAGCAAACCTTTGGAACTAATACACACTGATTTATGTGGACCCATGAGAACACAAAGCATAAATGGTGACAAATATTTTATGTTGTGCATTGATGACTATTCTAGAATGACATGGATATTTTTATGGAAGCATAAATCAGAAGCTTTTGAAATGTTCAAGACTTTCAAAAACCAAGTTGAGAATGAAATAGGAATGAGGATCAAATGTTTAAGATAAGATAGAGGAGGAGAATTCATTTCAGAGGAGTTTACAGATTACTGTGAAAAATACGGTATTAGGAGACAGTTTTCAGCAGCCAGGACACCTCAGCAGAATGGAGTGGTAGAAAGAAAGAACATGATAGTGCAGGAAATGGCACGAACTATGTTGGATGAAAGTAGAGTAGCAGACATATTTTGGAAAGAAGCAGTCCATACTATGGTGTATATCCAAAATAGGTACATGCTGAGAACACATGAAAGCAAAACTCCTTATGAGTTGTGGTTCGGTAAAAGGGCAACAACAAAATACCTCAAAGTTTTTGGCAGCAAGTGCTACATGAAAAGGACTGAAGATAATCTTGGTAAGTTTGAAGATAAAGTGAATGAAGGTATTTTTGTTGGTTATTCGTCAAAAAGCAAAGCTTAGAAATGCTACAACAAGAGGCTAAAGAAAATTGTGGACAGTGTCGATGTTAAATTTGATGAAGGCAGAGAACGAGTAATTAGCTATGAAAAGAACTACCCAATTTATGAAGAGGTTATTGAAGGAGATGAGGAAAATGAAATGGAAAAGATACAGAAAATTGACTCAGATGATTTAAGTTGTGATTCAAAAGTGGAAGAAAATAAGAAATTCAAAACAGCAAATTGGAAAAAAATCATCCTAGAGAGCAAATAATTGGAGACCCCAAAGTTGGTGTTCAGATAAGAAGAAGAGTAGTAAGTAACTACTCTCTATTATCCAAAATTGAGCCCAAAAAATGTTGCTGACGCAAGCAAAGATGAAAGTTGGATGAAGGCAATAAATGAAGAATTAGATCATATTGAGAAAAACAAAACTTGGGAGTTAGTACCTAGACCTGCAAATAAAAATATAATCGGGACTAAATGGATTTTTCGAAACAAATTGAATGAAGACGAACAGGTAGTTAGAAATAAAGCAAGATTGGTATGTAAGGGTTATGCACAAGTTGAAGGTATTGAATTTGAGGAAACTTTTGCACCAGTAGCTAGACTAGAGGCAATTAGAATGTTTCTGGCTTTAGCAAGTCTACAAGAATTTCAAAGTTTATCAAATGGATGTGAAATCAGCATTTTTGAATGGGAAACTTGAAGAAGAGGTTTATATTGAGCAACCAGATGGTTTCCAACTTGGTGATGATCCCAACTTGGTTTGCAAGTTGAAGAAAACATTATATGGCTTAAAAAAGGCACCCCAAGCATGGTATGCAAGGCTAGACAACTATCTCACTCAACAAGGGTTTAAGAAAGGTATGGTGGATAGTAATTTGTATGTCAAAACAAAAAATGGGCATCTTATTGTTCTTGTTGTATACGTAGATGATATCATATTTGGCAGTAGCAAAGATGAGTCGTGTAAATATTTAGCAAATAAGATGCAAAAAGAATTTGAAATGTCAATGATTGGTGAACTTTCGTATTTCCTCGGGTTGCAAGTTAATCAAAATAAGAAGGGCATATTTATTTCTCAAGTTAAATATGTGAAAGAGATGTTTAAAAAGTTCACAATGGAGGATTGTAAGCCAGTTAGCACTCCCATGACAATAGGTTGCAAGTTGAGCAAGGATGAAAAATCTCAACCTGTTGATCAAACCATGTATAGATCTATGATTGGGAGCTTACTGTACCTGATAGCTACCAGACCAGATATTTTGCAGGCAATATGCATGGTAGCACGATTTTAGGCTAATCCCAAGGAGACTCATGTGACAAAGAGTGAAGAGGATTCTTTGGTACCTCAAGGGTACTATGGAGTATGGGTTATGGTATCCGAAAGGTAAAGACTTCACCCTTATTTTGTATTCAGATGCAGATTGGGCAGGAGGTGTCGATGATAGAAAGAGTACTAGTGGAGGTGCATTCTATCTTGGAGACAGATTGGTCGCATGGCACAGTAAGAAACAAGAGTCAGTTTCTTTATCGACAGTAGAGGCAAAATATATTACAGCAACAACATGTTGTACACAGGTATTGTGGATGAAACAAACCTTGAAAGATCTTGGTATTAGCTTCAGTGAGCCAATATCAGTTAAGTGTGATAACACCAGTGCCATTAACATCTCCAAGAATTCGGTTATGCATTCACGCACAAAACACATTGCTATCAGGTATCACTTTTTGAAGGAGAAAGTTGTGGAAGGTGAGGTTAAGTTGGATTTTTTTCCAACTACAGAGCAAGTAGTAGATATCTTCACAAAACCATTGCCCAAGGAATTTTTTGAGTACCTTCGCAATAAATTGGGAGTGGTCACACTTCCCAAGAATTGACTAGCTATAGGGATCACATTCTCAGGGGGAGCATTTAAGTATTTGATTATCTTTTTGCTCATGTTCATGATTTTTGCTAAGTGTAATAAATTTTGCCTAAGAATGTTGTGCATGGACTCAAGGGGAGTCTGCAGTAGCCCTTTGGTATTATTTTCAAAGGGGGAGAAGAGTTACAAGAAATTGCACATGTGTTGCCAAAAATTCCAAAGGGGGAGATTGTTGAGCAAGGTGCAGCAACAATATTGTCATTGTTGTCAACACAATCGGATAGATCCGTTGATGCAATGGACAGGAAGTTCAAAAGCTGTTCAGATGCAGAAGATAGGAGTTCAAAGGTTATTCAGAGTATGTATAGTGATTTTCCAAGAAGACCGAAGTGGCCCATATGCAAAAGATTAAAAAAAAAAAAAAAGGACAAGTAAGAAAAGTGTCGCGATATCGCGACATATACAACAGGCAAGAAAAACTGTCATGATTTCGCGACATGTTGGAAGAGAGAGAAAAAGCAGGAAAAACTATCACGATTTCGCGACATGTTGGAAGAGAGAAAAATAGGAAAAACTGTCGTGATTTTGTGACATGTTGGAAGAGAAAGAGAAAGCAGGAAAAAGTCTCATGATTTCATGACAAGTGTGAAGAAAGAGAACAAGTAAGAAAAGTGTCACGATTTCGTGACATGTCGCATTTTCGCGACTAAAATAGGAGAGAGAAAGTAAGTTTGAAAAGTGTCACGATGTCGACATGTCGCATTTTCGTGACAAAAGAAAGAGAGGAAGCGTATGGAAGCAGAACTGTCGCGATTTCATGACAAAAGCAGAAAGCAAGACTTCGAAAGCAAAAGTGTCACGATTTTGCGACAAAAGCAAAGAAGTAAAGTACGAAAGCAGAAGTGTCACGATTTCATGATAAAAGCAGAGAAGAAGACTTTGAAGGTAGAAGTGTCACGATTTCGTGACAAAAGCAAAGAAGCTAAGTACGAAAGTAGAAGTGTCACGATTTTGTGACAAAAGCTAAGTTGAAGACTACGGAGGCAGAAGTGTCACGATATCGCGACAAAAGAAAAGTCGAAGTCTATGGAAGCAGAAGTGTCACGATATCATGACAAAAGCAAAGACGAAGTATACGGAGGCAAAAATGTCGTGATATCATGACAAAAGAAAAGACGAAGTCTATAGAGGTAAAAATGTCATGATATCGCGACAAAAGAATAGAGAAAGCGTACAGAGGCAAAAGTGTCGCGATATCGTGACATGTATTTTCGTGACAACAACAACAAAAGAAGCTACAGAGGCAAAAATGTCATGATTTCATGATAGGTCATAAATGCACAAGTCAAGAAGGAGAACCCGACTAAAATGAGAAGTATGATAGTGGACCGACATCACTATGGCGGTTACAAGGTCTGTCCAGAATGAAATCATCAAGCGATGGATAAACCGAACATCTTCTTGAGTTGAAGCCAACGAAGACCGATGACAATCGACTAAAATTAGGGTTTACAGTTGTTATGAAAGTTGACTAAGATTAGGATTTACAGTCGACTAAGATTAGGGTTTTCATCATAAAAATATTGTTATAAAAGGAGGGCTGTTTGGAGAATTGAGGGAGTGTAATGTGTGTGAAATACGGTCATTGTGCGTAGAGAGCAAGTCATGTCGAATCATGCTAAGTACGAAATTTGCAAAGAGAGTAGAGTGCGCAAAAGGGAGAAGATGATCATGAAGTTTGACTGTAATGAAGCAGAGTGTGTGAAGTGATTGAGTAGAGAGAGCAGAGTGCATAGAGAACGCAAAGGTGAAGAAGACCAGTCAGGGTCTTGCAAAAGCAAAGGTATCTTACTATCAAACTTATAGATTCAAATTGAAGTCTAGGTTGCAGCTTGGCATTAGGGGTTGGTGCTCCTTTCTGTTGGTGTAGATAAATAAGGGGTTGGTGCTCCTTTTTGTTGGTGCAGATAAATAAGGGGTTGGTGCTCCTTACAGTGGGTGCTGGTAATTTGATTGTAAAGTTGGTGCTTTGCAAAGGCTGGATTTGGATGGTAGTCCAAGAAGTCAATTTTTGAGGAGTAGCCACATTGGTGAACCTCATTAAATCTTATGTTGTGTGATGCTCTTTTGTTATACTTTTTATATCTATTAATAAGTTTTAATTGCTGTGGTATTAAGAGCTATAAATTCAAGTTTAAAGAGCTACACTGATTCACCCCCCTCCCTCTCAGTGTCATTGTAAGACTAACAGGTCTTAGATAGTCTTACTCTTCCCTCCTTGTGATCAAAACTTGTAATCACATTTTTGCTTTTGCTTCTAACATGGGGTAAAATATATAATTTCTATATCATCATGCACGGCCAAAATATTAAATCATCATAATTTATAATTATATACATCCAATCATATCAAATTCAATCAAGACTTCTACTTTTTATACCAACATTTAATGATTCATATTTAATCAAGATTTCATACAATAGATGCTTATGCTTGAAAAACAAATAAATTTTAGTATTGTTTAGTCATTAGGTTCTCTTCATAAATCACATTCATCTATTTTTAATGCATAAAAACATCTTAATAATTATCATGCTAATATCAACCATCAAGTATTTTAAGTTTCATGAAGGGGTTCAAAAATTTGTGCATTACATATATTCACTTGAAATAATACTAGTGTGTGCATGTATGTGCATACACATTCAAAAAGAGTGATTTCAACATAGTCATGTATATTTGTTTTGGTTATAATACTTAATCAAATTTGGCATTTTTTTGAGTAGACATTTTTTTTGACATATGGAAAATTTGAAATAATACTATTTTTTCTAATGTAAATGCAATTGCAAAATTTTCTACATATTTTAAGGCTATGATATACTCAAATATATGAATGTAAATCCAAGCTCATGCCAATAAGGTGGCTCTCAAAGTTTAATATTTATAGTCTTTTTTGGATCATTAGGTAAATGCCCCATACACTATGGCCTAAATCTCGCCCTCCCCTCTCTCCTAGAGGAGCCGACCTTCTCCAAGGAGTCAAAAATAAGATCACAACCATGCATCTATGGAAATAGGAAGTACAAGATCCCAAGAATGAGGAACTAATGGAAGAATATGGATTTCTAGTAGGTTCTCACTCTCATTTTCTATTTGTAGTTCCATGAACTCATTTTGTTCTTAGGTTGGGTTCCTTCTCTTTACTATTTTCTATTTTCAGTTTGTAGTTCTTTGAACTTAGTTTGTTCTTGGATTGGGTTCCCACTCTTCACAACTTTCTATTTTCAGTTTGTAATTCCCTAAACTCAATTTGTTCTAGGGTTGGGTTCTCACTCTTTACTATTTTTTATTTTCAACTTATAGTTAACCTAGTTTTTTCTTTTTTTTTTTTATTTGTGGAAAACATCCCAAAAGGGATGCCACTTTCGGGTAAGACCCAAGGAGGCAGGGGTATCCATTCCGCCAAAAATGCCCAGGACTCGGACCTGGCCTACCACCTTTGACATACTCAAGGAGCAAACAAACACACAAAACCAATTTAAAAATAAGTAAATAACAACAAAAATAATAAAATAAAATAAAAAACATGCTCCTTGAGTGTGTCAAAAACAAAAGCACAACCAAACACGCACAATAAGATAAAAGAAACCACAACACAAACCACATAGAAAAACACAAGAACCACATAACAAAACACAAACAAGACAAAAACAACAAAACACTACAAAGACATAACCCAAAAAAAACATGAAAAATAAACACAACCAAAACCTAAAAAATTAAAAAATAAAATAAAAATAAAAATAAAAAACAACCAACAACAGACAATAAACAAAAACAAAAAACATAGAAAACACTCACACATAAAAACATGAAATAACACAAACAAAGAGAAACCCAAGAACAAGAACGAAAAAAACACAAGAACAATAACAAAAAACATAAAAAAAACAAAACAACAAAAACACAAGAACAACAAAAAACAACACAAAGAACACAAAAACAAAACAAAATAAAAAACCCACCCACCTTAAAAAACTAAACAAAAAAAACAAAAAAGAAAAAAAAATAAAAAATGAACAAAACAATGACCTATCTAGACCAAAAGACTATTAAGGCAAGAATCAACAGAGGAAACAAAATAAAGAATAGAATGAGCTAGGGAACTAAAAAAAACTGAATGAACCAAAGAGAAGCAAAAAAAAAAAAACAAGAAGAAACTAGGTACCTTCGTAACTCGGAGCCATCCAAAGAAATGATAGAAAGAAGAGCTTCCCTAATTTGAGAAGCCCACCATATAGGAGGGTGGCCATAACAAGTAAGATCACCTTTGTCCAAAGCCCAATTAGCTAAAGCATCAACACTCTTGTTTTGATCTCTGACCACATGATTGTAATCAACTTTCAAAAATCCCATCCGGATTAACTGAATCTTCTCAATAATTCTTTTTATTCTCCAATCCACCTTATGATTCTTAGAAGGATTCTTCAAGAGATTAACTAACACCTTTTCCCATCCAACCTTAGTAGCCTCCTGAAGGCCTCTGAGGATACCATACCCCTCAACAAGGTTATTGGAAAGAATACCCAAATTCTCAAGCAAAAGTAAAAACCAGGGAGCCATCCGAAAGTCTACCAATTCCTCCCACACTGGCTTTTCCAGGGTTCCCTCTAGAGGCTCCATCAGTATTGACTTTTCCAAAATCCTTAGGAGGAGGTTGCCAATTTCTATTCCTATCCATCTTACTAATACTCACATTCCCTTTAAGTTGGTTGCCCTTAGAAGGTTTAATATTCAATATTTGCATCACTTGATCCCATCTTTGGTGGGAGTTTTGGGGGTGATTAAGGAGATGATGGACTCATTCAACTAAGTTGGCTATGGTCTTTTGCCAAATATAGTGAATATCCTTCCTATCTTGATTAAAAATTTGGTTGTTCCTTTCATTCCAAATATTCCAAAGAAGAATGGTAGAACCCATCCAAACTAATTGCCTAATAAAATGATCAACACCCTCTTGATTAGGCCAATCCCTCCAAAGTTGTTCAAAAGTAAAAAAATTGGACCACCGTAAGCCAAGTAAAGTGGCCATTCTCCTCCATAGCTCAGAGGCTAAAGTACACTCAATAAAAATATGGTTGATATTTTCTACATTCTCTTCACACATTTCACATCTAAAAGGGCCATGAAAACCACGCTTCATAAGTTGCTCACCAGTAAGCACCCTACGATGCAATAAAAGTCCAATTAAAGAACCTCACCTTAGGCCAGAGCTTTTGAGCCCACAATCGAGAAAATATGTCAGAAGAATGGTTGGGATTATTATGGCATAAGGTCAAATAACCTTGAGCAACTGAATACTCACCCTTAGTAGTGTTGTTCCATCCAAAACAATCTTTTTCATGGGACCAAGAGAGGGATCTCATATGAAGGATGCCTTGGATATCTTGTCTTTGCCTTTCTAGGATTTGAATAGGCCAGTCCTCAATAGGGATCCAATATCTACCAACCTTTGAATTACCAAGTATGGTACCGACAATAATTAGCCACCTTTATCCAATTAGCTCGGTGAAGCTCCTCCATCCAAGGCCTCCAATCGAGAAACCGAGTTATCAAAGGCTTGTGACCATCCCAAGAATCTATCCAAAAATTTGCATGTTGACCATTATGAATGATCCAAAATAATTTTTTCTTTATCAAATCCTCACCAGTCTTAAGAACTGCTAAAATGGGAGAACCTTTGGTAGGAAGTTGATAGCGAACAAGGTCTTCAGGACTTTTGTTCTCAGCGATATTTAGCACGAAGATTATTGGCCCAAAGAGCATTGGGGTTATGCAACATCCTCCAATATAATTTAGCAGCTAAAGCTTTGTTGTTATTAATTGAAGACCGTAATCCTAACCCCCCTTCACTCTTAGGAAGACATAAAGTATCCCATTTCACCAAGGCCCATTTTCTTTTCTCCTTAGTACCACTCCAAAGGAAACGATGACTCGATTTGATCCAATTCTCGAAGAACAACCTTTGGGATATTCAAAATGGAAGAAACATAAATAGGAATAGCTTGAAGGACTGATTTTACCAAGGTAATTCTACCCCGTAAGAAAGCCACTTGTTGGTCCACTTTCCAATTTTCTTCTTGACTTTGTCCAACAACCAATTCCAATATTTATTTTTCTGCCTTTGAATATTTATGGGAATACCTAAATAAGTGATTGGAAGAGAGGTCTTCTTATATCTTAGTTTATCCAAGACCATGGATTCCTGTCTAGCAGAGCAGTTGAAAGAAAATAACTTTAGATTTGTCTTCATTGATCAACTTCCCAGTAGCCTTAGAAAAAAAGCTAATGATTTGCTTAATATTAGAAGCTTCCTTAACTGTAGCTTTACCTAAAAGAGTAGAGTCATCCACAAATTGAAGATGAGAGATAGGTCTAGCTCCATGAGCAATGGTAACTCCCTCAAGGGTTTTGTTTTCCCTCTTTTTGGTTATAGTCCTACCCAAGCATTCAACAAGAATGATGAATAAATAAGGGGATAGCGGGTCACCTTGCCTAATACCTCTGGAAGCCGGGAAAGACCGAGAAGGCCTGCCATTGATAAGAACTAAGTAGGAAACTGAAGAGATACATCCCATAATCCAATCCATCCAATCCTTAGAGAAACCAAATTGCCTCAAAACTTTGATAAGGAAGTGCCAATCCACTCTGTCATAAGCTTTGGATAAGTCTAACCGAATGAACATGGAAGGAGAATTTTGCATATCCATGGAATGGATGGCTTCCTGAGCAAGAACTATCTCATCTACTATTTGACGTCCTTCCACATAACCCCCTTGCTCTGGGAAATAATCTTATGCAAAAGAGGCTTCAACCTTTCTCGCCATGATTTTAGTAATGATTTTGAGAAGAACATTACATAAAGCAATAGGTCTAAAAGTTGAGATATGATCAACCTCTTGAGCTTTTGGAACAAGAGTAATATAAGTTTTATTGATAACCTTCAAAATTTCTTTGGCTTTCCTGGCTTCTTCCACCACCTCTAATAAATCAACATGAAGGATATCCCATAACTCTTGGTAGAACTCAATAGGAAAACCATCAGGACCTCGGGTTTTCCCTTTTTGCATTTTAAAAACTACTTGTTGAAGCTCATTGATAGTAACAGGAGCAGTCAAAATAGAGTTCTCCTCATAAGTGATAAGAGAAGGGATTGCTTGAAGAACATTATATTGTGAAGCTGAGGTCAAGGGGAGTAGCAGAAAAAATATTGGAAAAGTAATCAACAACAATAGAGTTCATGCCATCCCAAGTATAAACAACATCTCCAGAATCTGATTTTAAGGAAGAAATAAAGTTGTGAGATCTTCGAGCTAGAAGAGATTTGTGGAAGAAATTTGTGTTTCGATCTCCTTCTTTGAGCCATTGAATTCTAGATTTTTGCTTCCATAAGATTTCTTCTCTTTTTTCCCATTCCTCTAATCGAGTTGTGAGTTTAATTTCATCTGCACTTCTCTTCTCTGTGAGGCCATCTAAACGGATTTTCTTATTCAAATTTTCAATATGAGCAATAACTTCATGTTTTTTTTTATGAACATCCCCAAACTCTTTCCAGTTCCAAGTCTTGATTTTGGATTTAATGTATTGCAGTATTTTGGCAAAACAGAACATCTTAGTCCCATGCCTAGGTTTACCTTCCTTCCACCATTGTTGCACATGAGGTCTGAAGGAAATGTCTCTAAGCCACATTAATTGAAAATGAAAAGGAGAGAAACTCACATTGGTTTTCCACATTTCCACCATGACTGGCCAATGATCCGAACCAACATTATTAAGAGTCTTCACTTTAGGAATGTGACCATGGATTAAGAAATTTTTAGAGAGCAAAAACCTATCCAATCTCTCCATTATACAAGCTAAGCCTTGCCTTCTGTTAGACCAAGTCATAAGGCCATTATCTAGTTGGATATCCACAAGATGGAGGTTTGCAATATATTCGCTCATGAGGTCATTGCTTTTGTCCAAATTTCTATTTCCCCCCTTTTCTCATCTAGAGAGAGGATGGTATTGAAATCTCCTCCGATCAAGATCCAAGCTTTAGGAAAATGAGAGATAATATGAGTAATATCCTTCCACTGTCTTCTTTTTTCCTCCAAAGAAGTCGGAGCATAAACAAGTAATGCAGAGCATAATCTGGTTGGAATGTCTACTTTGAATAGCTATAGCCAACAAACCCCAACTGCCAACCATATGGTGAATAACTACCTCTTTTGGATCCCAAAGACAAGCAATGCCACCCGAAGTCCCTTGGGAACTGAGGGAAACCACTTTTCCAACTGGCCAAATTTTACTGGCAATTAAGTCCATATCCTCCATTGACATCTTTGTTTCTTGAAGGAAAACAAGATGTGGATGATTTACTTGAATCATTCTTCTAATTTCATTTTGTTTTGAAAGACTCCCTTTGAGTCCTCTAATATTCCAAGTGATGATCTTCATTAATACCAGGGCTAAAAAATTTGGGAAGGGCATTAATCTTACCTTCCTCTACAAGATTTTCACCTTCTTTTACCATATGATATTGATTGGTCTTGCGACCTACTTTTTGATTAGAATCCATCTTCAATTTTTTTTTCCTCGTTTCTTGACTTATTCCAATTGAATCTGAGATGGCTTCTAACCTTGAAGAATGCTCGTACACAGCCAAAATTTTACTAGATGGTTCAACGGAGTCTATATTGGGACTTGCATTATTTGAAGTTTTGACATTTGAAATATTGTTTTTCTTGTGTAAATTTTCTCCTTTTTTTTTCTATTGAAAACCTTTGATTTGTTGGTTTGTCTCTGAGTTCTTCCCTTCATATTTAAATTGTGTTTCTAAGATTTTAGTTTCCATTATTTCCTCTTCCTCACTTGGGACATCATTTGTGGAAAGGATTTCAAACATATTAGCAGATGACTTTGATTGATCCTTCATAACTGGTTTTTTCTCGAGTGTTCTTCTTCTTAGGTATTTGGAAACCTCGCTGAGTTTATATCTTCTTTCTTTTGATCAGGAATTTTATTTGGGCAAGCACTGGCCAAATGACCATATTCATGGCAAATTCTACAATGAAAAGGAATGTTCTCATAGTCCACTACTTGCTCCCAAGTGTCTTCCCCAAATTGTAATGTGATATTTTTAGGTAGGGGTTTGTCAAAATCCATTAAAACACAAATCCGAGCATAAATAATATGTTCAAAATTTTGAGTACAATCAATAGTCATCATAAAAGTTCCTAAAGAGTTTCCAATTGAAGAAAAAATAGTAGGATTCCAAAATTCAATAGGGAGGCCAAAGAGTCTAACCCACACGGGAGCTATAGAAGGCATCTCTTCTTCGGCTTTAAATTTAGTATGCCAGGGCTTCATGAAAAGCCCTGCCCTTCCAAAAAACCAAGGACCCCCTTGAAAAGTTTTCTCTCTATCTTCATTATTAGCAAATAAAACAAGAAAATAACCATTTGGATAAATAGAGATTTGTAACTCACCTTTAGTTTTCCAGACTTTTTGCAGCCCATACTTTGAAAGCAGATAGACTCGGATGAAAACCCACGAACCGACAAATTAGTCCTCTTTTTTCCAAATCTTCAATGCCAGTCTGAATGTTACCCATATCAAGCTTAACAATAGGAGTTCCATCAGCTTCTTTAAGACATCCCGACTCCATTTTCCTGGGATCAATCTTAGGCATTCTTAGAGGTTTATGGGAAGCCCTAATATTGATATTAGCATTGGGCTGAGGTTGTCCACCATGAAGGGCATCCCTAAAATTCATTTTTGGGACTGAGTCTTCGAAATTCTTACCCTTGATAGGGGTTTTCATAGTAGAATTATTTTGTGGGTGCACCTTAGCACCAGATTCACTTGAGATATGAGCCATTTTTTGATCAACTCGCTTGAAACTTGTTTCGTGATCTCTTTAATCCTTGCCCTAGACGCCGTGGAAAGGTATGGTTTTCACTTTTCTTTTGTGCAGCAAATTGGAAGTCGTTGTCACTCAAGTTCACAGTATGATCTGTTGAAAGACAAATTTCTAACCCATCTTGTATCCCCTGCAACATTTCTTGCTAAAATATTGAGCATAAACCACAAAAATATTGGTCGCTAGGGCCCGAAGGCCCTAAAAACCAACCTCTGGAGCCGCTTGCACTCAACCCATATGAAACCCTCGCATAGCCGCTTGCCAAATATGTCGTTCACACATAGGGATGCGCTAGGATCTGTGTTGCTCCAAATGATATGAAAATTGGTGGAGACGTTCTAGGGTTTTTCAGGCATCTACCCTCAAAATTTTAGCTCAATCCGAGTCTGGATGAGTGAGATATGGCCGAAACGAGTTCAAAAGTTTGGGTAGTCCTGCGAAAAATGTCTCCTCAACTTCACTTATGTAATCCATCCAATCAAACCTAGTTTTTTCTTGAATTGAGCCCATAGCATAGGATTTTTGGGGTTGGGTTCCTTCTCTTTACTATTTTCTATTTTTAGTTTGTAGTTCCTTGAACTTAGTTTGTATTTGGGTTGGGTTCCCACTCTTCACAACTTTCTATTTTCAGTTTGTAGTTCCCTAAACTCTATTTGTTCTAGGGTTGGGTTCTCACTCTTTACTATTTTTTATTTCCAACTTATAGTTTTCTAAACCTAGTTTTTTCTTGAATTAGGCCCATAGAATAGGATTTTTGGGGTGTGCTACCATACCATCCATTTTTGTTGTGAATAGTTTACTCTTCATTTTATTTTAAAGTAATATAAAGTCATTTTTCAACAAAACAAATATGATAGCTAGATTTGGGTTTTGAATAAAAGTTATCTTAGTTAAATAACTATGGCTAATTCAAAATTATGATATGTGTTCACCTTCTAGCAATGCTAATTTATGCTAGATATGTGTTTACCTTATTAAGAGTAATGACATATATCTAATTCTAGTTGTCTTGGTTTCAATAACTAGATTTTGTCCAAATTTATAGGTTGGATGGGATGATGAAAAAAAAAAGGTTATGTTCTTAGTGTCTAAATTGTGAAAGAGATAAGGAGGCCAAACGTTACCTCCACTAAATTTTACATGCAATTGATATATTAGTTAGCATTTGGGTTCTAAATAATAAGTACCAAAATTAGATTACCCTAGCTAATGTTAGTAGTTAGTGGATAGTGATAGTTGTTCACTTTAGCAATTACAATATGTTGTCACATTAGAAATATTTTAACCTTATAAAATATTAGTAACACGCGTCCAATTTTATTGTACATATTTACACCTTGGATGAGGTGATAAAAGTTAGTAGGTATTGTTTTTGGTGTCCAAATTCTAAAATAGACAAGGAAGCTAAACTTTACTCTATCTAAAGTCCATCTATAATAAGCATATTAGGCAGATTTAGGTTTTGAGTAGTGACACATGTCTAAATTTTTAAAAGTAGCAACCAAAGTCCACAAAAGTGTCAAGATGTCCAAAATACCCCTTGTCTAACTTATTTTATTGAATGACATTCTAGCTAGTTTTAGATTCTCAATTATTTAGTGGAAAATCTCCCCAAAAATGGCAAGGTTGTCTAAAGCTTGTTTTATCCCTTAGAAGACCAAAAACCAATTTTATGTAATGTTAACAAAATTTTTATGTAATGTTAACAATATTTTTTGCTTAATTTAAGATATTGTTACTTTTATATATCTATATTGAAACTTGTGGTGATGTCATTGCTATAGTCAAATATGAGTTGTGTAACTACTTTGTCTATCTTTGATTCTTTGTAAGTCATTTTACTATTTTTAATAGTTGTTAGACTAAAACATATACAAAAATTTATCTATTTATGTGTATGAATATAACCAACTAAAGCATTTTTTGTTTACTAATTGATAATTATATTCTAAATTAAAATTTACATAATAATAGACCTATAAAAAATAGGTGCATATAAGGATAATGAGTCACTTAGAATAGAAAATTCTCCTTAGCTTACTATAGATATAAAAAGCCTAAGTGACATGGGGTCAACCTTGCTCACATAAATATAAGTATGTATATATATACCTTACCAAGATATAAGGAGCTTTAATTATTGTAAATATGGTTTTTACATTAATGGTTTCATATAATATAACTTATAAGCTTTTTGTTTTACCATGGTATAAGACTTTTCCATGAGATATGACTTGACCCACATTGTAGTTTACCTCATTTTAACACCTTTCAAGTAATGACTAATAACATTTACCTTGATAAACACAAAGTATCATGGTCTTAGATAGTCTTACTCTTCCCTCCTTGTGATCCAAACTTGTAATCACATTTTTGCTTTTGCTTCTAACATGGGGTAAAATATATATAATTTCTATATCATCATGCATGGCCAAAATATTAAATCATCATAATTCATAATTATATACATCCAATCATATCAAATTCAATCAAGACTTCTACTTTTTATACCAACATTTAATGATTCATATTTAATCAAGATTTCATACAATAGATGCTTATGCTTGAAAAATAAATAAATTTTAGTATTGTTTAGTCATTAGGTTCTCTTCATAAATCACATTCATCTATTTTTAATGCATCAAAACATCTTAATAATTATCATGCTAATATCAACCATCAAGTATTTTAAGTTTCATGAAGGGGTTCAAAAATTTGTGCATTACATATATTCACTTGAAATAATACTAGTGTGTGCATGTATGTGCATACACGTTCAAAAAGAGCGATTTCGACATAGTCATGTAGATTTATTTTGGTTATAATACTTGATCAACTTTGGCATTTTTTTAAGTAGATATTTTGTCTGACATATGGAAAATTTGAAATAATACTATTTTTTCTAATGTAAATGCAACTGTAAAATTTTCTACATATTTTAAGGCTATGATATACTCAAATATATGAATGTAGATCCAAGCTCATGCCAATAAGGTGGCTCTCAAAGTTCAATATTTAGATTCTTTTTTGGATCATTAGGTAAATGCCCCATACGCTATGGCCTAAATCTCGCCCTCCCCTCTCTCCTAGAGGAGCCGACCTTCTCCAAGGAGTCAAAAATAAGCTCACAACCATGCATATATGGAAATATGAAGTACAAGATCCTAGGACTGAGGAACTAAAGGAAGAATACAGATTTATAGTAGGTTCTCACTCTCATTTTCTATTTGTAGTTCCATGAACTCATTTTGTTCTTGGGTTGGGTTCCTTCTCTTTAATATTTTCTATTTTCAGTTTGTAGTTCCTTGAACTTAGTTTGTTCTTGGATTGGGTTCCCACTCTTCACAACTTTCTATTTTCAGTTTGTAGTTCCCTAAACTCAATTTGTTCTAGGGTTGGGTTCTCACTCTTTACTATTTTTTATTTTCAACTTATAGTTTTCTAAACCTAGTTTTTTAGCATAGGATTTTTGGGGTTGGGTTCCTTCTCTTTACTATTTTTTATTTTCAGTTTGTAGTTCCTTGAACTTAGTTTGTTCTTGGGTTGGGTTCCCACTCTTCACAACTTTTTGTTTTCAGTTTGTAGTTCCCTAAACTCTATTTGTTCTAGGGTTGGGTTCTCACTCTTTACTATTTTTTGTTTCCAACTTATAGTTTTCTAAATATAGTTTTTCTTGAATTGGACCCATAGAATAGGATTTTTGGGTGTGCTACCATACCATCCATTTTTGTTGTGAATAGTTTACTCTTCATTTTATTTTAAAGTAATATAAAGTCATTTTTCAACAAAACAAATATGATAGCTAGATTTGGGTTTTGAATAAAAGTTAGCTTAGTTAAATAACTATGGTAATTCAAAATTATGATATGTGTTCACCTTCTATCAATGTTAATTTATGCTAGATATGTGTTTACCTTATTAAGAGTAATGACATATATCTAATTCTAGTTGTCTTGGTTTCAATAACTAGATTTTGTCCAAATTTATAGGTTGGATGGGATGATGAAAAATAGTAGGTTATGTTCTTAGTGTCTAAATTGTGAAAGATATAAGGAGTCCAAATGTTACCTCCACTAAATTTTACATGCAATTGATATACTAGTTAGAATTTGGGTTCTAAATAATAAGTACCAAAATTAGATTACCCTAGCTAATGTTAGTAGTTAGTGGATAGTGATAGTTGTTCACTTTAGCAATTACAATATGTTGTCACATTAGAAATATTTTAACCTTATAAAAGATTAGTGACACACGTCCGTTTTTATTGTACATATTTACACCTTGGATGAGGTGATAAAAGTTAGTAGGTATTGTTTTTGGTGTCCAAATTCTAAAAGAGACAAGGAAACTAAACTTCACTCTATCTAAATTCCATCTATAATAAGCATATTAGGCAGCTTTAGATTTTGAGTAGTGACACATGTCTAAATTTTTAAAAGTAGCAACAAAAGTCCACAAAAGTGTCAAGATGTCCAAACTACCTCTTGTCTAACTTATTCTATTGAATGACATTCCAGCTAGTTTTAGATTCTCAATTATTTAGTGGAAAATATCCCCAAAAATGGCAAGGTCGTCTAAAGCTTGTTTTATCCCTTAGAAGACCAAAAACCAATTTTATGTAATTTTAACAATAATTTTATGTAATATTAACAATAGTTTTTGCTTACTTTAAGATATTGTTACTTTTATATATCTATATTGAAACTTGTGGTGATGTCATTGCTATAGTCAAATATGAGTTGTGTAACTACTTTGTCTATCTTTGATTCTTTGTAAGTCATTTTACTATTTTTAATAGTTGTTAGACTAAAACATATACAAAAATTTATCTATGTATGTGTATGGATATAACCAACTAAAGCATTTTTTTTTTACTAATTGATAATTATATTCTAAATTAAAATTTACATAATCATAGACCTATAAAAAATAAGTGTATATAAGGATAACGAGTCACTTAGAATAGAAAATTCTCCTTAGCTTACTATAGATATATTATTCTATATTGATATTTACCTAAATATAGACATGTTAAATTAAGTATATATAAACTTAATGAATCCTTTAGAAGAGATAACACGTCTTGTATCTTTTTTTATTTGCATGGTGGAATCAGTAGTTGCCACAAATTCGAGCAGGCTGTCCAGATGTTTTTATGGCCACCATAGTATTCTGCATTGTCCGTCCTGGAATCTGTCACATAGATCTCCATGCAATATGTCCCTATAACCATCATGCCACGATCATTTTAAACCTTTTACACTACTGAAAGCACCAGGAAAGGGATAAGATTTTAGTCCAACGAGGCCCGAGATTTGAACCTTGGACCTTCACCCCCTTACAGGGTTTGGGAGAACCAATTGGTCTACACCCTGGATCCAACACTTCTTGTATCTTTACATTTGCACTATTGATAATATTACTAGTTGTAACACTAACCAAATAGGTTGGAAAGTTGAAACCATAGGGAGAGAAATAGAAACCACTAAGAAGAAAGTAGCAAAAATGTGATGCCCCATTTACACTTACAAATAGGATGTTAGGTATTAAAACTACTTTTATCTCCCTTCCTTTATTTTCACTTTGCTTCTAGAGAGTGTCCTCACATTATTGTATAATAACATACTTACTATACTATATGAAGCATAACTTACAATGAAGAATATGATCATATGATAAGGTATCATGATTTCAAAATAACCCTCCATTACCATACATAATAGAAGGCAAGTCCTCTACATTGCTTTTTTTAATACCCTCCACACTTGATAGAAATACAAAACCTCTGGTAATATCTTAGAAAATCCAATTCATTGATATCCATCATAATTGCTTAAAAAATATAAACACGATAGAACTTAATAATTTGGACACTAAATATGAAGCTATGTGCAATAACACTACTAAAATATTTTAATTAGAAAACACTATAATTGATATAAAATGATTATGTTGAATTTCTAGATGAATATTCACACTCTTTGAATGTGATACACACACCGAATGAGATGCTCCAATTGTTTGAGATTCTATCTATAAACACACACTAAAAGTGATGCTCCAATTGTTTGAGATTCTATCTATATACACACACTAAAAGGGATTCTCCAATTGTTGGAGATTCCATATACATTCAAAGAGTGTGAGTATTAAATATAAGACTATTGAGAGCATTAATAATAGACTATATATCTCTCAAGATACTTATATCACTCAAAGTATACCTTTTTGTTTATATGAAAAACATGCATTGAGAACACCATATTTGGAGGTACAAATAATTCTACTTCTAGATAGATTATAATCAACATTGAGATATAGATTCTAACTTAATCTTGTCCCATGACTTAAACATGTTTATATGCTGAAAGTCAGCTCAAGTCAAGATGGTAAATTATTAAAATACACTTTAATGATATTTACTTTATATGAAGCTGCATATGACTTTCAATGTCCAAATGTGACTACTAGTTACTGATAAATAATGTGATCAACGTATTTATAATTAAAAATAAATATTCGTTTATTTTTAACTATATTTGACAAAAAATGCAGAATTCTCCTTTGAAATGTCAACAACCTTTTCATTCTACATGTCTACAGAGAAGACAACAAAGCTATTGATATTATGGCCAAATTAGGATTGTCCCAGGAAAATATTTACATATGGTAGCATGAATTCCCTCAAACCTTGTTTGGCCAGTCTCCAGAAGGCACTCCCTACTCTAATTTTGTCTTTGAATCTACCCCATCCCTATCAAATCATTAATATATAGACTGTTGAACCCCGACGCCACTCCACTTGCTTCAAATACAATATCGAGAAGCATAAATCCTCCATCATTATTGAGCAATATTATGAGGTCTTCGAAGACTCTTCTCCCCATAACCTTAAGATGAAGAAAGAGGACAACTCCATGTGATCCTCATCTCATATTGGAGTTCCTCAATATGGTTTCTCCAAGCCACCTGTTCACACTCGGTAGAAACCTTGTGTGTCTTACATCACTAACAAAAGATACCTCCTTGATTCGAATGACCTTATGAAAGCTTTGACCAAATATACCAAGATGAGTGTTTCTCTTCTATAGCAAACTATGGTTCTCTTGGACGAATATAAATATTAGCTCGAGGTTCTAAAAGAGTATAAAAAGTTCCTCTATGGTGATGGACAAGAGGACCCAACAAACTCTTGTGCCCCTAACCTTGGTGATTAGTGTTTTGCTTGACCTACACTTTGGATCCCTCTGTGTGTTCTTCTCTTTGATCCATTATTTTTGTTGTAAAGATATGTTATATTTGTTCCTATTGTTTGGAGACGTCCTCATATTTTTCCTATATGGGTATCTTTCTCTAAGAGGCTATCTCTCTCTTTTGTTGGAGATCTTCTCCTGATTTTGTTCTTGTTGTAAAAGGTTTGGGGTCCCTTTCAAAACCGCTTCTTTCTTCTACAAAAAACAAATATTCATCATGTGTGCCATAAATACTAGATATGAATATGATAAATCCTAACCAGATTAAATTTGAATAATATGTTCACTTTAGATGAAACTATATGTGAATTTCAAAGTCCAAGTATAACTATCAATTACTGATAAATGCTCTTGATAGGTCATTGTATTTATTATTTCTATTGTTCGTATCCTTTGCAACACATGTTTTCCTTACACTATTTGTTTTTTTTTTCTAAATTGGATGTTATAGAAATAGGATATCCTTCAATTTTGTGAAGATCAATAGGAAAAAATTCAACCATATTTTTTTTCTCTTTTTTTTTGGAAAAAGACTCTTTGATAACATTTTTTAGACATGTAAAAGTGTAATTATCATGAGGCTTTCCTTTGAATCAATGCAATTACATGTAAGCCTCCTCTAAAAATTCACTCATAGGTCTTGATATTTCAACATCTTCCTATCCTAGTATTACACCAAATGGATCAAAGAGATTTAGCTTTTATAAAAACAACTAGTAAAAAAACCATCTATCTTATTCATACTATTTTTTAGGTATTTCAAATTTGGAAAAAATAAAATGTAGCTATTATAGAGTACAAAGATACTTACAAATTTGATGATTATCTAGACCATTTTAGATCTTAGACACATGTTCTATCCCAAATTATACATAAGCTCTTCACTTATTTAGCATAAGTATCCTTAACCCTAGATGCTACTTTATTTACAACATCCATACTTATATGGAATAAGTCTATATTCATTTTTTAGTTGAATTTTTATATGCAAAGGGATGACATTTCATTTCTTGGTAATCATGTGTGTACCATCTATATTCATCACAAATTACAATACTAATTTTGCATCTCATTAAGAAGACGTGTTTTATCATGTTTAATACCTCCTTCTTCTCCTTGGTTTGTAATCAAATTAATTATTTCTCTATTTTTTCACTCCATGACTTCATATCTTAGATGTACTAATTTGTAAGGCTAGCAAGACCTGGTACTTTGAATTGTGTGTGCTCCTTAAACATGCATGTAAGGAGTCATTTCATCTCCAAAATAATATGAACATAGCCAAAGTTATTTAGATGCTAAATAGTCAATTTTAAAGACATGAGTATCAAAGAATTATTTTCATATCAATAACAACATATATAATATTAAGTTCAAGAATAATACCTTTCAATGTATGCGTCAACATCTTTGACATGATTTTAGAACTAAAGATCATGGAAATATTTATAGCACTGCCACATTCTAACAATATTTTCATATCATTCTTGGTCTAACAAGCCTTCAATAACCTTTGAAAAAAGTGTTACAAGGGTCATAACATTGAATTAATAACTAGAGATAGGAAATCTATAACTAAAAATATAACTCTACATTTCATTGACTTGATAAAATAATTAAAAGAACTTATTACCTATAACATGTCATCATATTGATTAAGAATTTTATCTAAATTTCTTCCATCATATTTTCATAGTTAGGTTTAGCATAGTTGGTGCTTTTATGAAAATAAGAGTTGGCTCCAACCTTGCATGAAAATCCAATTGCCTCTATTTGTTCCTAAAATTTGAGTAAAATTGGTAAACATTTCATTTGGATGTGTAACCTTTTAACTTCATAGAACATATTTAAAATAGTTCTTACTCTAGCATAGTAGGAAAAATATGCAAGGTTTGATATTGATCTAAGAGCTAGTTAAAAATACATACAAGTCACATACATAATTCATTAACTAAGATAAAAAAAATACAAATACAAACAACATATACAAATAGTATCTTATAACATTCAATGTCTTATTTTTTTATTCACGTTTTTCATAGGATACTTCTTCACTACAATCAATGGTGAGCCACAAAATTTTAGGTCTATATCTACAAGTATTTAATTTATCTCGTCTTTCTATAGTATGTGATAATTGAGAATTAAAGAATTTAATTCCTACCTAAAATAATCAAGCGTTAAGTATTAAAATGGTGAAATATTTGCACAAAAAATGCATTTTAAATTTGACATAACTTAATAAAATAATATTGGATATGTGATAGTCATGATACCTTTATAAAACTTAGAGACATTAAAAATTCAAGTGAAATTATGCTTATTTTATGATCTTGAATAATATGGACTGTTTTGACCATATGTATCTCTTTCATTGAATAAGTACACTAAGGGAAAAAGTTGATTCCCATAGGTGACACTTTTCCTCTATAAACTATTTGGTAAATTGCTACAAGATCATGAATTCCAAACAATTTTATACATGTACACCTTCCATATTCCATTTCAATATCAATCTCATAAATATTTTTTAGTTGATTCACCAAGTTATTTTCCTATACTAGATTGGCAACTTGATCTAACACCTACTTGTGTTCCTATTTTCCATCCAATTTTCCAAGACTAACACAAGAAATCAAGCCATGGTATTCTAAAAACCCTATTAATATTCGACATACATTATCATCTTTATCACAATATAGCCAAGAATCAATACCAACCTTAAAATATACTTCTTCAAAAGATTTGAATTCCCTTTTCTCAAGTGAAATAATCATATTCTAAAATAGCTTCACACATTTCACTTGAATACCAAAAATATATCTATTTGTTCATTCCCATATAATATTGTTTTTTAATTCCTCATCTTATTCCTTCATTTCCTTGCAGACTCCATGAGAGTTTACAATATTAAAAACACCTTGTGAATAGATTTGTTCGAAGTATTGTAGATGTTTATAAGTCATACTTACTTCAATAAAAATTGAATCCACTTTATAGGGTGCAAATCCTCATAAATATCCTCTAACAATACAACATGAATTTTGTCCATAATCCATTCTAGATGCTCTTCTATATCCTCTATTTTTGACCCATTGTCATAATAGCTCCTTAAATAGTTACTTATTGCTTGGATTATTTTATTTTCATCAACTTGATCAATTGTTCTACCAAAACATAAAGCTCCAAGTTATTTCCATAACTTTTTCCTTTAATATGATGTTGATGATGATATATTGATTCCTTATTAATTTCAACAAAGGGTTTTCTTATCAAAATAATTCACTCTTCTACCTAGTGATGTTCATATAGGGAAGCAATATTCTCTAGAATCATTTTTCTAAGTCTACTAACTTTTATTTTGGTGCTTTTCCTATATCTAGGGACTCTTCTAATGATTTGAGTATATTTGTATGCTTAATAATTTCAAACAAATTATCCAGTGAATAAATAATTGGTTTCTTAGTCAATGGAGTGTCAAAAAATATCTTCTATTCAATTTCTTATTATGTAAAAATGAAACCATACAATGATCCACCATGAGTATTATTTATATTGTCAACCCTCATAAAAAAATTGTCCAATTAACCAATTATCAGATCCATGATAGACAATGAATTTGTCCATAAAGTATTATTTACCAATTTTCTCATATAATATTAAAAAGAATCATATAGTGAACCAAGCTAAGTACTATTGACATTCTTAACCATTGCAAAGGAATTATATAGTGAGTCAATTTTTATGATCATAGCCAATGGAGCATTCTTAGCAAAATATTCTCTAAGTATAATTTATATTGTGAATTCTCACAATGGATTTATCATGTGAACCCGTCATTGGATTATATTGAATGGAGATTAAGCAAAATATTCTCTATTCATATTCACTTACGGTATCAAATGGTATTTATGTGAAGAAACAACTTGGTCATTATTTATAATATCAATCCTCACAATGAAATTAACCTATGAACCAATTATTAAGTCTAACAATGAATGCAGTGTTAAAAAAATATTCAAAGAATGATTCATTCAGTGGACCATCGACCATTTATTATTTATATTATTAACCCTCGCAACATAATTATCCATTGAACCAATCATTGGGTCAATGGTCAAAATTTTTTCAAACAATGATTATTCTAACGAGTTTTGATATGATCCATTAATATTTAAATACGAATTAGACAATGTACCAATATGATTAAAACCTAGAAAATTTGTCAATGTTGAATATAAAACCTAGTCAAATGCAAATGATTATTTGTAATCATATAATAATAAATATAGAAAACTACTATTTGTGATTACTTTATTTCTTAATGAAGAAATGTTGGATTATATAAATCAAATTTTGATTGGTGAAAACTTGGGTATTCCAGTCCTTACTCCAAAAATAGAAAAAAAAATTGTATGATTTTGCAAAACTCTTCTAATATTTTATCTATGATGAAAAAATGCTAACAATGTTAGCTATTTTTGGATTCTCAAAGCTATAGTAGAACCCATATAACATAAACCTTAAAACTAGAACTTAGTATCTAAGGGATTCTCTTGACACCTTGTCACTTTTGGAGATTGGATGTCATTTAAAGCATAAAGCTAATTTAATCCACTATATTCCCTATTATCTAAGCTTCTTAAAAAATTATGACCTTAAGAACCTAAAGCTAGCTAATATATCATTTAAAATGATATTTTGCTAAGGTGAGGTTTGGAAATCCTTGTTAATTTTGTACTTTGGATGCATAAAACATAACATATTGTAAATTCATACGTGTCATATCATACCATTGACTGCTAAAGTTGGTCATTTTATCTCACTTGGTAAACATTTTTGAAAATTTAAAGCTACTATTGACATAATGCTATGAGCGAAACTTAGAAAATGTGAATTTCAGATTCCTTGTTACTTTTAGGCTTTGGATCCATAACAATATGGGAAGGTGATATTTACTTGTTTTGGTTATATTTGGTATCCAAGTTTTAGGCTTGGATAAAATCTATACCTAATATAAAATTTAAATATAGTTAAATTGGTATTTATACCTAACATAAAATTTCAATGCAGTTAAATTAAATCGAGAATGGTACATATCTAATGATGTGATGTTTAAGTTTTGGACTTGGGTAGCATCCATACCTAAATCGAGAATGGTACATATCTAATGATGTGATGTTTAAGTTTTGGACTTGGGTAGCATCCATACCTGACACAAGATTTTAATATAGTTAAATTAGATGTTCATACCTAAGACAAAATTCTAATACATCTAAATTAATTAGCAAATGACACATGTCCAAGGATGTACTACCCAAGCTTTGGACTTGGGTGGGTTCATACCTAGAAAATAAATCTATTATAGTTAAATTAATGAGAGGCATGTTTCCAAGAAATAATTACAAAATCTAGGCAAAAACATGCTTATTTTAAAAATTAGTAATTT
Organism: Wollemia nobilis; assembly: GCA_028583015.1. Taxonomy (NCBI): domain Eukaryota; kingdom Viridiplantae; phylum Streptophyta; class Pinopsida; order Araucariales; family Araucariaceae; genus Wollemia; species Wollemia nobilis. Next base: position 122,659 of record JAQPPZ010002410.1, on the reverse strand, counting down.
GTTTTTAAAATTTAAGAGCTCTACCCACATAAATCGGGATCACATCATCCAATTTCCTCCACAACTCCTTAATTTGGGTGACAAAAATCCTCAATCTCCATGTCTCCAAATAAAAGTTCCTCATGTAATTTACAACTCCTACCAAGATTTGATAATCTAATTCTATAATTATCCTCCTATAACCTTGTATTATTGCTCAATAGAATCAAATTTGATAGCTAAGGATTTTGCTTCATTGTTTGTGGCCTTGCCTAGACCCTGTAGTTCCCAATAGAGAACTATCCCAAATGATTCTTGCAGATCACTCTAATTTTAGCTCTATCCAGATTGCCTTTTGTAGCTCCATCAGTATTAATTTTAATATACCCATTTGAGGATGTTTTTAAACTAGCTTTTTCCTTACTCTTGGAGCACTTCATCTTCCTTCTCCATCATCCTTATATTAGTCTAATTTTCCTTTATCATACACTGCCATAATTTCTATGATTTTGCTCCAAATGACCTATGAGATGCCATCCAAGGATGAAAAGGTTTCTCTAGAAAATTTACCATTTCTCTCTAGCCATAATTACCACCAAATAAAGTTTAATCCAAGCTTCCACCCGATATGAAGAGCTTTAGATTTCAATTTGCCCCTCTTCCATATACCCCAAATATTAATTCAATTCAAATAACCATTCAATCAAAATTTATAAGCTAAAAACCATCTCTCCTAGATCTGGCATGTGAACGAACACTCAAACATTAGGTGGTTATATGTTTCCTCACTTTTGTAGCATAAAACACACTAGGATGGGCCAACAATTACCCTACATATTTTAATCAGGAGTTACACATTTTTTGAAGTTTTAACTTTAAAAATAAAATTAAATATGAAAAAATAATATATTCAAATAAAATATATGGTCATTTTTATCTAAAAATTATAAATTTTGCTGAATTTCCAATAAAAAATCAATACTTTTGTTGCAAATCACTGAGAAACTTCACATTACTTAAAAAATAAAAATTATGGACCTAGAGAAGGAGTTAGCATTTTGTTAATTGTTATGAAAAACTACCATTAGAATACTTAGGTATTCCCTTGTTTGATAAAAGAAATGAGCTTTCAGACTCAATTTTAGATGTTTAGGTAGTTGAAAAGATAATTTTCTATCATAGTTAGAAGACTCCATAAAGGATATATTTCACTATATATATATATATATATATATATATATATATATATATATACATACATACATACATACATACATTCATACATACATATATATATATATATATATATATATATATATATATATATATATATATATATATATATATATATGAATAAATTTTGATATTATTAGTAAATATAGCCTCTCAATTTAACAATTTAAATAACACTATATTGTTAAGGCTTTGGACTCTCTTCCAGGAGACCTAGGTTCAAACCATGACAGGGTGTGTGTGCATGTGTGAGGGTGTGTGTGAGTTAACTTGTTTAAAAAAAAATTTAAGTAGATTTTCTTCTAAAAGATAATAAGTTAAGGTTTCCTCTTTATAAATGACATATGGTTTGTGAAAGAAATAATATAAAAAGATCAGGATTATTATGCTAAATGTCTATAAGTTTAGTAGTAAATATAATTTTTTTTTGAACATTATCCAAAGAATAAAGAAAAACTAGGCAAAATGTATATATATATCTGTGTGTGTGTGTGTATGTTGGATGCAACGTCCTAGAGATTTATAATACGGAATTTACACAAGAGTGTTTGCAATGATTGATTGAAGTCTTTAATTTTATTCAAAAAAGCAAATATTGACTTTGATATTTTTGGTTTGTAGAGGTTTCAAATTTCATTAGCAATTTTATGGAGGGAGAGGACCTTAAACAACAAGTGAATGAGATTCAAAAGATGCTACTAATATTCTATTTGTCTATTTTTTATAGAATGATGAGTTGGTTTGGAATCAATTGAGAAATTGTATGATAACCAATCAAGTTAGACTATAAGGATTTAGAGTGGTCTAAATTTCCTACTCCCAAGGATTTCTCTTGGAAGAAGATTTAGTCATCTAAGACCCTCCCTAAGGCTTTGATGATTTTAATTTAGCAATTTGGAGCAAAATTTTATGGGTGATAATATAGAAAGAAGGGGTATCATGGAGCTTTAGTATGCTTTATGAGAGAAATAACTAGAAACATATTATCTTCTTCTTTTTATTATCCTTTATCCACTATTTGGGGTTTCTTTTTCAAGAAAATAAGAGTCTATCAAGTTTCATTGTTGACATTAGAATTCAAGAAAATAAGAAAATAAGAGTTTATCAAGATTTGTTGTTCTTTTACTTGCTAGAATCCTCATCTTGAAAATATTAATGGAATCTTAAAAATAAATCTCCTAACAATATTCAAGTTTGGATTTGTATTATTACCTCTCTTATGGAATATTCAAAAACAAAGTGCCCATAATGGAAAGTATTGGGTCTAGCAAAAGATGTGTTAGCATTTAGGTTATAGTATTTAGATACACATGCAAGGGTGATATACAAAAAATGATTTAGCACAAAGGATTTCCATTGAACTATGGTAAAATGGAAATGTAAGAATATTGGGTTCAACAAAATTAATTTTAATGGAAACCTTTGTAAAGTTGATGGAGGTAGTTTTTCCACATGATTAAAGAAAAATTTCTATAGCCTATTTAGAATCCTATGGAACTCCAAGCAATGACTATATGGAAGCTATAAAATTGCATACAAGGTTAGTATTTTTTTTTTCTTTTGTGGTGGCCACAAGGGGTAAACAGACTGTGACCATGAGGGAACCATTACATAACATATCCGCAACATGTGAGGCGAGAGATTTGAACCTGGGCCTCTCAGCAACTAGAGAGGTTTAACTACCCACTTGCTCTCCAAATCCTCTACATGGGCGGATAAAGAGTCAAATTACAATGGCGCCGCCCGGACTTGAACCGGAGACCTTCAGTGTGTTAGACTGACGTGATAACCAACTACACCACGGCACCATTACATACAAGGTTAGTATTGACATTGAAAAAGAATTGAGATATATTACAATTGGTGGGGATTCATAAAGTATCCTTAAGATCATCAAGAAAATGAATTTAGAGACTTGATCAATAATAATATTATTTATATATTGATCAATTATTTACAAATGCAATCAAGTGGTATGAGCTCAACTGGTTAAACTCCTCAACTTTCAAGGAGGAGACCCAAGTTTGAATCTAGCCAACAATACATGCATAATTGTTAAAATATTTTAATATTAGATAATAGGGCCATGATGTGACATAAGTGGAACCTATTAAGTGCATATCTTGGAAATTCAACATATTTATTAAGATAAAATTGAATTGATAATATTTTAGAAAATCATGGATCAAATGGACATTCAAGGACAAGACCAAGGTTCAAATCTTGTCAAACGATACATGCATAACTGGCAAGTTGTTGGAATACCACCATATGGTCATGATGTAATATGGTTGGGGCTTTTTTCAATCCATTTAAACTCATTTAAAAAAAACAACCATGGTGTTGATATCTAGCTTGAAAAAATCAAATATACAAGGTTATTATTATTATTATACATAGGGGAGTTATTTACATCGATACATTTTATAGTAATTGCCAAGTGCAAGGTTTAAACCATAGCGGTTGCTCCCAAAAAGCCTATACCACCTAATTATTATTGACCTGACATGAGGGGGACCACCAATCGCTCGATATTTGTACCGTCATTGTCCATCTAGCACGTACTCAAAGAATTTAGATCAAACTACTACCTTTGCAAACAAACACATGCCTCCAAGATTTGAACCTAGGTCTCTTCTTGGTAAGTGCCTTTCCAGATAGACAATTACCAACCCACCTAACCTATGGAGGAAATATACAAAATAATTGGTTACAGGATGTTTCTTCTCCAAATATTTGAAAGAGAAAAAATAGTTGCTTAGGATAAAAAGAAGGAACTACTACATATTTTCACAAAAATCAAACCAAAAATAATTCACATAAATTTTTCTTGGATGTGGGCTGCTTGGGCTAATAGGAGATTCAATGTTTTGATATTTTAATGGGACCAAATCCTAATAGAAGCCACATATGAATTCTTAAAAAATATTTAACTTCACTAACAAAATATTAATAGTTAATTAATATTTTTTTGATTGATAGAGGGATTTTGAAAGGACCCAAAACCTTTTATAGAGCTAAACTAGGAATCCAAAAGGGATCACCAAAAGAAACATAAACCAATAGGCTGAAAACTAGCACAGTTGAACAACAAACAAACAAATAAAAAGCACTCCTAGTGCACCCTCCTAAAGACAGACAACCACAAACTAAGCAGACATTAAAAGATAGAGACTTGAAAGCAATATGTAGGTTACTTACACCATATAATCAGGGTTAAAATTTGCCTCTTCATCGCTGCCACCAAGATGAGAGTTTTTTAATTTTGGAAATTGCCAAAAAGACCCAAGAGGTAAGGGAAAAACATGGAGCATATTTGGATGGTTGGTGGGTCTAAATAACTGACCAAGGTTATTAACCATATTAAAGAAGACAAATTTTACCTCCACTGCTATCATCCGTGAGCCCCGATGGAAATTTGGTTTGCCACACACGAAATAATTGCTCCATGACATCTTTGTTAGCCAGTAGGTCAGTCGCCTTATTACCTTCACTATACACGTTTTGAATGGTGACATTCAAATATTTGCTCAGCATTCTCTTACATTCATCGATGATGTTGTTGATGTTCCACAATGGATGTTGGTTTCTCTTAAGCTAATTAATGACAAGAAAATAGTCTCCTTCAACAATGAGTTGGTCAATATCAATATCACTTAATACCATAAGTCCTTGGAGGAGGGCTCTCACCTCAGCCATATTATTCATATGGATTCTTATATTCTCTGCCAAAAACCATGAGAATTTCTCCTTTGATATTTTTGATAATACCTCCACTGCTCGCCCTACCTGGGTTTCCTTTTGTTTCACCATAAAAATTGAGCTTTGTCCAGCTAGAAGGAGGGGAGGTCAATTTTATGCTTGATCTATCCACTTGGTATTTGGATCTCTACCCGAAATGTGAGTGAGTTTAAATAAAGCACACAGACAGGTTTCAAGACCAAGTCTGGGACACTCTTCAGATGGCACCATTTAAGCATTTTATAATACAAAGGAAATGATATAGGAAAAAATTGACTTATGGTCTCTACTACAATCATTAAAAAAATTGTTATTACATTCCAACCAGACTTACCAAAGGTAATGATGGAGGCAAATAGACCAAAGGAACTTGAACTGGGAGTTGACAAATGGATTGGGTCATTGGAATGGAAGGTGGTTGGACCCAAGCAACATTGACAATCTCAAAGAGGGTATTTAAGATAGACCTAGAAAAGGGGCATTCCAAAAATAGATGTTGGACAGATTCCCAATTGGAGTTTCAAAGACAACAATGATTTGGACTAAGCATACCTTTTTTATAAGGTTATCTATAGCTAAAATTTTATTCTAGGATGTGAGCCATGAAAAAAAGGAGACTTTGGGAATCAATTTTTTGGGCCACACAAAATTTGCAAGGGGCCACTAGACAACAAGAGGATCTTGGATGTAATATGCTGATTTGAATGAAAATTGCCCATCTTCACAAGGATTCTAAACAAGAGTGTCTCTTAGTTGATTTATTGGGATCACGTACACTTTGAGAGGATTTTCTAAGGCTACAACTATATTTTTGCAAGTAATATTGAGATTGTCAGTCGAAATAGATTTCCATTGCTGGCCATTCATATTTTGAGTGATGAAATTAGACACTAGGTTTCTAAATAGGTGGTCTGTGAAAGGCTTCAAAATTGTTAAATTTTGGTCTTTAATGAGAGGGAAATCCTTTAGCCATGGATCCTCCCAAAACCTTATGCTTCTACCATTGCCAAGTTTCCATATTAGACCCCTTCTCATAATGTATTTAGTTTGGACAATCGAATTCTAGAAGTATGATCCATTATGAACTGGGACCTCATCCATGAAGGTATTTTGATGGAGGTATTTCCCTTTGATTATATCTCTCCATGAATATTAAGCGTCTGAAACAATTCTCCATCCCTGTTTTGCCAACAGAGCTAGATTCATTTGATGAATTCTTCTAAAACCAAACCCTCAACTCTCTTTTTTCCAGCAAATTTTATACCAAGAAACTAAAGGAAATCTACTCCGATTTTCATTCCCAGACCACATAAATTTTCTTTAAATTTGTTTGATTTTTTGGCATATTATTGCCAAAACTTTGAATATGGGCATAAAAAAATGGTATGCTTTAGATACAGGCTTGGATGAGAACTACCTTTACCGCTTGACTCTAAAATACCTTCTTCCAGCTTGCAAGTTTCTTCAAAATTCTATTAATGATATTATTCCATTAATTCTCTCACATGCTGCCTTGGAATAGGGGAAGACCAAGATAAATTTAAGAGAGGTTGGAAATATTACAACCAAGAATTCTCATAATTTTTATCTACCTTCGAACTGGTGTGTTAAGAAAGAAAATTCTACTTTTATCACAGTTCACATTTTGACCAGCTGTTGCCTCATAGTAATTGAGGATATTTTTGATAATTTTATTAAAATACAAATAACATTTTAAATATTAATTGTATTTATTTGACCATTTTTATAGGTTGAGTGTACGTAGAAAAATTAACTGACGACTGTGCTAATAATTTATTTAGAATAATTATTGTCCAACACATATGTGGGACTCGTCACCATACATTCATCTTATTTTTATTTTTATTTTTTAATTAATTTAATATTATTATCAAGACATTTGAGAGGCTAAATATATTAAATTTTAAAACAGATATAATGTTGGGGTTGTATGATTATGATGCAATATAGATGAGGTTTAATTAATTATCATATAATTAATTAAAAAAATAATATTATATAATTGTTTAAATACAATGTATATGGACTATAGAATCAATTTAAAAATATATATTAAAAAAATACTTATTTTGAAAATTCAGTATATTTACAAAAAAATAAATAAATTACCCAAACATAGTATTCATCTCTTGTTTTTTTTTTTTTTTTAAGTAAAATTTTCATTAAAATGAGTTTTGAAAGGATCCTGGAACTTTATTACAAAAATAGCACTAAGTCATGTTGGGTAGAGGAAACAAGAAAAGGAAAGGGTAAAATACCCAAACAAGCAAAAACCCACCATATAACCAAACACCCGTATTCCATAGGCTTACAAAAAAACATCCTAAGACCCATCCTAAAGCACATCCACAAAACTATCCCCAATGACAACAACTACTCTGCATCCTTGAAGCCATCCTTGGCTGCATCCTTGCATCCATGTTTCACCACAATAGCATCCTTAGGTTTTTCAAACATCTTAGGTTCTTTTGTAGTAGTACCCATGAATGTCTTACAAAAAAAAAACCAAGTTTATATCGTTACACATCTCCTTCAATGTAGCCAATAAATCCTCTGATTGGGAGATCACCATGGAAAACATTTGGATTAAAAGCTTGTGGAGAGCCTCAGTATTGTGGTCATCACCATCATCATCAAAAACCACATCCTGATATGAGTTATGACTCTGACACATCTTCTTCTTGAGGCAAATGGATGACGTGGTCGTGCTCGCCGGTTTCTCGACCTTAATCTTCTTTCCTTTTGAGGCCTCAGATTCCTTGTCAAAGCCCATGAATTTCCTTTTCTTGGATAGTGGGGTCAAAACAGGGCTTATGGATACGTCATCCTCCAAGATGACATTAGGTGGATTGGTATTATCCTGGGGAATATCCTTAGAAGGAGCAGGTTCAGCCAGGGGAATTTTAGGGCTATGTTCTAGGAGATGGTTGTAGATAATCTTAAAGAGGCCTTGGTGGGATGGGAATTCAACACTCTTTTTCTTCTTGCAATTCTCAATTGAGTAGTTCATTGAACAAAACAAAAATTTAGGGATATTCATGACATTGATATCCCTGAAGTGATTTACGAAAGCTAGGTGGAAGTTGTGCAAGGGTTTATTTGGGTCATCAACCGTGAGGAACTACATGATGGGCTTCATGACCTTGTTCCAAGGTGATGGTAGGTCAACCCTAATCATTCCTTTTTAAGCCAACTTAAGCATTTTTACTTTATCAGGAAACTCCTTGATTTCCACCTCCCAATTGTGTTTCTCTCGCCGCACACACGTCCCTATCATAGGAATCCCAAAAATGTTCAATAACAATTTGGTGTCGACAACAAACTCTCTTCCCTTGATGACGACATGACCTTCATACCAGACGTTTAGAAAAGTAGCAGTGATCTCGTAGTCATTCCTTGAAAAATTTATCAAGAATGGAAGGTATCCTTTCTCTTCGAGGATGGACTCAATGATTGCATCCACCTCCAGAGTATCCGGTTCAACGAAACACATGTTTGGGAAGAAAAACACTAGAACTGAAACCAAAAAATAGAGGAGTGGAAATTTTGGATCGGGTTAATGGGATTGGGCTTGTGAAATAGAGCCTTTGTAGGAAGAAGATCCTTATGCTTCAGGACACGAAAGTATTGGGTCTTAGGGCAGAGATTCAAAAATATTTTCTTGAGAGGGTGAATGGAAGTGAGAGTCCCTAGGACTCCTACTAATCATGGCACTTTCATCAAAATCATAGTTGCAAGAAACTTTTGAATACATGCAAAAACCCTGGCCAATAGAAAACGAGCACCTAGGACTTGAGAAACCAAAGGGATGCAAAAGAGGAGGCCAAAGACTTTTGGATGTATTGATCTCTTGCTTGATTACTTAATTTTTTGAGGGATATTTCATCTTTAAAATTATTTTTTGATAATAAGAAGAGTTAGACATATCTTAATAGAAATACAATCAAAAAATAGTTCACATAGATATTGATTGGATATGGGCTACTAAAAGGGTAAACCATCCCCAACTCGATTAACAAAGCATGGTATACAACCTTATCTACAAGGATTTGAATCTATGACCTCTATTCAAAGTTCCAAAATTTCCAAATTTAAGCTACTTGCACTAATAGAAGATTTAATATTTTGAAATTTTAACATGAAATGGACCCTAAAAAAGCCACATGCAACATATTGAAAAGACTGCAATGTAACAAATAAAATATAAATAATTAGTCAATGATTTATCTAGTCATATAAAAATAATATTTAAAATATTAATTTTACTTATTTGACAATTACTATTTTCCTTTTATTATTAATTACTTATCAATTAATTTCATGTTATTGCTAATGACATGTGTTTAAGTGGTTAAATATATTGATTTATAAGGCAAACAATGATTTTTTATAGCCTTATGTTTTTCAATTTCTCCTAAAGAATTTAACTTAAGTATAAATACTCATTTACAACCTATTACATTTCCCTTTGAAGACCTTGGGACTAAATCTTAAGTATCATTTTTGATAAGAGAATTGAATTCTTGTTTCAAAGTTCTGATACCAAATGAAGGGGAAGGAAGTAAGCAAAATCCCCCTAATGCAACGGATTAAAACAAACTCAAACAAAAAATTATTAGTATGTCAAATACATATTACACAAATATTAATAGCATAAAATTTACTAAATTTAAAAAAATTGTAAGATAAAATAAAAATAAATCAAACCATATAAAAGATGTCAATATTAAGTGGAAACTTTGTAAAGGGAAAAAACATGATCAAAATTGTATCTCCACTTTTGTATTATCTTCAACAAAATATACAAGCTTTTTTTCTCAAATGTGATTGATACAAATCACCAATATCTCAAGTAAACAATAGTGTCTCATAGTTAGTGTAAATGCACAATTTGCACTACAATTCGCTCAACAGTTTGCTTATCCAACACAAAGAGTGTAGCCCAAATAATAGTTGTGGAGGAAAACCTCCACAACATGTGCCACCACACTCAAGTCACATGCCACCACACCTATGCCACATGCCACCACACTCATGCCACATGCCATTATGTGCCCCACACATACCACCACACTCAAGTCTCATGCCATGTCACCTTTGAATTTGAGTTGACTAGATATTGGAATTATTTTAATTTAGTAATTATAGGAATAATAATATTAAGGTGTAGGATAAAATAAATATAGGTATATATTTATTTTATCCATATACCTTAATATATATTAGTCTAACCTAGGTATATATACATATTAATAAATATAAATTAAATACCTATCTATTTAATTTATATTAAAGCCTAGATACCTAATTTTATTATTCACCTTTATACTTAGGTGAATTTACAATATAATCCTAAAATTGGATTATTTCCAACACTCCCAATTATCTAATTTTGGGGTTATAATACAATTTTACAAGAGGTGAAGTTCCAAAGAACCATTTTACCAAGGACCATACATTTTGGCAAAGACTTGTTCAACAATGGCATAGTTGAGACTCCAAGCCGTGTGGTAATGGGTAAGGCACCATCCATCAACATGGATCTAAAAAAAAAACATGACATAGAGTCAGGAATCATATATATATATATATATTATGACATATAAATAAGGTCTCCATCAACATGGATAAATAAGTGGCATACATATTCCATCAACATAGAAAAAATATAGCTTCCATCAACATGGAATTCACAAAACCTTAAAAAATACTTAAAAGAATTGACATCACACAATATTATGCATTACTTCCCCTTGAGGGCAATTCTTTTAGGCCTAGTTTACTTCTAAAGTAAGAAAATTTAGATTCTACTAATGGTTTTGTGAAAATATCATAAATATTCTCATTTGTGGGGTAATATATGAGTTTAATTGTCCCATATAATACCTTCTCCCTAATGATGTGTGCTTGAATCTCAATGTGATTTATCCTTTTGTGCATAATTGGATTCTTTGCTAAAGATAATGAAGATTGGTTATCAAAAAATATTATGGTATATTTATTGTTGTTAAATCCAACTTTTTTTATGGTGAAATGGGATACATTATGTCTTCCCAAGAATGAAGGGGGTTAAGATTTTGATCTGCTATAAAAAATAATAAAGCTTTAGCTACAAAGTTGTATTAGAGGATTTTGAATAACCCCAATGTCCTATGGGTCAATAATATTTGTGTTAAATATGCTGAAAACAAAAGTCTCGAAGATCTTATTCATTATCAATTACCTACCAGAGGTTCTCCCATTATGGCAGTTCTCAAGACAGGTGAGGATTTGATAAAGACGTTATTTTGGATCATTCATAATGGTAAACAAGTAAAAATTTGGATAGATTCTTGGGACGGTCACCAACCTTTGATAACTCAGTTCCTTGATTAGAGGTCCTGGATGGAGAAGCTACACGAAGATAATTAGATAAAGGTAGCTAATGATTGTCAATACCAAATTGGTAATTTAAAGGTTGGTAGATATTATTGAGGACTGGCCTATTCAAATTATAGAAAGGAAAATGAAAGATATCCAACATACCCTTCATATGAGATCTCTCTCTTGGTCCCATGATAAGTATTATTTTGGACAAAATAATACTACTAAGGGCGAGTATACTATTTCTCAAGGTTATTTGGCCTTATGCCATAATAATCCCAACCAATCCTATGACATATTTACATAGTTGTGGGCTCAAAATCTTTGGCCTAAGGTGAGGTTTTTTATTTGGATTTTATTGCATCGAAGGGTGCTCACTAGTGAGCAACTTATGAAATATGGCTTTCATGGATTATTTATATGTGAAATGTGTGGAAAGAATGTGGAAGCTCTTATTCAACTTTTTCTTGAGTGTCCCTTAGCTTCTGAGCTACGAAGGAGAATGACTATCTTTTTTTATGATTATTTAAATTTAAAATGGGTTTTTATCAAGGGTCCCAAAACCTGATTACAACAAGTCATACAAATTTAAAAATAAGGCCATAGGAAAGGACAAAAAAAATCCAAAGGGAATACATAAGGATTGCCTTTCAGGATAGGCTTAAGGAAAGCCTTTCAGGATAGGCTAAAGGATAGCCTTATAGGACAAAATTTTAAAATTTTATTTATTTATTTATTTATTTTTTACATTAAAATCTGGAACAGGGCCACCCCGACCAGATCAACCAAACAACACATGCAAAAGGATGGATAAGATGATCAAGGACATCTCGCCCAGACAACATGTGCTAATATGAGATGCTTTTCCAAAACAAATCTACAAAATTTGTCACTATCGTTGTTTCAGGTGACTAAATTCAAAAGGTCGTATCTCCCTCAATATTGCTTGGATTCCTTCATATGACCACTCATTTTAAAGCTCTTAAAATTTTGCACCAACTGATCCAAGAATTGCCTGAATCAGATAATATTTCATAAAGATATGGCTCTTGAAAGATGATATATTTTTTCAAAAAAAAAAATTGCCCTAATTTTGCAATTTCACACAAAATTCCCCACTTTACTAAAATCGTTGCTCTGATACCTATTGAGTGGATATTTTGCCCTATAACAAAATGATCACGCAACTAGAGTCTCTGACAGGAAACTCTCTCTTGCAAAGAAATTAGCTATTTCTCCAAGGTTCTTATGAACAAACATTCATATGCATAAATAATAATATTCAATTTAAATGCTTGGAACACCTTAGTGATTGCAAGTAACCGTAAACAAGGGGCAATGTTGATTTATTTCACCATGAAACTTTAGTGATTGTTCATTGTTTTTTTTTTAGATTTTGATATTTTTTAGATGTTTATAATTTTAACGACTGCAAATTAAAATAAAGTAACAACTTCTGGAAAAGTAAAGTGCAAAAAAATAAAAATAAAATGCCTTCAGTATGATGCTATCCTATTTCGACAAAACCGAAGATATGAGGTTTCCATGCATGCAACCTAACCTATTGGACCTGCAAAACATGCACAATCTTGATAAGCTAAGTGCTGGCTCCTAAGGATTTGAATGAGGTTTTCAGATTTAAGCATTCACATGCAACAACCAAGAAAAACTTGTATCAACTACATTTACAAGCCTAAAATCTAAAAAGGGAAAATAGACATTTAATCTTGCATGCAAAAAATGACTCCTTCTTTCTTGCCCATAAGATGCAAATTTTTGAAATATTATCTGCATTAAATATTTGTCATTTTACAATAGCAGACATCTGGTTCTCCAAAACCAAAAAAAGTGGAAGAAAAGCACTCCAAAGCAGGCCTAGAATGGCTTATCACCCTCAGCTCTGCAACCCTGCTCCCAGCGGTTTCTGACCCCTGTGCCTGTCTTCGCTTCTGCCTTTAAAATTTTTGCTACGGCTCTCTGCTTCGCCTTGTGACGCTTCATTTCATCTTCCAGATCGATTCGTTTCATCTCCCGCTCCTTCATTATTCTGGCTTTCTGCTTGGTCATGAAATGTTCGATCTTCTCTGCTAACTATAACTGTCGATCTGAAGCATTATCATAACCCTTATGCCTTTGTGCCACGTGTTCAGCGCTTCCCTGCATACTCTGTAATGGCCGGCCATGAATCATGACAAAAATAGCATGTCACGATATCATGACATTTTTATGTCAATAGCCTTTTCTTCTTCATGCACCACAAAAATGAGACATGTCACGATATCGTGACATTTTTCTGTCAGTAGCTTAACTCTTCCTCATGCATCGTGAAAATGATACATGTCGCGATATCATGACATTTTTCTATTAGTAGCTTAACTCTTCTTCATGCATCGTGAAAATGATACATGTCGCGATATCGCGACATTTTTCTCTTTCGGGCCGCTCGGATGCAACCTGTCATGAAATCGTGACGCTTTTCATTTTGCTCTATCTCGTTGCACTTGGCCGTAAAAATGTGACATGTCACGATATCGCGACACACTTTTCCTTCCATACCATTCGTTGCTTTCTATCATGAAATCGTGACACCTTTTCCTCTACGTTCACTTCCATTGCCATCGATAGATCGTGAAAATGAGACATGTCATGATTTCACGACAATTTCTGTCATTTGCTCCTTCCTCGCTTTCCTACCGTGAAAACATGACATGTCATGATATTGCGACGACTTTAGTGCCTTGCCTTGCTTGACTGCTTTGACCGTGATTTTGTGACATGTCACGATTTCATGACATTTTCTCTTCATGCTGCATTCTGTTGCTCTCAACCGTGAAAACATGACATGTCACGAAATCGTGACACTTTTTCATTCCATTGTACTTTGCTATTTTGAGCCACGAAAATGCGACATGTCGCGATATCGTGACAACTTTTCTTTTTGGCCGCGATGGAGCAACATGTCGCGATATCGTGACAACTTTTCATTTTTGGTCGCGACGGAGCAACATGTCACGATATCGTGACAACTTTTCATTTTTAGCTGCGACGGAGCAACATGTCACGATATCGCGACAAATTTTCATTTCTGGCCGCGACGGAGCAACATGTCGCGATATCGTGACAACTTTTCATTTTTGGCTGCGACGGAGCAACATGTCATGATATCGCGACAACTTTTCATTTTTGCCGTGACGGAGCAACATGTCGCGATATCGTGACAACTTTTCATTTCTTGCCGCGATGGAGCAACATGTCGCGATATCGCGACACTTCTCTTTTGTGAAATTTTGCTTTTTTCCTTGATTTTTTTAGCATCTGGGTCACTGCGGTCTTCTTTGAAAACATGCAAAAAAGGTGGGTCCCCAATTTTGGGGTGTGTTGTGGATCAGCCACAACAAATGGTGACTCTGCTGTCAAATGCTCCTGAGCATTTTGGTGAGAACCCAACCTGAAATATACAAGATTAGATACAGGCGTCAACACATAAAAGATAAACCAATACCGATAGATCAGAAATACATGAAACATCAGAATCATTAAGTATCAGCTCGATGTGTGCAATGTGTTTTCATTCCCTATCACTTGAACTGGATCAACATTCCATTGTCAGTTTCACTTATGATTTGTATGCAAGGCTATGAATGATTTGTGCAGGATTTGATGCATGATGAAGATACTAGAGATATAACAACCTTGCTTTACAAAGGCTCAAACCTTCTAATATCATGAACAAACATATTAAAACTGTCAAACCCTCTTAGGACCAAATATATGTATATTGAATTAATTTACTAGACCCCAAAGTTGGTTATGTGTCACTACCATCTTGAACCCATGTGCAGGTGTAAGTGAGATCAGAGCTTTGGGGAATTGGATTCTCAACCTAAGCGAGATGGGAATTTAACCCTATCCTTACTACTCTGATCTGGAATTCATTACCTCATCTTGAACAAAATGATTTAACCTATTATGGATGAAATTGTCAGGCTAGCCTGTCCGTTTGAGCAATCAGTGGTCTTGCTTTTAGACAAGACATGTTGCCACGCATGAGCATACTTAACCCCATAATCCATGATTTGGCTTCATTCATTCTCTTTTTTTTTTTATTTCTTGGACCTTTGGGATGACTACCCATCCTTGCTAGGGACATGTAGTACGATCCCTCCAATCCAATATTAAGATGAAATAGAAAATATTAATTTTATTTTTATTTCTTGGACCTTGGGGATGACTACCCATCCTTTGCGAGAGGACATATAGTACGATCCTTCCAATCCAAGATGATAAAATGAAAGATGGAAAATATTAATTTTATTTTTGTTTCTTGGACTTTTGGGATGACTACCCATCCTTTGGAGAGGACATGTAGTACGATCCTTCCCATCCAAGTTTTATGATAAAATGAAAGATGAAAGCTTTGGGGAATCGGATTCTCAACCTAGGTGAGATGAGAATTATGCCCTATCCTTACTACTCCATGAAGGTCAAATCAGAGCTTTGGGGAATTGGATCCTCAACCTAAGTGAGATGAGGATTTAATCCTATCCTTACTACTCTGATTTTAGGCTTTAAGCATTATGGGAGTGGTGAAAACCACTGTTTTAAGGATTATGTTGCATGATAGGACAGACATGAAATATTCTTTCGCCTCACCTTTTCTTCCAAGTATGGTTTTGACCATTTTGCTCAAGATTCTCTTTAATATGCGTAGAACGTGCTTAGTTCAAGATAGTTCGGGCATCAGTTCCCAACCTTAGGATCCTTTTAATATATGTTATGTAATAACCCTAAGAGGATTCAACACCTTCTCAATGATTGCACATGAAATGAAAATGTAACTGAGATGACATGTATATGCAATGCGGAATGTGACATGAGATATGAATGCACTGCTTCTTTTGAAATGTGGATGGAGTATTGCCATAAAAAAATATAAAACTGACTACTTCATGCATCACAAGTTTCAAACGATATTATTAAACTGTTTGTGTTTCTTGCGGAGCTTTCTACAACATAATTCCAATGTTTCATATTTTCCTGATCTTAGGCATGAGTTGACATCTCAAATTTTTATTCATTTTTTTATTTTTATTTTTTTATTTTTAGACAAACCAAACATGTCCAGGAGGACTAACACACAAAACTTAAAACCAAACCCAAAAAGCAACTTCAAAAACAAACTTGAAAACACAAACCAAAACCCAAAAACCAAAATCTATATACAAATGTACAATATAATACAAGATGATGCAAAGCTTGGACTATCACTTTCCTGGATCCCAAACATGATTAGAACACTTCAACAAAAATATAATGTGATATGCATGCCAAGTGTTGTAGGAATCCAACAAAAACAATATTAGACCACACCATGCACCAACTTTTAACTTCCCTTGCTCACCCCACCAATTAGATTTAATTCCATTAGTACTCTCATAGGTGAGCGTTAAAATACTAAAATGATTAGACAATAAATGATATTCAATTTTATCTTGTCTATTCTTGAAAGTATCCATTTCATAGTTCGATTCATGATTTAGAACTAGGCTCTCTTTATCCAAAATGAGACTTTGTAAGCAAGAGCCTATTTCTAAAAATTTTAAAGCCAAATCATTTTCCAAATTTGTAGGCCAATCAAATTTGTGTAACAGTTTGCAAGCATCTAGGATATTTACCAAATTGAGATCATTAGGAGTTTTTATCCTAGGTTCAAGAATTAATTGTTGATGAATTTGATTTAGCAATTTAAATGCATCAAGCTCCTTTTCATTCATTAAAGTAATGTTATCAAAGGTGTGGTTAGAAATTAATCCTTGTTCTACATTCACCTTCAATGGCATTTCATCATAATGCAACACTTGTTCTTTCTCCATGATTTGTTTATCAAAGGCACCAAACTTAGGTACCCAATTGAACACGTGTCCATCCCTTTCAAACCATAAGTCTTGTCTATCTAGGGGTGGGTTAACTAACATATTTCCATGATCAATCACTTGGGTTGTTTTGGATAACGTGGGATTTTCAATTGGATCATCAATGATATCAAACCCAAATGATTTAGGTTTTGTAATTTTCTCATTTTGAAATGGCATAATCGTTGTAGCACAAGTAAGTGGATCAAGATTTTCAACTTCTTTTCCTTCAAAGGAATCTAAAGCAAGTGACTCTCTTTCTTGATTCATGATTGTAGAATCCTTATCATGCTCCAAAATTTGATGAGATTCAAATTTCTCTTCCAAAACTTTCTCAAATTGTACAGGATTTATAGTATCCTCATGTGAGGAAGCAATTGAGTTATCCTGCATATTAATTGACACAACAAGTTTGTTAGAAGATTTAGATTGATAATATTCTTCCCATTTCTTCCACGAATCATAGTAATCATCTTCCAAGTTCAAGTTGTGACGTTCAAGTATTTCTTCTTCATCTTCCGATTCATCAACCTGTTTCTCATCCAATTCATCTTCACCTTCCTTAGATGGTCCCGTTATTTCCAAAAGTGGGTTATTTCTTGAATTCAAATTGGTAAAGCTATCATAATCCAAATTTGTAACCCATGATTCAATTTTATCACAATTTGGAAGGTGTGGATCCTCTTGGTCATCACTTTCGAGAGCATCATCCAAAGTGTCTTTCGAGAACAAGTGGTGAAATTCGATTATGTCTTCAACTTCATTTGTTGATTTTATTTCAAATTCATTTTCAGCCACTTGTGATGACTTAGGAGCTTCTACAATGGGATCAATTTTTGAATTCCGTGTCATATAGTTGCTCCAATCCTTTGCAAGTACATCTGCCCAAATCATATCCACATAAGTTTGTTCATCCAAATACTCCTTTTTGGGTAATGATTCTGGATATTTATTTTCCAAAACAAGATGGTGATTATTTGATTCCAACTTCTTGTTACCCATCCATAGAATTTCTTCTCCAAAATCTTCATGCTCTTCAAGACATTTCGAATAGGTATTCACTTCAACGTGAGTCACCTCAAAATTTCTTGTATCATTTGAAGAAGCATAACATGAAATATCATTAAGATCGGCATTATGAATTTTCTTCCTAGGATGATTTGGATGCATACATTGATGTGCTCATTTTTGCGGTGGAACATGCCTACATACCTTCTTAACCACTTTCTTTTGCTCTTTTACTTTCGATACGAACTCTTTGGGTTGAGTGGTAGAAGTAGTAGGATTAGTTGGATTGATATCCACGGACAATGCTTGAACATTTGTTGCAATGGTTCCATGAGTGACCACATGATTCTCTAACTGAGGCATAGTTGGATGGATGGAAGCACTTGTATAAGCACACGTGGGAGCATAAGTTGGTCTGGTAGGATAAAGTTGATTGTAGGGAAAAACATTTGATATCAAATTTTGTTGTGTCCACACTTGATTTACCATCGAGGTTTGATTGCAAGCCCCTAGTTGTCCTACCATAGTTGATTGTTCCATTCCATAACCTTGTGGCCTCAATTGTTGATCTACAATCATAGCTTCCGTGTAGGCCGATGCAAGATCAGTAACCAAGGGATTCATCCTGACAAATATGGCAAACAATGGATCCAATGCTCGAAAGTATATTTGAAGAGCACCACTTTCCTCAATAGTATAGGGAGAAATTAATCTCGCATAAAGCTTTCGAAACCTCACGTTGAAACTTCTCACTGGCTCATTAGGTTCTCTTTTGCAAGAAGCAAATTGTTGAAATATCGTGAGAGGATCAATGAACAACCTAAATTGATTGATAAATTCATCTTTCAATTGAGTCCAAGATGTAATAGAACCAGTGGGTAAATTGATGTACCAATCATATGCCACCTCATCAAGGGTTCCAGGAAACATTCTACATGCCACATCCTCATGTTCGACATTCCATCTAACTAGGATATCCACATAGGCTTGAATATGCTCCTCGGCTAATGTTGGATCATTGTGTTTAAACTTGGGCAAATGCTTTTCTACGTTCTTGGGTAAATCATGAAAATCTCCACTAATGTTCAAAGGATTAGCATGTATCCCATACCACGTTCCTGCAGTTGTAGCCATTAATGAAACTCAGAGAATAATTTCAAAACCAATTTGTTAGTCATGAATAAAAGAAGGAACCATGACAAAGCAATATTCTAAAAATGTAAATTAGTTTCTGATTCACCAGATCGCATATGCGCAGGTGAAGAGCATACTCCTAGTGTTGTAGGCTTTCTGATTCACAAGATCGCATTACACGCAAGTGAAGAGCATAATACCGACAACCAATACATTTTAGACAAAATAATTCCTTACAAGTGAGCATGAAATGACTAGCAAATATCAAACCTGTAACGTGTTAATAATCATGTTAGCATCAACCAAGCAATGTATCCATTAAAATCAAATGAAAGTAATTGCATGGAGACAACCTCGTTAGTCAAGAAATTTTTATTTTTATTTTTTAAATCCAATCAAGACACATTATTCCTGTATGAACAATCAAAAAACGTTAGAACAATGCATAGCAATTCATGTCCTCCTTTTAACAGTACAATGTTGTATTGTTAAAAGAGGGCTAAAGATAATAACCAATAGGGCATGAAATATTCAAAATTTAAATCCCTATAGCATTTAAATCACCCTGAAATAAACCCATTCAGGCCCTCCTTCTAGCGCCAAAATGTTGAGTGGATATTTTGCCCTATAACAAAATGATCACGCAACTAGAGTCTCTGACAGGAAACTCTCTCTTGCAAAGAAATTAGCTATTTCTCCAAGGTTCTTATGAACAAACATTCATATGCATAAATAATAATATTCAATTTAAATGCTTGGAACACCTTAGTGATTGCAAGTAACTGTAAACAAGGGGCAATGTTGATTTATTTCACCATGAAACTTTAGTGATTGTTCATTGTTTTTTTTTTAGATTTTGATATTTTTTAGATGTTTATAATTTTAACGATTGCAAATTAAAATAAAGTAACAACTTCGGAAAAGTAAAGTGCAGAAAAATAAAAATAAAATGCCTTCGAGTATGATGCTATCCTATTTCGACAAAACCGAAGATATGAGGTTTCCATGCATGCAACCTAACCTATTGGACCTGCAAAACATGCACAATCCTGATAAGCTAAGTGCTGGCTCCTAAGGATTTGAATGAGGTTTTCAGATTTAAGCATTCGCATGCAGCAACCAAGAAAAACTTGTATCAACTACATTTACAAGCCTAAAATCCGAAAAGGGAAAATAGACATTTAATCTTGCATGCAGAAAATGACTCCTTCTTTCTTGCCCATAAGATGCAAATTTTTGAAATATTATCTCGCATTAAATATTTGTCATTTTACAATAGCGGACATCCGGTTCTCCAAAACCAAAAAAAGTGGAAGAAAAGCACTCCAAAGCAGGCCCGGAATGGCTTATCACCCTCGACTCTGCAACCCCTGCTCCCAGCGGTTTTCGACCCCTGTGCTCTGTCTTCGCTTGTGCCTTTAAAATTTTTGGTACGGCTCTCTGCTTCGCCTTGTGACGCTTCACTTCATCTTCCGAGATCTATTCGTTTCATCTCCCGCCTCCTTCCATTATTCTGGCTTTCTGCTTGGTCGTGAAACGTTCGGTCTTCTCTGCTAACTGTAACTGTCGATCTGAAGCATTATCATAACCCTTATGCCTTTGTGCCACGTGTTCAATGCTTCCCTGCATACTCTGTAATGGCCAGCCATGAATCACGACAAAAATAGCATGTCGCGATATCGCGACGTTTTTATGTCAACAACCTTTTCTTCTTCATGCACCGCGAAAATGAGACATGTCACGATATCGCGACATTTTTCTGTCAGCAGCTTAACTCTTCCTCATGCATCGCAAAAATGATACATGTCACGATATCGCGACATTTTTCTCAAAATTTATCGTGACATTTTTCTCTTTCGGGCCGCTCGGATGCAACTTGTCACGAAATCGTGACGCTTTTCATTTTGCTCTATCTCGTTGCACTTGGCCGTGAAAACGCGACATGTCACGATATCGCGACACCCTTTTCCTTCCGTACCATTCGCTGCTTTCTGACGTGAAATCGTGACACATGACACCTTTTCCTCTACGTTCACTTCCATTGCCATCGACAGATCACAAAAATGAGACATGTCACGATTTCACGACAATTTCTGTCATTTGCTCCTTCCTCGCTTTCCTGCCATGAAAACATGACATGTCACGATATTGCGACGACTTTAGTGCCTTGCCTTGCTTGACTGCTTTGACCACGATTTTGTGACATGTCACGATTTCATGACATTTTCTCTTCATGCTGCATTCTGTTGCTCTCAGACAAAAACGTGACATGTCATGAAATCGTGACACTTTTTCATTTCGCTGTACTTTGCTATTTTGAGCTACAAAAATGTGACATGTCGCGATATCGTGACAACTTTTCATTTTTGGCCGCGACGGAGCAACATGTCGTGATATCGTGACAACTTTTCATTTTTGGCCACGACGGAGCAACATGTCGCGATATCATGACAACTTTTCATTTTTGGCGCGACGGAGCAACATGTCGCGATATCGCGACAACTTTTCATTTTTGGCCGCGACGGAGCAACATGTCGCGATATCGTGACAACTTTTCATTTTTGGCCGCGACGGAGCAACATGTCGCGATATCGCGACAACTTTTCATTTCTAGCCGCGACGGAGCAACATGTCGCGATATCGCGACAACTTTTCATTTCTTGCCGCGACGGAGCAACATGTCGCGATATCGCGACACTTCTTCTCTTTTGTGAAATTTTGCTTTTTTCCTTGATTTTTTAGCATCTGGGTCACTGCGGTCTTCTTTGAAAACATGCAAAAAAGGTGGGTCCCCAATTTTGGGGTGTGTTGTGGATCAGCCACAACAATACCACTTGTTGTAGAACTTTATTATTATTAACAGAAATAATTCACCAATATGCAGAAATATCAAATCATTCATATACAATACATTATCCATAATAACAATCCACAAATGAGAGAGAGATAGATAATACCTTTAAGATAGGGAAATACCAATAATAATACTTAAGGAAGGAATAACTCCACAAGATCTCCCAAGGTGAGAGGCCACTTTGTGGGCATAGACGATTACATAATATTCTTATCAATGACGATTACAATGACAAATATCTCTTCTTTATATATCCATATTCTTATCCTACTTTGGGGAGCCTACTACTAATATAATATAATATTATAATATAATATAATATTATAATACAATCAACCTTGGGTTATGGGTGGCCCATGGCAACCCTTATACAATATAATAATATATCCCCAAATATCTATTCTTAGGTACCCTACCATTTCCAATAACCTTGCCGAGGGGTATGGTATTCTCATAGGCCTTCGTGAGGCTGCTAAGGTTGGATGGAAAAAGGTGCTAGTTGAATTTGACTCCCAAGTCATGATTAATTTATTGAAGACTCCTAAGAATCATAAGGCCAATTGGAGAATAAAAAAAATTATTGAGAAGATTCAATTAATCCAGATGGCCTTTTTCAAATTTGAATACAATCATGTCGTTAGATAATAGAATAGGATTATTGATGCTTTAGCTAATTAGGCATTGGATAAAGGTGATATTACTTTCTATGGCCACCCTCCAAGATGGTGGGATTCATAAATTATATATGCTATCCTTTCTATCCTTTCTTTGGATGGATCCAATACTAGAGGTACCTAGTTCCTTTTTACTTTGTATTAGCTTCTCTTTGGTTCAGTTTGGGTATTTCAGTTCTCCAACTCAGAAACATCAATATTATATTTCTTGTATTGATTCTTGGTTAAATGGTCTATTGGCCTATATAGGCTAAAGATGTAATCTATTTTTTCCATCAATTAAATTTTTGGTGTGTGTGTGTGTGTGTTTTTGTTGTGTTTTATTTTTATGTTGTTTTTTGGTGTGTCATATTTTTGTGTTGTTTTTTGGTTATTTTTGTTGGTTTTGTTTTTGTGTTTTTGTTGTTTTTTTGTGTTTTTGTATGGTTTTGTTATTGTTTGTTATTTTTTGGTATTTTTTTTTGTTTTTATGTTTTCTTTATTTTTTGTTGTTGTTTTATGTTTGTTTGTGTTTTTATGTTTGTTTGTATTTTTGTGTTTGTTTGTGTCTATTTGTTTATGTTTTTGTTGTTTTAGAAATGCTTCTTGAGTGTGCCAAAGGAGGTAGGCTAGGTGCAAGCCCTAGGAAATTTTGGTGAAATAGATACCCTTGACTCCATGGGTCTTACCTGAAAGTGGCACCTCAAAAGGGGTATTTTCCACAAACAAAAAAAAACCTAATTTTTATTAGTAGTCTTTGAAGCCAAATGGATTCTTGACATGCTAGAGTAGCACTTCTATACTTAGCCTCAGTTGAGGAGAGTGCTATGGTTGGTTTTTTCTTACTACACCAAGAGATCACACCTGATCCCAAGGAGAAACAATATCCACTTGTGGATTTTCTTTCAACATTATCCATAGCATAGTCACTATCACAATAACCAAACAAATTTACATGAGAATTACTTAAATATTTCAAATCTAAATTAGTAGTTCCACTTAGATATTTAAGTATTCTATAAACAACATTAAGATGAACATCATAAGGATTATGCATAAATCTAGCCATTACATTAACAACATAAGCAATATCAAGCCTAGAAATAGTAAGATAGAGTAAACTATAAGTTGCCTATATTGAGTTTTATCTACAAGCTTTCAAATATTTATTAATTTCAAATTTGCTAGAAACCATAGGAGTAGAAACACATTTGCAATTTTTTATTTTAAACCTTTGCAAGATTTCTAATATATACTTAGATTGAGAAATCATAATATTATGGGATTGTTGGTAGATTTACAAGCCTAAATAGTAATGCAACAAACCCATGTTAGTCATTTCAAATCTATTTAGTAATTTCTTTTTATATATTTCAATCATACATTCATTGTTTCTTGTTAAAAGTAATTCATTTACATATAAAACAATGATAGTAATGCTATTATTTTTCCTATACAAATTTGGATCAGAATAACACTTATTAAAATCAATTGAAGAAAAATACTTGGAAACCTTATCATACCAAGCTCTTGGAGCTTGCTTAAGTCTATATAGGGTTTTCTTTAATCTACAAACATAATTTGGTTTTTATAGGTTCTCAAAGCCTTGAGGTTGCTCCATATAAATCTCAACACCTAAGTTACCATTAAGAAATGCATTCTTTACATCTAATTAAAAAAATTCAATTAAAGGTAGTAGCTAATGCTATTGTTAATCGAATTGTAGGTATTTTAGCAATCAGAGCAAAAGTTTGTACATAATCTACACCATACTTTTGTGAGAAACCTTTTGCTACTAATTTAGCCTTATGTTTTTCAACTTCTCCTAAAGAAGTTAACTTAAGTCTAAAGAACCATTTACAACCTATTACATTTCTCTTAGAAGGCCTTGGGACTAAATGCCAAGTATGATTTTTGATAAGATAATTGAATTCTTGTTCCATAGCTTTGTTCCAATTTGAATCATTTTTTTAATATCATTTGAACTATTATGATGTGCATAAGCAATGCACCCAATTACTCTTAAATGTTTAATTGATGGTTTCATTTGAAACCATGCCTTAAATGGAGTGACTCCATTTATTTCCTTAGTGGCACACCTATTAAGAAAATATACATAAGTAAAACAACATTCAACCCATAAGAAATTAAATAAATTCTGGATGAAAGTCCTTGCCATATTTGCAATGGATCCATTTTTCCTTTTAGTAACCCCATTTTGTTGGGGTGAATATGGGAATGTGAATTATTTTGAAATTTCCATTTCAAAACAATAATAATTAAACTCATTACTCACATACTCTCATCCATTATCAATCCTTAAGATGTTTATAAAGGAAGAGGTTTCATTTCAACAAGTGCCTTAAAATTTTTGAAATATTCAAATACTTGAGACTTGTTTTTCAAAAAATAAATCCAGTTGTACCTTGAAAAATTATCAATAAAAGTTAAAGAATATAAACATCCACTTAATGATTTAACTTGAAATGGGACCATAAGGTCAAAATGGTCTGATTGCAATCTATAAGAATATTTAAAAGAAGTTTCACCAAACTTAGTCCTAGGTTGCTTGGATAAAATGCAAACTTCACAAAGTCCTCCATCAACTTCAATTTTAAGAAGACCAATTATCATGATTTTGTTAAAAATATCAATCATAATTCTATAGTTTAGATGTCCTAATATATTATGCCACAATTTAGAATTATTGTCAACATACATGGCAAGGCAATGTTTACCTAAAATTTTATGTGGATAGAATACATACAAGTTGTTGGAAAGCATACATTCTCCAAAAAATCTCTCTCACATTGTTTTTTATGATGCACCTATTGTTACAAAATTGAATGCTTCTTCCTTGAGAATCTAATTACCTTACAAAATGTAGATTAGTTGCAAGATTAGGAATAAATAAAAAATCATTATATACTTCTCTACCTATCTTAACATTGTCAATTTCTTCTACAACATTTTTGCAATTATCCCCAATAGTAATTACATCATTACAATCTAAGTTTAATGAAGTAAAATATGACTTAGAATTAGTCATATGATTAGTTCATCCTGAATTGATAATCCAAGAATTATGGTCTATTTTATCATGAATGTGTTAGCTTTTGATACAATATCCCAAGGAGATTATAATCATGAGATGCAGAATAATATTAATTATAGTAAATATGTAAGAAGACTGAGATATGCAATAAACATAAATAATATATAAATGATACACAAGCCCACTCACACTTGTTTGGAGTGAAGATGATCCAGAGACACCAACATTCATTTGAATGAGGGTTTTAAAACCCTCTAATTGTAATAATTGTATCAAAGCAAACATTGTATTGTAACCCCTGATTTGGGGTATATCTATGTATAAAGTGGAGATCCAGGCTCCCCGAGTTTATAATAAATAAGATCTTTCATTTTATGCATACATTGTTATCTGCTTTGATTTACTACTTTTATCGGTGTTGGTCGATTTTGCTTTACAAAATGGTGATCATGGTGGGACCCCCAAAGGGTTTCACATTTTAATTTACCTTGTCAATATTGAGTTTCTGATCTACCTTTCTCTATGTTTTTATTGTATGTTTTTGAAAATTTGATAGCGTGAAAATCGTGAAGTCTAGAGCTAGAATTTTTGGGAGTTGTGGGATTTGGTTTGTGGTTGCAAGGATGCCATACAAAATTTAGGGGATGCCACATAGTATCCAGGTGGATGCAATAAAGTATCTAGGATATTTTGTAGAGTATCTATGAGATTTGGCAAAGTATCTAGGAGATTTAATGTCACATCTGTAAAGTTGTGGAAAGAATACGTAAGCTTCCTAGTAAGTCCTGTTCAAACCTATACTTATGTTTCTACTTTTAAAAATAGGAAATGAAAAAATATTTATTTTTCTATTTAAAAATCAATATACCATGCACTATTAGGCATCCTAGGCATTCATAAGCATTTTTCTTTACAAAAAAAGAAATAAAAGTGCATTTTTAGAATCATATAGATTTGCATATAGGGGTAGATCTACACCTATACATTCATTTCTAGTTGCATTAGACATTCACTATAGTTGATTCAAGTTTTGTTGTTCTTCATGGTGTTTTGCTTTCTACCTTGTGTGTTGTGTGTGTTTTCATTTACGCTTTAGGCAACAAACTGAAAAGCATATTAGTTGCATTGTAGGCTAAGTTTTCCCACTTCTCACTCTTCTAGGTTGGGATAAGTCACTTGTGCTCAAGCTTCCTCCCACTATTGGAAACACTTGCTGATTCAGAGTGGAAGAGCTAGGTGAACCCTCCACACATTGTGGATCTTAAGCGGTGTACCCTAGACTCTTTTGAGGACCTCATACTTGGCACTAGTGTTCCTAGTCACCACCTTGGTTGATGTGAAGTGTGATTTCTTTTTAGAGAAACACCATAGAAAATGAAAACTTAAAAGGAATCCACACACATTGCATATTTCATCTTCAACATCAATGAGTTGGATTTCATCACCAACCATTGATCGAGACCAATGATGGTGGGCTTCATCTCCATCCATTGGCTCACCCCATAGATACCAATAGTAGCCCATGAGTGGTTTTTCTGGACTTCATCACCAAAAAATTCCCCACTCTTGAGAGACCCACTTTAGGAAGCCATTTAAGCCATTCACATTTCATTTCTTGTTAGAGAGGTGAGTGTGAACACACCTATCCACCCTACATAGTTGTCTTAGGCTTAGGGAGTCATAACATCAAACACACAAAAAAAATCAAAATAAAAAATATTGTTGCAAGACATAGGACACAACTTTTTGTTTGATCTATGTGTTTTTTATTGCCATCTCACTTTCCACACACACCCTACACATTCGCTACCCCTGCCTACTTATAGCTTATGGTATTGACCAAAAATCAAGCTAGAGCCATGAGTCAGGTACCTACCTCATCCATGGAGTGCTCCACTCCTTCCTTAGCCACTTTTGTGGCTAACCTAGCTAGTGTGGCATAGACAAGCTATTTTGGCTTATCTACTGGACCTTCTCACACAATATTCACTTTAAATGTAGATGTGATACAAAGGGCTATCCACACCACCATTCCAAAAATTGAGCCATCCACACCCATCGACCACCGCATCACTTACATAGATTCTAAAAACTGTAGAAGCTATTTAAGACCCACCAATCTGGTTCTAGAACCAATCAATAGTCCACCCAGACATGTTCCTTCTTCTCAGCAAGAACTTGCTCACTCACATCCCAATAACTTTAACCAAGTCTACACCAACCCTCTTTTTGAGGCAACATCCACACCCTCACACCAAATTCCACCACAACAATGTAGCCAAAGCACCTCCATCCCATTTACCTACACCACTACCTATTCCAACCCACTCTATGAAGCACAAGTTAATGTTGCTTCATAGATTCCATCCACCACTCCATATACCACCCCTCATTCAATTGTGATTCCTTTCACAACTTACCCTCCATTAACCTCAACCAACATTGCCAACACTCACATCATACCTACATCCACTTCCACCACAACCACACAATCTGCATCTAAAATTGCCATACAACAAGCATGGCAACATCTCAATCAACTACTTATGGGCCATCAAGATGCTCATTCTTGCCCTCAACAACAATCATAGGTAGCAAATTTTAAACCCCATTCCATTCCCAACCAACACACCTTCTTCACCCCTGATCCATCTTGGGTATCACAATATTCTAAGGTTACCATACCCACACCTCCATTCACCCACATCAACACCACTCCCACAACCCAACACATTCAAATCCCCCAAACTTCATCCCCACTTCATCAACATCAGTCACTCCACAACCAAGCCCAACAACACATCCAACATCACCAGATACCCATCAATCCATCGGCCAATCAATACCACATTCCATCCCAACAATTCATCACTCCACACACACCACCTCCATACACTCATCAAACAAACCAGGGTTTCCACACACACATGGAAGACCCTAAGATCCAAGCCTTGCAACAATATATTGACAACTTAATTATGCATACTCCTGGTATGATGTACCAAAAACCTACATTGAGATAACTGATCAATCAACCCATTCATTCTTTGGTACCTTCACCGCCTTATCCGATAGACTTTACACTACCAAAGTTTGACAAATTCAAAGGGACTGAGGACCCTAGGGAGCACATTAGCACATTCATCCATTCATGTTTTTGAATCCAAGAGAATGATGCATTAATGCTCCAAAATTTTCCTCAGACATTAGGGGAGATGCCTTAGATTGGTACAATCATCTGCCACATCATAGTGTTTACACATTTGAACAATTGGTGAACAAATTTTTGGAAAGGTTCTCCCTCAATGTTCACAAGAAAACTACCTTGACTGACTTGTACAATCTCAGACAATTTGAAGAAGAGTCGGTCTATGACTTCGGAAACCATTGGAGGGCAGTCATCACCAAGTTGCCATTCTCCCTACCAATGGAAGAATTGACACGAATATTTGCAAGGAGTTGTCTAAAACCTATCTCCTTGTTATTGCAATTACAACAATATAGAACATTCGATGAAGCTCTTGCCCAAGCCTGAATCATCGAAGAAATAAAAATTCAAGAGGGTGAGATCAAACCAAAGAAAAAAGAATGGCAAAACAAGGGCCAATCTAAAGGAAACTATTCTGGCCAATCAAAACCAGGACAAGTCAATCAAGTGGTTTTGAGTCAACCCCAAATGACTCAACAACCCCATGGTCAACACCAACCACAACCATCATCGCAACAACCACAACAAGTATCTTATCAAGTGGTTCCCCCACCACAACAATTCCATAACACAACACCAACTATGGAAAACCATCAATGTTGATAATCTATTCGATAGAATCACACTTACACACCTTTATCCAAATCATATGCTTCCATATTTCATAGGTTGTATGACACTAATGCTATCACCTTACCCAAAGTTAAACTAGATGATCCAACCAAACATGGCAAGGGCTATAAGGAGCATTTATTTTATCCTTTCCATCGATAGAAGGGGCATGACATTAATAACTGCTATACATTTAAAGACATGGTGCAAGACTTGATAGACCTAGGGGCCATTAAGTTGGATAGCCCCTTAGCACAACAAAATCAAAATCTTGGTATCTACCAAACACCACTTCCTCATCATGAGGAAACACAACAGACAATAAGGGGATCAAATACCATGACTCCCCCTAACCAAGTCAATCATGTGCAATAGTACCAAGGTTTTGTGGGGGCTATCCATGTAGTCACCCAAGGTCAATGAAGCACCAATCACCAAAATGAACAACCTCAAGCAGTTCAACCTCCCATGGCACCTCAAGCAAATGTGTCTCCACAACCTACTAATTCATCTCCACCCATTCATTTTTCTACCAATTCATCTCAACCAATTCACCTTCCAAGTCATCCATCCCAACCTATTCATTCCCCAAGCCATCCACAAAGACCTATCATCATGCTGAGCAGTCGGTTAACAACTAGTCTCAAAATGGCTTCCACAAAACTATCGATCTATGAGCTTATACAACAATCTCCCCCACACCATGAGGCATTAATGGAAATCTTAAAATCCATTGAACTTCAATCTCAAGATGCTAATGCCTTTAATAATTTTATGGGGAGTATTCAAACATGTATGGAGCCCTCTATCACATTCTATGATTTTGAGATCAAATCAATATCATCAGAATCACTAGATCCTCCATTACATATCATGGCTCAAGTTGATAGGAAGCCTTTCAAATGAGTGCTGATTGACACCGACTCATCCATCAACATCATTACCACCTCAACCCTTCAACATCTCAATCTTCCACCTTCACACATCACCAAATCCACTTTCACCTTGTGAGCATTCAATGATGCTCTATGTTCTACAGTTGGCACTATGGTCTTACCCATAGAAGTGGGGGTTAAGATATTGCACACTATGTTCCATATCTTGGAGGGGTCCATGGCTTACAATGTACTCCTTGGACATCCTTGGATAAGGGAGATGAAATGTGTCCCTTCAATACTACATCAATGTTTGAAATATGTACATGAGGGGCAGATTCATTGCATACCGATAGACATCAAACCATTTAAATACTGCAACTTCATCTCCAACCCATACGAATCCACACTTCCATCCACTCACTTGTTCTTAACCCCATCAACCACACCATCCACCTCACATCACAACACTTCCTCATCCAAAGCTCCTATTCTTGAGGAGCTCCCTATCACTACCCCACATCAAGCCTCCACTTCCACACCCCCACCTTCATCACAACCGATAACATGTACATGTGGTCGAACCCAATCAACACCTTCCACATCCATACCAGGGGGACATCCCTCCACACCTTCCACATCATCTACATCACCCATTATCACCCATTCATCATCACCCACACAACCAACTCCACAAACACCCACTATCATTTCATCCACACTAGAATCATCAATCATCCATCAAATTCCTCAACCAAATCCATCTTCATCTCCACCAATCAATGTCTCACAAGTTGATTTGATAGATTGTGAGATGCCATTCCAACATACATACTCCCATCATCTGAGCCACAAGCCACCCTAGAGTCCCACATCTCCACATCCACTCCATCCACATCATCACCCACACAAGTTGTAGTCCACCTCGCTAGTCCTAGCATTGGTGAGTATGTGGTTCAAGATGTCATAGTTACACTGCTCAACATCCAAACTATTAGGGATTATGGTCATCCATGTGACCCACCCTTATCTATAGGAGTAGTGTACCACATGGGTTCAACACCTAACAAAATCAACTTCATATATGGGGGGTCGATTCATCGTCCGATCCACTTTTCCCAACCGAACCTAAGCAGTCATTGCCAATATAGAGCACATGTCCAGTTTCCCATCATGATACTTTCATCAGGTTAATTGGCAAGGATATGGCCTAGGATGACATGAATAGGGTATGCATGACATTATTGAACCTCAATATCGAGAAGCACATGACCATTCAGGCTTGGGTTACCATTCACATTCTTCCACTTCCTCTTTTGAACAAGATTTTCAAAGCCTCCATTTAGATTCAGAAGAGGAAACCAATCACAATGATGACTTTGAGGAATTATATGAAGAATACGATGTCATGTCGATAGCTTTAGATGAATCCAAAGAGGAATCAATCCCAATCACACCATTCATCAAATAGGATGAGTATTATCTCATAATGTTCCCCATCCATCAACCCATCTTCCATTTGCTTCTCCCAAGGGAGCGAGCTGAGCCTACCGATGAACCACCACCTCCACTTCATTGATCACCTCACAACAACTTGATGTAATATATGTACATAAAAAAAAAAAAAAAAAAAATAAATATTTCACATTGCATTTTTACATTTGCAT
Source organism: Wollemia nobilis (assembly GCA_028583015.1). Lineage (NCBI taxonomy): Eukaryota > Viridiplantae > Streptophyta > Pinopsida > Araucariales > Araucariaceae > Wollemia > Wollemia nobilis. The sequence continues at coordinate 90,344 of JAQPPZ010002410.1, read as the reverse complement.
ATCCCGATCATTTGCATTTATCCATGTTGCTTGCTGCTATCTAGGTTCTTAAGGTTCCTTCATCGATTCCAGGAGACAAGACCAACCCACCCTTCACATTGCCAACCACCATTTCCCACTAAGTCAACATGAATCTTATTGACTTATTCACACCACTCCATAATCCATACGATTTGGCAAAACCAATTCCTATTGACATAAGCCTCATCGATATGGAATGGATTTCATCACCACCATCCTTTTCTGAATTCATCCTTTTCGAGGAATTGTTAAGAGCTTCCACTACTTACATTCCTTCGTCACCTTCACCTTCACCTTCACCTTCACCTTTGCCTTCACCCTTGGCTCCTACTATTTTCCAAACATAAATGGAAGAGACTGTGCCAGAAGAGTTTGACAACGTCATTGATGATATTCATCTGATCCCAATACCCCATCAGCTTGAGGAAGGTTCACACATGGCCATTGAAGATACTATAGATGTGAACCTTAGTACATATGTGAACAATCCATAAATCATTAAACTTGGAAAAATGTTTATCCATTGATGAACAAGAGCAATTGATAGCTCTCCTCAAGAAAAAGAAGGGCATATTTGCATGGTCCTATAAAGACATGCCTGGTCTTGACCCTAACTTGGTTGTCCACAATCTCACCTTGCATCCTGATGCTAAGCCGATAAAACAAAAATTGAGAAAGTTACATCCTACCATTGCCCTCATGGTCAAAGAAGAGCTTCAAAAGCTATTAGATGTGGGTTTCATCCAACCCATTGACTATCTTGAGTGGCTTTCAAATATGGTGCCCGTTCACAAGCCTAACGGGGTGATTCACATTTGCACTGACTTTCAAGATCTTAACAAAGCGTGTCCTAAGGATGAATTTCCTCTACCAAACATCGATACTCTTGTCGACACTTGCGCTGGCCATGAAATGCTATCTTTAATGGATGGTTTTTTAGGATATAACCAGATTTGAATCAATCCTGATGACCAACACAAAACAACATTCACAACACCTTGGGGGACTTTTTGTTACAAGGTGATGCCATTTGGCCTTAAAAATGTAGGTGCCACTTATCAACGTGCCATGACATACATATTCCATGATTACATGCATAAGATCATTGAAGACTATGTGGATGATCTATTGGCAAAATCTAAAACCCGACAAGAGCACATCGATGTCTTGGAAAAAGTTTTTGATCGACTTCTAGAGCATAATGTAAGGTTGAACCCCAAGAAGTGTGTCTTCGGTGTCACCTCAAGCAAACTACTAGGATTCATTATCTCCAAGAGAGGCATTGAAGTGGATCCAAACAAGGTCAAGGCCATTATGGAGATGCCTCCCCCAAAAAACTTGAAAGAGTTGCGTAGCTTACAAGGAAAGATCCAATCGATTCATCGTTTCATTGCACAATTGTTAGGGTACCTAGGAATAGATATTTGGGGATATATTATTATATTGTATAAGGGTTGGCATGGGCCACACATAACCCAAGGTTGATTGTATTGTAATATTTTATTATATTATAATATAATACTATATTAGTAGTAGGCTCCCCAAAGTAGAATTAGAAGATATAAAGAAGATATATTTATCATTGTAATCATCATGGAGATCAATCATATGTAATCGTCTTTGCCCAAGAAGTGGCTTATGGGACTTTACCCTCCTTAAATGGCACTCTCATCTTGGGAGATCTTGTGGAGTTATTCCTTCCTTAAGGAGTATTATTTGTGTTTCCCTGCCTTAAGGATATTATCTATCTCTCTCAATTATGGATTGTTATTGTGGATAATTATTTGTGGATGAATGATTTGATATTTTTGCATATTGGTGAATTATATATGTTTATGAGAATAAAATTTTGTAAGCAATTATTTTGGCAAAGTGGGATTTTTTTGTGTGGAATTGTAGAATTAGGGTAGAATGTTCTTGGAAAAATATCTCATCTTTCAAGAGCCATATCTCTACAACTGTTTATTCGATTCAGACAATTATTGGATTATTTTATGTAAAATTTGAAGAGCTTTAAAATGAGTGGTCATATGAAGGAATCGAAGTAGTATTTATGGATATATGACCTTTGGAACAAGAGTAGTGATGAATTTTCAAATCATAAATTTTTTGGAAGACGAAATTTGTTAGTTCGGGTAAACAAATCAGTTACAATTTATTTTATTTGGAAGAAAATTTGTAGATCTAGTTGTTTATGGGAATTTTAGATTTAAATTAGTGGAGAGATATATTTTTATGAAACCCTAGTTTGCATTGGGGCATGATATATATTCTCATAAAACCCTAGTTTGCATTAGGGCATCAACTATGGAACTACAAAAGTTTTTTTGGAGGAAATGATATTGATGTGAGAGGGTGGTTGAAATTAGTAAAATATCAACATGGTGAAGTCATGTTATGCTATTGCTTCCAAATGTTTTTGGAAAAAAGTTTTACAATGGGTAGAAAGCTTTATTAGGGATAATCCCTTGTGCACTTGGAGAGAAATAGAACCAACATTCTTGAGTAAATGGGAACCTATTAAATTACAAATAAAGTTAGATGTTTTTAAGAGAGAACTTGAGGGAAGGAATAAAAATATAGATATCTTGATGGATGTCATCAAATACCTTGAAAATAAACTACAAGGAATTCAAAATGAGCGGAATGAATTGAAAGGAGAATAGGAAGTTTTCAAGAAACTGAATGAAGACTATGAAAAAGAAATAAAATTACTCAAGGAGAAAAAGAAAAATGTTAAGGAAGATAGTGAGAAGAATGAATCTACATATTTGGATTTTCAAAAGCAAGATAATGATCAAAAGGGTATAAATTCATTTAAAAGTTCTGTTTTGTAGGTTCATGGAAGAATTCAAAAGGAATAGGTTATTATTTCCATTGATCCTAGTAGGAATATAATTTTATTAATATTGCTTTGGCTAAGAGGTTGCAAGTTCAACCAACAAAAATAAAGGACATACATCAGGAGGGTGAGAATGTTTAGATTTTTGAAGATTTGAAGATCACCATGGATAAATATGTTTTACATTTAGATTTTCATGCTATTGAGATGGATGATGAGGATATTGTTCTTGGTTATTCTTGGTTAGATTCTTTTGGTACTGTTAACATTAATGTGTAAAATAAGTTTATTAAATTATGGTACAAAAAAAGAAGATAATATTGTAGGATATTTCTTAGCTTAAGGAGCAAGGATCCAAGGAAAAATAGGAAGTGGTTGTAGAGAAACAAATTGAAGAACAAATAGAATAACCTAAAATATAATCCAAGAAGGCATTAGCAGCAACAGAGTCCATGGAAGAAGCACTAGCAACTAATTCCATGGAATTAACAGTAGTAGAGTCCAAGGAAGCTTTGATAGAAGAGCACAAGAACAAACCAAACAAAGGGAACATGAAATAACAATGTGTAGAATAATATAAAACAATGGAGCCAAATGTTGAGGAATCAAATAAGGTAGAACATCAAGTTAATGTTGCACCTTATCACCATCCACACCACCATGAGCAACAATAATCTTGGAGGCATGGATCAAGGCAATAATATTATGGTTCTACATGGAATTAGAAGGGCACCAAGTATGGAAGTGTTTGGCAGAGAAAGCATAGTGATCCTAGTTTTTAGAGTGGTTCATCAACATCAAGGAACAAGTGGACCCATCATTCGAATTATCAAAATAAAGTAGCAAAATCATGGAGCCAACAAAGTATATTTGGTTACTCAAGTGGTAAAATGGCATACCAGCATCAACAATGACCACCACCAATCAATGTTTCACTAGGATGGATGGATGATCGAGATTGGTACCAGTTGCTAACATTTCTTAGCAAATCATATTATTTTGTTTCTTCATATGTTTTGAGGATGAAACATTTGTAAGGAGGGTGGCATGTTAGGGTACCTAGGAATAGATATTTGGGGATATATTATTATATTGTATAAGAGTTAGCATGGGCCACACATAACCCAAGGTTGATTGGATTATAATATTATATTATAGTATAATATAATACTATATTAGTAGTATGCTCCCCAAAGTAGAATTAGAATATGGATATATAAAGAATACATATTTGTTATTGTAATCATCATGGAGATCAATCATATGTAATCACATTTATCCTTGAAGTGGCTTATGGGAATTTTCCCTTCTTATGTGGCACTCTCATCTTAGGATATTTTGTGGAGTTATTCCTTCTTTAAGGATTATTATTGGTGTTTCCATGACTTAAGGGTATTATCTATCTCTCTCTATTGTGGATTTTTATTATGGATAATTATTTATGGATGAATGATTTGATATTTTTGCATATTGGTGAATGATTTTTGTTTATGAGAATAAAGTTTCGTAACAACAACTTTCTGACAAATGTAGGCCATTCAATCACCTTCTACAAAAGGGGGTGACATTTTCATGGATAGAATAATGTCAAAAAGCTTTTGATGATATCAAGCAATACTTGGCTTCTCCACTAGTTTTAACTCCACCTTTCTCGAGGTTCCATATATTGTCAACAAAAATTGGGTTAAGGAACATATAGGCTTGCCAGTCTAGAGGGAGTAGAAGAGCCCAAGCCACTAAACATCATCCACTTGAGAGTGTTATATGCTTAATGTGACTTATATATGTATATACATACATAGCTAAAAATACACAAAAGCATCATTCATACACATTGCATTTCACACATTCATTTTCCATAAGTACTTTCATGTCATTTTGGTGCATTTCATCCACCATATTATGGGTCATTTTCTTAGTTTCGATAATAATTAACCCAATAATTCTTGTCACCTTAATCAGGGGTACCTTCAAGTTCACATCCATCTCATTGCACCATTTTATAAGTCAAGTTATCATTTTCAATATAAATTTCCATCATCCCTAGGTGTTTTCGATCACTTAGGCACTCCTAGTATTTCAAGCAACCTCCAATACATGTCGAGTTTTCTCTAGGACCAAGGCACATTTTCATTAAGTAAAATCTTGAGTTCTGGGAGTTGAATTTAACATTATTGAACCAAACACATCTCACACATATTAAAAAACATCTTGTGTCAAAGAAGGATAACACCATGATTGGGTTAAACCTCAAAGAGAAAGAAGTCATATTTTCTTGTTCCATTATGCACATAGTCCAAAATCAAAATAGTGGTCTTCACCACTATCAAAACTTCCAAATAAAAGAATGAGCAGTAAGGATAGAGTAAAATTCTCATCACACATAGGTTGAGAATTTGATTTCCCAAAGCTCTAACTCTTTTACCAACCACACACCACAGATCCTCAAGTAGTAAGGATCGAACTACATTTCCATCCAGATGGTTAGGTAATCCAATTCCCCAAAGCTTAGATATTAGACCATTAGACTATGGAGATAATATCCACCGAGGTTATAGATGCTTGACTAGCAGTGAAGTACACTCATGCATGGCGACACGTCTCTCTTGAAGAGACCTCTGACCACACATAAGGACAAGCTAGCTTCCTAGTCTTCTCCATGATAGGTTTCATCTCAATTTACTCAAGATGAGTTAATGAAATCACTTGCACACACATTGGTTCTTGATTTACTTGAGTCATTACCATACTCATTATTGGTAAACAAACATTTATTTCACACACATATGGTCTTGGAGAAATTAGATAGAACTTAGTGAGCTTGTTCGACATCACTAGGATATTTGAGTCTCTGTTAAATAATTCTAGATCATCCGTCCATAATATAAAACAAGATCCATGTCATTATCACATCATTACATGAGTTTTAAATTTCACATATTTGGTGCCTTTGATTAAGTGACAATAATAAATGTGGTCAAGCAAAATCTACACTATAAATGATCATTAGTGTGTTAGTTCACTTGCATTATTATCATAAAGCATAAACATCATTATTACATTGTCATCCATCACATCATATACACATGCATTCACACAAAAGTCATAACACAAAATAAAAGCCATGTATATATATATATATATAAATCACATGTACAATGAATGCTCGAAGGCTATATACAATGGAGCACTAAGGCTCATATAAAAAAGTACATCAAGGCACTAGAAAATGCCCAGAGGTAGACCCTTGAGATCTTGATGGAGCCCTCGAGTGATATTCACTATACCTAGAGTCATTACGCTTAACAAAACTTGATAGGGTGGAGGCAGGCTGCACTAGAAATCCAATATTATTCTTCATAAGTAGATCCTCCAACTCCTGAATGTAGCCCTCCCAAGATCAAAGGCATAGCGCATCCTACCTCTGATGAGAATCCATCTATACTAGCTCTACTTGAAGCCTCGTTATCACATCCTCACCTCCACCTATCACCATCCATACCTCCAGCTCCACCCACAATCGAGAATTTTAGCATCCCAAGCCTCTATCACTACATCTCACTCCACCATCATCTATCAAAGCTAGTCTTGCTCTGCTTGGAGCTCAACCCACTTCTCCTCACTTTGAATAGGAGATCTCTCCAGAACCTCCTCCATATCACCCCCACCATTACCATTGCCCTCAGTCTCTTTATACTGCTCTACTGTAACCCTTGATTGTTGGACTTATGATGTCTCTAACGTTAGGGAGTCTCCTCAGCCTCTTTTGTTTTCTCTCCACCATTCCTACTGCCCTCATAAACCACCTGAATAGGTACCCATAGTAGTTGTGAAGTGAACCATGCAACATAGTCACCCATGGTCCCAACATCATCCACATTTAGGAGATCTATCTCCTCATTAGCCTCATACTCCACCTTCCACTCCACACAAGTCAGGCTCAACTCATCAGCTCGATGCCTATATAGCACTAGAGCATCAGGTATCACCTGCTATATCTTGAACTATCACAACACTTGTAAGAACTGGATCAACTCCACCTCACTTCCATGTCACCCAACCACCCATTTGGCCTGCCTGAACCATTGCAACTGCTCTTTATCAGAGGGCCATCAAGAATCTCACCATGGCCTTTAGTACACCTAGTTTGGTGTCAACCCTACCCATAAATCTCTGCACTCGTATCCACTATGACCATGATGACTCGATTTTATCTCCTTAGTCACCCACCATATCAAGGCATAGGGTTAATCCTTATCCCACACACATGGTAGGCCCATAGGATAAGCCACACTGACATGCTCCTAGCTCCAAATCTATAGTAGCACACTATAGCCCAACCCATTTTTACCCTATCGCTTCACCTCTTACAACTTTAGGTATATCTATGCTAGTAGCACAAGTACCTATGCATACACCCAAGGCTCATCGATCATATCAAACACCAACCAAATCATATTCCATAGGAACCAATAGTTAGTGTTGTTAGGCACCAACACATTAGCCAACAAGAACATGACTAAGGTTGGCAACGCCTCAAACCAGATCTGCACATACATATCCAAGCACCTAATCCTACCATGCCTATTATTCACCCCCTCCATCCATAACCAAAAATCCACCTCATCTCATACTCCTTTTCATGCTCAACTTGGATATGCAACCCCTTCGCTAGTACTCAAAATATGTGGTACAGTCCTCCAGTGTCATTGTTATCTCCCTGATCATCAGCTAGAGAGTCCTCCTATTCAGATCCCACTGCTCTGACAAGGCAGATAGGTACCCCTCATTAGCCCTCACCATCTCAATCTAGATACACCTCGCCAATCCCACTCTCTCCAGCCAATCTCAGTGATCCTTCTATAGTGTATTTCTCACCCCTGGTATGATATGCTAGAACTGATACCGAGCCTCCAAGATCCTCAACTTCAACACAACACAACAACAAATGCACATTACCATTACATTCATTGCATAATAAAAAACAAAAACAAAACACATTGCAAAAATCCAAACAAGAGAGCTAAGGGCACTTACTTCCACCACCTGCACCTCAATTCTTGATGTTGTATATGTTCCCTCCATTGCCATTGCCTCACTCAATATTCTTCAAACATTGCTTCTTGAACTCTTAAATGTAATAATGAATCAAATTTTACCTCGACAACCCTTTTATAGTCAATTTTAGCACACTCAAATGTCCCAGGGTGTTTTCCTAGCACACTCAAATGCTTCCATATGTTTTCCAAGTGGCATACGCTCTCCCACATCTGTGCATGATGTGGACGCAGGCCGGAGTTTGGATCTAGAATGCTGCAAAAGAACTCAAAATACCTCAAAATGTAGCAAAATCCCAAAAAATCACCTCAAAATCCATTCATGTATATATTACATCATTCCAATATGTTTTGTGATAACATGGACTGATTTGGGCGCTTAATTTATGATTGTGACCAAAATTTGCAAAAACACCTAAATCGTGTCAAAACGCCTCAAAATGGTCCAAAAATTTACAAAATTTTCAAATTCACTATTCCAAATATTAATCACATTTTGTGATAACATGGATTGATTTGGGCATTTAATTATTATTTACGACTAAAAGTCATGAAAATACCTCAAATTGCTTCAAAATATCCCAAAACAATTCCAAATTTCACAAAATCATCAAATTCACTCATCAATGCATTTTCATATTCATTAAAATTCATACATCATCATTCAACATTGTCCAATTCACTCATCAGTGCATTTCCACTCAACATTGTCAAATTCACTTGCATTATCAAGTGAACTTTGTACCTAGTGGTTTACTCTATTCCATTCGCGATTGCAGCGATTGGTTATCCATGTAATTTAGTAGGATGACTAGATCACCATAAGGATGCTTGCTCATATCATCATTCAACTTCCTCTTGTTCAAAAAACAATTGGTCCCTCATTTTCCAAGTGAGATTGTGCTTAGACTAATTTGCTTAAAAGTTGTCATTGATACCCTTTTTCGTGGGGTAATAGACATGGATAACTTTCACTACATTATTTCTTGTACATTGCAACAGTCACCAGGGATAACAACCCACTAGGATTATTGGTTCCTCACTTTACATTTAGGAATTGCTACAGTCACTAATAGGCCCCTAGGATGATTGGTAACTTTACTTTTTTATTTTTTTTGCATTTTCATCATTTTGCATTTGAATGATGCCAAAAGGCTTATTTTTCAATAGCACATAATCACCCCAAACTTGGGGTAACCAAATCTAATTTTTCCTTCCCACATCGGAATACACCATTCACATTCATTTACATAATTCATATCATCCAAATGTCAAAAATACCTTTTTCTATTGGGGCAAAAACAAAATCAATCTTTGCATCAATCACATTCATTGCATCATTCACATTAATTTACATCATTCATATCATCCACATGTCAAAAACCTCTTTTTTTCTATTGGGGCAAAAGCAGAATCAATCATTGCACCATTCATATTCATTACATCATTCACATTCATTTACATCATTCATATCATCCACAATTCTGTCAATTGGATTGTGAGATTCATTCTTCACTTATTCACCAATTGAGGGGGTAAGCTACAACAACATTTTTTATCTTCAGGATCTTCTTGCACACCGAGAAAAGAAGCCACTTCACCAAACCAGGTGTCTCTTGTTTTTGCACTACATTGTGTTTCATGCAACACGATACAAAAAGGGGCATCTGTAGACACCAAATCCTAGCCACTTGTCATCTATGCATCATCAAATCACAACCATTCATCATTTATTTATATATATGTATATTTATTTATATATATAAATATAAATATTTTATATATTTATATTTATATATTTATATAAATATACATATATATATATATATATATATATATATATATAGAATAAATCTTAGCCACCCATCATGACTTAATCCTAGCCACTCATTTAACATGATCTATGTCACCTATCAAATCACATTCACAACCCTTAATCATGTTTTAATCTCGATTATCCGTTGGTATCATCGAAACCCTAGCATGATCAAGGACAAATCATAAAATATCATTCACTTTCGTGAATGAGGGTCTAAAAAATTAACATCATGGTCAAAATATTTTTGAGAGGTCAAGATCTAAAAGCATTGATCATCCATAATTTCGTAAACCCTAGCACTCTGCTAACACATTCCCTCATCATCGTTGCCACATCCACCATATCCACCACCAAAACCTCTACGAACCAAATCAGATTTTGCAGAGCATCCCCCCACAACCCTAGAACACTCAAGGGTATTTCCCAAACACTGTTCATCACTTTCAAAATATTGTAGGGCATCCATAGCCATCCCTAAATATTATAGGACACTCATCATTCATCGATTTGCAGTCGCAAAACCCTCAGACGCTCACGGGCATCTATACATCACCAGATCGAGTCATTAGGAGCATAGATCCAACAACTTAAGCATATTTTGATAAGGTATCAGGTTTCATTGTTTTACTTATGTTTCTATATTTATGCACTTCATTTAGCAAGTATTTCAACTAGGGTTAGTATTTTACACTTTCATATTTTAGTGGGCCTCACACTGTGGAGGCCTCGTAGGTGTTACTAACTTTATTCTGATCTATTTGTGTGTAGGTTACATGAGACATTTCTATTGATGGTTGTTGCAGCTTTGAGTGGCCCTATAGGGATACACAAGCCCACTCACACTTGTTTGGAGTGAATATGATCCAAAGACACCAACATTCATTTGAACAAGGGTTTTAAACCCTCTAATTGTAATAATTGTATCAAAGCAAACATTGTATTATAACCCCTGATTTGGGGCATATCTATGTATAAAGTGGAGATCCAAGCTTCTCGAGTTTATAATAAATAAGATATTTTATTTTATGCATACATTGTTATCTGCTTTGATTTATTGCTTTTATTAGTTTTAGTCAATTTTACTTTACAATATCATCAGTCAATTTTACTTTGCAATATCATCTAGAATCGAATACACTCCCTATGTGAATACGTCTACTATAACTCTTTCAACTAGCGGATTCGTGTAAACCTACAAAATTGATAGAAAAATATTGATGTTATAATTTTAGGGCCTACCAAATAAAAAAAGGTTGATTCCTCCTGGTTTACACAATCAGGCCCTTTTTTAATGTAAAAATCAAGGTGACCTTGCTTTGGATATGGATGCAAATATATTTGTAGCAAATATGCTAGTTGGAACTATTTTACTCAATGAATTCACTATAATGACTAGAATAGGTTGATGATAGGGTATGTTGAAATTTGAGCTCTTCTATATTATCAAAAAATATGCATAGGGATTGGTTTTGCTAGACTAGATGCTAAGGGACAAAAAATATGAGGTTTCTCAAAGAGATAATAAATACGCCACCCAAAACAAGTTTAGTCAATGGATTTGTTCTGGGTACTAAAAAATGGTCATTATCTTGGCGAGACAAGGGCACATGTAGGTTGTTCGAATATGTCGCCCAAGGTAGATTTACTCGTCAGATTCACTCAATCCATAAAATAAATAGCAAATATCATTGGGGGATCACAAAAGGTGCTTTATGTTAGATCAACAAAGGTTTTGAAGGTTATCCTTATTCTACAATGACTTCCTAAGGTGCCTATAAGCTAAGACAAGAAAAAATTTCACAAAAGCAATGGTTAGATTTCGAAAGCATAGAATATGATTGTTCATGCTATGAATGTATATTGTAAAATAAAAATACTAAAAATGATTAACAAGTAAAACTAAATGTATGTTAGAAAGGTATCACCAAGCTTCCAAGCATAAGATACCTCCTCTCCTTGCTTTGTGGAAAAATTATTGATGGCTTTGTGAAAGGATTTTAGCAACACTTTGTTGCTTGAGAGAGTTTGCTTTTGAATTTAGAAAAACTTCATTATAAGAGAGAGTTATTATCAAATTATCCTCCAAGGGTATAATTTATAGTTTTCTTCCCTACTAGACTTTCCCAAATGGGAGATGCAAGGGGGTTGGCACACTGGCTGGTCTGATTGGCTGATTGGCTAAACTATAGAATGATTTTTCTAAATGGAAATATTTGGGGTAAGTTTCAAATTGCTTGGAAAGTGGAAGGGGATCCATCCATTCACTTCCTCTATTGATAACCCTCTATGCTTATAAGTTATCAACCAAGTGAGATTTGAGCCCTAGCAGGATTCTACATGCAAAAAATAGATTTTTTTATTTTTGGGTGCGAATATGTCACCTAAACGAATACGTCGTTAGGCAGATTCGTAACTCAACATATTCATTCTACTAAACTTTAGAGATCAAATTGTGCAGTCAAGGGAGAGTTTTAAACTTTTGTGAATATGCCATGCTAAAAACAAATTCGCTTCAGGGCACATTCGCTCTAAGTTGATGGATTCACCCCTATTATGTTTTTATTTGTAATTTTTGAGGCTGAACAATTAGTCATGATTAATTGACCTAATTTGTTGGATTACTTCAATAATTGATAAGAGATAGGTGATATAATATTAGGTATCCACATTTTCCTCCTCTTATACATTTTAAATTTTTATAAATGCATCAAAATAGTTGTAGATTATTTTCAAGAAAAATGTGGTGACTTCGATTTGATTGACCAATACGAGGAAAAATGTATCAAAAATTCTTTTAGTGCAGGAAACAAAAGTTTTGAGCTTTTTCTAGATAAATTTCTTGTTATGGTTGGCAAACAAGTATTCCCCAGCCTAGGTTCCCCCTCAAGTTTCTGAGGGACCAAATGTAGTCACAAAGGTTCTTGAATAGGATAGATTGGATATTTGTAGAAGATGAGTTTTTTCTCGAATTTGGGTAAACATAGGGAAAAGCGTGGTAGTAAATTTAATTTTTATTATACGTAGAGGAAAAAGGTGCTTTAGATAAAATGTGAGGGCTTTTCTTCATCTGTTAAATTTGTTAATTTTTATATTTTTCTTGTTGGGTTGTCATAGTTAGCATATTCATCCCACGAGGGCAAATACATCAACTTGAATATGCCACTTGGCATATTGATAATTTTTTTAGGTCGGTGGATTTAATTTTTGCTAACACATTCTCCACTTGGTAAATTTGCGCTTAGCTGGCATATTCGTCACTCGACAGATTCGCACTTAGCTGACATGTTTGCCAAAATTTTAAACTAGCTTATTTAAATTGATTGGCTAAAATTTTGACTTTTTGTTTTGTTGTAATTTCTCGGTTCTAGGTGTTGGATGTGTTAGAGTGTAGATATCATTGCCCTTGCACCCTTTGATCTATAGTTGCATATTAACACCTATATATTAGGATGTGCTAGATGTCATGGGTCTATTACACTTGGCTACTATGTCGACCATCGAGTTGGACCATGCCCTTTTGACTACTTTGATAGAGTGGTTGCAATTAGAGTGTGGAACATTTTTGCTATTGGTGAGGGAGATTATGGTCACTCTAGAGGATGTTTGAAGGATATTACGAGTGCTTATCTAAGGCACTAACATATGGATGAGCCATAAAGACTAGACCATCTCAAGGTTGACTCGTAGGTGCCACTTTTAGTTGAGGTGCTATTGACATCAATACCATAGTCTAGGCTGGATTGCAAGATTGATTGATAATGTTATTATGTGTTATTGTGTCAGGTTTTCTAGTAGGAGACACCAACAAGAGATTGTTGCATTGGGGAATATTTGATACCATTGATCGAATGAGGGATGATCACATGTAGTTTGCCTAGGGACCCTTAATTTTTTATATGCTCTATTAGAATCTCCATATTGTTGCTTACAAGAAGGAAAAGAGCCTTGTATGTTGCCTATTGCTACAAGTATGGACTTGGAAGCACATAATTATTAGATGACTTGTAGGATTACTCATGATACCAATAGATCCAGATGTTTCTATAGATTTTATATGGGATCAAGCTCATGAGATAGACAAGAGAGCATTTAGGGGAGTGATGATGCTAGCTTAGAGGGTAATTTCTGACCTCTATCTTGATCAAATATTTTGGCACCTCTAGAGGGAGCATGCAGGATGGGCAACAGAAGGCTTTGAGCTAGCTCAATTTTAGAGGATCAGATGACTAAGGGGATTATGAGGAGATTTTGAACTCTATCATCTGGATAGGGTTCAATGATAGTTTGGTCTACTTTAGGGTATTCCTGAGCTAGAAGAGCAGTTTTTCCAATAGATGACTTAGGAGAGATGGAGAGGCTTTGGCAATCTTACTGATACTAAGGGTTTTGTTGAGGAGTTTTGACTATCCTCTAGTTAAGGAGCCTAGTTTTGGATGATGTAGGGATTTTCGTAGGGTACCTTTAGTGGTACTAATAGTTTTTCCTTGCTCGGGTTGCACTAATGATTAAAAAATTATGGATGGGTACTAAATTGAGTAGGATGACCCACCATCATATCTAGATGGCACATGAGTATTTACAACAAATACCAAGGGATGGATCAATTCCATTGAGATATTTGATCATGCCTCCACTGGCCATTTCTTATGATAGTGAGGGATAGACCAATAGGACTACCAAGAAGGCATTCAAGCAAGAGAGGGAGGCTACGAGGAGACAAATTGAGTTGTTACAAAGGTAAATCGCATAGGCATTAGTAGAGAGGAATCATGCCATTTTGGAGATGGACCAAGCCCACATTGAGAGATATCAGATGCATATCAAATGAGATGATAATATAGCCAAAGTAATTGTGGTTGAGACAAGAAGTAGTGATCTAGTTGTTAAGGGTTTGTTCGATTAGATAGCTACTCTATAGGCACAATATACAACAAAGGTAGCTAGGAGTAACTATTGCAGAGCTATGTAACATATAACTATACCACCAAAGCAGAGGTGACCTTATACTTTGATGACTCAATCTCATTCACATTCTAGGTTGATATCAATTACTCGATCATTCCAACAGTTGATCCAGATTCCTTCCCAACCAACTGAGAGTGGTTCAAAGACTTAGGTGTAGGTTTCTTGTGGTATTTTGATCCTTTCATATTTTTTGAGTGATATGAGAGCATCAATTTTATATGAGATGTCTCAATCCACCAACATGATCTGAGTGTATTTATTATGGGTATATTATGGTACACCAAATCATTTATGCTGAATAAATATATCGATTATTTCTTCTAAGTATGTTTATATGATGGTGTGTGGATATGGTGTGAAAATTGGTTTAAATTGCATGGTTATAAAAATTGATGATATGATACTTTAATGTTGTTATATGAATATCATTGTATGGCTTGATGAACAAAAATATGATTTCTAAATTATTTTGATATTTTTACCGAATTAATTTTGTTTTGAAAATTTTTGCATATTAAAAGGGTTTGATGGATATTTGACCTAATCCAAAACCAATGAAAATAAAATATTAATATGATGGATAGGTGTGACATGGTGAATTTTTAGTTGATAAAGATATTGGAGATTAATTTGAAGGATAATAATAAGATTAACACTATAGTCAGGGTCCAAAATAAATTTTGCAGAATTCCAAGATGTCTTGATTTTTGAATTTTGAGACTTTATGCATGTTAAACGATGTTAATGAATATTATTGATATGGTTTGTCATGAGTTAGTAAGGGAGAAAGGTATTTTCACAAATTTGTTTTGTTTGTGAAAAGAAAGGTCAAACCTAGGCATCTAGTCCTAAAATATTGCATATTATATATAAATATATATACCAATTTGGAAGGCTAACCTAATAGCTCTTTACAAATTGATTATTTATGTCATTAATAGACCCTAAGCAGTGGCATCTTAGCCTAATAAATGATAATCTCTTAGATGACTACAACTTATGGTATTTTTAAGTAGTCCATGCCATAGGATAGATTATAGCCTATAAAATAATTTACTTCTAAGTGAACACTCTCTTAGCTTGATAAATAGATAAATGATTAGATAAATTTTTATGTTTATAGGTAGTCAATACCATTTTTTGATAGGCAAACAATCAATATCTTGATATAGTACAGTGCTAGCGACATCTTGATATGGTACAATGCTAATGGACAATTGATGTCCTAATATGGTACAATACTAACAAACAATCGATGTCATGATATAGTACAATGCTAATGGAAAACATATGTATTGATATGGTACAATAATAATGGATATTCAATGTCCTAATATGGTATGATGCTAATAGACAGTTGATGTGCTGATATGGTTCCTTTTATTTTTCCTAATCGGTGTTAGCATATATGTCTTACATTATTGAAGCAAAAGGGTAGCGCACGTAGGTGCTCTCTAGGTTGGTTTAGTAACCACCAAGTTGGTTTCATAAACCAACTTATTGTAACCACATTGTAATCTTTATAATTGATATCAATCGGAATGAATCAATGCTTCGTGAAACTCTACATGGTACCAAAGCATAGAAGATCGCAGGCAAGCGTTGGGCAGACAAAGATAGGAATACGAGCCACGAGCCAACCAATGATGTGTAGGACGCAAGACATAGACAGATCCAAGAGCCAACCATTGGTAGACGCGACATGTAGGACACAAACAGAGCCAACCACTGGCAGATGCGACACGTAGGGCACAAACAAAGCCAACCACTGGCAGATGTGACACGCATGACACAAACAGAGTTAACCACTGACGGACATGACACATAGGCAGGAGGACACACAAAAAGTAATCAAAGGATATTGTAAGGTGGCTACAGAGGCAAAATGGGTGGGATTGTTGCCCAAAGGCAACCGAAACATCATATGGCCTTTGTCGTTTTTAAACAATCCTACAATGGCAGCATAGGCCATGTGGGATTATTTTTTTTTTTTAAACAAAATACTTTGCACTCGATGTGATAAGACCCACTGTTTTCATAGAGGTTCTAGTCAGGCCCTCTGGCTCACATGGTTCATGTTTTTCTTGATCGCCATGAGGTCGCGAGTTCCATTCGCTGCGGGGAGGTATAAGGTTTTTTTTTTTTTAAATTCCTTTCTTCTCTCCATTGCTGAAGGTATAAGATTTGTTTGGTTCTTATTTACTCTCGTCGAGCCTTCTGGCTCATGTGGTTTGTGTTGTGCTTGATCGCCACGAGGTCACAGGTTCCATTTGCTACGCATGTATTTAAGGGTGGTAGTGTTGTTTGACACCTTTTTTTTTTTTTTTACGACGGTGGAAATTTGTTGACGACGGGTGGGTTTCTTTTGATGCCCCAAGCTATTCAATTGATGCTTCTCCTGCAATTGACACCTATGCTATCCAAAATTGACACCTTAAAAGGCTTCCATCAAAAAAATTTGGAGTTAAGGTACAATTTTTTTTTCTTCCTTCTCTATTTTTCCAAACGAAAGGGGGACAGTCTTCACATGATTCATTTGCAAAATTGTCAGATAAAGGGGGGAAATCAAAACATTTGAGAGTAAAAAAATCTGCTAGATTTGTAATAGGTGTTTAAATTTGTGGGCATTTGTGATTTGTTTTGCATTTAAATATTATTTTTTCTTGCATTAACAATCATAAATTACAGAAAAAAATAAGATCCCAAATTTATACCCATATTTGTGCAATTTATTGCACGACAGTGTTCGGTATTTGAGATACCTCTGGTCCACACTTACAGGTAATGTTGTCGTGCTTTAGACTACTATATTCACCGCCTAATATAGCTGCAACAATGACATCTAAGCTTGTTCTATATTAATCATCGGGGATAAATAAGGCAAACCAGATCTATTTTTTTTTTCATTTCATACCCACATCGTGATTGTTGTTAGGCATAAATCCTCATGATTTTTTTTTTCCAAAATGTTTGGGGGAAGTTATGCCCCACGCATGAGGAATAAGATTTTCTATGGTAGGTGTCATTAACAACACGATGCCCTTTCAGTATCTCCTATTTTCAATATATTGTGCTTCTCATATGTAGTTATAGTCTCCCTCACGTAAGGGCGGGTACATATTGAGTAGTATACTATTCATATATACCTATAGTCTCCCTCACGTAAGGGCATGTATATATTGAATGGTTACGATATAAAGATCTGGCAGGTATAAAGAAAGGGAGACCAATTGGTGATATAAGGAACCTTCATAATGGCCACAATTCACAAGTATCTCTCAGATTCACAGTTGTTGAAAGGTCCTACCTTTGTTCCATGGAAAACAAATATGAAAGTCATTCTTAAGTTGGAAGATTTATGGGATGTAGTGACTGGCACTGCAAAGCGCCCTCAGACAATAGGAATAGATCAAGATGCTTGGGATAAGAAGGACAATAAGAGTCTCATGTTTATCTTTCTTGCTACTACAGATGAGGCGCAACCTCATATTTGTGATGCAAAAACTAGTAAGGTATCTTGGGATGCCTTGATCACTGTATATGAAGGAAAGAATCAATCCACTATTCTAAACTTTCAAACTCAAATACATACTCTCAGTATGAATTCTAGGGAAATAGTTGATATATTCCTTTGTAGAGTGGTTGAATTTGAATGCCATGGGAAAACCAGTGGATTATGATATCTTGAAATCTGTCATCTTGAGACCATTTCCAGATTCCTACAAGATGTTGATCACTTCTTTCAATATTTTTGGTAGACAAGTATCATTTGTGGAGCTGGTAAATTTGCTTCAAAATGAGGAGGAAAATCAGGTTCAGAAAGATGACGTGCCAGATAATGCCCTTTCCATGCAATAAAGTGGTAAGAAACAAGGTCAGTTTCTAAAAGGGAGTCCTTCTTCTAAAGGAAAAGGGAAGCAAAATTAGCAAAAGGATAAAAAATATTGCAAGATTTGTGATATGAATAACCATGACACCAATAGGTGTTGGTTAAAAAAAAACAACAAAATGATCATGGTCCTAAGAAGAAGTGCAACAAAAAATAGAAATACAACAAGAAACATAAGCAATCTAAAGGCCATGTTGCTTATGTTGACTCCAACTCACACTCAGATTCTCCTAGGTCCGATTCAAATTCTGACTCTGAAAGAGCACACAAGGTGCTCATGACCCATACTTCATCTTCCTAGATAGTTGTTGTATGGTATATTGATTTAGGAGCTAGAAAACACATGACTGGCGATAAATCATGGTTTGATACTTTTGTGGAGAAAGAAGGTAAGCCAGTCACAATTTTTGACAATCAAGTCTATCAAGTAAAGGGAGAAGGGGATGTTTTTGTGTCCCTTCCTGATGGTAATTTTCAAATTGAGAAGGTTCTCTATGTTCCAGGATTAGCCAATAATCTGCTCTCAGTCACAAATTTGTTGGATAGAAACATGGATGTCATGTTTTGAGTTGTCAAAGGCAAGAAGATATGTTTTATCACCCACAGTGGTAAACATGTTGCAATCGGATCCTACAAACATGGCTTGTTCATTCTAGATGCTCTTTCAACTCCTCATGTTGCTCTAGCTACAACTACAAAGGAGGCCACCTCTCTCTAGCATAGACGTTATGGGCACCTCAGTTTAGGATATTTGCTTGAATTACATAGATATGGTATGGTGAAAGGTCTTCCTCCACTCTCATCTATCTTACTAGTGTGCTCGGATTTCTTAGTAGGGAAGCAACACAAAGTACCTTTTGAAACTAGATCCTCTTGAGCTACAAATCCTTTAGAGTTGGTACATACCGATCTGTGTGGTCCTATGCCAACCAACTATGGTGGAAAGAAGTATTTTCAACTATTTTTTGACGATTACTCACGAAAGATGTGGGTTTTCTTTCTTCAGTTGAAATCAAAAGCATTTCTCTACTTTCAACAATTCAAGAAACTTGTCGAGGAGTCGGGATGTTTCATAAAAACCCTCCGCTCAGATCGAGGGGGGGAATACACCTTTGAAGAGTTTTTAGATTTTATTAAGAAACATGGGATCAAAATACAACTGACTACAACCTATACACCTCAACAAAATGGAGTTGCAAAAAGGAGAAATTGTTCCATTATGGAAATGGTTCGATGTATGCTAAAGGGAGCACATCTTGAGGATCAATATTGGGCAGAAGTAGTAAACACAGCATCATACCTCCTAAATAGATCACCCACTAGAGCTTTACAAGGGAGAAAGCCACAAGGAGCTTAGAGTGGTAAGAAACCCTCCATTTCTCATTTAAGGGTGTTTGGATGTAAAGCATTCATGCACATTCCAAAACAGAAAAGGAGGAAGTTGGATGAGAAAACCCTATAGTGTATCTTTCTTGGCTATGATGAGTATTAAAAAGGCTATCGATTTATTGATCCTAAGACCAAGAAGACACACGTAAGTAGAGATGTTGTATTTGATGAAGCTTTCACATCAAAATACACATCTACAATTGTATACCTAGATGAAGAACCTAAGAAGGAGGTTCAACTTCCACAACAACAACAGAAAGTCCCAAAATGGTATACTAGCACTTTGAGAGATGATAAGTTGAATTACCTTCCAAATCTATCTCTAGATAGGCCATGTACTCGCAGTATGACTCAACAAATGAGAGTAGAGGAATCTACTTCAGAGGTTGATGAACTTTGTCAACACTTTGATGATTTGTCAATGGGTACAAAAAATGATAGAGAAGAAGATGAGGATGAAGAAAAGTTTTATATGTCTACATTGAATGCAAATGAACCCACAACGGTTCAATATGCACTTGATAAACCACAGTGGAAATAGGCCATGGATGTAGAACATAAGTCTCTCATAAAAAATAATACTTGGAAGTTAGTCGATATGCCAACTAGAAAGAAACCCATAGGCTATAAATGGGTGTTCAAAGTGAAGTATAAGGTAGATGGATCTATTGATAAGCATAAAGCTCGACTTGTTGCAAAGGGTTATGCTCAAAAATAAGGCATAGACTATGAAGAGGCTTTTGCCCCTACTGCAAAAATGACTACCATTCGAGTACTTTGTGCCATGGGAGCTCAGTTTGGGTGGAAGTTGTATCAGATGGATGTTAAAAGTTCTTTCTTGAATGGTGACTTATAGGAAGAAGTATACATGACTTAACCAGAAGGATTCGTGGTCGAGGGGCAAGAAAAAAAAGTATGCAAGTTGATCAAATCCTTGTATGGGCTCAAACAAGCTTCTCGAGCTTGGTATATCAAGATAGACAGTCACCTTGTGCAACATGGATTCAAAAGAAGTCCTTCAAATGCAAATATCTATATTAAGAAAAATGGTTATGATATAGTGATTCTTGTACTTTATGTAGATGATCTGATCATAACAGGAAGCTTGAAAAGAATGATTGACTTAGTGAAAAATGATTTGAAGCAATCCTTTGAAATGACAGATTTATGACTTCTGCACTATTTTCTTGGTTTAGAAGTTACTCAGAAAAGATTTCATATTAGAGTAACACAAAAGAAATATTCCAAGACTTTAGTAGAAAAATATCGGATGACTAACTGTAAGTCAAAAGCAACTCCAATGGAGCAAGGACTTAAGTTATCACGATATGATGAATCACCTTAGGTAGATGGTACTCTCTATCGCCAGTTGATTAGGAGTCTCCTATATCTAAAAAATACCAGGCCAGATCTCAGTTTTGTTGTGGGCTATATTTCAAGGTTCATGCAAGAGCCTAAGATGAGTCACTGGAAAGTAGCAAAAAGAGTTCTTCATTATGTTCATGGTAGTACAAATTATGGTCTGGAATACAAAAAGAATAATAAGTTTTTCTTACTCGGATACACGAACTCGAATTATGCTGGATCCATTGATGATCGTAAATCCACTTCTGGATATATTTTTCATCTAGGATCTGGACCTGTCTCATGGCACAGTAAGAAGCAGCATGTGGTTGCTTTATCTTCTACAAAGGTAGAATATCGTGCAGCCAGTGAAGCAGTTTGTGAGATAATGTGGTTAAGTCGCATTCTTACAAACATGGGTCTTCCAAAGAATATTCCTCTTCATTTGTTTTGCAACACTCAAGGTGTTTTGAATCTTGTCAAAAATCTAATTTTTCATTAACGTACCAAACAAGTTGATACCAGATGTCATTTCATTCGAGATGAAGTTCCAAAGCACCATATAGAACTTCAATACATTCCTACTGATGCGCAAGTTGTAGATATCTTTACCAAAGCACTTGGACGTATCAAATATGAAAAGTTTTGAGATACTATTGGAATTTACCAATAATGTAATAAGGGGGGATGTTAGCATATATGTCTTACATTATTGAAGCAAAAGGGTAGCGCACGTAGGCGCTCTCTAGGTTGGTTTAATAACCACCAAGCTGGTTTCATAAACCAACTTATTGTAACCACATTGTAATATTTATAATTGATATCAATCAGAATGAATCTATGCTTCGTGAAACTCTACAATCAGGATAGTTCATTGTCTTTATTGCTCATCTTGTTAATACCCCAAATTTTAGGATTTTTTTAAGAAGATTAGGGATCTTGCCATAATTAATATTGACATCACAATATTTATATCTGTTTAGCATATTTTTAACAAATTCGAAGATGTCAAATCATGTTTGGAATAATGTTGCTAAAGATGATAATATTTATGTGTAAGAAGGTTTATCATTTGAAACCCTTATTAGGGTTTATAAATAAATGAAAGGTTGCACCATTTGTTATCTAGTAGGCACTAATTAGAGAGCTTAAAATGAAATAATTATTTATAATGAATGAATATTCTATGAGACATTACAACTTTACATCCTTACGACTTAGGGAATGTTATCATTTGGCAAGTAGGGAGATGTTTCGATTTGAACTAATTTATTTTTATTTTATTTTTTGATGTGTGTATTAACCAAAGCATGAAACAAGCAACTATTTCAAGTAAGAAAACATGAAATTCAATGTGTATTTTGTTTATATACCGCTAGCATTTTAGGACCTAAATTCTATAATGGTATGTATAACTTAGATTTTTTATTGCATCCTTGTAGTTGTATGTCCAATGTTCAGCCATGGAAACACTTTTTGTGATCATAATAAGGTTTCATAATCTTGGAAAAATGTGTTATCATCACAAAAAGAGAGTTTGGACAAGATTGGATGAATTAGTCCATGATTTTGTTTACCCACAACAACCTAACAAATAACACACTATATGTGTTAAGCTTTGTTAAAGTTATTGCAAGGGACAAAGCCAATGAACTAAATCAATGTGTAATGCTAGTATGCGCTAAGTGCAATAAACAAATTATGCTAATTAAAGCAATAAAATGATGAAAAAGTATATACACAATCCTAAGAATGGGAATTTGCTAGCATCAGAGACCTAGTGTGAATGCAATACAAGTGAGTGTTATCCTAACTAGTGGTCATCATCACCTCATCGTAAAATCCTTGATTTTCTATATGTGCACACAATCAATGCATATGCGCAGGCATATAATGATGATAGTAATAATAAAATTATGTATGATATGTGAGTAATATCTCAATGCTTCTCAGTGAAGAAGCAGAAATTAAGAGTTATTCCTTGTAGAATGTTTTTGAAGCCACAAAAATTACCTATATGAGAAATAATTCTTGTTTCTCCCCTTCTTGAGAGGCTCTTGATTTTGTGTCTTTTGGGGAAGAAAAATGACAAGGTAATTCTATGTCAAAGCTATGTTGATCATGAAATTACCTTTACCACTTCCTCCTTGGAAAGACAATCCTATGCAATATAATTGGAACTTGCTAGCACATGATTACCAATATAGTATTGAGAGGGTAATCACTACATCCTAACAAAGTAAAAGCAAACAATTAATTAATATATGTAGTTTATGCACACAAAAAATCATACAATTATGCAAATTTAAACCAAAGCATGCATCATATGTACAAAATTAATTGATGATCTAAAAGTTTCAAAATTATTATATTTATGTCAAGAATATTGATGATATGGGCGTATCAATGATTATGTTTCATTATAGTTCCTCGATTTAGGAGTAGGTGATTATAAGATAATTATGATGGATTTTTATTATTTATCCAATATCATTCAATATTTTGGAATATTTTGTTTGGTATTAAGTAATTCTATGTCATTCATTTGTGTTAGGTATAGCAATAGAATGATTTAATTGATAAAATTGAGTTTATGATTGATCCTTATATCAAGGAAAAATATTTGATAGAATTATTCCTCACTTGTTGGGTGTATAGGAACTCTAACACTTGTCAAGCAAAGAATAATTTGACCTAGCCTTTTTTCTGGGTACAAGACTGAATCACAAATTGATAGGATGTTGACACGATTATGTTGGTTACCAATTATGATGTATGATAGAATCTTAGATAAAATAATAAGGTTTGTCATAATCATTCCTCACTTGTTGGACATATAGAAATTGCTAACGCTTACCAAGTGGTGAATGATTCTATTATGGATATAAGGATAAATCATAACTTGATCATACTTTTTGATATGTTAGAATTTCTATGTGTGTTATCGATTTTGATATATGATAGACCCTTATATCAAAGAAGAAGGTTTAACAAAATTAATTGATGATCTAAAAGTTTCAAAAATTATTAGATTTATGTCAAGAATATTGATGATATGGGCTTATCAATGATTATGTTTCATTATAGTTCTTCGATTTAGGAGTAGGTGATTATATGATAATTATGATGGATTTTTATTTTATTATCCAATATCATTCAATATTTTGGAATATTTTGTTTGGTATTAAGTAATTCTATGTCATTCATTTATGTTAGGTATAACAATAGAATGATTTAATTGATAAAATTGAGTTTATGATTGATCCTTATATCAAGGAAAAATATTTGATAGAATTATTCCTCGCTTGTTGGGTGTATAGGAACTCTAACACTTGTCAAGCAAAGAATAATTTGACCTAGCCTTTTTTCTAGGTACAAGACTGAATCACAAATTGATAGGATGTTGACACGATTATGTTGGTTACCAATTATGATGTATGATAGAATCTTAGATAAAATAATAAGGTTTGTCATAATCATTCCTCACTTGTTGGACATAGAAATTGCTAACGCTTACCAAGTGGTGAATGATTCTATTATGGATATAAGGATAAATCATAACTTGATCATACTTTTTGATATGTTAGAATTTCTATGTGTGTTATCAATTTTGATATATGATAGACCCTTATATCAAAGAAGAAGGTTTAACAAAATTAATTGATGATCTAAAAGTTTCAAAAATTATTAGATTTATGTCAAGAATATTGATGATATGGGCTTATCAATGATTATGTTTCATTATAGTTCTTCGATTTAGGAGTAGGTGATTATATGATAATTATGATGGATTTTTATTTTATTATCCAATATCATTCAATATTTTGGAATATTTTGTTTGGTATTAAGTAATTCTATGTCATTCATTTATGTTAGGTATAACAATAGAATGATTTAATTGATAAAATTGAGTTTATGATTGATCCTTATATCAAGGAAAAATATTTGATAGAATTATTCCTCGCTTGTTGGGTGTATAGGAACTCTAACACTTGTCAAGCAAAGAATAATTTGACCTAGCCTTTTTTCTAGGTACAAGACTGAATCACAAATTGATAGGATGTTGACACGATTATGTTGGTTACCAATTATGATGTATGATAGAATCTTAGATAAAATAATAAGGTTTGTCATAATCATTCCTCACTTGTTGGACATATAGAAATTGCTAACGCTTACCAAGTGGTGAATGATTCTATTATGGATATAAGGATAAATCATAACTTGATCATACTTTTTGATATGTTAGAATTTCTATGTGTGTTATCGATTTTGATATATGATAGACCCTTATATCAAAGAAGAAGGTTTAACAAAATTAATTGATGATCTAAAAGTTTCAAAAATTATTAGATTTATGTCAAGAATATTGATGATATGGGCTTATCAATGATTATGTTTCATTATAGTTCTTCGATTTAGGAGTAGGTGATTATATGATAATTATGATGGATTTTTATTTTATTATCCAATATCATTCAATATTTTGGAATATTTTGTTTGGTATTAAGTAATTCTATGTCATTCATTTGTGTTAGGTATAACAATAGAATGATTTAATTGATAAAATTGAGTTTATTATTGATCCTTATATCAAGGAAAAAGATTTGATAGAATTATTCCTCGCTTGTTGGGTGTATAGGAACTCTAACACTTGTCAAGCAAAGAATAATTTGACCTAGCCTTTTTTCTGGGTACAAGACTGAATCACAAATTGATAGGATGTTGACACGATTATGTTGGTTACCAATTATGATGTATGATAGAATCTTAGATAAAATAATAAGGTTTGTCATAATCATTCCTCACTTGTTGGACATATAGAAATTGCTAACGCTTACCAAGTGGTGAATGATTCTATTAAACTTTCTATTTGGATATAAGGATAAATCATAACTTGATCATACTTTTTGATTTGTTAGAATTTCTATGTGTGTTATCGATTTTGATATATGATAGACCCTTATATCAAAGAAGAAGGTTTAACAAAATTAATTGATGATCTAAAAGTTTCAAAAATTATTAGATTTATGTCAAGAATATTGATGATATGGGTTTATCAATGATTATGTTTCATTATAGTTCCTCGATTTAGGAGTAGGTGATTATACGATAATTATGATGGATTTTTATTTTATTATCCAATATCATTCAATATTTTGGAATATTTTGTTTGGTATTAAGTAATTCTATGTCATTCATTTGTGTTAGGTATAACAATAGAATGATTTAATTGATAAAATTGAGTTTATGATTGATCCCTATATCAAGGAAAAATATTTGATAGAATTATTCCTCGCTTGTTGGGTGTATAGGAACTCTAACACTTGTCAAGCAAAGAATAATTTGACCTGGCCTTTTTTTCGGGTACAAGACTGAATCACAAATTGATAGGATGTTGACACGATTATGTTGGTTACCAATTATGATGTATGATAGAATCTTAGATAAAATAATAAGGTTTGTCATAATCATTCCTCACTTGTTGGACATATAGAAATTGCTAACGCTTACCAAGTGGTGAATGATTCTATTAAACTTTCTATTTGGATATAAGGATAAATAATAATTTGATCATACTTTTTGATATGTTAGAATTTCTATGTGTGTTATCGATTTTAATATATGATACACAATTATATCAAAGAAAAAGGTTTAACAAAATTAATTGATGATCTAAAAGTTTCAAAAATTATTAGATTTATGTCAAGAATATTGATGATATGGGCTTATCAATGATCATGTTTCATTATAGTTCCTCTATTTAGGAGTAGGTGATTATACGATAATTATGATGGATTTTTATTTTATTATCCAATATCATTCAATATTTTGGAATATTTTGTTTGGTATTAAGTAATTCTATGTCATTCATTTGTGTTAGGTATAACAATAGAATGATTTAATTGATAAAATTGAGTTTATGATTGATCCTTATATCAAGGAAAAAGATTTGATAGAATTATTCCTCGCTTGTTGGGTGTATAGGAACTCTAACACTTGTTAAGCAAAGAATAATTTGACCTAGCCTTTTTTCTGGGTACAAGACTGAATCACAAATTGATAGGATGTTGACATGATTATGTTGGTTACCAATTATGATGTATGATAGAATCTTAGATAAAATAATAAGGTTTGTCATAATCATTCCTCACTTGTTGGACATATAGAAATTGGTAACGCTTACCAAGTGGTGAATGATTCTATTAAACTTTCTATTTGGATATAAGGATAAATCATAAATTGATCATACTTTTTGATATGTTAGAATTTCTATGTGTGTTATCGATTTTGATATATGATAGAGCCTTATATCAAAGAAGAAGGTTTAACAAAATTAATTGATGATCTAAAAGTTTCAAAAATTATTAGATTTATGTCAAGAATATTGATGATATGGGCTTATCAATGATTATGTTTCATTATAGTTCCTCGATTTAGGAGTAGGTGATTATACGATAATTATGATGGATTTTTATTTTATTATCCAATATCATTCAATATTTTGGAATATTTTGTTTGGTATTAAGTAATTCTATGTCATTCATTTGTGTTAGGTATAACAATAGAATGATTTAATTGATAAAATTGAGTTTATGATTGATCCTTATATCAAGGAAAAAGATTTGATAGAATTATTCCTCGCATGTTGGGTGTATAGGAACTCTAACACTTGTCAAGCAAAGAATAATTTGACCTAGCCTTTTTTTTGGGTACAAGACTGAATCACAAATTGATAGGATATTGACACGATTATGTTGGTTACCAATTATGATGTATGATAGAATCTTAGATAAAATAATAAGGTTTGTCATAATCATTCCTCACTTGTTGGACATATAGAAATTGCTAACGCTTACCAAGTGGTGAATGATTCTATTAAACTTTCTATTTGGATATAAGGATAAATCATAACTTGATCATACTTTTTGATATGTTAGAATTTCTATGTGTGTTATCGATTTTGATATATGATAGACCCTTATATCAAAGAAGAAGGTTTAACAAAATTAATTGATTATATAAAAGTTTCAAAAATTATTAGATTTATGTCAAGAATATTGATGATATGGGCGTATCAATGATTATGTTTCATTATAGTTCCTCGATTTAGGAGTAGGTGATTATACGATAATTATGATGGATTTTTAATTTATTACCCAATATCATTCAACACTTTGGAATATTTTGTTTGGTATTAAGTAATTCTATGTCATTCATTTGTGTTAGGTATAACAATAGAATGATTTAATTGATAAAATTGAGTTTATGACTGATCCTTATATCAAGGAAAAATATTTGATAGAATTATTCCTCGCTTGTTGGGTGTATAGGAACTCTAACACTTGTCAAGCAAAGAATAATTTGACCTAGCTTTTTTTCTGGGTACAAGACTGAATCACAAATTGATAGGATGTTGCTACAATTATGTTGGTTACCAATTATGATGTATGATAGAATCTTAGATAAAATAATAAGGTTTGTCGTAATCATTCCTCACTTGTTGGAAATATAGAAATTGCTAACGCTTACCAAGTGATGAATGATTCTATTAAAATTTCTATTTGGATATAAGGATAAATCATAACTTGATCATAATTTTTGATATGTTAGAATTTCTATGTGTGTTATCGATTTTGATATATGATAGAGCCTTATATCAAAGAAGAAGGTTTAACAAAATTAATTGATGATCTAAAAGGTTAAAAAATTATTAGATTCATGTCAAGAATATTGATGATATGGGCTTATCAATGATTATGTTTCATTATAGTTCCTCGATTTAGAAGTAGGTGATTATACAATAATTATGATGGATTTTTATTTTATTACTCGATATCATTCAATATTTTGGAATATTTTGTTTGGTATTAAGTAATTCTATGTCATTCATTTGTGTTAGGTATAACAATAGAATGATTTAATTGATAAAATTGAGTTTATGATTGATCCTTATATCAAGGAAAAAAATTTGATAGAATTATTCCTCGTTTGTTGGGTGTATAGGAACTCGAACACTTGTCAAGCAAAGAATAATTTGACCTAGCCTTTTTTTTGGGTACAAGACTGAATCACAAATTGATAGGATGTTGACACGATTATGTTGGTTACCAATTATGATGTATGATAGAATCTTAGATAAAATAATAAGGTTTGTCACAATCATTCCTCACTTTTTGGACATATAGAAATTGCTAACGCTTACCAAGTGGTGAATGATTCCATTAAAATTTCTATTTGGATATAAGGATAAATCGTAACTTGATCATACTTTTTGATATGTTACAATTTCTATGTGTGTTATCGATTTTGATATATGATAGACCCTTATATCAAAGAAGAAGGTTTAACAAAATTAATTGATGATCTAAAAGTTTCAAAAATTATTAGATTTATGTCAAGAATATTGATGATATGGGCTTATCAATGATTATGTTTCATTATAGTTCCTCGATTTAGGAGTAGGTGATTATACAATAATTATGATGGATTTTTATTTTATTATCCAATATCATTCAATATTTTGGAATATTTTGTTTGGTATTAAGTAATTCTATGTCATTCATTTGTGTTAGGTATAACAATAGAATGATTTAATTGATAAAATTGAGTTTATGATTGATCCTTATATCAAGGAAAAATATTTGATAGAATTATTCCTCGCTTGTTGGGTGTATAGGAACTCTAACACTTGTCAAGCAAAGAATAATTTGACCTAGCCTTTTTTCTGTGTACAAGACTGAATCACAAATTGATAGGATGTTGACACGATTATGTTGGTTACCAATTATGATGTATGATAGAATCTTAGATAAAATAATAAGGTTTGTCACAATCATTCCTCACTTGTTGGACATACATTTAGAAATTGCTAACGCTTACCAAGTGGTGAATGATTCTATTAAACTTTCTATTTGGATATAAGGATAAATCATAACTTGATCATACTTTTTGATATGTTAGAATTTCTATGTGTGTTATCGATTTTGATATATGATAGACCCTTATATCAAAGAAGAAGGTTTAACAAAATTAATTGATGATCTAAAAGTTTCAAAAATTATTAGATTTATGTCAATAATATTGATGATATGGGCTTATCAATGATTATGTTTCATTATAGTTCCTCGATTTAGGAGTAGGTGATTATACGATAATTATGATGGATTTTTATTTTATTATCCAATATCATTCAATATTTTGGAATATTTTGTTTGGTATTAAGTAATTCTATGTCATTCATTTGTGTTAGGTATAACAATAGAATGATTTAATTGATAAAATTGAGTTTATGATTGATCCTTATATCAAGGAAAAATATTTGATAGAATTATTACTCATGTGTTGGGTGTATAGGAACTCTAACACTTGTCAAGCAAAGAATAATTTGACCTAGCCTTTTTTCTGGGTACAAGACTGAATCACAAATTGATAGGATGTTGCTACGATTATGTTGGTTACCAATTATGATGTATGATAGAATCTTAGATAAAATAATAAGGTTTGTCATAATCATTCCTCACTTGTTGGAAATATAGAAATTGCTAACGCTTACCAAGTGATGAATGATTCTATTAAAATTTCTATTTGGATATAAGGATAAATCATAACTTGATCATACTTTTTGATATGTTAGAATTTCTATGTGTGTTATCGATTTTGATATATGATAGAGCCTTATATCAAAGAAGAAGGTTTAACAAAATTAATTGATGATCTAAAAGTTTCAAAAATTATTAGATTTATGTCAAGAATATTGATGATATGGGCTTATCAATGATTATGTTTCATTATAGTTCCTCGATTTAGAAGTAGGTGATTATACAATAATTATGATGGATTTTTATTTTATTACTCGATATCATTCAATATTTTGGAATATTTTGTTTGGTATTAAGTAATTCTATGTCATTCATTTGTGTTAGGTATAACAATAGAATGATTTAATTGATAAAATTGAGTTTATGATTGATCCTTATATCAAGGAAAAAGATTTGATAGAATTATTCCTCGCTTGTTGGGTGTATAGGAACTCTAACACTTGTCAAGCAAAGAATAATTTGACCTAGCCTTTTTTCTGGGTACAAGACTGAATCACAAATTGATAGGATGTTGACACGATTATGTTGGTTACCAATTATGATGTATGATAGAATCTTAGATAAAATAATAAGGTTTGTCATAATCATTCCTCACTTGTTGGACATATAGAAATTGCTAACGCTTACCAAGTGGTGAATGATTCCATTAAACTTTCTATTTGGATATAAGGATAAATCGTAACTTGATCATACTTTTTGATATGTTAGAATTTCTATGTGTGTTATCGATTTTGATATATGATAGACCCTTATATCAAAGAAGAAGGTTTAACAAAATTAATTGATGATCTAAAAGTTTCAAAAATTATTAGATTTATGTCAAGAATATTGATGATATTGGCTTATCAATGATTATGTTTCATTATAGTTCCTCGATTTAGGAGTAGGTGATTATACAATAATTATGATGGATTTTTATTTTATTATCCAATATCATTCAATATTTTGGAATATTTTGTTTGGTATTAAGTAATTCTATGTCATTCATTTGTGTTAGGTATAACAATAGAATGATTTAATTGATAAAATTGAGTTTATGATTGATCCTTATATCAAGGAAAAAGATTTGATAGAATTATTCCTCACTTGTTGGGTGTATAGGAACTGTAACACTTGTCAAGCAAAGAATAATTTGACACAGATTTTTTTTTGGGTACAAGACTGAATCACAAATTGATGGGATGTTGACAGGATTATGTTGGTTACCAATTATGATGTATGATAGAATTTTAGATAAAATAATAAGGTTTTTCATAATCATTCCTCACTTGTTGGACATATAGAAATTGCTAACGCTTACCAAGTGGTGAATGATTCTATTAAACTTAATATTAGGATATAAGGATAAATCATAACTTGATCATACTTTTTGATATGTTAAAATTTCTATGTGTGTTATCGATTTTGATATATGATAGACCCTTATATCAAAGAAGAAGGTTTAACAAAATTAATTGATGATCTAAAAGTTTCAAAAATTATTAGATTTATGTCAAGAATATTGATGATATGGGCTTATAAATGATTATGTTTCATTATAGTTCCTCGATTTAGGAGTAGGTGATTATACGATAATTATGATGGATTTTTATTTTATTACCCAATATCATTCAATATTTTGGAATATTTTGTTTGGTATTAAGTAATTCTATGTCATTCATTTGTGTTAGGTATAACAATAGAATGATTTAATTGATAAAATTGAGTTTATGATTGATCCTTATATCAAGGAAAAAGATTTGATAGAATTAGTCCTCGCTTGTTGGGTGTATAGGAACTCTAACACTTGTCAAGCAAAGAATAATTTGACCTAGCCTTTTTTCTGGGTACAAGACTGAATCACAAAATGATAGGATGTTGACACGATTATTTTGGTTACCAATTATGATGTATGATAGAATCTTAGATAAAATAATAAGGTTTGTCATAATCATTCCTCACTTGTTGGACATATAGAAATTGCTAACGCTTACCAAGTGGTGAATGATTCTATTAAACTTTCTATTTGGATATAAGGATAAATCATAACTTGATCATACTTTTTGATATGTTAGAATTTCTATGTGTGTTATCGATTTTGATATATGATAGACCCTTATATCAAATTAACAAAATTAATTGATGATCTAAAAGTTTCAAAAATTATTAGATTTATGTCAAGAATATTGATGATAAGGGCTTATAAATGATTATGTTTCATTATAGTTCCTCGATTTAGGAGTAGGTGATTATACGATAATTATGATGTATTTTTATTTTATTATCCAATATCATTCAATATTTTGGAATATTTTGTTTGGTATTAAGTAATTCTATGTCATTCATTTGTGTTAGGTATAACAATAGAATGATTTAATTGATAAAATTGAGTTTATGATTGATCCTTATATCAAGGAAAAAGATTTGATAGAATTATTCCTCACTTGTTGGGTGTATAGGAACTCTAACACTTGTCAAGCAAAGAATAATTTGACCTAGCCTTTTTTCTGGGTACAAGACTGAATCACAAATTGATAGGATGTTGACACGATTATGTTGGTTACCAATTATGATGTATGATAGAATCTTAGATAAAATAATAAGGTTTGTCATAATCATTCCTCACTTGTTGGACATATAGAAATTGCTAACGCTTACCAAGTGGTGAATGATTCTATTATGGATATAAGGATAAATCATAACTTGATCATACTTTTTGATATGTTAGAATTTCTATGTGTGTTATCGATTTTGATATATGATAGACCCTTATATCAAAGAAGAAGGTTTAACAAAATTAATTGATGATCTAAAAGTTTCAAAAATTATTAGATTTATGTCAAGAATATTGATGATATGGGCTTATCAATGATTATGTTTCATTATAGTTCTACGATTTAGGAGTAGGTGTTTATACGATAATTATGATGGATTTTTATTTTATTATCCAATATCATTCAATATTTTGGAATATTTTGTTTGGTATTAAGTAATTCTATGTCATTCATTTGTGTTAGGTATAACAATAGAATGATTTAATTGATAAAATTGAGTTTATGATTGATCCTTATATCAAGGAAAAATATTTGATAGAATTATTCCTCACTTGTTGGGTGTATAGGAACTCTAACACTTGTCAAGCAAAGAATAATTTGACCTAGCCTTTTTCGGGTACAAGACTGAATCACAAATTGATAGGATGTTGACACGATTATGTTGGTTACCAATTATGATGTATGATAGAATCTTAGATAAAATAATAAGGTTTGTCATAATCATTCCTCACTTGTTGGACATATAGAAATTGCTAACGCTTACCAAGTGGTGAATGATTCTATTATGGATATAAGGATAAATCATAACTTGATCATACTTTTTGATATGTTAGAATTTCTATGTGTGTTATCGATTTTGATATATGATAGACCCTTATATCAAAGAAGAAGGTTTAACAAAATTAATTGATGATCTAAAAGTTTCAAAAATTATTAGATTTATGTCAAGAATATTGATGATATGGGCTTATCAATGATTATGTTTCATTATAGTTCATCGATTTAGGAGTAGGTGATTATACGATAATTATGATGGATTTTTATTTTATTATCCAATACCATTCAATATTTTGGAATATTTTGTTTGGTATTAAGTAATTCTATGTCATTCATTTGTGTTAGGTATAACAATAGAATGATTTAATTGATAAAATTGAGTTTATGATTGATCCTTATATCAAGGAAAAAGATTTGATAGAATTATTCCTCGCTTGTTGGGTGTATAGGAACTGTAACACTTGTCAAGCAAAGAATAATTTGACCTAGCCTTTTTTCTGGGTACAAGACTGAATCACAAATTGATAGGATGTTGACATGATTATGTTGGTTACCAATTATGATGTATGATAGAATCTTAGATAAAATAATAAGGTTTGTCATAATCATTCCTCACTTGTTGGACATATAGAAATTGCTAACGCTTACCAAGTGGTGAATGATTCTATTAAACTTTCTATTTGGATATAAGGATAAATCATAACTTGATCATACTTTTTGATATGTTAGAATTTCTATGTGTGTTATCGATTTTGACATATGATAGACCCTTATATCAAAGAAGAAGGTTTAACAAAATTAATTGATGATCTAAAAGTTTCAAAAATTATTAGATTTATGTCAAGAATATTGATGATATGGGCTTATCAATGATTATGTTTCATTATAGTTCCTCGATTTAGGAGTAGGTGATTATACGATAATTATGATGAATTTTTATTTTATTACCCAATATCATTCAATATTTTGGAATATTTTGTTTGGTATTAAGTAATTCTATGTTATTCATTTGTGTTAGGTATAACAATAGAATGATTTAATTGATAAAATTGAGTTTATGATTGATCCTTATATCAAGGAAAAAGATTTGATAGAATTATTCCTCGCTTGTTGGGTGTATAGGAACTCTAACACTTGTCAAGCAAAGAATAATTTGACCTAGCCTTTTTTTTGGGTACAAGACTGAATCACAAATTGATAGGATATTGACACGATTATGTTGGTTACCAATTATGATGTATGATAGAATCTTAGATAAAATAATAAGGTTTGTCATAATCATTCCTCACTTGTTGGACATATAGAAATTGCTAACGCTAACCAAGTGGGGAATGATTCTATTAAACTTTCTATTTGGATATAAGGATAAATCATAACTTGATCATACTTTTTGATATGTTAGAATTTCTATGTGTGTTATCGATTTTGATATATGATAGACCCTTATATCAAAGAAGAAGGTTTAACAAAATTAATTGATGATCTAAAAGTTTCAAAAATTATTAGATTTATGTCAAGAATATTGATGATATGGGCTTATCAATGATTATGTTTCATTATAGTTCTTCGATTTAGGAGTAGGTGATTATACGATAATTATGATGGATTTTTATTTTATTATCCAATATCATTCAATATTTTGGAATATTTTGTTTGGTATTAAGTAATTCTATGTCATTCATTTGTGTTAGGTATAACAATAGAATGATTTAATTGATAAAATTGAGTTTATGATTGATCCTTATATCAAGGAAAAATATTTGATAGAATTATTCCTCACTTGTTGGGTGTATAGGAACTCTAACACTTGTCAAGCAAAGAATAATTTGACCTAGCCTTTTTCGGGTACAAGAGCTGAATCACAAATTGATAGGATGTTGACACGATTATGTTGGTTACCAATTATGATGTATGATAGAATCTTAGATAAAATAATAAGGTTTGTCATAATCATTCCTCACTTGTTGGACATATAGAAATTGCTAACGCTTACCAAGTGGTGAATGATTCTATTATGGATATAAGGATAAATCATAACTTGATCATACTTTTTGATATGTTAGAATTTCTATGTGTGTTATCGATTTTGATATATGATAGACCCTTATATCAAAGAAGAAGGTTTAACAAAATTAATTGATGATCTAAAAGTTTCAAAAATTATTAGATTTATGTCAAGAATATTGATGATATGGGCTTATCAATGATTATGTTTCATTATAGTTCCTCGATTTAGGAGTAGGTGATTATACGATAATTATGATGGATTTTTATTTTATTACCCAATATCATTCAATATTTTGGAATATTTTGTTTGGTATTAAGTAATTCTATGTCATTCATTTGTGTTAGGTATAACAATAGAATGATTTAATTGATAAAATTGAGTTTATGATTGATCCTTATATCAAGGAAAAATATTTGATAGAATTATTCCTCGCATGTTGGGTGTATAGGAACTCTAGCACTTGTCAAGCAAAGAATAATTTGACCTAGCCTTTTTTTTGGGTACAAGACTGAATCACAAATTGATAGGATATTGACACGATTATGTTGGTTACCAATTATGATGTATGATAGAATCTTAGATAAAATAATAAGGTTTGTCATAATCATTCCTCACTTGTTGGACATATAGAAATTGCTAACGCTTACCAAGTGGTGCATGATTCTATTATGGATATAAGGATAAATCATAACTTGATCATACTTTTTGATATGTTAGAATTTCTATGTGTGTTATCGATTTTGATATATGATAGACCCTTATATCAAAGAAGAAGGTTTAACAAAATTAATTGATGATCTAAAAGTTTCAAAAATTATTAGATTTATGTCAAGAATATTGATGATATGGGCTTATCAATGATTATGTTTCATTATAGTTCATCGATTTAGGAGTAGGTGATTATACGATAATTATGATGGATTTTTATTTTATTATGCAATATCATTTAATATTTTGGAATATTTTGTTTGGTATTAAGTAATTCTATGTCATTCATTTGTGTTAGGTATAACAATAGAATGATTTAATTGATAAAATTGAGTTTATGATTGATCCTTATATCAAGGAAAAAGATTTGATAGAATTATTCCTCGCATGTTGGGTGTATAGGAACTCTAACACTTGTCAAGCAAAGAATAATTTGACCTAGCCTTTTTTTTGGGTACAAGACTGAATCACAAATTGATAGGATGTTGACAGGATTATGTTGGTTACCAATTATGATGTATGATAGAATTTTAGATAAAATAATAAGGTTTGTCATAATCATTCCTCACTTGTTGGACATATAGAAATTGCTAACGCTTACCAAGTGGTGAATGATTCTATTAAACTTTCTATTTGGATATAAGGATAAATCATAACTTGATCATACTTTTTGATTTGTTAGAATTTCTATGTGTGTTATCGATTTTGACATATGATAGACCCTTATATCAAAGAAGAAGGTTTAACAAAATTAATTGATGATCTAAAAGTATCAAAAATTATTAGATTTATGTCAAGAATATTGATGATATGGGCTTATCAATGATTATGTTTCATTATAGTTCCTCGATTTAGGAGTAGGTGATTATAAGATAATTATGATGAATTTTTATTTTATTACCTAATATCATTCAATATTTTGGAATATTTTGTTTGGTATTAAGTAATTCTATGTCATTCATTTGTGTTAGGTATAACAATAGAATGATTTAATTGATAAAATTGAGTTTATGATTGATCCTTATATCAAGGAAAAAGATTTGATAGAATTATTCCTCGCTTGTTGGGTGTATAGGAACTCTAACACTTGTCAAGCAAAGAATAATTTGACCTAGCCTTTTTTCTGGGTACAAGACTGAATCACAAATCGATAGGATGTTGACACGATTATGTTGGTTACCAATTATGATGTATGATAGAATCTTAGATAAAATAATAAGGTTTGTCATAATCATTCCTCACTTGTTGGACATATAGAAATTGCTAACGCTAACCAAGTGGGGAATGATTCTATTAAACTTTCTATTTGGATATAAGGATAAATCATAACTTGATCATACTTTTTGATATGTTAGAATTTCTATGTGTGTTATCGATTTTGATATATGATAGACCCTTATATCAAAGAAGAAGGTTTAACAAAATTAATTGATGATCTAAAAGTTTCAAAAATTATTAGATTTATGTCAAGAATATTGATGATATGGGCTTATCAATGATTATGTTTCATTATAGTTCTTCGATTTAGGAGTAGGTGATTATACGATAATTATGATGGATTTTTATTTTATTATCCAATATCATTCAATATTTTGGAATATTTTGTTTGGTATTAAGTAATTCTATGTCATTCATTTGTGTTAGGTATAACAATAGAATGATTTAATTGATAAAATTGAGTTTATGATTGATCCTTATATCAAGGAAAAATATTTGATAGAATTAGTCCTCGCTTGTTGGGTGTATAGGAACTCTAACACTTGTCAAGCAAAGAATAATTTGACCTAGCCTTTTTTCTGGGTACAAGACTGAATCACAAAATGATAGGATGTTGACACGATTATTTTGGTTACCAATTATGATGTATGATAGAATCTTAGATAAAATAATAAGGTTTGTCATAATCATTCCTCACTTGTTGGACATATAGAAATTGCTAACGCTTACCAAGTGGTGAATGATTCTATTAAACTTTCTATTTGGATATAAGGATAAATCATAACTTGATCATACTTTTTGATATGTTAGAATTTCTATGTGTGTTATCGATTTTGATATATGATAGACCCTTATATCAAAGAAGAAGGTTTAACAAAATTAATTGATGATCTAAAAGTTTCAAAAATTATTAGATTTATGTCAAGAATATTGATGATAAGGGCTTATAAATGATTATGTTTCATTATAGTTCCTCGATTTAGGAGTAGGTGATTATACGATAATTATGATGTATTTTTATTTTATTATCCAATATCATTCAATATTTTGGAATATTTTGTTTGGTATTAAGTAATTCTATGTCATTCATTTGTGTTAGGTATAACAATAGAATGATTTAATTGATAAAATTGAGTTTATGATTGATCCTTATATCAAGGAAAAAGATTTGATAGAATTATTCCTCACTTGTTGGGTGTATAGGAACTCTAACACTTGTCAAGCAAAGAATAATTTGACCTAGCCTTTTT
The DNA here is from genome assembly GCA_028583015.1 of Wollemia nobilis. Lineage (NCBI taxonomy): Eukaryota > Viridiplantae > Streptophyta > Pinopsida > Araucariales > Araucariaceae > Wollemia > Wollemia nobilis. The sequence continues at coordinate 50,921 of JAQPPZ010002410.1, read as the reverse complement.
TCTGGGTACAAGACTGAATCACAAATTGATAGGATGTTGACACGATTATGTTGGTTACCAATTATGATGTATGATAGAATCTTAGATAAAATAATAAGGTTTGTCATAATCATTCCTCACTTGTTGGACATATAGAAATTGCTAACGCTTACAAAGTGGTGAATGATTCTATTATGGATATAAGGATAAATCATAACTTGATCATACTTTTTGATATGTTAGAATTTCTATGTGTGTTATCGATTTTGATATATGATAGACCCTTATATCAAAGAAGAAGGTTTAACAAAATTAATTGATGATCTAAAAGTTTCAAAAATTATTAGATTTATGTCAAGAATATTGATGATATGGGCTTATCAATGATTATGTTTCATTATAGTTCCTCGATTTAGGAGTAGGTGATTATACGATAATTATGATGGATTTTTATTTTATTACCCAATATCATTCAATATTTTGGAATATTTTGTTTGGTATTAAGTAATTCTATGTCATTCATTTGTGTTAGGTATAACAATAGAATGATTTAATTGATAAAATTGAGTTTATGATTGATCCTTATATCAAGGAAAAATATTTGATAGAATTATTCCTCGCATGTTGGGTGTATAGGAACTCTAGCACTTGTCAAGCAAAGAATAATTTGACCTAGCCTTTTTTTTGGGTACAAGACTGAATCACAAATTGATAGGATATTGACACGATTATGTTGGTTACCAATTATGATGTATGATAGAATCTTAGATAAAATAATAAGGTTTGTCATAATCATTCCTCACTTGTTGGACATATAGAAATTGCTAACGCTTACCAAGTGGTGCATGATTCTATTATGGATATAAGGATAAATCATAACTTGATCATACTTTTTGATATGTTAGAATTTCTATGTGTGTTATCGATTTTGATATATGATAGACCCTTATATCAAAGAAGAAGGTTTAACAAAATTAATTGATGATCTAAAAGTTTCAAAAATTATTAGATTTATGTCAAGAATATTGATGATATGGGCTTATCAATGATTATGTTTCATTATAGTTCATCGATTTAGGAGTAGGTGATTATACGATAATTATGATGGATTTTTATTTTATTATGCAATATCATTTAATATTTTGGAATATTTTGTTTGGTATTAAGTAATTCTATGTCATTCATTTGTGTTAGGTATAACAATAGAATGATTTAATTGATAAAATTGAGTTTATGATTGATCCTTATATCAAGGAAAAAGATTTGATAGAATTATTCCTCGCATGTTGGGTGTATAGGAACTCTAACACTTGTCAAGCAAAGAATAATTTGACCTAGCCTTTTTTTTGGGTACAAGACTGAATCACAAATTGATAGGATGTTGACAGGATTATGTTGGTTACCAATTATGATGTATGATAGAATTTTAGATAAAATAATAAGGTTTGTCATAATCATTCCTCACTTGTTGGACATATAGAAATTGCTAACGCTTACCAAGTGGTGAATGATTCTATTAAACTTTCTATTTGGATATAAGGATAAATCATAACTTGATCATACTTTTTGATTTGTTAGAATTTCTATGTGTGTTATCGATTTTGACATATGATAGACCCTTATATCAAAGAAGAAGGTTTAACAAAATTAATTGATGATCTAAAAGTATCAAAAATTATTAGATTTATGTCAAGAATATTGATGATATGGGCTTATCAATGATTATGTTTCATTATAGTTCCTCGATTTAGGAGTAGGTGATTATAAGATAATTATGATGAATTTTTATTTTATTACCTAATATCATTCAATATTTTGGAATATTTTGTTTGGTATTAAGTAATTCTATGTCATTCATTTGTGTTAGGTATAACAATAGAATGATTTAATTGATAAAATTGAGTTTATGATTGATCCTTATATCAAGGAAAAAGATTTGATAGAATTATTCCTCGCTTGTTGGGTGTATAGGAACTCTAACACTTGTCAAGCAAAGAATAATTTGACCTAGCCTTTTTTCTGGGTACAAGACTGAATCACAAATCGATAGGATGTTGACACGATTATGTTGGTTACCAATTATGATGTATGATAGAATCTTAGATAAAATAATAAGGTTTGTCATAATCATTCCTCACTTGTTGGACATATAGAAATTGCTAACGCTAACCAAGTGGGGAATGATTCTATTAAACTTTCTATTTGGATATAAGGATAAATCATAACTTGATCATACTTTTTGATATGTTAGAATTTCTATGTGTGTTATCGATTTTGATATATGATAGACCCTTATATCAAAGAAGAAGGTTTAACAAAATTAATTGATGATCTAAAAGTTTCAAAAATTATTAGATTTATGTCAAGAATATTGATGATATGGGCTTATCAATGATTATGTTTCATTATAGTTCTTCGATTTAGGAGTAGGTGATTATACGATAATTATGATGGATTTTTATTTTATTATCCAATATCATTCAATATTTTGGAATATTTTGTTTGGTATTAAGTAATTCTATGTCATTCATTTGTGTTAGGTATAACAATAGAATGATTTAATTGATAAAATTGAGTTTATGATTGATCCTTATATCAAGGAAAAATATTTGATAGAATTATTCCTCACTTGTTGGGTGTATAGGAACTCTAACACTTGTCAAGCAAAGAATAATTTGACCTAGCCTTTTTTCTGGGTACAAGACTGAATCACAAATTGATAGGATGTTGACACGATTATGTTGGTTACCAATTATGATGTATGATAGAATCTTAGATAAAATAATAAGGTTTGTCATAATCATTCCTCACTTGTTGGACATATAGAAATTGCTAACGCTTACCAAGTGGTGAATGATTCTATTATGGATATAAGGATAAATCATAACTTGATCATACTTTTTGATATGTTAGAATTTCTATGTGTGTTATCGATTTTGATATATGATAGACCCTTATATCAAAGAAGAAGGTTTAACAAAATTAATTGATGATCTAAAAGTTTCAAAAATTATTAGATTTATGTCAAGAATATTGATGATATGGGCTTATCAATGATTATGTTTCATTATAGTTCATCGATTTAGGAGTAGGTGATTATACGATAATTATGATGGATTTTTATTTTATTATCCAATATCATTCAATATTTTGGAATATTTTGTTTGGTGTTAAGTAATTCTATGTCATTCATTTGTGTTAGGTATAACAATAGAATGATTTAATTGATAAAATTGAGTTTATGATTGATCCTTATATCAAGGAAAAATATTTGATAGAATTATTCCTCGCTTGTTGGGTGTATAGGAACTCTAACACTTGTCAAGCAAAGAATAATTTGACCTAGCCTTTTTTCTGGGTACAAGACTGAATCACAAATTGATAGGATGTTGACATGATTATGTTGGTTACCAATTATGATGTATGATAGAATCTTAGATAAAATAATAAGGTTTGTCATAATCATTCCTCACTTGTTGGACATATAGAAATAGCTAACGCTTACCAAGTGGTGAATGATTCTATTAAACTTTCTATTTGGATATAAGGATAAATCATAACTTGATCATACTTTTTGATATGTTAGAATTTCTATGTGTGTTATCGATTTTGACATATGATAGACCCTTATATCAAAGAAGAAGGTTTAACAAAATTAATTGATGATCTAAAAGTTTCAAAAATTATTAGATTTATGTCAAGAATATTGATGATATGGGCTTATCAATGATTATGTTTCATTATAGTTCCTCGATTTAGGAGTAGGTGATTATACGATAATTATGATGAATTTTTATTTTATTTCCCAATATCATTCAATATTTTGGAATATTTTGTTTGGTATTAAGTAATTCTATGTCATTCATTTGTGTTAGGTATAACAATAGAATGATTTAATTGATAAAATTGAGTTTATGATTGATCCTTATATCAAGGAAAAAGATTTGATAGAATTATTCCTCGCATGTTGGGTGTATAGGAACTCTAACACTTGTCAAGCAAAGAATAATTTGACCTAGCCTTTTTTCTGGGTACAAGACTGAATCACAAATTGATAGGATATTGACACGATTATGTTGGTTACCAATTATGATGTATGATAGAATCTTAGATAAAATAATAAGGTTTGTCATAATCATTCCTCACTTGTTGGACATATAGAAATTGCTAACGCTTACCAAGTGGTGAATGATTCTATTAAACTTTCTATTTGGATATAAGGATAAATCATAACTTGGTCATACTTTTTGATATGTTAAAATTTCTATGTGTGTTATCGATTTTGACATATGATAGACCCTTATATCAAAGAAGAAGGTTTAACAAAATTAATTGATGATCTAAAAGTTTCAAAAATTATTAGATTTATGTCAAGAATATTGATGATATGGGCTTATCAATGATTATGTTTCATTATAGTTCCTCGATTTAGGAGTAGGTGATTATACGATAATTATGATGGATTTTTATTTTATTACCCAATATCATTCAATATTTTGGAATATTTTGTTTGGTATTAAGTAATTCTATGTCATTCATTTGTGTTAGGTATAACAATAGAATGATTTAATTGATAAAATTGAGTTTATGATTGATCCTTATATCAAGGAAAAAGATTTGATAGAATTATTCCTCGCATGTTGGGTGTATAGGAACTCTAACACTTGTCAAGCAAAGAATAATTTGACCTAGCCTTTTTTCTGGGTACAAGACTGAATCACAAATTGATAGGATATTGACACGATTATGTTGGTTACCAATTATGATGTATGATAGAATCTTACATAAAATAATAAGGTTTGTCATAATCATTCCTCACTTGTTGGACATATAGAAATTGCTAACGCTTACCAAGTGGTGAATGATTCTATTAAACTTTCTATTTGGATATAAGGATAAATCATAACTTGATCATACTTTTTGATATGTTAGAATTTCTATGTGTGTTATCGATTTTGATATATGATAGACCCTTATATGAAAGAAGAAGGTTTAACAAAATTAATTGATGATCTAAAAGTTTCAAAAATTATTAGATTTATGTCAAGAATATTGATGATATGGGCGTATCAATGATTATGTTTCATTATAGTTCCTCGATTTAGGAGTAGGTGATTATATGATAATTATGATGGATTTTTATTTTATTACCCAATATCATTCAATATTTTGGAATATTTTGTTTGGTATTAAGTAATTCTATGTCATTCATTTGTGTTAGGTATAACAATAGAATGATTTAATTGATAAAATTGAGTTTATGATTGATCCTTATATCAAGGAAAAAGATTTGATAGAATTATTCCTCGCTTGTTGGGTGTATAGGAACTGTAACACTTGTCAAGCAAAGAATAATTTGACCTAGCCTTTTTTCTGGGTACAAGACTAAATCATAAATTGATAGGATGTTGACACGATTATGTTGGTTACCAATTATGATGTATGATAGAATCTTAGATAAAATAATAAGGTTTGTCATAATCATTCCTCACTTGTTGGACATATAGAAATTGCTAACGCTTACCAAGTGGTGAATGATTCTATTATGGATATAAGGATAAATCATAACTTGATCATACTTTTTGATATGTTAGAATTTCTATGTGTGTTATCGATTTTGATATATGATAGACCCTTATATCAAAGAAGAAGGTTTAACAAAATTAATTGATGATCTAAAAGTTTCAAAAATTATTAGATTTATGTCAAGAATATTGATGATATGGACTTATCAATGATTATGTTTCATTATAGTTCCTCGATTTAGGAGTAGGTGATTATACGATAATTATGATGGATTTTTATTTTATTATCCAATATCATTCAATATTTTGGAATATTTTGTTTGGTATTAAGTAATTCTATGTCATTCATTTGTGTTAGGTATAACAATAGAATGATTTAATTGATAAAATTGAGTTTATGATTGATCCTTATATCAAGGAAAAATATTTGATAGAATTATTCCTTGCTTGTTGGGTGTATAGGAACTCTAACACTTGTCAAGCAAAGAATAATTTGACCTAGCCTTTTTTCTGGGTACAAGACTGAATCACAAATTGATAGGATGTTGACACAATTATGTTGGTTACCAATTATGATGTATGATAGAATCTTAGATAAAATAATAAGGTTTGTCATAATCATTCCTCACTTGTTGGACATATAGAAATTGCTAACGCTTACCAAGTGGTGAATGATTCTATTAAACTTTCTATTTGGATATAAGGATAAATCATAACTTGATCATACTTTTTGATATGTTAGAATTTCTATGTGTGTTATCAATTTTGATATATGATAGACCCTTATATCAAAGAAGAAGGTTTAACAAAATTAATTGATGATCTAAAAGTTTCAAAAATTATTAGATTTATGTCAAGAATATTGATGATATGGGCTTATCAATGATCATGTTTCATTATAGTTCCTTGATTTAGGAGTAGGTGATTATACGATAATTATGATGGATTTTTATTTTATTATCCAATATCATTCAATATTTTGGAATATTTTGTTTGGTATTAAGTAATTCTATGTCATTCATTTGTGTTAGGTATAACAATAGAATGATTTAATTGATAAAATTTAGTTTATGATTGATCCTTATATCAAGGAAAAATATTTGATAGAATTATTCCTCGCTTGTTGGCTGTATAGGAACTCTAACACTTGTCAAGCAAAGAATAATTTGACCTAGCCTTTTTTCTGGGTACAAGACTGAATCACAAATTGATAGGATGTTGACATGATTATGTTGGTTACCAATTATGATGTATGATAGAATCTTAGATAAAATAATAAGGTTTGTCATAATCATTCCTCACTTGTTGGACATATAGAAATTGCTAACGCTTACCAAGTGGTGAATGATTCTATTAAACTTTCTATTTGGATATAACGATAAATCATAACTTGGTCATACTTTTTGATATGTTAGAATTTCTATGTGTGTTATCGATTTTGACATATGATAGACCCTTATATCAAAGAAGAAGGTTTAACAAAATTAATTGATGATCTAAAAGTTTCAAAAATTATTAGATTTATGTCAAGAATATTGATGATATGGGCTTATCAATGATTATGTTTCATTATAGTTCCTCGATTTAGGAGTAGGTGATTATACGATAATTATGATGGATTTTTATTTTATTACCCAATATCATTCAATATTTTGGAATATTTTGTTTGGTATTAAGTAATTCTATGTCATTCATTTGTGTTAGGTATAACAATAGAATGATTTAATTGATAAAATTGAGTTTATGATTGATCCTTATATCAAGGAAAAAGATTTGATAGAATTATTCCTCGCATGTTGGGTGTATAGGAACTCTAACACTTGTCAAGCAAAGAATAATTTGACCTAGCCTTTTTTTTGGGTACAAGACTGAATCACAAATTGATAGGATATTGACACAATTATGTTGGTTACCAATTATGATGTATGATAGAATCTTAGATAAAATAATAAGGTTTGTCATAATCATTCCTCACTTGTTGGACATATAGAAATTGCTAACGCTTACCAAGTGGTGAATGATTCTATTAAACTTTCTATTTGGATATAAGGATAAATCATAACTTGATCATACTTTTTGATATGTTAGAATTTCTATGTGTGTTATCGATTTTGATATATGATAGACCCTTATATCAAAGAAGAAGGTTTAACAAAATTAATTGATGATCTAAAAGTTTCAAAAATTATTAGATTTATGTCAAGAATATTGATGATATGGGCGTATCAATGATTATGTTTCATTATAGTTCCTCGATTTAGGAGTAGGTGATTATACGATAATTATGATGGATTTTTATTTTATTACCCAATATCATTCAATATTTTGGAATATTTTGTTTGGTATTAAGTAATTCTATGTCATTCATTTGTGTTAGGTATAACAATAGAATGATTTAATTGATAAAATTGAGTTTATGATTGATCCTTATATCAAGGAAAAAGATTTGATAGAATTATTCCTCGCTTGTTGGGTGTATAGGAACTCTAACACTTGTCAAGCAAAGAATAATTTGACCTAGCCTTTTTTCTGGGTACAAGACTAAATCATAAATTGATAGGATGTTGACACGATTATGTTGGTTACCAATTATGATGTATGATAGAATCTTAGATAAAATAATAAGGTTTGTCATAATCATTCCTCACTTGTTGGACATATAGAAATTGCTAACGCTTACAAAGTGGTGAATGATTCCATTAAACTTTCTATTTGGATATAAGGATAAATCGTAACTTGATCATACTTTTTGATATTTTAGAATTTCTATGTGTGTTATCGATTTTGATATATGATAGACCCTTATATCAAAGAAGAAGGTTTAACAAAATTAATTGATGATCTAAAAGTTTCAAAAATTATTAGATTTATGTCAAGAATATTGATGATATGGGCTTATCAATGATTATGTTTCATTATAGTTCCTCGATTTAGGAGTAGGTGATTATACGATAATTATGATGGATTTTTATTTTATTATCCAATATCATTCAATATTTTGGAATATTTTGTTTGGTATTAAGTAATTCTATGTCATTCATTTGTGTTAGGTATAACAATAGAATGATTTAATTGATAAAATTGAGTTTATGATTGATCCTTATATCAAGGAAAAATATTTGATAGAATTATTCCTCGCTTGTTGGGTGTATAGGAACTCTAACACTTGTCAAGCAAAGAATAATTTGACCTAGCCTTTTTTCTGGGTACAAGACTGAATCACAAATTGATAGGATGTTGACACGATTATGTTGGTTACCAATTATGATGTATGATAGAATCTTAGATAAAATAATAAGGTTTGTCACAATCATTCCTCACTTGTTGGACATACATATAGAAATTGCTAACGCTTACCAAGTGGTGAATGATTCTATTAAACTTTCTATTTGGATATAAGGATAAATCATAACTTGATCATACTTTTTGATATGTTAGAATTTCTATGTGTGTTATCGATTTTGATATATGATAGACCCTTATATCAAAGAAGAAGGTTTAACAAAATTAATTGATGATCTAAAAGTTTCAAAAATTATTAGATTTATGTCAAGAATATTGATGATATGGGCTTATCAATGATTATGTTTCATTATAGTTCCTCGATTTAGGAGTAGGTGATTATACGATAATTATGATGGATTTTTATTTTATTATCCAATATCATTCAATATTTTGGAATATTTTGTTTGGTATTAAGTAATTCTATGTCATTCATTTGTGTTAGGTATAACAATAGAATGATTTAATTGATAAAATTGAGTTTATGATTGATCCTTATATCAAGGAAAAATATTTGATAGAATTATTCATCGCTTGTTGGGTGTATAGGAACTCTAACACTTGTCAAGCAAAGAATAATTTGACCTAGCCTTTTTTCTGGGTACAATACTGAATCACAAATTGATAGGATGTTGACACGATTATGTTGGTTACCAATTATGATGTATGATAGAATCTTAGATAAAATAATAAGGTTTGTCATAATCATTCCTCACTTGTTGGACATACATATAGAAATTGCTAACGCTTACCAAGTGGTGAATGATTCTATTAAACTTTCTATTTGGATATAAGGATAAATCATAACTTGATCATACTTTTTGATATGTTAGAATTTCTATGTGTGTTATCGATTTTGATATATGATAGACCCTTATATCAAAGAAGAAGGTTTAACAAAATTAATTGATGATCTAAAAGTTTCAAAAATTATTAGATTTATGTCAAGAATATTGATGATATGGGCTTATCAATGATTATGTTTCATTATAGTTCCTCGATTTAGGAGTAGGTGATTATATGATAATTATGATGGATTTTTATTTTATTATCCAATATCATTCAATATTTTGGAATATTTTGTTTGGTATTAAGTATTTCTATGTCATTCATTTGTGTTAGGTATAACAATAGAATGATTTAATTGATAAAATTGAGTTTATGATTGATCCTTATATCAAGGAAAAAGATTTGATAGAATTATTCCTCGCTTGTTGGGTGTATAGGAACTCCAACACTTGTCAAGCAAAGAATAATTTGACCTATCCTTTTTTCTGGGTACAAGACTGAATCACAAATTGATAGGATGTTGAAACGATTATGTTGGTTACCAATTATGATGTATGATATAATATTAGATAAAATAATAAAATTTGTCATAATCATTCCTCACTTGTTGGACATATAGAAATTGCTAACGCTTACCAAGTGGTGAATGATTCTATTAAAATTTCTATTTGGATATAAGGATAAATCATAACTTGATCATACTTTTTGATATGTTAGAATTTCTATGTGTGTTATCAATTTTGATATATGATAGACCTTTATATCAAAGAAGAAGGTTTAACAAAATTAATTGATGATCTAAAAGTTTCTAAAATTATTAGATTTATGTCAAGAATATTGATGATATGGGCTTATTAATGATTATGTTTCATTATAGTTCCTCGATTTAGGAGTAGGTGATTATACGATAATTATGATGGATTTTTATTTTATTATGCAATATCATTCAATATTTTGGAATATTTTGTTTGGTATTAAGTAATTCTATGTCATTCATTTGTGTTAGGTATAACAATAGAATGATTTAATTGATAAAATTGAGTTTATGATTGATCCTTATATCAAGGAAAAATATTTGATAGAATTATTCCTCATGTGTTGGGTGTATAGGAACTCTAACACTTGTCAAGCAAAGAATAATTTGACCTAGCCTTTTTTCTGGATACAAGACTGAATCACAAATTGATAGGATGTTGCTACGATTATGTTGGTTACCAATTATGATGTATGATAGAATCTTAGATAAAATAATAAGGTTTGTCATAATCATTCCTCACTTGTTGGAAATATAGAAATTGCTAACGCTTACCAAGTGATGAATGATTCTATTAAAATTTCTATTTGGATATAAGGATAAATCATAACTTGATCATACTTTTTGATATGTTAGAATTTCTATGTGTGTTATCGATTTTGATATATGATAGACCCTTATATCAAAGAAGAAGGTTTAACAAAATTAATTGATGATCTAAAAGTTTCAAAAATTATTAGATTTATGTCAAGAATATTGATGATATGGGCTTATCAATGATTATGTTTCATTATAGTTCCTCGATTTAGGAGTAGGTGATTATACAATAATTATGATGGGTTTTTATTTTATTACCCAATATCATTCAATATTTTGGAATATTTTGTTTGGTATTAAGTAATTCTATGTTATTCATTTGTGTTAGGTATAACAATAGAATGATTTAATTGATAAAATTGAGTTTATAATTGATCCTTATATCAAGGAAAAAGATTTTATAGAATTATTCCTCGCTTGTTGGGTGTATAGGAACTCTAACACTTGTCAAGCAAAGAATAATTTGACCTAGCATTTTTTCTGGGTACAAGACTGAATCACAAATTGATAGGATGTTGACACGATTATGTTGGTTACCAATTATGATGTATGATAGAATCTTAGATAAAATAATAAGGTTTGTCATAATCATTCCTCACTTGTTGGACATATAGAAATTGCTAACGCTTACCAAGTGGTGAATGATTCTATTAAACTTTCTATTTGGATATAAGGATAAATCATAACTTGATCATACTTTTTGATATGTTAGAATTTCTGTGTGTTATCGATTTTGATATATGATAGACCCTTATATCAAATAAGAAGGTTTAACAAAATTAATTGATGATCTAAAAGTTTCAAAAATTATTAGATTTATGTCAAGAATATTGATGATATGGGCTTATCAATGATTATGTTTTATTATAGTTTCTCGATTTAGGAGTAGGTGATTATACGATAATTATGATGGTTTTTTATTTTATTATCCAATATCATTCAATATTTTGGAATATTTTGTTTGGTATTAAGTAATTCTATGTCATTCATTTGTGTTAGATATAACAATAGAATGATTTAATTGATAAAATTGAGTTTATGATTGATCCTTATATCAAGGAAAAATATTTGATAGAATTATTCCTCGCTTGTTGGGTGTATAGGAACTGTAACACTTGTCAAGCAAAGAATAATTTGACCTAGCCTTTTTTCTGGGTACAAGACTGAATCACAAATTGATAGGATGTTGACAGGATTATGTTGGTTACCAATTATGATGTATGATAGAATTTTAGATAAAATAATAAGGTTTGTCATAATCATTCCTCACTTGTTGGACATATAGAAATTGCTAACGCTTACCAAGTGGTGAATGATTCTATTAAAATTTCTATTTGGATATAAGGATATATCAAAACTTGATCATACTTTTTGATATGTTAAAATTTCTATGTGTGTTATCGATTTTGATATATGATAGACCCTTATATGAAAGAAGAAGGTTTAACAAAATTAATTGATGATCTAAAAGTTTCAAAAATTATTAGATTTATGTCAAGAATATTGATGATATGGGCTTATAAATGATTATGTTTCATTATAGTTCCTCGATTTAGGAGTAGGTGATTATACGATAATTATGATGGATTTTTATTTTATTACCCAATATCATTCAATATTTTGGAATATTTTGTTTGGTATTAAGTAATTCTATGTCATTCATTTGTGTTAGGTATAACAATAGAATGATTTAATTGATAAAATTGAGTTTATGATTGATCCTTATATCAAGGAAAAATATTTGATAGAATTAGTCCTCGCTTGTTGGGTGTATAGGAACTCTAACACTTGTCAAGCATAGAATAATTTGACCTAGCCTTTTTTCTGGGTACAATACTGAATCACAAATTGATAGGATGTTGACACGATTATGTTGGTTACCAATTATGATGTATGATAGAATCTTAGATAAAATAATAAGGTTTGTCATAATCATTCCTCACTTGTTGGACATATAGAAATTGCTAACGCTTACCAAGTGGTGAATGATTCTATTAAAATTTCTATTTGGATATAAGGATAAATCATAACTTGATCATACTTTTTGATATGTTAGAATTTCTATGTGTGTTATCGATTTTGATATATGATAGACCCTTATATCAAAGAAGAAGGTTTAACAAAATTAATTGATGATCTAAAAGTTTCAAAAATTATTAGATTTATGTCAAGAATATTGATGATATGGGCTTATCAATGATTATGTTTCATTATAGTTCCTCGATTTAGGAGTAGGTGATTATACGATAATTATGATGGATTTTTATTTTATTATCCAATATCATTCAATATTTTGGAATATTTTGTTTGGTATTAAGTAATTCTATGTCATTCATTTGTGTTAGGTATAACAATAGAATGATTTAATTGATAAAATTGAGTTTATGATTGATCCTTATATCAAGGAAAAATATTTGATAGAATTATTCCTCACTTGTTGGGTGTATAGGAACTCTAACACTTGTCAAGCAAAGAATAATTTGACCTAGCCTTTTTCCGGGTACAATACTTGAATCACAAATTGATAGGATGTTGACACGATTATGTTGGTTACCAATTATGATGTATGATAGAATCTTAGATAAAATAATAAGGTTTGTCATAATCATTCCTCACTTGTTGGACATATAGAAATTGCTAACGCTTACCAAGTGGTGAATGATTCTATTAAACTTTCTATTTGGATATAAGGATAAATCATAACTTGATCGTACTTTTTGATATGTTAGAATTTCTATGTGTGTTATCGATTTTGATATATGATAGACCCTGTAGACACAAAAATCTAGCCACTTGTAAGTCATCTATACCTTCCTGTTAGCCACGTGTCAGTCATCCATCCTTCCCGCCATTATTTGGCCCAAATCCACACTTTCCCGCCATTATTTGGCCCAAATCCACACTTTCCCACCATTATTTGGCCCAATTTCACTTTTCCCGCCATTTTTCATCCCCAAATTTATTTAAATTAATATTTATATATATATTTTAATATTTTAATATATATATAAATAAATTTTAAGTGATTTAATATGAGCCGTCCATCCTTCATTTAATCTCATCCGTCCATCCATCTTAATCCGTTTCACAACCTAGATTTATTCTCTACCCTTGGATCCACTTTAATCTTAGCCACACGTTCAAAGTGTCGTTAAAACCCTAAAGTGTGCCCTAAGAGTAGATTATAAATTGAGTCACCTTGATGGCTCAAACCCTATCTCTTTTACTATCTCTCTTTTGTTATCTATCGCTATCTATCTCTTCTTCAGCTAAACCTACCCATCCATCGCCATCCCTTTTCGTCGCATCCATTACCACATCCATCACCAACTTTGCCACCATCCCTTCTGCAACATTCTACAGAATCCCCCATTCTTGTCGCAAGTGCCCGCGAGCGTTTAACCGCAGCCACAGACGCAGACCGGTGTCTGCAACCCCGATCCAGAAGCACGCGGGCGTTCAACGATTGCACCAGGGCACCTTTCACAGTCGATTTGACAGTTACATCACTTCCAGGTGCCGCCTGGTCTCGCTGCGTTAACAAAAAAAGAGGTATAGATTCTAAAGCAAGTAATATTTTTATGTATTAATTCGCCGTTAGATTCTGCATTCTATTTATTTCATTTCTAGGGTTTTAGACTATTTTTTGAGGGCTCACACAATGTAGCCCTCTTATTAGTTTCTAACTCTTTGATAATTTTAATGTGTGCAGGATTCTAGTGGTAGATCTGATTTGTTGATAGCAGCTGCTTAAGCTGGAGTGGTCTGAGCCAAAGGATACAACGAAGCCCACTCATTCTGTTGAGGTTAAGGATACATTCTTCGGAGACGCCACCATATTGTGCCAGCTAGGATTTCAGAGAACCCTAGCACAAATTGTAATCTTGTATCATGGAAAGGGTTACAGGCCCTGTTATACTCAAAAGGAGTTTCTAAACTCCATTGATTAATAAAAATCATTTGTTTTGTACAACTGTGTTCTACATTACTTTTTATTGTGATTTCTTTATCTTTTGTTTGGCATTGTATCTTTAATCTACAAATGGCGATCACGGTGGGACCCCCTAGGGTTTCATGTTTTTAATACTTGCTTTACTAATCTATTCCTGTTTTTGTTTTATTTTGCAGGTTTCAAAAATCATGAAATTCACTGTTCCAGAGAACTAGGGTTTCTGAGGAGTTTGCAAAAATGCGACGGATGCGGAGCAGCGTCTGGAAGTCCAATCCGAAATGCAGAGGTGCATTTCAGCCTGTGCAGACTCCCTTGGGCGTTTGAAGGCAGTTTTATAGAAAAAGCGTAGGCTTCCAAGTAAGTGCTGTACTTTTTACGTTTTTGGTTTTTCTGCCGTATTCAGTTTCTTTTTTCAGATCATTGCTTTAAAATGAACAAAAACTAAGTAATCTGGAAAAGAACAGTTATTTTTAGTTACATTTTTTTTTTACATTGCATTATTGATTGCATAAAAAAAAAAATATTTGCATACCTAGCTGCATATTAGAATAGCTACGAATTATCTGTTTTAGTTATCTAAGTAGGACTATTGATTGGATGTCAATAGTACTCCTGCCATTGGGTGATTCCAGGCAAAGAAGTGGACGAACCTTCCGGTTGCTCCTTTGATATCTGATATCATTGGTAGGCAGGGGGTTTTAAATGGTGTACTCCACTTCTTCGGAGGAAATGGCATATTTTCGGTGGCCTCTTGCTTAGATCATTAGAACTTTTGATTTATAGCTTTGTATGTATACATTAGACAACTAAAACACTTAAAATAAAATTCACTGCATTTCATATTGCATTTAAAACATTAATATCTGGATTTCATCACTAGATATTGCTTGAAGTTTAGTGACGGTGGAATTCATCTCCATCCATTAAACTTCTACCTTAGACACCATAGGTCACCCCCGAGCAAACTTGCTGGATTTCATCACCAGTAAGAATCTCGTTGTCCTTTCCTAGCCATAGTTTTTACCTTTTTTGTGAATAATTCAAGATTAGATCACATGCAAAACTCATAAACTGGACACTTAAAATTTACTACCGATTAAGATCAGAAAATAATTAATTAACCGCAGGTAAGACATATTGGTTGAAACCTAGGTTGTGACTATTTTCTGATAATTTCTTTAGTGTAAATTTATCATTTAAGTTTTGCATTCTTCTTTTCTGAATTTGTTTAGATTTATTGCGTTATGGTATTAACAAGGAATCAATCTAAAGTGTTAAATCTAAATAATCAAATGAATAATTCACAGAACATCCCCACCACCAACATGACCACTTATCCTAGTGAATTTTAGGCAGGTTCGCCTGCAGGGTCTTTCACGTCCTTCTACCAGTCTATCGCATGGCCATGCCCATGGAGGAAGACAATTCCTATCATATTACCCACATTGATATGGCCCAAGTGCAAACTCACTTAAGAGATGGCACTGGTTATATCATTGACCCAATCCAAGATTCCCCTATGCAAGATTATGTTTTTCAGCAGGATATTGCATCAACCATACCCGCTGGTTTCACTCAGGTCTACACTAACCCTTTTTTTGAGGCTAATGTTGTATCTGCTCAGCCGGCTTCATCTCCAACATCTTCGTAGATGCTCAATTGTCCTCCTTTGGAGACAAATGTAGTGTCTTCTCGACCACTTTCTCCTCCATTTACCCGGGTGTACACCAATTCTCTCTATGAGGCTGGTGGAACCTCCTCTAGCCATGACCAATTTCAACCCTCTTCTTCCCAAACCATTTATGGTTTCACCCTACTGAGGCACGAGTCTACTGTTTCTTCCCAGGTATCGCCTACTTCAGCCACCTTCATTGCCCTTGCTACGCGATCCTCCTGTGACTACCATGGCAGCCTGCCCTCCACCTTCATCCAATCATCCCACCTCCCTTGGGTTAGAGATTAATAAGGTTAGGGAGTACCTCGACAAGTTGCTTCGAGCAACAACGGCAACAAAATGCTCAACCACCTGTCGTAGTAAATCCTACACCCCAACCAATTTCTACCCGACCGACTTTTCTTAGCTCGGGCCCCACACGGGTACCCCAATCTTCGGTGGTGTCCATTCCTACCCCACCTTTATCCCAACCCAGTCCAGTTCATCATTCAACCCAATCACCTTCTTTCTGGTATCATCCATACCAACAACCTGTCCATTCCACACCGCCTAATCCAGGCAATTTCATCCCATCTCATCATTTTTCAACTCCTCCATTACATCATCATAATCATCAAACGAATCAAAATTTTCATGAATATTCTTGACTCCATGTTATGCAACAACAGATTGACAACCTTATGCTCAAAATGCCTGGCTCATCTAGTCAGAAACCTATGCTAAGGTTGTTGATCAATCAACCAATTCATCCTTCGATACCTTCACCACCATATCCGACTGATTTCACATTACCGAAGTTTGACAAATTTTGAGGAACTGAGGATCCTCATGAACATGTGAGCTCATTCATGCATGCCTGCTTTAGAATCCAAAATAATGACGCTCTTATGCTCTAGAACTTTTCCTCAGACATTAGGAGGAGATGTTGTACAATGGTACAATCATTTACCTCACCATAGCATTTATGCTTACGAGCAATTGATTAATCTATTTTTAGAACGATTCTCCCTAAATGTACAAAGGAAAGTTTCATTGTCCGACTTATACAAGCTCAAGCAACATGACGATGAGACTGTTTATGACTTTGGAAACCGTTGGAGGGCTATCATTAATAAACTGCCATTCTCCCTACCAATGGAGGAGTTAACCAAAATGTTCACCCGAGTTGTCTAAAACCTATCTCTTGGTTACTCCAATTACAACAATACGGGACTTTTGAAGAGGCTTTGGCCCAAGCAAGTATCATAGAAGACATTAAAGTCCAAGAGGGTGTTTTAAAACCCCGTAGAAAAGAATGGCAACAAAAGGGCCAACAACAAAATAATAATTATGGCCAAAACAAACAAGCACAGGCTAGTTCAGCCTCAAATATTAACCAAGTTAATCAAGTGGTGGCGAGTCAGCCCGTAATGGCTCAACAACAACAAGTAATGCAAAGTCAACCACAACCAATTTCTTATCATGCGGTACCTGCCCCTACTCAACCAGCTCCCAATACTGGGCCAACCATGGAAACTCAACCTTGGCAAAATAATCGTCCCAAGCGACAATTCACACCTTTAGATGAACCATATGCGGTCATATTCAATAAGTTATATAGCACAAATCAGTTAACTTTACCTGAGTTCAAACCTTTAGAACCATCTAGAAGGGGAAAGTATTACAAGGAGTACCTATTTTGTCCTTATCATAGGCAAAATGGGCACGATATCAATAATTGTACAGCTTTCAAACATGTGATCCAAGATCTTATTGAGATTGGAGCCATTAAATTGGATAACCCCTTAGTCCAACAAAATAAAAATCTTGGTGTATTTCAAACACCCCTTCCACATCGGGAGGAAGCTCCAACAACTTCAGGGGGAGTAACTCAGGTAACTCCTCCTAATCAAGTCAACCATGTACAACAATACCAAGGTTTTGTGGGTACTATTAACGTAGTAACACGGGGTCAAAGGGCGAACCAACCAAATCAGGTCGAACCACGGCCACACTGCACAAACCCCCGGTCCACCTCGGTGTAACGGTGACCCAATGACGTGCTAGTACTTCTCAACAACCGCTAAATCATTCTACTCAACGCCAATGACCCATCATGTCATTGAGTAGCCGATTAACTACCAGTTTAAAAATGGCTTCTGCCAAGTTATCGATCTATGACCTCATTCAAAAATCTCCCCCGCATAGAGAGGCATTAATGGAAATTTTGAAGTCAATCGAGCTTCAAACTCAATATACTAATGCCTTCAACAACTTTGTGGGGAGTATTCAAACATGCATGGAGCCCTACATCACTTTATATGATTTTGAAATCAAACCTATGTCAACAGAAAGTATAGATCCTCCACTGCATATCATGGCCAAGATCGATCACAAGCCATTCAAGAGAGTCTTAATTGACACCGGTTCCTCAATAAATATCATTACAACATCGACGTTGAGTCATCTAAAGTTTGTCGCCATCCCTTATCACAAAGTCGACTTTTACTCTTAAAGCATTCAATGATGCTTTATCTTCCACGGTTGGCACGATTATCTTGCCCATTGAGGTAGGGGCCCAAACTTTGCATACCTTGTTTCACATCTTGGAAGGGTCCATGGCATACAATGTATTGCTTGGACGACCTTGGCTTAGGGAGATGAGATGTGTCCCTTCTATATTGCATCAAAGTCTGAAGTATGTATATGAGGGACAGGTTCATTGTGTACCTGCTGACATTGAACCCTTCAAACATTGCAACTATGTCTCAAATCCTTATGAGATTGTGTTGCCATCCACTCATATTTTCTTGACCCCATATACTTCTTCTATACCATCTTCTTCTAAATCTCCCATTCCTGAGGAGCTACCCATCATATCGCAACCATCTTCCTCTTTCGCTATTCCATCTCATTCACCACTTTCTTCATCTCCTAATCTTCCTTCTTCTTCATCAGTGACCACATGCACATGTGGCCATGACCAATCATCTCTTTCCACGTCATTACCCCATTCTTCTACACCTTCTTCAACATCACCTATTATTCCTCCATATTCCCAACCATCACCAGCTGATGTTTCACAACTTAGTGAAGCATCAACCCAAACAAATCCCTCCAATTCTTCTATCCCACATTCTTTTATTCCATCATCTAGTCTTTCTCCCTCCCAAGTCAAGGTCCATCTCACTGATGCAGGTATTGGTGAGTATGCCATTCAATATGTCCACATCACATCGTTCAATGTGCAAACAGTTAAAGATTTTGGTCGTCCACGTGACCAACATTTATCCATTGGATCGGTTTATAACATGGGTTCTATGCCAAATTCCATTAATTTTGTATATGGGGGAATAGAGTCATCTTCTAGTCCTACCACCATACTAGAACCTAAGCATCCGAGTCCACGCCAATATCGAAAGGATGGAGGGTTTTCCCTCTTGCTATTTCCACAGACATAATTGGCAGCAATTTGGCCTAGGTTGCTACGAGCAAGGAGTAACTGAACGCATCGATATGCCATATCAGAGACCCACTGAGCGTTTTGGTTTGGGCTACCAACCACTTCCATCCCTTTCTTCTTTTGAACGAGCTTTTCAAAGCATTAATATTAATTCAGAAGAAGAAATCCTCCACCCCGACGAATCCGAAGATGAAGCCTATGAAGAATTTGACGTCATGTCAAATGGTGATGAATCTGAAGAAGAGTCGGCGCCAATTGTTACCCTCATTGAACAAGATGAGTTTTATCTCCAATTGTTCCCTCTCCAAGAGGCCATCTTTCGCTTGTTTCTTCCACAAGAACGAGGTGAACCACCCCCTCCGCCACATCCATAAGCCATAATCCAAACCTGTATTATATGTACATACTAAAATAGCAGTTTTCACCACTACAAAAAAAAAAAAAAAACTCAAAAACTATGTTGTTTTGCATCTCGAGTCTTCCGAGGTCTTCACCGGTTTTCCCTTCCATTCCGCCCATCCTTTCTTCCATAAGTCGACAATGAATTTCGAAGACTTATTCACCCCGCTCCATAATCCATATGATCCGGATAAGCCTAAGAAATGTGTCTTTGGTGTTACCTCAGGCAAACTCCTAGGTTTTATTATCTCTAAACGAGGTATTGATGTGGACCCAAACAAGGTCAAAGCCATTATGGAAATGTGTCCCCCAACTAATTTGAAGGAGTTGCATAGTTTACAAGGAAATATTAATTCAATTCATCGCTTTATTGCACAACTTTCTGATAAATGTAGGCCATTTTGCCACCTACTACAAAAGGGGGTACAATTTTCATGGAGAGATGAGTGTCAGAAAGCCTTTGATGACATCAAGCGATACTTAGCGTCTCTGCCAGTATTAGCTCCGCCTCGTCGAGATCCCTTCCTTGCGAATTTCTTTGTAGGAATTTATCGATGATGATACTGCTAGACAAGCACGTCTTGATCAACTCACACTCATAGATGAAAAATGAATCAATGCTTTAGAGCATTTGCGAGTTTATCAAGATCGATTGAAACGTGCTTACAATGCCAAAGTTCATCTAAGAGAATTTCAAGTAGGAGATCTTGTCCTTAAAGAGAATCAACAAAACACCAATGCATTGCCGCATCTTCGAGATAAATTCACGGCTAATTGGTTAGGTCCATATATGGTCACTGAAAGAGTGGGTAATGGAACTTACATACTTGCCAGTTTAGAGGGAAAGGAAAAACCCGAACCACTTAATGTTATACACTTGAGGGCATTCTACGCATAGTTTGAATTTTATATGTACATATATACATGGCTTGCAAAAAAAAACAAATAAAATAAAAAGAATTTGCATTTCATTGTTAGTTGCATACATCTCATTCAAAAACATTGCATTTCATGTGCATACATCTCATTGAAAACCATAACATTTCATTTTCAGCCATAGTTGCATATCATGTTAGAGACCATTCTATCTTTTGGATATAAAATTTGGTCAAGCAAAAGTCATGTTGCCTTAATCAGGGGCACCTTCATAAAATCCATCAAACCGAATTGTCATTCGTACACCCATTTTCCATTTGCACATATTTACATTGCCAAAATGTTTTCAATCACTCAGCCATTCCTAGTGTTTTAAGCAAACTTTGAAATGCATGTCAAAGTTCTCTAGGGCCATATCACAAATTACACTAAATAAAATCTTGAGTATTGGGAAATGATTTCAAAAGCGGTCTTGACCTATCACATTTTCACATCTTAAAAACATCTTGTGTCAAAGAGAGATAACACCATCCTTGGGTTGTGCCTTGAAGTGAAAAGGGTAATCCTCATTTGTCCTATCATGCAAACATAGTCCATAAAACAGTGGTTCTTACCACTATCACAAGCAATCACAAAATATAAATAAACAGAGTAGTAAGGATAGGGTAAAATTCTCATCATACTTCGGTTGAGAATCCGATTCCCCAAAGCTCTAAGGAGATGAACATTTTTCACACACCACTGATCCCAAATAATTTGTAAGGATCGTACTACTTGTCCAGCCAGATGGATAGGTAGTCATCCCAAAGGCTTACAAAGGTCAAAAACAACATGGACTATGGAGTTAACCTTCACCGGGGCTATAGACGCTTGAGCGGCAATGGAGTATACTCATTGCGTGGCGACATGTCTCTCCTCAAAAAGAGACCTCCGAATGCTCATACGGACAAACTAGCTTTGGGGTCTTCTCCATAACGAGGGTTACCTAATTTATGCAAGATGAGGTTAATGAACACACTTGCACACACACGGGTTTTTGATTGCCTAGAGTCACTACCATGCTTCCGATTTGGTTAATGAACTCGCATGCACACGCATTTGGTCCTAGTTGAATTAGGCAATATTAGTAAGTTTGTTCGATACCACTAGCATGTTTGAGTCTTTGTAAAACAGTATTCCTCCATATCGTCCTCCATATCTTCTTCCATATTCATGTCATTCCATACGTCATCCATTCACAAGCCACCAAGTTCGGTGCCCCTGATTAAACAATTATGATAACAGTTGGCTAAATCTAACTATCTAAAATATGAGTGCTTCTTAGTGCATATTTCATTTACTTATTCTTGCATTAATCATCCATAGATTTGCATGTTATATACTTAGTATTTCTTTAATCATCTATAAGTTTGCATTCCATTCCATCACATATGCATCAAAAACATTAAAACATATCAAAACATGCATCACAAAAACATAGGCATTCACACAAAAGAGAGTAAAACACCAAATAAATAAAATCCATGTATATATATATATATGTATAAAGGACAAACTGTACGAGGAATGCCAAAAGGCTACAATATACAATAGAGCACCAAGGCTCATAAAGAGTGCATCTAAGCACTAAGCTAACCATCAAAAGAGGTACCCCTCACCTGCCTGAACTACCTCCAACCGGGCTGCCTCTGCTAGTCCCACTGCCTCCAATACCTCCCAGTCTGCCTGGGACAATGACCTCCTCATCCTCAAAATGATAGGGGAGAATCGGTGTCATGCCTCTAACACCCTAAGCTGCAAAACAATCAAACAAAAATTTGTTACAAATTTTTTCGAAAAAAAAAAAAAAACACATAATAAGTACTTGCTTAAATGAACAAATACCTCAGTTGGCTGCACTGGCGCGTCCGCTCCCATCTCTGCCATAGCTCCCGCGTGCTTCACTCTCCCACACAACCTTTCACTTCACTTCACTCCACTCCTTCAGACGCACTTCTCTCAAGCTCGAACGCACAAATGAGCGAAATTCTCGTTGAAATTGTTTAAATAGCTGGTTATGGCACCCTGAAATGCAGTGGGGCATTTCATGGCACATTCAGACACAGTGTTGCATCTACAGAAGTGCCTAAACACTGGGGGGCGTCTCTGCCAAACACAAATGCAGACCGACGTTTGGTGTCAGTATTGAATAAAGGAACAAAACTTTCAAAATTGAAGCTTACCTCCTCCAAATTTCATCAAATTGCATTCATCCATTCTTCTTATCATAATAAAACATTTTGTTAAGGTTACAACAGTTTTGGACACAAATTTTGTCATTTCGCTCAAAAAGCGCATCATTCATCATTGTTTTACAAATTGAGTTAAAAATATTCAAAACCTTCACAAAATTAACCACATTCATCAATTCTTCTGATCTATCGTCAATTTCATTCATTCTTCTTTCATCATGCATATTTTTGCCAAATCAAATTAAAGTAAACCTCGTATCTAGTGGTATATTCTATCACCTTGGTGATTGCAGCGATTTGAATCCATGCAATTCGATAAGAGGATTAAACCACCATAAGGACACTTACCATTTATCATCATCAATTATTTCACTGTTTGAAAATTGGAAATCAATTTTGGATATTCTACTTTTCAAGTGACCTCATACCAAGATTAATTTGCTCAACGAGTTGTCATTGATGGCCTAGTTCATGGGGCCTTAAACATGGACAATCTTTAATATCATCATTATTTTGAGTCTTGCTAGAGATTGAGGCTACCTAGGTTGATTGGTTCCGACCGAGGAATTATCCATACAGTCACTAGGAGCATCTCTGAGTTCTAGACTCTTTTCATGCATCTTTCATCTCTGCATATCAATGGTGCCAACAAGGCAATTTCATTAACAGTATGGACTCACACACAGGAGTTGGGGCATCCGTTATCAATTTCTAATTTTCCTATAGTGGAATTCATCTTACATGATCATGGAACTCGTTGGTCCAAAATCTGCCACAAGAAAGGATTTTACAAGTGCACCCTAGACCTGGCCAACATTGAAAGGCTGGAAGCAAGAAATGGCTCCCAGACCAATCTCCAGAGTGGGTTGGTTCCCTTCACTATTCTAAACTTGGTGTAAGATAAGGGTTACTGGAAAGAAATTAAAAAGGTTACAGAAAGAAATGGGAAATATGGCCACAGGCCGAAGTTATGGGATTAGAAAATAACAGCAGGAAACTCCAAGTGCAGCAACAGCAAGCAATAAAAGTTACTAACTTAACTTCCGCACGATGCATACAGAAAAACCCTCCAAAATCACATTCCAGGAATTTATACTCTTACGGCAATATTCAAATCCAGTATGCAGAATTTAAATGTAACAGCCATGAAGACATACAAATGCTATTAGAAATGCAACATGAACAGAAAGGAAATCACCAATGCAAACGCTTGAAAAATAGAAGCCAATCCTTTATTCCTGCAAACGAACTTCCAGTCTCTAGCAGAGAATTTTCCAACCCCTTCAAATGAAGCTTACATTGGTTTTTATAGAGGTCCGTCCTCTTTGCAGCATTAAATATTTGAAACCAACCTTCTCGTGATCTACAATTGTGCCTTGGAAACCAAGAACACGATCTCCTTGATTACAACCTTGAAGAAACAAAAATTAAATGCAATGAAACGTTCACGGTCACCTTCATTAAATTTGTCTTTGAACGTGTACATGAAATCATTGAATTAACCTACGAACAGTGGCCTCGAATGCATCAAATCTTTAATCTTGGTGGCCTGGGCGCTTCTTTGACCTTGAAATGCATTGGAAATACTCAAAATATTTAATTCGGGGCCGCATTTAATCCTTGGAAATGGAGGAAAACCTCTCGGGCCGTTCATACTGCACTTGGCGGGAAACTGCACAGGTCGCGAAAACAGAACGGGTCACGAAATCGCGACGCATTTTGATGTCGTACGCTTTCTGTCACTTACACCCGCGAAAATGCTTCCTGTCGCTCTTTCTCCATGTCTCCAGCTTTGTTTTCTCTATCGCTAGCTCAACCTCGCAAAAATAGTACAAGTAGCGATTTCGCTACGCATATTGGTCCCTTGACTCTTCCCTGCGCTCTGCCCCACGAAAATGGAACATGTAGCGGTATCGCTACATATTTTGAGCACCGTGTACGGCCCTTTAGAGGGGTCATGAAAATGGAACACCTTTTGCCTTTGGGAGTCTTCTATCCTTTCCTGTCGCCATTTCGCTGCATATTCATGTCGGTTGGCCTTATCATCGAAATTGCAGCGAATCGCTGCAACTTTTATGTCCTTTGTCTTTCGAGCCAAAACCCCCACGATTTTAGGACAAGTAGCGATATCATTACGTCCTTTGTACCAATTGCCATTTTGAGTCACGAAATCACTGCATATATGTTTTGCAAGGCTTCCTCAAAAGGTACAGTGCATCGCTACGCTCTTTGCATTTTGCTCTTCGAAGTCGACTACATCGCGAAAATGTAACAACCTTTTGCTTTGCAGCGCATCGCTGCAACCTTCACTTTACACAACCTTCTCAACCAACTTCGCTGCACCTTCAATCTTTTAAGCCTTTGCAACCAATGTGTGCCCCTTCCCAAGAATGCGGCGAATCGTCGCAACCTTTGAACTCTCAAGCCTTTGAAACGAATGTGCAGCGAATCGCTGCCACTTTTAACTTAAGACTTCCGCTCAACCAACATGCAGCGAATCGCTGCACTTTTACCACTTGACTCTTTGAAGCTCCCGATGTCGCGATTTTGGAACATGTTAGCGACGCGCTGCAAGTTTTAAGTTAGGTCGTCGGCTGAGTTTTTTGTCGCGATTTCGTGACATTTTGTCGCTGTTCCCCTTTTGCCCGCTGAAAGTCATGAAAATGAAACACGTCGCGATATCGCGACGGTTCCGCCCAACCTGCCTGCGTTGACCACGTTGACCGCGATTTCGCGACTTGTCAGCGAATCGCTGCAGTTTCTGGACTTAGTCATTTTTGCTCATTTTCTCTCCTTTTTGCTTCAAAGCCGCATCAAAGCCTGTATAAACGTTAGATTTGCAATAATGTACACATTAATACTTCAATGAAAATCAATGTGGCAAAAATGTCAACATTCTTGGCGGCTCACGGGGTATACAGCTCGTTGTATGCAAGAATCTAGGCCTTAATCCATTGGGCACAGAGTCATGAAAAACTTAAAGTCGATTCTTTGAGATACATTGCAATGGACTTGCTGCAAAACTTCTCTGCTTGCTAAAAGTTGGAACTGGAAGAACTCGCATAGAACTGGTTATGAAATAAATGGAATGAGAGGGTGGAATGAGATCTTGCGATTGCGCAAGCGGTGGCTGCAATGGAATGATGGTAATAATGAAATGATGAAGTGGGCAAGTGATGTAGTAGAACAACAACAGAATGTTGTTGTACTGCCATCTGCAATGGCAATGAAATGAAAATGAACGAAGTTATGGAGTGGGGATAAAAGTATGAAAGCTGTGAAATGAAATGAGCTGGACTGTAAATGAAATGCGTAAAAAGAAAAAACTTGGAGGAAAGGGATTAGAAGGAACGGGAAAAGACAGAAAAGGGGAAAGAAACAACAGCCGTGGCTTACTCTTTTTACTACTGCAGAAGAAAAAGAAGAAGAAAGAAAATGATGAAGAAAGGAAAGAAAGGAAATGGGGAAGGGAAAAGAAGAATTTTCTGATAACCACTAACTACTGGGAAAGGAAAAGACAAAAGAAAGACAAACCCCTACGGCTCGCAAGCAACAAGAACCAAGGTGACAGAATAAAAAGTAAAACAACATATATATATTCGTTTCTTTTCTTTTCTCTTTTTTTTTTTTTTTTTTTATATATACAAACTCATACTGAAATATTGGTTCAAGAAGTATAGGCTTTCAGATGAAAGCCATTTACTGAGATCGGAAGTGGGCTGCCATCCATGTCTTCCAGGTAGAACGAATTTGCTGCACCTGTGCTAGTAATGCGGAAGGGACCCTCCCAGAAAGCATCAAATTTCTTATGATTGCCAGGCTTAGCCTTATTCTCATTCCACTTCAACACCAAATCGCCTGTTTTGAATGGACGAGCTGCAGAATGCTTATAAAACCACTTCAAAATATCCTGTGTGTGTTTGGCAAATTCATCATATGCTTTTGAACGTTGCTCCTCTAACTCCAATAACTGTGCTATTCGCAGATCCAAGGAACTCAGATCTGTCTCATCGTCCTGGAAAGACTGCAACTGCTGTAACACTGGTAATTCAAGATGAACCGGCAATCTTGCTTCTTTTCCATAGACTAGGGCATAGGGTGAGGTTTTAATGGACTTCCTGACTGAAATCCTGTCTGCCCATAAAGCCTGATTTAATAACAGGTGCCATGATCTCTTGTTCTCTCCTAATGACCTCTTCAAAATCCTGAGCAAATTTTTGTTCGTTGACTCCGCCAAGCCATTTCCCTGTGGATAGTAATTGGAAGATGTCTTAAGGAAAATGCCATATTTATTAGCGAACTCAGCCAGTTCAGCTCCAATGAATGGGGTTCCATTATCTGTAATGATGGCATCAGGGATACCAAAGCGTGTAATCAGACCCTCAACAAAAGATATCACTACAGTCTGATTGGCCACCTTTGTGGGAATAGCTTCAGACCACCTTGTGAAATAGTCTGTAGCTGTTAAAATATATCTGTGACCAGCTGAGGAATTAGGATCAATGATTCCAATAAAATCCAGCCCCCACTGCTGAAAAGGTGCTTCAACCTGAACTGGATGCAAAGGCAGTGCTGCATTCCTTACTCTTCCTGCATATCTCTGACACTTATCACAGGCTTGTGCAATTCTGAAAGAGTCTAAAAATAGGGTCGGCCAGTAATAACCAGCTCGAATTATCTTCAAGGCCATCGGTCTTCCTGCATAGTGTCCTCCTGAGAGACCCGAATGAAACTCTTCCAAGAGCCTAGCCTTGTCTGCTTCTTTAACACATTTCAAGAGAACACCATCAATATTTTTAAAAAATAAACCATCTGGTAACAAAACATACCGCAGAGCCTGCAAACGAAATCTTCTCCTCTGAGAAGCATTCAACTGTGAAGGACATCTTCCATTTGTGAAGTAATCAATCAGGTCCTCTGTCCAATCCTTTTCTTGAATTAAGAAATTCATTAAATTGTCATCACCAGCAAGAGCTTCTACCTGATCTTCCTCTATATCAGATGCTGCCATCTTTGCCAACTGCTGGCACAGAGCTTTACCACGCACTAGCTTAGTTGGATGAATTTCTACATCAAATTCTTGGATCTTAGTTACCCAGCCAGCACGTTTATCACCCAGCTCTCCTTGAAGAATGAAATTTCTAACATCTGGATGAATCACATAAACAATTGTTCTGCTCTGAGATATAAAATGTTTGAACTTCTTCAGGGATTTCATAACTACATATACCTATTTTTCAATGAAATTGTACTTGGCTTCATGAGGTAGAATGACCTGACTGAGGAAGGCAATGGGCCTTTCGTTCCCATCATCTCCTTTCTGTGTTAAAACCGTAGCATAACTGTCATCCTCTCCAACTGCATATAATATGAAATCCTTGGAATAGTCAGGATTAATTAGGACAGGGGCCTGCGCTATTCTTTCCTTGATCTCCTGAAATGCTTCCTTTCTTCGAGCTGTCCATTGGAAAACTGCATCTTTCTTCAACAATTCGGTCATTGGTTTAACAACCTGGGCAAAGTCAGCAATGAACTTCCTTATGAAGTTAATCTGTCCAAAGAAAGACTGAAGTTCCTTCTTGTTTGCAGGCAGTGACAATTTCTTTAATGCTTCAACTCGAGCTGGATCAATTGCTAACCCATCTTCTGAAATCACATGGCCCAGAAGCTTACCTTCTTTCACTGCAAACACGGACTTCTTTGGATTAATGGAGATCCCAAATTCTCTGCATTTTTCAAAAATCTGCCTCAGGTGAGAGCAGTGATCTTCCCTTCTATGAGAAAATACTGTCATGTCATCAAGATATATCACAATGATCTTGTTTAACAATTCCTTGAACGCAATGTCCATGGCTCTTTGGAAAGTAGCTCCAGCGTTTGACAGTCCAAAAGGCATTCGCTGATAAGCAAAAGTGCCCCACTTTGTGGTGAATGCTGTCTTATACTGATCTTCATCTTTCACCCAGATCTGGTTATATCCAGAAAATCCATCCAGCAAAGAAAAACGCTGAGCTCCAGCCACAACATGCAGTATTTGATCTATACGTGGCAGAGGATAATGATCCTTTAATGAGACACGGTTTAAATTTCTGAAATCAACGCACAATCGAATATCTCCATTCTTCTTCCGAACTGGGACAAGATTGGCAACCCAGGTTGAGTGCTTAACTGGATAAATGATTTTAGCCTGCAGCATTTTGACAAGCTCAACCCTCATCAACATCTCAATCTTTGGATTAACAGGACGCTGTTTTTGTCGAAAAGGCCTGACTCCTTCCTCCAATTCAATTGTATGCTGCACAATCTGTTTGTTGTAGCCTTTTAAATCTTCATAGCTCCAAGCTACAATGTCAGAAAACTCCTCGCACAGCTGCCTGATTTTCTGCAATTCTTCTTGGGTTGAGTCAGTTCCAACCTTAATCACTTTGTTAGGCTGAAGCTCTAACTCCATATACTCTTTCTTATCAACTTCTATTCGATGTCTAGAGGACCGATCATGCTGGTCGAACAAACTCTCCAGAGTTATGAGACCCTTTGGAATATGGTTATTCCTTAATTGAATAAGACCCTCTGCTTCTTCATCCTCCAAAGTTCTCCCTTCGACAGTGGCAGCTTCATGAATCAAGAAATTTACAATCTGCTCATCATTTTCAAAAACCTGCCAGAAAGTTTCCTTGTCTGGCACACTGGGTCTGTATACCATCCTCACAGTCTTGGGCTTGTTCACAACTTGATCAATAGGGGAAAAATTAGCTCCAAGAGATGCTAACAGGTCTGCATGTTTATTCATCTCTCTGGAAACAGCTTGAATATTTAAAGCAGTGAAAAATTCAAACAAATCCCAAACCTGATTTCGATATGCTTTCAGGTAATGCTGCTTTGAAATGCATCTATTTGTGATCTGATTTACCACAAGCTCGGAATCACCAAAAATCTTGAGCTGTTCTATTCCCAACTTCCTTGCTTTCTTCAGACCCAAACACAATGCTTCATATTCAGCAGCATTATTAGTACAACTCCATGTAAGCCGATATGAATAAGTTCTTTGGACACCAGAAGGGGAAATTAACACAATACCTGCCCCTGCACCGTTCTTGCATCTAGCACCATCAAAATATAACTGCCATAATTGATTCGTAACATCATTCTGATCAGCTGAGTTAGACAATTCCTGCTTTGTTTCATTCTCAGGTTTTTGAATGGCATAACAGCCAATCTCTGTCTCCATCATGGCATTGAAGTTAAGCATAGAAAACTGGTCATCCAACTGAAGATTGTTTAAAACTTCACTCATCAAAACAGAATCTTCAGATTCTTCAGTAAGCATGTGGACAGACTGCATGTCTTTTCCTGCATCTTCCAACTTCTCAATGTGAAAAGGGGAAGGCTTTTCATTTTGTATCCTGAGACGTCTACCCTTAAAAGGAACTTCTAAATGAGAATAATCTAGTGCCAAATAACCCCCTAATTTTGCAGTAAATTCCCTGGACAGACACATGCTAAAGTAGGGCTCTAAATCTACCACAACAATTTCTTGAATAACAGTGATCTGGGGCTTTGTATGCAGGACAATTGGTACATCTTTAATGACACCTACTGTTTTAACAGGAGTACCATCCAATTGCAGGACTCCAGGACTACTCCGGGTATACTCCATTCCCATTGCTTCACAGACTCCCTTGGGCATGACGGTGGTTGCGGCTCCAGAGTCAATCATACAATTATGTACAATCCAACCTTCTATTTGCAATGACAAGTAAAATGGAGGTGGTCTGTTCTTACCAGTAGTAGAGGTGGTTAAGGACTGAGCATAAACTGTCTGGGTAGGACCTTTTTCATTCTCCTTGATAGATTTTAATGACTCCTGTAATAAGTCTACTTGACCGGGTAATTGCAAAGCGTCATAGAGGCTTACCTTAGCAGGGGTCTTCTTCAGATCTTCAACTATGTTGTATGAAACTGCAACAAGGTCTTTCTTCTCAGTAGGTTGTTCAAATCGGGTACGATACTGCTGTGTAGCTTCTACTCTCAGCCTCTTTGTCAGTGATGGATATCTCAACTTTTCACGAGCTTGCTCCTCTGCTTCGGATCTTGCTGGTGCAGCTGCAGCTTTTCCTTGAACTTTATCAAAAGCAGGGTCTTTTGGCAAAATAGATGCATCAGACCTTGGAACTGGCACAGGAGCTTTCACTGGCTTTGTCATATCAGCCGGCACTTTCAAAGGTTGTAAGTCAACAGGATCAACAGTCACGGGCTTCTTTCCAGTCCTTGTTAGAACTGAAACTTGATCTTCAACTGGATTCATCAAACTATGGCCAGCTTTTGAGATCATATTAACATGTCCACCCGAAGAGCTGGCAGCCAATGTCTGCATATAATTCAGGTGAACCATACATGTATCCTCTCCATGAGGATCATTGCAAGTTGAGCACCAATATACTCCGTCTGCATGGGCTGCTTCTTCATTCACTAGAGCAGTCAAGCCTTTTTCAGGTGGCTTGCTAGTTGAGGCAGCTTGATCTCTAGTAATTTGAGGAGGCTGAAATCTCCTTGGCTGGAAATCTCTCTCAGCCTGCTTCCTTTCTATGAGTGTGATCTTGTTTCCCATGGCTCTAATTGCCGAATTTGCAGACTTTACCTCTTGCAATAATGTTGTATATGGATCAGGGTTTGCAGGTGCAGGAGGTGCTGGTAAGGGCAAAGGAGCTAGTGGTGCTGGCAAAGCTGGAAAGGCAGTAGAAATGGGAGATGGCTGAGTGCTAGGTGCAGGAAGCGGTAAAGGAGCTAAGGCAGGCAACTGAGGAGCTGGGACTGGTGCAACTTGGGGTGCTTTAGAACTCCATGATGGTGTGGGATACATAGCTGGCATGGGCTGTGGAAATGAGCCAGAATATAAATGCTGAGGCAAATCGGGTATGAGAGGCATAGTTACCTTTGGAGGAAGTCTCCCTACTGCAACCAGATCAGCTTCTGCTTTAATTGCTTGCTCAAACAACTCTGGAAATGTTATTACGTTGGACTGCCTAACAGCCCAGGCAATATCTGAGTTGAACGCTCTAAGGTAGTACAGTGCAGCCAATTCATCAGCAGGCCGAATACCTTCAGGAATTCTGTGCCAGGTTCTAGTGAATCGAACGTTGAAATCAGCTATCTCCTCCTGGGGATGCCTCTGTATTACGGTAAACTGATTCAACAATGAGAAAGGGTCAGCCTGTTCATGGAAATTTTTAACCAGCAAATCACCGAATTGATCCCAAGATGTTATAGTGCCTGGCGGCAACGTTCGGTACCAAAACAACAGTTTTCCTCTCAAGGAACATACCAATAATTTCACCATTACATCCTCATCAGTAATGTCATGGATAGCCGCTAAGGAAGCAACATCATTAATGTGCTCATATGCTGTTTTACCAGTACCATCGTAAGTAGGCAAAGCCTTCAGTGCAGCTTGAGGAACTGGATTCTGAGCCTGCAAGTTCAAGGCTCCAGAGCTATTCCATGCCAAAAAAATTTTGGGTGGAGGTGGAGGATATTGTGCCATTTGAGCTAGCGGATATGGTTGGGAAGATGAAACACTAGCAACAACACCAGAGTTTTGTACAACAGAGGATGGAAGGGATGAGGAAACCAACCTAGAATGCTCACCACTTCTTGAACTATCAAGCTCGAAAAACTGAACCAGATCACCAAATTTCTTGGACTGTGATCTCGTGATCATGAATAATTTCTGAGTTCAGCAGAGTCACCAAATGCTCTAATTTTACAGTCTGAAGGCGAACATTAAACCTTCGACAGTATGAGTTCTTTTAGAGACAGAATAAATCTGTCCCACCGGGCGTGCCAAAAACTGTTGGTCCAAAATCTGCCACAGGAAAGGATTTTACAAGTGCACCCTAGACCTGGCCAACATTGAAAGGCTGGAAGCAAGAAATGGCTCCCAGACCAATCTCCAGAGTGGGCTGGTTCCCTTCACTATTCTAAACTTGGTGTAAGATAAGGGTTATTGGAAAGAAATTAAAAAGGTTACAGAAAGAAATGGGAAATATGGCCACAGGCCGAAGTTATGGGATTAGAAAATAACAGCAGGAAACTCCAAGTGCAGCAACAACAAGCAATAAAAGTTACTAACTTAACTTCCGCACGATGCATACAGAAAAACCCTCCAAAATCACATTCCAGGAATTTATACTCTTACGGCAATATTCAAATCCAGTATGCAGAATTTAAATGTAACAGCCATGAAGACATACAAATGCTATTAGAAATGCAACATGAACAGAAAGGAAATCACCAATGCAAACGCTTGAAAAATAGAAGCCAATCCTTTATTCCTGCAAACGAACTTCCAGTCTCTAGCAGAGAATTTTCCAACCCCTTCAAATGAAGCTTACATTGGTTTTTATAGAGGTCCGTCCTCTTTGCAGCATTAAATATTTGAAACCAACCTTCTCGTGATCTACAATTGTGCCTTGGAAACCAAGAACACGATCTCCTTGATTACAACCTTGAAGAAACAAAAATTAAATGCAATGAAACGTTCACGGTCACCTTCATTAAATTTGTCTTTGAACGTGTACATGAAATCATTGAATTAACCTACGAACAGTGGCCTCGAATGCATCAAATCTTTAATCTTGGTGGCCTGGGCGCTTCTTTGACCTTGAAATGCATTGGAAATACTCAAAATATTTAATTCGGGGCCGCATTTAATCCTTGGAAATGGAGGAAAACCTCTCGGGCCGTTCATACTGCACTTGGCGGGAAACTGCACAGGTCGCGAAAACGGAACGGGTCGCGAAATCGTGACGCATTTTGATGCCGTACGCTTTCTGTCACTTACACCCGCGAAAATGCTTCCTGTCGCTCTTTCTCCATGTCTCCAGCTTTGTTTTCTCTATCGCTAGCTCAACCTCACGAAAATAGTACAGGTAGCGATTTCGCTACGCATATTGGTCCCTTGACTCTTCCCTGCGCTCTGCCCCGCGAAAACGGAACATGTAGCGGTATCGCTACATATTTTGAGCACCGTGTACGGCCCTTTAGAGGGGTCACAAAAATGGAACACCTTTTGCCTTTGGGAGTCTTCTATCCTTTCCTGTCGCCATTTCATTGCATATTCATGTCGGTTGGCCTTATCATCGAAATTGCAACGAATCGCTGCAACTTTTATGTCCTTTGTCTTTCGAGCCAAAACCCCCACGATTTTAGGACAAGTAGCGATATCATTACGTCCTTTGTACCAATTGCCATTTTGAGTCACGAAATCACTGCATATATGTTTTGCAAGGCTTCCTCAAAAAGGTACAGCGCATCGCTGCGCTCTTTGCATTTTGCTCTTCGAAGTCGACTACATCGCGAAAATGTAACAACCTTTTGCTTTGCAGCGCATCATTGCAACCTTCACTTTACACAACCTTCTCAACCAACTTCGCTGCACCTTCAATCTTTTAAGCCTTTGCAACCAATGTGTGCCCCTTCCCAAGAATGCAGCGAATCGCTGCAACCTTTGAACTCTCAAGCCTTTGAAACGAATGTGCAGCGAATCGCTGCCACTTTTAACTTAAGACTTCCGCTCAACCAACATGCAGCGAATCGCTGCACTTTTACCACTTGACTCTTCGAAGCTCCCGATGTCGCGATTCTGGAACATGTTAGCGACGCGCTGCAAGTTTTAAGTTAGGTCGTCGGCTGAGTTTTTTGTCGCGATTTCGTGACATTTTGTCGTTGTTCCCCTTTTGCCCGCTGAAAGTCGCGAAAATGAAACACGTCGCGATATCGCGACGGTTCCGCCCAACCTGCCTGCGTTGACCACGTTGACCGCGATTTCGCGACTTGTCAGCGAATCGTTGCAGTTTCTGGACTTAGTCATTTTTGCTCATTTTCTCTCCTTTTTGCTTCAAAGCCGCATCAAAGCCTGTATAAACGTTAGATTTGCAATAATGTACGCATTAATACTTCAATGAAAATCAATGTGGCAAAAATGTCAACAGGAACTTACAATTTGGCAAAAATCCCTTTATAACCGTTGGGGCAGAAAACGGTCCATCTTTCACATCACTCATATCGTCTTCAATCATATTCTTTTCTGGTTTGTACACCAACCCCTTTCTTGTTGGGACATAAACAGATGGTTCATACACCAACCCCTTTTTTCACCATTGGGGCAAAAACGGTTCATTTTCTTCCAAATTTCTTCCAATTGGCTTGTGAGAACCATTCTCGCTCGCCAATTGAGGGGGTAACCTGATAAAATTTTAAATATTCTTTTATTCTTTGGTCTTCAAAGTTGTGCTTTAGTCTTGAGAGAGAGTTGCATCTGATCCAGCTTTTCAGGTGTCTTAAGTTTTTGTGCTGCATTGTGTCTTCACACAAAGCAGCTCAAAAGGGGCATCTGTAGACACCAAAATCCAGCCACTTGTAAGTCATCTATACCTTCCTGTTAGCCACGTGTCAGTCATCCATCCTTCCCACCATTATTTGGCCCAAATCCACACCTTCCCGCCATTATTTGGCCCAAATCCACACTTTCCCACCATTATTTGGCCCAAT
Organism: Wollemia nobilis; assembly: GCA_028583015.1. Taxonomy (NCBI): domain Eukaryota; kingdom Viridiplantae; phylum Streptophyta; class Pinopsida; order Araucariales; family Araucariaceae; genus Wollemia; species Wollemia nobilis. Next base: position 14,871 of record JAQPPZ010002410.1, on the reverse strand, counting down.
TTCACTTTTCTCGCCATTTTTCATCCCCAAATTTATTTAAATTAATATTTATATATATATTTTAATATTTTAATATATTTTAATATATATATATAAATAAAGTTTAAGTGATTTAATCTGAGCCATCCATCCTTCATTTAATCTCATCCGTCCATCCATCTTAATCCGTTTCACAACCTAGATTTATTCTCTACCCTTGGATCCACTTTAATCTTAGCCACACGTTCAAAGTGTCGTTAAAACCCTAAAGTGTGCCCTAAGAGTAGATTATAAATTGAGTCACCTTGATGGCTCAAACCCTATCTCTTTTACTATCTCTCTTTTGTTATCTATCGCTATCTATCTCTTCTTCAGCTAAACCTACCCATCCATCGCCGTCCCTTTTCGTCGCATCCATCGTCGCATCCATCGCCAACTTCGCCGCCATCCCTTCTGCAACATTCTGCAGAATCCCCCATTCTTGTCGCAAGTGCCCGTGGACGTTTACCCGCAGCCACAGATGCAAATCGGCATCTGCAACCCCGATCCAGAAGCACGCGGGCATTCAGCGATCGCACCAGGGCGCCTTCCGTAGCCGATTTGACAGTTACATCACTTCTAGGTGCCGCCTAGTATCACCGCGTTAACAGAAAAAGAGGTATAAATTCTAAAGCAAGTAATATTTTTATGTATTAATCCGCTGTTAGATTTTGCATTCTATTTATTTCATTTCTAGGGTTTTAGACTGTTTTTGAGGGCTCACATAGTGGAGCCCTCTTACTAGTTTCTAACCTTTTTGTAGTTTTAATGTGTGCAAGATTTTAATGGCAGATTTGATTGGATGATAGCAGCTGCTTAAGCTGGAGTGGTCCGAGCCAAAGGATAGAACGAAGCCCACTCATTCTGTTGAGGTTAAGGATACATTCTTCGGAGATGCCACCATATTGTGTCAGCTAGGGTTTCGGAGAACCCTAGCACAAATTGTAATCTTGTATCATGAAAAGGGTTACAGGCCTTGTTGTACTCAAAAGGAGTTTCTAAACTCCATTGATTAATAAAAATCGTTTGTTTTGTACAACTGTGTTCTGCATTACTTTTTATCGTGATTTCTTTATCTTTTGTTTGGCGTTATATCTTTAATCTACAGACCCTTATATCAAAGAAGAAGGTTTAACAAAATTAATTGATGATCTAAAAGTTTCAAAAATTATTAGATTTATGTCAAGAATATTGATGATATGGGCTTATCAATGATTATGTTTCATTATAGTTCCTCGATTTAGGAGTAGGTGATTATACGATAATTATGATGGATTTTTATTTTATTATCCAATATAATTCAATATTTTGGAATATTTTGTTTGGTATTAAGTAATTCTATGTCATTCATTTGTGTTAGGTATAACAATAGAATGATTTAATTGATAAAATTGAGTTTATGATTGATCCTTATATCAAGGATAAATATTTGAGAGAACTATTCCTCTCTTGTTGGGTGTATAGGAACTCTAACACTTGTCAAGCAAAGAATAATTTGACCTAGCCTTTTTTTTGGGTACAAGACTGGATCACAAATTGATAGGATGTTGACACGATTATGTTGTTTACCAATTATGATGTATGATAGAATCTTAGATAAAATAATAAGGTTTGTCATAATCATTCCTCACTTGTTGGACATATAGAAATTGCTAAAGCTTACCAAGTGGTGAATGATTCTATTAATCTTTCTATTTGGATATAAGGATAAATCGTAACTTGATCATACTTTTTGATATGTTAGAATTTCTATGTGTGTTATCGATTTTGATATATGATAGACCCTTATATCAAAGAAGAAGGTTTAACAAAATTAATTGATGATCTAAAAGTTTCAAAAACTATTAGATTTATGTCAAGAATATTGATGATATGGGCTTATAAATGATTATGTTTCATTATAGTTCCTCGATTTAGGAGTAGGTGATTATACGATAATTATGATGGATTTTTATTTTATTACCCAATATCATTCAATATTTTGGAATATTTTGTTTGGTATTAAGTAATTCTATGTCATTCATTTGTGTTAGGTATAACAATAGAATGATTTAATTGATAAAATTGAGTTTATGATTGATCCTTATATCAAGGAAAAAGATTTGATAGAATTATTCCTCGCGTGTTGGGTGTATAGGAACTCTAACACTTGTCAAGCAAAGAATAATTTGACCTAGCCTTTTTTCTGGGTACAATACTGAATCACAAATTGATAGGATGTTGACACGATTATGTTGGTTACCAATTATGATGTATGATAGAATCTTAGATAAAATAATAAGGTTTGTCATAATCATTCCTCACTTGTTGGACATATAGAAATTGCTAACGCTTACCAAGTGGTGAATGATTCTATTAAAATTTCTATTTGGATATAAGGATAAATCATAACTTGATCATACTTTTTGATATGTTAGAATTTCTATGTGTGTTATCGATTTTTATATATGATAGACCCTTATATCAAAGAAGAAGGTTTAACAAAATTAATTGATTATCAAAAAGTTTCAAAAATTATTAGATTTATGTCAAGAATATTGATGATATGGGCGTATCAATGATTATGTTTCATTATAGTTCCTCGATTTAGGAGTAGGTGATTATACGATAATTATGATGGATTTTTATTTTATTACCCAATATAATTCAATATTTTGGAATATTTTTTTTGGTATTAAGTAATTCTATGTCATTCATTTGTGTTAGGTATAACAATAGAATGATTTAATTGATAAAATTGAGTTTATGATTGATCCTTATATCAAGGAAAAAGGTTTGATAGAATTATTCCTCGCTTGTTGGGTGTATAGGAACTCTAACACTTGTCAAGCAAAGAATAATTTGACCTAGCCTTTTTTTTGGGTACAAGACTGAATCACAAATTGATAGGATGTTGACACGATTATGTTGGTTACCAATTATGATGTATGATAGAATCTTAGATAAAATAATAAGGTTTGTCATAATCATTCCTCACTTGTTGGACATATAGAAATTCCTAACGCTTACCAAGTGGTGAATGATTCCATTAAACTTTCTATTTGGATATAAGGATAAATCGTAACTTGATCATACTTTTTGAAATGTTAGAATTTCTATGTGTGTTATCGATTTTGATATATGATAGACCCTTTTATCAATGAAGAAGGTTTAACAAAATTAATTGATGATCTAAAAGTTTCAAAAATTATTAGATTTATGTCAAGAATATTGATGATATGGGCTTATCAATGATTATGTTTCATTATAGTTCCTCGATTTAGGAGTAGGTGATTATACAATAATTATGATGGATTTTTATTTTATTATCCAATATCATTCAATATTTTGGAATATTTTGTTTGGTATTAAGTAATTCTATGTCATTCATTTGTGTTAGGTATAACAATAGAATGATTTAATTGATAAAATTGAGTTTATGATTGATCCTTATATCAAAGAAAAACATTTGATAGAATTATTCCTCGCTTGTTGGGTGTATAGGAACTCTAACACTTGTCAAGCAAAGAATAATTTGACCTAGCCTTTTTTTTGGGTACAAGACTGGATCACAAATTGATAGGATGTTGACACGATTATGTTAGTTACCAATTATGATGTATGATAGAATCTTAGATAAAATAATAAGGTTTGTCACAATCATTCCTCACTTGTTGGACATATAGAAATTGCTAACGCTTACCAAGTGGTGAATGATTCTATTAAACTTTCTATTTGGATATAAGGATAAATCATAACTTGATCATACTTTTTGATATGTTAGAATTTCTATGTGTGTTATCGATTTTGATATATGATAGACCCTTATATCAAAGAAGAAGGTTTAACAAAATTAATTGATGATCTAAAAGTTTCAAAAATTATTAGATTTATGTCAAGAATATTGATGATATGGGCTTATCAATGATTATGTTTCATTATAGTTCCTCGATTTAGGAGTAGGTGATTATACGATAATTATGATGGATTTTTATTTTATTATCCAATATCATTCAATATTTTGGAATATTTTGTTTGGTATTAAGTAATTCTATGTCATTCATTTGTGTTAGGTATAACAATAGAATGATTTAATTGATAAAATTGAGTTTATGATTGATACTTATATCAAGGAAAAAGATTTGATAGAATTATTCCTCGCTTGTTGGGTGTATAGGAACTCTAACACTTGTCAAGCAAAGAATAATTTGACCTAGCCTTTTTTCTGGGTACAAGACTAAATCACAAATTGTTAGGATGTTGACACGATTATGTTGGTTACCAATTATGATGTATGATAGAATCTTAGATAAAATAATAGGGTTTGTCATAATCATTCCTCACTTGTTGGACATATAGAAATTGCTAACGCTTACCAAGTGGTGAATGATTCTATTAAACTTTCTATTTGGATATAAGGATAAATCATAACTTGATCATACTTTTTGATATGTTAAAATTTCTATGTGTGTTATCGATTTTTATATATGATAGAACCTTATATCAAAGAAGAAGGTTTAACAAAATTAATTGATGATCTAAAAATTTCAAAAATTATTAGATTTATGTCAAGAGTATTGATGATATGGGCTTATCAATGATTATGTTTCATTATAGTTCCTCGATTTAGGAGTAGGTGATTATACGATAATTATGATGGATTTTTATTTTATTATCCAATATCATTCAATATTTTGGAATATTTTGTTTGGTATTAAGTAATTCTATGTCATTCATTTGTGTTAGGTATATCAATAGAATGATTTAATTGATAAAATTGAGTTTATGATTGATACTTATATCAAGGAAAAATATTTGATAGAATTATTCCTCGCTTGTTGGGTGTATAGGAACTCAAACACTTGTCAAGCAAAGAATAATTTGACCTAGCCTTTTTTCTGGGTACAAGAGTAAATCACAAATTGATAGGATGTTGACACGATTATGTTGGTTACCAATTATGATGTATGATAGAATCTTAGATAAAATAATAAGGTTTGTCACAATCATTCCTCACTTGTTGGACATATAGAAATTGCTAACACTTACCAAGTGGTGAATGATTCTATTAAACTTTCTATTTGGATATAAGGATAAATCATAACTTGATCATACTTTTTGATATGTTAGAATTTCTATGTGTGTTATCGATTTTGATATATGGTAGAACCTTATATCAAATAAGAAGGTTTAACAAAATTAATTGATGATCTAAAAGTTTCAAAAATTATTAGATTTATGTCAAGAATATTGATGATATGGGCTTATCAATGATTATGTTTCATTATAGTTCCTCGATTTAGGAGTAGGTGATTATACGATAATTATGATGGATTTTTATTTTATTATCCAATATCATTTAATATTTTGGAATATTTTGTTTGGTATTAAGTAATTCTATGTCATTCATTTGTGTTAGGTATAACAATAGAATGATTTAATTGATAAAATTGAGTTTATGATTGATCCTTATATCAAGGAAAAAGATTTGATAGAATTATTCCTCGCTTGTTGGGTGTATAGGAACTCTAACACTTGTCAAGCAAAGAATAATTTGACCTAGCCTTTTTTCTGGGTACAAGACTGAATCACAAATTGATAGGATGTTGACACGATTATGTTGGTTACCAATTATGATGTATGATAGAATCTTAGATAAAATAATAAGGTTTGTCATAATCATTCCTCACTTGTTGGACATATAGAAATTGTTAACGCTTACCAAGTGGTGAATGATTCTATTAAACTTTCTATTTGGATATAAGGATAAATCATAACTTGATCATACTTTTTGATATGTTAGAATTTCTATGTGTGTTATCAATTTTGATATATGATAGACCCTTATATCAAAGAAGAAGGTTTAACAAAATTAATTGATGATCTAAAAGTTTCAAAAATTATTAGATTTATGTCAAGAATATTGATGATATGGGCTTATCAATGATTATGTTTCATTATAGTTCCTCGATTTAGGAGTAGGTGATTATACGATAATTATGATGGATTTTTATTTTATTATCCAATATCATTCAATATTTTGGAATATTTTGTTTGGTATTAAGTAATTCTATGTCATTCATTTGTGTTAGGTATAACAATAGAATGATTTAATTGATAAAATTGAGTTTATGATTGATCCTTATATCAAGGATAAAGATTTGAGAGAACTATTCCTCTCTTGTTGGGTGTATAGGAACTCTAACACTTGTCAAGCAAAGAATAATTTGACCTAGCCTTTTTTCTGGGTACAAGACTGGATCACAAATTGATAGGATGTTGACACGATTATGTTGGTTACCAATTATGATGTATGATAGAATTTTAGATAAAATAATAAGGTTTGTCATAATCATTCCTCACTTGTTGGACATATAGAAATTGCTAACGCTTACCAAGTGGTGAATGATTCTATTAAACTTTCTATTTGGATATAAGGATAAATCATAACTTGATCATACTTTTTGATATGTTAGAATTTTTATGTGTGTTATCGATTTTGATATATGATAGACCCTTATATAAAAGAAGAAGGTTTAACAAAATTAATTGATGATCTAAAAGTTTCAAAAATTATTAGATTTATGTCAAGAATATTGATGATATGGGCTTATAAATGATTATGTTTCATTATAGTTCCTCGATTTAGGAGTAGGTGATTATACGATAATTATGATGGATTTTTATTTTATTACCCAATATCATTCAATATTTTGGAATATTTTGTTTGGTATTAAGTAATTCTATGTCATTCATTTGTGTTAGGTATAACAATAGAATGATTTAATTGATAAAATTGAGTTTATGATTGATCCTTATATCAAGGAAAAAGATTTGATAGAATTATTCCTCGCTTGTTGGGTGTATAGGAACTCTAACACTTGTCAAGCAAAGAATAATTTGACCTAGCCTTTTTTCTGGGTACAAGACTGAATCACAAAATGATAGGATGTTGACACGATTATGTTGGTTACCAATTATGATGTATGATAGAATCTTAGATAAAATAATAAGGTTTGTCATAATCATTCCTCACTTGTTGGACATATAGAAATTGCTAACGCTTACCAAGTGGTGAATGATTCTATTAAACTTTCTATTTGGATATAAGGATAAATCATAACTTGATCATACTTTTTGATATGTTAGAATTTCTATGTGTGTTATCGATTTTGATATATGATAGACCCTTATATCAAAGAAGAAGGTTTAACAAAATTAATTGATGATCTAAAAGTTTCAAAAATTATTAGATTTATGTCAAGAATATTGATGATATGGGCTTATCAATGATTATGTTTCATTATAGTTCCTCGATTTAGGAGTAGGTGATTATACGATAATTATGATGGATTTTTATTTTATTATCCAATATCATTCAATATTTTGGAATATTTTGTTTGGTATTAAGTAATTCTATGTCATTCATTTGTGTTAGGTATAACAATAGAATGATTTAATTGATAAAATTGAGTTTATGATTGATCCTTATATCAAGGAAAAAGATTTGATAGAATTATTCCTCGCTTGTTGGGTGTATAGGAACTCTAACACTTGTCAAGCAAAGAATAATTTGACCTAGCCTTTTTTTTGGGTACAAGACTGAATCACAAATTGATAGGATGTTGACAGGATTATGTTGGTTACCAATTATGATGTATGATAGAATCTTAGATAAAATAATAAGGTTTGTCATAATCATTCCTCACTTGTTGGACATATAGAAATTGCTAACGCTTACCATGTGGTGAATGATTCTATTAAACTTTCTATTTGGATATAAGGATAAATCGTAACTTGATCATACTTTTTGAAATGTTAGAATTTCTATGTGTGTTATCGATTTTGATATATGATAGACCCTTATATAAAAGAAGAAGGTTTAAAAAAATTAATTGATGATCTAAAAGTTTCAAAAATTATTAGATTTATGTCAAGAATATTGATGATATGGGCTTATCAATGATTATGTTTCATTATAGTTCCTCATTTTAGGAGTAGGTGATTATACGATAATTATGATGGATTTTTATTTTATTATCCAATATCATTCAATATTTTGGAATATTTTGTTTGGTATTAAGTAATTCTATGTCATTCATTTGTGTTAGGTATAACAATAGAATGATTTAATTGATAAAATTGAGTTTATGATTGATCCTTATATCAAGGAAAAATATTTGATAGAATTATTCCTCGCTTGTTGGGTGTATAGGAACTCTAACACTTGTCAAGCAAAGAATAATTTGACCTAGCCTTTTTTCTGGGTACAAGACTGAATCACAAAATGATAGGATGTTGACACGATTATGTTGGTTACCAATTATGATGTATGATAGAATCTTAGATAAAATAATAAGGTTTGTCATAATCATTCCTCACTTGTTGGACATATAGAAATTGCTAACGCTTACCAAGTGGTGAATGATTCTATTAAACTTTCTATTTGGATATAAGGATAAATCATAACTTGATCATACTTTTTGATATGTTAGAATTTCTATGTGTGTTATCGATTTTGATATATGATAGACCCTTATATCAAAGAAGAAGGTTTAACAAAATTAATTGATGATCTAAAAGTTTCAAAAATTATTAGATTTATGTCAAGAATATTGATGATATGGGCTTATCAATGATTATGTTTCATTATAGTTCCTCGATTTAGGAGTAGGTGATTATACGATAATTATGATGGATTTTTATTTTATTATCCAATATCATTCAATATTTTGGAATATTTTGTTTGGTATTAAGTAATTCTATGACATTCATTTGTGTTAGGTATAACAATAGAATGATTTAATTGATAAAATTGAGTTTATGATTGATCCTTATATCAAGGAAAAAGATTTGATAGAATTATTCCTCGCTTGTTGGGTGTATAGGAACTCTAACACTTGTCAAGCAAAGAATAATTTGACCTAGCCTTTTTTCTGGGTACAAGTCTGAATCACAAATTGATAGGATGTTGACAGGATTATGTTGGTTACCAATTATGATGTATGATAGAATTTTAGATAAAATAATAAGGTTTGTCATAATCATTCCTCACTTGTTGGACATATAGAAATTGCTAACGCTTACCAAGTGGTGAATGATTCTATTAAACTTTCTATTTGGATATAAGGTGTAGACACCAAAACAGCACCAATCCGATTATGTGACTACAAACACTGATCACATTAACACACACAGCCCCCAGGGTAGCCCCCAGAGGTTAAACAGTGGTTCTAACCACTTACACAACAGTTTTGCAAGTCAGGGATCAATTTGGCACCTTTTAGACACTTTATTGCTTATTCGTCCCACCCAGGGACGAGTGCGGATTTGTACTCGTCCTACCTAGGGACGAGTGCGAATTTATACTCATCTCACCCAGAGACGATTATTAGTGCTCGCTCCGGGGTGGGACGAACGCCAGGTTTGACCAACAAAAAGTCAGACCTCAGCGCAAGACAACTCAGAACTACCACTCAGCTTTTCATGCATGACATAAGAGTGCGAGTGAGTTCTTTTGACAACACACATCTGCCAATTGACTTTCCCTTCCCTGCATGGGAATGAGAGTGAGCTTTTTAAGAAAACTCAGATTTTGCACTTAGCTATCCCTTCATTGCATGGGAGTGCAAGTGAGCTTTTCTAAAACATACAAAGACATGTACAGAGACAGTTAAGAATCCCTTGATCAAGAAGAAGTCTTCTATTCACAAAGAAACACTTTTGCATGTTAATTCAAAGAGACCCCTTGGGTCTATAAAATGGTGAGTTTCCTCACCCAAAAGATGGACAGAGCAGGAGCATTCTGAGCAACGAAGTGCTGTTAATTCACTTACTTGCGATTTGCGCCCAAACCCCAATATTTTGACCATAATATTCTATCAATTTGATTACAACACATCACATCAGGTTTCGGACCCATCTCAAGCGGATTGGTGTCGAAGCAAGGTTTTATCCGCGGGTGGTTTGCCTTCGGGCACCTCCCCGCTTTACTTCATTTATAGTATTTTAGCTAGTTTCATGTTTATGCATTTATCAAGTTTTTAGTGCATTTAGATTCATTTCAGCTATAGTTAGATTTATCTTTTATTTTTCATACACGAGTGCTACTGATTCTTTGTTTGTTTCTTTGAACAAAGATTTCGGGTCTATTGAAGGAGCAGCGAGGAATCGACCTTTGTCAATGCAAGCGGCGACAATGTTTTGGTTCGCCCATTTTATATGTGGGCACACGGAAGAAGGAATTCAGAGACAAGTTGTAGAGAACAATATCTAACGCTCCTATCCCCTAAAAAGGAAGGAGACGTATTGTAACACGAATTGAAAAGAATATCAATAAAAAAAGGGCTACATTTCATATTGTTCTTATATCTTGTGTTCATTCATTTGTGTTCCTTCCTTTTAATACGATTTCGTTTAGTCTTTCCTTTTTGTTTTCGGAATCTCGTGTTTTCAATGGTGATCAAGGTGGGACGACTGTCCTCTATTTTTTTAGGTTAATTTACTGATCTAAAATTGCTTGTTTTTATAGGTACCTATTTTTTAACCTCAGACTGTTATTCGTCTTTGCACGTGACGATTACAGAATTGGTACTCGTCTTACCCCGGGACGAATAAACTATTCGTTCCACCCTGAGACGATTACGGTCTGTTATTCTCTCCACCCAGGGACGATTATAATTTTGTGCAATTTTCAGAGCAAATCAGAGACATCCTGTTAGGCAGAGAAGAGGTAGGGGTTTTTACAGCTTCTGTCAAATTTTTGTTTTTCTGTTTTCTAGTTTTTAGTTTGTATGGCTTAGGGAAAGATTTCTTTTTGTTTGCCTGTTTCAATTTTGCACAATTAAAATGAACCCCACACATCACGAGGCATTTTAAACCAAGGCGTTGGTCGTAAAACCCCAACCCTTGAACAAGACCAAAGGTGGATTCCATTATCACTTTGGCTTGATATATTGCATCCATTACCTCGATCGCGACTGTTGCTAGATGTAAATCCTGACGAAAGCTGACCGAGTGTAGCTTGGGGTGATTCCCAGCACGCAAGGATAAGTCTTCTATGGTAGGTGTCATAAACAGAGCGATTCCCCTTCCATACCGCCTATGTTCCACGTATCATCTGCTCTCACGTACCTATAGTCTCCCTCACGTATGGGCGGGTATATAGAGAGGTTGGTATATCGGTCCGGCAATGGTATATTGAAGGGGCGACCATATTGGGAGTCATAAGAGCCTTCATACTTGCATTTAAACGTTTCACAAAAATATTCAAAAACAAAACAAACAACAAAAACACACTAAACCAGATTTAGGGCACACTATTAATCTTTAAAAGAGATAAACATTGCTTGTGTGTGTATGCTATTTTCTGTTTAGACAAAAAAAATCAAAAAAAAAAAAAAATCATAAACAAAGATAAAAATCTATGCATTTTGTCACTCACTCCAAAAAAAAAAAAAGCTCCAAGGATTCCCGCAATCGCTTGGTCACTCCAAAATGCCCCAAAGGTGTCCATGAACCCTTTGGTCAACCCAAAAGCACCCTGAAGGTGCCCATAAGTGATGCAGGACCATCCAACAAAATATGGGAAATCTTGTATTTTTCCCTAAATTTTAGTGCATCTTGCCGGGGCCATAACTTCTCAACCGTAGCTCCGATTGACATGAAATTTTACAAGGAGTTAGTTGGGAGATTTTTAAAACTCCCTAGAGTTGTATTTCCCCAAAAAACTCATTTTCGGGGCCAAATTCCATCATCTAGGGCCTCAAAATTAGGTTTTAAAATTGCTTACCTAATTTTTTGCGCTTTTTGAGCTGTTCGAAGGTTAATATCTCCTAATGTATTTAGAGTTAGGACTTGAAACTTCATTTTTGGCTTATCTACTGTAAGAGGGATGTGCACACCAATTTTGGGCCCCATCTGACTCATTTTCAATTTTAGGGTTTTTAGAGAGACATCGTCATGGTGCTCACCTGCAGCCAAGCCCAATCACGGGCGAATGTTGTGGGGAATGTCCAAAGAAACACGAGTCACATCCGTTATAGTCCCCAGGATTTGGTCATACCACCTTGGTGACCTAACACACAAGGCAGTCCCCTACACACCTTAACGAAAAGGGACTATAGGGGCACCTCTTCTAGGGGCACTCCTGTTCAGCATAGCACCCAACACACACCCTCCCACGAGAGGTATATCCATAGGAGAGCTCCCTTAGATGCTCGCTATGAGTGGTCATCGCGTGATGAAGTGCTAGGTCAACATAGGGTTCGACGGGAGGAACCACATGATTACACTATCCCTCCTTCACCCCCTCTAGTTGTCAGGACTACAAGGACAAATTCAGAGCACAAGGCTCCTCAGGCGGGGCGAGCCAAATCTTCCCATTCCTCTTTCACTTACAAAAGAGAGCACGAGGAAAACCCTTACCTTCCTCAAGAACAATATACATCGCAGGAGCAACATGCCTTTGCAATTGCTAGCTTTCAGGATTACCTATTGAGGCCAAAGCCTCGGGGGAATGCCGCTACCCCCAATAGAGGGAGGCGACCTATAGAGATCTCGGATCACCATGACCGAGATAGATATCTAGGAGAGGCATCTAGGCCTTCTAGACATGAGACGACAGGACCAACTATCTTAGAATCTGCCAAGCATATTGCACGTCGGATGCAACTCACGATACTTGAGCTGGAACAACAACAGTTAGAGCAACAATATCTTTTAAATCAAGAGTGCCTTCAGCGCCGGGAGGATGAGTTGTTCTAGCACACTATGCGGGCAAAGACTCCAACCCCTCGCATGCATAAGACAAAACATTATGAGAAACACAACTGGGTGCAAGACAGGTCTCTACGACCTTATCAAACGTTGCCCTCGACGCCTCCTAGACTTGAGCGGGATGCCAATCCTAAGACCAATGACGGGTGCCTTCTTCAGGCGCCCACCCAGGTTCATGGACCACCCCCAAAAATTCTTCAAGAAGCCTTTGAGGAACCTGAGATAGAAAAAGAGTGGACTAAAACAAAATACCAAAGCATGGGGGTGCTATTCAGTCATCCCTCTCAAGGCATCAAGTTTCCCACAGCTTGCAACGGGAACAAATCAAACAGGAGGAGCTCAAATCCCTCGATACAAGCAATGCACTGCCCAAGCACTTAGAGTCAGCATATGCACTGCCCAAGCACTTAGAGTCAGTAGAGACCAAGATTTTGGGGCGACAAAAGCCCAACTCACGTGAAACTCCTCTCAAAGAGGATCAACCCCTGGTTGTAGAGCTACCTGATGATGAGGTCTTCCATATCTTAGAATCACCAGATTCTGATGAACCTGACTCTCTCGCCAAAGACGAGTCAGCATATGCAATAGTGCCATGGGACCCATTCGATTCCGATAGCATTAATTCACAGGTGGTCCCGATGAATGAGCATCACAAAATTCTCCTAACATTACTCCCTTTGGAGGCTCCCATCGAGCCCGTGCCATTGCCAAAAAATTAGGTCCCCCCGCAAAGCGCGAAACAACTCCATGAGGACCACATCAATCTGCTCGAACAAGAAGAGCTTAACATGTCGTAGACAGCTATCGAGGCCAACGAGGGCCTTTGGATCACTGACAATGATTACGAAGATGAAACTGAGATGGCTTATCTCAATCATGCACGATGGCACAATCACCCTGTAACCCATGACGAACTAATGGCCCAACTAGGCATAAGACTAGGGCATGAGTGGCGCATAGACCTGACCCACTGGCATCACATGTTGATTCCACTCCTATGGGAAGATCGTGAGCAACTTCCACCCAGAGATATCATAGCACCATTAGTGCCGAAGGCAGACCCTGTCCTCCTATCTGTGCATAAGGCCGATACATTTGTGCCAATTCCTACAGAGCCAGATCCGGTGCACACAGATCATCAAGCTGGGGGTACCTCTATTCCCTGAAGAGCCAGTGGGTTACACCAAACGCTCCAAAGGTGTCCATAAACCCTTTGGTCACCCCAAAAGGCTCCAAGGATTATCGCAATCGCTTGGTCATCCCAAAAGCTCCAAGGATTATCGCAATCTCTTGGTCAATCCCAAAAGCTCCAAGGATTATCACAATCACTTGGTCACACCAAAAGCTCCAAGGATTATCGCAATCACTTGGTCACCCCAAAAGGCTCCAAGGATTATCGCAATCTCTTGGTCATCCCAAAATCTCCAAGGATTATCGCAATCTCTTGGTCAACCCCAAAAGCTCCAAGGATTATCGCAATCGCTTGGTCATCCCAAAAAGCTCCAAGGATTATCGCAATCTCTTGGTCAACCCCAACAGCTCCAAGGATTATCGCAATCGCTTGGTCATCCCAAAAGCTCCAAGGATTATCGCAATCACTTGGTCACCCCAAAAGCTCCAAGGATTATCGCAATCACTTGGTCACCCCAAAAGCTCCAAGGATTATCGCAATCGCTTGGTCATCCCAAAAAGCTCCAAGGATTATCGCAATCTCTTGGTCAACCCCAACAGCTCCAAGGATTATCGCAATCGCTTGGTCATCCCAAAAGCTCCAAGGATTATCGCAATCACTTGGTCACACCAAAAGCTCCAAGGATTATCGCAATCGCTTGGTCACCCCAAAAGGCTCCAAGGATTATCGCAATCGCTTGGTCATCCCAAAAGGCTCCAAGGATTATCGCAATCGCTTGGTCATCCCAAAAGGCTCCAAGGATTATCGCAATCGCTTGGTCATCCCAAAAAGCTCCAAGGATTATCGCAATCTCTTGGTCATCCCAAAAGGCTCCAAGGATTATCGCAATCGCTTGGTCATCCCAAAAGGCTCCAAGGATTATCGCAATCACTTGGTCATCCCAAAAAGCTCCAAGGATTATCGCA